>JAULUF010000001.1:28585000-30985000 GCA_031834385.1 Semotilus atromaculatus
TTCTTTCTAACTAATCTATCTATCTATCTATCTTTCTTTCTAATCTATCTTTCTTTCTTTCTAACTAATCGAACTTTCTTTCTAACTAATCTATCTTTCTTTCTTTCTAACTACTCTATCTTTCTTTCATTCTAACTAATCTATCTTTCTTTCTAACTAATCTATCTATCTTTCTTTCTAACTAATCTATCTTTCTTTCTTTCTTTCTTGCTAATCTTTTTTCTTTCTTTCTTTCTTACTAATCTATCTTTCTTTCTTTCTTACTAATCTTTTTTTCTTTCTTTCTTTCTTACTAATCTATCTTTCTTTCTTTCTTACTAATCTATCTTTCTTTCATTCTTACTAATCTTTTTTTCTTTCTTTCTTTCTTACTAATCTATCTTTCTTTCTTTCTTACTAATCTATCTTTCTTTCATTCTTACTAATCTTTTTTTCTTTCTTTCTGTCTTACTAATCTATCTTTCTTTATTTCTTACTAATCTTTTTTTCTATCTTTCTTTCTTACTAATCTATCTTTCTTTCTTACTAATCTTTTTTTCTTTCTTTCTTTCTAACTAATCTATCTTTCTTTCTTTCTTACTAATCTTTTTTTCTTTCTTTCTTTCTTACTAATCTATCTTTCTTTCTTTCTTACTAATCTTTTTTTCTTTCTTTCTTACTAATCTTTTTTCTTTCTTTCTTTCTAACTAATCTATCTTTCTTTCTTATTAATCTTTTTTTCTTTCTTTCTTTCTTTCTTTCTTACTAATCTTTTTTTTCTTTCTTTCTAACTAATCTATCTTTCTTTCTTTCTTTCTTTCTTGCTAATCTTTTTTCTTTCTTTCTTTCTTACTAATCTATCTTTCTTTCTTTCTTACTAATCTTTTTTTCTTTCTTTCTTACTAATCTTTTTTCTTTCTTTCTTTCTTTCTAACTAATCTATCTTTCTTTCTTACTAATCTTTTTTTCTTTCTTTCTTTCTTTCTTACTAATCTTTTTTTTCTTTCTTTCTAACTAATCTATCTTTCTTTCTTTCTTGCTAATCTTTTTTCTTTCTTTCTTTCTTACTAATCTATCTTTCTTTCTTTCTTACTAATCTTTTTTCTTTCTTTCTAACTAATCTATCTTTCTTTCTTACTAATCTTTTTTTCTTTCTTTCTTACTAATCTTTTTTTTCTTTCTTTCTAACTAATCTATCTTTCTTTCTTTCTTTCTTGCTAATCTTTCTTTCTTTCTTTCTTTCTTACTAATCTATCTTTCTTTCTTTCTTACTAATCTTTTTTTCTTTCTTTCTTACTAATCTTTTTTCTTTCTTTCTTTCTAACTAATCTATCTTTCTTTCTAACTAATCTATCTTTCTTTCTAACTAATCTATCTTTCTTTCTAACTAATCTTTCTTTCTTTCTAACTACTCTATCTTTCTTTCATTCTAACTAATCTATCTTTCTTTCTAACTAATCTATCTTTCTTTCTAACTAATCTATATATCTTTCTTTCTAACGTATCTATCTTTCTTTCTAACTAATCTATCTTTCTTTCTTTCTAACTACTCTATCTTTCTTTCATTCTAACTAATCTATCTTTCTTTCTAACTAATCTAACTTTCTTTCTAACTAACTAATCTATCTTTCTTTCTTTCTTTCTAACAAATCTATTTATCTTTCTTTCTAACTAATCTATCTATCTATCTATCTTTCTTTCTAATCTATCTTTCTTTCTTTCTAACTAATCGAACTTTCTTTCTAACTAATCTATCTTTCTTTCTTTCTAACTACTCTATCTTTCTTTCATTCTAACTAATCTATCTTTCTTTCTAACTAATCTATCTATCTTTCTTTCTAACTAATCTATCTTTCTTTCTTTCTTTCTTGCTAATCTTTTTTCTTTCTTTCTTTCTTACTAATCTATCTTTCTTTCTTTCTTACTAATCTTTTTTTCTTTCTTTCTTTCTTACTAATCTATCTTTCTTTCTTTCTTACTAATCTATCTTTCTTTCATTCTTACTAATCTTTTTTTCTTTCTTTCTTTCTTACTAATCTATCTTTCTTTCTTTCTTACTAATCTATCTTTCTTTCATTCTTACTAATCTTTTTTTCTTTCTTTCTGTCTTACTAATCTATCTTTCTTTCTTTCTTACTAATCTTTTTTTCTATCTTTCTTTCTTACTAATCTATCTTTCTTTCTTTCTTACTAATCTTTTTTTCTTTCTTTCTTTCTTACTAATCTATCTTTCTTTCTTTCTTACTAATCTTTTTTTCTTTCTTTCTTACTAATCTTTTTTCTTTCTTTCTTTCTAACTAATCTATCTTTCTTTCTTACTAATCTTTTTTTCTTTCTTTCTTTCTTTCTTACTAATCTTTTTATTCTTTCTTTCTAACTAATCTATCTTTCTTTCTTTCTTTCATTCTTGCTAATCTTTTTTTCTTTCTTTCTTTCTTACTAATCTATCTTTCTTTCTTTCTTACTAATCTTTTTTTCTTTCTTTCTTACTAATCTTTTTTCTTTCTTTCTTTCTAACTAATCTATCTTTCTTTCTTACTAATCTTTTTTTCTTTCTTTCTTTCTTTCTTTCTTACTAATCTTTTTTTTCTTTCTTTCTAACTAATCTATCTTTCTTTCTTTCTTTCTTGCTAATCTTTTTTCTTTCTTTCTTTCTTACTAATCTATCTTTCTTTCTTTCTTACTAATCTTTTTTCTTTCTTTCTAACTAATCTATCTTTCTTTCTTACTAATCTTTTTTTCTTTCTTTCTTTCTTTCTTACTAATCTTTTTTTCTTTCTTTCTAACTAATCTATCTTTCTTTCTTTCTTTCTTGCTAATCTTTTTTTCTTTCTTTCTTTCTTACTAATCTATCTTTCTTTCTTTCTTACTAATCTTTTTTTCTTTCTTTCTTACTAATCTTTTTTCTTTCTTTCTTTCTAACTAATCTATCTTTCTTTCTTACTAATCTTTTTTTCTTTCTTTCTTACTAATCTTTTTTCTTTCTTTCTAACTAATCTATCTTTCTTTCTTTCTTACTAATCTTTTTCTTTCTTTCTTTCTTACTAATCTTTCTTTCTTTCTTACTAATCTATCTTTCTTTCTTTCTAACTAATCTATCTTTCTTTCTTTCTTACTAATCTATCTTTCTTTCTTACTAATCTTTTTTCTCTCTTTCTAACTAATCTATCTATCTTTCTTACTAATCAATCTTTCTCTTACTAATGTATCTTTTTTTCTTTCTTACTAATCTATCTTTCTTTCCTTCTTTCTTTCTAACTAATCTATCTTTCTTTCTTACTAATCTTTTTTTATTTTTTTATTTCTAACTAATCTATCTTTCTTTCTCTTTCTTACTAATCTATCTTTCTTTCTTTCTTACTATTTTTTTTTCTTTCTTTCTTTCTTACTAATCTATCTTTCTTTCTTTCTTACTAATCTATCTTTCTTTCTTTCTAACTAATCTATCTTTCTTTCTTACTAATCTTTTTTTATTTTTTTATTTCTAACTAATCTATCTTTCTTTCTTTCTTTCTTTCTTTCTTTCTAACTAATCTATCTTTCTTTCTTTCTTACTAATCTTTTTTTCTTTCTTTCTTTCTAACTAATCTATCTTTCTTTCTTTCTTACTGAACTATAAACTAATTAAACTTTAAACTAATTTAAACTTTAAACTTCTTCAAACTTATTGGTCCAAACTTTCACAAGCCAACTTAAAGTTTGTCTCGACGAACTTTTTCTAGTTAAGTTGGCTTGGAAAAGCCAACTTACTGAAATCCTATTTAAACTTATTATTAAGTTGGCTTGGAAAAGCCAACTTACTGAAATCCTATTTAAACTTATTATTATTCTTCTTCTTCTTCTTCTTCTTATTTTTCTTACCCAAAAAATTCTGACTCTAACTCGTCCTAGAGCTTTAACTCTACAAACTCCAAACTCGGGTCAGACCTTCAGACTGTTCTGACTCGGTGTGCTATATCTTTTCAAACTGATTTGACTTTCAGATTTCTTAAAAATTAATATTAAAAATCATAAAAATCCCATTGACTTTCATTGCAACAGTTCAAATTGAGCCAAGACTACGGTGGCCCAGCAGTGGACACCAAATAAACTCAAATCTAAACTCCCTGAAGCCCTAGATTCAATTAAACTACCATTCTATATGTACTAATGAACTTTATCTATCTATCTATCTATCTATCTATCTATCTATCTATCTATCTTTCTAACTTATCTTTCTTTCTTTCTAACTAATCTTTCTTTCTTTCTACCTAATCTTTCTTTATTTCTTTCTTTCTTACTAATCTATCTTTCTTTCAAACTAATCTTTCTTTCTTTCAAACTAATCTTTCTTTCTTTCTAACTAATATTTCTTTCTTGCTAACTGATCTATCTTTCTTTCTTTCTAACTAATCTTTCTTTCTTTCTAACTAATCTATCTTTCTTCTTTCTAACTAATCTATCTTTCTTTCTAACTAATCTACCTTACTTTCTTTCTAACTAATCTATCTTTCTTTCTAACTAATCTATCTATCTTTCTTTCTTTCTAACTACTCTATCTTTCTTTCATTCTAACTTTTCTTTCTTTCTAACTAATCTATCTATCTTTCTAACTAATCTCTTTCTTTCTAACCAATCTTTCATTATTTCTTTCTTACTTTCTTTTATTCTTTCTTTCTAACTAATCTATCTTTTTTCTTTCTAACTAATCTTTCTTTCTTTCTAACTAATCTATCTATCTTTCTTTCTTTCTAACTAATCTATCTATCTTTCTTTCATTCTAACTAATCTTTTCTTTCTTTCTAACTAATCTCTATCTTTCAAACTAATCTATCTTTCTTTCTAACCAATTTTTCTTTCTTTCTTTCTTTCTTTCTTTTTTTCTTTCTAACTAATCTATCTATCTTTCTTTCTAACTAATCTTTCTTTCTTTCTAACTAATCTTTCTTTCTTTCTAACTAATCTATCTTTCTTTCTTTCTAAATAATCTATCTTTCTTTCTAACTAATCTATCTATCTATCTTTCTTTCTAACTAATCTATCTATCTATCTTTCTTTCTAACTAATCTATCTATCTTTCTTTCTAACTACTTTATCTTTATTTCTAACTAATCTATCGTTCTTTATTCCTTTCTTTCTTTCTTACTAATCTATCTTTCTTTCTTTCTAACCAATCTATCATTCTTTCTTTCTTTCTAACTAATCTTTCTTTCTTTCTAACTAATCTATCTATCTTTCTTTCTAACTAATCTATCTTTCTTTCTTTCTAACTAATCTATCTTTTTTTCTAACTAATCTATCTATCTTTCTTTCTAACTAATATATCTTTCTTTCTTTCTAACTAATCTATCTTTCTTTCTTTCTAACTAATCTATCTATCTATCTATCTATCTATCTATCTATCTATCTATCTATCTATCTATCTATCTTTCTTTCTAACTAATCTATCTCTTTCTTTCTAACTAACTAGTCTTTCTAACTAATCTATCTTTCTTTCTTTCTTTCTTTCTAACTAATCTGTTTCTTTCTTTCTAACTAATCCATCTTTCTTTATATCTTTCTTACTAACTAATCTATCTTTCTTTCTAACCAATCTTTCTTTCTTTCTTTCTTTTTTCATTCTTTCTAACTAATCTATCTTTCTTTCTTTCTTTCTAACTAATCTATCTTTCTTTCTAACTAATCTATCTATCTTTCTTTCTAACTAATCTATCTTTCTTTCTTTCTAACTAATCTATCTATCTATCTATCTATCTATCTATCTTTCTAACTAATCTATCTTTCTTTCTAACTAATCTATCTATCTTTCTTTTTAACTAATCTATCTTTCTTTCTTTCTAACTAATCTATCTATCTATCTATCTTTCTAACTAATCTATCTTTCTTTCTAACTAATCTATCTTTCTTTCTTTCTAACTAACTAATCTTTCTTTCTTTCTAACTAATCTATCTTTCTTTCTTTCTTTCTAACTAATCTATGTTTCTTTCTTTCTAACTAATCTATCTTTCTTTCTATCTTTCTAACTAATCTATCTTTCTTTGTAACCAATCTTTCTTTCTTTCTTTCTTACTTTCTTTCTTTCTAACTAATCTATCTTTTTTCTTTCTAACTAATCTATCTATCTTTCTTTCTAACTAATCTTTCTTTCTTTCTAACCAATCTATCTTTCTTTCTTTCTAACTAATCTTTCTTTCTTTCTTTCTAACTTATCTATCTATCTTTCTAACTAATCTATCTTTCTTTCTTTCTAACTAATCTATCTTACTTTCTAACTAATTTATATTTCTTTCTTTCTAACTAATCTATCTTTCTTTCTTTCTAACTAATCTATCTTTTTTTTCTAACTAATCTATCTATCTTTCTTTCTAACTAATATATCTTTCTTTCTTTCTTTCTAACTAATCTATCTTTCTTTCTTTCTAACTAATCTATCTATCTATCTATCTTTCTTTCTAACTAATCTATCTCTTTCTTTCTAACTAACTAGTCTTTCTAACTAATCTATGTTTCTTTCTTTCTAACTAATCCATCTTTCTTTATATCTTTCTTACTAACTAATCTATCTTTCTAACCAATCTTTCTTTCTTTCTTTCTTTTTTCATTCTTTCTAACTAATCTATCTTTCTTTCTTTCTAACTAATCTATCTTTCTTTCTAACTAATCTATCTATCTTTCTTTCTAACTAATCTATCTTTCTTTCTTTCTAACTAATCTATCTATCTTTCTTTTTAACTAATCTATCTTTCTTTCTTTCTAACTAATCTATCTATCTATCTATCTTTCTAACTAATCTATCTTTCTTTCTAACTAATCTATCTTTCTTTCTTTCTAACTAACTAATCTTTCTTTCTTTCTAACTAATCTATCTTTCTTTCTTTCTTTCTTTCTAACTAATCTATGTTTCTTTCTTTCTAACTAATCTATCTTTCTTTCTATCTTTCTAACTAATCTATCTTTCTTTGTAACCAATCTTTCTTTCTTTCTTTCTTACTTTCTTTCTTTCTAACTAATCTATCTTTTTTCTTTCTAACTAATCTATCTATCTTTCTTTCTAACTAATCTTTCTTTCTTTCTAACCAATCTATCTTTCTTTCTTTCTAACTAATCTTTCTTTCTTTCTTTCTAACTTATCTATCTATCTTTCTAACTAATCTATCTTTCTTTCTTTCTAACTAATCTATCTTTCTTTCTAACTAATCTATCTTACTTTCTAACTAATTTATATTTCTTTCTTTCTAACTAATCTATCTTTCTTTTTTTCTAACTAATCTATCTTTCTAGCTAATCTATCTTTCTTTCTATCAAATCCATCTTTCTTTGTTTTTTAAATAATCTATCTTTCTTTATTTCTAACTAAGTTATCTTTCTTTCTAACTAATCTATCTTTCTTTCTAACTAATCTATCTTTCTAACTAATCTATCTTTCTTTCTAACAAATCTCTTTCTTTGTTTTTTAACTAATCTATCTTTCTTTCTAACTAATTTATCTTTCTTTCTAACTAATCTATCTTTCTTTCTAACTAATCTATCTTTCTTTCTTTCTAATCTATATTTCTTTCTTTCTAACTAATCTATCTTACTTTCTTTCTTTCTTTTTAATTAACTTTCTTTCTTTCTTTCTAACTAATCTATCTTTCTTTCTTTCTAACTGATCTATCTTTCTTTTTCTTTCTAACTAATCTATCTTTCTTTCTTTCTAACTAATCTTTCTTTCTTTCTTACTAATCTATCTTTCTTTCTTTCTTTCTAACTAATCTATCTTTCTTTCTTACTAATATTTTTTTCTTTCTTTCTTTCTAACTAATCTATCTTTCTAACTAATCTTTCTTTCTTTCTTTCTTTTTAATTAACTTTCTTTCTTTCTTTCTTTCTAACCAATCTATCTTTCTTTCTTTCTAACTAATCTATCTTTCTTTTTCTTTGTAACTAATCTATCTTTCTTTCTTTCTAACTAATCTTTCTTTCTTTCTTACTAATCTTTTTTTCTTTCTTTCTTTCTAACTAATCTATCTATCTTTCTTTCTTTCTTTCTTTTTAATTAACTTTATTTATTTCTTTCTTTCTAACTAATCTATCTTTCTTTCTAACTAATCTATCTTTCTTTTTCTTTCTAACTAATCTATCTTTCTTTCTTTCTTTCTTACTAATATATCTTTCTTTCCTTTTTTCTTTCTAACTAATCTATCTTTCTTTCTTTCTTACTAATCTTTTTTTCTTTCTTTTTTTCTAACTAATCTATCTTTCATTCTTTCTTTCTAACTAATCTTTTTTTTCTTTCTTTCTAACTAATCTATCTTTCTTTCTTTCTAACTAATCTATCTTTCTTTCTTTCTTTCTAACTAATCTATCTATCTCACTAATCTATCTTTCTTCCTTTCTTTCTTACTAATCTATCTTTCTTTCCTTTTTTCTTTCTAACTAATCTATCTTTCTTTCTTTCTTACTAATCTTTTTTTCTTTCTTTCTAACTAATCCATCTTTCTTTCTCTCTAACTAATCTATCTTTCTTTCTCACTAATCTTTTTTCTTTCTTTCTTTCTAACTAATCTATCTATCTCACTAATCTATCTTTCTTCCTTTCTTTCTTACTAATCTATCTTTCTTTCCTTTTTTCTTTCTAACTAATCTATCTTTCTTTCTTTCTAACTAATCTTTTTTCTTTCTTTCTAACTAATCCATCTTTCTTTCTTTCTAACTAATCTATCTTTCTTTCTTTCTAACTTATCTATATTTCTTTCTTTCTTTCTCTTTCTTTCTTTCTTTCTTTCTTTCTTTCTAACTAATCTATCTTTCTTTCTTACTAATCTTTTTTTCTTTCTTTCTTTCTAACTAATCTATCTTTCTAACTAATCTTTCTTTCTTTCTTTTTAATTAACTTTCTTTCTTTCTAACTAATCTATCTATCTTTCTATCTTTCTTTCTACCTAATCTATCTTTCTTTCTTTCTTTTTAATTAACTTTCTTTCTTTCTTTCTTTCTTTCTTTCTTTCTTTCTAACTAATTTATCTTTCTTTCTTTCTAACTAATCTATCTTTCTTTTTCTTACTAACTAATCTTTCTTTCTTTCTTTCTAACTAATCTATCTTTCTTTCTCACTAATCTTTCTTTCTTTCTTTCTTTCTAACTAATTTATCTTTCTTTCTTTCTAACTAATCTATCTTTCTTTTTCTTACTAACTAATCTTTCTTTCTTTCTTTCTAACTAATCTATCTTTCTTTCTCACTAATCTTTTTTTCTTTCTTTCTTTCTTACTAATCTATCTTTCTTTCCTTTTTTCTTTCTAACTAATCTATCTTTCTTTCTTACTAATCTTTTTTTCTTTCTTTTTTCTAACTAATCTATGTTTCTTTCTTTCTAACTAATCTTTTTTTCTTTCTTTCTAACTAATCTATCTTTCTTTCTTTCTTTCTTTCTTACTAATCTTTTTTTCTTTCTTTCTTTCTAACTAATCTATCTTTCTAACTAATCTTTCTTTGTTTCTTTTTAATTAACTTTCTTTCTTTCTTTCTTTCTTTCGAACTAATCTATCTTTCTTTCTTTCTAACTAATCTATCTTTCTTTTTCTTTCTAACTAATCTCTTTCTTTCTTTCTTTCTTTCTAACTAATCTATCTTTCTTTCTTTCTTTCTTTCTAACTAATCTTTTTTCTTTCTTTCTAACTAATCCATCTTTCTTTCTTTCTAACTAATCTATCTTTCTTTCTTTCTAACTTATCTATATTTCTTTCTTTCTTTCTCTTTCTCTTTCTCTTTCTCTTTCTTTCTTTCTTTCTTTCTTTCTTTCTTTCTAACTAATCTATCTTTCTTTCTTACTAATCTTTTTTTCTTTCTTTCTTTCTAACTAATCTATCTTTCTAACTAATCTTTCTTTCTTTCTCTTTAATTAACTTTCTTTCTTTCTTTCTAACTAATCTATCTATCTTTCTATCTTTCTTTCTACCTAATCTATCTTTCTTTCTTTCTTTTTAATTAACTTTCTTTCTTTCTTTCTTTCTTTCTTTCTTTCTTTCTTTCTAACTAATCTATCTTTCTTTCTTTCTAAATAAAAACTCTTTCTTTTTCTTTCTAACTAATCTATCTATCTTTCTATCTTTCTTTCTACCTAATCTATCTTTCTTTCTTTCTTTCTTTTTAATTAACTTTCTTTCTTTCTTTCTTTCTTTCTAACTAATCTATCTTTCTTTCTCACTAATCTCTTTTTCTTTCTTTCTTTCTAACTAATCTATCTATCTTTCTATCTTTCTTACTAATCAATCTTTCTTTCTTTCTTACTAATTTATCTTTCTTTCTTTCTTTCTTACTAATCTATCTTTCTTTCCTTTTTTCTTTCTAACTAATCTTTCTTTCTTTCTTTCTTTCTAACTAATCTATCTTTCTTTCTTTCTTTCTTTCTTTCTTTCTCACTAATCTTTTTTTCTTTCTTTCTAACTAATCTATCTATCTTTCTATCTTTCTTACTAATCAATCTTTCTTTCTTTCTTACTAATTTATCTTTCTTTCTTTCTTTCTTACTAATCTTTTTTTCTTTCTTTCTAACTAATCTATCTTTCTTTCTTTCTAACTTATCTATATTTCTTTCTTTCTTTCTTTCTTACTAATCTATCTTTCTTTCTAACTAATCTCTTTCTTTCTTTCTTTCTAACTAATCTATCTTTCTTTCTTTCTTACTAATCTTTTTTTCTTTCTTTTTTCTAACTAATCTATCTTTCTTTCTTTCTTTCTAACTAATCTTTTTTTTCTTTCTTTCTTTCTAACTTATCTATATTTCTTTCTTTCTTTCTTTCTTACTAATCTATCTTTCTTTCTAACTAATCTATCTTTCTTTCTTTCTTTCTTTCTAACTAATCTATCTTTCTTTCTTTCTTACTAATCTTTTTTTCTTTCTTTCTAACTAATCTATCTTTCTTTCTTTCTTACTAAACTATAAACTAATTAAACTTTAAACTTCTTTAAACTTCTTCAAACTTATTGGTCCAAACTTTCACAAGCCAACTTAAAGTTTGTCTCGACGAACTTTTTCTAGTTAAGTTGGCTTGAGAAAGCCAACTTACTGAAATCCTATTTAAACTTATTATTATTAAGTTGGCTTGAGAAAGCCAACTTACTGAAATCCTATTTAAACTTATTATTATTATTATTATTCTTCTGACTCTAAAATTTAAACTCTAACTCGTCCTAGAGCTTTAACTCTACAAACTCCAAACTCGGGTCAGACCTTCAAACTGTTCTGACTTAGTGTGCTATATCTTTTCAGACTGATTTGACTTTCAGATTTCTTAAAAATTAATATTAAAAATCATAAAAATCCCATTGACTTTCATTGTAACAGTTCAAAATGAGCCAAGACTACGGTGTCCCAGTAGTCTACACCAAATAAACTCAAATCTAAATTCCCTAAAGCCTTGGACTCAATTAAACTCCCATTCTATATGTACTTATGAACTCTATCTATCTATCTATCTATCTATCTATCTATCTATCTATCTATCTATCTATCTATCTATCTATCTATCTATCTCTTTCTAACTTATCTATCTATCTATCTATCTATCTATCTATCTATCTATCTATCTATCTGATCTTTCTTCCTTTCTAACTAATCTATCTTTCTTCCTTTCTAACTAATCTATCTTTCTTTCTTTCTAACTAATCTCTTTATTTCTAAACTAATCTATCTTTCTTTCTTTCTAACTAATCTTTCTTTCTAACTAATATTTCCTTCTAACTAATCTATCTTTCTTTCTTTCTAACTAATCTATCTATGTTTCTTTCTAACTAATCTATCTATCTTTCTTTCTAACTAATCTATCTATCTTTCTTTCTAACTAATCTCTTTCTTTCTAACTAATCTCTTTCTTTCTTTCTAACTAATCTCTTTCTTTCTAACTAATCTATCTTTTTTTCTTTCTAACTAATCTATCTTTCTTTCTTTCTAACTAATCTATCTTTCTTTCTTTCTAACTAATCTATCTTTCTTTCTTTCTAACTAATCTATCTTTCTTTCTAACTAATCTATCTTTCTTTCTTATCTATCTATCTATCTATCTATCTATCTATCTATCTATCTATCTATCTATCTATCTATCTATCTATCTATCTATCTTTCTTTCTTTCTAACTAATCTATCTATATATCTTTATTTCTAACTAATCTATCTTTCTTTCTTATCTATCTATCTATCTATCTATCTATCTATCTATCTATCTATCTATCTATCTATCTATCTATCTATCTATCTTTCTTTCTTTCTTTCTTTCTTTCTAACTAATCTATCTTTCTTTATTTCTTTCAAACTAATCTATCTTTCTTTCTTTCTAACTAATCTATCTTTCTTTCTTTCTAACTAATATTTCCTTCTAACTAATCTATCTTTCTTTCTTTCTAACTAATCTATCTATGTTTCTTTCTAACTAATCTCTTTCTTTCTAACTAATCTATCTATCTTTCTTTCTAACTAATCTATCTTTCTTTATTTCTTTCAAACTAATCTATCTTTTTTCTTTCTAACTAATCTATCTTTCTTTCTTTCTAACTAATCTATCTTTCTTTCTTTCTAACTAATCTATCTTTATTTCTTTATTTCTTTCTAACTAATCTATCTTTTTTTCTTTCTAACTAATCTATCTTTCTTTATTTCTTTCAAACTAATCTATCTTTATTTCTTTATTTCTTTCTAACTAATCTATCTATGTTTCTTTCTAACTAATCTATCTTTCTTTCTAACTAATCTATCTATGTTTCTTTCTAAATAATCTATCTATCTTTCTTTCTAACTAATCTCTTTCTTTCTAACTAATCTATCTATCTTTCTTTCTAACTAATCTCTTTCTTTCTAACTAATCTCTTTCTTTCTTTCTAACTAATCTCTTTCTTTCTAACTAATCTATCTTTCTTTCTTTCTAACTACTCTATCTTTCTTTCATTCTAACTAATCTATCTTTCTTTCTAACTAATCTATCTATCTTTCTTTCTAACTAATCTATCTTTCTTTCTTTCTTTCTTGCTAATCTTTTTTCTTTCTTTCTTTCTTACTAATCTATCTTTCTTTCTTTCTTACTAATCTTTTTCTTTCTTTCTTTCTTACTAATCTATCTTTCTTTCTTTCTTACTAATCTATCTTTCTTTCATTCTTACTAATCTTTTTTTCTTTCTTTCTTTCTTACTAATCTATCTTTCTTTCTTTCTTACTAATCTATCTTTCTTTCATTCTTACTAATCTTTTTTTCTTTCTTTCTGTCTTACTAATCTATCTTTCTTTCTTTCTTACTAATCTTTTTTTCTATCTTTCTTTCTTACTAATCTATCTTTCTTTCTTACTAATCTTTTTTTCTTTCTTTCTTTCTAACTAATCTATCTTTCTTTCTTTCTTACTAATCTTGTTTTCTTTCTTTCTTTCTTACTAATCTTTTTTTCTTTCTTTCTTACTAATCTTTTTTCTTTCTTTCTTTCTAACTAATCTATCTTTCTTTCTTACTAATCTATCTTTCTTTCTTTCTTACTAATCTTTTTTTTCTTTCTTTCTAACTAATCTATCTTTCTTTCTTTCTTGCTAATCTTTTTTTCTTTCTTTCTTTCTTACTAATCTATCTTTCTTTCTTTCTAATCTTTTTTCTTTCTTTCTTACTAATCTATCTTTCTTTCTTACTAATCTTTTTTTCTTTCTTTCTTACTAATCTTTTTTCTTTCTTTCTAACTAATCTATCTTTCTTTCTTACTAATCTTTTTTTCTTTCTTTCTTTCTTTCTTACTAATCTTTTTTTCTTTCTTTCTTTCTTTCTAACTAATCTTTTTTTTCTTTCTTTCTAACTAATCTATCTTTCTTTCTTTCTTTCTTGCTAATCTTTTTTCTTTCTTTCTTTCTTACTAATCTATCCTTCTTTCTTTCTTACTAATCTTTTTTTCTTTCTTTCTTACTAATCTATCTTTCTTTCTTTCTTACTAATCTTTTTTTCTTTCTTTCTTACTAATCTTTTTTCTTTCTTTCTAACTAATCTATCTTTCTTTCTTACTAATCTTTTTTTCTTTCTTTCTTTCTTTCTTACTAATCTTTTTTTTCTTTCTTTCTAACTAATCTATCTTTCTTTCTTTCTTTCTTGCTAATCTTTTTTCTTTCTTTCTTACTAATCTTTTTTCTTTCTTTCTTTTTAACTAATCTATCTTTCTTTCTTACTAATCTTTTTTTCTTTCTTTCTTTCTTACTAATCTTTTTTTTCTTTCTTTCTAACTAATCTATCTTTCTTTCTTTCTTGCTAATCTTTTTTTCTTTCTTTCTTTCTTACTAATCTATCTTTCTTTCTTACTAATCTTTTTTTCTTTCTTTCTTACTAATCTTTTTTTCTTTCTTTCTTTCTTTCTTACTAATCTTTTTTTTCTTTCTTTCTAACTAATCTATCTTTCTTTCTTTCTTTCTTGCTAATCTTTTTTTCTTTCTTTCTTTCTAACTAATCTATCTTTCTTTCTTTCTTACTAATCTTTTTTTCTTTCTTTCTTACTAATCTTTTTTCTTTCTTTCTAACTAATCTATCTTTCTTTCTTACTAATCTTTTTTTCTTTCTTTCTTTCTTACTAATCTTTTTTTTCTTTCTTTCTAACTAATCTATCTTTCTTTCTTACTAATCTTTTTTTCTTTCTTTCTTTCTTTCTTACTAATCTTTTTTTTCTTTCTTTCTAACTAATCTATCTTTCTTTCTTTCTTTCTTGCTAATCTTTTTTTCTTTCTTTCTTTCTTACTAATCTATCTTTCTTTCTTTCTTACTAATCTTTTTTTCTTTCTTTCTTACTAATCTTTTTTCTTTCTTTCTTTCTAACTAATCTATCTTTCTTTCTTACTAATCTTTCTTTCTTTCTTACTAATCTTTTTTCTTTCTTTCTAACTAATCTATCTTTCTTTCTTTCTTACTAATCTTTTTCTTTCTTTCTTTCTTACTAATCTATCTTTCTTTCTTACTAATCTATCTTTCTTTCTTTCTAACTAATCTATCTTTCTTTCTTTCTTACTAATCTATCTTTCTTTCTTACTAATCTTTTTTCTCTCTGTCTAACTAATCTATCTATCTTTCTTACTAATCAATCTTTCTCTTACTAATCTATCTTTTTTTCTTTCTTACTAATCTATCTTTCTTTCCTTCTTTCTTTCTAACTAATCTATCTTTCTTTCTTACTAATCTTTTTTTATTTTTTTATTTCTAACTAATCTATCTTTCTTTCTCTTTCTTACTAATCTATCTTTCTTTCTTTCTTACTATTTTTTTCTTTCTTTCTTTCTTACTAATCTATCTTTCTTTCTTTCTTACTAATCTATCTTTCTTTCTTTCTAACTAATCTATCTTTCTTTCTTACTAATCTTTTTTTATTTTTTTATTTCTAACTAATCTATCTTTCTTTCTTTCTTTCTTTCTAACTAATCTATCTTTCTTTCTTTCTTACTAATCTTTTTTTTATCTTTCTTTCTAACTAATCTATCTTTCTTTCTTTCTTACTGAACTATAAACTAATTAAACTTTAAACTAATTTAAACTTTAAACTTCTTCAAACTTATTGGTCCAAACTTTCACAAGCCAACTTAAAGTTTGTCTCGACGAACTTTTTCTAGTTATTATTATTCTTCTGACTCTAAAATTTAAACTCTAACTCGTCCTAGAGCTTTAACTCTACAAACTCCAAACTCGGGTCAGACCTTCAAACTGTTCTGACTTAGTGTGCTATATCTTTTCAGACTGATTTGACTTTCAGATTTCTTAAAAATTAATATTAAAAATCATAAAAATCCCATTGACTTTCATTGTAACAGTTCAAAATGAGCCAAGACTACGGTGGCCCAGTAGTCTACACCAAATAAACTCAAATCTAAATTCCCTAAAGCCTTGGACTCAATTAAACTCCCATTCTATATGTACTTATGAACTCTATCTATCTATCTATCTATCTATCTATCTATCTATCTATCTATCTATCTATCTATCTATCTATCTATCTATCTCTTTCTAACTTATCTATCTATCTATCTATCTATCTATCTATCTATCTATCTATCTATCTATCTGATCTTTCTTCCTTTCTAACTAATCTATCTTTCTTCCTTTCTAACTAATCTATCTTTCTTTCTTTCTAACTAATCTCTTTATTTCTAAACTAATCTATCTTTCTTTCTTTCTAACTAATCTTTCTTTCTAACTAATATTTCCTTCTAACTAATCTATCTTTCTTTCTTTCTAACTAATCTATCTATGTTTCTTTCTAACTAATCTATCTATCTTTCTTTCTAACTAATCTATCTATCTTTCTTTCTAACTAATCTCTTTCTTTCTAACTAATCTCTTTCTTTCTTTCTAACTAATCTCTTTCTTTCTAACTAATCTATCTTTTTTTCTTTCTAACTAATCTATCTTTCTTTCTTTCTAACTAATCTATCTTTCTTTCTTTCTAACTAATCTATCTTTCTTTCTTTCTAACTAATCTATCTTTCTTTCTAACTAATCTATCTTTCTTTCTTATCTATCTATCTATCTATCTATCTATCTATCTATCTATCTATCTATCTATCTATCTATCTATCTATCTTTCTTTCTTTCTAACTAATCTATCTATATATCTTTATTTCTAACTAATCTATCTTTCTTTCTTATCTATCTATCTATCTATCTATCTATCTATCTATCTATCTATCTATCTATCTATCTATCTATCTATCTTTCTTTCTTTCTTTCTTTCTTTCTAACTAATCTATCTTTCTTTATTTCTTTCAAACTAATCTATCTTTCTTTCTTTCTAACTAATCTATCTTTCTTTCTTTCTAACTAATATTTCCTTCTAACTAATCTATCTTTCTTTCTTTCTAACTAATCTATCTATGTTTCTTTCTAACTAATCTCTTTCTTTCTAACTAATCTATCTATCTTTCTTTCTAACTAATCTATCTTTCTTTATTTCTTTCAAACTAATCTATCTTTTTTCTTTCTAACTAATCTATCTTTCTTTCTTTCTAACTAATCTATCTTTCTTTCTTTCTAACTAATCTATCTATCTTTCTTTCTAACTAATCTATCTTTCTTTCTTTCTAACTAATCTATCTTTCTTACTAACTAATCTATCTTTCTTTCTAACCAATCTTTCTTTCTTTCTTTCTTTTTTCATTCTTTCTAACTAATCTATCTTTCTTTCTTTCTAACTAATCTATCTTTCTTTCTAACTAATCTATCTATCTTTCTTTCTAACTAATCTCTTTCTTTCTTTCTAACTAATCTATCTTTCTTTCTAACTAATCTATCTTTCTTTCTAACTAATCTATCTATCTTTCTTTCTAACTAATCTATCTTTCTTTCTTTCTAACTAATCTATCTATCTATCTTTCTAACTAATCTATCTTTCTTTCTAACTAATCTATCTTTCTTTCTTTCTAACTAACTAATCTTTCTTTCTTTCTAACTAATCTATCTTTCTTTCTTTCTTTCTAACTAATCTATGTTTCTTTCTTTCTTTCTAACTAATCTATGTTTCTTTCTTTCTAACTAATCTATCTTTCTTTCTATCTTTCTAACTAATCTATCTTTCTTTCTAACCAATCTTTCTTTCTTTCTTTCTTACTTTCTTTCTTTCTAACTAATCTATCTTTTTTCTTTCTAACTAATCTATCTATCTTTCTTTCTAACTAATCTTTCTTTCTTTCTAACCAATCTATCTTTCTTTCTTTCTAACTAATCTTTCTTTCTTTCTTTCTTTCTTTCTAACTTATCTATCTATCTTTCTAACTAATCTTTCTTTCTTTCTAACTAATCTTTCTTTCTTTCTAACTAATCTATCTTACTTTCTAACTAATTTATCTTTCTTTCTTTCTAACTAATCTATCTTTCTTTTTTTCTAACTAATCTATCTTTCTAGCTAATCTATCTTTCTTTCTATCAAATCCATCTTTCTTTGTTTTTTAAATAATCTATCTTTCTTTATTTCTAACTAAGTTATCTTTCTTTCTAACTAATCTATCTTTCTTTCTAACTAATCTATCTTTCTAACTAATCTATCTTTCTAACAAATCTCTTTCTTTGTTTTTTAACTAATCTATCTTTCTTTCTAACTAATTTATCTTTCTTTCTAACTAATCTATCTTTCTTTCTAACTAATCTATCTTTCTTTCTAACTAATCTATCTTTCTTTCTTTCTAATCTATCTTTCTTTCTAACTAATCTATCTTACTTTCTTTCTTTCTTTTTAATTAACTTTCTTTCTTTCTTTCTTTCTAACTAATCTATCTTTCTTTCTTTCTAACTGATCTATCTTTCTTTTTCTTTCTAACTAATCTATCTTTCTTTCTTTCTAACTAATCTTTCTTTCTTTCTTACTAATCTATCTTTCTTTCTTTCTTTCTAACTAATCTATCTTTCTTTCTTACTAATATTTTTTTCTTTCTTTCTTTCTAACTAATCTATCTTTCTAACTAATCTTTCTTTCTTTCTTTCTTTTTAATTAACTTTCTTTCTTTCTTTCTTTCTAACCAATCTATCTTTCTTTCTTTCTAACTAATCTATCTTTCTTTTTCTTTGTAACTAATCTATCTTTCTTTCTTTCTTACTAATCTTTTTTTCTTTCTTTCTTTCTAACTAATCTATCTATCTTTCTTTCTTTCTTTCTTTTTAATTAACTTTATTTATTTCTTTCTTTCTAACTAATCTATCTTTCTTTCTAACTAATCTATCTTTCTTTTTCTTTCTAACTAATCTATCTTTCTTTCTTACTAATATTTTTTTCTTTCTTTCTTTCTAACTAATCTATCTTTCTAACTAATCTTTCTTTCTTTCTTTCTTTTTAATTAACTTTCTTTCTTTCTTTCTTTCTAACCAATCTATCTTTCTTTCTTTCTAACTAATCTATCTTTCTTTTTCTTTGTAACTAATCTATCTTTCTTTCTTTCTTACTAATCTTTTTTTCTTTCTTTCTTTCTAACTAATCTATCTATCTTTCTTTCTTTTTAATTAACTTTATTTATTTCTTTCTTTCTAACTAATCTATCTTTCTTTCTAACTAATCTATCTTTCTTTTTCTTTCTAACTAATCTATCTTTCTTTCTTTCTTTCTAACTAATCTATCTTTCTCACTAATCTATCTTTCTTTCTTTCTTTCTTACTAATATATCTTTCTTTCCTTTTTTCTTTCTAACTAATCTATCTTTCTTTCTTTCTTACTAATCTTTTTTTCTTTCTTTTTTTCTAACTAATCTATCTATCTTTCATTCTTTCTTTCTAACTAATCTTTTTTTTCTTTCTTTCTAACTAATCTATCTTTCTTTCTAACTTATCTATATTTCTTTCTTTCTTTCTTTCTTTCTAACTAACTAATCTATCTTTCTTTCTTACTAATCTTTTTTTCTTTCTTTCTTTCTTTCTAACTAATCTATCCTTCTAACTAATCTTTCTTTCTTTCTTTTTAATTAACTTTCTTTCTTTCTTTCTTTCTTTCTAACTAATCTATCTATCTTTCTTTCTACCTAATCTATATTTCTTTTTTTCTTTTTAATTAACTTTCTTTCTTTCTTTCTTTCTTTCTAACTAATCTATCTTTCTTTCTTTCTAACTAATCTATCTTTCTTTTTCTTTCTAACTAATCTCTTTCTTTCTAACTAATCTATCTTTCTTTCTCACTAATCTTTTTTCTTTCTTTCTTTCTAACTAATCTATCTATCTCACTAATCTATCTTTCTTCCTTTCTTTCTTACTAATCTATCTTTCTTTCCTTTTTTCTTTCTAACTAATCTATCTTTCTTTCTTTCTTACTAATCTTTTTTTCTTTCTTTCTAACTAATCCATCTTTCTTTCTCTCTAACTAATCTATCTTTCTTTCTCACTAATCTTTTTTCTTTCTTTCTTTCTAACTAATCTATCTATCTCACTAATCTATCTTTCTTCCTTTCTTTCTTACTAATCTATCTTTCTTTCCTTTTTTCTTTCTAACTAATCTATCGTTCTTTCTTTCTTTCTAACTAATCTTTTTTCTTTCTTTCTAACTAATCCATCTTTCTTTCTTTCTAACTAATCTATCTTTCTTTCTTTCTAACTTATCTATATTTCTTTCTTTCTCTTTCTTTCTTTCTTTCTTTCTTTCTTTCTTTCTTTCTTTCTTTCTAACTAATCTATCTTTCTTTCTTACTAATCTTTTTTTCTTTCTTTCTTTCTAACTAATCTATCTTTCTAACTAATCTTTCTTTCTTTCTTTTTAATTAACTTTCTTTCTTTCTTTCTAACTAATCTATCTATCTTTCTATCTTTCTTTCTACCTAATCTATCTTTCTTTCTTTCTTTTTAATTAACTTTCTTTCTTTCTTTCTTTCTTTCTTTCTTTCTAACTAATTTATCTTTCTTTCTTTCTAACTAATCTATCTTTCTTTTTCTTACTAACTAATCTTTCTTTCTTTCTAACTAATCTATCTTTCTTTCTTACTAATCTTTTTTTCTTTCTTTTTTCTAACTAATCTATGTTTCTTTCTTTCTAACTAATCTTTTTTTCTTTCTTTCTAACTAATCTATCTTTCTTTCTTTCTTTCTTTCTTACTAATCTTTTTTTCTTTCTTTCTTTCTAACTAATCTATCTTTCTAACTAATCTTTCTTTCTTTTTAATTAACTTTCTTTCTTTCTTTCTTTCTTTCTAACTAATCTATCTTTCTTTCTTTCTAACTAATCTATCTTTCTTTTTCTTTCTAACTAATCTCTTTCTTTCTTTCTTTCTTTCTAACTAATCTATCTTTCTTTCTTTCTTTCTAACTAATCTTTTTTCTTTCTTTCTAACTAATCCATCTTTCTTTCTTTCTAACTAATCTATCTTTCTTTCTTTCTAACTTATCTATATTTCTTTCTTTCTTTCTCTTTCTTTCTTTCTTTCTTTCTTTCTTTCTTTCTTTCTTTCTTTCTAACTAATCTATCTTTCTTTCTTACTAATCTTTTTTTCTTTCTTTCTTTCTAACTAATCTATCTTTCTAACTAATCTTTCTTTCTTTCTCTTTAATTAACTTTCTTTCTTTCTTTCTAACTAATCTATCTATCTATCTTTCTATCTTTCTTTCTACCTAATCTATCTTTCTTTCTTTCTTTTTAATTAACTTTCTTTCTTTCTTTCTTTCTTTCTTTCTTTCTTTCTAACTAATCTATCTTTCTTTCTTTCTAAATAAAAACTATCTTTCTTTTTCTTTCTAACTAATCTATCTATCTTTCTATCTTTCTTTCTACCTAATCTATCTTTCTTTCTTTCTTTTTAATTAACTTTCTTTCTTTCTTTCTTTCTAACTAATCTATCTTTCTTTCTCACTAATCTCTTTTTCTTTCTTTCTTTCTAACTAATCTATCTATCTTTCTATCTTTCTTACTAATCAATCTTTCTTTCTTTCTAACTAATTTATCTTTCTTTCTTTCTTTCTTACTAATCTATCTTTCTTTCCTTTTTTCTTTCTAACTAATCTTTCTTTCTTTCTTTCTTTCTAACTAATCTATCTTTCTTTCTTTCTTTCTTTCTCACTAACCTTTTTTTCTTTCTTTCTAACTAATCTATCTATCTTTCTATCTTTCTTACTAATCAATCTTTCTTTCTTTCTTACTAATTTATCTTTCTTTCTTTCTTTCTTACTAATCTTTTTTTCTTTCTTTCTTTCTAACTAATCTATCTTTCTTTCTTTCTAACTTATCTATATTTCTTTCTTTCTTTCTTTCTTACTAATCTATCTTTCTTTCTAACTAATCTCTTTCTTTCTTTCTAACTAATCTATCTTTCTTTCTTTCTTACTAATCTTTTTTTCTTTCTTTTTTCTAACTAATCTATCTTTCTTTCTTTCTTTCTAACTAATCTTTTTTTCTTTCTTTCTTTCTAACTTATCTATATTTCTTTCTTTCTTTCTTTCTTACTAATCTATCTTTCTTTCTAACTAATCTATCTTTCTTTCTTTCTTTCTAACTAATCTATCTTTCTTTCTTTCTTACTAATCTTTTTTTCTTTCTTTCTAACTAATCTATCTTTCTTTCTTTCTTACTAAACTATAAACTAATTAAACTTTAAACTTCTTTAAACTTCTTCAAACTTATTGGTCCAAACTTTCACAAGCCAACTTAAAGTTTGTCTCGACGAACTTTTTCTAGTTATTCTTCTTCTTCTTATTTTTCTTACCCAAAAAATTCTGACTCTAACTCGTCCTAGAGCTTTAACTCTACAAACTCCAAACTCGGGTCAGACCTTCAGACTGTTCTGACTCGGTGTGCTATATCTTTTCAAACTGATTTGACTTTCAGATTTCTTAAAAATTAATATTAAAAATCATAAAAATCCCATTGACTTTCATTGCAACAGTTCAAATTGAGCCAAGACTACGGTGGCCCAGCAGTGGACACCAAATAAACTCAAATCTAAACTCCCTGAAGCCCTAGACTCAATTAAACTACCATTCTATATGTACTAATAAACTTATTATCTATCTATCTATCTATCTATCTATCTATCTATCTATCTATCTATCTATCTATCTATCTATCTATCTATCTATCTATCTATCTATCTATCCATCTATCTCTTTCAACTATCTATCTCTCTTTCTATCTATACATCTCTTTCTTTCTTTCTTTCTAACTAATCTATTTTTTCTTTCATTCTAACTAATCTATCTTTTTTCTTTCTAACTAATCTATCTTTCTTTCTAACTGATCTATCTTTTTTCTTTCTAACTACTCTATCTTTCTTTCATTCTAACTAATCTATCTTTCTTTCTAACTAATCTATCTTTCTTTCTTTCTAACTACTCTATCTTTCTTTCATTCTAACTAATCTATCTTTCTTTCTAACTAATCTATCTTTCTTTCTAACTAATCTATCTTTCTTTCTAACTAATCTATCTTTCTTTCTAACTAATCTTTCTTTCTTTCTAACTACTCTATCTTTCTTTCATTCTAACTAATCTATCTTTCTTTCTAACTAATCTATCTTTCTTTCTAACTAATCTATATATCTTTCTTTCTAACTTATCTATCTTTCTTTCTAACTAATCTATCTTTCTTTCTTTCTAACTACTCTATCTTTCTTTCATTCTAACTAATCTATCTTTCTTTCTAACTAATCTAACTTTCTTTCTAACTAACTAATCTATCTTTCTTTCTTTCTTTCTAACAAATCTATTTATCTTTCTTTCTAACTAATCTATCTATCTATCTATCTTTCTTTCTAATCTATCTTTCTTTCTTTCTAACTAATCGAACTTTCTTTCTAAATAATCTATCTTTCTTTCTTTCTAACTACTCTATCTTTCTTTCATTCTAACGAATCTATCTTTCTTTCTAACTAATCTATCTATCTTTCTTTCTAACTAATATATCTTTCTTTCTAACTAATCTTTCTTTCTTTCTAACTAATCTATCTATCTTTCTTTCTAACTTATCTATCTTTCTTTCTAACTAATCTATCTTTCTTTCTAACTAATCTATCTTTCTTTCTTTCTAACTACTCTATCTTTCTTTCATTCTAACTAATCTATCTTTCTTTCTAACTAATCTAACTTTCTTTCTAACTAACTAATCTATCTTTCTTTCTTTCTTTCTAACAAATCTATTTATCTTTCTTTCTAACTAATCTATCTATCTATCTATCTTTCTTTCTAATCTATCTTTCTTTCTTTCTAACTAATCGAACTTTCTTTCTAAATAATCTATCTTTCTTTCTTTCTAACTACTCTATCTTTCTTTCATTCTAACTAATCTATCTTTCTTTCTAACTAATCTATCTATCTTTCTTTCTAACTAATATATCTTTCTTTCTAACTAATCTTTCTTTCTTTCTAACTACTCTATCTTTCTTTCTTTCTAACTACTCTATCTTTCTTTCATTCTAACTAATCTATCTTTCTTGCTAACTAATCTATCTTTCTTTTTTCTAACTACTCTATCTTTCTTTCATTCTAACTAATCTATCTTTCTTTCTAACTAATCTATCTTTCTTTCTTTCTAACTAATCTATCTATCTTTCTTTCTAACTAATCTATCTATCTTTCTTTCTAATTTATCTATCTTTCTTTCTAACTAATCTATCTTTCTTTCTTTCTAACTACTCTATCTTTCTTTCATTCTAACTAATCTATCTTTCTTTCTAACTAATCTAACTTTCTTTCTAACTAACTAATCTATCTTTCTTTCTTTCTTTCTTTCTAACTAATCTATTTATCTTTCTTTCTAACTAATCTATCTTTCTTTCTAATCTATCTTTCTTTCTTTCTAACTAATCTAACTTTCTTTCTAACTAATCTATCTATCTTTCTTTCTTTTTAACTAATCTATCTTTTATTCTAACAAATCTATTTTTCTTTCTTTCTAACTAATCCATCTTTTCGTTTTGACTAATCTATCTTTCTTTCTAACTAATCTATCTATCTTTCTTTCTTTCTAACTAATCTATCTTTCCTTCATTCTAACAAATCTCTTTCTTTCTTTCTAACTAATCTATCTTTTTTCTTTCTAACTAATCTATCTATCTTTCTTTCTTTTTAACTAATCTATCTTTTATTCTAACAAATCTATTTTTCTTTCTTTCTAACTAAACTATCTATCTTTCTTTCTTTCTAACTAATCTATCTTTCTTTTTCTTTCTAACTAATCTCTTTCTTTCTTTCTTTCTAACTAATCTATCTTTCTTTCTCACTAATCTTTTTTTCTTTCTTTCTTTCTAACTAATCTATCTTTCTCACTAATCTATCTTTCTTTCTTTCTTTCTTACTAATCTATCTTTCTTTCCTTTTTTCTTTCTAACTAATCTATCTTTCTTTCTTTCTTACTAATCTTTTTTCTTTCTTTTTTTCTAACTAATCTATCTTTCTTTCTTTCTTTCTAACTAATCTTTTTTTCTTTCTTTCTAACTAATCTATCTTTCTTTCTTTCTAACTTATCTATATTTCTTTCTTTCTTTCTTACTTTCTTTCTTTCTTTCATTCTTTCTTTCATTCTTTCTTTCTTTCTAACTAATCTATCTTTCTTTCTTACTAATATTTTTTTCTTTCTTTCTTTCTTTCTAACTAATCTATCTTTCTAACTAATCTTTCTTTCTTTCTTTTTAATTAACTTTCTTTCTTTCTTTCTAACTAATCTATCTATCTTTCTATCTTTCTTTCTACCTAATCTATCTTTCTTTCTTTCTTTTTAATTAACTTTCTTTCTTTCTTTCTTTCTAACTAATCTATCTTTCTTTCTTTCTAACTAATCTATCTTTCTTTTTCTTTCTAACTAATCTCTTTCTTTCTTTCTTTATAACTAATCTATCTTTCTTTCTCACTAATCTTTTTTTCTTTCTTTCTTTCTAACTAATCTATCTATCTTTCTATCTTTCTTACTAATCAATCTTTCTTTCTTTCTTACTAATTTATCTTTCTTTCTTTCTTTCTTACTAATCTATCTTTCTTTCCTTTTTTCTTTCTAACTAATCTATCTTTCTTTTTCTTTCTAACTAATCTCTTTCTTTCTTTCTTTCTAACTAATCTATCTTTCTTTCTCACTAATCTTTTTTTCTTTCTTTCTTTCTAACTAATCTATCTTTCTCACTAATCTATCTTTCTTTCTTTCTTTCTTACAAATTTTTCTTTCTTTCCTTTTTTCTTTCTAACTAATCTATCTTTCTTTCTTTCTTACTAATCTTTTTTTCTTTCTTTTTTTCTAACTAATCTATCTTTCTTTCTTTCTTTCTAACTAATCTTTTTTCTTTCTTTCTAACTAATCTATCTTTCTTTCTAACTTATCTATATTTCTTTCTTTCTTACTTTCTTTCTTTCTTTCATTCTTTCTTTCATTCTTTCTTTCTTTCTTTCTAACTAATCTATCTTTCTTTCTTACTAATCTTTTTTTCTTTCTTTCTTTCTAACTAATCTATCTTTCTAACTAATCTTTCTTTCTTTCTTTTTAATTAACTTTCTTTCTTTCTTTCTAACTAATCTATCTATCTTTCTATCTTTCTTTCTACCTAATCTATCTTTCTTTCTTTCTTTTTAATTAACTTTCTTTCTTTCTTTCTTTCTAACTAATCTATCTTTCTTTCTTTCTAACTAATCTATCTTTCTTTTTCTTTCTAACTAATCTCTTTCTTTCTTTCTTTATAACTAATCTATCTTTCTCACTAATCTTTTTTTCTTTCTTTCTAACTAATCTATCTATCTTTCTATCTTTCTTACTAATCAATCTTTCTTTCTTTCTTACTAATTTATCTTTCTTTCTTTCTTTCTTACTAATCTATCTTTCTTTCCTTTTTTCTTTCTAACTAATCTATCTTTCTTTCTTTCTTACTAATCTTTTTTCTTTCTTTTTTTCTAACTAATCTATCTTTCTTTCTTTCTTTCTAACTAATCTTTTTTTCTTTCTTTCTAACTAATCTATCTATCTTTCTTTCTTTCTTTCTAACTAATCTATCTATCTTTCTATCTTTCTTTCTACCTAATCTATCTTTCTTTCTTTCTTTTTAATTAACTTTCTTTCTTTCTTTCTAACTAATCTATCTTTCTTTTTCTTTCTAACTAATCTCTTTCTTTCTTTCTTTCTAACTAATCTATCTTTCTTTCTCACTAATCTTTTTTTCTTTCTTTCTAACTAATCTATCTATCTTTCTTACTAATCAATCTTTTTTCTTTCTTACTAATTTATCTTTCTTTCTTTCTTTCTTACTAATCTATCTTTCTTTCCTTTTTTCTTTCTAACTAATCTATCTTTTTTTCTTTCTTTTTTTCTAACTAATATATCTTTCTTTCTTTCTAACTTATCTATATTTCTTTCTTTCTTTATTTCTTACTAATCTATCTTTCTTTCTTACTAATCTTTTTTTCTTTCTTTCTTTCTAACTAATCTATCTTTCTAACTAATCTTTCTTTCTTTCTTTTTAATTAACTTTCTTTCTTTCTTTCTAACTAATCTATCTATCTTTCTATCTTTCTTTCTACCTAATCTATCTTTCTTTCTTTCTTTTTAATTAACTTTCTTTCTTTCTTTCTTTCTAACTAATCTATCTTTCTTTCTTTCTAACTAATCTATCTTTCTTTTTCTTTCTAACTAATCTCTTTCTTTCTTTCTTTATAACTAATCTATCTTTCTCACTAATCTTTTTTTCTTTCTTTCTAACTAATCTATCTTTCTTTCTATCTTTCTTACTAATCAATCTTTCTTTCTTTCTTACTAATTTATCTTTCTTTCTTTCTTTCTTACTAATCTATCTTTCTTTCCTTTTTTCTTTCTAACTAATCTATCTTTCTTTCTTTCTTACTAATCTTTTTTCTTTCTTTTTTTCTAACTAATCTATCTTTCTTTCTTTCTAACTAATCTTTTTTTCTTTCTTTCTAACTAATCTATCTATCTTTCTTTCTTTCTTTCTAACTAATCTATCTATCTTTCTATCTTTCTTTCTACCTAATCTATCTTTCTTTCTTTCTTTTTAATTAACTTTCTTTCTTTCTTTCTAACTAATCTATCTTTCTTTTTCTTTCTAACTAATCTCTTTCTTTCTTTCTTTCTAACTAATCTATCTTTCTTTCTCACTAATCTTTTTTTCTTTCTTTCTAACTAATCTATCTATCTTTCTTACTAATCAATCTTTTTTCTTTCTTACTAATTTATCTTTCTTTCTTTCTTTCTTACTAATCTATCTTTCTTTCCTTTTTTCTTTCTAACTAATCTATCTTTTTTTCTTTCTTTTTTTCTAACTAATATATCTTTCTTTCTTTCTAACTTATCTATATTTCTTTCTTTCTTTATTTCTTACTAATCTATCTTTCTTTCTAACTAATCTATCTATCTTTCTTTCTTTCTTTCTAACTAATCTATCTTTCTTACTAATCTTTTTTTCTTTCTTTTTAACTAATCTATCTTTCTTTCTTTCTTACTAAACTATAAACTAATTAAACTTTAAACTTCTTTAAACTTCTTCAAACTTATTGGTCCAAACTTTCACAAGCCAACTTAAAGTTTGTCTCGACGAACTTTTTCTAGTTATTCTTCTTCTTCTTATTTTTCTTACCCAAAAAATTCTGACTCTAACTCGTCCTAGAGCTTTAACTCTACAAACTCCAAACTCGGGTCAGACCTTCAGACTGTTCTGACTCGGCGTGCTATATCTTTTCAAACTGATTTGACTTTCAGATTTCTTAAAAATTAATATGAAAAATCATAAAAATCCCATTGACTTTCATTGCAACAGTTCAAATTGAGCCAAGACTACGGTGGCCCAGCAGTGGACACCAAATAAACTCAAATCTAAACTCCCTGAAGCCCTAGACTCAATTAAACTACCATTCTATATGTACTAATAAACTTATTATCTATCTATCTATCTATCTATCTATCTATCTATCTATCTATCTATCTATCTATCTATCTATCCATCTATCTCTTTCAACTATCTATCTCTCTTTCTATCTATACATCTCTTTCTTTCTTTCTTTCTAACTAATCTATTTTTTCTTTCATTCTAACTAATCTATCTTTTTTCTTTCTAACTAATCTATCTTTCTTTCTAACTGATCTATCTTTTTTCTTTCTAACTACTCTATCTTTCTTTCATTCTAACTAATCTATCTTTCTTTCTAACTAATCTATCTTTCTTTCTTTCTAACTACTCTATCTTTCTTTCATTCTAACTAATCTATCTTTCTTTCTAACTAATCTATCTTTCTTTCTAACTAATCTATCTTTCTTTCTAACTAATCTATCTTTCTTTCTAACTAATCTTTCTTTCTTTCTAACTACTCTATCTTTCTTTCATTCTAACTAATCTATCTTTCTTTCTAACTAATCTATCTTTCTTTCTAACTAATCTATATATCTTTCTTTCTAACTTATCTATCTTTCTTTCTAACTAATCTATCTTTCTTTCTTTCTAACTACTCTATCTTTCTTTCATTCTAACTAATCTATCTTTCTTTCTAACTAATCTAACTTTCTTTCTAACTAACTAATCTATCTTTCTTTCTTTCTAACAAATCTATTTATCTTTCTTTCTAACTAATCTATCTATCTATCTATCTTTCTTTCTAATCTATCTTTCTTTCTTTCTAACTAATCGAACTTTCTTTCTAACTAATCTATCTTTCTTTCTTTCTAACTACTCTATCTTTCTTTCATTCTAACTAATCTATCTTTCTTTCTAACTAATCTATCTATCTTTCTTTCTAACTAATCTATCTTTCTTTCTTTCTTTCTTGCTAATCTTTTTTCTTTCTTTCTTTCTTACTAATCTATCTTTCTTTCTTTCTTACTAATCTTTTTTTCTTTCTTTCTTTCTTACTAATCTATCTTTCTTTCTTTCTTACTAATCTATCTTTCTTTCATTCTTACTAATCTTTTTTTCTTTCTTTCTTTCTTACTAATCTATCTTTCTTTCTTTCTTACTAATCTATCTTTCTTTCATTCTTACTAATCTTTTTTTCTTTCTTTCTGTCTTACTAATCTATCTTTCTTTATTTCTTACTAATCTTTTTTTCTATCTTTCTTTCTTACTAATCTATCTTTCTTTCTTACTAATCTTTTTTTCTTTCTTTCTTTCTAACTAATCTATCTTTCTTTCTTTCTTACTAATCTTTTTTTCTTTCTTTCTTTCTTACTAATCTATCTTTCTTTCTTTCTTACTAATCTTTTTTTCTTTCTTTCTTACTAATCTTTTTTCTTTCTTTCTTTCTAACTAATCTATCTTTCTTTCTTATTAATCTTTTTTCTTTCTTTCTTTCTAACTAATCTATCTTTCTTTCTTATTAATCTTTTTTTCTTTCTTTCTTTCTTTCTTTCTTACTAATCTTTTTTTTCTTTCTTTCTAACTAATCTATCTTTCTTTCTTTCTTTCTTTCTTGCTAATCTTTTTTCTTTCTTTCTTTCTTACTAATCTATCTTTCTTTCTTTCTTACTAATCTTTTTTTCTTTCTTTCTTACTAATCTTTTTTCTTTCTTTCTTTCTAACTAATCTATCTTTCTTTCTTACTAATCTTTTTTTCTTTCTTTCTTTCTTTCTTACTAATCTTTTTTTTCTTTCTTTCTAACTAATCTATCTTTCTTTCTTTCTTTCTTTCTTGCTAATCTTTTTTCTTTCTTTCTTTCTTACTAATCTATCTTTCTTTCTTTCTTACTAATCTTTTTTCTTTCTTTCTAACTAATCTATCTTTCTTTCTTACTAATCTTTTTTTCTTTCTTTCTTACTAATCTTTTTTTTCTTTCTTTCTAACTAATCTATCTTTCTTTCTTTCTTTCTTGCTAATCTTTCTTTCTTTCTTTCTTTCTTACTAATCTATCTTTCTTTCTTTCTTACTAATCTTTTTTTCTTTCTTTCTTACTAATCTTTTTTCTTTCTTTCTTTCTAACTAATCTATCTTTCTTTCTAACTAATCTATCTTTCTTTCTAACTAATCTATCTTTCTTTCTAACTAATCTTTCTTTCTTTCTAACTACTCTATCTTTCTTTCATTCTAACTAATCTATCTTTCTTTCTAACTAATCTATCTTTCTTTCTAACTAATCTATATATCTTTCTTTCTAACTTATCTATCTTTCTTTCTAACTAATCTATCTTTCTTTCTTTCTAACTACTCTATCTTTCTTTCATTCTAACTAATCTATCTTTCTTTCTAACTAATCTAACTTTCTTTCTAACTAACTAATCTATCTTTCTTTCTTTCTTTCTAACAAATCTATTTATCTTTCTTTCTAACTAATCTATCTATCTATCTATCTTTCTTTCTAATCTATCTTTCTTTCTTTCTAACTAATCGAACTTTCTTTCTAACTAATCTATCTTTCTTTCTTTCTAACTACTCTATCTTTCTTTCATTCTAACTAATCTATCTTTCTTTCTAACTAATCTATCTATCTTTCTTTCTAACTAATCTATCTTTCTTTCTTTCTTTCTTGCTAATCTTTTTTCTTTCTTTCTTTCTTACTAATCTATCTTTCTTTCTTTCTTACTAATCTTTTTTTCTTTCTTTCTTTCTTACTAATCTATCTTTCTTTCTTTCTTACTAATCTATCTTTCTTTCATTCTTACTAATCTTTTTTTCTTTCTTTCTTTCTTACTAATCTATCTTTCTTTCTTTCTTACTAATCTATCTTTCTTTCATTCTTACTAATCTTTTTTTCTTTCTTTCTGTCTTACTAATCTATCTTTCTTTCTTTCTTACTAATCTTTTTTTCTATCTTTCTTTCTTACTAATCTATCTTTCTTTCTTTCTTACTAATCTTTTTTTCTTTCTTTCTTTCTTACTAATCTATCTTTCTTTCTTTCTTACTAATCTTTTTTTCTTTCTTTCTTACTAATCTTTTTTCTTTCTTTCTTTCTAACTAATCTATCTTTCTTTCTTACTAATCTTTTTTTCTTTCTTTCTTTCTTTCTTACTAATCTTTTTATTCTTTCTTTCTAACTAATCTATCTTTCTTTCTTTCTTTCATTCTTGCTAATCTTTTTTTCTTTCTTTCTTTCTTACTAATCTATCTTTCTTTCTTTCTTACTAATCTTTTTTTCTTTCTTTCTTACTAATCTTTTTTCTTTCTTTCTTTCTAACTAATCTATCTTTCTTTCTTACTAATCTTTTTTTCTTTCTTTCTTTCTTTCTTTCTTACTAATCTTTTTTTTCTTTCTTTCTAACTAATCTATCTTTCTTTCTTTCTTTCTTGCTAATCTTTTTTCTTTCTTTCTTTCTTACTAATCTATCTTTCTTTCTTTCTTACTAATCTTTTTTCTTTCTTTCTAACTAATCTATCTTTCTTTCTTACTAATCTTTTTTTCTTTCTTTCTTTCTTTCTTACTAATCTTTTTTTCTTTCTTTCTAACTAATCTATCTTTCTTTCTTTCTTTCTTGCTAATCTTTTTTTCTTTCTTTCTTTCTTACTAATCTATCTTTCTTTCTTTCTTACTAATCTTTTTTTCTTTCTTTCTTACTAATCTTTTTTCTTTCTTTCTTTCTAACTAATCTATCTTTCTTTCTTACTAATCTTTTTTTCTTTCTTTCTTACTAATCTTTTTTCTTTCTTTCTAACTAATCTATCTTTCTTTCTTTCTTACTAATCTTTTTCTTTCTTTCTTTCTTACTAATCTTTCTTTCTTTCTTACTAATCTATCTTTCTTTCTTTCTAACTAATCTATCTTTCTTTCTTTCTTACTAATCTATCTTTCTTTCTTACTAATCTTTTTTCTCTCTTTCTAACTAATCTATCTATCTTTCTTACTAATCAATCTTTCTCTTACTAATGTATCTTTTTTTCTTTCTTACTAATCTATCTTTCTTTCCTTCTTTCTTTCTAACTAATCTATCTTTCTTTCTTACTAATCTTTTTTTATTTTTTTATTTCTAACTAATCTATCTTTCTTTCTCTTTCTTACTAATCTATCTTTCTTTCTTTCTTACTATTTTTTTTTCTTTCTTTCTTTCTTACTAATCTATCTTTCTTTCTTTCTTACTAATCTATCTTTCTTTCTTTCTAACTAATCTATCTTTCTTTCTTACTAATCTTTTTTTATTTTTTTATTTCTAACTAATCTATCTTTCTTTCTTTCTTTCTTTCTTTCTTTCTAACTAATCTATCTTTCTTTCTTTCTTACTAATCTTTTTTTCTTTCTTTCTTTCTAACTAATCTATCTTTCTTTCTTTCTTACTGAACTATAAACTAATTAAACTTTAAACTAATTTAAACTTTAAACTTCTTCAAACTTATTGGTCCAAACTTTCACAAGCCAACTTAAAGTTTGTCTCGACGAACTTTTTCTAGTTTACAGTTGAAATCAAAATAATTCAACACCCAGGTTGTTGAACCTAAATGTACAGACTTTCAGCTGTTTGCAATGAACAAATCAAACAAAAGTAATTGAAATAGCTCAACACAACAAATGTTTCGGTTTCACTTTATTTTGATGGTCTTTCAATTATTTTGATTCTGTTGACTAAAAATAACGATACAAAAAGATATGAGAAGGCACTAAATGTTCCTAGAGATTAACGGCTGCAACCAGATTTCTGAGAAAGCAGGTTCAGAAAAACCCTTGAGTGAATGCAAAAGACCTGCACCAAGACTTGGTGACAACAGACACTGAGGTTTCAGCTTGCACAGTAAGGCTCGTACTAAACGCAGATGTTTTCCATGCCAGAACACCAAGACTACATCACTACTACTAACCGAAAAGCACAAGAAAAGTCAGCTCCAATTTGCTCAAAATCATATAAATAAGCCACAGAAGTTTGGAGTTCTGTTCTGTGGAGCGATAAAACAAAACTGGAACTTTTTGGCCATATGGATCAGCGGTATGTCTGGAGGAAGAAGAGTGAAGCATAAGCTGAAAAAAAAAACACTCTGCCTATAGTTAAAGGAGAACTCCGGGCAATTTTTAAGTAAATCTTGATCATTATATCTTTATGAGTACTGTCTATAGAAAAAAAAAAACGAACCGGATTGGTGCTTGCTACGCGGAGCTGCGACAGCGAATGCCCAGAGCTCCCACTCAGCTAAACCGGCAGCAATGGGGGCATAACATAAAGAGCGTTTTTGTGCCTCTTAACAGACACAAAATGCAATTAAAATGTCTGTCCAACATGAACAAGGGCCTGACCTGTGAACAAGATGCGTTTAGCAACTTAGCCATGGTTTAAATAGTGTTTTAGACGGCAAGCTGTAGTCTCGCGCTTAAGTCTCGCTCCTCCCACCTGGACTCGCGCTGAAGTCCCGTGATCTCAGTTGTAGCCAGGAAAGGTAAATAGTGTCCAGGTGGGAGGAGCGAGACTTCAGCGCGAGACTACAGCTTGCTGTCTAAAACACTATTTAGGTGAATTTAAACCATGGCTAAGTTGCTAAACGCATCTTGTTCACAGGTAAGGTCCCTGTTCATGTTGGACAGACATTTTAATTGCATTTTGTGTCTGTTAAGAGGCACAAAAACGCTCTTTATGTATATGCCCCCAGAGCTGCCGTTATAGCTGAGTGTCAGCTCCGCGTAGCAAGCACCAATCCGGTTCGTTTTTTTTTCAATAGACAGTACTCACAAAGGTCTAACGATCAAGATTAACTTAAAAATTGCCCGGAGTTCTCCTTTAAGCATGGAGGTGATTTGGGCGATGCTCTGGGGCTGCTTTGCATCCTCTGGCACTGGACACCTGCAGTGTGTGTAATGCAAGATAGATTTATTGAAGTATATCAGGAAATCCTAGAAGAAAACGTCATGTCGTCAGTGAGGAAGCTGAATCTTGGGCATCATTGGACCTTCCAACAGGACAATGATCCCAAGCATACCTCAAATTCCACCAAGACTTGGTTGCAGAAGAAGTCCTGGAAAATTCTACAGTGGTCATCACACTCACCTTACTTGAACCCCTTAGAAAATCTCTGGTGGGATTTGAAGAAGGTGGTTGCAGCATGCAAACCCAAGAATATTACTGAACTGGAGGCCATTGCTCATAAGGAATGGGCTAAGATTCCTCAGCAACTGTGCCAGAAGGTGGTATTCAACTGGCCCTCTGACTGAGCCTGGTTTCTCCCAAGGTTTTTTTTCTCCATTCTGTCACCTGATGGAGTTTTGGTTCCTTGTCACTGTTGCTTTGGCTTGCTTAGTTGGAGACATTTAATATTCAACAGTATTATTGATCTGCCTTACTTAAGGTGGACAATGATGCAATTTTCTTCTAGAAACAAACTTTGTTGTATTATTTCCATGTTATCACTGTGAAGCTGCTTTGATACAATCTGTATTGTAAAAAAAAAACACTATATAAATAAAGGTGACTTGACTTTTGTTTTATTATTTCATTGCAAACAGCTGAATGTTTGTCAATTTTGCCAATAAACCTGATTTGCAATGGGGGTTGAATACTTTTGTATAATATAAAACTGTACATAACACTTTATAAAATACATATTGTTTTAAAGCAGATTTACAGTGATAACAGGAAAATAATGCATTTCAGATGTTGTTCAGCTGAAGGTAGTTCAGTATTTATTCAGGTCTGTTGTAAAGATCATCAATTATTAAATTAATTAATTTAATCTATAAAGCAGTTTTTTCTCTCCCCCGAAACAACATTTCCGTTGTGACTTTAATTTTGACAAAATTTAATTTGTTTAGTCTTGTTATGGTGAAACTAATGTTAGGGTGAAATTTACTTTTTTTTAAAGCAACACCACAAACACAGAGATGGCTGCTCTCGATTAAGCTATTCTCAGTAGCAACCACTTCAGCAAAAAACAGTGATTAGGCTTTGATTAGAGTGATTAGAGCCCAATTCGATCAGTTAGCACATCACAATTGTGTTGAATCTATTTCAGCTTTTGCTCTGCAGCAGACCCAGCTGGTCAGGAACGAAGCTCTCTCTGGGTTTGTGAAGCCTAGTACAGTGTAGCACAAGTATTAGCAAATAGCTGTTGATATCTCAATGCAGTCAAAAGACTCTACATATATTCTAACTTCTTGAGTTGAATATACTCTGCCAGAAGTCTTAGTATTTAGGACCTTCTTCTGACACTACAGATACAGAGTTAAACCCTGACACTACAGATACAGAGTTAAACCCAGAGTTAAACTTTTGAGGGTTAAATGTGGTTCGGACCAGTGTTGCCAACTCTCGCGATTCAAATATTCAACAGCACCTTCAAAAACAAGCCCAATATTATTATATTATTTATTATCATGTGTTCATTATCAATAAATGAGCCTGCAACATATTAAACTGAAACCACTTAGAATTTTAAAAGCAAAAACAGTAGATATGTTACAAAAATCATCAAATTGCAACAAAGTGGGAAGGCACGCAGTATCCTCCGATTCCCTGTGAGCAAATAGGAATGGAGATGGAAAAGGAGAAAAAGACAAGAGCACTAAGGGGGAGCTGTAATATAATGTCATATTTATAATCAATTTGAACCATGTGTATCTACTGTTAGTATTAGTAAACTTGTTTTTGTTTTTTTGTCCTGTAATGATTAATACTGATTTATTTAAGATATTTAAAAAATAATAATTACACTGACTATCATCTCCCATGTTTCCTCTCCATCATGCATCGTACATCATACATGTCTACTAAGTTATGTCTACTAACTATCATTGCTAGCATTCACAATGTCACATGCCTGCATTTTGAATGTTGTTTTTCTCCAAATAAACTGGGGCAGGGGGCTACAGCACTTGTATTATTGCACGGATTGGCTATTAGCTGTGAGGAAACAGTGTCAATCAATGTATTGGAGAAAACATAACCATAAATGTAATTCCCTGACAAGCAACCATATTTTTTCAAATAAGCCAAAAAAAAAACACAAACCGTTTTTTTTTAACAACTTACAAAAAAGTCCAAAGTTGAGTATTAAAAGCAGAATTGGACACTCTGGTTCGGACAATTTAATCTGTTGGACCATTCAAACAAAAAAAGCTTATTTTGAAAGTGTTGATACAAACGGCTGCTTCTGGGCATTCATTTAAGATAGGAGAAAGTATTTTAGCATGGAAGGAATACAGGTCCTTCTCAAAGTTCAAGTTAATTATTTTCCATTATGTAATGATAAAAATTTTACTTTCATATATTTTAGATTCATTGCACACCAACTGAAATATTTCAGGTCTTTTATTGTTTTAATACTGATGATTTTGGCATACAGCTCATGAAAACCCAAAATCTCAAAAAATTTGCATATCATGAAAAGGTTCTCTAAACGAGCTATTAACCTAATCATCTGAATCAACTAATTAACTCTAAAAACCTGCAAAAGATTCCTGAGGCTTTTAAAAACTCCCACCCTGTTTCATTACTCAAAACCGTAATCATGGGTAAGACTGCCGACCTGACTGCTGTCCAGAAGGACATCATTGACACCCTCAAGCAAGAGGGTAAGACACAGAAAGAAATTTCTGAACAAATAGGCTGTTCCCAGAGTGCTGTATCAAGACACCTCAGTGGGAAGTCTGTGGGAAGGAAAAAGTGTGGCAAAAAATGCTGCACAACGAGAAGAGGTGACCAGACCCTGAGGAAGATTGTGGAGGAGGACCGATTCCACACCTTGGGGGACCTGCGGAAGCAGTGGACTGAGTCTGGAGTAGAAACATCCAGAGCCACCGTGTACAGGCGTGTGCAGGAAATGGGCTACAGGTGCCGCATTCCCCAGGTCAAGCCACTTTTGAACCAGAAACAGCGGCAGAAGCGCCTGACCTGGGCTACAGAGAAGCAGCATTGGACTGTTGCTCAGTGGTCCAAAGTACTTTTTTCGGATGAAAGCAAATTTTGCATGTCATTCGGAAATCAAGGTGCCAGAGTCTGGAGGAAGACTGGGGAGAAGGAAATGCCAAAATGCCTGAAGTCCAGTGTCAAGTACCCACAGTCAGTGATGGTCTGGGGTGCCATGTCAGGTGCTGGTGTTGGTCCACTGTGTTTTATCAAGGGCAGGGTCAGTGCAGCTAGCTATCAGGAGATTTTGGAGCACTTCATGCTTCCATCTGCTGAAAAGCTTTATGGAGATGAAGATTTCATTTTTCAGCACAACCTGGCTCTTGCTCACAGTGCCAAAACCACTGGTAAATGGTTTACTGTGCTCAATTGGCCTGCCAACTCCCCTGATCTGAACCCCATAAAGAGAATCTGTGGGATATTGTGAAGAGAAAGTTGAGAGACGCAAGACCCAACACTCTGGATGAGCTTAAGGCCACTATCAAAGCATCCTGGACCTCCATAACACCTCAGCAGTGCCACAGGCTGATTGCCTCCATGCCACACCGCACTGAAACAGTCATTTCTGCAAAAGGATACCCGACCAAGTATTGAGTGCATAACTGAACATAATTATTTGAAGGTTGACTTTTTTTGTATTAAAAACACTTCTTTTATTTGTTCGGATAAAATATGCTAATTTTTTTAGATAGGAATTTTGGGTTTTCGTGAGCTGTATGCCAAAATCATCAGTATTAAAACAATAAAAGACCTGAAATATTTCAGTTGGTGTGCAATGAATCTAAAATATATGAAAGTTTAATTTTTATCATTACATTATGGAAAATAATTAACTTTATCACAATATGCAAATTTTTTGCGAAGGACCTTTATTTCTGTCCTCATGTACCCATAAGACATTTTTGTTCCTTCTGTAGGACACAAAGGTTTTGTAGAAAATCTTTGAAGAATGTTCATGCTGCTCTTTGCCATATAATCAATGTCAATGGTAATCAGGGGTCAAGCAGCGAAAAAATACTTCAAAGAAGTAAAACTTGTGTGCTATATTTTAAGTGTGCTGTATTTTAATATATTATTGAACCCATTTGTATATTTCAATATATTTGTGAACCTTTTCATTATTTGTAATTCAATCATTTTCCAATAGTTGACATCTTGCTTTTCAGCTCAACTCTCAAATTTCAAATGTATTCACAAAGAGGTTGTTGGGATCACATGAGAACAAATTCACTTGTCACAACGTGTCTTCACACACCATATCTGAATATGGAAAGAGGGTAATATTATATTATAATGTGATATTTTAAGATGTATTTTGGTCCTTTTGAGCTTGAAAATCCTTGGTTACTTTCATTGTATGTTAAATAACACCTTGGGAATTCTGCTTAACCTATTAAGGGTTACCACTTTACTTAAAGCCTTTAATGCAATATACAAGTATTATAATGCATTCATTTTTACCATGTAATGCACAATATAATGCATTGTATGGTCTCATGAATAATAGTAACCACAGACGTTATGCATATTAATACTTATTTACTCATTTTTACACCTTTTCTAAAGTTCAAAACACGTGAAAAACGTGTTGACTTACATACAACACATGCAAAGTACTTGATTATAATTTTAACTGTAGTGTGTTAATTGATATTTTATTTAATTAAGTTCATGTATTTTAAATGTACAAATTTTCAACCTCATCATAACAAATGTTTAACTAAAAATATATTTGAATACATGACATGCACATTTCATTAGAAATGTCGGTAACACTTTATTTGAAGGGGTGTGCATAAGACTGACATGACACTGTCATAAACATGACATAACACCTGTCATGAACATGAAGGAGTCTTTATGAATGTTTATGACTGTTGTCATTAAGTGTCATTCGGTAAATTATGACACTTTTAATGCAAAGTTGACATTGTTTAAAATGTCTTTGTTATGACAACTTGACATTAACAAAGACAAAAATGTCTTTGTTATGACAACTTGACATTAACAAAGACAAAAAATGTCTTTGTTATGACAACTTGACATTACCCAAGACAAAAATGTCTTGATTATGACAACTTGACATTAACAAAGACAGAAATGTCTTTGTTATGACAACTTGACATTAACCAAGAAATCATAACCTGTCAACCTGTCACAAATATGTCATAACAGGTCTAATTATCAAACTTAAAGCATTTGACAGTGTAATAACCCTTAGTGACATCTTTATAACTAGTACATGTGTTCCACTTTACTTGAGGACAAGTAAAATATTCATGACACAGTTATAATGGTGTCATGACGGCCAAAGTTGTGACAGGTTGACAGGTTATGATTTCTTGGTTAATGTCAAGTTGTCATAACAAAGACATTTCTGTCTTTGTTAATGTCAAGTTGTCATAATCAAGACATTTTTGTCTTGGGTAATGTCAAGTTTTCATAACAAAGACATTTTAAACAATGTCAACTTTGCATTAAAAGTGTCATAATTTACCGAATGACACTTAATGACAACAGTCATAAACATTCATAAAGACTCCTTCATGTTCATGACAGGTGTTATGTCATGTTTATGACAGTGTCATGTCAGTCTTATGCACACCCCTTCAAATAAAGTGTTACCGAAATGGGATTAAAGTGTGTTTAGCTCACCAAAAATGCTTGTCATTACGTTCAACAGTACACTGAAGACGATAGATGCAATTATGGAATTATATATAAAGATGTATGCAAGGCCTAATTGGTTGAAAAAGGATTACTTTGCTCATATACATTTATTTATTGTAAACTATAATCCAATATCACTGCAAATAACATGCAATTAAATGTATTAAAACATTATTAAATTTGCACTTAAGTATATTCTCTAAAGTATATTTTTTCTGTAACAAGTACTCTTTTTTAAAGTATGCCAAAGTGTACTTCTTCACAAGAAATTCCTTTAATTAAAATTTGAAAGTAAGATATATGAGTCAGTATTAATGTCCTGATAGTTAGACAGAGATAACTTATATCGTCTTTAAAACAGAAGAAGCAACTGCTCTTCCTCCACTTCAAAGCTATCGTTTGTACACCACATTCACACTTCTGAGTAAATCCATTCAGTGACAAGAGGCCAGGATCTTGGCATCGGTCCCTTACCCTACACTACAGTAATATGCTGCGGATATAAGCCAGTCACTTGAGTGTGTTGGCACCTACTCACTGCCCCGTCTGTCTTCCCACCTCTACAACTTGTCACCCTCAACCAAAGCAGCCAGGCACAGACTCGCTCAGGAGGATTCTTTATGCGTTGACACAATCTCCCAGAGTGCTTCTCTTGCGAATAATAATACGGATGGTCTAATGCACGGGAGTGGCGAGGGGGGCATGACCTCGCTGCAGTCTGAGTGACAAGTAGGCAATCTGCAACAGATGTCCCAGGTCACGCGCCATTGAAATACTGCCTGATCAATAATGCCAATGAGAGGTAACGGTTAGGGGGGTTGCCTATCAATAGGAAGGCTTAACAGCCTCCCAATGCTGAGGGCAGAGGAACAACTCACATAAATCAATCTTGTCATTCAGGTTGGGCTGTCTCTCTGAGTCTTTGGTAATCTGGAGATGAGATGAGGCAGGTGGGGTTGTCCACCCCCACAGTGGAGTGATGTGTTTGCGCAATATGGGATGAGGCTTCCAGGAAGTGCCTCTTGAAGGAGAAAGAGAAACCAGGTCGAACTACATCGAGCAAGATGACTACAAGCAGATTGCTTTCTCTCAGAAATTGTAATGCATTATATATCTACTGTAATTGCATATTTATGGCATTTCAGCCTCATCATATGAGTGTCAACACAGTGAGATGCATATTCATGCATTTGCCTAAATAGTACAACCAAACATTTAATGTGCTTTTCCACTGCATGGCACAGCTCTGTACGGCTCGGAATGGCTCAATTAAAGGGCACCTATTATGCCCCTTTTCACAAGATGTAAAATAAGTCTCTGATGTCCTCAGAGTGTGTATGTGAAGTTTTAGCTCAAAATACCCAACATATAATTTTTTACAGCATGTTTTGAGTAAATGATGACTGGTATGTTCATTCTTACAACAACAAAACACCTCAATCGGTTAGGAGACATTCTTGTCTACAGCTGCTCCAGCGTCAAAACAATGGCAGACTGTCTACAGCTCACTCAGGGTGGGTCTATGCAAATACAGCAGTGTCAGTCAACAGTCGTGGGAGGGGCTTGTGCAAAAGTATGTCACATTGCCCCGAATCTGAGAATGGCTTGTTCTGAGACAGTGCTTATGATTTATGTTTCCAAAAAAAAAAAAAAACCCGGGGTGGATTTTTTGTCATTATAGGGTGGTTGTGTACACACACTGTCAACTCACATTTATGTTCAAATGCCATGTAAAAGTGAATTTTGGATAATAGGTGCCCTTTAAATAGTACCACCTCGGTTGAGGTTCCAAGCGGGCTGTATGATACTAAAATGTGACATGTAAACACTGCGGATCCCTGTTGTTCAGAGAGAATCGTGACTACCAGCGTCATTGGATTTGCAACACGACACACCATACCAGAACAAACACACTTCTTCTTGCAGTGAAAAACATCCACATGCCGAGGATCAAGAAAATCAGTCCATCGATATGCTCCATTGCTCCTGTGTTGTGTGATTGTTTGTGTCGCGTTTACGATTATGTCACGGCAGTAGAGGTGGCATAACTATAATGATCAAGCTATAATCCCCGCGGTTCAAAACTGAGCCATGCCGTGCAGAGCCGAGCTGTACCATGCAGTGGTAAAGTGTCATTTGTCTGAACTGGATAGAACTTAGCTGACTCTTTTTCTACATTTAAAGGTTGACCATTCATGAGGATGAGGGGAGTGTTTGAGAAACCTGTTTGAAAACCATCATTGGGGTAGTACTATTGTTCTAATTTGAACAAACCCCTAACCCTATGAAATAAAAGTTAGGGTGCAAGGCTATGAATGAAACCTCAAATCACAGGGCTTGTCAAACTATACTATTCATTTTGTAGTTGGTCTTTCACAACATCTCAGCCAAAATATCATTTCGTCTTGGGGTTGTGATTTTTTTGGACTGTAGATAACACCTAGTCATGTCCTTCAAAATTTAGTTTCCTACATTTGCAATTCCCCAAATAGTGCAGACATTGTTCACATCGGCTATAAACATCAGGCGAGGAAAGAGCACTCATTTATTCACCATTATAAGCTGCGGGATATCCTGTGCCTCACTTTAAGACACGCAACACAAGTTATATAGTCCCTATACCTTATCTCTTTACATTTAGCATGTCCGTTTACTTTCAACTCTTGTTCTGTGGAAACCTAAGTGGTGATGTAAGACATATGACAGAATCACTAGACCGATAGACAATGCTCGCTACCCGGGAAGGGCTCTGCATGCTTCATTGCCTAGTTAGCTCCTCTATGTAAGCTGGGATTCTGTACAGTTGTAACCTTCAGCTCTTTGAACATGATGAATGTTGGGATGGGGGGTGAGGGGTGGGTCGGTGTCCGCTGTATGAAAAAGGGGAGATGATTTACTGCGTTCTGATGCCCTCTACCTGAAGAGAGAATAGACCCAGAATGTCTGTTTTTGAACCTACATGCATGAATATGGTATATTGCACGATTTGGATTAGCAGAACGGGTTTGGTCAGCTAACAGGGAACGTTCTCGGAAACAAATGTTTCTGTAACACTTTACAATAAGCTTCATTAGTTAACATTAGTTAATGTATTAAATGGTTTTTTGTTTTGTTTTATTATGTTCCCTCAGGTGCAATTATAGTATTACTATAGTTTTTTGTACAAAAAAACTTTAAAAATGCAGTGATTTATGACCTTTTCCCACCCTGTTTCTCACCTCTGATTCAAACAGTCTGTTTTGGAGGTGTTTCCCCTTTAAGAGTTCAGTGTTAACGCCCACTGTTATGATTGGCTAACGTCAGTGCTGCTTATGCATAAAATATTAACGTTAATCATTTTGTATCACAAGTAGGCTACACAATGCTCCGCCACGTGAAACTTCGGTCTTCCGATCTTATACCATCGTGTCAATTCTCAATTGATTTTGATTCATATGCGCGAGGGAGGGAGAGAGAGAGAGAGCAAGACAGTTTGAAGGCGTGCGCGAGGCCGGGGCGCTCTCTCTCTCTCTCTCTCGCTCGCTCTCTCTCTCTGCTCCTTCTTTTAGTAACATGCGCCCTGTCACACTCATCTCACTCACCGATCAAATAAAGCTTTGGCGGGCTGCATATGCTGCAAATAAACTGCTTTCCCTGACGTCTGGATCGTTCGTCAGTGTATTCAAACATGTTGTTTGTCCACAGTCAGGAACAGCACATCTGCGTGGCATCGCAGTCATCTTGTAAACAGACCCACTCGCTGCACGACAACGCATGCGATGATGCGAAATGAGGCGTAGTTGTCCTGCGCTGGAGGCCGTCATATGCAAACGACTGGTACGTCACTTCGTACTGTGACGTCACTTCATACAAAGGATCTAGAACGAGCTGTATTTAGAGCTTGATTAAATAAATGCTTTGTTTATAATGGGGAGGACGTCTTAAGCTATGAAACTTGCAGGAAGTCCTCCCCATTATAAACAAAACATTTGAAACAGTATTTATTCATCTTTGTTAATGTTAGTTGATACAAATACAGCGGTTCATTGTTTGTTTATGTTAGTTTACATTGCATTAATTAATGGTAACAAATGCAACCTTTGATTTTAATAATGTATTAGTAAATGTTGAAATTAATATTAACTAAGATTAACAAATGCTGTAGAAGTGAAGTTCATTATTAGTTTAGGTTAACTTAAGTAGTTAACTAATGTTTAGGGTTAGGGTTAGTGAACAAACTAATGAACCTTATTGTAAAGTGTTACCAAATTATGTATACATGCTTTTGCCTGAAATTATTAGTTGGATGTTCGGGTTATCTACTTAAAATGAAAATGAACTGCTAAAATGAAATGTTCCCTTAACCCTCTGGGGTCTAAGGGGTTTTTGAGGTCCTTGAAATGTTTTGACATGCCCTGACATTTGTGTTTTTTCAGTTGCTTATAAACATATTAATGGCAAAGTTGTCATTGCACTCTATTTAGCACAAACAGGCCTACCATGTGAGCAACATTGAAGGAATATGTACATTGAAGGAATATTGTTTATGCATGGTTATTGAAAAAAATAAAACTTAAAGCCTCTGAAATAAGGCCACAAAACACTCACTAAACATGTGTCCACAATACTTTTAACTAATGGACATTGTTGCCTAGAATTTTTGCTTCAAAATGATCTGAAAATCATCCTGCCTTATCATTTACACAAAACAATACATTGATTTAAACTTTTTAAGACACTTTTTGGTTGGAAAGGCAATATGCGAGTGGGCGTGATTCTCACCTAAGAGGACAATGGCCTTGCATAATGAGCGCATAATAATGAGCACATAATTAGCCTCACACAGGAATATATATATAAGAATATATATATTCTACAGAATTGCTTCAAAGTTAGAGTTGGAAACAACTTGAAAAACATTTGTCTTCATCCACATATTTTGTATGCATGCAAATTGTATAATATCCAAGGTAAACATTTTTAGTAATTGTGCAGTTAATTCTCATACTGTATTTTCAGAAAGTTTTGGAATATGTATCCTCTCCCCAAATTTGTCACTAATAAAACACAACAAAAAAAGATAACAATTTTAACAATATTTCAAGTGTAATCTTTCGTTGTAAAAAGTATACGTATTTCAAGGGTAACATATGAGCAGAAATTGGCAAACAAAAGCTTATGTAATGTGGCCGTAGTCTGTTTTTACAGTAAACACTTTATAATCCATCCAAAACTAATCAGTGAAATCTTGTCTAAATATTCATATTTAGTCTGTAACATATCGTGTTTATGGGAGTGTGAGATGCGCGCTGTACAACTGTAAACAACAGCGCGCGGGCGTCTGTGCCATTCATTCATCATTCACACACAGACACTGTTATGATGTGGAGGATGAACCCAAGCGCAGACAGTATGCGTTCACACAAGGTTTATTGACAAACAAAAACAGGGAAAACAAAACCCACGATGGGGCAAAACAGGACAGGAACAGGATTGACAAAAATAGATTATGACTTGACGGTAAACAAAATAGCAAACGTAGAATAAGTAATCTTCTCTCTAGACAAGACACTAGACAAGAAACTTACAAGGATGGCAACAGGTATGGAAACACGCAGGAAAGATACACAAAGTTTCACAATGAACCGGCACAGGACAGCAAACACAAGGGGATTATAAAGGGAGACACTAATGACAAGGACAGGTGAAACTGACTAGACAATAATGACGAGACGAGGATAACAAGGGGGCGGGGTTACGTAACGAGACAATACAAGCACATGGCCCAAACAACAGGCCAAGCGCTTGTACACAAAACATGATTCTGTCATGATCCTGCCTCATGAATAGAGAAAATCAAGGACAAGAGGGCAGAATCATGACAGACACACAATTCATACAGACACTTTCATTATCGCGATAATAACAAAGCTCTTAAGAATAAATATCTTACTACATCAGCCAGATTCGTTTCTCCTCGTAATGAAATTACCAGCACTCCTGAGGTAAATTGTTCCAGGATTAGGACGATAGTATTATTCCTCAGAGCGCAGCAAGACGAGGTAAAGTCCACGATTCTTGTTCAACTTGATGTGTTTTATCCAGCTGATATGGGGGCGTTAACAATTTGCATGGCTTGCCTCAGATCATTTGCGTTTGAATAGCGCGCTCTCTCTGTGGGCGTGGTCACATTAAAAGATAATTAGCTGAAATGAGAACGACTGACATCTCTCTCTTTTTATATAGATTACATAAACAGAGAATATTTGTTTTAGTTTTAAATTAGATAATTTAAAAGTACACACTTAAATGATTATAAAGATATATTGCTCATGCCTGTGTGACTAGTATTCGCTGAGTTTTGTTTAAGTTTAGAGACGTGCTCCAGAAAAAAAGTTCACGGAGACGGAGAGGCAGAAAGCACACCCTGTTTATTTTCTTTATTTTACAAAAGTACAATGTTTTATTTCGATTGGAAGTGGACCCATAAAAAAGTAGACATTTAACAGTTAATTTTTTCATATTTCTTAAGTGTGTATGACAAAAAATGACGGAGTATTTTAAGTCTATTTTGCTGCTATGTGAAAAAAATCGTGCCGGCGTGATTTCAGACCCCAGAGGGTTAACCCTCTGGGGTCTGACGTGTTTTCTGTGCCCTGGAGGTGTTTTGATGTGCCCTGAAATTTGTGCTTATTTCTGTTACTTATCGCATTGTCAAGTCAAGTATATTTATATAGCGCTTTTCACAATACAGATTGTATCAAAGCAGCTTCACAGTATCAATCAAAACAACATAACAATGTTCATTTATTAGTGGACAAAAGACATCCACGTTTGGTAGAGCTGATCAATAATGATGATGTATTAATGATTGGTTAATTAATTTGAATATCCCCAACTGAGCAAGCCAAAGGCAACAGTGGCAAGGAACTGAAAAACTCCATTAAGTGACCTAATGGTGTCCTAAAACTCCATCAGGTGACCCAATGGAGAAAAAAAAACCTTGGGAGAACCCAGGCTCAGTCGGGGGCCAATTCTCCTCTGGCGTTTATGAACTAGAGGCCGGATTTACAGTAACTGTACGATAAAAAAATTTATATGAATGCCTGGCTGAATAGATGCGTCTTTAGTCTAGTTTTAAACTGGGAGAGCGAGTCTGAGCAACGAACAATATCAGGAAGGCTATTCCAGAGCTTCGGAGCTAAATGTGAAAATGCTCTCCCTTCTTTTGGTGGATCTGGATATCCTAGGAATGACCAGAAGCCTTGAATTTAGTGATCTTAAAGAGCGCGATGGATTATAGGGTGATAGAAGATCCGTTAAATGGACTGGAGCTAAACCATTTAGGGCTTTATAAGTCAGAAGCAATACCTTGTTAGGGCCCGAGCACCGATGGTGTGAGGACCCTCTTGGAATTGCTCTGTTTATTAGGGCCCGAGCACCGATGGTGTGAGGACCCTCTTGGAATTGCTCTGTTTATTATTATTATTCTTCTTCTTCTTCTTCTCCGCAATGAATCGCATTTTTGAGGGCCTAAACATGCACGAAAACTCACGAAAATTTGCACACGCGTCAGAACTGGCGAAAATTTACATCTGATATGCGTTTCAAAATTGGGCGGGGCAAAATGGCTCGATAGCGCCACCTATAAAGGTTCAACGGAGTGCGCCTCGCGTTACGTTTCACGTACGTGTACGAAATTCGGTACATACCTGTAATGGCCCAATACCTACAAAACAGTCTCTTGGAGCGTAGCCCTAAACACAACAGGAAGTCAGCCATTTTGAACTTCCTCTCAGATTTTTGTGCAGTTTTTGCCATTTTCAGGCCTCGTACTTTAACGAACTCCTCCTACAGTTTTAATCTGATCATCTTCAAATTTGGTGAGTCTAATCTTAAGGCCTTTGCGACGTTAAATTGCGAAGATCTTGAGTTTTCGTCGAAGGGCGTGTCCTCGGCGGCCTGACAAATTTTGATGTTTCGCCATGAAACAGGAAGTTGCTGTAACTCAGGCAAACAATGTCCAATCTGCCCCAAACTTCACACGTTTGATAAGAGTTCTGTCCTGAACACATGTCCATGCTCATATTCAGTTACAGTCACAGCGCCACCTGCTGGCAACAGGAAGTGACATGTTTAACACTGTTGTGGACTCCTGATAACATATAAAAAAGTGCCAGCAAGTGTTAAACATGCTAACAACATACTTGAAACATGCTAAAACATGCTAGCAAGCACTTAGCTAAGTGCTAAAGCATGCTATTACTGCAATTCAATAGGAATTTGCTGTAACTCAGGTATGGAATGTCCAATCTGCCCCAAACTTCACACGTTTGATAAGAGTCATGGCCTGAACACATCTACATGAGAATATTCAGTTATAGTAATAGCGCCACCTACTGGCAACAGGAAGTGACATGTTTAACACTGTGATGCAGTACTAGCAACATATTAATTATGCCAATGAGTTATAAACATGTTAGAAACATGTTAAAACATGCTAGCAATTCTTAGCTAAGTGCTAAAGCATGCTAATACAATGAAACAGGAAGTTGCTGTAACTCAGGCAAACAATGTCCAATCTGCCCCAAACTTCACATGTTTGATAAGAGTTCTGTCCTGAACACATGTCCATGCTCATATTCAGTTACAGTCATAGCGCCACCTGCTGGCAACAGGAAGTGACATGTTTAACACTGTTGTGGACTACTAATAACATATAAAAAAGTGCCAGCAAGTGCTAAACATGCTAGCAACATACTAGAAACATGCTAAAACATGCTAGCAAACACTTAGCTAAGTGCTAAAGCATGCCAATGCAATGAAAGAGGAAGTTGTTGTTACTCAAGAAGGCAATGTCCAATCTGCCCCAAACTTCACACGTTTGATAAGAGTCATGGCCTGAACACATCTACATGATAATTTTCTGTTAATTTTCTGTTATAGTAATAGCGCCACCTACTGTCAACAGGAAGTGACATGTTTTACACTGTGATGCAGTACTAGCAACATAGTAAAATATGCCATTGAGTGTTCAACATGTTAGAAACATGTTAAAACATGCTAACAATTCTTAGCTAAGTGCTAAGGCATGCTAATGCAATGAAAGAGGAAGTTGTTGTTACTCAAGAAGGCAATGTCCAATCTGCCCCAAACTTCACATGTTTGATAAGAGTCATGGCCTGAACACATTTACATGATAATTTTCTGTTAATTTTCTGTTATAGTATTAGCGCCACCTACTGTCAACAGGAAGTGACATGTTTTACACTGTGATGCAGTACTAGCAACATAGTAAAATATGCCATTGAGTGTTAAACATGTTAGAAACATGCTAAAGCATGCTAGCAATACTTAGTTAAGTGTTAAATCATGCTATTAATGCCATGAAACAGGAAGTTGTTTTAACTCAGGCAAGGAATGTCCAATCTGCCCCAAACGTCACACTTTTGATAAAAGTCCTGCCCTGAACACATCTACATGACAATTTTCACTTATAGTAATAGCGCCACCTACTGTCAACAGGAAGTGACATCTACAATGTGATGCAGTACTAGCAACAAATTTAGATATACCATTGAGTTCCAAGCATGCTAGAAACATGCTAAAACATGTTAGCAACACTTATCTGAGTGAAAACACATTGTATAATCCCCATAATAAAGGACATTTTTGTAACTGACATTGACATACTCCTCCTATATTTACCTACATAAATGCACATTCCCCTCCGTGCACGTTTTACACTGTGATGCAGTACTAGCAACATAGTAAATATGCCATTGAGTTATACACATGTTAGAAACATGTTAAAACATGCTAGCAATTCTTAGCTAAGTGCTAAAGCATGCTAATGCAATGAAACAGGAAGTTGTTGTTACTTAAGAAGGCAATGTCCAATCTGCCCCAAACTTCACACATTTGATAAGAGTCCTGCCCTGAACACATCTACATGACAATTTTCAGCTATAGTAATAGCGCCACCTACTGGCAACAGGAAGTGACATGTTTAACAGTGTGATGCAGTACTGGCAACATAGTAAATATGCCATTGAGTTATAAACATGCTAGCAATTCTTAGCTAAGTGCTAAAGCATGCTAATGCTATGAAACAGGAAGTTGTTTTTACTTAAGAAGGCAATGTCCAATCTGCCCAAAACTTCACAAGTTTAATAAGAGTTCTGTCCTGAACACATGTGCATGCTCATATTCAGTTACAGTCATAGCGCCACCTGCTGGCAACAGGAAGTGACATGTTTAACACTGTTGTGGACTTCTAATAATATATAAAAAAGTGCCAGCAAGTGTTAAACATGCTAGCAACATACTAGAAACATTCTAGCAAACACTTAACTAAGTGCCAATGCATGCTATTACTGCAATTAAATAGGAATTTGCTGTAACTGAGGCATGGAATGTCAAATCTGCCCCAAACTTCACACGTTTGATAAGAGTCATGGCCTGAACAAATCCGCATTACAATTTTAAGTTAAAGTAATAGCGCCACCTACTGTCAAAAGGAAGTGACATATTTGACACTGTGATGCAGTACTAGCAACATAGTAAATATGCCATTGAGTTCTAAACATGCTAAAAACATGCTAGCAACACTTATCTGAGTGATAACGCATGCTATTATCCCCACAATAAAGGACATTTTTGTAACTGACTTTGACATACTCCCACTATATTTATCTACTTAAATGCACATTGCCCACCGTGCTCTGTCTTCCTAAAGCCACCGGGTGGCGATGGCACGTGTGCGAGGGCCCTTTCAATGCTGCTTGCAGCTTTAATTATTATTATTATTATTCTTCTTCTTCTTCTCCGCAATGAATCGCATTTTTGAGGGCCTAAACATGCACGAAAACTCACGAAAATTTGCACACGCGTCAGAACTGGCGAAAATTTACATCTGATATGCGTTTCAAAATTGGGCGGGGCAAAATGGCTCGATAGCGCCACCTATAAAGGTTCAACGGAGTGCGCCTCGCGTTACGTTTCACGTACGTGTACGAAATTCGGTACATACCTGTAATGGCCCAATACCTACAAAAAAGTCTCTTGGAGCGTAGCCCTAAACACAACAGGAAGTCAGCCATTTTGAACTTCCTCTCAGATTTTTGTGCAGTTTTTGCCATTTTCAGGCCTCGTACTTTAACGAACTCCTCCTACAGTTTTAATCTGATCATCTTCAAATTTGGTGAGTCTAATCTTAAGGCCTTTGCGACGTTAAATTGCGAAGATCTTGAGTTTTCGTCGAAGGGCGTGTCCTCGGCGGCCTGACAAATTTTGATGTTTCGCCATGAAACAGGAAGTTGCTGTAACTCAGGCAAACAATGTCCAATCTGCCCCAAACTTCACACGTTTGATAAGAGTTCTGTCCTGAACACATGTCCATGCTCATATTCAGTTACAGTCATAGCGCCACCTGCTGGCAACAGGAAGTGACATGTTTAACACTGTTGTGGACTCCTGATAACATATAAAAAAGTGCCAGCAAGTGTTAAACATGCTAACAACATACTTGAAACATGCTAAAACATGCTAGCAAGCACTTAGCTAAGTGCTAAAGCATGCTATTACTGCAATTCAATAGGAATTTGCTGTAACTCAGGTATGGAATGTCCAATCTGCCCCAAACTTCACACGTTTGATAAGAGTCATGGCCTGAACACATCTACATGAGAATATTCAGTTATAGTAATAGCGCCACCTACTGGCAACAGGAAGTGACATGTTTAACACTGTGATGCAGTACTAGCAACATATTAATTATGCCAATGAGTTATAAACATGTTATAAACATGTTAAAACATGCTAGCAATTCTTAGCTAAGTGCTAAAGCATGCTAATACAATGAAACAGGAAGTTTTTGTTACTCAGGAAGGCAATGTCCAATCTGCCCCAAACTTCACACGTTTGATAAGAGTCCTGCCCTGAACACATGTCCATGCTCATATTCAGTTACAGTCATAGCACCAGCTGCTGGCAACAGGAAGTGACATGTTTAACACTGTTGAGGACTCCTAATAATATATAAAAAAGTGCCAGCAAGTGCTAAACATGCTAACCTCATACTAGAAACATGTTAAAACATGCTAGCAAACACTTAGCTAAGTGCTAAAGTATGCTATTACTGCAATTAAATAGGAATTTGCTGTAATAGCGCTGCCTACTGTCAACAGGAAGTGACATGTTTTACACTGTGATGCAGTACTAGCAACATATTAAATATGCCATTGAGTTCCAAACATGCTAGAAAAATGCTAAAGCATGATAGCAACACTTCCTCTTAGATTTTTGTGCAGTTTTTGCCATTTTCAGGCCCCGTACTTTGACAAACTCCTCCTACAGTTTTAATCTGATCATCTTCAAATTTGGTGAGTCTAACCTTAAGGCCTTCGCGACAGTAAATTGCGAAGATCTTGAGTTTTCGTCAAAGGGCGTGTCCTCGGCGGCCTGACAAATTTCGATGTTTCGCCATGAAACAGGAAGTTGCTGTAACTCAGGCAAACAATGTCCAATCTGCCTCAAACTTCACACGTTTGATAAGAGTTCTGTCCTGAACACATGTCCATGCTCAAATTCAGTTACAGTCATAGCGCCACCTGCTGGCAACAGGAAGTGTCATGTTTAACACTGTGATGCAATACTGGCAACACATTAAATATGCCATTGAGTTATAAACATGTTATAAACATGTTAAAACATGCTAGCAATTCTTAGCTAAGTGCTAAAGCATGTTAATACAATGAAACAGGAAGTTGCTGTTACTCAAGAAGGCAATGTCCAATCTGCCCCAAACTTCACACGTTTCATAAGAGTTCTGTCCTGAACACATGTCCATGCTCAAATTCAGTTACAGTCATAGCGCCACCTGCTGGCAACAGGAAGTGACATGTTTAACACTGTTGTGGACTCCTAATAATAGATAAAAAAGTGCCAGCAAGTGTTAAACATGCTATCAACATACTAGAAACATGCTAAAACATGCTAGCAAACACTTAGCTAAATGTTAAATTATGTTATTACTGCAATTAAATAGGAATTTGCTGTAACTCAGGCATGGAATGTCAAATCTGCCCCAAACTTCACACATTTGATAAGAGTCATGGCCTGAACACATCTACGTGACAATTTTCAGTTATAGTAATAGCGCCACCTACTAGCAACAGGAAGTGTCATGTTTAACACTGTGATGCAATACTGGCAACACATTAAATATGCCATTGAGTTATAAACATGTTATAAACATGTTAAAACATGCTAGCAATTCTTAGCTAAGTGCTAAAGCATGTTAATGCAATGAAACAGGAAGTTGTTGTTACTCAAGAAGGCAATGTCCAATCTGCGCCAAACTTCACACATTTGATAAGAGTTCTGCCCTGAACACATGTCCATGACAATTTTCAGTTATAGTAATAGCGCCACCTACTGTCGACAGGAAGTGACATGTTTTACATTGTGATGCAGTACTAGCAACATATTAATTAAATATGCCATTGAGTTCTAAACATGCTAGAAACATGCTAAAACATGCTAGCAACACTTATCTGAGTGATAACGCATGCTACTATCCCCATAATAAAGGACATTTTTGTAACTGACTTTGACATACTCCTCCTATATTTACCTACTTAAATGCACATTGCCCACCGTGCTCTGTCTTCCTGAAGCCACCGGGTGGCGGTGGCACGGGTGCGAGGGCCCTTTCATCGCTGCTTGTAATTAATATGGAACTTTATAGGTAACCAATGAAGAGATGATAAAATCTGTGTTATATGATCATATTTTCTTGATCTAGTAAGAACTCTAGCGGCTGCATTTTGGACTAACTGTAGCTTGTTTATTGAAGATGCAGGACAACCAGCTAATAAAGCATTACAGTAATCTAGTCTCGAGGTCATGAATGCATGAGCTAACTTTTCTGCATCAGAGACTGATAGCATATTACATAGCTTAGCAATATTTCTAAGGTGAACATATGAAATATGCTTCTCAAAAGACAGGTTGCAGTCTATTATCTTTTATATATTTAACACAATCTGTCAATTTGGATAATTTAGCGTATACATCTGGCCGTGATGAAATATATATTTGAGTGTCATCAGCATAACAATGGAAACTAATTCCATGTTTCCTTATAATATTACCAAGTGGCAGCATATATATTGAGAATAATAGAGGGCCTAACACAGATCCCTGCGGCACTCCATAATTTGCCGAAATTATTTAAATAGACAAAATGGTTGTGGTCAGATAAGTATGACCTGAACCAGCTTAATGCTTGTCCTTGAACACCAGTATAATTTTGTAGTCAATCTAAGAGTATTGTGTGATCTATAGTATCGAACGCAGCACTAAGATCAAGTAAAACTAGTATTGAGATACAGCCTTGGTCCGAAGATAGAAGTAAATCGTTTGTGATTCTAACAAGTGCAGTTTCAGTGCTATGATGTGGCCTGAATCCAGACTGAAACTTTTCATAGATGTCATTTTCTTGCAAGAAAGAGCCGAGTTGAGCGGACACAACTTTTTCTAGTATTTTAGACATAAATGGAAGATTTGAAATGGGTCTGTAATTTGCTAGGTTATTTGGATCTAATTGTGGTTTCTTAATAAGAGGTTTAATAACTGCCAGCTTGAACGTTCTTGGAACATGACCTAAAGATAAGGATGAGTTAATAATATTGTGTAGGGTATGGGCGCGATGACAAGATCCAGGAATCTTTAATTCTGAACATATATCCACACTCGTTTATCTGAACAACTAAATGCACATTCCTCTTTAAATCCAAAGCTTGTATCTTTGACTCTTGTTCCATAACTCATGCGGATGGCACCAGAGACCTAACGGTTTACCTAACGGTTTAGACTGTTTCTGACAACAGTTACGACTCTGTGATGTGTACCAGAACATCTCACGAACATCCCCCCAACTCTAGGTTCGACCCTCACAGAGATTTTCCCCACTTTCCCTGGCTTCAAGAAGATCTTAATCAACTGACTTCTCCCCCACTGCAGGCAAACCCAGGTGGCCTGCATGCAGGACCTCTCCGTCCACACACACACACACACACACACACACACACACACACACACACACACACACACACACACACACGCACACGCATACATGAACTGTTACGAATTTACCCATTTAAAGACAGTTACTAAAATATATTTGATATGTTTTTATGTGTGTCTGTTGCCCATGCCACAGTGGAATATATTTGATCATATCATAGTATCAAGGGAATTATAAATACTTGTAATTATGTATTGAAATGCAACGTTGTCTCCCTATCATTGTGACATGTCATGTCATCTTTGGAGAAAAACTCCATCTTTGGAGTTCGGCCTCTGTCATAATTTATGCAGATAAGCTGTCAGACCAAACAAAGACAACTCTCCCGCTCAAGATTTTCTGAACAATGATTGGACAGTCCGCTTCAGAGAAGGCGTGAACCGAAGTGTCTTTAAAGGACGCGTGACGCTCTTACTTCCCTCTTACTCCTCTTCTTCTTCTTCCTGCCTCATCATGTAACGCCGTGCCTTCGGGCACTGTCACGTTTTCCTTTGTTTGTTTTTAAGTTTTGTTTTTCCTTTTTCGAATTCTGCTTTGTTCATCTACTCTTGCGAGGAAAATGAACTTAGCTGAAAGCAACTGCAACTCCACATCGAACAGACATTCAACAAGCGCGCTGCGCTCGCTCTGAAGGACAGCGTGACCACGTGACACTCAGGACTGAGACACGCGCTTTCTTCATACCAGCCACACGAGAGTTCGCATCCATCCACAAAGGACGTTCAAACTTGCCGCTGAATGAGACACGCGCGCCGGAATACCACGTGACCTCGCAGCACCAGAGACACACGCTTCTTCATACCAGCCATGCAAAGAGTTACATGTGCTAATATCCGTGTTTGATCACGCTTTTAAGGTTTAAGATTTATTGAATACTTATTGTCTCTCAAAGTTTAAATGTCCAGTGTGATTTTGCTATTCTAAAGGTCTTCGGATCTTTCTAACTCTCTCTTGCATAACCGCAACTCTCTATTCCTCCCTCTCTCTATATCTTTCTTAAGCTTTCACGTGTGTTTTGTTTATAGTGTGTAAATACATGTATTCCGTGTAACGGTATAACCTATATACACGTAGTTTCCTATTAAAATCCAGTATATGCATGCACTGAAAACTGCCTACTTGCTCATGATTAAGTCACTGATAATGTTAGATCTAGCTACAAGCTTTACAATAATAGATACTTCAAATAGTATCTGTTTATAGAATAGGGAAACTATTTGTCTTGGCCAGAGAAATAGTCTGCCTTTTCTAAGTTATATGAATAATTCCTTCAAGGGTTAACAGTTAATAAACATTCTATGGTTAGTTCGCTGGCGAGCAGACTATTAACGTTAGATGACAAATGAATCCCCTTGGGAATTATCATGAGAATCAAACGATTCTAAACAGTTGATACATTGATATTTAATTATAATGCGTTGTGATTGAATGTACACAACTGCCCTAATTTTGCCCTCCTGCATGTACAGCTAAATACAATCCGTTGTGTTTGGTTTCCCATATAGGTAGTGGCAACGATCCCCTTTACGGGGAATGTTTATTCTATAAGTGATAACTCATAACCCGTATGATTATTGATTATGAAATATGAATCAAGTGTAGATCATACAATTCCCCATTATTTAGCTATTGAGAGACTCCTTACAATTGAGAAGAGGCTCTTCCACTATAGGTAACACTTCTTTCAGTAGTTTAGTTGGTATAGGATCTAATAAACATGTTGTTGTTTTAGATGAGGTAAGTTTATTTAACTCTTTTTGTTCTATAGTTGTAAAGCATTGTAATTGTTCTTGCGGGGTGATAATTGCAGCTGAATTATAAGGCGCGAGCAAAGAATGAACAATTGTGGTTCTGATGCTTTCAATTTTCTCTGTGAAGAAGTTCATGAAATCATTACTACTAAACTGTAACGAGATATTTTGTTCAGACAACGTCTGTTTATTTGTTAGTCTAGCCACGGTATTAAATAAAAACCTTGGATTGTTTTGGTTGTTTTCTATTAATTTGCTGAGGTGCTCAGCCCTGGCCGTTTTTAGGGCCTTTTTATAATGTGACATACTGTCTTTCCACGCGATTCTAAAGACCTCTAAATTAGTTTGTTTCCATTTACGCTCTAAATTACGGGTTTCTCTCTTTAAAACATGCATAGTATTATTGTACCATGGTGCTATACTTTTCTCTCTGACCTTTTTTAATCTAATGGGTGCAACAATATCCAATGTTCTAGAGAGAATGGTGCTCATAGTGCTAGTTAGTTCGTCTAGATCATCTGTTTGTTTGGGTTCAGATTGCAGCTGAAACAGATCAGATAAGCTATTTGAGAAATTATCTATGGTGGATGGAAGGATTGTTCTACCTGGTCGATAACGTGGCGCAGCATGACATATTACAGCAGTACGTAATATGCAAGTTACCATGTAATGGTCAGTGACATCATCACTTTGTGGAATGATATCTGTATCGGTTGGATCGGTTCCATTTGATATAATTAAATCGAGTGTATGATTAAGATGATGAGTTGGTCCGGTGACATTTTGCTTGACCCCGAAGGAGTTTAATAAATCGTCTCGGTTACGTATGTAACCCTCGTTCCCCGAGTAGGGAACGGAGACGTTCCGTCGGATGACGACGATTGGGGTTTCGCTTAGAAGCCTATCACCTTCGAGTATTACAAAACGAGCCAATGGCAAGAAAATGCCATGGGTCTGTGGAATTTGCATAGCGTAGCTCTGCCCCATGTTGTGGGTATATAAGGAAGTACGCTGGCATAACGCAGTCATGTTTTCCTGCTGAGGAGCCGAGACTGAACTCGGGCATTTCCAGCGGAACAGCGGAAGTGGCCATAAGACGGAACGTCTCCGTTCCCCATCGTTGTCACTCCGAGTTCTGTCGGATGACGACGATTGGGGTTACCAGTCTAATCGCCCCACCTTCACAGCTGTCTTCCAGTGCCCTGCGTAAATCTGAGATCCCTGCCGTGAAAACTTAGCACGGACGAAGGACTCCTATTTAGCACAGGAATACCAAGGTACACTGGGAAGCATATCTCAGTAGAAATATGCAACACACTGCCTGCCCGAAGGGAGGACTTACAGAATACACATATGACCCGGAGGGATGCATATGGAAGAACACTGGAGTGTCCAGCCCGCAGGGTGGAATCTTTCAACTCCAGGAGTGGCAAGGTGGCTTGCCGAGGGAAAGACACATGCTCAGAGAGTCTTACAGTGGAAATACACATGTGGGGGTCGCTAGGGGGGAACCATGCACATGGGGCACCTGGCCAACACGAAAGCTGCCAGAGGCATAACTCTGGTGTTGACGTCAACAGCGCTGGAGGAACTCAGGGTTTCTCAGGGAAACTCACCTAAGGAAAATATCGCACTGATCCAGTCCATGGAGTGGAGTGGCGAGCAAGCGAAGACACCTGAGCTGATCCTAGCACTGGCTAGTTGAAGCGAGTACATGGGAGGATACTGGCTCCACTCGGAGATTATAGAATCTTGCGAATGTATTGGGTGTCGCCCAGCCTGCAGCTCTGCAGATGTCTGCCAGCGAGGCGCCATGCACTAGAGCCCAAGAGGAGGCAACACTCCGAGTGGAGTGTGCCTTCACACCAAGGGGGCACGGTCGACCTTGCTGTTGGTAAGCCAAAGCAATGGCGTCCACTATCCAGTGAGACAGCCTTTGCTTTGAGAGAGCCTTTCCCTTCAGCTTCCCACCATAACAGACAAAGAGCTGATCTGAGGTCCTGAAACACTGCGTCCTGCCTACGTAAGCGCGGAGAGCGCGTACTGGACAGAGCAGTGCCAAGGCTGGGTCTGCCTCCTCCGGGGGCAGCGCTTGCAGGTTCACTACCTGGTTCCGGAAGGGAGTGGTAGGAACCTTGGGCACATATCCAGGCCGGGGTCTCAGGATCACGTGAGAGTCAACCGACCCGAACTCCAGGCACGCTTCGTCTACAGAAAATGCCTGCAGGTCCCCTACCCTCTTCACAGAGGCCAGTGCAATCAGGAGCACTGTCTTAATTGACAGGAACTTAAGCTCCACTGATTGCAAGGGCTCAAAGGGAGCACTCTTCAGGGCATTTAAGACCACTGAGAGGTCCCAAGAGGGTACGAGAGGAGAGCGAGGAGGATTCAGTCTCCTTGCACCCCTCAGAAACCTGATGATCAGGTCGTGCTTCCCGATGGACTTACCATCAATAAGGACATGATGGGCGGCAATGGCGGCCACATAGACTTTTAGAGTGGAGGGAGACAGCCTTCTCTCCAACCCATTTTGAAGGAACGAAAGCACAACACTGATAGGGCAAGTACTGGGGTCTTCTCGTGAGAAGAGCACCAGGAGACGAAGGTTCCACTTCAACTCGTAGAGGTGTCTCGTGGACAATGCTCTCGAGGAAGTGATGGTAGCCACCACCGCAGGTGGTAGGGTACTCAAACCTGCCTCGTCCTGTCGAGAAGCCACACATGTAGGTTCCATAGATCGGGACGAGGGTGCCAAAGGGTGCCCCGTCTCTGAGAAAGGAGGTCCTCTCTCAGAGGGATAGGCCAGGGAGGGGCTGAAGCGAGGAGCATGAGGTCTGAAAACCAAGTCCGGGTGGGCCAATGGGGCGCAACCAGAAGGACCTGCTCGTCGTCCTCCCTGATCTTGCACAGGGTCTGTGCGAGAAGGCTCACTGGGGGAAACGCATACTTGCGGAGGCCCCGCGGCCAGCTGTGCGCCAGTGCATCCGTGCCGAGCGTGCCCTCGGACAGGGAGTAAAACAAAGGGCAATGGGAAGAGTCGAGGGAGGCAAACAGATCTACCTGTGCGTCGCCAAACTGTTCCCAAATCAGCTGGACCGTCTGGGGATGGAGTCGCCATTCTCCAGAGAGTGGCTGAATCCGTGAGAGCTCGTCGGCTGCACGGTTCAGGTCTCCGGGAATGTGGATAGCACGAAGCGACCTCAGATGCTTCTGACTCCATAGGAGGAGGTGGCGAGCGAGTTGACATACGGCGAGAGCGTAGACCACCCTGATGGTTGATGTACGCTACGGTCGCAGTATTGTCCGTACGGACCAGTACATGTTGGTCTTTGAGCATGGCTCGAAAGCGACGCAGAGAAAAATGTACTGCCAACAACTCGAGGCAATTGACATGCCATAGGCGCTGGGGTCCTGTCCAGGAGCCCGCGGCAGCATGTCCATTGCACATGGCCCCCCAACCCGTGGCTGAGGCATCCATTGATACAACAACATGCCTGGAAACTTGAACTAGAAACACTCCGGCCCGTAGAAAGTTGAGGTCTGACCACGGGAAGAGGGTTTGACGGCAGGTCGGAGTAACTGGTACCCGGAGCGTGCCTGAGTGCCATGCCCACCTCGGGACTCGGTCGCGGAGCCAGAGCTGAAGCGGTCTCATATGAAGCAAACCCAGCGGAGTGGCGGCCGCTGCGGATGCCATATGCCCCAGGAGCCTCTGAAATAACTTCAGTGGAACCGCATTCTTGCTCTGGACTTGGCGCAGGCAAGTCAGCAGTGACTGCGCGCGCTCGCTCGTAAGCTGCGCGGACATGGCGACCGAGTCTATTTCCATACCGAGAAAAGAGATCCTCTGCACGGGGCAGAGTTTGCTCTTCTCCCAGTTGACCCGAAGGCCCAGACGAGCTAGGTGCTGGAGCACTAGGTCTCTGTGTCCGCAAACCTGGTCTCGAGAGTGAGCTAGGATAAGCCAGTCGTCGAGATAATTCAGGATGCGAACCCTGTGTAACCGGAGTGGCACAAGGGCTGCCTCGACGACCTTCGTAAAGACGCGAGGAGACAGAGCTATCCCGAAAGGGAGAACTGCGTACTGGTATGCCTGCCCCTCGAAAGCAAACCGAAGAAATGGTCTGTGTCGAGGAAGAATGGAGACATGAAAGTAGGCGTCCTTCAGGTCGATCGCTGCAAACCAATCCTGTGGCCGAATGCATTAGAAAATGCGTTTGGCGGTGAGCATCTTGAACGGAAGCCTGTGAAGGGATCGGTTCAATACTCGCAGGTCCAGAATTGGCCGTAACCCACCGGATTTTTTGGGTACAATGAAGTAGGGGCTGTAGAAGCCAGACCCCATTTCGGCTGGAGGGACAATCTCGATCGCACCTTTCGCCAGTAAGGTAGCGACTTCCGCTCGCATGACAGGGGCATTGCCACCGACCATAGTGAAGCGGACTCCCCGAAACCGGGGAGGAGATCGCGCGAACTGAATCGCGTAGCCGAGCCTGATGGTCCTGGCGACCCAGCAGGACAGCTGGGGGAGCCGAAGCCACGCGCCCAGAACTGCACCAGCGGGGTCATAGGGACCACAGATGTACCCTCGGTGGGGCAGCGAGGCGGGATGACTGACCCGGACTGGGGAGGTATACGCCGGGGCAGTATATGCTTAATAGCCTCAGTCCTCGACTGCACCGCCGAATAGGCCATCCTGGGAAATGGGCGAGTTGAGGAGACGAGCCCGCTCAGCCTCGCGCATATCGGCCAGGTTTAGCCACAGGTGTCGTTCCTGGACCACAGCTGTGGACATCACCTGGCCAAGGGAGCGTGCGGTCACTTTCGTCGCTCGGAGAGCGAGGTCAGTGGCGGCACGCAGCTCATCGAAGAGCCCTTGGTCAGCTCTACCCTCGTGCATGTCCCTGAGCATTCTGGCTTGATAGACCTGCAGGATGGCCATGGCATGCAAGGAGGCGGCGGCCTGGCCCGCAGCTCTGTAAGACTTCGCCACCAAGGTAGACGAAAATCTACAGGCTTTGGATGGGTGCTTTGGGTCACCACGCCAAGTCGAAGCGCTCTGAGGGCAAAGCTGCATCGCTACAGAGCGTTCGACTGGGGGAACCCCAGTGTACCCATGAGCTGCGGCCTCATCGAGGGCAGAGAAGGCAGAGGAGGCCGCCGAACGATCACGGGAAGACAACCCGTCTCGTGACCTCGTGACCTCCTCATGCACTTCCGGGAAGAATGGAACCGAGGAACCAATCATCGAGCCGCGAGCGCTCAGGGCAGGGTGGAGGTTTCCACGCAAGCCCGATGCTCGCGGCCGCCCGGGCAAGCATAGCTGTCAACTCTGGGTCGGTCTCGGAAAATGCTGGAACGCCCGAGGGCGGCAGCACAACCGAATTTTCATCCCCAGAGGAACCCAGCTCACCTTGTGATGCGGCGATCGACATCGCATCATCCTCTGGAGCCCCAAGTGGTGCACGAGGCGCGTCACTTTTTGAAGACGGCCCCGCGGCAGCACTCAAGCTCGCGGGTTGCTGAGGAACAGAGGGGGGTGTGGCCCGAGGAAGCATCGTCGGGGCAGTATTCCACACCGTCACCCTCAGATCACCCTGGCCACCAGCCAAAGTGTCTCCTCTCGTGGAGGGGACAGATTGGGGTGTGGCAGAGGGGACTCTACCTCTACTGAGGTCACGGAGTCTTGATCTCAACTCAGCGATGGTCATGTTCCCACAGTGAGAACATGACTCATCCATGAAAGCTGCCTTAGCGTGCTGTAAGCCCAAACACACCACGCAGCTTCCATGCCCATCAGAAGATGGAACGGAACGACCGCACCCAGAAATACACGGGCGAGACATCTTTAAAAAGACGTGCCACGTGCAAGCTCTTTTATGAGAGGACGCTCAGCAGCCTGCGCTGAAGCGGCCAGGGAGAAACACACACACTGAATGCAGACCACTGCACATATCAGTAGGCAGGAATGTGAAACTCGCTGGAAATCGCCTTTACACCAACACAGACTGGAGAGCTGCTCGTCTCGAAGAATACTCGATGACACTCAGAGAATTCAGGCTGCAGGAGTGAAAAGGACCTCTTGGCTCCGAAGCAAAAACATGACTGCGTTATGCCAGCGTACTTCCTTATATACCCCCAGCGCGGGGCGGAGTTACGCTATGCAAATTCCGCAGACCCATGGCATTTTCGTGCCATTGGCTCGTTTTGTAATACTCGAAGATGATAGGCTTCTAAGCGAACCCCCAATCGTCGTCATCCGACGGAACTCGGAGTGACAACGATGGGGAACCTTTTTTATCAACTGTTGATTTTGAGGAAGCAATCTCGATGGTTGTCTTGTCATAAATGGACTACTGCAACTCTCTTTATTTTGGAATTGACAATAAAGCATTGGTAAATCTAAAATGCTGCTGCAAGAATGCTTAAGTCTGTCAAAAAAGTAAATTACTCCAATTTTAAATCATTGAAATGGTTCCATTTAGCCAGTTCGAGATAGAATTACCTAAGAGATCCTGTCACTCATTTTTTAAGGTGTTACACAATTTTGCCCCTTCTTATCTTTCAGGTATGCTGGCATTTTATAATCCACCTAGATCTTTGAGATCTGAAAATCAAAATCTTCTCTGTGTTGTCAGAACAAAATTCAAACACAAGGGCGACAGATTGTTTTTCCATGTCGGACCCAAACTTTGGAATGATCTCCCCCTTTCTATAAGGTCAGTAAAGTCATTACCGAAATTTAAGGCCATGTTAAAAGCACACTCACCGTACATGTCACCCATTGAGCATGTTTGGGATGCTCTGGATTGGCGTATACAACAGTGTGTTCCAGGTCCAGCCAATATCCAGCAACTTCGCACATCCATTGAAGAGGGGTGGACCAACATTCCACAGGCCATAATCAACAACTTGATCAACTCTATGAGAAGGAGATGTGTTGCACTGCGTGAGGCAAATGGTGGTCACACCAGATATTGACTGGTTTTCGGACCCCCCTGGACCCATACAGTAAAACTGCACATTTTAGAGTGGTCTTTTATTGTGGCCAGCCTAAGGCACACCTGTGTAATAATCCTGCTGTCTAATCAGCATCTTGATATGCCACACCTGTGAGGTGGATGGATTATCTCGGCAAAGGAGAAGTGTTCACTAACACAGATTTAGACTGAATTGTGAACAATATATTTGAGAGAAATAGGTATTTTGTGTTTGCGTTCAGCTCATGAAAATGGGGGAAAAAACAAAAGTGTTGCGTTTATAATTTTGTTCAGTGTATGTAGGACATATGGGGCCCTATCTTGCACCCAGCGCACGATCTGAAACGCAAGTGTCAAAGCGCAAAGCGCAAGTACCTTTGTGGGCGGGTCTCGGCGCTGTTGCTATTTTCCCGGCAGGATAAATGCCTCTTGCGCCTGGCGCAAATCTAAAAGGGGTTGGTCTGAAGTAGCTTCATTATTCATAGGCGTGGTTTGGGCGTAACGTGAAATAAACCAATCAGAGCGTCATCCAACATACCCTTTAAGAGCAGGTGCGCATGTTGCATGGCGAATTGTTATTAATACGGCGGATTTACCAGGCGCGCGCCAGGAGCGGTTCACAGCCGAGGAGACCGACGTTCTTTTCAACCTAATTTTCCATTTGTATTTTTTTTTTATCAATATACTGTTTGATATTGATTTTTCATTTTGACAAATGTAAATAAAGAAATGTCACAAATAAACACTTTCGGATGTTTTGGACTCGTTCTCTCTGAATCACGAATATATGCATGGTTATATTTTTTAAATGTAGTCGAACATTAGACCGATATTAATTTGCTTTACCTCACTATACTGTAGATGACGCAGCAGCTCTTCTGCCAAATACGCTCTCCTGTCCCGTGCTGCTGCTGGGGCATTTGGGTTAAGTGGCATCGGCACATGCAGTTCACCATCACGTCTCCTTAAGTCCTCTAATGTTTCCTCATCTATGTCAACAACACAACCTTGATTTATGGAAATGTTGTGTAAAACACAACATGCCACAAAGAATGCTACAACTTTTTGAGGACTGTACTGTAAAGTGCCTCCTGACCTATTCAAACACCTGAAACGCAGTTTCAGTATGCCGAACGTTCGTTCAATTACACAGCGTGTTTGTGTGTTTTCAATTAAACCGTATTTCACTCATTGTTGCTGGCATCAAAAATGGTGTCATCAGCCATGTCATTACTACAATTAGCCTGAAAAAATTGGGTAAATGTAAGCTAGATTTAGGCTTACTACATATTTCTTACATCTTCATGGACACCACAATGATTTCCCTCATGTGTTAATATTTTTCCTTGTTATAATGTATGATTTGCAAAAATAAAAACTGCTGCATCTGTGTGTGTTGATGAGAGAATCAAAGTGTATGCGCGTTGTGCACCCGCTACATTATGGCCAAGCATGCGCGCTTAAAATAGCATTATGAACAACGCGCAACGCGCCACTGACTTTTGACTAGGTTTTTTCTGGTCAGTGGCGCAATTGTTTTCTGGAACTGCAAAATAGCACCAGGGAGTGTTTGCGCCGAAACACGCCTCTTTTTTTGCGCCGACCCGCCCAGGGAGCGCAAGTTAATTTCCTAGTTTACCGACGTGCGTCTGTGGAGGGAAAAGTCCGCTTTGCGCTGGTGCAAAATAGGAATGATACATGCGTCAGTGTACAAAGTCAATTGCGCTGAGTGCAAGATAGGGCCCATGGTGTCTGCGGAGGGCATAACACCAGACCCAGAAAAGGTGAAGTCTGTAAATTAATGGAAGATACCGCATGATCTAAAGTCATTGGGATCGTTTTTTGGATTCTGTGGATTCTACTGCAGGTTCATCAAGAACTACTCCAAGATACTACGGTCATTAAAGGTACAATATGAAAGAATTTTGTAATAAAATATCCAAAAATCACTTGCACAGTGTGATATATTTCCTGTAGTTATGTACTTACAATATCCCAAAAGTCTCCAAAGATTTTTTTTTTATTTCAGAGAAATTCCAATTATAAATAAGTGGCCATCCCGGAAAAAAATTTTCGCCTTTCAATGACGCAATATCCGCGCTATCCTCGGTTTCTGCTCGTACTGCCAATCCATGACGTAACCATGGCAACATACGTGGAAAACTGCATAGGGTGTAACGTTTAGCATCATGCTGTTCTTGTTTCGTTCAAACATTATAGACCATGGCAAGCAGACTTTGGGACAAAAAAGGAGAACTAAAATGAGGATCAATATCGGCGTGGTGTTTTCGAGATGCCGAGAGCTCCACATCCTCGACTAACTTGGAGTAACTCTTGCACATACTTTATTAGAAATTTACATAAAACAAATCAATGTTATATAGCTCAACATGATGAAATGTTAGAATATGATCCGTATGTTGTTCTAATGTTGATCTAGCTTACTGCTAGTTTCCTATAGCAAATGAGCTAACACATAGAATAACATTATAATTTTCAACACACTCAAATGCTGTTTAGTATGATAGTGTAACATTAGACCAAGTGAAACAGCGCTGCGTTTCCTCACAAGTTTAATTTGTCTAATAAACTGACCTGTGTGAGTAATTAAGCACTTGCGGGTAGTTCTGTAGAATGAAATGTCCTTATTCCTTTATATCCGTGGGAATCGCGTGATGAACTTAACTGCTGAAAGGGAAGAAGTTCCACGCCAGATGGTGAACAAATCCAAAACACAGAAGAAAACAATGAGGAATGAAGTGGACCAACATTGTAAATATGTGGACCTAACCCCTCACAGTGATGACAGTAGTAATTATGCATATTACTCAGTTTAACAAAAAGTAAACCTTAAACATCATCTGATAGGGAGAAAGTGAAAAGCCCTACTAGGTCTTGGAAGGTCTTGGAAGTGACTGGAGGAGATTTGCCAGATGTGTTTCTTCACAGATGCATGAGAACCTGGAAGATTTAGTTCCTGACTAGGAAGAGAATGAATCGGTAAATGTTACACAAGAAGAACAACATGGAGGAGTGGAAAATCATCCAAAGAGGAAACTAAGCTATGATGAACTTGGAAAATCTACTGATAGACCCTTAACTATCGTATATAGGGGTATGGTAGTGAAAATTCAAGAGTCTGCTAAGGTGAAGAATGCTTGCAAGATATTGTGGTGTCACACAATGGCCACATGTGAACACTGTGTTAAGGTGTATCAAAACCCCAAATCTGAAGTTATACTACAGGTGTAGTTGGGAACCTCATGGAGACATGATTATTTCAGTAGGGGAGCGTGTAAACCGGGTAGGGTTATTATTATTACAATGATGATTATTGCGGAGCTAATACAAGAATGGGTTAATTCTGGGTAAAAGAAAACGAGTTACTATTGAGTAAATAATATCTAATTCATGAGAACGGGGGTTAATTTGGAATTCATGCAATGTACCATTTTTGTTTATATGCATGTGATATGTGTTTTTCAGCAAAGGGATACATTTTCAAGTACTGTCAAAGAATTACATTTGAAGTTTAAAGTTTGTATGTTATGAACTTACGGAAAATTACGAGTTTCTGGGGAGGAATCTGAGGAGAACGTCACTAATCGAGAGGAATTCAGGTGACCTTGTTTCATTTTATTTGCTCAATAGAGTGAAGAGACTATTTGTTGTTTCAGGCCCCCAGGATCACTAGCAATGTCCAGGCCTGCAATGGGGAGGGATTGTTTGTTTGTGTGTGTGTGTGTGTGTGTGTGTGTGTGCGTGTGTGTGTGTGTGTGTGTGTGTGTGTGTGTGTGTTTGTGTGTGAGCGCGTTTGAGTGGCCACCAAAAGGTATTCACAAATTGGTTTTAAAACGTATATTTTGTATTGATGATATTGGTTTCTTTGAGGTATTAAGAAAGAGTTTTGATTCTTCATTTGAGTTTGCCATTTTATTTGTTTATTATCTGGTGATTTAAAATCAACAAAACTAAAACAGTAAATACGAAGTGACTATGTGAATTGATTTCATATTATTTCTGAAGGGGAAAGAAAGACACAAGACAAGTGTATGGTATTTGAGATTGAGACATGTATTTATCTATTTATTTTATTTAGTCTGTATAAATAAACCTAATGGTGCGTAGGCGCGAGTGATTTCAATGTTAAAGGTGCCCTAGAATGTGAAATTGAATTTATTTTGGCATAGTTAAAGGGGTCATGACATGAGAAACCAAATTTGCCTTGATCTTTTGGTATATAAGAGATCTATGTACTATTAAAACTTCCTGCAAGTTTCATAGCTTAAGACGTCCTCCCCATTATAAACGAAGCATTTATTTAATCAAGCTCTAAATACAGCTCGTTCTGGATCCATGGTTAGAAGTGACGTCACGGTTAGAAGTGACGTACCAGTCGTTTGCATATGACCGCCTCCAGCGCAGGACAACTACGCCTCATTTTGCATCATCGCATGCGTTGTCAAGCAGCGAGTGGGTCTGTTTACAAGATACAACATGTTTGAATACGCTGCCGAACGATCCAGACGTCAGAGAAAGCAGTTGGATGCAGTTTATTTGCAGCATATGCAGCGCGCCAAAGCCTTATTTGAACGGTGAGTGATCAGATGAGTGTGACGGGGCATGTTACTGAAAGAACGAGCAGAGAGAGAGCGAGCCCCGGCCGCGCGCGCGCCTTCAAACTGTCTTGCTCTCTCTCTCTCTCTCTCCCTCCCTCCCTCCCTCCCTCCCTCGCGCATATGAATCAAAATCAATTGAGGAAATCAACACGATGGTAAAAGATTGGAAGACCGTAGTTTCACGTGGTGGAGCATTGTGTAGTCTACATGTGATACAAAATGATTAACGTTAATAATTTATGCATAAGCAGCACTGATGTTAGCCAATCATAACAGTGGGCGTTAACATTGAACTCTTAAAGGGGAAACACGTCCAAAACAGACTGTTTGAATCAGAGGTGAGAAACAGGGTGGGAAAATGTCATAAATCACTACATTTTAAAAGTTTTTTTGTACAAAAAACTATAGTAATACTATAATTGCACCTAAGGGAACATAATAAAACAAAACAAAAAACCATGTCATGACCCCTTTAAATAACAAGAAGTTCCGTACATGGACATGACATACAGTGAGTCTCAAACACCATTTTTTCTCCTTCTTACTTAAATCTCGTTTTTGAAAAACACCCCTGAAAAACAGGCGAATCTCCACATAATACCGACTGTGACGCAACAGTCGGGATCATTAATATGTACGACTCCAAAAATTTGCATATGCCAGCCCATGTTCAATGACAGGTGGAACTGCGCAGCCGCAGCATGGAAAGTATTTAGTTCCTTCATCCGAGCCTCTGAAGAAACAATGGGTTCATTTTATTTTCTCTGGAAATTTCCAAACATTTCACCAACGAGACTGTTTCCTCAACTTGGGCCAATACAGAGCTGGCCTCGATCGATCGAGCTACCAAGCAACACTTGCTGAATGTGTAATTGTTCAAGTTCAGACAGGTAATCTTTCTCTCAAAATCGTTCAATACTATATTTACATCATCGTGTTTGCATTGGTGAAAGCATTAGAGAGAGTGCAGAAACTGCGTTGCAATGATAAGATCTTTATTCTCTCGATCAACACACTGTCATCTGTTTGCTCAATGCTCATCACGGCAACATTTTATGTGATGGGAATAGATCTAAATACTTTAAAAACATCTCACGATTCGTTAATCTCGATAGCTGTAATAGTAAAAACGTATAATATCTGTAGTAAAAGTATTCGAGAGAGTTTCACTTGTAATACGTAGCTATTTCATATGCAAGCATGTCAGCCAATCACAGCAGAGGCCGGTTACACACAGTAGACACGCCTTTTGAAACAGAGCCTTTGGGCTCATTGCTAAAATCAGGCTAGGAAAAATGCCTTTTATCTCTAAATTATGACTATTTTTTATCTAAAAAACATACTAACATTATAAGGGCAACCCAGAAAACATTATACAATAAAAATAAAAACCATTCTAGGGCACCTTTAAGTCAATGCAAAGACGTGTTAAGCGCGTTACGTGCGAATGATTTAGACGCGAATTCACGTCTGCCGCTCGAGTTGAAAAATCTGAACTTCTGCTCAATTCGGGACAGGCAGAAGGACAGCTGAAAGCGGCCGTCATCTAGGCGCTTCCCCTGGAGCGAGGAAATGGTGAAACTCGCCAAACTGAGTTCGCCTCCGAATGGTCTGGTGGACCCAAGTACAGCGACTATGATCCCTACGCCGCTGTTCTGCTCTCCAGAGCAAATACAGAGCAGTGACTCTCTCGATAAATGTTCGATCAACATAAAAAAGATTCTGACGCACGTAGATTTCGCTTCAAACTTTTGTTTTAACGCGCGTCAGTAAACAAAAGTTTGAAGCGAAATTTACGCGCGCTTACGCGAATTAACACAAAGTGGTCAAGCATCAAACTAGACATGGTAGACGCGAATTTGACGCGCTATTTGCGTCCGGTGTGAACGCACAGTAACTGTAAATTTTTGTTATTCTTACCTCCTTGTGTTGATTGAGGTCATTATACAGTGACATTTTTTATCAGTTTTATTTTGATAAACATGACACAATATAACATCGCAACATCATGCAAATGTAGATTTGTGAACATTAGTATAACTGAAGGTGTTCGAATAAACATGAAACATACGTGATCTTTGTCATGCGGTGGATTCGGCCAGTTGTGTCGTCATCAGAGAGTGTGCAGCCGCTCTGGAGAAGCTGCTCAGAATGAATCAGCCGGCTGCTCGCGATTCCCTCTCACAGTACTTTGATGGCATACGTCAAAGTCACGTGGCAACTGTGCTGTCTCAAGTCGGACACAATTTCTAACTGGCATGAACTGCTTCAAGTCAGCCGCCGATTGGTCTGCGCTGTATGAAGTCAAACAAGCCTAATGACAAATCAGAGTATTACATGACAAGACAAACCAATAAGAACATAACACATGAACCAAAGGAAGCACATGACATCATCACATGAGGGTAAGGGAATCACATGACTTAGAAAAAGGAACCAAATTACAAAATAAAATAAAATACTTGAAACAAAACCCGAAACCAACCATGACATATGACCAAACAGAACATCAAAACCCAAAATATAAATTTCTAACCGGCATGCACTTCTTTGAGTCAGCCGCCGATCAGCCTTTTGTGTTGTGTTTGATGTTAGCCTCTAAGTTGTTAATTAGTCCTGTCTAGGGTTGAGATTCCAATTCTGGAATGGAATATTTGAGGTCAGGAATCAGATACTTGTCATAAAATAAAAATTTCGTTTTCTCCTATCGATTCCTTTGTCAGCATTTCAATATGACTTAATTCAAGCGTGAGACGACTCGTGTGCTGTTTTCAGTGATGCACACACATCAAAACAGTACACACAGAAAAGGTGATTTTAATGTGATTTTAAACAATTTAAGCGCAAGACACATTTTCAATGCAGCACGCATGTGTAACTATTGGGCAACTCTTAAAGTGAAAGCAACTGCCGTCTAGATAATAAATAACACTAATCAAACAACAAAAGACAATGAGAAAATTCACTTGTTCTTGACTGAATAACTTTTGTAAGTACATTTGTAATGTATATGTTATTTATAAAGTGCTTTGTTACATTTGATTCCAGTTTATGTACATGAAAACCTGAAAATCTTGAAACACTGATATTTCAATCATATATTTGCTCAGTTCTATCTTTGCGTATTTTTATTTGTTCTTTTTTAATTAATGAGTGTTTACTTGTCTTTAACAATGCTTGGAATTTACTTTAGTTTGGCTAGTTGGTTTTCTTGGGTAGCCTATTTTTAAACAACAGGCCTTGCGTAAGTGTTCTAGCCTGTTGATATTTGTCCATGATATTTAGCTACAATTAAACATTTTGCATTAAATTAAATGTGAATAATTTCTTCTTTTTTTTTTTTTTACCTATTGGAATCGAAATTGGAATCGGAATTGTTAAAATTAAAAAAATACCCAACCCTCGTGACGACTAGTGGCGTGAAATGGTGCAAAATAAAAAAATAAAGTCCAAACGGTAAGATCGTGACAAAACACCACCTCTCAGAAGGAGAGAGAAGGAGGCGAGGAGTATGAGGACATTGCGAAGAGATGGTGAAGGGGGCTGGTGAAGGGATGGCACAAACAGGCAGGAAGAGGCTGGAGGTGGACAGATGACCGAAAGAAAAAGTCCAAAGTGGTGATGGAGGTGGAGAGAGCCATGACCTTGAGCAGGGGCGGCCTCATGGATGACGATGACAGTCAGGACGACGATGGTGGTGAAGGTCTCCTCGCCTCCCTGGGGACGAACAGAGGTAACAGAGCCGATGGAGGTGGAGCCCTAAGCACAGACAGAGAGCCAAAAGACATCCTGGACAAATTTCTATCCATCATGGCCTCCTAATCATCCCCATATTCTGATTGGCTTCATCACTGTCTCCTTTCCACCAGTAAATTGGTGTGTGGTGGGCGTTCTGGTGCAATATGGCTGCCATCGCATCATCCAGGTGGATTCTGCACATTGGTGGTAGTTGAGGAGATTCACCCCCCTTCTGTAAAGCGCTTTGAGTACCCAGAAAAGTGCTATATAAATGTAACAAATTAAAAGGAGTGGCGCTGACGGTCCCTGAGTCTGCAACGGAGCCGCAGCGACAGCCCCCCGAGATGGAAACAAGGTACCAGAGGGCTGAGGTGAAGCTGGAATGACTGAGGGCTGAGGCATAACTTGAGCAAAAGTGTCAAATGGAGCCGTAGTGGTAGAGGGCCGGAGAGCAGTGAACTATATAACTTTTGGGTCCAGTTTTCTTTCATGGTTGAGCTGCATACAAAGGCATGAAGATGAAGACGAACAGTTTAATTCGTTTTGGTAACACTTTATTTGAAGGGGTGTGCATAAGACTGACATGACACTGACATAAACATGACATAACACCTGTCATGAACATGAAGGAGTCTTTATGAATGTTTATGACTGTTGTCATTAAGTGTCATTCGGTAAATTATGACACTTTTAATGCAAAGTTGACATTGTTTAAAATGTCTTTGTTATGACAACTTGACATTAACAAAGACAAAAAATTTCTTTGTTGTGACAACTTGATATTACCCAAGACAAAAATGTCTTGATTATGACAACTTGACATTAACAAAGACAGAAATGTCTTTGTTATGACAACTTGACATTAACCAAGAAATCATAACCTGTCAACCTGTCACAAATATGTCATAACAGGTCTAATTATCAAACTTAAAGCATTTTACAGTGTAATAACCCTTAATGACATCTTTATAACTAGTACAATTTGTTACACTTTACTTGAGGACAAGTAAAATATTCATGACACAGTTATAATGGTGTCATGATGGCCAAAGTTGTGACAGGTTGACAGGTTATGATTTCTTTGTTAATGTCAAGTTGTCATAATCAAGAAATTTTTGTCTTGGGTAATGTCAAGTTGTCATAAAAAAGACATTTTAAACAATGTCAACTTTGCATTAAAAGTGTCATAATTTACCAAATGACACTTAATGACAACAGTCATAAACATTCATAAAGACTCCTTCATGTTCATGACAGGTGTTATGTCATGTTTATGACAGTCTCATGTCAGTCTTATGCACACCCCTTCAAATAAAGTGTTACCTTAGTGGTAAATAATATTCAAAGGTTAAATCCAGATGAAGAATAGCAAGCAAACGCAAACAAAAAATAAATGAGACCGGACAAAGTTTAATTGAAAATACAGGACTTAAGTAAACAGACAAATTAAGCAATTAACAATACATAGTTGACAGTGATGATTAATCAAATGAGTGATTATGATGACAGCATGATGCTTTTAGCGGATTCAGTTAAAGGAGCCGTTTTCAAGATTGTGGCCAAAACTGGTACTGCAATCACTTTCAAATTACTTTAGAGCGGTGTATCCGGTCTCTGGCTGGGCAGACGGGACGTGAACGACAAGATGCGCAGGGCTGACGTGGAGCTCAGGCTCGGCAGGGCTGGACGGGACCTGTGGTGAAGGCTCTGTGCTGGACGGGACCAGCGGTGAAGGCTCGGGGCTGGACTCAGGGCCGACAGTGAAAGGGGAGCCATTCAGCAACAGCAAAAAATCCAGGGACTGGACAAACGTGCCTGGGATTGCCGCCACTGGCACTGGTTGGTACAGGTGATCGTCCAACCCACACCAAAAGATGGTTTTTAGTGTGTCCTCCTTCCAGGGTCTTTGATTTGAGAGCTCAATGAATTCCTCTACATAGTTCTCAATCGGGCGGCCATCCTGGAATAGAGTCATCAATGGGTCTGCAGCAATGATAAGGTTGCTCATCTTGTTAGTTGTTTAGGTTGGTTCTTCTGTCACAAGGTGCGATGCAGGTTGAAGAAGAGGCTGAGTCAGAAGGCTCAAATACAAATATTTACTAATAAATTCGAAAACAACAAACAGGTACAGGCCAGTAAACTGGCAGAGGTTTCACACAAAACGGTAACATAGATGAGAACCGACAAGGACAGACTGGGCAGAAGAAAACTAAATACAGATACAAACAAACAATGACGAGGTGAGGACAGGTGACACAGATGATGACAATGAACAGGTGGGTAATTGAGGGAGTGAGTTCAGGTGTGGAGACAAAGAGGATACTGGGAAGTGTAGTGCAGATGACGACAGACTGGTGCAGATGACACTGTGACATTCTGAGTATGTTAACAGCTCACTTGAATGGAAGATTATCAGTAAGCAACGACCTACATTTTGATTTATTCAACAGACAAGGTTATCATATGACTTGGAATATGAGGCACTGTACAGACCACTTTAATAATACTTTTAAAAAAAACTTTTTAAAATTCCAAACTATTTTTCTAAACTAAACTAAACTAAACTTAGTTACTGGAACTAAATTCCAACTAATTGCATAGAAAAGAGTCACCAGTGCAAATATATGTTCCATGGAAGAAATGATTACATGAGTTTGAAAAGACATAAAGGTGAGTAAATTATCACAATATTGTAATTTGTTGGTGAACTATTCCTATTTCTAAGTTTAAGATGTTTTTAGGAGAAAGCCGGGAACTATTAACCTTGTTTCCTTGGGCACAGCACATATGGTGCAGTCAAGTGCTCTTGGAAATTTGCTACTTTAAGTTGTAATTACGATGTAAAGTGAGTCCAATAATTTTTAGACAGAAAAAAAAAAAAAAATCTGGTTTATTCCTATCTTTTTTCAATGATGTTTCATGAATTGAACTGATCTGGTGCTTGAGTTCCACTTACTGACTAAATGATTCAGTCACAGTGGTTAATAGCAGTTAACAGTTCAGTGGAGGGAAGGATTATCTATGAATTGACAAAGACAAAAAGCTTTTTCAGAGCTACTGTAACAAAATAAAGACCAAAGAATGTGCATTAGTTGAGAAATTGATTATTTCTCTGTATATTTTACCATTATTTTGCTGCATATTAATGGTGAATGTAGTTCTACCAGAAAGACTCGGGAGAATAATACTGTAACAATTAACCATTTATTAACAGCTCAGCAAGCAATATTATGATAAAGTTATTTGGCGTAGCTCGTAGTTCGTAGCTCGCAATCCGGGGGTCCGGACTCTGCATTTGCTGCCTGAAGACGAAGGCAGGGGGCAGACGAACCCTGTGAGGTATGGGAAGGGACCATCCTGGTGGTGGTGGGGAGGATGGAGGAGAAGGAACCATCTTGGTGGTGGGGAGGGTGGAGGTGAATGAAAGCGTCAGCATCTGCGAACTCAGACATATGTAAGTACCCATCTTTTATACAACAAGTATTAGAATGGGCTTGGATAGATGAGAAGGTAATGAGTGACGTAACGATTGAGTCGTCCCGGCAGAAATTATGCTGAAGCTTTCATTTTTTGTTGTACAAGCCAGTTGCCTCATAAACTATATAAATAAGTACTATTTTTTGGTAAGATTTATTATTCTTAATCAACTGTAATAATTATTGCAATTAACCTACAAGTTTGTCCAGAGAGATTGTTCCTGTAAAATTATTTCATTTCAAGTTTAAAGGAATTATAACAATCAGCTGTTGTGCTGCTGTACTACTGTAAGATTTAATATTGTGAAAACACATATGTGCTATAACACATATTTGAATTGCACCATGTGCAAGTAAGAGAACAAAGCAGAGTGAGAAACAGTATGTGCAGCTCCCTTGACAAACTACTCGAAAATGTTCACATAAAATGTTTTCACCCAAGTCAAAAAAAGCAACACATGTACAAAACATAATGCACGTCTTTTTTTTTTTAACTGTGCATCCCTTGCAAGAAAAAATAATTGAATTCATATAACAAAAAATATATATTTGCAGCAACCTGAATGTGTGTAAAATATAAATTGTGTAAAAAAAAAAGGGATCTCACATTTATCATGGCCATTATGAGCCTATAAAATAATATGAAAAGTACAGTAACATAAAAAAACTTGTTTTGCAGAAGGAAGGATATGAGTTTAGATAAGAACATGAGAGTGAATGAACGATGACAGAAATTTCATTTTTGTGTGAACTATTCCTTTAAAGGTCCCCTTTAAGACATACACTGTAGGCAATCAAATTTATACAAAATCCCAATATAAGATAAAAAAAATACAAGAAAAAAAGAGTGCTATTAATCAATGCAGTCAACAGAATGTTATTTATGATCATTTTCTTATTTTAAAGCAGCAAGCAAATACAATTTAAACACTTCATTTCAGCCATGTCACTGGACCTTGTGCTTGGCAAAAATGTCGTCCAGTTCCCAGAGAGAACTGAAAGCACTTTAGCCAGCTGCTAACCAAGTGTCCTCAGAGAGGGACTTTCTGCTGGAACGAATTAGATGAGTGGCTGAAGGAAAGTCGTGTTTCTGAGGTTACCTCATATTTCTGCTGTAGTTCATTTGTTTTAGCTCATATAAGATGCCCCCTGACATGGACAATTTAATGACATTTGCACTTACTGCTCTATTGTTGTTTATAGTTGTGCTGAAACATGTTGAGACAGGAATGCAAAGGCGATTCTAAATCAGTTGTTAAGAGTGGGGAGCCATTCAGAGCCCTTGGGCCATAGGCAGATCAGGTCATGCAAGGACTTGTGGGTAAATGTGCTGCTCCAGTCACTGTGTACAAGACTAAGGCTGCACATTTCCCTACTATATAGAAGGTGAAAAACAGTATGTTAAAAGAGTAGTATGTTCAGATTCAAATTATTTATAAAACAGTAAGTGCCCTGATGACGTACTACTTCCAGTGAGATTCTGAAGTGTGCATTCAATGGACACTTTACTATCCCATGAGGCCACGAGAGAGAATTCGGGAATGGCAGTGAAGCATCACAACTAACGCTGGTAGGTCACATGACAACGGCAACATGAGCAATGTAATATTTGAATTGCATTCATACTACATACATTAATACCATTTGGAACATACTTTTTAGTGGTTGTGAAGTAATTACTAATTCAAAAGAAGTACCTACACATAGAGTATTTAAAATGTAGCATAAGACCTCCCATTTAAATTTCAAAAGTCTTTCCATTATTAACTGCATACTGTATATACTATTTGGATTTAAAAAAAAAAAAGCATATATTGATAGATCCACGTGGCCAACAGTGAGTCCATATGGAAACCTGTATTGCTAAATGTATCTACATCCTCCATCACACATAGGGAAAAGAGCCTACAGTATTCAAATGTGTTTGCTTAACATACACTTCTGCTGAAATTGGCCGGGGGAGGGATTTGTCACCATGTGTTCAGTTCTGTCTCAAAAGATTCAAGATTCAAGTGTGGGGCCTGACCCAACAGAATCAGCCCCCGGCTTCAGCATTTTGCCCATCCACTGAGATATTGAACTGAATCTATATGTGACATTATACAGCAAGCAAGGCAGAACAAAAAGCCCTAGGGAGATTCACTAGCCCCAAATTAGTGGCCATTGAAGGCTGCATTACGGAAGAGTGCATAATCAGCCTTCAAGAGTGCTTAGTGCAACACTGACCAATAAGAGAGCCAAACACACACACACACACACACATATATATGTATGCAAAAGAGCAGTGATTCTCTACTGGTTTTGCTTCAGGAGCCTGATTTTACATTGGACATGGTGACCTAACATAGTACTAAAATGATTTATTTGATATAAATATGTATATAATAATAATAATAATAATAATAATAATTTATACAGTCATGCAAAAACCATGACTGTATATCCGAATGTAATCAAACAGACCTAAATACGTTTGGTTAATACAATCATTTTGAAGATAAGTTGTATGGGACAACATTTTTGTGAAGATCTCGTCCAGTTCGGGCACTTCAGTGAATGAGGAGCAGCAGCTGTCCTTAAAATGCAACAGTCCCTGGATGTGATGTCCCTCCAGTCCCCAGACAGCGACTCATACAGCTGTTCCTGATAAGAAAATGCTCTACGACTGGCCCAGTGTATATGCATGCAATATTTTCCCCCAGTGGAACGGGCAACCAATGTCTACACCCCATGGGCAAACTGCTCTGGCAAGCATATAAGACAGGTAAATATTTACATTCAATATGGATATCATCATTTGTTTGTCCTCCTACAGCCAGCTTCTAATTATAACCACACAGTGCTTATGGTTTACTGAGGTTAACCATTCACTGCTTTATTGTTATAGGCAACCTTTCTCAAGTATAATAACTCAGAATGTGCAGTCAATGATGTCATCTGACACACACACCATATATGGTAACAGGCTTTGTGCAATGTATGCCAAAGCTCAGGGCTTGGATCCTGTATAGCCAGTTGGTCATTTATGAAACATGATATCTGACTGGGCTTGAAACTAATTATGGGAACTAAATAGATGTAAAATGTTGATTTGGGGTCAAATTGTTTTATTTTATTATGTATGAAGAAATAGAGTGCAGGGTGATACTACAGACATAAATGTAGCACAGCTGCCTGGCTATAACAGTTTAGCGGTCATTATACAAATATATTGGACCGCAGGATGCAGCAATTGACCAGCAAGCCTTCTAATGATATAAGATACATCATATATAACCACATAATCAGCTTGTTTTTACACTGAAGGAAATCATTCAAATCCATCGTCCTGGACCCCATGAGCTTGTCTTGTTATGATAATGACTTAACAAGGTTGCTGAGTAATGAAAATGCAGTCAGTGCAGTGAATGCCATTTGGTTATTATAGAAAGTGCAGAAACCTCGTACTGTACAGTACAGTATGAAATTAACATACATCTGTGAGCAAAGAAAAACAGTAAAATACTTACATGAAGTTGCTATAGTAATAATTATAAATTATGCATAATTACATGCAACTAACATAAACCCTAATCCTAACCCAATAGTAGTTACTTGATATTACTCAGAACTTAAATGTATAATGTGTAATTATAAAGTGTAACCCCAAAATAAGAGCATATTCATTTGGAACAACATGAGGGTGAGACTATTATGTAAATCATTTTAATTTGAAGGAGTCCTCGTTACAGTGTAATTACACAGTTAAGTACTGAGTAATATTAATTAACAACATGTACTTAAAATAGGGTTAGGATTAGGGCTTGGTTTATGGTTAGTTATGCATATAATTATGCATTACTGTTAATACTATCATTAGTACTAACATGTAAAAAGGACACTGTAAACTAAAGTGTTAGCAACAATTCTACTCAAATAAAAACAGTCAATTTAGATGTTAGTGTATTAGTTAAATTTTTTATACTGTATATATATATATCGGAAATATATTATTGTCTTCTAAAAGAAAGAATCGATTCTGAACTGCCAAAATTAGATGTTAGCAACTCCAGTCTCACTTCCGTAACATATCTACATAGGTTTGTAACAAATTCGTATAATGCCCGCTTATGGTCTTCATTGGCTGCCCGCGAACAATGGCTACTTTGATCCATCCTCAAACACTTTAGTTGGTTTGTGTCGTTGACATGTCCAAAAGGAAACTTCCAAAGGATGAGGATGTGAAGAGTCAGATGTTAAGATTAATTTTTTACTTTGATACCACAGCAGTATAACTCCAATATTTTGTTGCGTTTCCTTCATTTTACTGTTGATTTTTCTTATCCATTACAGATGAGGCAGTACATACTTTTATTTGGACCAACGTGTCCTTCTGAATCACAACCTATAAGTTTGATTAATGATTGATGTTTATATCTTCTACCAAGCATTTAAAATACATAGTGTTGTGTAGAATATGCACCCATTGCACAGCTGTAGGTTTCTGCTAACCAGCTAACTCACAATACTATTTTGAAATTGTTCTGCTAATCAGCGGTGGGCTTTGGGTATTGAGTAATGACAAAGGATGGAGCAAGATTTAGGTTTTAAAACTGTAATGTTACATCATTCATTCACATTTGTGCTCTGCTAACTTGTTTATCATTATTGTTTGGGTAGGCTAGTGCTGGGGGTCCAGTTTTCTCACATAATTGTAACACAAAGTGTTGAGTCTTTATTATTAGAACAGAGTGTAGTACTATAATTGGATGTAAAGATACGAGCACTGACCATAGTTTTCCTCGCTAACTTGCTAAAGTACACTCTCAGAAGAAAAGGTTCTATCGGCGCTACGTATTTGGAACCCCTAAAAGGTTCTATATGGAACCTTTTAGGGGTTCATTCATTTTCATTTTTGATTTGTCCTTTTCGGACATAAATATTTAATATTATTGACAAACATCAAGACCCTAAAATGTATTTATGAATGCATGTGAATAATCACAAAAATCAAGATATGGGGTTAGAAAATGTATATATTTATATCATTTTCTGTAGTTAATCAATATCACACGAATAGTGCCGTTTCAGTTTTTCTCCTCCAAAAATCAGCAATATTCAAATGTGATATGAAGTTACTACAGTTTAATAAACAATAATTTAATTACAACTACAAAATGTTGCAGAATAATGTAATATATAAATGAATAATAGCCTATAAAGAACCTTTGTGCCAAAATAAATCATTATAGAACCTTTTTAGCATAAAAGGTTCTTTGGAGTTGAGTAAAGAATCCTATGGTTCTATATAGAACCCCAATGAACCTTTTTTTCTAAGAGTGTAGAACCTTTTAGGGGTTCCAAATACGTAGCGCCTATATAACCTTTTCTTCTAAGAGTGTACTCTCTCTGTAAACACACCCAGTAATGTCCAACTTTAAAATCAATGCCAATATACTGTCCATGCAGAGTGTTCAATTGTTGAGGATGAAGGAAGCCTCCGTAGATGAAATTCAGGTATGGTAATGGGAGTTTAGTTTCTGACAGGCGCTGTAAGCGGTATTCCAATGACCAATCAGAGCAGAGTATGGGTCGCAAAAAGGAGAGGTCTTGAGGGACAGAATCTTCAAACAAACCACTTTAAAGTCTTTGAGAAATGGGGTGATGTGCAATGTGCATTCCTAGAGAACTTCCCTGAAGCACTTCCAGTAGATTGACGGAAGGGACACTATTTACTGTAGTTGAGACAACGGTCATGTCCAAAATGTCTGCATGACATAGGCGTGACTCTAAATAACTGTCTCCATTCCCCCTCCCCCCTGCTGTGGCTATTTATATCCTAATACCATGACAAGTGCTTCATCTTGCGGAGTTTAATTGACCTTACAGGGGGCGCTGGCACCCCAGGACAAAACGGCAGTAAGATTAATGCAGCAGGGTGTTCAATGGGCTGGCGTGGAGGTCTCTCAGAGGACTCTGCATGCTGAGACAGACATGCAATGCTGGGACTCGCCTCACAAGCTCTTTAGTGAAGGTGGACGTCCCTGCCCCTGTTGGTCTGGTCAGAGGCCCTGTATCCCAAGCTCCCGACTGCAGGGGCGTCTTATCAGAGGGACAGTCCGTGCAGCTTTTGTCATTGTCAGTGTTGACATTACCTCTTGCGTCCATCCTTTTGTTTTGGTTTTAATTACATGTCGGACGATGAAGAGCCTGTCATTGTATCTTTGTCTGAAGCGCATGCTAGTGTTTGGGGACTCCATTGTTGTTCTGAAGCTTGCACAGATTAGCTTTTCACTGTGATCAGTAGGAAGTGCATTTTTTTAAAGCAATATTGAGCTTCTGTGCTGTCTAAGACCCACAATAACAATGCTACAAGGTTTTTTATGACTTGACACCTACGGAGAAATGTGAAAAACATGTCATCACTGAGCAAAGTCTCCAAATATAACCAAGCTCACATGCTTTATAGTGATAACAGGGAAATTATTAAATGATACAAACAGTTCATTAGTGTCATTGTTCAACTGAAGTCAGTTCAGTGTTGATTCAGTTCTGTTATATTCAATAAATTATTAAATTAGTTAATTTAATCTATAAAGCAATTATAGATTAGTGAAGTTGACAAGAGAAATTATTTCTCTTTAATTGTTTTATTTTGTTACTTTACCGTAAGAATGTGTAAAGCTGAAAATTTCTTCACTAACATCACTAAAAAGAAAGAAAAAAGAACAAAATCATGTTATTGCTTGAACCACTGTTGCAATTTTAGGCTGGGGTGCCTTTCTGTTCAACAACGTAACTCACTGCTTAATCTCCATAGTACAGTGCATTGATGGAAAAATGAAGCTAGTCACAACCGTTTCACATTACTTTGTTACACACTTACATACACGTTACAGATTGGTCTTTAGAACCACATTGTTTCAATAAAACCTGCACTGTAAGAAATTGACTGCGAAATTCACAGTTATTAACTGGCAGCAAGTTACTAGTGACTTACTGTAAAATAAAATCACAGTAAATAACTGGCAGCAAGTGACAAGTAACTTATGTAAAATAAAAACTCAGTAATTACCTGGCAGCAAGTGACAAGTAACTTACTGTAAAATAAAAACAGTAATTAACTGGCAGTAAGTGACAAGTAACTTACTGTAGAAGAAATAACCGTATTCTTGCTGTCATTTACTCTAGCAACCATATTACTGTATTGTAAAACACACTAATAAGCAATATAACTTATGTGTCACTCAGTGTTTTCACTGTAAAATAAAACAGTAATTTACAAATAGTGTAATTTTGGTTACAGTAATAGTGTTTTAACTTTAAAATAAATTACAGTCATTTCTGATTCAATTCTGTATTTAAAAGTTACAGTGCTAGTAATGTAATTTACACAAAACTAAACATTTTCTTAAACAGTTTTAGGGTTCAGCAATACCTGCAGGAATACAGCAAACAATAATACTTATTCTTAATTGATGAACAATAATAAGCATCAACATTTGTTTTGTCCTTTATGTGTGAGCATACCATGGCTACCACACACAGTATGGGGGATAGGAGTTACACTTTGTGAAACGCCCCCAAGGCAAAGAGAGTTTTTAAGCTGCCTCAAAACAAGACCACTAGAGATGGTGGAATAGGGTTAACAAAAATCTTTAATTTAGACAAAAGATGTGAGAAGGAAGTAAATCTATTACTGAGATTCTTCCTGGTCTGGGTTATCTATGGCAGCTTTCCTTCCACATGCCTAAACCAAAACTATGCCACCTTCAAAAGTAAAGTTAGCTTTACAGAAGAGTTAGCAGGGATTCCATAGGCTTCATTCTTTTCAGCCAGTCACACTCTGGGCCGTCCTCATCTTCAGCACCACAAATCTGTACCCAGAACAATCCAACCTTGAGTGCAACAGGGTTCCTGGTTTTGTAGTGATCTCCATAGGCTATCATTGGCCACAGCTGTGGGTGGTTCCACGTTGAAGGTTGAGCAGGTGGATGTAGTCATGATTGATGTTTTCTCCCAGCCAAGACCTATGGAGGCTATGGAAGTTTATGAATAAAATGTAACTTTTTGTGTTGCAGATGAGCATGGAAGAACCGTTACTATTTTTCATTTTGCTGCTGTAGGACATTGTTAAACATATGTAATGGGCACATTCTAGCGGTTACATTTGTGATTACTTATGTTTATTCAAACTAAAACCTGCCTAATATCATAGCACCACAATCCAAAGTGTAATCTGACAGCTTAGATTTGAAAATTCAGTTCAGCCAAATTCTCTGGCCCTCCCTATTTGTGACGTTATCCACCTTATTCCTGACGACCTTACTGCGTTTTGAATTACAGTATGGGTGGCACTTCCGGTTTGGGGAACTTCCATTCAAAAAGGCTGAAACAAATAATTTCAATAAGATTGCACTACAAATAAAGCTGATCCTTCCGTTTGACTGGATGAGCTGTCAATTTTCCTTCATGATTTATTTGCAGACATCATGAGAATAACGTTATACTTGGTATTTTAACGTGGCGTTATAATAAGAATATCTATGGCAAGAGCTCTTTTCAGTTGCTGCTTTGTTCCCTTATCGAAAAGGGAACTTCAAACTGCGTCAAGCGCTATGGGGAAACGCCTCAGCGTGACTGATGACTGAAACACTGTATAATCACGACAACCTTGTTGGCCGGCGTCAGCCATGACGTCATGTTCTGGCGCGACCAGGAAGTATAAAAGGAGCGCCCAGAGAACATGTCATCCTCTTTTCGTCTTCAGGGACTGTTTTACTGCACTGTAAGTAATGGCAAAACGTTTTAGGAAATGTGCTGACCCGTGTGAGAGGTATCTCACACCTGGTGACACTCATGACCTATGCGTACTCTGTCTGGGTGAGGAGCACGCGCGCTCTGTTCTCGAGGGGACAGAGTGCGCGCACTGTGAGCATTTTTCAATAAAAACGCTCCGTTCTCGTCTGTCCTTCTTCTCGAGGGAAGAAGGACAGTTATCATTGCCCCGCGGTTCTGGTCCCGCTCGTGCCGAGGCAGAGAGGAGGCTCAGATCATGGGGATCCCAGCGGGAGCTCGCCGATGAGTTTGAGAGAGGTGTCAATCTCTCAAACTCATCGGGGGGTGACGAGAATGTGCTGTTGGGCGGGGACGTGCCTTCTGAAACGTCCTCTGGTCCAACAGCCAGTGCTCTGTTGGCTTCAAGCCAAGACGAGCAGGATGGGGCTGAAGCAGGTGAAGGTATGGAAATGGTTGAACCTGCTCAGCCCCCCTGCCCTGCGTATGCAGAGCTGGTGGAGGTGATGGAGCGTGCCACCGCTAGACTCGAGTTGCCATGGCAACGCGTCAGAGGGGAAGCCGCTCGTGGTCGTCTTGACGAGCGCTTTCTCTCTGGCCACACCCCACCAGCTCCGGTGAGCCTTCCTTTTCTTCCTGACCTCCACGCAGAGGTTGTGAGGACATGGAAGAACCCGTACTCCTCTCGCATTCACCGCTTCCAACATTCCAACTACGCGAATGTGGAGGGAATGCGAGAGCATGGGTATGTGTCGATGCCTCCTGTTGAGGAGACATTTGCGAGCTATCTCTCACAGGGGGAGACATTGACACTAAGAGCTCCAACCCTGCCATCTACACCTCTCCAGACCACATCTCGTCTGAATGGCAGGGCATATGCGGCGGCAGGTCAGGCTGGTGCTTCGCTGCACACCATGGCTGTGTTGCAGACGTACCAGGCTGACCTGCTGAGGGACCTAATCCAGGGGCAGGGTCTAACCCCAGACGCAGTGGCTGAGTTGCGCCGCACCACAGATCTGGCCCTCCGGGCCACCAAACAGACAGCTACCGCGATCGGGCGATCGTTGGCGGCCATGGTGGCCACGGAGAGGCATCTCTGGGTGAACCTGGCAGGCATCGGGGAGAAAGAAAAGACCTTTCTTCTGGATGCCCCGGTTTCGCCTTCCGAGCTTTTTGGGACCTCCGCGCCGGTCCAGGCCCACACCCAGACAGCCTGGGGGTCCTGGCCCGTCTCGTTCTGAGGATCGTAGACAGGGCCAGCGGGACTCAGTCGCCACTCGTGCCCCTCCTCCCGGCAGGAGTAGGTCATTGAGGCGGCGCGAGTCCAGGAGGAAGAAGCAGGGTGTCAGGGAAGCTGCTCAGACCAGACGTGAGCGTCCTGGTTCGAGCAGAGGCAGGTAGTCGCCTGCTTCCCTGTGCACACCCTCCTTTTTTCCTCTTTCCCCTTTTTAATCTATAACATCAGGCCCTACGAGCCGGACCGATGATGATAATCTATTCTGACGGTCTACCTCAGGCTTTTTGTTGTGTATCCAACTAAAGATCATCCCCTGTAGCCCCGTAGTGAGGTGTGTGTTAGAAGTGCCTATGCGGTGTGGTGAGTTGTACAGGGCCTTTGTCGTTCACTGAGTTTATGGCAGCCGGATCTGAAGTCAGCTAGTGTTGCAGTGGTAAGCACAGGTGGCAGGTTTCCTCCCTGTGGGCTCTGAGGCGTGGTTAGGCTTCCTCTCACTCCTGAGAGTTATCTGCTGAGGCCTCCGCTCTCTGGAGCTCGGCAGAGTGCTATTGTTCTCGTCTTGTTGAGTATGTCTCCAGTGGCTATTTTTGGTATTGCATTAGGATGTTGTAGGCTTCCTCTCATTTCTAGAGTTGTCATGCTGAGGCCTCCATCCTCCAGAGCGCCGAGCAGATAGCTCTGCATCAAGAAGAAGCCTCTCTCTCTCTCATTTATTCAGAGATATCTGTTTAGGCTTCACTTCCAAGCCCTGGGTTGCACTCAGCCAGAGTGAGGTCGTTAGTCTTCAGCATGTGTCAGGCCTCCATATATATCATGCTGAGGCCTCCATATATACAGTTTGCTCTTGTTGATCTGTTTTATAGCATGTGTCAGGCCTCCTCTCCTTCGAGGGTCATCCTGTTGAGACCTCCATGCAAACAGACGTTGCAGATGGAGCTTGAGAAGTGGCCCCTCCCTTTCTAAGGAGGTGCTTCAGGCCCTTCACTCACCTGAGTTTGATTGTGGTCGAGCTAGCTCTCCTAATTATGTGTCAGGCCTCCTCTTCTTCGAGAGTCATCCTGCTGAGGCCTCCACATTTGCGGCTTGACAGATGCCGGTTGAAGTCTGGAAGGCCCCTCTCCATAATAAGAGCTATCCTGCTGAGGCCTCCAGTCGAGCCTGTCGCTGTGTTATAGCATGTGTCAGGCCTCCTCTCCTTTGAGAGTCATCCTGCTGAGGCCTCCGTGCAAACAGCCCTCCAGGTAGAGCTTGAGAAGTGGTCCCTCCCTCTCTGAGGAGGTGTTTTAGGACCCTCGCTCCCTGAGCTCTGGTGGTAGTCAAGCTTGCTGTCCTTTTTACATGTCTCAGGCCTCCTCTCCTTCGAGAGTCATCCTGCTGAGGCCTCCTGAAAAGCCTGTCGCTGTATTCGAGTATGTCTCAGGCCTCCTCTCCTTCGAGAGTCATCCTGCTGAGGCCTCCATATATACAGCCTGTTGGTTACATTTTCCAGGCCTCCTCTCCTTCGAGAGTCATCCTGCTGAGGCCTCCAGTCAAGCCTGTCGCTGTATTCTAGTGTGTACCAGGCCTCCTCTCCTTTGAGAGTCATCCTGCTGAAGCCTCCATGCAAACAGCCCTCCAGGTAGAGCTTGAGGAGTGGTGCCTCCTTCTCTAAGGAGGTGTTTTAGGACCCTCGCTCCCTGAGCTCTGGTGGTAATCAAGCTTGCTGTCCTTTTTACATGTCTCAGGCCTCCTCTCCTTCGAGAGTCATCCTGCTGAGGCCTCCATATATACAGCCTGTTGTTTACATTTTCCAGGCCTCCTCTCCTTCGAGAGTCATCCTGCTGAGGCCTCCAGTCAAGCCTGTCGCTGTGTTATAGCATGTGCCAGGCCTCCTCTCCTTTGAGAGTCATCCTGCTGACACCTCCATGCAAATTACCCTCCAGGCAGAGCTTGTGAAGTGGTCCCTCCTTCTCTAAGGAGGTGTTTTAGGACCCTCGCTCCCTGAGCTCTGGTGGAAGTCAAGCTTGCTGTCTTATCTACATGTGTCAGGCCTCCTCTCCTTCGAGAGTCATCCTGCTGAAGCCGCCATATATACAGCTTGTTAACTAAATTTTTCAGGCCTCCTCTCCTTTGAGAGTCATCCTGCTAAGGCCTCCAGACGAGCCTGTCGCTGTATTCTAGCATATGTCAGGCCTCCTCTCTATATAAGTCATCCTGCCAAGGCCTCTATGCAAACAGCCCTCCAGGTAGAGCTTGAGAAGTGGTTCCTTCCTCTCTGTGAAGAGGTGCTTTAGGACCCTCGCTCCCTGAGCTCTGGTGGTGGTCAAGCTTGCTGTCCTGTATACATGTGTCAGGCCTCCTCTCCTTCGAGAGTCATCCTGCCGAGGCCTCCATGCAAACAGCATTACAGGAAGTAGTACAGGAAAGGGTCCTCTCTTTAGCAGAGTTGCTTTAGACCCTTTGTCTGAAGCTCCAGAACTATGCTTAGTAACAGGTTGTTGGCTTCAGTATTAAACATGGTAGCCTCCCTGGTATGGGGGTTGACTCTGTCCCCTCGAAAGTAGTTGGCTAGGGCCCATAGGCTCTGGGCCGTACTCCCTTAAAGGAACCCTCCTCTGAAAGTTGGACTGTGGTTCCCATGCCCTTGAGCTGGCAAGCCCTTCGTGCCATTCATGGAGTTCCTCATCGCTTAGCAGGAAGCTCGGGCAGTGGCCGTAGGGAGTGTTGCTACTGTTAGCCTGACGTGTAAGCAGTAAGGGGCTTTAACTTTAGTTTATGTGTTTTTTGCTTGTAGCCATAGTTGCTAAAGCATCCCCTCAGCATGGCAGCGTGGGTATCTCGTTCCCCATAGCGCTTGACGCAGTTTGAAGTTCCCTTTTCGATAAGGGAACGTCTCAGGTTACGACTGTAACCTATGTTCCCTGAGAACAGGGAATGAGACACTGCGTCTCGTCGCCATGCCTCTGGTCTGCTTTTACAGTCCCTTCAGACGAAGAAGTGGATGACATGTTCTCTGGGCGCTCCTTTTATACTTCCTGGTCGCGCCAGAGCATGACGTCATGGCTGACGCCGGCCAACAAAGTTGTCGTGATTATACAGTGTTTCAGTCATCAGTCACGCTAAGGCGTTTCCCCATAGCGCTTGACGCAGTGTCTCGTTCCCTGTTCTCAGGGAACATAGGTTACAGTCGTAACCTGAGACGTTTTCCTCATGATTATTTTCTTTTTTCCCTTTGCAATCTGCTGTAAAAGTATGAAAAAGGACAACATATACTGTACATTTGTGGTCTGTTCTCCCGAATTTAATTTTCGATATATTTCATTAATAATTCACTGGAATGCATGAAGAATCTCTCGTTATTCTCCTCAAATCCTCACGTCTCTTTCCAGGTTTGTTTTCACAGGTAAATGCAATTTATAATCTGTCAAAATGACGGAAATCACTTTGAAATAGTATCACGTAATGCATAATATATATATAAGCCAACTACAGTGATATTTAACCAAAGACTCGTGCTTTTGGGGTTATTTGGTTTGTTGAAAGTACTTTGTTGATGCTTTTACACTTTTAAATTTCCTTTTAATGTTCGATGGTTGAAGGGTGAGTAGATTAATGTCATCTCATTGTGACACTTTTTTAACGTATTGCTTTCATAGGGCGAGCCTTTCACTGATTGTTTACAGTTAAACGGAACTCACACCCATAATTTGTGCAAAGCGTCATCGGGCATAGGAATAAGGTGGATAGGCAAGACTCAGATGTATATTTCATATTAGTTAACAGGCCAAGTAAAAATATCAGAGCGCTGGCTAACTGTAGCATCAGCATGTTCCTCTCAGAGCTCACAGAGCTGCTGGTAGCATTAGCATTAGAAAGCCTGATAAACAGCAGGGCAAGCTAGGTACTGACTCTCCTCCAGAGACATAATACTCAGTTCTGAGTTGTTTTGAGTGGGCAAGAAGGCATAAATACTGACTGATGAATCAGTTTGCTTGGCCAGTAGGATATTCATTTTGACAAACAATTTGCATAAGTATAGGTCAATTTACCTCATGCAATGCAGTATTGCAGATTCATAGCAATACTGACGCTAGTCACTACAGGTGTTACGTCTTTCCTTGATAACACTTCAAATCATGTTGCTATGATCATTAGACAGTTATTCTTGATTTTCAAGAATTTCAAGATTTTTTAGTGGAGACATTATGTACCAGTCAAAAAACATTATTTTTCTGTGTGATTGGTTGATTAACAAGATCATTGTTCAGATACCCCACCAAGTATTATTAATTTAATAAAATTAAGCAGTATAAAACCATTACTGAGAACAAGATTCCCAGTGAATCGATGTTGCACTGTTACAGACATCCACACAATGTCTGGCGGCGCGCTTTTAAATGCATTGTGTAATCATATTGTATCTGTCCTGCTTGATCTCATCCTCTCTGTTAAACTTATCTGTGACCATGTCAAGCTTAAATGTCACTAAACATGTGGCCAGTTTGGTCACCATAGGCCTATCCAAGTACAGATATGTTCAAAAACAATTCTGTCCTGTCCCTCTCTACCTATTTTTCCTATCTGTCACTCTCTTCTGCTCTCCTCATCTGTATGCTTGCGGGGACGGCCGGCCGGTGACTACTTTGTGTAATCCATCCCTGCTCTGCATTGCTTGTCAAATTAATGAATCATCAGTCACCAGGTATTAAGGACTGAGAAGGCCTCCAGTGTCTGCACCCTCCTCCTTTATGCACTGTTCCGTCAATCCATCCATCCGTTTCATCAGTCCCAGCTTGGGACCTGGACATGTCAATGCTCACCATTGATGATAACAATTAGCCTACTTTCTATTGTATGCTGGTGCCCAGATATGTTTTGGAACTGCATACATACAGTATACTCAACCAAAAGAGCCTACCCTTATGTCTCTGTGATATTCTAATGCCAAGATATGGCTGAGGCTACATTGCTTGTTAGGTGGTTAATATAGTGTTGGATGTTGTTGCATTGCTAGTGGTCGTTTTGTATTCTGAGTGGTTGTTAGGAGATTGCCAGGCTAGTTTCTTACTGGTGCAAATCAACAAATGGTTTCTAAAGAGTAAAGTCTAAAAAAGAATATTTTTTTATTATTTATTATTAACAAATGGTTTCTTAGTGGTCTAAGTCTAAAGAGTCCATCATCTAGGTATGACCCTTTTCAGTGAGGGTTTAGGGAATCTTTTTCTCTACAGTATTTTTCATCTGCCACGCATAATTCATATGTCTGATCACTTTGAAAGGTCAGATTACACCTCTCCTCAAAAAGCCGCATAATTTGCAGTATAATTTATGTGCAATCTTATCTGGAAGAAACAATAATGGTGATTATTTGCTTTGCAAGCACCAATAAATAAATACAATCCAAGATGCCTAAATAATTCCTCATTGCCAACTTTTATCTGTCTCTCTGGGCCCGTGCCCTCCCATTCCTGTCTTGCACCACAACCCCACCCCCCGCTTCATAACGCCTGCAGAGAAATGTGAAAAACATGTCATCACTGAGCAATGTCTCCAAATATAACCAAGCTCACACTACAGACAGATGCAGCAGCAGATATGGGAGGGCCTGCATGCTCATTTGTGTGACATCACATAAAGTGTTGACCATGGATTTATAATGCAGAAACATAACACACTTCCACTCTGTGACATATTTCCAGACTGTTGAAATGTCCAGGATTCTTGGTCAACAGATGATGCGAAATCCTCCAGCTGTGGATACAACTGCAATTGTAATCGCATGACTGTGCACAAAGTGTACAGGGATTATTTATAGCCCATCTGTTTAACCTGGGTCTCCAAAGTGACTTAATTTGAGGGATGATTTTGCAGAGTTAAATTCAGGTGATAATATCCACATTAAGCTTCATATAATACCTCAAATGTCGCCAAGATAGAGGTCAGGTAAATATGAGGATTTTGAATGTTACATTTTCATTTTATTTTAATCTGAAAAGAATACACATGGATGGGTTGTCACCATTAAAATGTAATGATATTCATATTAAATTTATTATGTATGTCCATTAGTGGTGTTTGCTACCTGCACAGATCACAATGGATCTGCCGACCCTGGCTCTATAGGATTGATTCAGTCTTGTTCTGTGTGTTTTACTATGGAGGTGGCCACGCTTGTCTGTAAATTCAGCTGGAGATCACCTGAACTCAACCGTTATCATAAATAGCAACCACAGGGCATTTAAAGTCCATTTAAATTTATGGTGCAGAAAGTTGCCCCTTTATATCCTGTTCTGATCTAATTATAGTGTCCCAGTCTAGTGCAGATGGAATAACATCTTGGTTACGTATGTAACCCTAGTCCCCTGAATAGAGAACGAGACGCTGCGTAAAACGCGTCCAATGGAGAGACAGAATGTCATAGGCATAGACCAAGAAACTATTAAGCAACCCAAAAACACAACCGCGATAGCTTCTAAAAGGCCGAAGTAAGTCGATCACAGGAATTCAGAGAGTATGGCAGGGCGACGCAGAGTCTTGTTCCCTATTCAGGGAACTAGGGTTACATACGTAACCGAGACGTTCCTTTTCAAGGGAACTCGAGCTGCGTATAAAACTGTGGGAACGCTAATACCCACGTCGACATAAGAGCAAGTGTCCATCCGTGTGAAATCAAGGCACACATTCAGACGAAAGTACCTGCGCCCCTGGAGTGGAGCTGAGGTCAAGGTCATAGAACCTAATGAAAGTGTGCGGTGAGGACCAGCCTGCCGCATCACAAACATCATGAAGGGAAACTCCTGACAATAATGCTTTAGAAGCAGCAATACTCCTGGTAGAGTGAGCTTGTACAGCCACCCACTTGCTCATTCTCTGTTTAGATGCAGGACACCCCTTCTTGGGTGGCCCAAACCAGACGAACAGTTGTTCTGATTTTTTCCACAAGGCAGCTCTGTGGACATAAGCATCTAAAGCCCTCACAGGGAAGAGAAGATTAAGTTTCTCTTGGTCTGACGTCAGAAACGGAGGAGGATAGAAAGACTGCAGAACTATAGGTCTAACAACATTAGTAGGGACCTTAGGAACATAACCAGGCCTGGGATGGAGGAAAGCCTTCACCATGCCAGGCGAAAATTCCAAGTCAAGGTCAAGTCATCTTCATTTATATAGCGCTTTTAACAATGTAGATTGTTTCAAAGCAGCTTTACAGAGATAAACATATAATTTAAGGCAACAGAGATTGTTTTGGCTTTATAGCGGTTCTTATATAATGTTATTTCCAGCTAAAGTTAGTTTTGATTGATTCACTTCCGGCGAAATTATCATTTGTTATTAAATTAGGGGCCGCTTAGACGACGCTGTTCTCTCTAAACAGACTTTAAACGCGAACCTGTGATAAATGCTGATGGCGTTCACATGCGCATTAAGAATTGATTCTATAGTTATGTGCGTTTGAACACACGTGCGCAGGCCTGTAACTCCCCACAAACCATGCCTAAACAAACCACTTGTCTTGCCTATACATTTTTAGACAGAATTTTATTTTATTTTATCACTTCGGGGTAGGTGCGTGAACCGGATTTTCCCACAACGCTTTATCTGTAGAGTGGTAAAGGGATCCTCCATAGGGAGAGGCTAGTTGGCACTTCAGCATTGCATTGTCATCGGGTCCAGGCGAAGCTCCTTCGTCAGATCTCGATACAGCCTGGATCCGGCAGGCTGCGAGAAAACCTCGGGATAAATAAAGACACTAAAATTGGCATAGATGCCATTCTTCTTATGATGTAACGAGTACATCAGGATTTAAGGGAAGTGTTTCCAGTTCCGGCTGACCTAATCTATGCAGCCTAACATTGAATTATAGAAGTCTATAATGTATTATGTGTATGCTAGGTCAAAGAGGTTTTGTTTTTAGTCTAGCTTTGAACTGACAGAGTGTGTCTGCTTCCTGGACAATGGTAGGAAGACTGTTCCAAAGTTGTTGTGCTAAATAGGAAAAGGATCTACCGCCAGCAGTCGATTTTGATATTCTTGGTTATTATTAACTAGCCGGAATTTTGAGATCACAATAGACGGGAAGGACTATAATGCGTTAAGAGCTTGCTCAAGTACTGTGGAGCTAAACCATTTAGTGCTTTGTAAGTAATCAACAATATTTTAAAATATATACAATGTTTAATAAGCAGCCAATGCAGTGTTGACAGAACCGGGCTAATATGGTCATATTTCCTGTTTCTGGTAAGAACTCGAGCTGCTGCGTTTTGAACAAGCTGTAGTTTGTTTATTAAGCGTGCAAGGCAGCCACCCAGTAGAGCATTACAATAATCTAGTCTTGATGTCATGAACGCATTAACTAATTGTTCCGCATTTGTCAATGAGAGCATATGGCGTAATTTAGATATTTATTTTTAAGATGGAAAAATGCGGTTTTAGATACTATACACGTGACTTTCAAATGAAAGATTGTTATCAAAGAGCACACCCAGGTTCTTAACCGACGACGAAGACTTAACAGAGCAGCCATCAAGTGTTAGAGAGTATTCTAGGTTATTACGTGTGGAAGTTTTTTGTCCAATACTTAGAATCTCTGTTTTTTTCAGAATTTAATAGTAGGAAATTACTAGTCATCCAATATTTTATATCAGCTATGCATTCCGTTAATTTTGTCAATTGGTAAGTTTCGTTAGGTTTTGAAAAAATATACAACTGAGTATCATCGGCATAACAGTGAAAGCTAATTCAATGTTTCCTAATTATATCTCCTAATGGTAGCATGGAGGCACGAGAGAGAAACCGAGAGAGCTTGACTATCTCCAATTCTTTTGGAGATTAAATAGCAAGAAGAAAGAGAGTCTTTAGAGTAATGAACTTCTCAGGAACTTCTTCAATTGGCTCGAAGGGAGCTAGGGAGAGACCTTCAAGTACGATGGCCAAATCCCAAGACAGGACCCTTGTGTTAACCTTCTGGGGTCTGATATACTCCGTCATTTTTTGTCATACACACTTAAGAAATATGAAAAAATTAACTGTTAAATGTCTACTTTTTTATGGGTCCAAAATAAAACATTGTACTTTTGTAAAATAAAGAAAATAAACAGGGTGTGCGTTCTGCCTCTTCTTTTTTTCTGGAGCACGTTTCTAAACTTAAACAAAACTCAGCGAATATTATTCACTCAGGCGTGAGCAATATATCTTTATAAGCATTTAAGTGTGTACTTTTAAATGATCTAATTCAAAACTAAAACAAATATTCTCTGTTTATGTAATATATATAAAAAGAGAGAGATGTCAGTCGTTCTCATTTCAGCTAATTATCTTTTAATGTGACCACGCCCACGGAGAGCGCACGCAATGATCATCTCAATGATGCAAACTGTTAACGCCCCCATATCAGCTGGATAAAACACATCAAGTTGAACAAGAATCGTGGACTTTACCTCGTCTTGCTGCGCTCTGAGGAATAATACTATCGTCCTAATCCTGGAACAATTTACCTCAGAAGTGCTGGTAGTTTCATTCCGAGGAGCAACGAATCAAGCTGATGTAGTAAGTTATTATTCTTAAGAGCTTTGTTCTAATCGCGTGAATGATGAATGAAAGGCACAGACACGCGCGTGCTGTTGTTTACAGCTGTACAGCGCGCATCTCACACTCGCATAAACACGATATGTTACAGACTAAATATGAATGTTTCAAGAAAGATTTAGTTGATTAGTTTTGGATGGATTATGAAGTTTTTACTGTAAAAAAAGACTACTGCCAAATTAAATAAGCTTTTGTTTGCCAATGAAGTGTTACAAATTTATTAAATGTTTAATTTAGTTTCCAATACCAATAGTATATCAACTGAGAAAACGGTCTGTACCTTGAATTTAACATTTAAGATTAGGATGGTGATTATATCTGGCCAATCCTGTTTTTCTGTAGTTGTCAGATTACTGAAACTCTTAAATGGCTCTTTCCTGGCAGTCCTGTTCTCTCTATTGTAAGTTAAATGAGTCAAATTACTGAGACTCAAACCCTTTGTCTCTATGATAATGTTAATGTTTGAGCAATCCAGGCTGATGGGATTAGCATCTCAAGGATCCGAATGCTGATGAGATCAGGGCTGGGGAATTTCCGGTAAGAGTGGACTGGTATTGCCCTCAGAGTAGGGTGTGTTCCTACTTCATTTGCATGCTTTGTTTCAGAATGTATCCCCCCTCGATGTAACTCCTCCCCCTTAAAAGGTATATGAACTCAAGTGTATACTGATTTTAGTCAGACTCGCGACGACGCGTGTTAGAGACTACAGCAACGCCAGCTCGTGTGCAATAAAGAACCTGCAAAAGATACAACCGAGTCTCCTGGTCTTCGCTTCTGAATCTTCTACACTTTAGAAGAAATAAGTTCACTACACCAATTTCTGCTCATATGTTACCTTTGAAATACTTATACTTTTTACAAAGAAAGATTACACTTGAAATATTGTTAAAATTGTAATTGCAACCTTTTTTTGTTGTTTTATTAGTGGCAAATTTGGGTAGAGGATACATATTCCAAAACTTTCTGAAAATACAGTATGAGAATTAATTGCACAATTACTAGAAATGTTTAGCTTTGATATTATACCATTTGCATGCATACAAAATATGTGGATAAAGACATTTTTTCAAGTCTTTTTCCACTTGGTCCCACAAGAAAGTATGCGAGGACAATATACACACACACACACACGTATAGCTTCTTTTGTCCTCGCATTCTTTGGGACCCAGTGACACACCTGTGTGAAAGGCTAATTATGCGCTCATTATGCAAGCCTTTGTCTTCTCAGGTGAGAATCATGCCCACTCAGATGAGAATCACACTCACTCGCATATTGCCCACAAAAAGTGTCTTAAAAAATTTAAATCAATGTATTGTTTTGTGTAAATGATTAGGCAGGATGATTTTCAGATCATTTTGAAGCAAAAATTCTGGCGACAATGTCCATTAGTCAAAAGTATTGTGGACACATGTTTAGTATGTGTTTTGTGGCCTCATTTCAGAGGCTTTAAGTTTTAGTTTTTTCAATAACCATGCATAAACAATATTCCTTCAAAAATACAAACATGTACATACATGTTGCTCACATATTATGGTAGCCCTGTTTGTGCTAAATAGAGTGTAATTTCACCTTTGCCATTAATATGTTTATAAGCAACTGAAAAAAGCACAAATGTCAGGACATGTCAAAAGGTCTCAGGGACACCAAAAAGCCCTTAGACCCCAGAGAATTAACTGCTGGCCTTAACCTCAAAGTGCCACGAAGAAAGCGTGTTCTCCCCAGAGAAACTCCACTTAAAGAGACTTGGTAAGCAGCTAGTGCCGCCACGTTGACCTTCAATGTGGAGGGGGATAACCCTGTGGAGAAGCGCTCCTGCAGGAACTCCAGCACTGCACCCACCGGGCAGTTAAGTGGGTACAACCGGTGTTCTCCACAGCATGAAGTGAAAAGTTTCCACTTCAGGGCATATAACTTCCTCGTGGACGGAGCTCTGGAGTGGAGGATGGTCTCAATAACCTCTGTTGAGAGACCTGAACTATATTGGTACGCTTCGCCCCCGAAAGCGAACCTCAGGAACTTCCTGTGTTGTGGAAGGATGGAAATGTGGAAGTATGCGTCTTTTAGATCTATCGTGACAAACCAGTCCTTGGATCTGATTTGTGACACGATCTGCTTGAGAGTGAGCATCTTGAACTTGAGCTTCAGATCTAAAATTGGACGCAACCTCCCATCCTTCTTTGGAACGATGAAAAATCGGCTGTAATAACCTTGCTGGGAGGAAGAACCCGTTCTATAGCTTCCTTTTGCAGAAGCGTTTTCACCTCCTGTTCCATTATCAGAGCCTGCTCGGGGCCCACCACTGTGGGCAGGACACCTATGAATCGAGGTGGACGAGACCTGAACTGTATAACATAACCGTTTTCGATTGTTTGCAGGACCCACTGAGATATTTTTGTAAGGCTTTTCCACTCTGGCAGAAATTCTACTAAGGGTACCAGTCTCTCGAGACTGGCCTCTGGAATATTTTGAGCAGCAGACACAGCACCCTGTAATGGCACACCAGCAAGGAATGACTGGTTTGACTGCTCTGGACCCCTCCTCAGAGGAGGGGTCTACGCCCCGGCATAAAGGCGAGGTTGGAAGAACGGGCCCCTGAGGGCATTGAGAGAGAATGGGCACCATATAATGAGGTGAACTCCTTTATCTCATAGTGGGGACTACCCTCACTGCCAGTCAGCCTGGCACACCTGCAAGATAGACATGGTATGCAGGCATGCCGCGGCTTGACCTGCCGCCGAATAAGCCTTACCCACCAAAGCCGATGTATTTTTAAGTAGCTTGGAGGGTAATGCCTGTGCTTTAAAGGACGATGTCGCCTCGGAGGAGAGATGACTCACAAGCGTCTCTTCAGCCTGGGGCATCATCTTATAACCATGACTTTTAGCCCCCGAGATGTTGGCAGACAGAAGTCTGGGGACTAAAAATACGGTAAGATACCGGCTTCTTCCAGGACCTCGACACCTCAGTGTGGCGGTCTGAAAAGAACGGCAAGCAAGGGTGTGGAGGTAGCAGACGGGAAGGCAGAAAACGTTCGTATAGCTTGCTCTTAGATCTAGACTCCTGCCTATCTGCTGGCCACTCAATGCTTCATTTAGCAACAGCACGAGTAAGCACCTCCACGAGTAAGCCCTGCTCACTCCAAAGTCCCACTTCAAGGGCTCTGCCGTCTACCCTTTGAAGGGAATAGTGCATAGGCTCATGAGCACGTCCCAGCCGGGTTCGTCACTTATTGGAGTCCCCTGGAAACATTTCCATTGTGGTCTGTGCTATTAGCAGCACGTTTCTGTATTTGGTTGTGTTGTGAGTATTTGGAGCACACATGTGTTGTGAAACTGATGAAGATGTTTCCTTAACCCTCTGGAGTCGAGAAACGCGCCGGCGCATTTTGCGCGATTTTTTTCACATAGCAGCAAAATAGACTTAAAATACTCCGTCACCTTTGGTCATACACACTTAAGAAATATGAAAAAATAAACTATTAAATGTCTACTTTTTTATGGGTCCACTTACAATCGAAATAAAATATTGTGCTTTTGTAAAATAAAGAAAATAAACAGGGTGTGCTTTCTGCCTCTCCGTCTCCGTGAACTTTTTTTCTAGAGCACGTCTCTAAACATAAACAAAACTCAGCAAATACTAGTCACACAGGCATGATCAATATATCTTTATAATCATTTAAGTGTGTACTTTTAAATTATCTAATTCAAAACTAAAACAAATGTTCTGTGTTTATGTAATCTATATAAAAAGAGAGAGATGCCAGGCGTTCTCATTTCAGCTAATTATCTTTTAATGTGACCACGCCCACAGAGAGCGCGCGCTATAGAAACGCAAAAGATCTGAAACTTGCCAACGCCCACACGAGCTCGATAAAACACCAAGTTCAGATTACTGTACCGGTAGTCTGTGTCGTTTTTCGAGGCTGTGAGGAATAATTCTGGATAATTTACCTCAGTGCTGGATTAATTTCACTTCGAGGAGCCATGGATCCAGCGAGGATCATAGTAAGTTTTTTATTCTTTGTTATAATCGCGAATACTGTTTTAAAATGAATCGCGTGTCTTTCTCTGTGTGATGAATGAACGGAATTCGCACTGTTGTTGTTACAGACGAAATATGAAAGACAACATTTAGTTGACTAGTTTGGGATAGATTATAAAGATTTTTACTCTAAAATAGACATCAAATAAGCTTTAGTTAACCAGTTTCTGCTCATATGTTAAATATATAACGTTAGAATGTTTTGTCAAAAATAAGCTCATAATCTAAGATGTTATTATAGTGTTTGTTCCAATGTAGACTATATCAAACTAATGAATCCTTAACTTTGAAATATGAATGATAAAATCCAGGCTATAGGCCTACTTAAAAAAAAAAAAAAGACAAGATAGATGTAAAAAAAATCTTAATATTATTGTTTTTTATTAGTGACACATTTGAGGAGATTCCAAAACTTTCTGAAAATACAGTATGAGAATTAACTGCATACTAGAAATGTTTACCTTGGAAATTATACAATTTGAATGTATAAAAAATTTGTGAAAAAATACCTTTTTTTCCTCTCTGAGAACTCTAACTTTCTAACTCTAACTAATTCTGTAGAATGGTCCATATAGCCTATTTGAACAGGATTTGTTTCCAGGTATGACTATGTACTAAAAATGTGCTTTTGACTTTCATTTATATTTGTATTTTATATATAATTTATTTATTTATTTTTGTCCTCGCATTCTTTCTTGTGTGACACACCTGAATGAAAGGCTCATTAGTATGCAGGCTCATTAGTATGCAGGCTCATTACTATGCAGGGTCTTTGTCTTCTCAGGTGTGAATCACAGCAAGTCACGCCCCTGCGCATATTGCCTTTGGAAGCAAAAACTGTTTAAAAAAATTTAAATCAATGTATTGTTTTATGTGAATGATTAGGCCGGGTGATTTTCAGATCATTTTGAAGCAAAAACACTAGGCAACTACATCCATTAGTCAAAAGTCTTGTGGACACATATTAAGTATGTGTTTTGTGGCCTTATTTCAGAAACTTTAATTTTTAGTTTTTTGAATAACCATGCATAAACATTATTCCCTCAAAAATACAAATATGTAAATAGATGTTGCTCGCATATTATGGTACCCCTATTTGTGCTAAATAGAGTGTAATTACACCTTTGCCATTAATATGTTTATAAGCAACTGAAAAAAGCACAAATGTCAGGGCATGTCAAAACATCTCACAGACCTCAAAAACCCCTTAGACTCCAGAGGGTTAATGTGCAGGTGTTCTTCTATTTGCATGTGTTTTCTTCAGTTGCTCGGCCACCGTAGAATACATGAATTTAAGTAGCGCATTCACCGCATTGCCACGGTAACACAGCATAAACACAACACGCGATCCAACACTTGCTTCTCAGTCTCGGTTGCAGCAGCCGGGTGCGAAGACCCAGTCCAACTCTCTCTCTTGCTCTCTCATTCTCGCCGGCTTATATGCGGTCTCTCCACGCCAATTACTGCAATCAGACACAGGTGTTCATCATCTGCACTTGACCTACTTGCTCACCGCACTGCTCCGTCCTTTCTCTCCCGCTACAGACTTCGCAAAACCACGACCCCCTCACCACAATGGCAAACTATGGTATTAAGTTAGAGAGAATGAAGGGCGGCATTCGTCAAACTGACAGTTTTATTGCCCCCCTATGATTGGTTCCCGCCCTAAGCCCCGCCCCTTTTTACCCCTCCCACCCACTTCCGGTCTGACCATCTGGAGCGTGGGAATTTTCCCACGCTAGCCCCGCCCCTTTCCACCCCCACCACCCCCACTTCCGGAGAGATCATGTGACCGTGGGAATTCTCCCACGCTAGCTCCGCCCCTTCCCACCCCCACCACCCCCACTTCCGGAGAGATCATGTGACCGTGGGAATTCTCCCACGCTAGCTACGCCCCTTCCCACCCCCACCACCCCCACTTCCGGACTGGACACCTGCTGTACACCTGTTACGAACATCTATCTTGTTCAAAACAATACATTTGAATCTTTTTAAGAAGAATGACAGAAAACAGAGATAGGTTTAGTGTTTTTTATTAAAGAAAGGGTTTTTCACGTTTACATTTGAAATCTTTTTTACTTTCACACATTTGTAAAAATTGTTAAATAGGATTTTCTCAAATTACATCAAGCAAATAGTTCTATTTTCCATCATACATTTAAAAAAGTTGTACTTTTCACATAACACAGTGCTTAAAACCATTAAGACATTTATATCATTAAGACTAGTACAGGTATTTACCTTCACACATTATTTTTACATAAACCAACTGTTTTAAAAGGTGTTTTCTTAAAGTTATCTTAATGTTTTAGTATGAAAACATCTAAAACAACGTGTATTAAAATTATATCATGCAAATAGATCTAATTACTATATTTGAAGAAGTATTTTTTTCACAATTACCTAGTGTTTAAAGCCATTAAGACCAGTACAGGTATTTACCTTCACACATTATTTTGTAAAATGTTCCATTTTACATAAGACAACTGTTTTCAATCACAATAATAACTAAAACAGCCTGTATTAAAATTATATCAAGTAAATAGTTATGTTTTCTTAATAAACCATCTAAATCCGCATGTATTAAAATGACATCAGACAAATAGGTCTATTTTCTATCATACATTTCACATAACACGTATAGTGCTTAAAACTATTAAGCCCATTTATATAATATCATTAGTGTTCATACACTTAAAACATTAATGAAAAAGTTTAAAGAGTGTTTTCTTAAAGTTATCAAAATGTTTTAGTATTAAAACATCTAAAACACCATTTTAAAAATGTTAAAAGGTCAATGTTCAGTCATTTACAGAAAAGTATACAAGTTAAGTGTTTTTTCATTACAAAAAGATACATTTACACATGATTTGCAAAATGTTACATTTTACATAAAACATCTGTTTTAAAAAGTTTTTTCTTAAAGTTATCAAAATGTTTTAGTATGAAAACATCTAAAACAACATGTATTAAAATGATATCAAGCAAATAGTTCTATTTTCTATCATACATTTCACATAACACGTATAGTGCTTAAAACTATTAAGCCCATTTATATAATATCATTAGTGTTCATACACTTAAAACATTAATGAAAAAGTTTAAAGAGTGTTTTCTTAAAGTTATCAAAATGTTTTAGCATTAAAACATCTAAAACATAATTTTTAAAAATGTTAAAAGGTCAATGTTCAGTCATTTACAGAAAAGTATACAAGTTAAGTGTTTTTCATTACAAAAAGATACATTTAACTTTCATTATTTGTAAAATGCTACATTTTACATAAAACACGTCATGATATTAAAACTACATCATGTTAAAAATCATAGTATCAAAAAATAGCCTTACGTTTTTACAAATCCGATTGCTGAAAAAGAACCAGCACCTCCAAAACTTAGAGGTTTTATTCCAAAAGTCCTCGTGAGGAGCTCCGCGAAACACGTCCGCACTCTTGCATCCCAAAAGTTAAAATGGGATACCTGATGTCCTGACATCAGACAGACCTAGACTCCACCCCTAGACCCACCCACAACACGTGGTCAGATGACGTGCTCGTGGGAAAATAGAATACAAAGCTCCCACGATCCGTGCACGCGCGCATGCGCACACACGCACACACCTGGAGCGTGGGAGAATTTCACACGGCCTACATCCAGCCCCACACACACAAACCCCCTCCCCATAGTGTGACGGGATAAAGGAGGGCTGTTTAAAAATCAGTCTCTAAAATTCACAAGTTGGACCGTCTGACAGAGTGGATTATAAGAAACACGAAACCTGCACGAGACCACGGCACGGATTTTGTGTGTTGTTTAACAACGGGGACAAGATACATACTTCTTGCGGATCATATCAATAAACAACCTGAGGATTATGTCATATCATTTGCCAGCCCATTTGCAGTGATTTTGGAAAGGGCGCTCGCGGCCTATTTCTGAGGATTTACAGTGTTGGAATATATTTTTTCTAAAATCACTTGGCTTTTTTAAACGGTAGCCTACGACGCATTTGGATCTGTTAAGGGATACGCACCATAGGATTACCGTCTGCAACGAACTCACAGAAAAGCATCGATCGGCTGAATACATTTTGTGATTATTTATCCTTTTTCTATGTAAAGTATACTTTTGAATTGCCAGTGTATAAAATGTGCAATATAAATAAACTTACCATGCATTGCTTTGCCTATGTCACAGGAGAACTTATATTTATTTTACAACTCTATGCTCTCTAACAGGGTAGATTTGGCACACACACACACACGAAACGACGTGCTTTTAACTTTTAAAAAGTGAAGCGTTGTATTGGGTAACGGATCAACTCTTTAAAGAAGAGTTTTGTTTTCCACATACAATTAAAAACTTTTAAAAACAATATAGGCTAGGTTATGTATAAAGTTAAAATGCAATGGTTTAGTATTCGTACATTTTACAACGTTATCTGAAGAAAGTTAGAATGTGATCCTTCACATAGGCTACAGATTTAAAACCGTTCAAAACAACATCCCAATGTGCATTCATTTAAAACAAGTTTTAAAAATAAAACAAAAAAGAATACATCAAATAAAAGTTCGAGTTCTCTAACATTACAATAGGCCTATGCTACTAAAGTTTAGTTTTAAGTTCCGTATGATAGGCCTACATCACTCATCGACGGTAGAAATTTCATGATGCAGCCTATAGATCAGTGTGTGAAACCGTGTCTCCGTCCATCTAACACTAGATTTATTTATAATTAGGCCTACACTAAATAACATTTATAAAAATAATAGTTGTCTAAAAAAATTAAAATAAAAAAATTAACTATCTTACTGATTTATTCACTCGTCGATAGGATAATCCACCTCGCTCAATGGTGAAATCTGATCATTGTTTGAGAATGCGTTTTTGAAGTAAAAAATATGAATCTGTTCAAAACTATGTGCTTTAAACTTTTTTTTTTAAAAAGTGAAATGTAAGCGATAGGCAAACAGACATGCTACACTTTCACATACAACTTTAATAACTTTTTAAATGATACGGACCTTTAAAATACAAAGGTTTATAGGCTAGTATTTAAAACGTTATTAGGCCTATCAGAACAATTTAAAACAGGTTAGAATGTTTTCCTTCACATAACCTACAGATTTTAAAACCAGTTAAAAACAAAAAAGTCAACGTTAAATCTTTTAAAACAAGTTATAGAATGTCTTTCACGAACAACTTTTAAAGATAGGTCTACCAGAAAAATGGTAAATTATGTTTTAAACAATGCTTTAACATATCAACAGTTAAAAAATACATAAAACGAATAGTTTTTAAGCAAAACTTTTTAACATTTCAATTCACTACTAAACTTTTGTTTAGTTTTTAGCTAAAATATATCTTTCCGCAAAGCATCCTCGCGGCTCGCGCTCCGAAAGCAAAACATGAGTGAGAAATAGACGGTCTCTGAGTCTCCGCCCACCTAGGCTACAACTCCGACAACGCATGAGAATTATACACATGTGCAGAGGTAGGCCTATAGCTACAGATTTCAATCTTGGTAAAAAGACTTAAAACAACGTTTTACATTTTATTTAATTGAGTTATTAATTCATTCACTAGATCTTTCTTAGCCTATATTTTCAAACTGTCCTCTAGCACAGCGCTCCGACACACGCACACACATAGAGCGCCTAAACTTTTACGACATCAGAGAGAGAGAGAGCATCCCTTTTTTACCATGCTATGCCTAGAAAAACGAGAAATGATCTCTCGTGAACTCTGAATGGTATTGCGAGCTTTGGGGTGATACTGTAGGCCATACTTGTCGGTTTTCTCAACAAGAAATTGATGAATGCTAAAGTCGACATCAAAATGTACCCTATACTTTGTTAGCCCATATTAGTCTTGTGGTGAACAATTAATCAGTGCGTGTTAATACACAGGGAAAACGGTATGCCATGGTAATCTTTTATCAAAATCTGAAAAGTTACGTCTGGAAATGGCATTCCTTTTCTGATGACGTCAGTTTGACGGCTTGGGTTGAAAACGCTTAACCACTCCCATCAAACCCTGCTATGAGCAGAGATGGAGAGGCGGAGCTCTAGAGTAAACCCCTCCCCTCTGTTCAATACCCCCCTTTCACAGGGAAATCGTCACGACACTGGAGAAAAGTTGTTTTGCAACTTCCGGTTATGGGGACTTTAAAAACATTAATACAACTCTTTGCTTTACAAAAACTGTTATTACACTAAAACAAGACACAAAATAAGATATTTAATTTACCCCTACAGCTAGTCATATAGTTAATTATTTTTTATTCTGTAGTTTTACAGACCTAAAACCATGATGCTTCAAAGTATAGATTAGAAGTAGTCAAAGACACAAACGATTTTGAACATTTATATACATTTGTGTGTTGCAAAAGCAGAAGTCTACCTTCTTTAAATAAAGATTTACCTCTATTTATGCTTTAATTTCTTTAAAACAATCAGGTGACCTGTGTTATTTCTGTGATTACTTAAGAATTTAAGTGATAGTCTTTCTGTTTGAGAATGCTTGACTATCTATGACTATCCCTCTATCTATGATGCTGAATCACACAAAGTATAAACACGAAAAGTAAGTGCATGCTGTTTTACACTTAAACCATTACCACAGAATCACTTGAGTTAAATTAAAGCTTGAGTTAAGTTAAAACCAAACGTATCTTCATACCTGTTGTGCCAGACACAAATTGTTCTAAGAAATCTTTTTTGTTTTATAAATACACTTTTCTTATTTCTACAAATATCGGGGCTATATGAAGTTAATACACAATGAAACGAGAATAATGCTACCAAATACGTCTGACACAATGTTTTAAGAAAAGGCACTGTTTTAAAATACAGATGTTTTTCTTTTGACAAACCTACAATTCCAATGATCTCACCCCGGTGGTGTTTAACATCCAAGAGCTGAAGAAGCAGTTCTTTATGCAAAAAAGCATATTAATTTAAAAACAACAACAATACAAATAGTTTAAGTTGACATAAACAAAACACCCCCCTGATCATCCCTTAAGTTATAGTAAACATTTACAATGTGTAATTCTGTCAGTTTGACATGACGTACCTGCACCATATTATTGTAAAGCAAACACATTTGAGGGTTAACGTTAAAGTAAAGGAAATGGATAAAATTCAAAGATTATGTTTGCACAAAAGTAGACTCTATAGAGGACAACTTGCTAAAAATAAATGTAGCATGAGCCATTTAAAACAAATACAGAAAAGCCGCATCAGTTTTGAATGTTTGTAAGTGGCATTTTATATTTTAGAAAAAAAAATTCTAAATTTTTAGGAATTTTTAGGAATTTATGAAAAACACGTACAAATATGGCATAAAGAGTATTAAATTACAGTCGTCTATGAGTGTTTAAGACTAAAATTATATTTCTTTTAGAGCATCTTTCTGCCATGTCTACGAAACATCGACATGAAAGATGGGTATTGCTGTTTTTTCTGTAAACTATTACACTTAAAGATGTGCATTTCACAGCACAGATACACAGCTATTTTGTGTATGTCCCTAAACAACAGTTAATGAATTACAAATGATAAGTGGTATTAAGTGAAAGATGTGGGGTGATTCGTTTTTATTCTGTCCACATCAATACTTTGACAACAGAGTTTTAGACATCTGTCTTTTAGGTCTAATCATCTCTAGACGTTGTGTTTAATGTCTTCATATTTTGTTTTTCTTTTCATGAAAACATGCCGAAGCAGTATCAGAATACCAAAATGTTTTAACATATCGTAAATTTCAATGGTTAGATAAATTATCTAACTATTATATCTAACTATAAACATCTATATGTGAAATATAGCTCAGTCGCATTTGGCTGGATTCTTGTTTATATTGTGCAATGTTATTGAATCGCATGTTTAACAGCGCTAGTGTTCTTGGTCTCAAAGTTTTCACCAGAGCATACCAACTCTGGAACAAGACCAAATTAGCATGTAACATTTTGAACACCTTTGTGTTTTATGCATATTTGATTTTGTTTGCATTTCTTCTGAAACACAAGGTTTTGAAATTGTTATAAATTTTTTACATCACCATTCTTCTCAATCTAGTGCGGCGTGTCTATTTTCCTTACAATTTGAAAAACAAACTTTGAAAACAACTATGTGTTCTTAGAATGGCTTCAGTCGGTAGAAATGTCTTGCGTAGGGAAGACCGGGTATGGTTGTAACACTTTTTGCTTCAGTAACTATAACTCACTGAATTTTGTAGCTAGAGTTCCCAAATTTTTATACAATGCTGGGGTAAGTTGTAACAATTACACAAAATAAGCTAAAATGGACGCCACACTATATGAAGTGCTTCAAAAACAGGTTTATTGACATAAAATAACAATGTCTCACTCCCTCTCTGGAACAGACTGTCTGATTAACTTGTGTGTGTGTGTATATGTAAATGTGTCTACTTGAACGAATTTACTTAACAGTAGGCTATTGATAAACATATTGCAACTTCTAACAAAATATATATATATATATATCAGTGTGTGCGTGTGTGTGTGTGTGTGAGAGAGAGAGAGAGAGAGAGAGAGAGAGAGTGTGTGTGTGTGTGTGTGTGTGTGTGTGTGTGTGTGTGTGTGTGTGTGTGTGTGTGTCAGCTGATCTGACTGACTTGCCCTTCTTTGTGACCTCATCAGATGCTTTTTTTTTAAACTGGTACTCACACCTCTGTTTGTCTCTCTTTTCCACTGCCTAGGCATTCTATAAAAATATTAAAATCAATCAGTTCTATGATAGGGGATGGTTGTAACACTTTTTCAAGAAGTGTTACAACCCACCCCACCCCTGTCAGTCACTGTTTAGGTAGCTGTAGTAGCATACTGGTTTGAAATTAGCAGGGGAAAACTGCATCACATGCTACATAAGAAACTAAATTTTAATCTAATATAAGTCAAACTATTTTATCTGCAATAGTTTAGATACTAGACAAAAAATTTTCTTGGTCAAAAAAATTACTTTTTTACCTAAAAATAATTTTTTCTCTATAAATTTAGAATGTGTCGGTTTCCAGACTTGACAACTATGTTTTCTTAGAATGTCGTCAGCCGGTAGAAATGTCTTGCGTTCGTCTCTCTCACACCTATCACTGGTGATGCCTGCATCATCTACAGCAAAAAGAAAACATTTACAAGAGTTGCGAATGTGCGTTTGTACGTTGAAATCTATGTTATTCAATTAAAAGATTTCACGAAACAAAGACAAGAAAACATCTTTCTATAAGTGACCCTCAAAATGTGTGTATACAACAAACTAGAGAAATACTTGTGTCACTTATAGAAAGATGTTTTCTTGTCTTTGTTTCGTGAAATCTTTTAATTGAATAACATAGATTTCAACGTACAAACGCACATTCGCAACTCTTGTAAATGTTTTCTTTTTGCTGTAGATGATGCAGGCATCACCAGTGATAGGTGTGAGAGAGACGAACGCAAGACATTTCTACCGGCTGACGACATTCTAAGAAAACATAGTTGTCAAGTCTGGAAACCGACACATTCTAAATTTATAGAGAAAAAATTATTTTTAGGTAAAAAAGTAATTTTTTTGACCAAGAAAATTTTTTGTCTAGTATCTAAACTATTGCAGATAAAATAGTTTGACTTATATTAGATTAAAATTTAGTTTCTTATGTAGCATGTGATGCAGTTTTCCCCTGCTAATTTCAAACCAGTATGCTACTACAGCTACCTAAACAGTGACTGACAGGGGTGGGGTGGGTTGTAACACTTCTTGAAAAAGTGTTACAACCATCCCCTATCATAGAACTGATTGATTTTAATATTTTTATAGAATGCCTAGGCAGTGGAAAAGAGAGACAAACAGAGGTGTGAGTACCAGTTTAAAAAAAAAGCATCTGATGAGGTCACAAAGAAGGGCAAGTCAGTCAGATCAGCTGACACACACACACACACACACACACACACACACACACACACACACACACACACACACACACACACACACACACACTCTCTCTCTCTCTCTCTCTCTCTCTCTCTCACACACACACACACACGCACACACTGATATATATATATATATATTTTGTTAGAAGTTGCAATATGTTTATCAATAGCCTACTGTTAAGTAAATTCGTTCAAGTAGACACATTTACATATACACACACACACAAGTTAATCAGACAGTCTGTTCCAGAGAGGGAGTGAGACATTGTTATTTTATGTCAATAAACCTGTTTTTGAAGCACTTCATATAGTGTGGCGTCCATTTTAGCTTATTTTGTGTAATTGTTACAACTTACCCCAGCATTGTATAAAAATTTGGGAACTCTAGCTACAAAATTCAGTGAGTTATAGTTACTGAAGCAAAAAGTGTTACAACCATACCCGGTCTTCCCTACGCAAGACATTTCTACCGACTGAAGCCATTCTAAGAACACATAGTTGTTTTCAAAGTTTGTTTTTCAAATTGTAAGGAAAATAGACACGCCGCACTAGATTGAGAAGAATGGTGATGTAAAAAATTTATAACAATTTCAAAACCTTGTGTTTCAGAAGAAATGCAAACAAAATCAAATATGCATAAAACACAAAGGTGTTCAAAATGTTACATGCTAATTTGGTCTTGTTCCAGAGTTGGTATGCTCTGGTGAAAACTTTGAGACCAAGAACACTAGCGCTGTTAAACATGCGATTCAATAACATTGCACAATATAAACAAGAATCCAGCCAAATGCGACTGAGCTATATTTCACATATAGATGTTTATAGTTAGATATAATAGTTAGATAATTTATCTAACCATTGAAATTTACGATATGTTAAAACATTTTGGTATTCTGATACTGCTTCGGCATGTTTTCATGAAAAGAAAAACAAAATATGAAGACATTAAACACAACGTCTAGAGATGATTAGACCTAAAAGACAGATGTCTAAAACTCTGTTGTCAAAGTATTGATGTGGACAGAATAAAAACGAATCACCCCACATCTTTCACTTAATACCACTTATCATTTGTAATTCATTAACTGTTGTTTAGGGACATACACAAAATAGCTGTGTATCTGTGCTGTGAAATGCACATCTTTAAGTGTAATAGTTTACAGAAAAAACAGCAATACCCATCTTTCATGTCGATGTTTCGTAGACATGGCAGAAAGATGCTCTAAAAGAAATATAATTTTAGTCTTAAACACTCATAGACGACTGTAATTTAATACTCTTTATGCCATATTTGTACGTGTTTTTCATAAATTCCTAAAAATTCCTAAAAATTTAGAATTTTTTTTTCTAAAATATAAAATGCCACTTACAAACATTCAAAACTGATGCGGCTTTTCTGTATTTGTTTTAAATGGCTCATGCTACATTTATTTTTAGCAAGTTGTCCTCTATAGAGTCTACTTTTGTGCAAACATAATCTTTGAATTTTATCCATTTCCTTTACTTTAACGTTAACCCTCAAATGTGTTTGCTTTACAATAATATGGTGCAGGTACGTCATGTCAAACTGACAGAATTACACATTGTAAATGTTTACTATAACTTAAGGGATGATCAGGGGGGTGTTTTGTTTATGTCAACTTAAACTATTTGTATTGTTGTTGTTTTTAAATTAATATGCTTTTTTGCATAAAGAACTGCTTCTTCAGCTCTTGGATGTTAAACACCACCGGGGTGAGATCATTGGAATTGTAGGTTTGTCAAAAGAAAAACATCTGTATTTTAAAACAGTGCCTTTTCTTAAAACATTGTGTCAGACGTATTTGGTAGCATTATTCTCGTTTCATTGTGTATTAACTTCATATAGCCCCGATATTTGTAGAAATAAGAAAAGTGTATTTATAAAACAAAAAAGATTTCTTAGAACAATTTGTGTCTGGCACAACAGGTATGAAGATACGTTTGGTTTTAACTTAACTCAAGCTTTAATTTAACTCAAGTGATTCTGTGGTAATGGTTTAAGTGTAAAACAGCATGCACTTACTTTTCGTGTTTATACTTTGTGTGATTCAGCATCATAGATAGAGGGATAGTCATAGATAGTCAAGCATTCTCAAACAGAAAGACTATCACTTAAATTCTTAAGTAATCACAGAAATAACACAGGTCACCTGATTGTTTTAAAGAAATTAAAGCATAAATAGAGGTAAATCTTTATTTAAAGAAGGTAGACTTCTGCTTTTGCAACACACAAATGTATATAAATGTTCAAAATCGTTTGTGTCTTTGACTACTTCTAATCTATACTTTGAAGCATCATGGTTTTAGGTCTGTAAAACTACAGAATAAAAAATAATTAACTATATGACTAGCTGTAGGGGTAAATTAAATATCTTATTTTGTGTCTTGTTTTAGTGTAATAACAGTTTTTGTAAAGCAAAGAGTTGTATTAATGTTTTTAAAGTCCCCATAACCGGAAGTTGCAAAACAACTTTTCTCCAGTGTCGTGACGATTTCCCTGTGAAAGGGGGGTATTGAACAGAGGGGAGGGGTTTACTCTAGAGCTCCGCCTCTCCATCTCTGCTCATAGCAGGGTTTGATGGGAGTGGTTAAGCGTTTTCAACCCAAGCCGTCAAACTGACGTCATCAGAAAAGGAATGCCATTTCCAGACGTAACTTTTCAGATTTTGATAAAAGATTACCATGGCATACCGTTTTCCCTGTGTATTAACACGCACTGATTAATTGTTCACCACAAGACTAATATGGGCTAACAAAGTATAGGGTACATTTTGATGTCGACTTTAGCATTCATCAATTTCTTGTTGAGAAAACCGACAAGTATGGCCTACAGTATCACCCCAAAGCTCGCAATACCATTCAGAGTTCACGAGAGATCATTTCTCGTTTTTCTAGGCATAGCATGGTAAAAAAGGGATGCTCTCTCTCTCTCTGATGTCGTAAAAGTTTAGGCGCTCTATGTGTGTGCGTGTGTCGGAGCGCTGTGCTAGAGGACAGTTTGAAAATATAGGCTAAGAAAGATCTAGTGAATGAATTAATAACTCAATTAAATAAAATGTAAAACGTTGTTTTAAGTCTTTTTACCAAGATTGAAATCTGTAGCTATAGGCCTACCTCTGCACATGTGTATAATTCTCATGCGTTGTCGGAGTTGTAGCCTAGGTGGGCGGAGACTCAGAGACCGTCTATTTCTCACTCATGTTTTGCTTTCGGAGCGCGAGCCGCGAGGATGCTTTGCGGAAAGATATATTTTAGCTAAAAACTAAACAAAAGTTTAGTAGTGAATTGAAATGTTAAAAAGTTTTGCTTAAAAACTATTCGTTTTATGTATTTTTTAACTGTTGATATGTTAAAGCATTGTTTAAAACATAATTTACCATTTTTCTGGTAGACCTATCTTTAAAAGTTGTTCGTGAAAGACATTCTATAACTTGTTTTAAAAGATTTAACGTTGACTTTTTTGTTTTTAACTGGTTTTAAAATCTGTAGGTTATGTGAAGGAAAACATTCTAACCTGTTTTAAATTGTTCTGATAGGCCTAATAACGTTTTAAATACTAGCCTATAAACCTTTGTATTTTAAAGGTCCGTATCATTTAAAAAGTTATTAAAGTTGTATGTGAAAGTGTAGCATGTCTGTTTGCCTATCGCTTACATTTCACTTTTTAAAAAAAAAAGTTTAAAGCACATAGTTTTGAACAGATTCATATTTTTTACTTCAAAAACGCATTCTCAAACAATGATCAGATTTCACCATTGAGCGAGGTGGATTATCCTATCGACGAGTGAATAAATCAGTAAGATAGTTAATTTTTTTATTTTAATTTTTTTAGACAACTATTATTTTTATAAATGTTATTTAGTGTAGGCCTAATTATAAATAAATCTAGTGTTAGATGGACGGAGACACGGTTTCACACACTGATCTATAGGCTGCATCATGAAATTTCTACCGTCGATGAGTGATGTAGGCCTATCATACGGAACTTAAAACTAAACTTTAGTAGCATAGGCCTATTGTAATGTTAGAGAACTCGAACTTTTATTTGATGTATTCTTTTTTGTTTTATTTTTAAAACTTGTTTTAAATGAATGCACATTGGGATGTTGTTTTGAACGGTTTTAAATCTGTAGCCTATGTGAAGGATCACATTCTAACTTTCTTCAGATAACGTTGTAAAATGTACGAATACTAAACCATTGCATTTTAACTTTATACATAACCTAGCCTATATTGTTTTTAAAAGTTTTTAATTGTATGTGGAAAACAAAACTCTTCTTTAAAGAGTTGATCCGTTACCCAATACAACGCTTCACTTTTTAAAAGTTAAAAGCACGTCGTTTCGTGTGTGTGTGTGTGCCAAATCTACCCTGTTAGAGAGCATAGAGTTGTAAAATAAATATAAGTTCTCCTGTGACATAGGCAAAGCAATGCATGGTAAGTTTATTTATATTGCACATTTTATACACTGGCAATTCAAAAGTATACTTTACATAGAAAAAGGATAAATAATCACAAAATGTATTCAGCCGATCGATGCTTTTCTGTGAGTTCGTTGCAGACGGTAATCCTATGGTGCGTATCCCTTAACAGATCCAAATGCGTCGTAGGCTACCGTTTAAAAAAGCCAAGTGATTTTAGAAAAAATATATTCCAACACTGTAAATCCTCAGAAATAGGCCGCGAGCGCCCTTTCCAAAATCACTGCAAATGGGCTGGCAAATGATATGACATAATCCTCAGGTTGTTTATTGATATGATCCGCAAGAAGTATGTATCTTGTCCCCGTTGTTAAACAACACACAAAATCCGTGCCGTGGTCTCGTGCAGGTTTCGTGTTTCTTATAATCCACTCTGTCAGACGGTCCAACTTGTGAATTTTAGAGACTGATTTTTAAACAGCCCTCCTTTATCCCGTCACACTATGGGGAGGGGGTTTGTGTGTGTGGGGCTGGATGTAGGCCGTGTGAAATTCTCCCACGCTCCAGGTGTGTGCGTGTGTGCGCATGCGCGCGTGCACGGATCGTGGGAGCTTTGTATTCTATTTTCCCACGAGCACGTCATCTGACCACGTGTTGTGGGTGGGTCTAGGGGTGGAGTCTAGGTCTGTCTGATGTCAGGACATCAGGTATCCCATTTTAACTTTTGGGATGCAAGAGTGCGGACGTGTTTCGCGGAGCTCCTCACGAGGACTTTTGGAATAAAACCTCTAAGTTTTGGAGGTGCTGGTTCTTTTTCAGCAATCGGATTTGTAAAAACGTAAGGCTATTTTTTGATACTATGATTTTTAACATGATGTAGTTTTAATATCATGACGTGTTTTATGTAAAATGTAGCATTTTACAAATAATGAAAGTTAAATGTATCTTTTTGTAATGAAAAACACTTAACTTGTATACTTTTCTGTAAATGACTGAACATTGACCTTTTAACATTTTTAAAAATTATGTTTTAGATGTTTTAATGCTAAAACATTTTGATAACTTTAAGAAAACACTCTTTAAACTTTTTCATTAATGTTTTAAGTGTATGAACACTAATGATATTATATAAATGGGCTTAATAGTTTTAAGCACTATACGTGTTATGTGAAATGTATGATAGAAAATAGAACTATTTGCTTGATATCATTTTAATACATGTTGTTTTAGATGTTTTCATACTAAAACATTTTGATAACTTTAAGAAAAAACTTTTTAAAACAGATGTTTTATGTAAAATGTAACATTTTGCAAATCATGTGTAAATGTATCTTTTTGTAATGAAAAAACACTTAACTTGTATACTTTTCTGTAAATGACTGAACATTGACCTTTTAACATTTTTAAAATGGTGTTTTAGATGTTTTAATACTAAAACATTTTGATAACTTTAAGAAAACACTCTTTAAACTTTTTCATTAATGTTTTAAGTGTATGAACACTAATGATATTATATAAATGGGCTTAATAGTTTTAAGCACTATACGTGTTATGTGAAATGTATGATAGAAAATAGACCTATTTGTCTGATGTCATTTTAATACATGCGGATTTAGATGGTTTATTAAGAAAACATAACTATTTACTTGATATAATTTTAATACAGGCTGTTTTAGTTATTATTGTGATTGAAAACAGTTGTCTTATGTAAAATGGAACATTTTACAAAATAATGTGTGAAGGTAAATACCTGTACTGGTCTTAATGGCTTTAAACACTAGGTAATTGTGAAAAAAATACTTCTTCAAATATAGTAATTAGATCTATTTGCATGATATAATTTTAATACACGTTGTTTTAGATGTTTTCATACTAAAACATTAAGATAACTTTAAGAAAACACCTTTTAAAACAGTTGGTTTATGTAAAAATAATGTGTGAAGGTAAATACCTGTACTAGTCTTAATGATATAAATGTCTTAATGGTTTTAAGCACTGTGTTATGTGAAAAGTACAACTTTTTTAAATGTATGATGGAAAATAGAACTATTTGCTTGATGTAATTTGAGAAAATCCTATTTAACAATTTTTACAAATGTGTGAAAGTAAAAAAGATTTCAAATGTAAACGTGAAAAACCCTTTCTTTAATAAAAAACACTAAACCTATCTCTGTTTTCTGTCATTCTTCTTAAAAAGATTCAAATGTATTGTTTTGAACAAGATAGATGTTCGTAACAGGTGTACAGCAGGTGTCCAGTCCGGAAGTGGGGGTGGTGGGGGTGGGAAGGGGCGTAGCTAGCGTGGGAGAATTCCCACGGTCACATGATCTCTCCGGAAGTGGGGGTGGTGGGGGTGGGAAGGGGCGGAGCTAGCGTGGGAGAATTCCCACGGTCACATGATCTCTCCGGAAGTGGGGGTGGTGGGGGTGGAAAGGGGCGGGGCTAGCGTGGGAAAATTCCCACGCTCCAGATGGTCAGACCGGAAGTGGGTGGGAGGGGTAAAAAGGGGCGGGGCTTAGGGCGGGAACCAATCATAGGGGGGCAATAAAACTGTCAGTTTGACGAATGCCGCCCTTCATTCTCTCTTAAGTTTGTCCAATGTAATGATTTACAATGATTTAACATATCCTGAAAAAGTAAATCATTGCAAACTTGGCTAGAACCACAACTCTCAATCTGTGGTTAGAGTCATAGTGTATATATTTATATAAACCTACCCATAACAGTGCGTGTTATATTGACGCTAAAGGCTGCCATATGCGTAGTATTTCGACGAAATGTCATATGGCGTCACTTATATGACGCAAAAGGATGAGAATGCGTTGATATATATATAAGTGCTGTCCTCATTAACGTATGCAATATTTTTTTTTTCATTTTAACGCGTTAAAAATATTAAACCCAATTAATGCAGCATCCACTTTTTCTGTCATCCTTTGGCTAGCATTACATTATATGATCACGCTCTTATTCATGCAAATGCTTTTAAACCATGCAAGCGCGACAAGACAAAAGAGAATGTGCTGTCTGTGAATGTCCTGTCTATGTGACACGCCAACGCATTCTCATCCTAGGGCGTCATATCTGACACTTTTGACATTTCGGCTAAATCCAACGCGCATGGTACCCTTTAGCGTCAATATAACACGCACAGATATGGGTAGGTTTAGGTCTGGGGTAGGGTTAGGGTTAGACCGCTAGGAGGCGCCTTCTGACCCATATATATCTGCGTCTCATATTGACGCTAAAGGGTGCCATGCGCGTTGAATGTAGACGAAATGTCACGAGCGTCAGTATATGACGCCTTGGGATGAGAACAGGGCTGGACACGCACATGATCCACAGAAAGACATGTGCCAGTATCGTGTGCACAGAGCTCTTTTGCGCTTGAACAAAGAAGAACACACAATTATGATCCACATCATGTGCAGCAGCGGTTCATTAATGTTAATCAAAGAACAAAAGTAACAGAGTTTATCATTCACTGCTTTTAACTAAAGAACTTTTGTATCTTTATTTATTTATATTTAATTTATAATTTATGCGGTGCAGACTGATAACTTCATTAAATTTTGGTATATTTCCTACCTGTTAGACAGGTAGGAAGGATAAATATGAAATTTATTATGGGTTTATATGAAGATTTAAGTTAATTTAAATTAAAAGTTGCTATATTTTTATATTTTTTGAAGCCTAATAAATGTAAAAAAAAAATAAAAAATAAATGCTAGCTTTCAATTACACTGTAATGTTGAATGGCTATAATTAATGTTTAAGATTGGGGGTAGCTGTATTAGTTTCAATAATACTGGCCCTCACTCATAGAAAGATGCCATTAGACAAGTATTTAAAATATACTGTCTTCATGTTGTGTCTACATTAATTGGGTGATTAACTGTAAATATCACATTATAAAATATATTAAAAAAATTTATTCCAACTTATCACAGAAAAAAATGTGTGATTAATCTAGTGAATTTTATTAATCGATTGACAGCACTAATATATATATATACATATATATGTGTGTGTGTGTGTGTGTGTCAGATGTGGCTAAGATGACACCAAACAAAGAACTACATGAGCACAGGACTTAGATACACAGAGGAACTAAAGAGTAAATCAAGTGGACAACAGATCAACTGAATCATTAATAAAGGGAACACACTGGCACACACTAGGAAACTGGTTCACACAGGCACAGGGAAAACAAAACAAAAATGCAATGAAAACTAAATCAAAACAGAGCACACACGTTACAGTAACTCCCCTCCCGGAAGGTGCGTACTCACTCCACAAAGAGTCCATCTGAAGAAGGAGGGAGAAGGCTCTGGTGGATGACGTGGAGCTAGAGAGGGGTGTAACCAAATAGAGACAGGTAAAATAGAGACATGGTGTAGTGGAGGGTGGGTGGAGCCTTGGGAGAGCCAGGAGCAGGAGTAGCCAGGCAGGGACCAAGGCCATAGCTAGCAAGATGATCCAGGAGGGAGGAGCCATGATGGAGGTCTGTGAGGAGGGACCAGGGATGTAATCTCATGCAACGGATCCGGCTGTGGTGGAGACCCAGACTGAGCCAAGGAGACACGCAGCCATGGTGACACTCCAGGTCTGAAGGGGCAAGGTGGAACTCACAGCTCTTGGGAGCAAGGTAGAGGTGGGAACCGTAAGATCGGAGTGGAGCCAGTGTGACTGAGTACAACGGCAGAGCCAAGTGGATCCAGTGGGATGAGGGACCATGGTGAAGACGAGGGAGCATGGAGCCAAGGCAGAACTGATGGGTTAGAGGGCTGAGGTGGAGTCTGGGGCTCGGTGGCTAAAGGCAGAGACAGGGTATCCTCACACCAAAATGGAACTGGGGACTGGAAGGCCTGAGGCAGATTCACACCACCATGTGGAACCAAGAAACCAGCAGAAACCAGCGGTGGCAGGGCTGGGAAACTGGCTGGCTTTGGTAGCCAAGGTGGGACAGGGAGGCTGGGAGGGATCACTGGGAGCGCAGGCGACATGTGGCTAGGCTGGACCAGTGGTGAAGTGAGATTTATGGGAATACTCTCTACCAAATCCAAATCAAAGTCAGAGGCCAGTGGCAGCTCACCATCAGTGGTGGGAGTGTGGGCAGGGCTCCATTCCATGGCCTCAAATACCACAATAACTCCCTCGGAGAAAAGGTTGCTGTCTCTCGCACCTGTTCACAAGTGTTGTTGAGCTAAGAATTCACAACTTAGACAACACCGAACAAAGGACTGAATGAACACAAGACATAAATATACAGAGGAAATAATGAGTAAATTAATTGGACAACAGGTGAACTGACAGGTTGAATCAAGGGAACACACTGGCAACTAGGAAACTGGGCAACACAGGAGAAACAGAACCATACAGAAACAGAAACAGAAAAAAACTGAGATAAACTCATCCAGTTGCCTGCGGCAGCATTTCCAAGGCTTAATGACTGTATGAACTATGATTACTTCATTTCATCGATCTGCATAGACTGTGTTATTCTTACCGTTGTTCTGTCAAGTTTTGTGGCTCCGTGAAACTCAGCCAGTCCTCCAGCCCCGCCAGATGTCTACAACTCTGCACCTTCTCCAGGGAGTCCCTGTAACCTTGAACCTCCGGCCTCTGTACTCTTCGCTCCATCTGGGCTTGTCGTCCTGTCGGCTTCCCTTAGATCTTCCCGCCGGTCCTCCATCACTCCGGCTCCACCTCAGCCCTCGGTTACTCTGGCTCCGCCTCTGACGCTTGTCACCGGGGCATCGCTGAGGTCTCCAGTGCCAGCGATGTCGCTCATTTCCATCGGCTTTCCGTCTGCGCTTGTGGATCCATCGGCCTCGTCTATGTCGGGTGTCCCCCAGTTGGCGTCAGCCTCTACACCATTAGCCCCCCTCCCTCTACTCCACCATGTGCTGTAGAGCTCTGGGTCTGTGCCATTGGGCTGTTCCCATCATCGCCGCTAGGTGATCGTCGTAATCCTCACATCTCTCCTCTGTCTTCATCTCCTGTCACCACCTCTTCGCCACCTCCTTTCCCACCTCCTAAACCCCCTCAATCCCTTCCTCTGCCATCTTTTTGTTACGCCGCAAGGTCGTGCTTTGCCGGAGGAGGGTGTACTGTTACAATTATGTTCAGTTTCTTTTAGTTCGTGGACCTGTTTTCCTATGTTCATTTTCCTGCTCCTCCTTTGTCACCATGGTCACCATCATTATGAGTTAATTTGGTTCAGCTGTGTGTGATTAATTACCTTGTTTGTATCTGTACTTAAGTTCCGTTTTCTTCTCTGTTCATTGTTGGTTGTTGTTTGTGTATAGGACGCTGTCTCGCATGTTGGCTTGACATTCTGAGTTTGTAATAAATCATGTTATTTTATGATCATCTTCGACTTCTGTGGATTTGAGCATTACAACCTGCACATGACCACATTCAGGCCACTTGAGCAGGCCCTCAGAAAGCCAGGGCTGTGCCTCAGATTTAGTTCTGGCCAGTTCCCACTCTCCGCCTCAACTTGCTAAGTCACCCTCAGTCAACCTCAAGAACACTGCTCAAATCCTTGTGTTACTGTATGTCCATGGTTGGATTTTGCATCGCTTTTAAACACAACACCGAAAGAGTTTGATTATTATGTTATTTTTATTCCTTCTTCTTCGGAGACAAATATATTTGACTGCAACTCCTCTTAGAGACTTAACTCTTTCCTGCTATTGACGGAAATTCCTGTTATTTGGGAGAAAACTCTTCTCACGCCATTGACAGAATTTTCCTGGCTTTCCGTGTTTTCACTGTTATACGGTACGGTACGCTATTATACATCTTCTGAAAAAGTACTGAATCTTCTGGTCAAAACATGTTTGAGGAAGATGCAGAAAAAGCGATATCATATGTAATCTTAAGCATATGTATAATAACAGGTAACACTTAAGATCACAGCCCGGAAAGTACTGCGTAATTAAAGCGATTTAGCAACGTAACCTTCGGTAATCATAGTGTACCTATAACGCACTTACAATATAAGTATAAGGGAACAATATTATAAGTTTGGGGAATAAAGGGGTAACAACCAGGAGAATTATACTGAATTGAATAATTGAAATACTGAATAACTGATACTGTATTATAGAACTAAGGGGTACTTATTCTACTATTTTGATATAACAATCTTACATTTGGGAGCAATTTAGCAAGAACATTCACTGCGTACCTTTTTGAAATAATGGTGAACCAGTACATGCTGTATAGGCTTTTTAAAAATTACAGGGTACATATCTATGCATTTATAAAGTAATCTTTTTAACAAAAGTGCACTGAAAACGAAAACTATTGCAACTTTTGCTTAAATTATGGGGAAAGATACTATTGTTTCATGTAGTTGAGCTTGTTACCCAATTGTACCATGTAGTTACAGGGTAATTACAATACAAACGCATACACACAATCTTATATCACTGACTCGGAAACCTTTATTTATTAGCACCACTTTATTTATAAGCACCATTTATTTATATGTACCCTGTAATTTTTAAAAAGCCTATACAGTATGTATTGGTACACAATTATTACAAAAAGGTATGTTCTCGCTAAAATGCTCCCAAATGTAAGATTGTTGTATCATAATAGTATAATAAGTACCTCTTAGTTCTATAATACTTAAAGTATATTTTTTATTCTCCTGGTTGTTACCCTTTATACACCCAAACTTTACATATTGTTCCCTTGTACTTACATGCAAGTACTTTATAAGTACACTATAATTACAGAAAGTTACACTGCAAATTCATATTAATTGTGCAGTACTTTCCGGGCTGTAATCTAAAGCGTTACCAAATAATGCTATCACCAATATTGAATAGCATATAAATCAAAACTGCCTAATGTTACTGAATGAAATTTTGACCCAGGATTAGCTATTGGACTGTGCAAGCTTTGGGGGTGTTGATGGTCGCAATTTACTCCATCTATGTTTTGAACATCTATGATTTGCAATTTTCTCAGCTTTTTGCTCAAAATGTTTAAAAAAAAATAATAAAAAATTTATGAAACTTGCCCACATGCATGTGTTGATACAAAATAATGCATTAAGCTAGAATAAAACGTTGTTTTTTTCATTTTGTACGTTATTTCTATTGATATATTGCATGTACAGATATTCATACAACAAAATTTTTGTCAAAAATTAAGTTGTACGAAATTTTTTTTTCTTCAGTTTATTGTATGGGTAAGTAAATCATCGTTCTAAACTAACATGCTGCTTCCTTGTAGCTCACACTCTACAAACAATATCAGGCGCACAGATCATTCACAGAACGAGCTCGGAATGTGAACCCAGAGTACTCCCCCCGTATCCTTGGTGTGGATAAGAACAGATAAGAGTGAGGAATTGGAGTGGAAAACTTCATATGTCAGAGCAATAGCCTTGTGGGCAGGGCTATGATGTGCCGCAGCAGTGCTTTAGGTGACTCGACTTCGAGTCCCGGTTCAAGCTTCTCAAGGCTGCTGTCTGATGTTCATTTCGCTTTTTAAGAGGGGTACTCAGAGTCTTACTCCCTGACAGCATGTGTAATATGCAAACTTTATCATATCTGATCTGATTACATGTACGTGAAAACTTATTTAACAAAGTTCGAGAGGGGCATGTTCAGGTAACCTTAACCCATCTAACCAATCACTCCACCACCCCAAAGCCTCACTTTTGGCTGGTTCCTATCCAGTCAAAGAAGGGGGGAATACTCTGGCTTCGGGCCAAATTCCGAGCTTCGAGCCTTCCCCTCGGACAGCATGCCAAATATGCATACGTTATCATTGTAGCGTATCTGGGTAAATCATTTGTCACTCCTCTGAACACAAATAAAGCACATTCTTCCTAAAACCCAAAGTCTTTTTGAATGAATGTAAATTACGGACATTGGCACCAGAATGTCTGCATGAGACTGTTTCAACTTTTATGGCTCGGAGATACTCTCCAGAGACCACCATACACTCCTCTCTACTCACTTTGGCCACTTCAAAGGAACCCTCTCAGCAAACAGAGATAACGGAACCCTCTCCTAACGCAACCCAACACCCACACACACACACACACATAGTTACTTTTAAGGAATTCCCATTTAAAGACATTTACTAAGACATATTTGATATGTTTTATGTGTGACTGATGGCCTACGTCCGATTGCAAGATCTGGGAATGTTTCGTAGTTCTAAAAGGAACCGCAAATGCCTATATTATGTATTTGAGATGTAAACTTGAATTCCTATCATTGTTTGAGGTCGTTTTACTCCTCTTTGTCTGACGCAGCCAGATATAAAATGTGTCTTGTTATGTTTAATCATTCTCCTGAAGTAAAATGAGAATTTAACACCCCTCATAAACCATGTAAATGTAGCTGTCAGACCAGACAAAGCAATTTTCCCGCTCACTGATCTCTCTAAGGGGATTGGATCCTCTTCCAAAAGGAGGCGGAAACTTCAGATCTTCAAAAGGACTGAACACCAGTTTATCGCTCTCTTCTTCCGGTCCTCGCTCCCTGCTTCATCATGTAACGCCTCGCCTTAGGGCGAGCTCTTCTTTTTCTTTTGTTTGTTTAGTTAGTTTTTGTTTTCAGTCTTAGATAATTCTCAGTGTTTATTTCCACCGGCGAGTGAAAAGAACCTAGCCTGAATTATCTCTTCAGCGAACTCACCCACTGACATTTGAACGATGCGCTCGCTTTGAAAGGGGACACGCGCACCGAGCGACCACGTGACCTCCCCGGACCGAGAAACTCACGCTTCTTCACCCACACAAAGAAAGAGTTACCTGTGCAAGTATCCGTGTTTGATCACGCTTTTAAGGTTTAAGATTTGTTGATTCTTGTTGTCTCTTGAAGGTGAAGTGTCTGTGATTTTGCTTTTCTGTCGATCCTTCGGATCGGCCCAACTCTCTCTCTACATTTTTCTCTCTCTCCCTGTCTCTATGTATTTTCGTGTTTTGCTGTTCATCGTGTTGTAAATACATTTATTCCGTGTAACTGTAGTCACGATGTATATAAGTAGTGTGCCTGTATTAAAATTTGCTCATGTATTAAGTCAATGAGATGTTAGATCTAGCCACAAGCTTTACAATTGTGAATACTTTAAAACAGTATTCTGTTATAGAACAGGAAAGTCTTTTCTCGTGGCCAAGAGAAATAGTATTTTTTTTCTAAGTTAACTTCCTTGAGGTTTAATAACAGATTGATGGTCAGTTCGCTGGCGAACAGATTATTCGATAACGAATTAATTCCCTTAGGAGTTATCTATTATAGACAGTTGATATATTGATATTTAATTATAATGCGTTATGATTGAATGGGAATGTACACAACTGCCCTAATTTTGCCCTCCTGTATGTACAGCTAAATACAATCCGTTGTGTTTGGTTGCCCATAGAGATAGTGGCAACGATCCCCTTTACGGGGAATGTTTATTCTGTAAATGATAACTCATAACCCGTATGATTATTGATTATGAAATATTAATCAAGTGCTTATCATATTAATCCCCATTATTGAGCTATTGAGAGATTCCTTACATCATGTATGATCTGAATACATGTACTTGCAAACTCGTGATTTTTTGGGTGAACTTTAACTGACGTTTACTGAACACAGAACATCCCTTAAAATGTCACAGGAATTCCCCTTGTGAATTTTACACCTGAAATTCCAATTTTCTTGTTATGATCAGATCTCGATCTCTTTTCACCATGTGTCACATGATAATAAAAACATTACAAACATTACCCATCTGCCTTACATGTAAAGACACATGAGCAGTAGAGTGATCTTTTTGGTCTCATCCTTATGTTCTCATCATTAGAGCGATACTATGTGATCACTAAAAAGAGAAGCAATTGACATCTACCTAATTAACAATATGCCCAAGAACACTGTAATTGCACAGAGCATAGCCAATGATTAACCCCTTAGGTGCAGAAGGCCTGTCATCATACTAGTTGTACCCTTGTACATTAGTGTGCATATAGATCAGACAGTACTACACACACACACACACACACACACACACTATCCAATTAGCCTCAGCTGATAGGCCTTAAAATAGACATGGAGGAGGTATTTCACGGACCACTTGCTCCTAGGCTCTGGATTCATGAATGGACTCATCCTCTGCGAAGTGGTGACATTTCTTGGCTGATTGTAATCAATATGGGTGACCTCTCAGAAAAAAGAAAGCTCAACGCTCAACTGACTCTCTTAGTACCCCATGACAATTGGATGCTTATCAGGCTGCATCCAAATCGGTTTCTTAAACATGCAGCGGATGTGGAATTGGAGTTCCATTGGAGCAAATACCCTGTCAAGTGGCACACAATGATGCATGATTGATATGAACACCCCTAGCTTTACACTGGTGAGTCAACAACTGTTAGACCCCCACTGGATGATAGATCTATCAACATTATGTGACAGTGAGTTTCTTAATCTTGGCTATGAGAAAGACCATTGAGCACTGCAATAGTGTCCTTGTTAAAATTTTCTGCACATGAATCTCACATAAATTTCTATGATTTAAAAAACAAATTTATATTTTTCATTTTGTTTATGTTTGTAGCAGATTCTTACTTACCAAGGTATGGACAGCATTTCCAAACATTTTAAATAAAGGGTTGAAGGTCAGTGCAAAATTCTTAATAACATAATTAAATAGACAGTATTGCAGCACACAAAATTATTTATAGTCAGCCATCTTTGTTTTGTGCTAAGAAAAAAAGGATCCCTTGACAGAGCCAATATAAGCGTAAACACAATGAAATACTTGACTATAAGAAGAACTTGCCTCTGTTTGAACCATATGGACAAAAAATATAGGTTCGGAAGTTAATTGGTAGGTCCTGCCTTATGATAGAGGCGGGTGCGGAGCCTACCCCCGAACGAGTGGACGGGAGCCATCCTGGTGGTGGTGGGGAGGATGGAGGGGAACTTCGCTACGACACCTGTAGGCAACAAAATAGAAGGGTAAGATCAGTCTTTTTATATTTGATGTCGAGCTGTGATTGGCTGCACGAAATTATGAATTAATGATGTGGCAGAGGAGTCTTTCTGATAGAACTTACGCTTACGCTTTCATTTCTGTGCTGATCTGGCCCAGCCTGAGGGGAAATTGTTTAATTTTTCACTGTGGGGCTGATAACAGAGCTTGTTGGAATGTAATACAAATGCATCAGTCCTAATACAAGAGTTTACATACGGTATGAGTTGTAAATAGCGGCCGCATCATGGAGGATGATCAGATATTTCGGTTACACTTTATTTCGATAGTCACTTTAGACGTTCTACTAATTACTAATAACTTTTCCACTACATGTCAACTTACTCTCATTAGAGTATTAGTATATTATAGTAGACTGTCAGTATACTTTTAGCTTAAGGTTAGGTGTTAGGGTTCGGGTTAGGAGAATAAGTTGACTTGTAGTTGCCAAGTTACTTATAGGCAGTAGAATATCTGTTGGGGGACCAACAAAAAAGTGTCAGCAGATATCAAGCAGACAGTCTACTAATACTCTAATGACAGTTAGTTGACATGTAGTTGAAAAGTTACTTATAGTTAGTAGAATGTCTAAAGTGGACTATCAAAATAAAGTGTTACAGATATTTCTATTCATACAGATAGTATTATTAACTTGTTTTTACTTCACATGCACCATTAAGACAAGTCTCTGGACTAAACCCTTTAAAGGAACCTCATAATACATGTATGACCTGAAATGTGTTAATTTGTTCATGAAATCATTTACATGAAAATGAATGAAAATGAATAGAAAAGTTTGAGGCATTTGTTATTGCTTGTTCTGTCGGAGAAAGGACACTGGAGAGTTCATAAGAGTAAAAGTACTATAATAAATTATTCATTATGAAATACCAGCTTGAAACAATGTGATTCAAGTGTAAACCAATATAATACAATACCTCAAAACCAAAGTTGTATTTGTTAAACACATCAATAAGTAGTGTTTTTTTTAAGTCGAAAAAAGTAGTGACTGGATTGTGCTGATTCTAGAATTGGATCTAGAAAACTCAGTGATCTGTTGTGACATAGATCCTCTCTAGATAAAGCCCTTCTTTCCCATAGAGCGTCTGACAGACACAGAGTGCTGTACCAACAGTGTTTACAATAAAGGCCTTTCCATGGTCTTTAATGCATTCTCCCAGTTGCCTCGGGCAGTGAAAAGGGATTCTAAATGTTTCCAGAGCGCCGCTCCAGTGATTGAGTCAAACGCAGCACTGCTCAGCCAGCACTCAGAGGGGAACGAGAGGAATAAGATGGAGGGGAAAACAGAAGAGGAGGGTTGGGGGATTCTCTGTGTGCCCCCTTTTCTACGTCATCACGGCTTTCTTCTCTCGCTTGCTCCTCTTTTCTCTCTCTCTCTCGATTCGCTCAGCTGCACTGCCTTAGGTATTGCACTCTGGCAGTTAATTCCTTTATTTATGGTTTCGTCTTGCATTTCCTGAATTGCATCAACAGGAAGTGTAATGTCAAACTATGACTGCATCCAATGCCGTGCAAACCATCTTGCACGTTATGTTTTCCTTTGAATGACACTGCATAGAAACGGTGAATGTAGGAAGGGAGGATTGGATGGTACTGAGTTTCCTTTTCTGTTTTCCTTTTTAATTTACTCCACCCTTCTTAATTCGTGAATACAAGCTAAGTGTGATTTGAACGTCAGAGCTTTCAGAATTGTACAATACTTCTGGCGCTATTGTTCTGCCTCTACCTCATTCTCAGCACCCCAATCCCCCCCACCCCCCCCACCACACCCCCCACCGCCAATGTGTACTGAATACAAGCTGCAAGCAGTCACGCAGCTGTTTCCATGGCAATATCTATCTGCGAGAAAGATTCATTAACCCTCTCTCACAGGCATTCCTCGCCGAGAGCCCACACTGTCTATGGCCAAAGCAGGGGCGCTGCTATTTACAACAGGCTGTGTTACATTACAGACACACATATGTCATCTTCTTCATGTGTTTTTTTCATGTGTTTCTGTATACAAAATGAAACACTGTGTGCACGCATTTCATTTGTGTGAATATATGTGCTAGGGTTTCCATTGTTGCTGATTTATTAATATCCACCAGGTTTACTGTACTCTTAATAGACTGAATGTTATTGAAGAAAGGAGATTTAGAGTGGGGGGAGAGAAAGCCATTGCTGCTCAAAAGAGGGTTTTTTTCCCCCCTCAGTCTTATTGTGTGGAGGAAATCAATTAGAAATGGCCACAAATGGTAATGCTACCAGCTGAAAAAGATAAAAGAAATAATGTAAAACGTTTTTTATTTTTTTATTTAGTGGTTCTCAACTGGTTGTGCTTCAGGACTCAGATTGGACCAAAACTGTTCTTAAAAGAAAAAAAAAATGTTCATATGGACTACTTAAGCTCAGAAATAAACAAAATTATTAAAATTACAAAATGTATTTATTCACTAATTTATTAAGAATGTTTGTGGTTTCATGCTCTCAGTAGTCACTAATTCATATAACAAAACATATTATGGTGGACCCAAACCTTTTTGTTGCATGCAAACATGCTTGTAGTGTTGTCTGGGTCACATTTTCTGTGGTTTTGCATATGATTTTTGAGGATGAAGGCATGGTATCTGTCTTATTTTAATCAAGTCATGAATAGATATGCACACAATATTGATGATTGGACGCACATTTTCCCTTCAACCGTAACCCTCACAAAACAGATTATCTACCCTTTTTTGTGATTGTGACCTATGCTACCTGTTAAGAACTGTGTAGACAAATATTGTTTCATAGATAAGAGATGAGTGATCACTTTTAAAAGAGAGTTTTCTGGTCAGATAATAACAGAACCTTGTTGAAACAAAACAGACCAGTAAGTTTTTTTGTTTTTTTTTTAAGTGAGAACTATCATGACAACAGAAATTCAGATTTATCATATACATTGGGCTATTGGTTGTGAAAGAATCAGAAATATAAACACATGTCTTCATTGAACAGATACTGTAAAAACAGGCACACTTTTTCCTAATGTGCATGTTTCACACACGTGTCACGATTCTGAAATGGAGGACCCAGACGCAGAATGAGCGGGTGGTGATATTAACAATAAAAGACACAGCATAAGAATAGTGAGGCGAGAATAAAGTCCAAACAATAGGGACAGGACACAATGAGAGAACTGGCTGGTCGGGGTTGAGACAGCAAAGATGTGACGGCCAATGATGGAGACAAGGCAGCCGCTCAGGGAACCAGAGGCTTGACAGTTGGTGATGAGACTAGACGTAGCACCAGACTAGCTGCCAGGCTGGGAGAGTCAATGACCAGGGGTAGAACAGCATGCAGGGCAGGACCCAACACACAAGACAAGACAACAAGAGATAACAAACGGAAACAAGAGTAAAATAAAAACTGGCAACTGTGACTAGGGAAAATTCAAACTAACTATAATACTGGAGTTTTAAAAGGAAACAAAATAAATAAGATATATATATAAATTCTAAAATAAATTATTTTAAAAAAGAAACACCTTATCTTGCAAACAAGAAGAAAACAAAAGCAATTCTAGAAAGAAATACTGGACCTAAAAACAAAGGGAATTAAAAATAAAACTGCAACCTTGCAGTAGAAAAAACAAACAAAAAAAACAATAGAGAGTGCACGGTCTGGTGTGGAAGGAAAGCGGACGACAAATGAGAATGTCTTGGAACAAATATTGCTAACACTTATAAAGCATTAATAGACATTAATAAGCAGTTTATAAATACAGATATAAATGCTTTATTCTTGTGATCTTATGAATCACTGACAACTCTTAATTAACTGGTTTGTAAATAATGCTATACTTCATTTAGAAATGATTAATTTATCATTAAAGTATGAAACTACATTTATTAAACACATTATAGATATGCTAATAAATCAAGAAAAAAACATTTATAGCTGTATTTATAAACTGCTTATTAATGTCTATTGATGCTTTATAAATGATGAATTAACTGTTTACTCATGCTTGACTAATGATTAATAGAGTGCAGTTATTATAAAGTGTTACCCAAATATGGAATGATAACTTGGAGAAATCACAGAGAACAACACAACTCAGACCAAATACAAACGAAAACCGACCAGGACTAACTGAACAGAGGGAGACTAAATACAGACACAAATCAACACTGAGGAGGTGAGCACAGGTGACACGGATGATGAAGACGATGAACAGGTGGGTAATAGAGGGAGTGAGTTCAGGTGTGAAGACACGAGGGATTCTGGGAAGTGTAGTGCAGACGAAGACAGAGTGGTGCACACAATGACTGTGACAGAGAGAAACAAAACAGAGAAACAATGAATGCACACAACAAACCAGCAAAGACATGAGGGAAAGGAGCACAGTATAAGGGGAGCAGAGCACATGAGGATCAGGTGAACACAATCAAGCAATCGAGGACAAGACAAAAGAGGCTTGTTCGACTTCATACAGCGCTGCGCAGACCGATCGGCGGCTGACTTGAAGCAGTGCATGCTGCTTAGACATTGTGTCCGACTTGAGACAGCGCCAACGCCATGTGACTTTGACGTATGCCATCAAAATACCGTGAGAGCGATTTGAGAGCAGCCGGCTGATTCATTCTGCGCAGCCTCTCCAGAGCGATGTCGAACACACCTAAGGGCTGAATCCAAAATCGCCCCGTATACCCTCAAATATGGCATTATTTGAGAGGACAGCCATCTGTAGTGGTGTCCGAAACCATAGTGGACATTATTGAGTGAACTCATTCCATACCACAATGCACCGCAATAACGAGTGCACAGCCGATGTATACTCAACGGTAGTCCAAATTCACTCACTCGTTTTCATTCACTCCTCCAAGTGAACCGTATTAGTGGACTAACGTAGGGAATAGTCATTGAGGATTTAGGGGGGGATTTCGGATTCATCCAAGGACTGAACAAGGATGCGTGGTAATGGGAAACAAGGAGGCGGGACGAGAGGAGCACATGGCCAACACAAACAAAGACTGAGCCATGTGCTTGCTCAGGCACAAGACAAACAAAGATTCATGAGTTCACACTTACATATAATTAAGTAGAGTAAGAGTTATGCGTATTTGTTGTGCTGTCCGGGGGAAGGGCTCAGAGCTCTGAATGTTGGAAACTCCGAAAGATGAGTGACTAATTACTATATGAGCTAAAACAGAAATTATTCAGTTTGACTTCTCTATATTCTAATTCTTCTAAACACATACAATATCTTGTTAACACTTTATTTTGATGGTCCCTTTTGAACATTCTGTTGACTATAACTTTGCAACTACATGTCAACTAACTCTCAGAGTATCAGTAGACTGTCTACTTAATATCTGCCAACTCTTTATTGTGATGGTCCTCCAACATATTCTACTTTGCAACTATATGTCAACTACAGGTGCAACATTACTTATAGTCAACAGAATGTGTTAAAGGGACCATCAGAATAAAGTGAACCCAATATCTTTAGGTCAGGAATTGGCTGAAATGTATTAATGACGTCAAACAACATTGGATTTTGTGTCTCATGAGTGATGATCATTGACAATTTTCTTTTTATTTTGAGGTAAAATGACCCTTGATGATATTCACAAGGCCACTGAATTTGAACATGATTACTGCAGTAGGAACACTTCATCTTATGACCACCCGTATCCCATCATGTACAAAGGGAAGGGGGTTGTGGGATTGGCCGTAGAAAAAAGATGAATGAAAGCCTTGCAGAAAGTCGTCAGCGAGATGATACGAGAGTAACGTCTCGAACATTCTTCATTTTTACAACCATTGATTTTCACATGCCGCAAGCTCTCCTGCTGTGACACTTCCCATCAAGGTGAGACTCTTATATTGGGATGTATTTTTCAACCTTGTGACTTTGCTGTGGTCCTGGAACGTTCTGTTGCTTCAGAAGGGGAAACAATTTAAAATTGTATATTAAGTGCAGTTTGACCTGTTGTAAAAAACAAAAAACCTAAAATGTTAATGAAGATGAGTTTTCTAGATTTGATTTAATTAGCTTAAAATTGGAGAACCCTCTATAGCTGATGTTTAAGCCACAACATAAGGGGAATTATGTCCTTAGGTAGTCATTACCTTGTTCTGTTTAACAAGATACATTTTGTTGAAAACCTTAAGAAGTGCATGTTTTGGTATGTATAGACAACAAAAAATAGAGTCTTAAAGAGACAATTCTCCCTTAAAATGTAAATTGTGTCATCAATTACTCACCCACATGGCGTTCCAAACCAGTACAACTTCATCTGTGCAAAGTAAAAGTTTTGTTTTGTTTTGTCCATACTATAAAATCAATGGTAACCAAATCTTTTTTTTTTATATATTTTTTTTATATGTTCATACAGTATATGACGGGGAAAAAAAATCCATATTTAAAAAAAAATATATAATTAACCCAAGATTTGGTTAGAAGTTAGAACTCTTTGTCACCATGAAGTCAAAATTGACAATTCGTATTTGTTTGGAATACCGCAATGTTTACTGTAGAAGATTTTGTGAAATGTAATCAAAACAATTAACTCCATTCCCCCTAGCAATGATATTACTCACATGAAATTACAGCAATTAGCAAATGATCCAATCAATTCCAGATGAGGGAAGGTCCTGCCCTACAACAAACATTAAATAATGTAAAACAAATGTAAATTAAATGTATTATTTTACAGTAAGGTCTCATTTGTTAGCATTAGTTAATGTATAACTGATAATGAGCAATATATTTTACAGCATTGTAAACCTTATTGTAAAGTGTTACCGAAAGAAATTGAACACTCTTTTTACTCTGACCTTTGATATTGGAAGTATTCTTCCACAACTTTTTGTATTTTTCACAGCTTTTTGTAAATTGGTTTTCAGCTTCCTATGGCAGTCTGTGTGTCCTGCGGTTCTAGGGGCCTGTGGCAGTCCAAGGCCCCAGGGCACTGGTCCCACTGGTCTATAATCCAGCCCCGGTGAAAAGTCTTATTTGATTGATTTACTGATAAACTAGTCAAGGGAAGACAGATTTACATGGCTAACAAACACCTGACTTACAGGCAACCTGGTTTTCTATTCAATAGCTTAATGGATCTTTAACAGTTGTACAATCTTTAAAGAAATTTGAATCTGCACAGCAACCTCCTGTGTATTCTGCCAACACTTGGTATTGCCATGGTTGTGTGGAAGCACATGAAACCCTAGTTTATTAATAGCAATAAAACATATTCTATATGAACTTTTGCACTTCTGTATTCTTATTTTAGACACAAATCTTTGTGAGCAATGAACAGTGTATATAAAAAGAGCAGGCAAGTGGCCTGAAGGCAGCAATGCATTAAGCATGTGATATTATTTATATCTAAGAAGTGAGAGTGACCTAGTAACTTGAATGTCTTATGGAACATGTGTGTGTATAAATACGTGCATGTGTTGGGAAATACATATTATTCACAAATGCTCAATGCTTTTACCTTTAGAGTACAGTACACTTCAGGAATCCAATGTTTCTGGACGAACAGAGAGAGTGTACTGGAATCTTTACTCCAATCTTGTGTCACATGATCCTTCAGAAATCATTCTAATATGCTGATTTGGTGCTCAAGGAACATTTCTCATGAGTTTTGGAAACCGTGATACTTTTTCAGTATTTTCAGTTTCTTTGATGAATAGAACGATCATAAGAACAGCATATACTGTAGGTAGAGGCATTTAGAATTTGAGAATACTATTAATTTATGTTATTTTAGTCCCCACATGTTAGTCCCAACATGTGCACTGGCACTTATTTATACACACACCCCTGCTGCATAAGACATGTGAGTATAGTAGTATGTAAAGGTTATTACTGTCCTTTTTTTTTTTTTTAATCTATTTTATTAAATTTTTACCAAAAAATCCTACTGACCCCAGACTTTTGAAAAGTTATGTATTTTGAATAGTAACAAAATAAAACTATTGCTGGCAATATGAAATTGTGCAATTGTAATGAATTGTGATGAATTATTTATTTACCAGTTATGAAACGGTCATGTACACATGGAGAATCATTTTTTTTCTTTTTTTTTTACAGTATTAATATAATTAATATAATCAAGTAATAGAGTCAGTTCAGTTAAATGAAATCAGAAATTATTATATTTATGTTATAATTATTTTCTGCAAATGTGACTTTCTTTATTGGATAATGTTAAGTCACATATTTAGGCTTTGTCTGAAAAAACGTGACATTTAGGTCTGGCTTTATGTTGGTATGTAATACACACTTTTCATAATCTAATCAATTCCAGATGGATAAAATCAAGTCCTGTCCTAATAAACTATGAAATGCATTAAATTGATAATACAATTGGTTGGATGTAGCAGTTCACAGTAACTTTGATGTAGGAACATTTGATGTAAGAAAGTTTTTGACATCATGACCTGCATTTCTGGTCTGTTTCTCAATCAAATCTTTTTTATTTGCACATTTTGCACCTCTAAGTGTGAAGGAATGATGCAGTGTCCTTTTGTATTCTGCAGACTTTAAACATTCACACTGAACTGTGTCACACTCAAGCAAAGTTGAAATAATTGGTGTAAGCACAAATAAAGTGCTCAATAGCGCAATTTTAGAATTCAGCAACGGAAACAGAAAGAATGTCTATCTAAGCCATTTCAGGACTGCATTCCTACAGATAAAGCAATACATCATGATGTAAACCTCACAGAGAGGGGGTGGGGGGTGGGGGGGGGGGGACTTAATTAGCCTTCCACAACACAACTGAGTGACATTTTTAATAAGAGAATTTGCAACAAACAAATTCAAGTGTTGTAGCACTTCCAAAGTGCATGCGTTCAAGTATGCTTTCCAAAGCGCATTTTTGAATGAGTCAGCACTGGTGAAATTGCTGTAGCTATTCGAATTTACCTCATGATTGCCTTTAAGTTTGGAGATATTTAAATTGAGACAGATACACATTTTATTTTCACAGCCTCCCCTGAGACAACATGCAACAACAAAGTAAAGTGCATGAAAAATCTATGACTAATGATAGGTGATTATGGCCACCCAACATTTAATGGGCTCACTATACAGTGTGAAGAAGGGTTACAGTGGATTTTGAGAAGAACAGCTAGGTGTTTATTTTAGAAAATTGTCTACTAACAATGGCCAACAATTGGTATACATACACCACAGGAGAATGTTGTCCATATTTTTATTTATGGAATGCATGGACAACATCTGAAATTATGTAATATGCTTCATAATATTCTTTAGTGGAAATGTCGTCTTCTTTTTAAAAAAAAAAAATTTTATAAACAATTTAAAAAGAACCCTTGAAAGTAAGTTTATAGCTAGAAGTTTTATGTATTCTAATTAGACACAATTATAATTTTTTAAATAACATTTTCACAGTTTGTAACATAATTTGTGTACCAATTGTGTAAGACTGAAGTTTGGCAATTGAATGTTTTGTTGGAGCAAGGGTAAAAAAAAAAAATTCTTTCCAAAAACCTTTTATTTCGATTGTCCACTGTTTTCAAAAACGTGCACCTTTGAACGCTGTTATTGTGTACATGAATGGCCTTATGTTTTGGAACAACATGAGGGTGAGTATTTAATGACAGAAATTAAATTTTTTGTTTCAATTTCTTTTCAAATGTTTTTTTTTTGGGTGAACTAACCCTTTAATATCTGCTGACACTTTATTTTGATAGTCTTAAACTACAAGTAATTTTGCAAATACGTCAACTTATTCTACTTACCCTAACAGTCTACTAATACTCTATCGAGGGTTAGTTGACATGTAGAGTAGAGTGTAACCCCCCCCCCCCAAAAAAAATTATATATATATATATATATATATATTACTCTCTGTGACATTAAAGCATTTAAAGGGGAAAAAACTCAACTATAAACTTTATGCTGCTGAAGAATTTGGAGAAGATGATGACGGTGATGATCATCAGTCTGCTGAAACTGATTTCAGTTGCATTTACAAATAAAAAAGAAGCCATCAGAAAATCTGGTCTCTTGTGCCTGCAGCCATGTTTCTTCTATTGCTTGACTGTAGAGCAATTTAGATTCAAATAACTACGCATACAGTGGTGTCAAAGGAGCACTGTCATTTCCATTGTCATTATCCCAGTGGTCTTTAATATCATAGCTGTCATTCTAATTCATTAAAGCATCTAATGGCGTTCGGACAGCCTGGAGCTCTCTCTAAAGTACCTTACTTTAATGAGATGACTGCAAAGATGTCTTGCATCCAACTCGAGGTTGTATAGAGGGTGAAGCTTGGAAGTAACTAGGAAATTTGTCTCAATGACCTTCTTACTCTCTACATTCACTTGAAAGAGGTCTGTCAAGTTTTGCACCATTTCACCAGAGAAAGCACTTATACTAGAGTCGGCTCATTCCACCCTTGGGTCTATGGGAATAGCAGGACTTTACTTGTGCAAACATGCCTCCATTAGCTAATCATATGATAAATTTGCTCCTTAACTTTCAAATGCAGGGGCTGACTGATGCATATTTATCATGAAACATGTGCTTTGGGTGATGATACCTAGACCAGAAGTGACCATTTTGAGGGCATTATCACATTGTAATTGGAATACTTGTTCCTATATCTCAGTTTAAAATCAAGAGACAACTATTAGTTAATTGATTTTCCTGATGCAGTTAGTTCACATGAAATAAAATAAAAATTCTTTAAAAGTTACTTTTAAAAATAATGTGTTACAATACTGTGTTACTCCCTAAAAAGTAACAGTAACACTTTACTTAAAGCCCTTATATATGATGCATTATAAAGGAATTCATAATGTAAATTATAATGCATTGTATTTTTTCATAAATAATTGTAACCAAAGTTGAAATGCATAAATGCATTATAATGTTTGCAGATTCTGAAATTGGTTGTTTATCATGTGTTTTAATGTATTATTACTTGTATACTTTATACTTTTAATGTATTATACAAGGTGTGTTCAATTATTAGATAAGTGTTATAATTATTATACCTGTAGTTACATGTATTTCTGAGACTATAATGCATTATAAGGTGCATAATTAATGTATTAAAATACTTTTATAATGCATTATACATAAAGGCTTTATGTAAAGTGTTAGCAAAGTAACTATTAACTAGTAATGCTACTTTTGCGTTACTTTTTCTGTCCTGAGATGGGTTTGGTTGTTTGGTTCATAATAAAAACTAAATTAAAAGGTCTAATTTTGGCAACTATAAAGGTCCTTTCACACGAAAAGTGAAATTAATAAGCCTCAGGCAGAAGGAAATACACATTCAGTGCTGTACAGAGGGCGCAGCTCAAACAAACCTTTTAGCTGTGCTGCCCTTCTGGATTGCAGAAGAATAGGATGCAGGAGAGGAAAGTTCTACGGTGCGTCTGAAATCGTGTGCTGTCTGCGTAGGAACTACATTTGAACTTGATTCTGAATAATTTGAGAACTCCTTTCGTACTCCACGCAGATCATAAACCGTTGAAATCGGTTGAGAAATGTAAGTGCTATTGTGTTTTTTGTCGTGAAAAAAATGAGGCTCCTGGTTTTGTCTTGCACAGACCAATATGACGAACTCTTAGATTTATTGCAGCAACAGGGGCAATGGGGCATCTGTGTATTTTATACATCTATGACTACAACAACCATCATACTTAACACTGCACCCAACTAACTCCCAATTCTCTACACAAGAGGACATGAAAGCTGTCAATCAATAAATGGGAAAACAAAATAACTTGCGTTACTTTTTTGAAAAAGTAACTCAGATATTTTGATGTTCATTAAAAGTAATGCGTTACTTGACTCCTTACTTGAAAAGTAATCTGTTTAAGCAACCCCCAACACTGGGAATAAGTAAATGAACTCAGCAATGAAATCATAAAAAAGGAACAACAACAATATAACATACAATTCGATGAGTTGCATAACACAACTCATCCGTCATTTGGATGAGACGTTAAACCGAGTATCCTGACTCTCTGTGGTCATTAAAAATCTAGGAGTCATTAAAAAAAGAGTAGGGTTGTAACCCCAGCATCCTGGCCAAATTTGCCCATTGGCCCCCGTCCATCATGGCCTCCTAATCATCCCCATATTCTGATTGGCTTCATCACTGTCTCCTCTCCTCCAGTAAGCTGGTGTGTGGTGGGCGTTCTGGCACACTATGGCTGCCGTCGCATCATCCAGGTGGTGCTGCACATTGGTGGTGGTTGAGGAGATTCCCCCCTTCTATGTAAAGCACTTTGAGTGCTGAGAAAATCGCCATATAAATGTAATGAATTATTATTAGTAGTAGTAGTAGTATTAATTCAGTTTAAATAAGAGGTGAAATAGCATTAGAGCAGCTAATAAATAAATAATAAAATAGCAAATGACTAAATGAAACAGTTTGTATTTTATCGTGTTTTAGTTTGGTTTGCCCTATCTGTCTGCCCATCTGTATTCACTAGTTAGTTTTCTTGGTTTCATGTTACGCACCTGTTTCAGTTTCTCTTGATTAGCTACCCCAGTGTATTTAAGTCCAGAGTTTGGTTCTGTCCTTGGTCTGGTAATGTCTTGTCTTATGCTGCCCTTGGTTATTCGTGTGAGTTCTGGATTATTGGGTAACACTTTATTTGAAGGGGTGTGCATAAGACTGACATGACACTGTGATAAACATGACATAACACCTGTCATGAACATGAAGGAGTCTTTATGAATGTTTATGACTGTTGTCATTAAGTGTCATTCGGTAAATTATGACACTTTTAATGCAAAGTTGACATTGTTTAAAATGTCTTTGTTATGACAACTTGACAATAACAAAGACAAAACATTTCTTTGTTATGACAACTTGACATTACCCAAGACAAAAATGTCTTGATTATGACAACTTGATATTAACAAAGACAGAAATGTCTTTGTTATGACAACTTGACATTAACCAAGAAATCATAACCTGTCAACCTGTCACAAATTTGTCATAACAGGTCTAATTATCAAACTTAAAGCATTTGACAGTCTAATAACCCTTAATGACATCTTTATAACTAGTACAATGTGTTTCACTTTACTTGAGGACAAGTAAAATATTCATGACACAGTTATAATGGTGTCATGACGGCCAAAGTTGTGACAGGTTGACAGGTTATGATTTCTTGGTTAATGTCAAGTTGTCATAACAAAGACATTTCTGTCTTTGTTAATGTCAAGTTGTCATAATCAAGACATTTTTGTCTTGGGTAATGTCAAGTTGTCATAACAAAGACATTTTAAACAATGTCAACTTTGCATTAAAAGTGTCATAATTTACCGAATGACACTTAATGACAACAGTCACAAACATTCATAAAGACTCCTTCATGTTCATGACAGGTGTTATGTCAGTCATGTCATGTCAGTCTTATGCACACCCCTTCAAATAAAGTGTTACCGATTATTGTTTTTCATTTGATTAAAAGACTGCTGCAAATCCATTCTACTGCTCATTCTTACCTGAACATGACAATGTAGGCAAGCAATCTATTTTTTTAATAATGCCAAGTTGTCCAAGTGAATTGCTAAAACCTAAAACAGAATCATGTTTGTCATGGTGGGTGAAATGAAAGGAAGCGGAAAGTTGTTTCACTCGTTTTCCCACACTTCCCCACCGGAATTTCCTCTCCAGAACATTAAGCACAACAACAATGGACAGCCCAAGTGAATGACATGGAACATAAGCAGAAAACTAGTTTTAAAAGACAAAAGAAGCTTGTAAAAGGTGACCAGAACAGGTCGCACATATATTTTGGTCTTTTACTTTTTCTACATGACCACTGGGGACTGTTCCAAAATGAGGGAACAGTGATGCTATTAATGTTACCAAAATGTTAGGTACAGTATTATGATGTTCTGCTGTAATGATGAAAAAAATATCATAAAAATGTTATTTAAACAACAATTGCTCGCACATTCTGCCTTTTAGTGCTGCATGTACTGTAAAATAGCTTCGTAGGACCTTGTCCATGGTCCTGAAGTCACACTTCCTCAGCTGAGCAAACATGGTAACTGTCCATGGTCCTAAGCTTACTCTTCAGTCATAGCCCTCAGCAAATGTGCATCTGATGGAGCTTTCTTTCAAAGAAGACAATAATGAGCTGTCAAGCAGTATAAACTTAGTTGGATTTATATTTATTGTGATACACGAAAGAGCACTAGTTAGGTTTTAATATTCTCAGAAAAGACAGTTCATTAGGATACCATGTACCCAAGTCATTGCCTTGACCACTGCCTAGCACACATCTGAATCCACTCCACATTACACCCAGTAAACATATGATGTAAAGTCAGAGGGTGTTACTGATATGGCTTGTAATGCCTCATTAAGCTAATCTTGTAAAGCACAGCTGAACTGCTGCAGATAGTGCTGACGGCCGTCCATCTCTGCCCTTCACATCAATGTTCCTCACGTTTCAGCGGGGACCGTCAAAGCGCTAAATGGGGGTTGAGGATGTCCACATCACCACTGGGGCCATCCTGTCCAGAAGATGCAACAGAGAAGCTCCTTTAAATGTGCCACCGAAACACCACTGCTCTGCATCACTGCTAGCATGGTTGCCTAGCAACTAGACAGCAGCAGATGCCTGCATCCCTCATCTACTGAGTAAAAATACATGGGGAAAAAGCACACCACTTATCCATTTGTGCAATATGCAAAATTATTTTTATAATTTCATTTGTTCCTTAATCTTGATATAACATCGCAACCTGTATGTTGGCGTGTGCAAAAAAGTGGCACTAATTTCAAAATCTTATTTGTCCGTCATTATTTACTTTTTTTTTGGTCGTTTCTGAGTTTGTGTTTGTGTTTTTGATAGTGTGTTGAGCTGAAGAATGTGGAAGAAATGCATGAAAATGCGCCGGGATACTCTCGCAGCATTTTAATAGGTTGCAGCGCGCGAGCCGACAAGTACAGACATCATTCCTCCGCGAGACAAGCGCGTGGACAGACTGCCTTTTCTCTTTAGTTCGCTTTCGCTTTTATTTTTTTCAACAAACACCGGCATTTTATTCAGCACATTCAAAGAGGGACCATGTCTTTTACTCTTCTTTTGAAATCCAAGCGTGTACGACTGAGATTTCTGTTCCAGTCTTGATTCTTTTTTACGATTCCTGGAGGTGTTATTGCAATTGAAGTGTGTCATCATTTGCTCTGAACAAGAGCAGGAACATGCTCGGGGATACAATCGAGAGATAAGGGGGGTTTTCCAGTAGGCTAGACAAAGCTTGGACATTTGCAAGCGTTTTATTGAGATACATACGTTTTTTTTCACCCTGCTTCTGCTTCATATAAGGTTGTACTATGGACTACAAGCTCTGACGTCTGCATCAGATATTCTCTGCTGCATTTCTTTAAATGTGCATCTTTTCTCCCCAGTGACTTTGAGAGGAATATCTCGACCATCAGCAGTAGGGGATGCAGATTTTTTTTTTTCGCCTCCAACCTTTATAGCTGAGGGGGGAAATAAATAAAAATATCACTTACTGTGGAGCACCCCCCTCTTTGAAGGAGCATCTCTGGAGCCATGGCTTGCCCACAGCTTTGGACCTGGAAATTGCGACGACAGGAGTAGAAGAAGATTGATTCTCTTCCATTTTTTATTTTTATTTTCATCATCTTATCTTTATTTGTTTTTCTCCATGTTTTGGTTGAAGAAGACTTTCCAGCACTTTCCCAGAAGTCCAGTCGAAGCTGAGAGAGATGTCTGATCTTCTGGTTTTGATCGAGGGGGTCTCTGACCTACACGGATTTCCATAGCTGAAGAAAAAAAACAAGAAAAAAAAAACAACTGGACCCATTAAATATTTTATTTAGTTTTTTATATTTTTTTATTTATTTATTTTTATTTTATTTTGCGGGGCCATCACACATGTGTGCATTTGTGCTTTGATCTCTGTCATTCATTTGGCCTTTTTTTTTTTCCTCCCATCCCCTTCTGTTGGATTATTTTCGATTATTATTATTTTGGGGGGGTTGTTTGTTTGTTTGTTTTTGTTTTGCTTTCCTTTTTTGTTTGTTTGTTTTACATCGGTTTGGAGCACATGCGGTTGGATTACTGAAACTGAATAAACGGATTTGTGGAAATGTTGGGTCCTCAAGAAGACAAATTATGTGGAATTGTTTCTGCTCTGGCGGCTTTGTCCTTTGTCTGCTTTGTACAAAGGTAAGAAAATTATACATATTGGAAATGATGACTATTGGATTGGATGAATGATCCCACTTATTGGTCAAATCCCAACAGACACTCACATGATTCGCTGATATGGATATAGCGTACATAATGTTTAATTTGCTATGTTTTTTTTTTTTTTTACCTGAATAAACTGTCGAATTGTGTATGCAGTGTCTAAGAGAGAGAGAGAGAGAGAGAGAGAGAGAGAGAGAGAGAGAGAGAATCATAGGCTATGTGTAAGAAACATGGTTATTTCAATTCTGCAGCGCATTTATAGGCTTATTATTGAAAACTAACAAATTTTCTTTCTCATGTCTTTTGTTTGTCGATTACATATTATTCTCCTTTGAAAAAAAAAACCCGAATTAATTTCCATGTTCAGTTAAATAGTAAATTATTTAATTATTAACTAATTGAATATATAGCCTATGTATTTCTAAATACTCATACTGCATTTTTTATCCACTTGGCCTAGTGATTTAACAGTGACATCTCGGTATTCTGGCATCAATTAAAATCAGGGCATGACAGAGCTGTGTTTTGAATCGCATTTAAGCTAAATGTTTTAGCAACGATCGGTTTCATCTGTAACAATACATATTTCTATGCAATTATCCACTGAGTGAAATACACATTTACAAATGATCAGTGCTTTTCTTCTGATTCACCCCCACCCATACCACCATGTCACTGGCGTTAGAAGAGATTCATCATAACTCAGCCAATAAGAATAAAAACGACGACGCCTATTAGTCAATAATGGTTAATGACATGTGTTCGCTGGTGATCATTGAGATGCAACGTGGCTTTGAAGCCTCTGAGGCCGAAGACGCATATATCTTTTCTCCATCTCATACTGTGAATTTGGAACACCTGTAAGACAAATGACAAGCCTTATTATATGTTAAACACTGCTATCTTTACTCATCGCATGTCATGATTGTTATGATTTTCACTAAATCTAGTTGAAACCAATAGTGCTAAAACCCAATGCCTTCCATTTTGACGTTTTACTATTTTCATTTCAAGTGCAGTGTGCATGGCTGAGGTATGGAATTTTCAAATGCATTAGTTTGAAGCCACATTGGCTTTTTCATGTGCATATTATTAGTTGTCAAACACTAACATATCCCTCTAAACAGAGGTTTTGAACCTTTATAGACCCAGGAACCCACACCTACAAGTTCAACCAGGGACTCCCAAAACTTTCAATGTATATAAATTTTCATGAATAATATTAACATTATCAAACATCATTACACACACTGAGACAACAATTCATAAAGTGTAGATGCATTTTTATTCTTCTTGTATTTTTAAAGGTAACACTACATATTTTTCGTAAGCAGATATGTCCATAACGTGTAACGTTATACTACATCGAAAACTATTTTATTTATAAAGTTTTATGCATACATAATGACCTCATATTAGTCGAGCTCTTTTCAAAAAGTGTCTGTCATACCACAAAAATAGTGAAGGCCAAATGAAAACTAGTGAAGGCCAAAAGCCCAAATTTTAAAATGTCTTTTAAACATTCATATACATTTTATCCTAAAATCCTGATGTTGATTAAAAAAAGGAATATGTTATGCGTTGTGCGTCAACTACCCATCTGTTGACAGAGCCTCAGGGGCCCCAGGACCCCAAGTTAAACAACCCTGGCTCTGGACTGCATGTTTGAACCAGATAAACCCAGTCATGCCAGTTGTCAAAGTTACATGTTGAATTGACCACCCCCAAATGACAGTTAAAACAATAAATTATTCAATCACATAGATTTATGTTAATGATTATGTGGTGGTTATATTGATCTAAAGACAAGCCTCTTCGGATTGGCAATTACACCAAACATTCTCAGTCTGTCTGAATGAAAACAAAATGCACTGGTATGAAACAATCAAGGATATAATTAAATTACATCCTATGAGTTAACAAATTTGCTGTATATTTGGTTTAGCTAAATTTTGTCAAAAAGTGCTCTCAATTCTCTCTCTTGCAGCACCTCCACCGGAAATACCGGAATATCTGTGGCCAAGACGACAGTGGACAAATTGCTGAAGGGGTATGACATCCGTCTCCGGCCAGACTTTGGAGGTACACATGATCCTTTCTTAAAAACGTATTCCTATACTCTCACCAGTCAGTCGCTATCGGAGAAGTCACTTATCTGGAGTCTAGTGATAAACATTTTTGTGGCAAATGCAGTACTGTGTGTTTACAGAAAATATAGTGCTATGTTTTCCGCATTGCACATCTGTTCATAAATCTCTCTTTGAGGTTTTCAAAACTTGCTGGTTTGTTGCTCATGATCTCATGTAAAGACGGAATATAAAGTGATTGTATGAAGGCAGACATTTTCAAGAAATTGCTGAAACATCTCATGGTTTAATAGCATCAATTTCAAGGTTAGGCAGAGAAAACAAGGAGCTGTTTAGGATGGCAAGGCACTTTGTACTCTTGTATCCCGTATTTATTTATTTATTTTCCCCCGGACCCCTCCTTTCCTATAAAAAGTTGTGTGGGTACAGTTTTCACAAAGGCTGAGCACACAGTTTTAGGTTGCAGCTCATGGTCCATATTTCTGCACACGTTCACATTGTTGAAGGACAACGAGATGCTTTTCGAACCACGAAGTCGGGAGAAAATTTTGTTTCACCACAACTAGAAGTTGGCTTGTCTGGCTATTCATTACAAGCATTCTGTTTGCCCCCTGATATTGCAAAGAGACGATAAATTTGCTACAGAATGTACCTTTCAATTCAGCTTTACAGATCCCCTTCAGCATATTGCTTTGTATTACAGTATCTATCTATCTATCTATCTATCTATCTACTTGTATGTCAATGTTTGTCACTATTTAAATATCATATTATGTGTATTATTTATGTTTTTAAAAAAAAAATTTTTTTATTATTTGATAGATTCCCTCAAACTGTATTCATGTTTTTACCATAGATTTGCGTTTTTGGCCTTTTTGAATTTGCTGGTGACAAGTCCGATATAGAATTCCTCTGATTTGCTGTATTTCAGGACACATTGACCAATTGGAGATCATTAACATGTTCTCTATTCTCTTCAACACCATTTTTACACCACACAAAAGATTTTTGAATCGTTTCACCAGGAGTGATGGCCCCTCCACAGAGCACTGATGCAGCGCTGCACGTTTGTATTGGGAGCCGCATCCGCTCTGATGCAGGCCAGGGAACTGTAGTCTATCACATCCTGATAATTCTATCATCAGTCAGAGCCCAAGTCTCCTGACACAACTGCTGACCAACTTCAGCTTTGGAGCACCGTGCATTTTAATTGGACCCAGACCGCAGCTACGCTAGCCAGAGAGAGAGAGCGAGAGAGAGAGAGAGGGGGGAGGGAGGGGGGGATGGGTGAAGAGGGCAAAGAGGAGAGAGATGGAGAGAAAGAAAGAGGCCAGTTAGGTTGTCGGGAAACCAGGCTGCCCTAAAAGAGCTTCATCTCTCTGGCCGGCTAGAGGGATAGCCGCGGGGTTTGGCCGTGGTGTATTTGTGTGTGTGCGCATCCCAAGTCACATCACAACACACATGAAGGCAAAGCCTGCTTACAGATACATGAATTCACACAAAAACAGTTGCGCAACAGTTTTGCTGTGCAAAAAAAAAAAAAAATGCCATTAACAAAACATCCAGAAGCAAGTTTAATGAACCTCTAAACGTACTGAAATTGTGTTGCACATTGCGTTTTTTAAAGGCATTGTCATTCTTTTCAGTGCAAATGTCGTATTATAGATTGCTCCTTCCAATTTGAATTAACACTGCAAATGCCAAATTTCAATTCCATTTAGCAGGCTTGATATATAGATTTGGTGCTCAAATTTTTAATTTGTTTAAATATCATAAAGGTTCTGATTATTAAATGGTTATACAGTTTGGATATCTTGTTGACTTCCATGTGCCTCAAACAAAACTCTGACTATTATTAAAGTGCAAATATTTTGCTAATTTAAATTCATTATTTTATTTGATTATTTACTATTATTATTATTTATTTTTAAAAAAAAAATTTTTTGGGGGGGGGGGTCTGTTTGAAAATATATTTACATGATTTAAAGTTAAAAAAAACATTGGCGTTTTACTCAGTGTCTTTGGTTGACACAGTTGACACAGATCACAGTTGACATTCTCAAACTTGTGCAAGTTTGTTCAAACTCCACATCATAGTCACTTGTGCACATCATAAAAGCAAGTTATCATTCTTTTGAACAAACTTCCAGTGCTTTGGTATGTTCATGCAACTGATTATGTACAATTGTCTTCTGTTTCCTACATTATCAATTCCTTATGTCTTGTTGATCATAATACATTATACTTGTTCTCTGTTGAATAGTGTTATCCCTCAAAACATAGGCATTAGTTAATTGCGTAAGTCATTAAATGCAAAATGGTTGAACTAGTTGTCATAATCTGTCAAGCATATTTTCTTTTAATTTCTATTAGATTTGTTTATTTGTCTTGAATTGATGAACTGCACAGATGAAGCTTGAATTTAACTAATAAAGGGGAATGTAAAGCATTAGATCAACCAGTTCAGAGGTCCATCTCATGACCTTTCGATAGACAGAGAACAACACTGTTACAAATTCTGATAATAGAAGAACAACAGAGAAATGAACAGGGTCAACAGCCGGAAAGAAAAAGAGGAGTATGGGAAAAAGAAAAAGGATGCTTGGAGGAAGGGTAGAGAGGCAAAATGGTTGAAAAGTTAGAAGAGGCCAATGACATACTGTACTGTAGGCACATTTCCGATAAAATAAAGGCCACTATTGTGTAACATGTTCTTAATCATGGCGTCTCAATGGCAGAGGCTGGTCGAGCGGGGCAGCCAAATGTTGAGAGAACAACTGCGTCCTCAATCATTCAAACGTTTCGTAGACAGATCAGAAATGGTATGTAATCCAAAAATGTGCACTCTTCTGTAATACTGTGTACTTACTGTAATGCTGTAATGCCTTATGTTACAGTAGTCCTCTCACATTTTACAGTATACTGTAAAATATACTTATACAGATACACACATAGTATTATACAGATACATACATGGCTTGTCTCTTTCTTTGACATTTTACTGTAATTTGTTGTCAGAGAAACAGTAAAAGCGAAACAGACCAGTCTCTTACTATCAATATCTTATATATGCTAAATTTGTACTGTTGAAATTAATCTTTTGCCATACACAAAAAGTGCCGCCTTGTGCATTTTCAGTCAGTCATCAAAACCATCACCATAGTTTACATCAGGAAATACTGTCAGAGTATACACTGTTAGAAACAACATGGCTAAGCATTCTGACTATCTTGTTTGTGAACAATGGCACAATGACTTATTCTGATGGCACTGATATGTTCATTGACATAAATTGATGAACTATGGATTTGTTACAGGCTTTTGCAGGTAATCCATTGTGTGGTGTCTGGTTTGCATACAAAGCGACTGAGAAAAACAATATTTTCTCATATTATACATTGTATAGTCTGTATCTGTATAGTACAAAATAGTTTTTTTTTTTTTTACTTTAAAGGGATAGTTCACCCAAAAAATGAAAATGTTGTCATCAATTACTCACCAATTACTCAGTCCAAACCTGTTTGAGTTTCTTTCTTCTGTTGAACAAAAAAGAAGATATTTTAAAGACTGTTGGTAACCAAGCAGTTGAATGTAGCCATTGACCTCTACTAGGAGTTAATGGCTACCGTCAACTGTTTTATTACCAACATTCTTTAATTAATATATATACTGTATATATATATATATATATACTTTTTTTTTTTTTTTTTTTTTTTTTCTTGTTCAACAGAAGAAAGAAACTCATACAGGTTTGGAATGACATGATGGTGAGTAAATGATGACAACATTTAAATTTTTGGGTGAACTATCTCTTTAAATCAACCAACCCCATCCATGTATTTGTTTGTTCCAGTCTTTCTATTGTAGCCATTCTCACCCTTTTAGGGTTCATTGTTTCAGCAGCAGTAGATGATGGGTCATTTTATTCAGCCTTGCTTTACACTCGACTTTGTTGCCCTTCATGTTAGCGTTATAGTTATAGTTATTGGCTTTGGCTTTGGCTCCAGCTCTCAACAAGTAGCCCATGGGTGTGCTGTACAGTCTGAGAAAACAACCTGGACTCAGCTTGAGTGGAATACAAAAACCCTTCTGCGTTGCTGTCTACTGCCTTGTTTCTTAGGCAATAGCCTGAGTCCTGACTGAAATTGTACTAATACTTGATTTGAAACTCGTTGTAGGCAGCAACGCAGTGAAGCGTAAAAGACTTGTGACTCACAATTGAAGTCAGTATAAAATTAGCATATTGCCAAAGCAATGTTTGCTAAACAAAGACATGATTCTTTTACACTGTAAACATGGTGCAGACAAATCTTGTGTGACACAGTCCACTTTCAACCACAAAAATAATCTGTTCATTTGTTGATGAAAAAACAATTTAACTATTTAATTTGAGCTGTTTATAATCTGAATTTATATCAACTCGTTTCACAGTATTTTCTTTGCAAGTGACAACTGTATAGTTAGATGCTATTTGTACTTACTGCAAATAGTGGCAGATAGTATTTGCTCTTCATTTGTCATAGTACATTATAAAACTACATATACCGCTAACCCTAACCATATTGAAAATTCTGATCGGTAAAGGAGTCCTCGCAGGTCCAGGTTTTGAGTGTAGTAACATGAACACATTGCGGTCAATGTGTCAGCCCATCCAATCAACATCAGGACACCACATCCAGTTTCAATTATAGGCCTATTCAAATCTGTAATTAACTTTATATCCACTTTTCAAATGTTTCCTTGATTTTTGCTTAAAGGGATACTTCAGGATTTAGCATTAAGCTTTGTATTAGTAGAAAACTTGTAGTATTTTCGAATTACCATGCTTTACACCCTCATATCCCCTTGAGAGGAGAGATTTATGTATTTTTTGTGTGGAAAAAATCCTCCAATGACGCAAAAAATCGCCATTTTGCGTCATCTGAGGATTTTTTGGCCAGAGGCGAAAGACTACAGCCAGTAGAGGGTGGGATCTCACTCACAGAATGTACACATAGTGTCAGCCATCTTTTTTTGGAAGCTAAGCTAGCAGGTTCTTGTTCTGTGGAGTAGTCGGGGTTACCATCCTCTTTTTCCTGGATATATCCAGCCGTCGAGGGATTAAGCTTTTGCTTTCTGCAGTCGCCATTCATTGTTTACATGCACATCTTTTGTTTCAATCTAACTGAATTCATTCCGATTGGTGAATTTGAATGTAGTGTTTACATGAACGCTAAACAAGTGATCAGTTGATGTGCGTTTTAACATTGCCAAGAAAATTCCCGCTCCACCGTGAGAGATACGAGACCGGTGCGTCTCACAGGTGTCGCTCATCAGTAATCACGCCACCGGCCTCGCGCCGTTCTCCCGCGGACCTCAGTCTCGTCCTGCTCGCCACAGTAAACATGATGAATGGCAACTGTAGAACGCAAAAGCAGAATCCCGGACATTTTGGGCGATCTCGTACTCGAAATCCCGGGCAGACTCATCATGGAGACTCAGTAGTAGCCTAGCCTTGTTGTTTAACTACTGCGCTCTGTTACCGGTAGGCGTGGCCTCCTAGGGCAGCGAAGCAAGTGCATTCTGGGAGTTGTTGTCTTTCATCCACATAAGCCAAAAATACATTTTCTGGCTTTTCTCAGTCTAGAAAGCTCCAAATTCAAAAATAATTTAACATTTCTTCTACATAAATGAGCCATTTTAAATACACATTCATCTTTCCAGAGGTGAAGTATCCCTTTAACTCTTTCCCTGCCATTGATGAAAATGTCCATAATTTGTGAGAAAACACTTCCCCGCCATTAACAGAATTTTCCGGCTTTCCGTGTTTTCACTGTTATACGCTAGGGGGCGCTATCACAAATCTTCTGAAAGAGTTCTGAATCTCCTGATCAAAACATGGGAAGAAGATGCAGAAACAAGCGAGATATCTGCATGCTTTAGGGCTGTTGATGGATTCCATCTACTCCATTTTGACCATCATTCTGAATATGATCCAGACGTAGTCTTTGTTAAAAACGTGATTTTCTCAGTCACGTTTTTAAAATGTTGCTTAAAATTTTGCTTAAAATGTTTCTTTTTTATGAAACTTACCAACATTCAAGTGTTGATTAAGTGTTGATAGTTTGTTTAAAAGCAGAGAGTCTGTTCTTTCTTTTGATATATTGCATGTTCAGGAATTCATACAACAAAATATTTTGGGGGCAATGACATTTTTGTGAAAATTATAAAAAAAAACGCTGGTGTGTGGCTGGCAAAAAAAAAAAAAAAAAAAAAGAAGCTGGCGGGGAAAGAGTTTAAATAAATGCATATCCAAACTCATCTGCAATTGGAAAAGGGAGAAGAATGGAAATTGGAAAATGGTGAATGGATTCAAACTCCGAATTGGATAAAAAGTTGCATAATTTTTTTTTGTCTGGCTTGAATAGATAGTGGTGGGCGGAGTTACTGTAAATAGCCTCTGCCAACAAGATGGGCTATTTATGTTATTATTTAACAATAAACCGGTGAGAGAAACAAAGACTAACTAAGATAACTAACTTACTAAGATTTAAGATAAACGAAAACTTAAAATAGTGGAAGACAGAAACATTACAAATATGTTGAATAACTGGTCCATAGAAAGTTGGACATATAATACAGTATATAAATGAATATTGTAACATTGTTGCACATCCGTCTTGTTTCCATGCCACTTGCTTTCTGCATAGTAATGGACTATTTTTCTTAGTGAAAGCTTTAGGCTAGTAACATGAAATATTTTCAATATTTTATGTATTTCCATGTATTTATTTATTAGGTAAGCAGCCGTATAATAAGTGAGATAATGTACAACCAGTTGGTCATTGAATGTATCTCAAATGAAACTCCTTCAGGGTTAAAACGAACCTGTTGCAAATCCTGATCACCCTGTCTGGGTTTATTTTGCGATCGTGACCAGCCGGCTGTACATGATCTCTTATGTATAAACCTGCTAAGAGTGTAAATATCCCAGTGGACAAATGACAATGGAAAATGATAATTTTCCTCCATTCAAATGAAACCGAATTCCCCATTGTATAGAAGAGGAAGACACAGGATTAATTACAGCCTGTGCTGGCCTTATTTACAACCTCAATAATCAGGGCAGCCTCTGAAGGTCTCTGAAGACCTTGAATTTACGAGATTGCTGTTTCTCATTTCAAGTCATCCTCTCTAACAAAAGATACCTTCATGTTCCCAGGTCTGGTTGAGTCTGGATATGTTGCCGGGGTCTGTTTATGTGCTGCCCATAAAAAAACATGCTGAAAGTTTAATCAACAGAATGGAACATGAATACAGTTGCCTAGATACGCAACATGTCACACCCGAGGCCATAAATCAACTACATGTTTTTTTTTCCGTTTTATTTCTTGCAACAGAAAGTCTTTTTTTTATATATATATATTTAGAATTATTATTATTAACATTCACAGTATGGAAATAAAATTACTCAAAAACTGATCCTCGGGATCCTTGTTATAATGTTAAGATAATTATTAACATAAAAAAAATATATACTTTGAAAGTGTAGCTTGCCAAGATACAAGCTACTCATTATTTACATAATTTAAAAGCTACAATGGGGGCAATATCTCTAGTTTTTGAATGAATGAACAATCTCCATATGACATATATGTCCCTATATCGCAAGTGATGCTGTCATATATGCTAAATATAAGACAATATATTGCTATCACATATATACATATATCTAGATATATGTTGAAATAGGTTTATAACATATATAAATTGTCCATATTAATTTAGTATATTGACATATATTAATACAATGTATATGATTATTGTTTATATAATATTGTATGTTATAACCATATATTTCACCGATATGTTTAATTTATATATGCCAATTTATTTAAACAACATGCATACATTTTACATGCTTATGGTTTCCTTATTAATTCATTCCTTGTTTTCCTTATTTGAACATCTTGAACTTTTAACAAGTCCACATTTCATTTAAATTGATATCCCATTTTAGAATTAGAACAATTTTGTATTAACTGTGAGCATTGTTCCAATATCACACATAAAAGACTGCATTATACATGCATAGCACATATGGGCTAGTTTTATGTCAGTATATGAAATTGTTCCATTTTCTAATAGGTTTTATATATGGGCAGATATATGTAGGCTGCATATATGTTTTCACTTTCTATGTGGATATATTTAATATATGTAATATTTCATATGTGTACATATATTACATATATTACGTACATACATTTCCGCATGGGATTGACAACCATTTAACTTAAATATATATTTAATAAATATATTAAGATAAATTATATCATAAAACATAATAATTTATTAACTGTGTCCAAAACAGCAGCATTTAACTAAATATTTCACTGTAAAAGAAGACCAAAAACGCACCAAAGGAACTTGAATCAGTAAGAAATCCAGACAAACCAATTCACTAAAATGTGATTCACTACATAAGAGACTTTAAAGGGATAGATGTGTTGAACAGAAGAAATAAACCCATACATGTTTAGAACAACTTGAGGGTGAGTAAGTGAGGACAACCTTTTCATTTTTGGGTGAATTATCCCTTTAAGGTGAACCCACTTGGCTGTGTAGCTCTGTAACACATATTTATGTGTGAAAATGAAACACAATTACATTCACATACCACGTTCACACTTCTCTCTCAACCTTACATATTTGTGAGCACAAACAAAATATTTACCTGTGTGTGTTTACATTACATAAGCAGTTCATGTTTTTCGACAGAACAGACTCCCTTCTATAGGTCTGTATCAGAGGATTCCTATTACAATCTGCCTGTATAGAAAGCTTCTAATTGAAAGTGTGTGAATATCAATTAACTGCATTTCTCTCTCTGTACTGATTGGTGACGCGGACACTACTAATGCCAACAGCAATGCTGTGCTGCAAACAAACACTGGAGGAGTCCCTTGTTGAAAATTATACTTTTAAAGAGTACTTATTACGGAAATAATATACTTAGAACAGAATAAGAATGCATACTATTAAGAATATACTTAGCGTGCAAACTAAATGTAATGTTCTCAGGACACTTAATTGCATGTTATTTGCAATTAAATGCAATTATTTGTACTTACGTGTTTGCTTTTTGACTCATTTATGCAGCACTTAAGTAGCCCTCATCTCAGTATGTAATTTCATATTCACATCTATTGTCTATGAAAAATGGTAAAAATGTGCTGTTGAATGTACTGATAAACATTTATGGTAAATTAAAATATATAATTTTATAGTCATTTCTATTGAAACTTGCATGTCATGTATTAAAATATATTGTTACATTTGTAATGATGAGGGTGCCATGTATATCAAATAACAACGTAATATCAAATAACACACTACAGATAAAATTAATATCAAGTACTTCACATCTGCTTTCGTATGTTGATCAACACACATCAAAATAAGTGTACTTCATTAAAGCATGACAAAAGACTATTAGATGATAACGATTTAAAATGAACTTTAACGTAAAACTTTTCATTTGATATTATTACAAATTGCAGATTAAAAGTCTACTTGAATGTGTTAAGAAACAGTCATGAATGTACTCTCTTTTACGTACACTTAAATGTCCTTTTATTTCATTAATATTATAATATACGTAAGTATAGTTTTTTATATATATACTTTTAGTATACTTTTAGATTTGAAGTACACTAAAAGTGCACATTTAATATAATTTTTATTATACTATAAATATAAATATAAACTTTCTTTTTCTTTGCAAAAGTTAGTTCGCCCCAAAAATTCAAATTCTGTGATCATTTACTCACTCCTTGCCACTGTCGCCTCTGACTTTCGGCTTGCTTAGTTGGGGACACTTAATATTCCATATTAAGTAAGAATAATATTATTGATCTGCCTGCATTGACACCATTATATGAGAACTGAACTAAGCTGGACGATAACATCACTGTTCCCTTTCGAGAGAACTCGCGCTGCGATGATGACGCTTTAGGAACACCCCTGCGTGATTGTGTCTGAAGCACTTGTGTCATCTAGTCCAATGGTGAAAGTGAACGTCACGGGCGAGTGACGTCACGGCCAGGAAAGTATAAAAGCACATCCGATCGGACTGGCGTTAGCTTCTGTGCCTCAGCAAGCGCTCTGTGTTCATACTGTCTTTCTGATTTATTGTTGTCTGTCACTATATCAGTCACAAGCAAAGATATTATGGCGAACAAACAAACCTTGTGTTGTTTGTTTGGAATGGAGCCTGAGGGAGCTGACTATGAGCGTTACGAGTTACTATCGCTTTGCACCCCCGACGTGTATATGTGTGCACTATCGTGAGTTTCCCCTACTGCTGTTTACTTTTTTTTAAAAAGAAAGAAAAAAGACTGCAATAAGAATCGAGTGGCTATGCAAATGCAATGCATTGATTAAAGAGATAAATAGTGTATTGCAAGCTGTGAATGCATGATTCTTTTATTGTATGTTGAAACTATATTCAGCCTTTCATCCAGACTATGTTGACTTGTCTGGTTGATATTTTACTATGTTTAATTTTGAAGAATTAAATAAGTTGGCTGCATTTAATTGAGGAATTAAATGATGAATGCGTATCTGACTTTCAGTAATTAGATTCATATAAGTTCAGCCTTTCATCCAGAGCGTGTTAACTTGTCTGGTGGATCTTTTGCTGTTTAATTTTGAGGAATTAAATGATGAATGCTTATCTGACTTTCAGTAGTTAGATTCATGTATACGGTCAGCCTTTCATCCAGACCGGTTTTGACTTGTCTGGTTGATCTTTTACTGCATTTTATTTAGAGTAATTAAATAAGTTGGCTACATTTCATTTTGAGGAATTAAATGGTATGATACGGTGCTGCAGCTGTCCACCTCTGAGGAGATGGATGTGGTGAGCATCGAGTTAAGGGAATTGAAGATTCGCCATCTCAATTTTTAGAGTTGGAGTTTTTAGAGTTTATAATTCCATGTCAGGGCTTTCCAGTTTTTCCCGATCTCCATGAGGAAACTGGATGTATTGAAGTGATGGGTTTTCACTTCATCGTGCGGATCTCGGACAGTGGGGCCCAGTTAACTGCCCGATTGGTACAGTGCTGGACTTACTGCTGGTTCGTTTTTCTGCAGGATTATCCCCTTCCTCACTGAAGGCAGTGTTCATTTTGACAGCAAATTTTTATTTAGTTTTAGTCGTAGTCTTTTGACTAAAATGCCATTTAGTTTTAGTCATATTTTAGTCATCTGAATTGTTTTAGTTTTAGTCTAGTTTTAGTTGACGAAATACAATAAGATTTTAGTCAACTAAATCTACAGTAGACTTAGTCGACTAAAATCGAATGGGTTTAGTTAAATTGTAATGCATTAATTTAGAATTTCTATAAAATTTCCAAACCCATTATATATTCCCGTAGAAAACATCTGTTAACCTGTTAATGTAAAGATGCAGGCAGGAATGAAGCGGAGAGTGAATCCACTTGCAAGCACATTTAAGAACAATACTACAAAAAGGGTAATCCAGGGTAAACAAACGAACAAGGAACCCAGAACAAGGAAACTCAGGACAGGAACATGAACATTACAACAACAAACTCACAAGGACTGAACTAAAACACATGGCTTAAATACAAGGGAACACAAGCTAAACAAGATAACAAGGGGGCGTGGTTAAACTGAAACACCTGGGAAGACTAATCAACATAACGGGGAACAGCTGAACATGGGACAAGACACATGGCAGGATCACATGACAAACAGGGAATCACATGACAGACAAGAACAAGGAACAAGACAAAACCCACACGTGACCAAGGGGGTAATCCATCGACCGGAAGTTGAAGACGGCCGCGTGCCGCCATCTTGTAGCAGAAATTCACTTGCGCTAGCATTCCATTGACTCCCATTCATTTTGGCGTCACTTTGACAGCGAATAACTTTACATCTGAGGCGTTTAAAGACTCCATTGGTCCATTATTTATTTCTAAAGACACACGACAATGTATAAAGGGCTCCACTATGTTACATTATGGCCCCGTAGAAACAGTTTTTGTAAAAATAGGCTACCGATTGCGTCATAACCACTCGACTCTCTGTCGCACAGTACAGAAATTACCATACAGACTGGAGGAGAAGCTCGCAGACATAACTTCTTAATAGTATGCATTAACTTAATATGGCATACTGGCGTTACATTTTAAAATAAATACTATACAAAATACTTACTCCTGCTCACTCACGCCAAATAACTCTTTGCTCAAGCTCGCCGTCTCTGCAAGATTGACGTTGGCAGTTTTCACGCACAGCTACTAGAAGATTTACATCTGTTGCTCACGTCATCAAGCTTAGTTTGAGTCTGTGCGTCAGGAACGGAAGTGCTAAAAAATCGCTAAAAATGGGCTTCAATTGTCTCAACTGAGTTCCAATGAGATGGCTCTGTCCACTTCTTATAGTGTCTATGCACGTGACAGTTAATAATTTGTAACGTTTGAACAAGCAATACAGACACAGATTTAGCACTGTGACATAAAATAATATCTTCAAATTAAATAAAAACACTTCTCCTAAAGTAGAACAGTCTCTTTTTCTTCTTCAATGAATGATTATGCAGTCTTTAACTTACATACATTATTCTTTTTTTCTTTCAAGCAGACATATGTATTTGTATGAATTAATAATAATTAATCATTATTAAAGCTATTAAAGAGCAGTGAATGCTTTTCTCTTTTTATTTTGTTGTTTGATTAATATTAAGTATAGCCTACAGACGGCATTAAGTTTATTACGCACTGTCACTTTAAGACCGAGTGTGCAGATCCAATTGCACTGATGCACATCAGATATTCACACAACTGTACGTTCTGTAAAGACTGACTGCGTTTATGTGAATACGCTCCAAAACGGACATTTATACATAATGTTGTGTGTATTTGTCCATTCAGACGCGAAAGAGAGCTCAGTTCAGTCCTCGCGTACTGTATAACGTTAGCTGTCTATGTGCAGGGCTGCACACGTCAGGTCGGGTGTGTGTGTGTGTCACTCTTATTCAGATCTATCCATATGTCTCATCTTCTCTTTCTCCCAGACGTATACCATTTTTAACGATTTATGAGACATGAATCAAAAGTCCATGCGACTCCTGTCCCACTGGGTAGATCAGCACGTTACAATTCAAATGTGCGCATCTACCACAAACCCAAATCAGCTCTGAATGGATTTCTTCCCCAATCGTCCTTCCCTAACATTTTCGTCTAGGTTTTATTCGTTGACGAAAATGTCAGTACATTTTCGTCATAGTTGTCGTCATTTAAAACTGGTTTTTATTTAGTTATCGTCTCGTTATCGTCTGTGAAAAAATGTCGTTGATGAAATTAACACTGACTGAAGGTCTACGTGGCGGCCGTTAGTGCCTACCATGTCCCTTTTGGTGGTGTATCCCTGGGGGGACCTCCGGGGTGCTTGTAGACCAGGCCAGGAGTATGTCAGTTTAGAAGCCTTGTTATATAAGCAGGTATCCCTGCAGGATGTGCTATGGGGCAGGCTGGTCCTCTCCGCTCACATTCGTAAGGTTTTACAGTTTCGACCTGGGCTCTACCTCAGGTTCACAGGTGCTCTTGGCTTAGTTTTGCTCTCGGTATTTACACAGACAAGCTCTGGTTTGTATGGCGTTCGGGCATTCTCGTTCCCAAAGGGTCATCGACAGGTACCTCGAAAGGTAACGTCTCAGGTTACGACTGTAACCCTAGTTCCCTGAGAAGGGAACGAGACGCTGCGTCACTTTGCCATACTCCCTGCATTCCTGTGATCGACTTGCTTCAGCTAAATCGAAGCTAACGCCGGTCAGATCGGATGTGCTTTTATCCTTTCCCGGTAACGACGTCACCCGCCCGTGACGCTCACTCTCACCATTGGACTAGTTGACACAAGTGCTTCAGACACAATCACACAGGGGCGTTCCCAATGGGTCATCGATGCAGCATCTCGTTGCAAGGAGGGAACTCCTTGGGGGAAGGAGTTCTCAGGGAACTAGGGTTACAGTTGTTGTAACCTGAGACGTTTTCTCCAGAGCAGCTATATATATAAATTAACTAAATGAATAACTTAACTTACATATAATAAATACTATTATACTTATTAATAAATAACTTACAACAGAAAATAACCATCACTGAACTTACTAAAGCTGGACACAGCCGAAACAAACTTTGTTGCATTATTTTCCTGTTATTACTGTAAAGCTGCTTTGAAACAATCTGTATTGTAAAGAGCGCTATATAAATAAAGATGACTTGAATTGACTCTCATTTTTATTTCTAACCATATGACTTTCTTATTTTTTTTGTGAAACACTATAAGAGAATTTGAAAGAATTGTAAACTGGTTGCTTTGAGACTTTTAAGCTTTAAAAGGATGCTCAAGCACAATAAATGTGTCGTAAAAGCAGTCCACATGATTTGTGCTACACTATGTCCCAAGTCTTCAAAAGCCATACAATATTTTTGTCTGATGAAGAGACAAAAACTGAAATTATGTCATGAAAATCTTGCCTTCTATCGCAACTCTCAAATTGAATTTAGATTTACGTTTATATTCCAATATGTTTTTTCTCACAATGCACCAGTATTAATATGTGTATATATACGATATAAAACCCACATCACATTACTGTTTTTCACACTATGTTGGATTACCTCTCTCTGTCGTCCTGGGAAGCTTTGTATGAAAAAGAGGGGTGTCCTGCTCCCTGAAGAATAAGGCCTATAGTCTAAGAGAGAGACCATTGAAACAAAACTATGAACAAAAGGCCACTAATTACATTATCTTTGAGGAGCTCACCATTTTTCCCAAGATGTAAGTGGCCCCCATGGACTGCAGGAAATCTAATAAAAAGCAGTGGCCTGTAAATTGTTGCATTAAGTGTTTTTTCCTGTGCTGGGTTATCGGCATCTCCTTCAACTTTAGTACTGTGGGCAATGTTTTAAAAGCTTTCAGATCAACACTTTGTAAATTATATTGGAATTTAAAGAAATGTCATGGAAATATATCAGATGTGCTGCAACTATGTAATAAACATGTAATAGAAAACATTTCTAAAGCATTTATAACTGCTCGGTATAATAATGCTGAGTAAATAGCCATTTTATGCAACTCCAGCTTTCTCCTTAACCAAAACTGAATAATTTCAAACAAAAATGATAAAACAAACAAACAAACAAACATTTATTTAGATTAGATTAACAGGGCATATTCTGTTAAAGTGCTCAATAATGTCTCAAGCTCTAGAAGCAAACATATAGGGTTCCTAACTCACGTGCTATATGCCACCACATCTCATGAGTACATTTACATCGCAGGGCCGATATATAATCCAAATGGTTGCCAAGTCTTAGACAAATAGCAGTGCAGAGTAGCCAGAGGGCAGACCATCTCGTTAGCAGTGTGATTTACTGTCCCTGGCCTTAGACCACTGTGTATGTGTGTGTCTTTGATGATATGTATTCACTCTGATGGAACGTACAAGCTGACACTTCTCCTTCAAGCTTAATGCATTGCTGTGTATTACATGCAACTGTCATGGACAAGGTGCTTTAGATAAATCTTAACTTGGGAGGATGTGTATGTCTGTACGCTGTATTAACGCTGGACAGTATGTTACTGTGATGTACCATTTTCTGAGGCTCTCAGGGACTTTTCTCAGAAAACCATGTAAAGCTGGTATGCGATATGGTGTCACATGCAATTTTACCAAGTTGTGGTTTCTGAGAAATACAATGATTTCTCTACACTTTCCATTTACTATCACTCACAGGTGTACAAGATGAACAAAATGGTGTATGTTGTGCTAGTCAAACAGAGGTTATTCTGGGGGTGGTGCATCAGCAAAGTGTCACACCATATTCAGGGGGCTCCATTAAAATGCCATGAAAATGGACAAAGTGCCTGCTGTGTTTAATTTGGGCATGGAAGGCAGGTTCAAAGAGTCACTGGCCAGTAGCAGAGCTCCCCCAACCTTATGAAGGGGAGCTGCTCTGAAGGGATTTTGCACAAGATGTGCAAATGAGAAAACCTGGCCACCAACTCTCTCCCACCCATGCAGTTTGAGCCCCTCACCCTGGAGACAGGACTTTACAGTAAATCTGGCTGTCATCACCTCTGAAATGGGTTTTATGGTCTCAGATCCCACCGTTAACAAAGCTTGAAATGGTGGCGACACATCCGTAAAGCTGCGAACATGTACTCTTTTCCCTTAAGAATGAGTCTAGTCTAGGCCTTTGGTTCCCCTTCGAATGGGAATTCGCACTGCATCTGAAAAATACACTATGGGGAACGCCGCATAGCTTCTTGTCAGACATAGTGTCTCGTTCCCCTTCTCAGGGAACCAGGCGTACATTCATAACTGAGACGTTTTTCATATTATTCATATTATATATTTCATATATTAAACCAGGCTAGACGCAATTCTGTTCTCTGCAGGCAAATTATATTTTTAGTGGTGTTTTCTAAGACAAGCATCACTAATGTATCTCAAACCTTAAAGATGCATTGATTATTGCTTTGCATAACCAGCTCCATAAGTATGGCTTTGGTACGAGTTGTGTAAAACCGGTCTCACTAAAAGAGCTCAAATAATTGTAGAAGGAAGCTATAATGGCAACACAATGTAATGTCAATTCAGAATATTTTTGGTGAATACATATGAATACAAATGAATTTGGCTAAAACATATGAATTTGTAGGATCTCTTTCATATGTTTTTGTCAACGCATTCTCATCCTATGGCGTCATATCTGACACTTTTGACATTTCGTCTAAATACAACGCGCATGGTACCCTTTAGCGTCAATATAACACGCACAGAAATGGGTAGGTTTAGGTCTGGTGTAGGGTTAGGGTTAGACCGCTAGGAGGCGCCTTCTGACCCATATATATCTGCGTCTCATATTGACGCTAAAGGGTGCCTTGCGCGTTGAATGTAGACGAAATGTCACGAGCGTCAGTATATGACGCCTTGGGATGAGAACGGGCTGGTTTTTGTACAATCTGCTTATAACCAAAGTGACTGTATGTTTCGGGGCTTACTTTTCCCCCTAATAATCGTACAGGTAAATTTTTGTATGAATTCAGAGTCCATACGAAAATGCCACAACATAAACTATAACACCTGTACGATCGGGTTGAAAATGCCATGGCTGCTTCAGCATGCATTTTTATCTCATTTATGCATTTTTGAAACACTCAGTTAGGCTTTGGGTAGGATTTAGTGTATTTGGTCATTTTTTTTCAAACACGATATAGAATTAACTTGGCACCACTCACCGGACATTTCATCTGCAATATCTCAGACTTTAAGAGAGAACTGAAAACCCATCTCTTCCTTAAATGCTATTCTTGATTGTGTGGATGATTTTGTGTGTAATGCTGTATTGCCAGATGGATCATTCACTTGTTCTCTTTTTCTTTATTGCTGTATGTTTTTCCATTGTTGTATTGTGAAATGTCCTTGAGTTGGCAGAAAGGTGCTATATAAAATGAACATATTATATACAACAACAAAAAAAACATTGCCAGATTCATGATCATCTATTTCTGACTGAACTGAACACACTTTTAGTGCCACTCACTTTAACTTTGAAGGTGTCATGAAGCATGGATATGTTTTTCCAATTGAGACTGGGTTGCAGTTCTTTCTCACATGGAACACAAAAAATTAATATTTTGAGACAAATTCTTCAAAACATCTCCTTTTGTGTTCCACAGATGAAAGAAAGTCATACAGGTCTGAAATGACATGAAGATTCCATGAATATCTCTTCAATAAGCAACCAGCTCCATGTAGAATAAAAACTCTTTAAAGGCTACTGATTTGACTGAGTGTATTAGTCTCTCCTGAGTGTAAATATATTCTTCAAAATTATTATTTTTAGTAACGATTTAATGAGGTAAAAATGACTGAGTGCACATGAATGATACCTCAAATCATGCATCTTGTTGGATATATGTATACTTATTTTTTGCCTGGTGGATTGGGTTGGGTGGCGTTTTTGTCTTTTTCTATACCGATGCCAAAACGGTATACTCCGGTATATAAACGGTATACGGATACTTAAACAAATAAAAAAATAACTCAAAACGATGGTGAATCGTTTCAACGATCTGGAATGAATAATTTATTAGGGACATCGACTTCACATTTTCACACTAAACGTGACGTGGAACAAAACGAACTGTGATTGGTTGCGTTACAAGTCAGTCAGTCATTGGCTGATATTTTTTATTCTCACATGTAAGTGAATGAGTTTTGTCATTTAAGAAACCTTTATAATGATCATGATTCATGTTAATTTAACTAACGCACAATTTTCGCCATGTTAGTACGCACCGCAGTTCAGAGTATTGTATCTGTCAGATTTAGCCTACAACACGTCAATTCAACCACTTCTCCTGAAATACATGAAAGTAAGTGACTGGTGAAATGTGAGAAGATTAGAGAAAATTTGATAGATACACAATGTAGGTACTAGGTAACTGTCATCAATTTATAATTGAAAGGATTGTAATTGCCACTTCCATAGACATCAGTGTGTATTTTACAAAATGTAAATGTATTGTTTTGCTAGTTTTTATGTGTATTTAAATGTCTGAAACCTAAAATAAACCTTATGTGGTTGAAATCACTGAATAGTTGTGATATATTACAGAGCTGAGTGCGTCTGCCTCTGGGTCAGCACCAGCCAACTCGTGAATGCAAATTTGGTAAACTAGCGCTCACATGCAGATATGATGCTTCTTACGTCCGTTTTGGAGAACCAGAGGGCAAATATTTCAACCGACAGCTGAGGCATTTAAGTGGCACTGAAATGAGGCACCGAAATCTGCATTTTGATTTGGTCCAGTTACATACTGGTTACTTAGGTACCGGTCCAGTTTCATATCGGTACCGGTTTCGGTACCCGACCCTACTGGTGGACAATAAGGGGCAATTGACGCAATATCATTTTCAGCTTAAAAAGCTAAAAAAAAAAATGTGTTCATTTACACGACAAAAGCGTTTTGGGGGCCGGAAAATGCAAACTTTGGAAAACAGGTTTCAAAGTTTTGAAAACGGTACCATTTTTGTCTCTGTGTAAACTACAAAAACGCAAATTTGTAAAAACGGTGACATCATATGCATGGGTATTACGTGTTCAGTCTACATGTGCGAACTGTTTCTTTACAAAGTGACATCGCCAACTACTGGCCTGGCATGTATAATACAGCGTTTTAATCCTTTCCGCGCTTCCCTGTGAACGGGGAACGTTTTTACAAAGTTGTCATCTTCACGAGAAACATGCAAAGGATTTTTTTTTCCGGTTTTAGTACATCATTGTCTTGTAAACGTACCCTAAATCTAGCAAAACAATTCCATAGACATAATCTGAAGGAGAGACACAAGAGACCAGAATGTCATAGATATTTGGGGATGGGCTTTTTTGATTTAAGCCACTAAGCAATCACCTGCTGAACCAGTAGCATAAAAAATAAACACAGTGCTGAGAGAAAAGTTGAAACACTCTGAAATGTTGAACATTACATCATGTTGCTGCAGTGGGTTCGCTCCCACCTATGGTTTAGGTTGTCATGGACACCAGTGCATTCTCTAAATAGTTTGCACTAACTGCTAACACACCGCCATCTTGCAGACACTTGCCTTCATGAGGTCAGACTAGAGTCAGATGGCAAGAGAGGCTGCTGTTTTAGATGGAAAGTCTTCGAAAGAAGACTGGGAGGAAGTCTTAACCCTTTGGTGCCTACAAGCACAATGATTAGAATGTTCAGTGCTATTGTGCCTGGGGTTTGTCAAATGACAAGCTTTTTTGTGTTGCCATGGAAATAATGAGGTGATACATTTTAAAATTAGGTTCACCTTAAAAAAGCACACTCTGGGGGCTCAGTTAGAACATTTTCATGTGAAAATTGGTGGTTGGTAACCGGCCATTAATGTCTGCGATTAATTATTTAAAATTTCTGTGCTAAAATACATTCGGTATTGTTCTGAACAACTGCCTCTGGTTGGATCAGTAAAACTGCAGTGGCCAATCACCTGATAAACACAGTCACCAGTTATTAAATAAATCATTTGACTATTTTTGAAAGATTAGTTGGCATGTGCTCTCATTCACAGTGTTCATACAGGAGACACAGATTGGAATCTGTTGTCTTGTAGAAAGTAAATGATAAACAATTAATAGAGTGAATGACAGAAAATTTTATTTGACAATCAATCAATTAATCAATGAATCAACCAACCAACAAATCAAGTGTCTCATTCATTTTAATGTATATATTTATTGTGTGTATTAATTTTTAATTTGTGGGAGAAATATTGCTGGGAAAGTTTTTTTTTGTAAGAATAGCCATAGTACTTTTTATTAACCCTATTATTATTATTATTATTATTATTATTATTATTATTATTTGAGTCCACATAATGCCCATGTGGTCCGGGTATATTACCGGGGAAAGTCAGCTCATCCTGGGATGAGAAATGAGTTTGATAAACCCGCATGACTCAAAGTGTTCTGTGACCACACTGTGCCTCACAGGGGACACACTCCCATATCCAAGGACAACTGCACACCGCAAAATCTCCCCTAATTGCTGACATCTTTCCCAGCTGGCATAAAGTCTCTTAATTAATAATGAATACACCTACAATGCTTCAGCTAGTTTCCCTATTAATTAACTTGACTCCTGCAAGCAGCCACACGGCTTCTCTCCCATGTGCCGACGCTTTAAAGAAAAGGAGCTTTTTAGGCGTGTGTGGGCTGAAAGAGCATCAACGCTGGATGCGAAAGTAGCGCGCATTCAGCACAAAAGTGCGGCATTGTCAGAGCATGGCGATAAATGGAAGAGCAGAGCACGAATGATCTCTATCCCGATGAGCAGAGAATGTCTTCTGATTTATGGGGGAAAGAGTCGGTCGAAGAGAAAATGCTTAAGGAGGCTGTTCCTTTTGCTTTCGCTCATGCTGCAGTCCTCTTTTTACTAGATGAACATGCTATGTGTGTGTGTGTTAGGCAGTTATGCTTGAAAGGAGAATAAGGAGGCCTATTAGCAGGCACGTAACCACAGAAAGCTCACTTCATTGTTCACCAACATATTGCATGTTTGACGAGACTCGCTGCAGGTGAAGGCGCATAACAATAACGCTCATCCCCACGGGACCCCGTTCGCACCCCCTGTGATGGATGGAGAAGGCTAGTCCTTGGGAATCAGAAGGGATCAGTCAAGGACAGGATACGGCCCTGTGATCGTTTCAGATAAATACACAGTGAAAGACATGTCATTTACCGCAGGGCCTGAGATGGATGCGCCTGGCTCAGTGGCCAAGAAGCATGTTTAAAAACCCATTTCATTATTATACCTCTACAGAGCCTTTGGGAACCATTGACCTTCCGGGTGCATTTAGAACAACCGACACACCGATGACACTAAATGTACACTAGAGTGGCCATCCAGTCCAGTTTTGAAATAATGTGTGCCTACCAGCTCAGCCTTGAGCTAGATACTCATCATCCCCATTTTATTCATTATCCAATGGTATATGATTAATACATAAAAATAGGTTACACTTTATTTCGATGGTCCCCTTTATACACTTTAACTATAAGTAACCTAGCAACTACATGTCAAATACCAGTAATTAAAGTAGTAGATTGTTAGTAGACTATAGGTTAGGGTCTGGGTAAGTAGAATAAGTTGACATGTAGTTGCAAAGTTACTTATAGTTAGTAGAGTGTCTGTTGGGGGAACATCAAAATAAATTCAGATGAATCAATATCCACTTAGAATGATAAGGAACGGTTCCATTTATATTTCCATTTGAGCTTGGTTCAGCACGGAACGATTACAAACCATTCTCGGGCCGGAATTCTATTGCCTGGTACAATGCATGTAGTGACGTCACCACTCAGGATTGGTCAATTGTCTATTGCCTAGCTATCAGTTTCTCTGTAGCTGGCCAAGTGCGCTATTTGAGCGAAGTAAACACAAAAGTTAATAACAAATTTAAAAGAAACATCCTCCATAACGCGGTGACTATGTACGTCTGTAAACTCTTGCATTACAGATTTGTAAATGGCATTTGTTTATGCTGAATAGTTTAAAAACAAATGCCGGAATGCAAAAATCCCAAATCTGAAATTTTCCGGAGCAGGATCCGGAAGGATTCGGCTCAAATTTAGCACTGAACATGTCACATGACTATGACACATGATGGCTGTATTATGTCTGGATTTTATATTTATACTATAGACATTAATTCTATATACAGGATGAACTTTTAGACTGTGGTGAAGTGATTTCTTCAAAAGAAATGCCTATTCAGAGAGTAGGAAATTGCAGCCATCATGGTGTTTCGTTCCTCAATTATTCAGTTGTTTTGAACGAATCTGATCATATCGGTCAGGGGATCTCTGGATAATCCGTAATTCGTTTGTAATAATAAAACGAAAATACTGTATTTCTGTTTTTTGTTTCAAATTGAAAAACCAAATAATTGTTTTTGGTGTCAGAATCAAAAAACGAAAAACCAATTAAAAACGGCCCGTTTTTCGTTTTTGGCGATCATTTTATCGTTATTCCTTTTTGAACAAAGAATGAAGAGAGTCTTTGAACTTCAGTCAATTCGTTTTTCGTTTATAAACCAAAAACGGAAGTCACGTGGTCTATTCCTTTTTTGGAAGGGAAAGTAACCGGAAACACTTTCAAAATAAAAGTAACTATAGTTAGCGAGGTGATTGTAGACTAAAACTGAACTAATATAACGTTTTTTAGTACAACTAAAGTAGCATTGGGTGTGAAAAAAAACACTTTAGTTAACCGAAATAAAAATTAAAACTAATAAAATAATAACTCTGGGGAGTTAAACATTTTTGTAAGACCGTGACCTGTAACTTCAGATTAAGACAAGTGAACTCATTTTATATGTAGTTTAACTCTCAGCTTCCACCATCTACTGTTACCTTCTGTCTTCTGTGTCAAAACAAAACTCTTCCAAAACACATCTATAAAGTTGTATACTTTTTATTTTCCTTTGCATTTTTCTCCAGTGTAATATAGGCTACTTTTCTTAGTTAACTAGATGAAATCCACAGCCTGTTCACCCTGCTGCCTTCTGGGAAGAGATATAGACATTTCTGCTATGGACGACCAAACCTGCAGAAACTAAAAATGAATAAATGAATAAATAAATAAATAAATAAATAAATGAATAAATATATAATAAATGTGACCAAACAATGCGCAAGAGGTTTGTGGATGTGACTTTACAGGTCACGCAGGAAATAATGACCTGGAGATGGGCAATATGGCCAAAATCTTATAGCTATCACGGTTTATGTCCTTAAATATGCCCTAACTATATATGTAGCTATATAGGTCTACCATACATAGGTCTACTCTTTATTCTGGACATGGCCGTAAAACATCAGCAGGTCGGGATTTCTAAAATGTCTGGGCACACATGAACAGAATCCGCTGCTGATAACAGACACTTTGACACGGAATTAATGATGAACTCACTCGTTAAGACGATGGCTTGGCACCCCCTACTGGCTGTTTTAGTTTCATACTTAAACGTATAGTTTCATCAATTCTGTCATTTCATATTTCAATATTCAAAATGTTATATTAAAAAAATGAATCTCATAACATTATTTACGCAAATGTACAATGTAAATGCATCCATGGCTCCTCTGCATTAACAGTCTGTGTTTAATATGTCATTCAGAGTCAGCGTCTGCACGTCCCATCTGCAGTGCAAAGATGGATTTTGTTGAAAACTGATTTTATTTAACTGGTAACAGCTCGCTATAGTACTGCCTTATTCACTGAATTGATCAGTTAAACTTAATAACGTAAATGCACACTTACGAATTAGCCTACACAAGCAAAGAGTAGCCAATTTCTCTTTTTTTTGTTTAAAAGTAGACATTTTAGCCTACTTGTAGCTTTCTATAGATATACTTCTCAGGTCTACTGTCAGGCAAGTAGCTTATAGGCTATGCTGAGTTTCGGTTAATTTATGAGACGCGCTCCAGTTCACGCGCCGGCGCCTCCGTGTCCTGATTATATTGTCCACTATATTTGCTTCTTATTTATTAATCCAGGCAAATTTGTTGATGAAACATTGATTAAAATGAAGATACAATTTATACAAAACGAAATTTTCAAGCAAAAATAATATTTGAAGATCGCTGGGTATTATTTGATTATTATTCGAATATCGCACCCCTCCACCACATGCATGTATGCTAGGCTACACACCACAGAGCATGTGAGCAAAGCGGAGCGGTGTGACGCTTATAAGTTAAAAAAACTTAAACATAGGGTACGTTTCATATGTATGTTTAAATAATATAGGCCTAATGTTATTTTTTAAATTTCATCTATGTTGATTATATGAAAAGGGAACCGCATGAGATGAGTAAGATAGGATCATAAGATGACCAATATATCGGAAAACATTTAGAATGGTCAGACTAGGCTACTTATTAAGTTTTGTTTTGTAGAAAGCCTTTCTTTAAATTTTATTTCGTTTTGTATAAATTGTATCTTAATTTTAATCAATGTTTCATCAACAAATTTGCCTGGATTAATAAATAAGTAGCAAATATAGTGGACAATATAATCAGGCGCGTGAACTGGAGCGTATCTCTGCGCCTGCCAAGTAGCAGTGCTTTGCCTGTGCTTCTCCCCATAAAGTCCCAAATCAATCTCTGCCTAGGAAATCACCTAGTCTTAATCTGCATTGCTATTTGTACTCGTTGTGAATAAGCAGGCCACAATAAGTAATTTTTTTTTCACTTTTACTCAGCAAATGCTACCTGACAACATAGGATTCCATTCATTATGCTAAGCTAAAATAGCGGCGGCACTGCCAGACTAAGGCAATGCATGCACTGAGACAAAAATGCATTTGCCCACCTATCTAAATGTAGGGGAGACAGTGAATAAACCCAATTTCAAATGCAAAAAATGCAAAGGAAAATAAAAAGTAGGCCTATACAACTTTATAGATATGTTTTGGAAGAGTTTTGTTTTGACACAAAAGGGGTAACAGTAGATGGTGGAAGCTGAGAGTTAAGCTAGCCTACATATAAAATGAGTTCACTCGTCTTATTCTGAAGTTACAGGTCACCAATGGTCTTACAAATGATTAATACTCCCTAACAGCCAGAGTTATTATTTTATTTGTTTTAATTTTTATTTCAGTTAACTAGGCCTAAGTGTTTTTTTTCACACCCAGTGCTACTTTAGTTGTACTAAAAAACGTTATATTAGTTCAGTTTTAGTCTACAATCACCTCGCTATATAGATGCTTTTATTTTGAAAGTGTTTCCGGTTACTTTCGCTTCAAAAAAAGGAATAGACCACGTGACTTCCGTTTTTGGTTTATAAACGAAAAACGAATTGACTGAAGTTCAAATACTCTCTTCATTCTTTGTTCAAAAAGGAATAACGTTAAAATGATCGCCAAAAACGAAAAACGGGCCGTTTTTAATTGGTTTTTCGTTTTTTGATTCTGACACCAAAAACGGTTATTTGGTTTTTCGTTTTGAAACAAAAAACAGAAAAACGGTATTTTCGTTTTATTATTACAAACGAATTACGGATTATCCAGAGATCCCCTGACCCATATCAATGATTCTGAGCTATTCCTAAAGACAGCCACTTTCTTCATTCCTCAATCAATCAGCCATTTAAACAGTTGGTGGAATTAATCAACCAATAACTGACTCATTAAGATTAAGTGACTTGCCGCCACCTACTGGTGGTTTTAGTTTCATATATAAAGTATTTTTTTTTCATCTCTGCAGTGCAAATTTGGCTTTTGTTGAGACTGATTTGATAATGGTGACAGCCATATAGTGTCTTATAATTCTAATTGAAAACAAATAAGGATTTAAGAATTTTTAAGAAAGTGGGTGCAAGGTTTGAAAGCTGGCCTTAAGGGGGCAAATGTTGCTCCTTCATGCTTATGGGTTTGGAATTATTTTTCAGTTTTTATCCTGGCTTCACTGAATCCTATAAAGTGTTATCCTTATACCGTATGTGTCCCTACACAGCAACATTGGCTCAAAGTCATAGAATAATAAATGTAAACAGTTATCGTGAAGTTATATATATATATATATATATATATGTTTAGTCTTGAAGATGTACTGTAGGCTGACGCAGTTCGGCTAGGTGTTTCTTCTTCTTGCTGATGTGTATTTCTGCAAATGTGCCATATGGCTGCTTGCTGAGTTTCCTAAAATTTGCAGAACTGTACACATTCATCTCTTTGTTCTGGCCTCTGAGTTTGAAGAGCGCTTTAATTCATCAAAGACTGTCAGTGTCACAAGGCTCTTTTGTTAGCCACAGATACACAAATTACCCCACCGAATGTGTGTTAATGTTAAATTACTATTAATTAAAGAAAATTATTTAAACTATTTTGATTATTCCCATATACAGCTTGATGAACAGTGTCACAGCAATTATTAAATAACAGTAGAATCTTTGCTTGATGCATAAATTAATAACTGCAAATTTAAACCCTTATCAATGCAGGCGACACTTTCTATGAATAAGGTACAAAATAGGGCCTGAAATGATTTGAGCTGTTTTATTGTCTGTCCATTTTTAACAAGGTTACTAAAATATTGGTCCATAGTTTAAAACACTGATTTGTGTGACTTGGTTCTACCAATATTCATTAAAATTAAATTAAAATAAGAAAAATAATTAAGCTGTCAGGGTTCAGCAGAAAATGTGGAACAAAAAATTTTTTATATATATATATTTATTATTATTTTTATTTTTATTTTTTTTCATAATTGAAACGTGTAACGGTATTGTTTGATATTTGATGTGTTTAAAACTAGCTGCTTTTATTGTTAGGTTAATTTGGTGTTATTTATAATATAATTCTCATAATTCCAACAAAAAGTGCACACAGTTCTTTAAAATGTTGGAAAGTTCCAAAAATCCATTGAAAGTGTCAGGTATTGGATAACTACAGTAGATAAATGAATCTATTTATTTTTCTAAACTGATCAAAAATGGTAGGCCTATTATTTACATATAAAAATAGAAATGATCTAAATCTGAATCTAAATCGATCGTATTATTAAATTGTGATTATCCTTTGATTATTAATCTTGTAACATTATCATACCGGGTGTCCTCTATCAGCCTATTTTACTGTTAGTGTTCTTTTTTTGGTGTTGGTGTTTCCAATTACTATTTCAGCCTTTTAATAAAGGAGTTGTTAGTTCTGACTCACCACATCCAGAGACTTTTTTAAATGTCAACGCTGTGTTAATAGCTACAAATGTCAGGTAGATCAACATATAAATATTCTCCTTTCATTCTGGCACATGCGAACGCTTCATGTTTTAAACATGTGGCTTAAACATCTATTAATATGTTTATCCACTCCTCAGTGTTCCATCCATCTCAAATGATTTAACAGAGTCGCCGTATATGTTCCTCATCTGAGAAAGGGAGACGATGCCAAAGCTTGGCCATTCATGAGAGGGAAAAATGAAGCAGATTGAATACAATGTATGAAAAGCGCCGTGTCTCTCGTTGCGATGTTAGAGTGACAATGCTGCCTTGTTGCTATGGAACCCCTCTGTTGCTAAGCAATGAGTTGATGATTAGAATTTTGAATCAGGAGGAAGAGTGGTATTTTCTTCGCCACTCTGTTTCTCCATGTATGGTGCTGTGCGTGACTGTGTTGATGAAAGGCATGTGGCCCTGTCCTTACTCTAATTCATGTGCAATTGCCTTTTTCCACCATGGATTCAGCAAACATTTACTCATACAAATGCTTTTAGCGTCATCAATATAGCATTTATTGATATTTGCCCAGAACACCCAAAAATAATAAATGATCAATAGATAACATATATTCCACTCCACTCCTAATGCATGTCTTGTCTTTAGAATAAAACAGAATGCTTCACAGCAAATGCAGACGATGAAATAGCCCTGCAGGAACCTGTAGTGTCAGTAGAGGGAGCTCTAGGGCACCTCACATAATCACACCTTCGGTATGGGACTCCTGACCTGTATGTATGTATTTGTTTAGCTCAAACTGAGATGTAGTTATATTATGCTCCGTTATGCCGTGAAAGCTCATCAACTTCTGAGCTAATTGGGGCAATAAATCCTTGGCAATCCACTGTTATGCCGAAGACTTGCAGCTATACATCATCCGGATCGACTGCTATGAGTTTCCTTCACCCCCCACTAGTAAGCACTTTCAGCTCTCTCCTAAGGAAAGAGGTTCAACACAAACACTAGGCATTACCGTCATCATTTACCTGCAGGAGAGATACATTGCTGTGTCAGTGAAAACCTGCTTAGGGAAAAAGCGGTGGCCCACGAGAATTCTTCCTGGGACGCAGTATCCTTGGCACTTGTGTTCCGTCAGAATTGCTATTTTTGCTGTTTCTACCTGTTTTTTTTTTTTTGTTTGTTTTTTTGCTGTGTCGGGCCCAGGCTCCTTGTGATCTGCCCACAGTTTTGCAAAACAAAGGCATTGGGGGAGCAAAGTGGTCCTCTGAATGGAGTAAGCGTCTCGAGAGATGCCACCTGCCTTACATTTGTCATTTAAATATGTACACAGATGATGGTGCCATCTGCTAGTGCAGTCAGAGAGGAAAAAATGGGTGGAAACACACTAAATTCTTGAAGTGGTTGGTGGTGGGTTTTAGGAAGGGGGATGACTTCAATGAAAAGCGCAAATTAATTCTAAATGACAGGGTATTCTAAAGGAGCAATGGCACATAGAGTCATATTGAACATTTGACAGCTACTAATTGAAATGATCTGCCATTTTGTGCTTTGTGTGTTTCTTTAGAAAAGCAGCATCATTTGCCTTGTGCAAGACGCAAGTGTCAGAATATGCAGTAGAACAAAACTCCTTATGAGTGGCCTCGTTTTTTTATTTTTTATTGTCAAATCGGATGAGTACGAGTTCGTACAAAACCAAAAGAATGTGTGGTATAATTTAAAAAAAGTTGCCAGCCACCGCCAGCATTTTTTTTAATCATTTTCACAAAATCTTCATGACCCCCAGAATATTTTGCTGTATGAATATCTGAACATGCAATACATCAAAAGAAAAAACAGAGCCTCTGCTTTTAAACAAGAGCAACAGAAAAAAGATATATATTCTAGCTTAATGCATTCTTTTTTTTATCAAAACTTGAATGTGGTTCATTATTAAAAAGCAATATTTTGATCAAAAAGCTGAGAAAACGTTATACTATGTGTGATGTTTTACATATTATAATAATAACAGCAATTCAAAAAAAGATTAAGATTAAATCAATTCTCGTTTTTCAAAATTTCTGTCATTGAGTAAAAAAAAGCTAAATCTGGGTTAAAGTGAGGCACTTACAACAAAAGTGAAAGGGGCTATTAAAATACTCACTGTTTTAGTATTATAACAACCTGACTTAAACAACATGCATATAAACATGATTTTAGTGTGAAAAAAGGCTTGATAATGTTTCCTGTCAAAACTACCATCCAATTTACTAAAAACAGAATTTAACACAACTTAAATAACTAAATGATGGTAATTATGGTTTAAACCACTTTACAGCTCAAATAATACACAAAGTTTTGAGGGAAGAATTAGTGTGTTTTTTTTTATGCAACATACTTCCAATGTAAATTCAAAGAGTTTTATCAAACAGTATGCTACCAATGCAGAGTCTATCTTTAAACCTGAAGTGTAATTTCTGCCTCACTTTCAAAATCAAGGATTGGATTCAAATACATTTCAGGAACTTTTCTTGTCTTCTATTGTTAGGACAAAAAGATAAAAACAGGACAAAGAGTATTTTAACATGAAAAAATGGCAACACATTTTTGCATTGCATTAACTGTTTGTAATCTTTCTGACTTTGCTTAGTCAACCTTTTTTGTAGTGCCATGGGCTTACCAACAACGTAAACATGAAAACAAAATTATGTATAAGACGTTTTTATTTAACCTCTGAGAAAATCAGAGAATTTTTACATTCCATAGACATAATAATTTTTATACTGTACAAACTGTATATTCTAACCCCTAAACTAACACATCACTGAAAATGTCACACACAAGCATGCACACACTCACACAATTCCATCACTTCTCTGTGTGTTGTTTCTTTATGGAGACTTTTAGACTGCAATAACTAAAACCGCATCAGGACACTGGCTGGTTCTTGCTGGCTTTCTACAAAAGTCTCACATTGTGCTTGTGTCTCTGGTCCCACTTTATATTAAGTAGCTTTAAGTACTTTGTACTTACATCGAAAAATGCTATGTTTGCTGTTATTGAGATGTGATATGGGTAAGGTTAGGTACAGGTGTGGTCAGTATAAGGGTGGGTTAAGGTGTAAGGGAAGGGTCATCTGTGTAATTAAAAATGTAATTACATAAATGAATTACAGCTGTAATTACATGCTGGTATTTTTAAAATATAAGTACAATGTAAAAACATGTATGTACACAATGTGTCCATTGTATAAAATGAATCATTTCAATGTAAGTACATAGTACTTAAAGCCACTTAATATAAAGTGGGACCGTGTCTTGTGAGAAGACACGGATCTCATGAAGTGAGATCATTTTAAAGTTCAACCCAGATGTCACTCAAATCTTACAGGATTGTGCAAGGTTCAATACAATTTCAGCTCTATGTGCACATATTGTGACATGCTGTGGATTACAGCTGACAATAATTTTAACTTGTTTGTCAGTTTGTAAAAGCAAGCATAAATTGTGCTTACACTAATACACTTGTCAGGGACAAGACACTGTACCAGGATATACCATAATACACAATGTTACAAAAGTGTAACCACAAAACTTAAACATTAGGACCTGGTTTCACAGACAGGGCTTAGATTAAGGCAAGATTAAGCCTTAGTTCAATTAGGGCATTTAAGTAGCTTTTATGAACGTGCCTTAGGAAAAAAAACATTACTGGTGTGCATCTTAAGAAAAATCAATGGCACTGACATATTTTAAGAAATGTCAGTGCAAGTTGCTTTCAGTTAATACAGCTCAAACATGCATTAGTCTAGGCTTAAGCCTTCTGTGTGAAACCAGGGGTATATGTGTTAAGACTAATGTAATCAAATCAATGCCTGCTTCCACCTTATAGTAAAAAGTTAACAGAGATATTTAAGAGATTAAAATAAATATAGTCACATCATGAGATATGAAGTTGTAATTATGAGATATTAAAGACGAATGAGAAAAATAAAGTCCCAGTTTTTTGTTTTTTTTGTTTTTTTTGTTTTTTTTACTCTGAAGCAGGAACAGGCTTCCATATAAATATTGGAAACTATATTTAGGTTATAGGTTATAGCCTAAGGTTATAGCCTAACCTTCTCAATGGCATGTCAAGTCACATATTTAGCACTTTATACAATAAAGCAGCTTCACAGTAATAAACAGGAAAACAAATGTTGATGGTGCAAAATTCATCATGAAACAAATTCACTTTTAGCTGTAAAACAGCTCTACAGAAGGCAATGCTGTCATTTTTCAGTACAAGCCAGTTCAGTGTTGATTCAGTTTAGTTCAATAACTGTGTCAATGTTGCAGTTTATCAATTATGAAACGAGTTCAATTCAGCTATGCAGAGTTATATCCTACATTTACTTTATGTAACTTTCTACACCTTATAAATGACCAGTAAGTCCTCTCATGAGCATGCAAAACCAGTATTACCAGTATCCATCTCGATTGAAATCCATTCCAGGAGTGAGGCAGTCAGAGTACTGGCGACATATGAGGGGCTTGCAGAATGCTACAGATTAAAGTTTAGAAGTGCTGGTACTGCTTACCAGTGCATAACGGCCTCCTTTGAGCACTTACTCCCCAAATTTTGACTCCCCTGCTTCTGATTGGTTCATTCGGTGGGGAGGCTGCCCCCTGAGTGGTCCCTTTCTCTAAAGACCACCGCCCACACCTAATCCTAATCCTACTCTCATAGGAAAATGCAGGGGAGTCGGAATCTCACGGGAAGTCGGAATTTGATACCACACCGGAAATTTCTTTTAAGCTGTGGGAGCACAAGTGTTCATGAGGAAGACAGCTAACATTCACAGCACTTTCTAATGATCAGAGTAGTAGGAGAGCAGGCCGAAACACACTTTCGCTCTAAGAGTCTCGGACACAGGTAAGTGGTTTTATTTTGAGCTGTGGCATTGAAGCTGAGGGAGAGCATATCCGGGGAACCTTTCTCCAATGTTCCTTAGTTTCATGGAATCCCGGGTTAAAAGTATGTAACGGCAGGAGCGTGCGGGTGATTTCAGGCTTTGCTGTTTTACAACTAGCCAATGAATGTACTTTGACATCCCCAGGGAAAATTCTTGCTGGTTGCCTTCACAAAGCGCATAGGAAAATGGCTCCATTTTTCCCTTTTCTCCACGAGCGGCGTTTCTCTCGCTCTTCGGTTTTTATGAGGTGGGGTGAGAGAGTAACGGAACTGCAGGCATTTAAGGAGTCAGGCGGAATGCCATGCAAACATGTCAGCAGTGAAAAGATGGGGGTGAAAAGTACCACTGCACAAAGAAGATGGAGATGATACACAGAGAGATGGAAGACTGCACTCTCTGTCAAGTGCTCAGTTAGTAAATATTTCAAAACTGCAGTCAAAAGAATTATGTTTTTTTTTAGTGGGTCTGGATGGCATCTTAGAGATATTTTAAGACAGCACAGAAGATGGATGACAAACAAAGGAAATGTCAGAAGATACCGTGTAAAATAATCTTAAAAGGAAAGTGTAAGGGACAGAAAAATGTACGATAGGAGAACAAAATTGAAGTCATAACGAATTGAGGTAAATAGATCATTTTTGTGAACTGAATTAACTGATTCCCTAAATGAATCAGACATTCTGGTTCTTTCAAGAGCTGTGTGTCAAGGAGAACTAAAGTGCATGTTAAATTTTTTTGTATTGTGTTGGGATGTTCTTGGTTTTATTGTGCATGATTCATTGGTCCACATATATACTTGTTTGACTTTATATAACTTGTTCTTTCTCTTAAATGATGCTTCTTTTCTGATGATTTTGACACATTTTATTTATTTTTTTTATCTGGACTTCTGGATAATGTTAGCCAGCTCTCATTCAGGAGTTTTCTTGGCCCTCATGGCTAAGAATACTAATTGTCACACCTGGTATGTTCTGCCAACACGATCTCATAAAAGTGCGTATCTATACCACAAATTAAATTTCTCGTGCCAAAAATGTATACGCATATGCTACGCACTGTAAACCCCTTGGGTAGGATTAGGGTGTGGAGTGCATGTGTATTACACGCCATAAAGTGCGTATCTTATGCACGCGAAAACTGCGTATCATATACACGCAAAAACAATTTTTAGGGTATAAATGGCACGATAAATTTGTGGTATAGATATGCAGTTTCATCAGACCGGGCTGGTTCTGCTCATAAAAACTCATCTTGGCGTATAAATTGCACGATAAACACAATGCGTGCTATAGAGATGCATTTAGTGTGAATGGGTTGCTGAACATTGTTGGACTATCATAGCACAGTGGCTGAAACAATATCGCTCTTCTATATATTTTTTTATTATTTTATGGTTTCCATCTGCTTATAGCTTCTTTTTTCTCTCAGTTGTAGTACCTGACAAGTGTTTTCGTTGACTAGAAATGAAACATAAATTTTCATTTTAATATCAATTGTGTAATGATTTCCAAAGCAACAAACAAGTGAAGTGATCTGACTAACTCCTCACCATCAAGGCAAATGCCATACTTGGTAAAGTAGTCAGCAAGTACTTGTACTTATATACTTGAAATGTATTGTTTAAATAAAAGTTTAAAACGTAAAACCTCAGATTACTGAGCATAATTAATAATAAACAATTCACCACTTATGAACTTATAAAGGAAGGCACTTAGGCTACATATAAAATAGTGATTTTATTTGGGGGGAAATGCTTTTGCTAAATAATGAATTTCATGAGCTATTTTCATGTATTTCCTCTTTGTAACTATTGGGTATAGGCTTTATCCAATTTTTGGAGCTTATGTAACACAAGGCGTTCTCACTTTCAAATTTGCCAATGTTTACAAGGTTGTTTTTCTCATAAATGTCTCAGTCTCAGACAGCACACCCACAGTCTGTTCACTGACCGTCTGATGCATATTACACAGTTTTTTTGGGGGGCTTTTTTTGCGATCTACCAAGCTTTACTCTGATTGGTGAGCTTTTACTGAACTTGCCGTAGTAAAGGCACAGGATTAGGTCTGCCTGGAAACAAATATTATTTGTGTTTACAAATGTCCGGTTTTATACAATGAATGGATAATTAAATAATCAGTGGATCTGATAAAGTTTCCCAGGTTCAAATGTACCAAGAGATTTGTTGTGAACCCATGTGTACCCAGAGAAGTGTATGTCTGTGAAAAAGTCTCCAGGTTTTACATTTCGATTTTTGGTTTTTGTTCCTCAAATCATACATCATGATGTTGTGGTACAATGATGTTGTAATTAACTGAACTTTTTGCTCTCTCTCTTTGTCTTTTCTGTAGGACCTCCGGTTATCGTGGGAATGAGTATAAATATTGCCAGTATTGACTCCATTTCAGAAGTCAACATGGTTAGTAACATTCATTTGCCATTATTTTTATTATTAATGTTAATGTTGCTGATTGTTGTTAGACACTCAAAAAGCTGAACATCATGAATTGATCAGTAATATTTTAATTAGTATGGCTAATCAATCAATTATCAAAAAATATTCTTAGGAAATGTATATTAGGAAAAAAATCCAAATTAAGATAATTTAAAGAATTATTGGGGCTGACAAGTAAAGCGCTAATAGAAAGAGTATTTAGTAGTCTAATTAAGTCAGTATAATGTTTGGAAAAAACAAAAACATGTTGCTTTGTTTCTTACATTTTCCTGTTGTTATAAAGTATATATATTTCTATATAGTATAGTATTTTTTTTAAATAATGAGTTAACACGTTTAACATCCTAAGTTTGCCTATTATGAATAGTTTAGCTTTGGTTCCTGAGAAACATACTGTGTTTAAAAGCCGTTCTATTGAGTCTTCATGGTGTTCAGTGAGGAAATGATCAGTATGCATGATTATGTATAACTGCGGTCATGACCAATTATGTAGCACCAGTAGACCTTTTGGCTTTGGACCATCACCTCAAGTTAAACACCACCCTGGAGCCCTTAAAAAGCAGTTTACTTAAAGAGCAGTCATCTAAATTTCTGCTGACAACTCCCTATACATACTTACTGTGGAGTCCCCATGCAGACTTACTGCATTCATCATTTCTTCATGCAGAGTCAGGGACTTTGGTTTTATTAGTGCCTCGGCTTCAATGACTGCGGCCTGAATCCATAAAGTACCCCAGAGAAGAAGCGCTGGACCTGGAACCGTTTTCCTCGGGTTACTGTCAGACAATAATGGTTTGACAACAGGAAATATGATCCTAGATTAGATTGCGTATTGAGAAACTTGAGAATACACCTAGAAAAAAAAACTGCTTGCTTGGTCTTAACCATTGCTTTTTGGTCCTAAGCAGAGTTGGAGTCCTTCCCTTTTTTCACTGTACTTTTGAGTCCGAACCTTGGCACGATTAAACTTTGGTAACCGTATTACACTGAAAAACGACCATTCCATTTATAAAGCATTTATCATCAAAAAAATTATCGTTTCCAGTTTAAATCTTGTTCAGTTTGGGTAAAAGCAAACTCCCCATAGAAAAAAATAGAATAAACAATATTGTTTGAAAAGTATTTTCCTCGACACACCACAGTGTTGATGTGTAGAACACATAATGGTGACTGGCTACAGATTTTATTGTGTTTTTTTTTATTTATTTATTTTTTATTTATGTGCCTTTTCTTTTTTAGTACATAACAGAAAAGATGAAAAGAGGATGCATATTTAAGAAAAAAAGACATCACAATAAACATTAAGTTGTAAAAAGCCTGTATATAGCTACATATTGATCTACATTAACCTTAAAAAGGCAAGAGTAGAAAATTATCAGCAAAAAAAAATATTTTTCATATCATCTAGACCAGTGGTTCTCAACCTTTTTTTAACTCCAAGGCCCCCCTCCTTTCCGACTCAATACTGCAAACTTTTTTATTCAAAAGAACATTTGTAGTCTAGTGTTATTACTTTTCAAATCCATGTTATTTTTCAAACAAAATTAATTTTAGACAGAACCTTCTTTTTTTGCAAACATACTTTGTAAAAATGTCACTGAAGACATTCTTTACAACTCAAATGCACTCACTCTGCTCTGCACTTTCTACAGCTAAACAAATAAGCACAAGTCAACCTGCCATACCAAACAAGACCAGAGAGATGTACTATACACTCTATTTAGATCCATTCAGAATTACTTAACACACCACAATTCAAATGAAAAATAAAAACATCTTGATTGTGTGGAAACTAAGCGATCTGATCTGAAGGCGGGTCAATATCATCAGTGAACAGTTCCTCTGTCAGAACAAGCAATCGTGTCTATGTTTGGATTGTCTGATGCCCATGTGTACATAAACATTAAATGTTTTCCAGTATAGCAGCAGCTGTTTTCCACTGTAGCTATGTAACATCTCAGCATCTCACATCTCAGTGCTGTTGAAGTATTTGTCCCTTTGGATTTACCAGCAGAACTTTATGCAGTCTGCCACTGATGCAAAAAACGCCATCTGCTTTCCGAATGTAATTTTTTTAAAGGGGACCTATTATGTCACTTTTTACAAGATGTAAAATAAGTTTCTGATGTCCCCAGAGTGTGTATGTGAAGTTTTAGCTCAAAATACCCCACATGTCATTTTTATAACATGTTGAAATTGCCTCTTTTTGGGCATATGAAAAAACTCAACTTTTTTTTGTGTGTATATCTCTTTAAATGCAACTGAGCTGTTGCTCCCAGCCCCTCAAGAAGAGGGTGGAGCTTCAAAAGCTCATGCAACAACAAAACAGCTCAATTTCACACACTGAAAATGTCAGAAACTGTCAGTAGTAGTGTTCAGCCTTATATGTTCGGACCAGAGTCGGACAATGATGCCAACAGAGCCAAAGAATATAAGCTGCATGGAGATAGAACAGGTAGGCTATAGTTTAGTTTAATTATGGTTATATCTTGTGTTGTCATCTTGCTTTTATCCACTATTAGGACAAGCCTGTTGTAGTGGACCCCGTCCGAATGATGGCCAAAACTTTACCGATGAGTTTTATGAACCTTATTGTACATCACAAAAAAGATGAAGCAAATGTTTTCACTCCAGAAATCACTGTAAGAGCTGAATAAAACACAGAAGAAGAAGTGCACATTAAAGTCTCATCCATAAACTCTCTCACTCCCTTTCATTATCATCAACATAAACAGTGAATTACTCAAAAACACTTGTTACAATTAACAGTAAAACATACAGACATAATGCCTTTTCAGGGGGTGCTTAATAAACTGGTAAACTTTATATCGTATTACCTTCAAAAATAAAACTGATCCATTGCGTCTTCAACGGGTCTGATGTCGGGAGTACACGAAGACTGATATGTTGACTCTTACATCCAACAACAAAACACCTGAGTTGCTTACAAGACATTCTTGTCGCTACAGCGGCCTTTAGAAAATGGCGGACAATGTACAACTCGCTCAGGGTGGGGTCTATGCGACAGAGTCCATCAGAGTTGTTCTAGCTATATACGTAAAAAATGGATGCAAATTGTAACAGCTTGCTGGATGACACAGTTTCAGACTCAGACAGCCCATAACAAACTGGCAGCATGTTTTATTTTCAGCTCTTCTGAGCTGGCTGACAGACCAGAAACCTAACTAAATGCAAAAAAAGCTTAAAAAAATTGAAAATTTCATCCGATGTCCCCTTTAAGAGACCAGCAGTAATGAGAAATTCAGTATAGTAAGTGTGACTAATGGGAAAGTAAATTATTCATCATACATAGCATTTTTCTGTCATAATGTAGCAATTATTAGGAGAGAAACCCAAGGCCACACCAACTCTATGGGGGGACTTGTGTGTGGTTCGCAACCTTAAGACCCTCTCTGTGAACTAGATGGCTGAACTTATGGCACTTAACTTCCCAGAGGCCCCTGAGGCGTACAGTCATCACAGGCAGCAGTCTTCACCTGACTAATATAAACCCATTCTAGCAGATGTGTGAAGAGAAGACACTGTGCTCAGAATACATTAGCTCCTTGTTTTTCAGAAACAATTTCAAATTTTTTTTCCCCCCAGAAAAAGTAGTTACTAAACGGTTCTTTCAAATGGGTACTTTGAAGAGTATTAAGCGAGATCATTTTACAGCTCTGACATTTCTCACTGTCCAGTTTTGCCTCTGAGAAAAAACGGTTGATGAGACATTCAAAAGGGATTTAAAAACTGTCTACTGGTTAAATATATGCTTTAGTCAAGGGTTCCTAGGAAGTCTCTAGAACTCGTTATTATGCTGTGATGTGTGTTTGAGTGATTTTGGGCGTATATATATATATATACACTTCAAGCAGTACTTTTTTTTGGCGCAAGTACATCAAAATGAAGAGAAAAATATGCTCTCTCTGATGATATCACGAAAATGCTGATAAGCGGGTGACACTACAAGAACGTACTCAGTGTCATAGGGAAAATCCGCTTGATAGTTAGTGAGGTAGTTGTTATGTTTAGATGTTTAGGTATGGGGTAGAGTTAAGGGCTCAAGAATATGGTCATGCAGAACAAGGCATTAATATGTGCTTTATAAACAGCCAATATGCTAGTAATATGCATGCTAATAAGCAACTAGTTAAAAGTGAAAACCGTTCCCTAATCTAAAGTGTTACCAAATATTTTTGCTATAAATCTGTTAGTCTGCATTTACATTGCTTAATGTGTATATTTTGACATGCCCTATTATGTCAGTCATTGCAATTTCGAGAGCAAATCCCGTGTTCATATGTGGATTTCACTTCCGAAACGTTACACAGTGTGTAACTGGCTGTTGATCCTCTAAGCAGCATTTAACTACAAAATTTTAATTTAACTACAAAATGTAACTTTTATTCAATAGATTATATAGCCTTGTAAGCATGAAAAGAGTGCTCCCATTATAATTACTAAAAAGTACAAAATAATCAATGAAGATGTCTACATTATGAATCTCTTACTTACATTGTGTCTACATTTGTACAAAAAAACTCAAATGCTTAACTTCTGCATGAAGACCCTTTTTCAGGATACTGCATTTTAAAGATAACTTTTTAAAAATCCAAATAAATTTTACAGATCTTTATTGGAAAGGGTTTAAATAATTTATTTATTTTTATGGATTTTTAATGAACCATAAACAATTGTTGCACATGCACTTGTGGAAAAGTCCTTAAGGCACCAACAGTTTACAGGCGATAGACAATTAAGCTCACTTATGTATAAACTTTATTTCAGACCCAGGGGGATCCATAACACAATAATAACACATAAAACATAAAAATACAAAAATACAAAACCTTCCACAATGTTCAATGTCTAACATACAGACATGTTTGCCAATGGTTCCACAGTCTGGAAGAAAATCTGACAGAACTTCGTACAGGGTTAGCCAAAACAGCGATTAAGTCATTTTCTGACTCAGATACCCTACACATAAATCTATACATCAGGTTACCTAGATCTGCAGAGCAGGTAGGTACCCCGGCACTGACAAACATATGGCTTGCACTGGAGCTTCTTGGAGCTCTCAGCAGCAGCCTCATGCTGTCATTATAAGCCACTATGAGTTTTCTAATGCTGCCTTGCTTATAGCGACACCACAGGTAGGCAGAATACAAAGATGTACAAAATGCTCTAAAGAGAGAGTATCTTCACAGATACAGAGCACATGCTAAACTTACAACACAGCATGTTTGCTTGAGCATACAGCTTCCGACACTGCCTATAGATATCCTTATAGATATCCACCAGCAGCCATATCACCCTGTAGCCCAAGACTGGTTGTCCACTGAAGCTAAGCAGGGCTGAGCCTGGTTAGTACCTGGATGGGAGACCTTCTGGGAAAACCAGGTTGCTGCTGGAAGAGGTGTTAGTGAGGCCAGCAGGGTGCGCTCTCCCAGTGGTCAGTGAGGGTCCCAACACCCCAGTATAGTGATGGGGACACTATACTGTCAAGGAGCACCGTCCTTCGGATGAAACGTTAAACCGAGGTCCTGACTCTCTGTGGTCACAAAAAATCCCAGGATGTCTTTCGAAAGAGTAGGGGTGTAACCCCGGCATCCTGGCCAAATTTGGCCCAGTGGCCTCTGTCCATCATGGCCTCCTAATCATCTCCATATATATACTAATTGGCTTCATCACTCTGTCTCCTCTCCACCAGTAAGCTGGTGTGTGGTGAGCGTTCTGGTGCAATATGGCTGCCGTTTTATCATCCAGGTGGATGCTGCACATTGGTGGTGGTTGAGGAGATTCCCCCCTTCTATGTAAAGCGCTTTGAGTGCAGAGAAAAGCGCTATACAAATTTAATGAATTATTATTATTATTGTTATTATTATCATCAGACAGGCCATTTGCAATAATATGGCCCAAATATGTAATCTCTCTGCACACCCCAAGTGCAGTGTCAGACAGATAGAAGTCAGGAAAGTTTGACTGTCTATCTTCTCTACTTCTGATAATCATGATCTTACTATTTTTTGCATGTTACAATAACTTAGGACATTAAAGCTACCTTTCCACTGACTCTAAAATAGACCAGAAGGTCACTAATTACCTGTGTGAACATGCAATAGTCCTGCTGCAAGGAGGCATGAGGCCTGCCAATATGGCCATAGCAATGCAATGTTTGTAATGTAAGACAGGATGGTTAGCTGACTGTCCTTGCAGTGCCAAACCATGTGTAACTATATGTCCCTACAGATGTGTTTGAGAACTTTCAAGTGCCTTGGTGGAAGAGTGGGGTAACATCTCACAACAGGAACTGGCAAATCTGGTGCAGATGATGAGAATGAGATGCACTATAATCACAGAATCATTATTCCATTTCTGTTCGTCAAATGTCAGTGAAACTTCTTCAGTTTTATGTCTCAGTTGATAAACATGTTTATGTTCATTCAAATATGACAAAAAGAAACTTGAGGCTGTTTCTTTTTTGCTGAGTATATTTTCTGGCTCTATTTGGTACCTTGGTACCTATTTGGTTCACAGAGCAATTAGAAAAAGAAAGCCATAAAATGATAGATATCAGAGACAAAAAGCAAGAGATTGTGGAGAGACACACTGAGATCTGATGCTATGTTTTCTTCCAACTGCAATACCTCCATATGGGGCCACTGGAGAATTTCCATCCTTTTCCAGGCAGAAGATTTGTATTTTTATTTATTCTATTATTTTTAAGTATGAGGTTGTTTTCCTTTACTTTATCCACATTCTCCTTTACTTTTTTAAAAATTCATGTGATGTACATCGGAGAGTATCGTATAAATGACAAAGAAAATATGTAGGGTGGGGGGTTTTTGGTTCTATGCATTGATTTTTGATTGGATTTTGCTCTAAAAAAAATGGAGGCAGATTAAAACGAGCTTGCAGGGGCAAGCAGACCAAATGATTGGAGAAGCCCTGCATTCTGTATGTAAACAGATAGAAGCTTTCAGTATAACATCCACTTTGATTAAACATTACAAGGTCAAAAACTTTTGAAAAAATTACACATATGCACAGATGAATTACTCACAATAACATGTATGAAGAATATGAATATAAAGGGTGTATTTCCGTTCCATAATCAAGTACATCTCTGGTTACTGTAGACCTGGTTCCCTTAGAAGGCGAACAAGGCACTGCATCTTGGTATTGATGCTATGGGGAACCCCATCAATGTGATGATAATAATAATGATAATAATCAGAATCTCTGTTTTTTCAGAATTTAGTAGCAGGAAATTACTAGTCATCCAATTTTTTATATCAGCTATGCATTCCGTTAATTTTGTGAATTGGTAAGTTTCTTTAGGTTTTGAAGAAATATAGAGCTGAGTATCATCGGCATTACAGTGAAAGCTAATCCTGTGTTTCCTAATGATATCTCCTAATGGCAGCATGTACAGAGTGAACAGCAGCGCTCCTAGTACTGAGCCTTGCGGTACGCCATACTGAACTTGTGATTGATAAGACATCTCTTAATTTACTGCTATAAACTGATAACGGTCAGATAAGTATGATTTAAACCATGCTAGTGCAATTCCACTAATGCCAACATTTAAAAGACTTTCTAGTCTATTTAAAAGAATGTTGAGGTCAATTGTGATAAATGCAGCACTAAGATCAAGTAACACTAATAGAGAGATACAACCACGATCGGATGATAAAAGCAAATCGTTTGTGACTCTAACGAGAGCTGTCTCGGTACTATGGTACGGTCTAAAAATCCTAAAAAATAAAAATCCGGACTGAAAATCCTTGCAGATATCATTTCTTTCAAGAAAGGAACACAGTTGTGAGGATACTGTTTTTTCTAATATCTTTGACAGAAAAGGCAGATTCGAGATCGGCCTGTAATTGACTAATTTTGTTTGATCAATTTGCGTTTTTTTAACAAGCGGTTTTATCATAGCCAGCTTAAAGGTTTTTGGTACGTATCCTAGAGACAAATACGAATTAATGATATTAAGAAGAGGATCTATGACATCTGGAAGCATCTCTTTCAGTAGCTGAGTCAGTATAGGGTCTAACATACAAGTCGATTTAGATTAATTAACGAGTTTGCAAAATTCTTCCTTTATAGCAACAAATTAATAAAATGTTTCCTCATGGAGCCTACAATCCATTCCCTGATCCGATACTGTAGTAGACAGTTGCATAGTTATAATTTTGTCCCTGATATTATCAATCTTATAAGTGAAGAAGTTCATAAAGTCATTACTGCTGTGTTGCTTGGACACTTCTGGGCTTGAAGCTTTCTTTTTCGTTAGTTTAGCTACTGTTTTAAATAAATACCTAGGATTATGTTTATTTTCTTCTAATAGGGTTGAAAAATAAGCAGATCTAGCAGCTTTTAAGGCCTCTCTGTAAGCAATCAAGCTCTCTTTCCATAAAACCCGAAATACCTCTAGTTTTGTTTTCTTCCATTTGCGCTCCATTTTTCTGCTCTCTTAAGGGCCTGAGTGTGCTCGTTGTACCACGGCATTGGACTATTTTCTTTAATCTTCTTTAAGCGCAACGGAGCAACTGTGTCGAAAGTGCTGGAAAAGAGAGAGTTAAAAGTTTCTGTTGCAATATCAAGATATTCTATGCTATCCAGGATGCAGAGACGATGAAACTGATTAGGAAGATTATTGATAAAGCAATCTTTAGTGGCAGAAGTTATAGGTCTAACATATTTATAACACGGAGTCAGCTTTGCAGCCTTGGCTAAATGCAGTGGCGGGCCGTGCATTTCACACCTAGGCCTTCTGTCCTACCTGAATTAATAACTTTTAATAGTGTAGCAGCGCAAAGACTCTCTATAATTGTTGTTTTTATTTTGCACCAGCAGTTATAGGGTTAATGCGGTGAGTTCGGGAAAGGCCGGTAGAGAGAAACGAGCGCGTGAGTTCGGCTCGTGCGTTTGTGTACACTGGTTTTTGCGCTCCGATTATAAGTTCAGAAACGGAGCCTCCCTTATGTTGTGGTTCAAGGGTTACAATAGTCCCTTTTCAGACATTACAATAGTATGGATGTTTGAAAACAAATAAGTTTTGATCATAAATTTAAAAGAAAATTATATTCCCCACGGGGAAAAAAGCATTATACTCACCAAAACGTCTCGGGTGACGTCTGTAACCCTCGTTCCCTGAGAAGGGAACGAACGCTGCGTCGAGAATCGACACTATGGGGAATGCCTTCGGTCTGAAGTCAATAATTCAATCTTGATTGGCGTAGCGCAATCGCGTCACTCGTGACGTCGCATGTGACGGTGATCCGGAAGCTATAAAAGGTCACAGGAAACAGTGAATGTCAGCTTCTAATAGGTCAAAGCAAGTCGTTCTCAGGGGCGCGAAAAGTGTGGCCGAGGGACGCAGCGTTCCTTCCCTTCTCAGGGAACGAGGGTTACAGACGTAACCCGAGACGTTCCCCTCCGAGGGAACTCCGCTGCGTCGAGAATCGACACTATGGGGAACGAAATGCCCACTGCGCCACACAGAGAGGATACGCCCTGGTGTGAAGCATCTGGCACACTCACGGACGATAGAAATGAGAAGGCAGATCCAACCTAGATTGTCATAAGGTTTGATGTAAGAAGGGTAGGTCTGGAGCCGGTGGCTCAACGGACCCCATGGATGGGAACCCCAGACAGTAAAGGAATATTAGATGAGAGGTGAAGGCCAAAGCGCACCACGTACATTGTTTATGAGAGGTTTCCGCAGATAACCAACTGTCTAATTGATAAAAAGGGGAATAGCTCCTAGCCCTTGATACATATCTAGATAGATTTGACTCCTTACAGCCTGAGGCCTAACATAGGGCCCTCAAGGCTATGACCTTGACCAATCGACACATGCGATGGAGGATGGATTACCTGAAGAATCATGATATTGCCTACAGGCACCTCAGTGTCAAGGCAGAAATAAAGTAGAGTGGCTCCCACGTCATCACGTAAGAGGGGGCAGCACCACCACTCTTCCAGGGAGCAGGAAGCAGACTCAAATAGATTCTTATATGATGAATTTCCGAAGAATCATGATACTGCCTACTAGGGCTGTCACTTTTGTGAACAAATCCTGTTCGATTTTTGAGACATAAGTGTTGATTGAATCGATTGTAAAATCGATTTTCCATGTCTAAAGACGTTTCCATTTTCAACACTAAATATAGGCAAATCCACGGACAACTAACAGGCATTATTAGAACGAGCGTAAAGAGGGCGCTTGAGACGCGCATAAGTCAGAAATATTTCTGATGATTTATTGGCGTGAACTTTCGTGCAGAATGACAAACAGGAGTGCAACCGTCAGGGATTGAAATTAACACCCGCCAAAGTTCATTTAACGTTGTCAAATCACGAGTGTTTCTATGTTTACTCACTTTGCTGGGGAAGTTCGTGTAGCCAAAACTGCGCGGATTTAGCGCAGATACGCAACTCGTGAGTCCTCTTGATATATTAAATACACGTATTGCGCAGAACCTGTGCATTTCTGGCTCGCTTGAACATACACGTCACTAAGCAACAAATAACGGCGCGCTTGTTCACTTGCATTGAAGTAGGCTATTGCGAATATTAAAAAGCATTTGGTTAACAGAAAAGACATTGTTATTTTCCAATATACTTACATGTTCTTTGTACTGTATTGATCTGTCCACCTAGAACACATTTTTGGTTTAAAAAAAATAAAGAAAATAAAAAAGGACGTTAAAATCGATTCCCTATTTTCGTTTTCGAAACTTGTGTTGGTTGGTCCGATCGATTGTGCAATCGATTTTCGAACGTAAAGTGACAGCCCTACTGCCTACAGGCACCTCAGTGCCAGGGCAGAAATAAGGTAGAGTGGCTCCCACACCATTAAGTAAGGGGGGGCAACACTCAACAGATTCTTATATATTCTCATATATCGCATCCACAGGACATGGCGGGTGCCAGGGATAACCCGTCAGCCTGATGCCAATAGGCTGGATGACAGGATTCATCCTCCAATCTACAGGAACATGGAGTTGTATTGGGAATGTCCGTACATGCTCACCCTTAGAGGCTTGCGGAGGGCTCTGAGGCCGCCACAGAGGCCCTAAACGTGAACGGGCGATCCCGTTAGAGAACAGAATGGAACACCAGTACTGAAGCCAGCGGGTAGTAATTAACTGGGTTCAATGCTGTCACTAACCAATATCTAGTTCCTAGTAGAGTGGGGTTCTAGAATGGATGACCTAACCACCTCGGTGGAAAGGGTACCTATTTACCGGTTAGACCCCCTCAGGGGCCAGACCCATAGTCTCCATAACTCCGGCCGTAGAAGACATATTGTACCAACGGCCTGTGAAAGAAAATCTCTCCTAATAGGTACTTGCCAGGGAGGACTCATCAAGAGACTAAAAGGGTCCGAAAAACAAATTCGGGCCAGCCAGTACGGAGCTACAAGGAGTAGGCTCACACCGTACCTCCTGACCCTTTCTAGAACCCCAGGGAGCAGAACGATCAGGGGAAAAGCGTACAGACGTGACCTAGGCCACATCTGTACCATGGCATCCAGGCCCAAAGGAGCTGGATGTGAGAGAACCAGGGCGGGCAGTGAGTGTTCTCATGAGAGGCGAACAGGTCAACCTCCGCCTGGCCAAACTCTCTCCATATGAGCCCAACTACTTCAGGGTGGAGTCGCCCTTCCCCGGGCCTCAGCCCCTGCCTCGACAGGATATCTGCTCCCACATTATCAACCCCAGGAATATGAATGGATCTGACAGAGATACATTTATCCTGGGACCACAGAAGGATCTGATGTGCCAGTCTAGAAAGACGGCGCGATTTCAGACCTCCATGGCGGTTGATATAAGAGACCACCGACATATTGTATGTCCTAACAAGAACATGATGACCTCTGAGGTCTGCCAGGAAGTGCCTCAGGGCAAGAATACGGCCAACATCTCCAAGCGATTAATATGCCATGAGAGATGATGGTCCCCTCCAAGCACCTCGGGTGTAACGGCCCTCCATAACCGTACACCAGCCTGTGAAGGATGCATCCGTGGTCAAAGACTTTCTCTGACACGGTGCTCCCAGAACCGGCCTTGAAACAGGAACCATGGTTTCTTCCACATGACCAAAGAACGAAGGCATCTGCGCGTTACTTTGATCGTGCGAAAAGGGTTCCCCCTCGGGGAAAACCCTCTGGTCCGGAGCCACCACTGCAAGGTCCTCATATGGAGCAGACCAAAAGGAATTACGATGGAAGCTGCCACCATGAGGCCTAAAAACCCCTTGGGTGTGTTTGACAGTGATGGCCTGGCCTAACCTAATACTATCCATTGTGGTTAAAATAGTATTTGTACGAGCAGGAGACAATTGTGCCCGCATCGTGACTGAGTCCCACTCTACTCCCAGGAACGTAGTTCCATACCTGCCAACTTTTGCGTTTAGCTTTGCGTGAGACTTCTTGGGGGGGGGCGGGGGTAAGTAAATAAAGCTTATAGTAAAACCTCTCCAACCGGGAGGGAGGGTGGGCGCATGCGCGCGACGCAGTTTGGAACAGTCTTTCTCTCGCATGCACGCGGCATTTGACCGACCGGGTTGACACTTCCGCGTGAGAACTCGCCCGTGTGAGCGTGTGAAACCACTCAAATGCGTGTGTCTCACGGCCAAAGCGTGAGAGTTGACAGGTATGTAGTTCTCTGAAGAGGAGTTAAGGAACTTTTCTTTACATTTTAGTCTCAACACCAAGCACCTCAGATGACGCAAAACAACATCTCGATGTTGAATCGTCAGTTCTTCTGACAGCCAGTTTAATGAGCTAGTCATCTATATAATTTAGGATACGAATCCCCTGAAGTCCCAAATGGAGCAAGGGAAGCATCCATACATTTAGTAAAGGTGCGAGGAGATAAGGCTAGGCCGAAAGGAAGAACCCTGCAATGATAAGCTTTACCCCCAAAAGCGAATCTAAGGAACCTCCTATGATGTGGGATGATGGAATATGAAAATAAGCATCCTAAGATCTATCGTCACAAACCAGTCCTCGGATCTGATTTGTTGAACGATCAAGGTATTGTTAGCATTTTGAATTCAAATCTCCTCAAAGATTGTTCACTATCCTTAGATCTATAATGAGACGCAGCCCACCATCCTTTTTAAGAACTATGAAGTAACGGCTGTAGAACCCGGACTCCTTCTGGTGGGGGACTTGTTCCATCACCTGTTCCTGATCAGGAGATACCAGTGTATGAATAACACCACTGAATCTAGGTGGTCTATACTGGAACTGGATTCTATATCCTTTCTCAACTGTATTCAGGACCCACTGAGATATATTTTGAAGGCCCTTCCAGGCGTCTAAATAATCTACAAGGGGGATCAGTCTCTCAGGACTGACCTCAGGAGTCGTAATATTTTCGGTGACCTGAAGCACTTTTCTGGCAGGAACTAAACGAATAATTTTCTCTACAGGCCTCATGAGAGGTAGCGAATGAGTTAGATGTTACAGGAACACTGTGTTTAATACATTCGCTGGAAGTCGATGCGTCCCGAGGCGCACTTGGCGGCGGGAAGCAACATCGATTCCCTGAAGGCTCCGCGGGGTGTCCTTTTCCCCGATCCCCAAGGGATTTAGCCATAAATGTCTCTCTGAGACGACTAGTGCTGCATAGGGCTCTCCAGATGGAAGGCGCTTTCGGTTTCGTTCTCAACACCCTGAAGCGGAAGACCGGCAGGGAATAATCGAAAACAGTTTCCGAAGAGCGGACGCGAACACTGCCTGGCCGCAAGCCTGTGGGGCGGACAGTGCAGCATATGTTCGCTGGAAAACGATGCGTCCCGAAGTGCACTTGGCAGCGGAAAGCCGACATCGATTTTCTGAGGGCTCCCCGGAGGGGAGGCTCTTTCGGATTTGTTCTCGACACCCTGAAGCGGAAGACCAGCAGGGAATAATCGAGAACCGTTTCCGATGAGCGGACGCGAACACCGCCTGGCCGCAAGCCTTGTGGCGGACATTGAAGCGTGCATTCGCTGAAAACCGATGTGTCCCGAAGCGTACTTGACGCTGGAAACATCGATTTCCTGAGGGCTGCACAGAGCCCTGCTATTTTCGTCTCGTTTTCGATACCCTGAAGCGGAGGACCGGCAGGGAAAATCGACTTTCGACGTTTGTTGCTCATTTTAATTCCTCAAAATTAAATGGAGCCATATTTAACACTTGAATAAGTGAAAAATGATCTGGATGGTAGACTGAATTAAAATATCTCACTTTTTAAACACAGATATTTCACCATTTAAATTTCATAGAATTAAATGCAGCCATAATCCTAGACCCATCGCCATGTTTCCCTAACAAATTCGAACGAAATTTGAGGGAAATGTCTGAGCTATCAGGGGTGATGCAATGTCGGGGAGAAATATCTCGCAAAATATTCCTCTACTCGAGGCATCACCTCATAACCATTCTCATTAGATGTAAATGTATACATGGGGGAACATAAATGAGATGAACCTGATTCTTCCCACGATCTCAATACCTCAGTAAGGAGATCAGAGAAAAAGGGAAGGCTCTGACATGAAGATTGTGACTAGGTCTGCAGGAAGCGCTCGTTCATTTTTTTTTTTTTTTGTCGCTTCCTGCTTATTAACTGGCCATAAAACATTTGATTTAGCCAGTGCCCTGGTTTACAACCTCCAGAAACTCCTCAATAACGGGAATATGGGGTGGCGAATCCCCATATCCACATGATTCTGTGTAGAGAATATCTAACTCAGAGCCAGATAAATCAAACACCGGGTCTTTAACACGGTCGGAAGAAGCCGCAGTGCGGGCTTCCGAGCCGTGCGCGAGACCAGTGAAGCTGGTACATAAACACTGAGAAAGGGTCGCAACCATCTCAGTATTATATGCCAGCCCCACGTGCGAATCCCGTGCATACAGGCGGCGCGCTGACTCGACAGACGCGAGACCTGATGCACTGGAAACGCGAGCCTGATCTATTTGATCGAACAGGCTCAAATGGGAGCGGAGCTTTTTTCATAGGTAACTGAATAACAATTTGCACACAACAGCGCCCTCGAGCGCTGTCAGTGCATGCTCCACTCCCAGACAAACTTCACAGAGTGTGCGTCACCCTCGCTAAAATATCAGGCAAGGGGACGCACATTCGGAATAGTTTCTCCTTATTGTTCGCTATAATATATATAGCCTATATATATCAGAGTGACAGACAACACCAAATAAGACAAACAGGTTGACACAGAAAGGTTGCTGAAGACCAGAAGCTGACATTCACTGTTTCCTGTGACATTTTATAGCTTCCGGATCACCGTCACATGCAACGTCACGAGTGACGCGATTGCGCTACGCCAATCAAGATTGAATTATTGACTTCAGACGCGTCATGCCGAAGGCATTCCCCATAGTGTCGATTCTCGACGCAGCGGAGTTCCCTCGGAGGGGAACTACTGATTATTTTTTACACAAAATTCATCCTTATTTCTTTCCTCAAGAAGACTTCAATTACTCTGTTGTACAGGTTATCTGTGCGTTTCAGTTCCAACAATAACGAGTCTAATGCTGAAAGTCGAGTCTGTCCCGTCATATTTCTAGCATAAGTTTTAATTCGCTTTAGAGAGTGTCTGCTCGACAAAAGCAGTGGACACAGTCACCGCAAAACATGACGATGTGTAGCCTACAGCCTACATGCTCTCACACAGAGTTTTGAATGAAATCAATGAGATCAGCGGGACTTTTGCCTTCAAAATCATTCGTGGCATAACTTACATTAGTCTGTTTTACCCGGACAGATCGAGCAGTGTTCCGTGACTCTGCGTTAAGCTCAGGCTGAATAAGGGATTTTTCCGGTAGGTTTGAACCTGCTGGGGGTCGAGGAGGGAAAGAAACATTAACTTGTGGGTTGAAAAACTATTAAATCTACAGGAATATATATTTTAGTTTGCAGTTCGCTACAGATGCGGATAGCCTAGGCCTACTGACTACCAGTAATAGTACGCACTCTGAGCATCCAATCAAAGAACGTGAAAATGCAGACGTTATTATACGCCTGCTAGATGGCCCCGCTGCAGTCAAATCGAAATCTGATTGGCTGATTAAATCTGACTGCTTATCTGATTGGTTAAAGCAACGGTTTCATTGCCATTAATTTTAAGCTACAGGCGCCCGCACTGTCGATTCTGAAGGCCTGAAGGCAGATTTATTTGACCATGGCAACGCATGATGGCTGAAATATGATTGGATAAAAGCGCTAAAATAAACATACACTACTGGAAGCAGCGCAACCAAGAGAAAAGCTATGAAATTAAGAGAATGAATTATTGGGAATAATTTAATACTCAATCATGGAAAAAATATATTAAAGTGCAAGTCAGTGATTCTGATAGTGTTTAGGCCAGCAGAGAAGGTAGATTTCTAGATTACTAGATTTCTTAGTGGTTTTGAAAATATTACTATAAATTATAGCAACACCTCCCCCTTTGCCTTTCAGACGAGGTTCATGTTTATAACTGTAATCTTGTGGGGTTGACTCATTTAAAGTAATGTAATCGTTTGGTTTTAGCCAGGTTTCTGTCAAACACAGCACATCTAGTTATAATCTGAGATCATATCATTAACTATGAGCGATTTTGAAGTAAGGGATCAAATATTCAGCAACCCAAGCTTTATCATTTGCTCCTCTGTATTATATCTGTTTTTTATTTGTTGAACATCAATTAAATTTTTAACCTGACGTGTTTTGGATTTGCAAATTCGGGGAACAGACACAGTCTCTATATGATGATATCTAGGTGAAAGAGGCTCTATGTGATGGGATTCATCTGACCTTGGTGACGTGAGGTCGCTAGCAGACGGTCGGTTTAGCCAGTCTGTCTGCTTCCTGACCTGAGCCCCAGATTGTCATGTTTTATCTCTAAGACTTTGAGCCAAATTACTAGAGAGAAGAGCAGCACCAGCCCAGGAGGGATGAATACCATCTCTTTTCAACAGGTCAGGCTTGCCCCAAAAACTTTTCCAATTGTCTATAAATTCTACATTATTATGCGGACACCACTTTGACAGCCAGACATTGAGTGAACACAATCTACTAACAACTCCGGCGAACAGGAAGCGGGCCAGAGTAAATTACAGTGCCTGACATCGTACTTGCGAGTTCACACACCTCTTTAATATTAGTTTTGGTGATCTCCGACTGGCGGAGTCGAACATCATTAGTGCCGACATGAATAATGATCTTTGACAATTTACGATTAGCATTAGCGAGCACTTTTAAATTTGCTTTGATGTCAGGCGCTCTGGCTCCCGGCAAACATGTGACTATGGTGGCTGGTGTCTCTATTTTCACGTTCCATGTGATCGAATCACCAATTACCAGGGCACAATCAACAGAATTCTCAGTGGGTGTTTCACTGAGTGGGGCAAATCGATTTGTTATAGTAATAGGAACGGAAGAGTGGTTTTTTGATCCGCGACTAGAGCGATCTCTTACAGTCACTCATCTGCCCTGCTGCACGGACTTCAGCCGGAACTGAATCATGTAAAGAGTTCACTATGCTAGGCGCATCCAAAATAGTATCTAAATCTCTAGTACTATCCTTGCTAGCCTTGCTAGCCTTGCCATCCAAAGTTTGGATGCGTGTCTCTAGCTCTGAAATCTGATCCGTCAGCCTGACTGTCTCCTTGCATTTATCACATATAAATCCTATATTGCCATCGGAGAAGGCTATACTAAACATATGACACGTGACACAGGTGACAATAACAGGACAAGACATTACGTGGTTGTTGACAGATACTTAGCTGAGCTTTTATGAACTCAAAGGCGCGAAAATTTATAAATAACTGAGCGCACGGGTGGCGCGTTAGCAGGCTAGCGAGTTACTAACGTGCTGTGCTAACAATAATGGAAGCTAGCGATGTAAGGTTAATCTGAGATGTTTGGTAAGCTGTATTAGTAATATAAACAACTAGAAATTATAGTAAATGATGGTTAAAAACAGAAATACAAAGCTAATATGAGGCTTAGAGCTTACAGCCTTGACGCAAACAAAGCTTACAGCAGGCAGACAGGAGCAATCGATCAGCAGAGCAGTATCAGCTGAGCAGTATGGTAACCCACGTTCCTTGAAAGATGGAACGGAGATGTTTGTCCCGTTGCCATGTTGTTGTACCATCGCTGCAGATGGCCGGCTCCCTGCCTCGGCTCCTCAGTGAAAACCAAAGATGTGTTGCACCTCTGCTCATTATATACCTGCACTGTGTGATAGACGCAGCTGGCGCAATTATCGCATACCAATTTGATATGAAATTGCCCTTTGAAATATTTTATTGCTTCTATTACAGTTTGTAAACAGGGGCCTTGCTATGTGGATGAATACGAAGTCAAACTCTTTGCTAACCATTTCCTTAAACCATCCAGCACAACTAAATGTAGGCTTATTACAGTAGACTAGTTTATGTGCAGAATGCTGAATTATTAGAGATGCCGTTCCAGTTTTCAGTTAGCGTTGAAGCAGCGATGAGTCATATCAGTGGATCTTTAGAGTGGCCTCCTTAGCCAATTGTGTTTGCCCTACATCCAAAAGCCACTGCTCAAATGCACCTAATCCTATCAAAGCAGTATACTTTTACTGCTTAATTAATATAAAAATGAAAATCTTGATCCATTTTGCATTACGTTCTCATTCAAAAAAAATGTTTGCCGTCCTAGATGTTACAATGCTGTCAAATCAGATCAAACAAATATTGAGGCATAAAGTTTCTTATTTATTATCTTAAAATTGATTTGAAACATAATACTCAATTTAGGGGTGGTGTTATGAAATAACAATGTATAATTTTCTTTGAAAGGAAAAATCTATGACTGAAAATAATAACTTTGAATACACCTTAATTCTCAATCTTAGACTCTTTCTGTGCTCTTTGCAGGACTACACCATCACCATGTATTTCCAACAAAGCTGGAGGGACAAACGGTTGGCCTATGCTGAGATGGCTTTGAATCTCACTTTGGACAACCGTGTGGCTGATCAGTTATGGCTCCCAGATACCTACTTCCTGAATGACAAGAAGTCTTTCCTGCACGGTGTGACGGTGAAGAACCGAATGATTCGGCTCCACCCAGATGGCACTGTTCTTTATGGACTGAGGTAAATGCCACTGCCTCTGTAACATCACTGCTACTTATGTGTATTGTGCTGTATAATGTCAGATTTTCCAATAACACTGCAAATCACTGTCCACATGAAATCAGAAATGACCCTTTGTGCACATTACTAGTCATTTCGTGACAATTACATTTGTCACAATACTGATGTTAAGTCGGTCACAACTCTTAATTCACACAGACATTAAGATGATTGTAATCAGCTGAAAGTAATGAATAGGTTTCATTCACTCAGTCCAAGATTAATAATTGCCTGATTCAGTCATTTAGCCTGAACTTTGCAGCCATTTTATGTGACATCATTCTTGTATTTATTGTTGATATCAGTATCAAAGTTCTTAGTTTAACTTTAATTCTAAGTTAAACTTCATGTCACACTTGCTATCACAGTGAGGACAAGGTTAGCTATGGGAAAGCTTCTATTTGGGGTGTGTGAAAGATATGTGTTAATGGTTCACAGCACTGACAGACTGTGTTGAAAATGAAGGCGCTAATGATATTGGGTGGAAAGTGTAAAGAAGCTTTGCCTTTTTTGATTTACAGCCCCGCTTCAAACTTCGTTATTGATTTGGCCAAAGTAAGGTGGTCCCTTACTCTCAGAAAACATAAAACTGCATATAGCAAATTAGTCACGACTGTTTCCTGAAACTGTAACATGGTGGTACCTTGCAATATAGGAATGTTCCGTCTTTCTGTGTTTTCACTGTCATATGGTAGGGGGCGCTATCACGAATCTTCTGAAAGAGTACTGAATCTCATGAGCAAAACACATATGAAGAAGATGCAGAAACAAGCAATATAATATGTAATCATATGCGATCATCAACATTAAACAGCATATAAATCAAAACTGCCCAATGTTACTGAATGAAATGTCGACCCAGGACGATCTATAGGACTGTGCAACCTTAGTGTTGATGGACTCGATCTACTCCGTCTATGTTTTTTTATCATCGTTCTGAATCCGATCCTGATTTAGTCTTTGACAAAAATGAGATTTTTTCAGCTTTTCGCTCAAAATGTTGCTTTTTTAGTGAAACTTACCCACATTTAAGTTTTGATTAAAAAATGTATTTGTTTGTTGTTGAATAAAAGCAGAGGGACTGTTCTTTTGACATTATGCATGTTCAGATATTCATACAACAAAATATTCTGGGGGCCATGCAATTTTTTTTGAAAATGATCAAAAATGCTGGCGGTGGCTGGCAACTTTTTTTTTTAAACGCTGGCGGGGGAAAGGCTAATTAATCGATTCAAGATCATTCAGATTTTTATCGTTAACCCAGAGCTGATCCAGCAAGGCAGAGAGTACACTCTTCGTGCTCCTCTCAATCAAACTATAAATAATGAAAGATGACAAACTGTTTCCTCTTCCAAGAGGCTCTGGCACAGGTGGAATCGAGGAATAAGCAGTGAGGCCACAGGTTGGTTGCTTTTTTCCTCCAGAGGGTCTCTCAAACCTGCACTGCTGTGGAGAATTTAAATAAGGTGAACTCCAGCTTGGATGTTTGTAGTATCTATACGTCCACTTTTTTATAATGTCTTAAGATGGACCTTTGCTGGCTGTAAATTATTCATGAGTCGGGGCTGTTGTTAATGTTTAATTATCATATCATGCCCTGTCGTGTCTAAAAAGGATTTCAAATTAATGTGCCTTCGTCAGCTTTAGTAGAGCTATAGTATGTATGCAAAACATCCTCCATATGACCCACAAACGCATAGATTTGCAAATATGCAGAGGTTTGTGTTTAATGGGGATTTGAAGGAGAATGCTAATGCTCATATTGAAGGGTTTTAAGCAGTCTGTTGAAAGGAAATAATTTTATAGAATGTTAACACTGAGCATCTAAGGTATTGTTATGAGGTTTAGAAAGGACAGAGAGGAGTATCTAAATGCAGTGACTATCTTATTAAAACAAAACAACAAAAGAGCACACATAACATCCATGTAGGACAACACCAATAACATGATAAACACTGGGGTGTATACAAGGGGTGAACGGGGAACAATCAGGAACTAGTCAACAAGAAAAACTACACAGGACTAACACAACATGGCACTAGGACAGGAAATACAACAAGTCCAGACTAGACATGGAGAATATATGACAGGTGTTGCTGACTGTTTACTCTACATTTCAAAGAAAGCATGGTGAAATGATGAGGTAAAAATAGTGGCATAAAATGAAGAACACAAACAAGCAGCTCTAATTGCACAATATATGATATAGAATACAGTTTTGCTCAATTTCTAATACACAATTCATAAAAGAATTCACCATTTTCTCACAACTAAAAACACAATCTCATAACTTCATATGAACTTCCACAAACCTCAAATTGTCACATCAAAATCAAATATTTTTGTCAAAAAGCGAACACAAGTGCGATCAATTAATTACAAAAAGCTCTCATTCAGAAATAATTTTGCAGCTTACTGTCTATGACATTATACAACATTAATGAATGAGTGCAGATACCGTAAAATACAACAATGTGCTATAGGGAAAATTAATTTTCATTACATAACTGTCAAGTGATCTTACAGTAGATGAAAAGTGAAAAGAAAAGTTCAAATACCAACTAACTGAATATGAACTCAGTATGCAACACAATACAGTATTGTATCGTGTTACATAAATGAATGAATGAATGAATAAAATCAGCAGCCTCTGCACCTTTGGCCAAATATTATTACCATGTACACTGGTGGTGTATTCCAAACAACAAAAAAAGTGCTTTACTATTACCCAGTCGCACCCCCAAAAGACAAAATACTTTCTCAGTTACACTCAAATTGTTATGATGCTTTTCACTTTAAGCAATTCATTTGGATTTAACACTATTGTATCAGGTTTCTGGTTCACCCACTTCAGGTTAAATTGACTAAACTTGCTGTTTTCATTTGGAAATAACATGTTTCAATCAAGTAAACAAATCAAACAGGACATTCACTTCCCATCATGCGTTGCAAAGGGGCTGAATTGGGAGAATAAATGTTGAAATAAAGTGTTATTTTATCTATTTTTTAGCAAGAAGAAAATGGAGAGACTTGTTTATGTTTAATGTTCTATTATGTTGGTATTTAAAAGTTTCTGTTATGTCAGTGTTTGTGGGGGTTAGGATTGTGGAGAAGTGTAGAGCATGTTCCGCATAGCTGTTAAAATCTGACTAGATTTGCATTAATCTAAGCAGGATTAGGAAATAGAAGTTCCCTTTCAACAGAACTTGCACTGCGATGATTGACACTAAGGGAACGCTTTGTGTGATGACGTCTTGAAGCACATGTAAAATCAGTCCAATGGTGTGACAGTATTAACATGTGGGGACACACACATTCTTTGTGTAGCTTGTTTGGATGAGGAGCATGCACAGTCAGAGCTCGAGGTGGCTGGCTGTGAAAACTGTGATGTGCTTTCAATGCGGACACTCGATCCTGCCTGCCGTTCTTTCGCAAGGACGCTTAGGCTCACGTTCCACAGGGCTCTGGTCCCGCTGCTGCTGAGGCACAACGGCGATCACAGACATGGGGTTTGCAAATGGATCCATCAGCGGGGTTAGAGATGGGCCCAGCCTTATCTCTGCCTTCACCTGATAGATCCTCTGCCTTCTCTCAGCAGCGATCACAGACATGGGGTTCGCAAATGGATCTATCAGCGGGGTTAGAGACGGGCCCAGCCTCATCTCTGCCTTCACCTGATAGATCCACTGCCTTCTCTCAGGGTTTGGAAGCATGCGTTGCGGTTCCTTCCGCCCTGATTGAGGCATAGACACTGCAACTATCTAGTTCTGAGGAACTGGACGTTGCTAGTAGCTGCGTTTACATGGTCCCTTATAATCGGATTGACGGCTCAATTGGACTAAAAAACCTTAATGTAAACACCTTAATCGATTCGATTGAGCTTGATCCGATTGGAATTTCGATCGGATTGAAAGGGGTGGTTTATTCCTTTTGTAATCCAATTGAGAGAACATGTAAACACTTGATCGGATTGAAAACCGAAACTAAAAGGACTGCGCATGTGCAATGACGTTGAAATAGCGTAATGACGTATTACGCACAGAACAAGCTGTTCTTCCTGTTGAATAAAGTGTCATATAAATGAGTGTTCCGTTATTAAAAAAATCGCATTTCACTTAGCATCTGTGAAGTGAAGCAGGACAAAGTCCCACCAGTCCTTGTTTCAGATTCTCATCTACGGATGACTGGTTTTGGGCGCAGGGTTTTACTGCGTGATAAATATAAGGAGCGCGGCGAAACGGTTCATGCTCATCGTCTCCAAATCATGACCAGAGACGAATACATTAAGTCTGCTGTTTAAAACGAATAAAGAACCAATAGAAGAGAATAGTTATGCGCGAACTGCGGCATATTTGTGCAGTGTGCGCATGTCAAAAAATCTTGAAGAGCTGTGTTTTGTTGGTTGTGTCTAGAGTGGTTGAAAGACTGAGTATTGACTGGCCAGCAGATAAACAGGACGTTTGTTCCAAAAGTAAACTGGAAGAACGCTTCCTACCAGCACCGTCACAACCTCAATGCCGGGGCCTACTGCTTTTCCCTGAAGCTAAGACCTGCAGCTCATACCAGTGTGCCGACATGGGATCTGGCCATTGTCCTTCAAGGCCTTTCCCTGGCTCCCTTCGAGCCACTGGAGGAGGTTCCGGCTAAGTTCCTGACATTAAAAGCTTTGTTCCTCCTCACTATCACTTCTTTTTAAAGGATAAGAGATTTGCAAGCCCTGTAGGTTGCACCCTCGTGCTTGGAATTTGCACCTGGCATGGTTAAAGCGTTCCTTCATCCTAGACCAGGTTATGTTCCAATGGTCCCCACCAATGTGGCCAGATCTATCATGCTGCAGGCCTTTTGTCCTCCTCCTTTCCAGAACTCGGACCAAGAAAAGAATAATCTGCTATAGCCAGTCAGGGTGCTAGATGCCTATGTCCACAGAGCTGTCCTGTAGCGTGAAGCGTTCCCGTACTATCAATCGACGCAGCGTCTCGTTCCCTCTTCAGGAAACATCTCCGTTATGTACGTAACCCTCGAATGACGACAAAATGGGGTTTCGCTTAGAAAGCCTATCAACTTTGAGTATTACAAAACGAGCCATTGGCAAAGAAATGCCATGGGTCTGCGGAATTTGCAGAGCGTAACTCCTCCCCACCTCGTGGATTTAAAAGGAGGACGCCGGCAACATGCAGATATGTTTCTTCGCTGAGGAGCCGAGACTGAACTCAGGCAATTCCTGCATTACAGCGGAGGTGGCAGGAAGAGCAGTGCAACCCCAGTGTACCCATTGGCCGTGGCCTCATCAAGGGGAGGAAAAGCGGAGAAGGTCGCCAAACGATCGTGAGAAGACAGTGGTGTCTTCCAGGACATTGTGACCTCCTCATACACCTCCTCATACACCTCGGGAAAGAAAGGTATTGGAGTTGACGCTGATGGGAAGTAGCGCCCGCAGCACCCAAAAATCAATCATCCAATCGCGAGCACTCAGGACAGGGTGGAGGATTGCACACTATCCCAATGCTCGCGGCTGCCCGAGAAAGCATGGCTGTCATTTCGGAATCTGACTCGGACAATGCTGGCACACCAAACGGCGGCAGCACAGCCGAGTCGTCATCTCCCGATGACTCGAGCCTGCCTTGTGATGCAGTGACAGACATGGCATCGTCATCTGGGGGACCGAATGACACATGCGCGATCTCAGAGGATGATCCCGCGTGTTCATTCGGTGCAAGAGGGGGGTGTGCGCCGAGGAATGGTCGTCGGTGCTTTGTTCCACACTGTAACCCTCAGGTCACTCTGGCCACCAGCCGAAATACCACTAGATCGGGGTGTGGATGAGGGGACTCTCGCTCTAGTGAGTTCATGGAGTCTCGACCGCAGTGTTGCGATGGTCATGTTCCCACAATGAAAACATGAAGCCTTCACAAAAGGTGCTTTATCGTGATCAATGCCCAGACACGAAAACCAGCTATTGTGCCCATGAGATGACGAAACCACCTGACCGCAACCAGAAGTGCACGGACGAGACATCTTTCACAGTTTTGTTGGAAAGATGTATCGCGGATGCAACTCAAAATAGAGAGGATTGAACCCCGCAGGTGCTGAAGCGACCAGGGAGAAGCACACGACTGGCAATCACTGCACAGATCAGCAGGCAATGTGAATCTCGCTGGAATTCGCCGTCACACCAACACCTGGAGAGTATCTCGTCTCGAAAAGTGAAAACTCAGAATGGCTTGATTGGAGTGAAGGATAAACTTGGCTCCGAAGCGAAAACATATCTGCATGTTGCCAGCGTCCTCCTTTTATACCCACGAGGTGGGGCGGAGTTACACTGTGCAAATTCCGCAGACCCATGGCATTTCTTTGCCATTGGCTCGTTTTGTAATACACAAAGTTGATAGGCTTTCTAAGCAAAACCCCATTTACAGAGAACCGAGGTTACAGTCGTAACTGAGGCGATTTCTGTCAAACTGTTATATATTGATTTTATTCTTATTTTTCATTAGCATATGATACAGGTTAGATTTTTTTTGTATGTTTATAAACTGAAGGATGGGTCTAAATAATCTTGTGAGGAAATCTACATAGAGCAAGTTTTTAAACATTGAACTTGTTTTGAACTCAGAACATCTTTTAATCATTCAAAGTTTAATTGAAGAAATGTGTGGTGTCATAAGTTGTTCTGTGTTTACATCAAGCATAATATAATGCTTGTGGCAGGTTTATATTTGCCATATAATGACTGAATGTTTTGCATTCAAAAACAGAGAAAGAAATTTGATGATGAGTGGAAAAGAGTGAAATAAATGTTCTCAGCAGACGAAAACTTGACTTTCCCCATCCCTTGTCACTGGCTTATTCAGTACTTCTTTTGAAGCAAATGTGACAATATTCCCATAAGTAGAGTTGAGCAGAGATGTGTCCTAAAGCTCACGTTTTCTCTCTGTTCCACAACCCATTTAAAAATAAATATTAACATTTCAACCGTAAGCATACTGAACCATTGAAAACCCCACAACATTCTGTACCCAATGCTTGTAAGAACTGCCGAATTTTATAATGTTTATAAGAGCTTTAACCAATATTATTTTTTATTTACCATTACTGATAAACTAATTCCTTTGACAATACTGTATACTGTTAAAGACAGATATAGATATTTGTCCATTTTAGTCAGTGTTTTTAAAACAGTTGATCTGGTTTCATAAAATCACTTGCATATATATTTCTATATAGATATAGTCTGTATTCTTGCTAGCCATGTGATGGACTGTCCATCCATCCAGCTTGTTTCCCTTCCCACAGCCCGAGCATCCCAGCAATGACACTTAGGACAAGATGGACAATTTGGAGAATTAATGGAAGGATGTTTTTTATGCTTATCAATAAGTGGTTAAGGCATCTGCCAATCAGTCATCATCTTGTAAATCTATTTCATAGAGGGAAAACTATCGACTACTTTGTTGCCTCATTAAGGGACTTGACTGCTCTCTCATGTGAACACTCTCACTGTTATACATGCACAAACAATGATGCATCTCTGTGCATTCATTGAAATTCAATAATTTTCTCCCTTGTTTCTTTTTGGCTTACACACATTGCAGCCCCTATTTCATCTACACAAGGTCGCTAAGATTTATACATTGTAAATGTAATTACGAAAATGTGCAGCAACACACAAAACTAATTTGTAACGCAAGACGTTTTACTGCGCCGTGTTGGATTGATGGAAATTGAATGTTGTGCATACGACAGAAGGTCCTTGATAAACGCACACAAACTGCATATAGGTAGGACACAGAATATGAGTGAAGCGAAGCATTTTCTTAAATAGCACTTTACTATGTACTACTGAACACACAAAGCGCTTTACAATCATATCAGAGGGTCTCTCCTCAACCACAACCGGTGTACAGCATCCACCTGGATGATGCAACGGCAGCCTCATAACATTGGCGCCAGTGCGCTCTCCACACACCAGCTATAGGTTTGAGAGGAGAGAGAGTGATAGAGCAATTCAAAAGAATGGGTATTATTAAGGAAGCCATTATTGATGTAGGCCAATGGAGGTAATCTTGGCCAGGACACTGGGGTTACACCCCTACTTTTTATGAGAAGTTCCATCGGATTTTTAATGACCAAAGAGAGGCGGGACCTCAAGTTTAACATCTCATTAACATATTTTCAGTATTCCCATTACTATACTGGGGTGTTTGGACCCACACAGACCACAGGGTGAGCACCCTGCACTCACTCAAGGGCCTCACTTCCAGCAGCAACCTAGTTTTCCCAGGAGGTCTCCAATCCAGGGGTGTGTTTCCTGTACAACTACGTTTCTCGCTGCTTAACTACCATAGTACCATAGTATTCAACGTATTGTTGAATAAACACACTAACCTGGTACAGTATAGCACCTTCAATGCGGCGTTACTAGTTCTGTGAAATGCAAGCCATGGTAAAAGAGCTTAAAAGAGCTTCAACTTGTTGAAGCTAAAATAGCATGGTTACCTCAGCAAATTGGGTTTTATCTCATGTTTGCTTTTGTTAACACTATCGGTTAGGTTTAGGGTAGGATTTATTGTAGGTGGTTATTTTCAAATGTGATTAAAGATTAAAAATTACTAAAGACGTAATATTCTTGATATTCTGGAATAGCGACAGTGAATGTGTTAATGTACAGTATGTGCTCGCTTCGATAAATCAAAAGTAGGCTACCAAGTGGTGCCCTCTCAAATATACTAAGTGCATGATGTGTCTGAACACGCCAATTAGGATTCAGAACTAGAACCATCCGTTTTATAATGTGTATTATTCAACACAATCATAGTCATTTATAATTTCTTAAGAACCAATAGGTTCTTTACCTCTGAAATAGTTAAAGTCCCCCATGGGAAAAATCAATCTTTTAATGTTTTTTATATGTCTATATGGTGTTTTTAATGTGTTTTATGACAAACCATGTGCAAATTCATGCGTCAACACCATTGCTGAGTAATTTCTCCTTAAAACTGCAGTGAACCAAAGACAGTCTCAAAAACGCGGTTTGAAATCACTGGTGTTCCTGACATCACAAACTACCTTGTAACCAATCAGGGGTGCGTTTCCCATACAACGACGTAACCCGATGCTTCACTACCATAGTATGATGCATCATTGAAGAAATCAACTAGCTAGTCACAACTGTTTCCCGTTTCAAAAATGGTACTTAAAATCTCTTGACGAACTAAAAGATGTAAATGAAATTTGTATGTATTCTAAATAAAAGACTCATGTTGTAATGAATTGTCAGCTTGCTTATTTTGCTCAAGATACAGATTTTTTAAGTCCACATGTCAAATCTAGAAACTATGCTTCTAACCACAGCATAGTAGCTGTCGTTCCAACCACACAATTTTGTGATGCTGTTTGCGAATGTTCGTTAGAACTATGGTTCCGTGAAACACAGACTTGTTAAACTAAGATGATAATTTGAGACTATAGTTGGTTAACTATGCTTTTGGGAAATGCACCCCTGATCAATGTGTGATCGTCACGTGTGGATCTCTGAGCTGCTGTGAGTTAGTTGAGGTGGATATACTAAATGATGCTAGGGTTATATTCAAGCTATTTTAAGGCATGAATATTTTATTTATTTTTGTCAAGGAAAAAATCCTTAAATATGTCATTTTGGTGATCAAAGGTGAGTTTTAAGAGATAAAATGATTGACTACAGGGGGACTACAACATTGTATTATAAGATATACAGCATGCGTCTTTCTTCTTTTTATATAATTTTCTTTTTTAATATTTTTACAGGACATTACAATAATATTAAAAACAAGCAATATATCTTAATCCAGGTTTGGGAAAATAACAAAGAAAGAAAAAACCAAGAGACTTCAAACACCATTTGCCTATAATTATTGCATTTCCCCCCTTTTTTCTTTTCTCTTAGAATAAGAGAATAGATGGCAAACATTACTCATGACTCAGATATTCACATGGCACAGTCAAGGCTAAGCTATGATTTCCTAAAGGTTACCAAGGTAACAGTGTCTCTCATTCTCTCTCCACTCTTTTTTCTACTCTCCTTTCCCTGTTTTCTTGCTGTCCTTTTTCCAGAATAACCACTACAGCAGCCTGCATGATGGACCTGAGACGGTACCCCCTTGATGAACAGAACTGCACGCTGGAGATTGAGAGCTGTAAGTGAAAGGAAATGTGAACACACACACACACACACACACACACACACACACACACACGCTTTGTTCGAAATGCAATACTGCACCTGTAGAGAAGATAATTTGTTAGGTTCTACACACTTGTCTTTGTATATGTTAAAAGCACTGGGATGTTTTAGAGGATATAATTATGCCAAACAAGGAAATCAGGTACCAGAATATTATAACAAATAACTTTTTTTTTCTTTTTTTTTTACCGGGTCATTCAAACAAACTGTCAGAGAATAGAAAGACAAAATAATCATAATTGTAGACACAACCCGGCCGGAGAGGTGTGAATATGTGCAGGGGGAGACAGAACATTATTGGGTCAGTTTGCAGTTGACAACAGACTATAACAATAATCTCCTCTAAATAAAATCACAACAATTTCCAAGAGTTTTAGAGATATCTTAAGATATACAACATGGTATGACGTGTCTTTAGCTCCATTGCCTTTCTAAACAGAACCAAGGTCCATTTTTATTTATTTTTTGTCATAAAATATTTCATGGAAATATTTTTTTTTTTTAAATGTACAATACATTTAAGTTTTATACCTTAATATACCTTCGCTATTTTGTTATACCAGTATGTAATTCTCAACAAACTTCCAAGTGCCTTCTTTCAAATGAGACTACAATTATGTGTGTAGTGCCAAGACTGGTAACACTTTGTAATAGCTTTCATTAATAAAACATTAACAATTATTATATAATGTTTAACAGATCATTAGTTAATATATATTCAAATACCTACTACAAGTATGAGAGAATGTGCTTTTAAATGTTAACTGATGATTTAGATTTTTTAAATCATCGGTTATTTTAAGTTAAAATGCTTTCAAATGTTTACAAACAACCTTATAATATGTTGTACCATCTGAAAAATAATCATAACAACAGTTACAATACATTATAATACTACCTGTTTGTTGTTATAACTTTTATGATCATGCATGTCATGACATTTATACTACGGGGCAGTTGGATGCTTGAATCTTATTGGTTGACAATTGTTCTAAGGTGTCCAATTATTTTCAAGGAAACGCACAGGTAAAGTGGTTCCATGCAGGTCTTGACCGCATTACAGTTCCATATCACTATGCCAAATAATTTCATTTATTTCAAAGGTCTTTACAGCTTACAACAGCAAAAGAACCAAAACCCACAACGACACTGACCAAGCAAATTAATATAGAAAATAATAGGATAAAAAATTATTTCCATGTTTTTTTGCCACAAAATTTTGTTTTATGTATTTACTATTTATTATAAAAAGGCACCTACTCTCTTTCTCCCGCTCTCTCTCCCACTCAAACGTACATACATACTGTACGGACACACACTCACACAGAAATGTGTTATCAGCGCTGCTCTGACGATTTTAGCAGTAAAATAGTTTAACAACTTAAAAGCTAAATGACATTTCTCACTAGCAATGTAATAATATATAATATATAACTGCATTAATAACTGCGTCAGTCTGCTATCAGTGGCTCAAGCCTCTCTTACTAGCCCTAAAACGATGTTTTGGAATTAGCAACGGCTTGGAATTAGATGTGTAAGAAATTAGTCCTACACAAAAGAGCATTTTAAGGACAAAAACCTGACAAACTTCTTGAAATGCATCATCTGAAGAACAATGTTTTGAGGTATGGTAACCTTAGTATAAGACAATAATTGACTCCTGGCCGTTGAATTATTACAAAAATAATGCTTCATTGAATTATTACAAAAATAATGCTTCAAATAATGCTCCGCTTTCGTGTTGTGGACTTATTACCACATCAGGTGTGCATTATTTTTCTAATAATTCAACAGCCCGCCGTCAATTATTGCTTACTTTGTAATCATTCAAATCCACATTAATAATCAAGCTGTTAATTAGTGTATAACATTTGTTAAAATCATTTGTAGATATAAAGTATGTCAATAAGTTCATTAGCAAACATTTGCAAGCACATTATCTCATATTTGTAGCTATTTGTACCTATTGTAGCTATTGATTAACAGGTTAAAAGAACAAATTTGCAGCAATGAATAATACTAGTATAATAATCCAATCTTCAAAAGTAACAAGTTCCCCTACACTGCACAAATGCCAACTCTTACTCACATTCTGACCACATCACCTTGAAGAAAAATCATGAACTCGTCCAGCTCATCAATTTCACTTTTGCCTCTTATCTCTGTCAAACTCCACAGATACCTAATGTAAGCAAACATAATCATTAAGGCCATTTAGAGCAATCATCCATATCTGCCATCCTGCCCACTCTGTCTTTAGGTGTCAGTAGTGATAAATGCTCTTGGAGTGGTTTGACACTGAGGGCTCATGGCACAATTGACAGAAGTAGGTAAGATTGAAAGTGTTTGCTGGTTTATCAATGAGGTGCCCTGCACTATCGATCAGTCAGTTGTACCAGGATGTTGTGCCCTGTCCATCACGGGTACATCAGTGGAGCCCAGACAAATGTTTCGAATGATTACAACCATGTACATTGTTTCATGCTTACTGTTTATCACTTGAGCAGATCAATGGGTCAGTTGCTACCTGCTGAGGCTTGAGCATTTTTTTAGATTTGCTTGCATAAACACTTCTTTACTTTTGGAACATTATTGTTTGCTCTTCCAATAACTGAATTATTTTGGTGTCACTAACCACACTCTGGGCCTCATTCGTGAAACATCTTTGTAAACATTCATAATACCATTCAAATTGACACAATCAATATAGAAAAATGTTGTCAATGCATAAACTGTTTGTATTCTTATGTAAATTGTTTCTTTAATTGTTTAAACATAAAACTTGTCTTACTTAAATTGTCTCGTTTAATACAAAAATACTGTTTGCCCCCATCCAATGCCTAAATGTTGTACTTAGCAGAAGAAATGCCAGTGTAAATTCAGTCAAATTCTTCTTAAATAATTTTAGAATGTTTGTACAAAAAATGTACACTGTTTTTTTGTTTTACTTTTCACTATATGATACTGAGCTGCCTCATTATAGTACATATTAGCGGTTGGAAAAGCAGAGACAGAGAATTATTATTAAAATTAATTTTATTTCATTTTTATTTTAGAAATGTTGAAGTTCACTATTTTATGACAAACTATTTCTTGCAGTAATCTCTCCTCATTAGCTATGTTCTCTATCCAAAGTTGTGATTTATGCTCAAAGTTTGTTATGCAATCATCTTCGATTACTATTGAACGAGCCAATGGAATTGGCGTGCGTGACTCGTATCACACAGTCCGCCCCCGCAGCACAGGTATAAATACGGATGTGGATGCACGCACTAGTTGCTTTTTTGCTGAGGAGCCGATCGACCCCCGGAGTCAGCGGTGGTCCAGCAGTAGTGGTCGAGGGGACTACATGTGGAATACACATATGAACTGGGTGGATGACCAGGCAGTACAACATATGGAAGGTCACTGTGGTGGCTCCAGCCTAACAGGGGGGAGGCTCAACCAACAGTGACGGCAGAGCAGGCTCTGCCAAGGGAAGACACGGGCTCACCGCAGGGAGCCGTACCGTGGAAGAATACACATATGGGATCGCCGTAGGGATCACAACATATGGACCCAGGTTCCACCAGTGCATACGAGTGATAGGCCTGGCTTCTGACGTTCCGCCACATCCAAGCCGAAGGGTATGGAGGAACTCGACAGGGTTCAGTTAATAAGGAGAACTCTACTGGAGCAAAAATTGCGCACGTATCCAGTCCATAAGAGGGGAATGGCACAGCAAGCCAACACTTCGAACCAGGCTCACGGTGAAACTGGCTTCATAAGAAGGGAGCCCACGAGAAGCAGCGGTTCGACTACAGGTGTCGCCCAGCCCCCAACTCTAGAATCTGTCAGCGAAGCACACTATGTCAACGCCTAGGCAGGAGCACACACTCAATTCAGAGGAGCTCACCACCTAAGTGGACACGTGCACCTCAGAATTTTCACCAAGATGAAGGCAACCACTCATTTAGTGGGCCATCCTCGCATGGAAACAGTCTTTCCTTTTTTGCTGATTTCCTTAACAGACAAGAGCTGGTCTGAGGTCCTAAGGCTTACGTTCTGTGCATGTATAACCGCAATGAAGCGGATGGACAGAGAAGCCAGGGCTGGGTCTGCCTCCTTCCGGGGCAGCGCTTGCAGGCTCACTACCTCGTCCCACCTTTATGGAGAGGTAGGAACCTCGGGCACATATCCAGGCCGGGGTCCCAACTTGTGAGAGTTAGCCAGCCTGAATTCCAGGCACAACTCATTGACCGAAAGCGAGCAAGTCCATACCCTCTTGTATAAACCAGGCGAGCAGGAGAACTGTTCTTAAAACAGAATTTTTAACTCATGTAGGGTATGGGCGCGATGACAAGAGCCAGGAATCTTTAATTCTGAATATATATCTACAGTTGTTCATCTGAACTACTAAATGCACATTCTTGCGAACGGGCCCTAAAGCCCATGATCTGTGACTCCTCCGATTTAAATCAACTGGCTCCAGCTAGTCTGAAGTTTTAAGTGATTCCTGATACCTTTACAATATAACGATTTTCTCCAGAGATCCGCACACACACTCCGATGCATACGTGAGGAAACAAAGGAAAAAACGTTATCTTTGTAAACAACAGCAGTTTTCAGAGAAATCAAACGATCGGCTCAGAAGCGAAAGGCAACTAGTGCGTGCATCCACTTTCGTATTTATACCCGCGCTGCGGGGGCGGAGTGTGTGATGCGAGTCACGCACGCCAATTCCTTTGGCTCGTTCAATAGTAATCGAAGACGATTGGCTCCCTAGCGTGATCCCCATTCAGTCGACGTCGACTACGTCTGACGTTCTTGACTAAAAGGGAACCATTTACTTTTGCTGATAACGACACATAATGCTGACCAATTTACACATCACTAAAACACAAATCACGTTTTTGTCTCCATTGATCAAGCAAATGAACTGTTCAGCACCTTCTGGTAGGTTTTCACAAATCGACATGTTTGCTCGATCTAATATTGCTGTTGTCCAGTGCATTATTGTATCTATAAATTATATAGCCTACTATGTAAACATTCATTACACTGTCTACCATCCCTACAGATGGGTACACCACAGATGACATCGTGTTCTTCTGGCAAGGAGGGGACAATGCTGTAACAGGTGTGGACAAACTGGAATTGCCTCAGTTCTCCATTGTGGAGCTACGTCTTGTGTCCAGGGAAGTGAGGTTTACCACAGGTATGGACGATTCACTTATGTGCAAAACAGCCCAAATACTTCATGACACTTTCAAAGCAACTTACATTGCAATCAAAGTGTACATTTTATCAGTCTGTCTTTTACCTGGGAATTTAACCCATTGCTACTGCTATGCTATGGTAAACGTGATTTCACCATGATGATCCTGGAACAACATCCCAATCAATCAATCAGTGTTATTCACCTATCATTTAGGGTCAGGTTTAGGGATAATAGGGATAGGGCTAAGACAACATTTTCTAACAGGAATTTTGTTCCAGGATCAACAAAATATGTTGATCCAGGAACATGTCTGTCTTGGCAAAAGACATGGTGACCGTCATGCTATATTTCAAATCATGAACAATAAGGTTAATGATCTGTGTTAGCTGTTGGGGTTTCTCTAGCTCAGCTGATGTTCACACTGAGATTTCTTTTGTCTCCCGAGAGCCTCCTGTGTGAACACAGCTTGAATGCTGGAAAAATGTGTGTGTTCGAAATGGCCCTCTATACAGTACCCTCATTCACTATTCCCTATATTAGTCCACTTTAAGGAGTGAATGAAAATGAGTGGGTGAATTCGGACACTGGGTGCGCCAGAAGGGCTGCAGCTTATTGCTGTTTCACTAGTTCACACTTACATATAATTAGAGGGAGAAAGTTTAATGCGTATTTGGCATGCTGTCCGGGGGGAGGGCTTCGAGCTCGGAATTCGGCCCGAACCCCTAATACTCCCCCGGTATGTAAGTGCTTATGACAAAAAGTGACGAGAAAGGGGCGGTGGAGGGATGCTGCAAAAACTGCCAATGCAATGAGGTGAGACCACTGGGTATATATATATAGCTCTCATTGTTGATTGCTGAGTGCTCTCCACCCGTGTTAATTATCTGCGCATGCTCCTCCCGAACCTTGTTAAATAAAACATAATTTCACTAGTTCACACTTACATATAATTAGAGGGAGAAACTTTAATGCGTATTTGGCGTGCTGTCCGGGGGGAGGGCTTAGAGCATGGAATTCAGCCCGAACCCCTAATACTCCCCCATAAAAGCCAGATAACTCAGGACAGCACTCGTAAAATTATGCGGAATTAAACCCCCCAAAAAGTGAAAGGCATGAGAAGGTATTTACTAAAGAACGAGCTTGACCGTTCGACCGTGAGGGCTCTCGCAACATCCGACAGGAACTTGGATGCTCGTGGCATCGGACGGATAAGCCCCGCCAGCAGTTGAACTGACAGCTCGATGACGCCAGATTTAAATGAGCTTGATTATGGAACGAGTTTAGCCGTTCGACCGGGAGGGCTCTCGCAGCATCCGACGGGGCTTTGAAGCTCGCGTCATCGGACGGGTAAGCCCCGCCAGCAGTCGAACTGAAGCTCTAGTACAACGCGAGAATTGCGCGGCATGCTTTGGGAAAAACGAGATTTAGCCGTTCGACCGGGAGGGCTCTCGCAGCATCCAATGGGAGCTTGGGCTCTCGCAGCATCCAACGGGAGCTTGGGTGCTCGCGGCATCAGACGGGTAAGCCCTGCCAGCGATCGAACGCAGGGCGACCGCTGAACTCGGTCGGGAAGCTCGACCAGCGCTTCGAAGGGAGCTGGGACACGGAAATAGACCCCCCGCGCCCTGACGAACGGTGGGCGGCACAGCAACGCGAGCGCGGCCGTCCTACGACTATTAAGACAGGCAGGGTCTTACTACGATTCGGACGGGAGGGCTCGACCAGCGCTTCGGGAGGGGGACGGGCCCCTGCCCACAAACGGGGAGCCATCACTGCGTACGAAACGGGGGAGCCTGCAATTGTAAAAATACACTGTATATTAGATATACTTATTGAAACAGGCGTGAATACGGTGAGCCAGAAATAGTTTTGAAGTGGTTTGGAGAGTGACAATGAATGGAGCGCAACAGGTGGTGGGAATTAACAAATGAATTGGTTAGTACTTGGTGAGCGTTTCTGATGTGGAAGCGGCTGGATCTGATGTGGGTATTGAGAGCTTCAGATGACCAGCGACCAAGGGTTTGAATTTGTTGCTGGGAGAGACCTTTTTGTGCGGCTGTGGTTCCTGCTCCGATGCGAAAATAATGACTTGATCATTGGTTTGCTGCAATGCTGGACTGGATGAGAACGGCTTTAAGATGTTTTTTGGAACCAGAAACCTGTGGCTGGATGATTGTAATCGACAGCGAAGAGTGGGTCGAGTTGGGATTTGACCATGGAACGTCTATGCTGCAAGTAGTTTATAAGAGAATGATACGGTTGAATGGGAGTTAGCAAATTGAAAATGTAAACAAAGTGACCTTTCTTTACACTATCCGTTTTGCTTTAATGAAGCAAGATAATGTTTCGTTATCTACGATCTGTAAGTCTGAAATTGTAGGGTGGATATTCGAATCGAATTTAGACGTGTTGGAGGAATGGTAACCGAGGCGGAGTGATGAAAAACATTGAGTATATCAATAGTAAGGGGTTGTTTGGTATCCGGGCGAGTAGGATGAGCTCTTTGAATTCCTTTAATGAGAAGGGACGTTTGAGAATCGTTTATGGCTTACCGTAGGCTAATTTATGGGGAAAATTGAATGCTGCTTAGGTAGCTTTTTAATGGACCCGGCTTGGAGACCTACTTGTTACGGTGAGAAATGAAGGATGTAACGGCTACAAGAGAAATCGGGAAGCAGCAGGGTTGTGAGTGAGGTGAAAAGTTTTAAAAGATTTCCATGTGGTGTGATATGTTTGGAGAGTTCTCGGTGCGACTGCTTGGAGGATGGAATCGATAGAGGTATCCAGAAGGGGTTTTAGCAGATGGTTTATTGGAGGATCGGCTGAGAATAATGAGGGACTGGAGTTGGAACTGAATCCGCTTCTGGCACCAGCGTCCTGAATTTCTGAAAAGAGAAACGAGAGAGAGTCTGCAATATGATTTTGTGAGCCTGGAATGTGCTTGGCAGTTAAATAAACTGCTCGCAAGCGGAAATCCAGATGAGACGTCTGAGGAGTGGCATTAACGCTGGTGAGCGAGAAAGACCTTTGTTAATGCAGTGAACGGTTGGTTCATTGTCGCAATGGACCAGGATGCTTTTAAGGTGATGATACACAGGGCAACTTTTTGAGCAATGTTGCTGGGCAATGTTGCCGTCAATGGGCAACCAGATGAGACACAGGGCCCACGACCGATCTAAATTATCCAGAAAGAAACGTATTGCCCATTTTCAATGAGAAAGTGGCCAAGCAACAATCGCTCGGCTAGATTGCCCAGCAACATTGCTCAAAAAGTTGCCCTGTGTATCATCACCTTTAGTTGACCACTCTTTTCCCCATAGGAAAGCTGCGACGACGATGGGATAGAGCTCAAAAACGGGGAGCGACCTTGGTAAAAATCCCCCAAACTAGGGATGTCAAATTTCACAAATTCCTATAATCGATCGTCGTTTAAATTAACGATCAATTAATCGTTCGCCTTAATACTGCAATATGACTGCTGCAGTGGCATATGGCCAACAGCAGGACAGGGTCTGCAAATGCTGCTCAAAACGCTATGTTCCTCACCAAATTAATGATAATGGTTTTTAATCTAAATAAAGGGCTAGTAGGATTGTAAAATGTTTTGATGTAATTGATAAATTCAATTAATTATTTAATAATCAATTTTAACGACGAATACGTCACCAACTCCGCCTCAGATGCTTGTCACTCAGAATATGACTGCTGTGGACCTGCTGGAACAACGCACTGAAAACGGCAACTAACTCAATGAATTCACAACGATTTAATAAAATAGTGTTCTCATGTTATGTAATATGACAGTCTCAAACTAATCATCGTTATAATTAGTCGTCAATTGCTGTTTGCGGCGCGCAATGATCGCGGCGCGCAATGTTTTATTGTTCACTTTATAATGTTATGTAATATGACAGTCCCAATAATCATTATTAGTCGTGCATTGTCGTTTGAGCTGCGCGCGCTAAAGATCACGTCAATTCTTAACCAAATGCATCCAATATGAGATAAATCAGATATAGATAGGTGTAGCCTACGCAAAATAAACTATTACAACTTACATATGCACAAAACAAAAGGCTGCGACTCTAGCGTGTGCCCCTCCGCAGTAGTTACAGACATGGAGGAAGCGACAGCGTTGTCTAGAGCATTTCCCATCGTTGAAATTATTACATACTTGTTACTTGTCTTCCATTGAGAAATACGAACGGCGCATTTAGCAGAAAATTATTTGTGGTAGGCTACGTGTAAAAGTGGCTACCCCCGTAGGACAGCGCGAGCTCCGCTATGATGGAAAGATAATCGTTCAACTCGGAAAAAGCAGAACATATAATTTCAGTATTTTTACTGGAGAGAAGACATCTGCTGCAGCAGTGGAGAAATTTTGCCAGAAAAATAGAGTTCCTGCGGGAGCAGAGGAGACAGATGTTCGTCTTCTCGTGCGTTATTGAAGACGCAAGGAGGAGGAGGAGAGATTCAGACATCCAAAGTTTAAATGGCCGAGCAAAGACAGCAGTTCACGTTTAGAACAGTTTAGACTGTCTGGAAAAGTAGACGAGATGAAATATCCTATCGATTATTAAACAAACCCTCAAATATTGCTATGGGTCACGTTCCCTCCCTCAAGCAAGAGGGTAAGACACAGAAATAAATTTCTGAACAAATAGGTTGTTCCCAGAGTGCTGTTTCAAGGCACCTCAGTGGGAAGTCTGTGGGAAGGAAAAAGTGTAGCAAAAAAACGCTGCACAACGAGAAGAGGTGACCGGACCCTGAGGAAGATTGTGGAGAATGACCGATTCCAGACCTTGGGGGACCTGCGGAAGCAGTGGACTGAGTCTGGAGTAGAAACATCCAGAGCCACCGTGCACAGGCGTGTGCAGGAAATGGGCTACAGGTGCCGCATTCCAGAAACAGTGGCAGAAGCGCCTGACCTGGGCTACAGAGAAGCAGCACTGGACTGTTGCTCAGTGGTCCAAAGTACTTTTTTCAAATGAAAGCAAATTTTGCATGTCATTCAGAAATCAAGGTGCCAGAGTCTGGAGGAAGACTGGGGAGAAGGAAATGCCAAAATGCCTGAAGTCCAGTGTCAAGTACCCACAGTCAGTGATGGTTCAAAAGTGGCTTGACCTGGGGAATGCGGCACCTGTAGCCCATTTCCTGCACACGCCTGTGCACGGTGGCTCTGGATGTTTCTACTCCAGACTCAGTCCACTGCTTCCGCAGGTCCCCCAAGGTCTGGAATTGGTCCTGCACAACGAGAAGAGGTGACCGGACCCTGAGGAAGATTGTGGAGACACAATCTTCCTCAGGGTCCGGTCACCTCTTCTCGTTGTGCAGCGTTTTTTGCCACACTTTTTCCTTCCCACAGACTTCCCACTGAGGTGCCTTGATACAGCACTCTGGGAACAGCCTATTTGTTCAGAAATTTCTTTCTATGTCTTACCCTCTTGCTTGAGGGTGTCAATGATGGCCTTCTGGACAGCAGTCAGGTCGGCAGTCTTACCCATAATTGCGGTTTTGAGTAATGAAACAGGCTGGGAGTTTTTAAAAGCCTCAGGAATCTTTTGCAGGTTTTTAGAGTTAATTAGTTGATTCAGATGATTAGGTTAATAGCTCGTTTAGAGAACCTTTTCATGATATGCTAATTTTTTGAGATAGGAATTTTGGGTTTTCATGAGCTGTATGCCAAAATCATCAGTATTAAAACAATAAAAGACCTGCAATATTTCAGTTGGTGTGCAATGAATCTAAAATATATGAAAGTTTAATTTTTATCATTACATTATGGAAAATAATGAACTTTTTTTTTAGAAGGACCTGTATAAAGACAAAGATGCAAAAAATAACAATTTCTGCAAACAGGAGTGATACAGTGACCCCAGAGCAATCATCTTCCATGCAGACAGAAAAATTAGCTGTACTGTTATGGAATTATTTACAAAAGGACTGAAAACAATTAATAAGCAGGGCTTCTCGGCAATTACATTAGATGTTATTTGTCTTTATGGGACTGTTTGGGATGTGTGTGAATGAAAGCAGAGAACAAGGGAAGATCTGGCTGTTTAAACAAAATCATGCAATTCCAGAACAATTACTGGAACTTTTTCAGAATCTCTATGAAAAGACCATATTAGATGATACAATGCATTTTCAACAATTCAACAATGTGGATCTCAATATCAGGGAGATCATTACATTTACAATAAATAAAACAAATAAAATCTGATCCAACTTTGCAACATTTATGCTGTGTCCTGTGTTCCCTGTGACCTAGTTTAGCTGTCTGGTTAATTAGTCATTATTTTCACCTGTCGCTTCATCAATTATCTCATTAGTTCCCTTTGTTTGCTCTATGTATTTAAACCCTGTGTTCGCCCTCAGTCTCTTTTTGTTCTTGTCAATATTAAGTTGTTTTTGTGTTAATTTCCTCTTTGGTCTCCAGAGTTTTGTCATTAAAGACAATACTTTATCTCCTTCGTCTTTGTGCATGTACGCAACCATTTCGTGACACTATATTTCTATAGCTCTATTTAAGTTCTATACTTAAGTTCTAAATTTCACGAACGAAATCAGTCATTCCAAAAGGAATCTGTGTGATGAGGAGTTTCATGTAAGGGAGAAGGATTTTGTTAAAATTCACGTTGGTCACATGATATCTGTGTGAGCTGTTATTTGTACATCTCTCTGCTATTAACAATAAACATTGGATCTTTTTTGCCCTTGGCATTTTGTGACTGCACCTTTATAAAACTAATTGTTGTAAAATACAGTAGTTTTGAAAACAATTGAACTGCTGTTACACAGCTAAAATGTATTTGAGTTTTGCTACTTTAATGGTTAATACCAGCACTAAATCCATGGCCTGTGCAAAAATGCAGTGAATAAGTTATACTAAAGATTTAAGGATCTCGCAATGCATTGCACAGCTTAAATTAATTTTAAAAAATGCGTCTATCATTTTAAGTGCATTTGCCCTTGTGTGCTCTTGTTTATTTCATGGAGAGATCCATGGTGAGGTGTCCGAACAAGTGTGAAAAAAAAAATGCTATTGTTGATTCATCAGTTTTTTGCAAACTGGTGATTGGTGTCTCATATTCAAATGCTATTTGAGTTACAGCCTGAAATTATTTCTCTTTCTCTTTGATACAATTACACCTGAAAGGCTTCCAAGGGAATTTTTTCCATTGGATCTTTATCTGAATTTTTTTCATTTAAGCCCAAATGCAGGGAGATTGGAACCGCAGGGAAATAACACGTATATTTCTTTCACATCGATAAATAGCCATTGCAACAATTTGAATAATCAGTACATTGAATAAGTCAATAAATCATACACCTTACATTTAGCTGCATAGTTTTTAAACGGGCACATACAGGCTAATCTTGGAAAGGCATCTTGAAATATGCTGCTAACAGTTTTCCTAAACCGTTTACCAGATTTTACACATTTACAGGACAAGCTCTTCAATTATGTATTGTTTTCCCCCTTTTTTCTCAAATTCCCTGTATTACAGGGCTAAATGGGAAAAAAAGACACTGCAGGTTTTGTGACAATTCTCAAAGGGACTTAGACGTTGCCTGCTGAGAAGGGAGTTTCAGAAAAATCTGCCATGTTTGCGACTTTCTGCCATGTTTAATTGGAATGGAACTAGTCCCTGGGAAGGAATCCATTGCTTTGGGGAAATTAAATGCTCCATCTGAACAAATGGGAAAATGACTATCTGTTGTCAAAGTGCAGACTTTGACAATTGCAAATTGTAGATCTATTTTTCCTGTGCTTGCTCTTTTGTGTTCCCTCTTACATGTTGACATCTCTTTTTTCGGCTTTTGCTATGTACTTGTGTCTCCCTAGGTTCATACCCTCGGCTGTCGTTGAGTTTCCGCATCAAAAGAAACATTGGCTATTTTATCCTGCAGACTTACATGCCCTCCATCCTGATCACAATCTTGTCCTGGGTCTCCTTCTGGATTAACTATGATGCCTCTGCTGCTCGTGTGGCCCTGGGTAACCTTCAGATTTTGTTTAAAAAGCATCCTGTTTTTACAGGATTGGAATCCCATAAAATTTTTCTTTTCTTTATAAAACCATATCAATCATTCTGAATTTCGTTTACTCCAAATAAACTTATATACAACTTCCTGTCAACCATGATTAAATGAGATAGCCTTTCATATTCCCCAATGCAATAAACTTGAGCAAAGCTTTAAGCTTGCGTGATGCTCAAAGTTCACTTTGTTCAAAGTTCAACTTTGACTCCATTTCCCAAAAAATTGCATCATTATATGGGTGATGCAGGTACAGAAATGAAAACAAGATGCATAAACTGATCTTAAATGTATGCAGATAAAGTATTTCTAAAATGAGAGAACTGTCAGTTTGCATTTCTTATTCATCTCACTAATCATCTTTTTTTATTTTTTTTTATTTATTTTTTTGTAGTACTTGATCATTCTATTTAGGACATAAAGCGTTGTGAAACTATGTCCATTTCTTTTTCCTAAGGCTAAAACGTTTTTTTTAAAGAAACCATAACAGTATACTGCCATGTCGCATAATTATGTAAATAATAATAATAATAATTTGGGCATAACTTTTTTTCCAAAAAGAAAGAAAAGTGTAACACTTTAGTTTAGGGTCCGATTCTCACTATTAACTAGTTGCTTATCAGCTTACTTTATTCTGCATGACCATATTCTGCATCCCTTAATCCCACCCAATACCTTAACTTAACAATTACCTTATTAACTAAGCAGTAATTAGGAATAGTCGTAGTTAATAGTTCGTTAATAGAGAGAATTGGACCCTAATCTAAAGTGTGACAATTCAACAAATGTAGGGGCATGATGTCCATGGTCCATTGAAGCCCTGACGCAAGTCATGTGAACGTGACACTGTTTATTCAAATGACTAACATGCTTCCTTGCAGGTGTAACTACGGTGCTCACTATGACAACCATCAACACCCACCTGAGGGAGACCCTCCCAAAGATCCCCTATGTGAAAGCCATCGATGTCTACCTCATGGGCTGCTTCGTCTTTGTTTTCCTGGCCCTGCTCGAATATGCCTTTGTAAACTATGTGTTCTTTGGACGGGGACCCCAGCAGCAGAAAAAGATCAACGAAAAGCTGAACAAAGCCAACAACGAGCGTCCCCGCTATGAGGAGAAGCGTCTAAGGGAACAGGTATGCAGGATCTCTTGTAAACCATTTCTAACAGTTGCACAGTTCATTTTTGTTCTAATTAAAACCTAATTTAATTGAATTTAATAAGCGGTGACAATGTTCATGCATGTCTAAATCAATATGGATTCACTTATTTTGTAAGCAGAACAACTTTACTCATCAATATAACTATTGCCTGCATGAATCGCTTCACATCACCACTAAAAACGAACATTCAATAGCCCATTAACCATCACTTTACTTAATCAGTGACGTATTTCATTTGATTGAAGTTGCATTTCATTATTAAGAGAGGTTCCCCTTGCTTGGAAAGTTACAAATTACATTGTCATTATGTTATCAGATTCTAGTATGCTTTATTGCCACAGGCTTCTCTTTCAATCGAAGTACCGTGATGTATCAAGAGATAGACTGATTAAGTTTTCCCTCCTCAAAATGTTTCAGCCATTTTCATACTTAACAACTGTGTGTTCTAAGCTCATTTACTAAAATAGTTTTACTGAGATAAGTCATTTGTGTCTGTGTCTTTTATGCAGGCTCTTTCTTTTTCACCCTTATATTTGTGAACTTTTGTATTCTTTGAAAAATTGTTGCTTGATTGTCAGAGTTTATATGAGCGTTTTAACGTTCTCTTAATTTTTTTCTTTCACATTGCAAGGACTCCATTTCAGCGCCGTTTCAAAGCAACACCCTCAGGTCATATACACAGCGAAGAAATCTCTATCTCGAGGAACAAAGAAAAGTCGGGGTACATGCATTTAGAAATCATATCAGCTGAAACAGTGGAAATTTAGAATGAGAAGTTGATGAAATATTGTCATTAACTTCTGTGTGTGTGTGTGTGTGTGCGTGTGTGTGTGTGTGTGTGTGTGTCAGCCATCGCATTTTGAATGACATCTTGTAATCTTCCCAAGTGAAGTTTGTTATAACTGTCACATCACATCATCATTGCGGTTGAATGGAAGTAATTGAAAAGTTGAATGGAAGTAAATGCTATTTGAGACATTTTAGGGCTATCCGCTTCCTCTGGCTGCTCATGACCACCCCTCTCTGTCTTTTATTGCCTCAAGGTGGACGCTTACGGAAACATTCTTCTCACCACTTTGGAGATGAACAATGAAGTGATGCCATCCGACGTAGGCAGCAGCGTCAGTGACTCACGGAACTCCGTCATGTCCTTTGACAGCTCCGGAGTGCAGTTCCGCAAGCCCATGGCTTCGCGGGACGGGTTCAGCCACCACTCGTTGGACCGCAGCGCCATGCGCAGTCGTGCCAACTGCCGGCTAAGGAGGCGCTCGTCCAAGCTGAAGCTCAAAATCCCCAACTTGACGGATGTTAGCACCATTGACAAGTGGTCCCGGGTCATTTTTCCTATCACTTTTGGATTCTTCAACCTTATCTATTGGTTGTATTATGTGAATTGATATGCGTTCCCCTAGGAAACATGGGCCATATTTTGAGAGCACATTGAATTGGCTTTGATACAATTGGAAAATATGTGTACACATATAAAGTTGATACATATGTATATGCATATTTCTATATATTATATTTCTATATACACATGCGTGTGTAAAATCTAAAGGACTTTTCTGGTGTAAAAAAAAAACCTATTATATAGAATGACTTGAATGTTTAAGAATAATACAAGAGAAACATTTCAAGTATTTGAATTTCTTTTCCTTCTGAAACAAACAAATGACAAGCATCAGTCCCTTGTTCGAGGGTACGGAACTAAAGACTGCATGATATTTTCGCTAAAAGAAAAGATCGCAAGAGAAAAAGGACACATCTGAACGTCTCATCGGCTTTTTATTGATACTGTAATCAGCCTCTCGTAACCGCAGCTCATGAAATCAGAAGTGGCTTGAGCATTTCGGGGAGAGTCAACTGAGCAGGACCCCAGACCCCTTTCCCCATCCTCACGGAATTGTCCGTTTCTACACTGTACAGCAACCTCTTTTGCAATTATGTGTCATTCCTTGATTTTGCAAGTGACAAGCATTCTCTTTATTGGACCTCAGCTCTGGTCAATGGTTTACACTGGACGGCCATCTTGAGTTTTAACCAGTGCATCCTGCCCAGTGTCAGTACATTTCATTTTCTCTCTTCTCTTTTTTGCAGATTATCTTTTCTTTCATTTTTGGGCTATACTCATATTTTTGGAGGGCGACACCTAAACATGTTCTAGAGGTAGTTCATTAATAGATAATAAGCCACTAGTATGCTTCATTCATCAAGATTTTAAGAAAATGAAAAAAGAGAGAGTACATTCATTCATTCATTCATTCAGTAGCCTTATTGCCATGGTCAGGTAGTATTGGTGTTCTTTCTTTACTCTTGTTCCTAGTGCATTTCAGCTGTTCTATTGATACAGTATTCATGAACATCTTGTAGAGCTTTGTGTTGTTTGGAATGGAGGGAAACCCTTAGTGAGCTGTGACGTTTCTTTAGAACTTGGATTTCATGGATCCATCAACTATGTGAAAAATGTTTTAAAAAAAACAAGGAAAGAAAAGAAAAGATTATTGTGTATTCAACAGGGGATGTGACCATGTTTTTATCTGTTTCATGTTTAAGTCACCCACTCTGACCATAGTGTGACCTGATATTGTATATATTCAGTCATTGTAGTGATCCATCCCAAGAATGATATACTCTGATGTTTTTAGTTTCTCTAAATGTGCCTGTCTGAAACCTGAAGGATGTGTCCTCAGTTCATCAATCAGTGAAAGAGGGCCAGATGACCCTTGATCTTTGACCTTTCACTTTAAGCACTGCAGACCCACCCACAGCTCTGACGTTTTGCATCTTGGGATTGAATCTCAAAGATGAATGACATCAGCATAATCAGGAAAAAAAATGCTTCTGAGTCTTTTCGGGGCAAAATGACATGTACGATAAAAGCCATGAACTGAAGTGACAACCAAAAAGGCCTATAATCCATTTCTCTTTTTACCATTTACCTCTGATTCACCCACCACCAGTTCTTTTGAGCTTTGCCTCATTATGATTCACCTCAGCTTAATTGACCTTTCTCTATCTCCAGGTGACCACAAACCTCATATGTCAATTCATCTACCATCCATACTCATTCAAATCTTATTTCTGGTAGTCTCTAGATGTCTCAATGCTCAGAGTAGATCGATGAGTAGAAGCATCCCAACAAATGCTTCTCAAAGCAATGTTGGATCAGTTCTTGAAGATGTGGATGAGAACTGAACTGCTGAATAACTGGGTAAGGGGACATTTAAAAGCGAGGAGGGTCCGGTGGTGCCTTGGGAACATGAGAGCCCTAGACTTGCTTGAGTTTCTTGATGAGGATATTCTGAGCAGGCCTCAGACCTCAGGGCTTAACAAAGTCCCTTGGCTCTCGACCCCCACACCAGACCTCTCAACAGTCTTATAGTGTGAACCAATCACCAAAAGATCACTCATTCCATGGAGAAACAATGGAATAAGGGGAAACTGAAGAATTAGGAGGCTGTACCTCAATGTACTTGCAAAGTCCTATGTTACAAAGAAGTATGTTTGAGGGATCTCCACTAAGTGTGTTATTATTTGTTATTGTGAGCACGACCATAACACCTGTGCAAGGGAGCCAGTACTCTCAAGTGCAAAGCGAGACATGCACAGATGCATGCACAGTGTAGCAATTAAGTTAAGCGCAAATCTGCACTAAAAGAGGATGGATGTCAGAGTGCTTTTCATGAGTAACTCTAGTTACTATGAGTGTTATGGGGGTGCCTTGGCCAATTACAACTCTCAGTTGGCATTCAAGATGCTGCAATGGTTTGCCAAATGAAGGTTCAAAGGCAGAGTATTTAGTTATTGATTTGGTATTGTTAGTATACTCATTTAATCTATACTGTTTAGATATGAATTTACAATGTCGACCAGACCATTTAAGCTACAATATAAATACACCGTTACTAGTGCAGTGTTGTAGACAAGTTTAGCGATAAGTTGAAAATGCCAGCTCCACCATTAGCCAACATTTCTCTTATTGTATTCAAGGGAACCATATCAGTTAGAAGGAAGATTTTTTTCACTGCCTTTGACACACTGGAAAAGGTTGGATATACAGTAAATTGTTTCATTTGAGCGCCAACCACTATTAACTGATAGAACTGTACAATTAAAATGATGTTGATATATTTTTGTATTAGATATTACTGCTCTAAGTTATCAATCAGTGTTAATAGGCGCTCTAATTTTTCCCATTGAGCAACTAATAATAGAGCAAAAAAATGCATACAGTATATCATAATCATAACCTGTGGTTTGGTATTTTATTCATAAGAATAATTAGAAATTCTTAGAAGTAGTTATAACAGTGCACATAAGTTTGCACCCATTAACTACATAGCTTCATACATTTCTAGTAGACTTGCCGGCACTATGCAGTCTTTCTCACTAATGATCAGTTTATTATTCCACATGGGCAACCTGAATCACTATTGGTCCATGCGTCCTGACCAATCACGATAGGCAAGGGTTGAATATTTCAATAGAGAGGGGATTAGCAACATGCTAATGCAGCCATACTGTGCCACTGAGACATGCTGGATGTTGAATTTGTTCAAATGGATATTGTGTTGATCATCAACATGTTCTTGTAGCACCAGCACTCTGTTTATTCACAGTGAGCTTACGGCTAGAACAGCTTTTTGGAAAGATTCTGGATTGTGGGCATTTGTCCCTGCAAGATTTGCCTTAACAAGATCACTAAGCATTTTCATTAAATATTTATGAGCAATACAATGCAACTACAACAAAGTTCATGAGAGAGTGATTCTCTTTCAACTCAATTCAAGCCTTAAACATGGTTACAGATCATTATAATTTGATCATTGGACATTTGAGGTACAATTCAGTTATCAGTTCTAGAACCTTAAAGGATAATATAGGGACAAATCCAATGTCTCACCCAGGTTCTTTGGCTATGTTTCCACTGCTTAATCTCAGAACCACAAAGTGTAGAACCAAATATTTCCTGGTTTACGATTACATTGTCTTTTCATTTGTCAGACCTCAGAGTAATAAATAAAATAAGGTAATTACGGCTTTATTCCTCGTAATTGCATCTTTATTTCTCACTTTTAAATTTACGCCTAGATATAAATATTTGTATTCTCTTAATTGCACATTTATATCTAACATAATTTATAATTTAGCATAATTGCAACTTTTATCTTACCATTTCAACTTTATTTTCTGTAATTGTGTCTTTAGTTCTTATAATTGGAACTATGTCTCAAAATTACTTCTTGTTGCCTAACTGGACAATCTCTCAGTTGTGACTTTATATTTCATAATATAGATTATTTTCCATAATTGCAACTTTATTTCTTGTAATTGCATCTCGATGCCTCTCTCTCACAAACACACACACAAGTTATTTTAGTGTTTTATCCAAGAAATGTGGTTCTGTGTTTTGTGAGTGGAAACATGGCTAGTGTAGTAGTTCACATCAGAATGGCAAGTAGCAGAACAAAATTTCCCTAGAAACTGGACACAGCCTAACTGCTAATTTATTTATAGTTAGCCTGCTAGACCAGTTTGCTAAGTCTGCAACCTCATATGTTTCACCATCTGAGGTAGTTGGTGCATGCAACAAATCATTCTAGCATTTTAGATTTTATTTGAAAGTTTACTGTTCCATCATAATGCTAGGATAGATTAATTGTTGTTGTTAAAACAATTTGCCAGTTTACAAGGGTCATTTGGCAAAAATACTCAGATAAATGTAGCAGCATTAAGTTAGAGAGGGTGATGGTATTCATGGCAGTCCATGTTAAATTTTCTTCTTTTTTCTTTTCTTATTAAAATAATTTAGTAATAGAAATAATGAATTTAAAAATCACATGCAGACTGAATTTGCATGGGTAGTTATTTTTTATTCATACAACTTTTGCTGTGTTTTTATGTTGTGTATTTGTTTTGTATGATATTAATTGGTCTATCGAAAAATCGTGTCGAATGGGTTTAAATTTGTGACAGAAATTGCTGCTAATTACCTCTTTTAGCGGGTGAAGAGCAAAACAGGGTTCAGTTGGGACCATTTTAAGATGCATGCATAATTTACAGCATTTGGCCATTATTTGCCACCTTAAAACTGTGTTTGAAAAGAAATGGGCCCTTCATGTCTATATTTGTAATACACTCTCTGAAGAATAGTTGCTCAGACATAGATACACTGTTATGACACACAAAAACGACAAGACTCCATCTATTAAGATGGATGTTATATAATGGAAATTTAGGACATTTAAGAGATTTTAGATCAGAATTGTGTAAAGGTAGCATACTCTTGAGCACGGATGGGATTGTTGGCCTTTTTTGGAGAATGTGACTCATCGTAGTACTAATGATTTCTTCAGTGTAATTTGATATCTGGTTAGGAGACAGGGGACACATTTTCCTTTTGCCTTGCACATTGCTTCATTTTTAGACAAATATATTGTCTGTTATTGTTTATTGTTATTTTTTTTTTCTTTAAAAAAAAAAAGCTTTGCACAACTTATTGGGGGGGTGGGTGGTGGGGGGTTGGGGGGGGGGGGTGCTAATGTGTTCTGATGACAATGGAGGACATAATTATCTACGCACTTCACACAAATCACCCCATATGCTCACTTCCACATTTTCATACCATTAACATAACTCATCAAATCATCGAATAGCTTTTACTCAAGTACATTGTTTTTGTCTTTTGCTACATCCACCCATGAAGCAGGAGAAAAGGAAGTACAAAAACTGTTGAACTGATTTTAATGTGAATTTTTCTTGCCTCTTGTGTATATGTGTAATTACATGTGAATTGTATTGTAAATATGATATCTTTCACTTATATTTCTTAATGCATGAACAAAACAGGGCAGTTGGTAATAACAGCTAGCCTCAATGCTACTGGCATGGACAGCTTTTGCAGCACCGGCATAACTTCTGCAAACAAAACCTATCTCTGAAAAAGAAAAAAGAAAAAGACGAGGAGAAAAACTCACAAAAAGATACCGGTTTTGTTTTGCATGTCTTACGTTTTCAGAAAGGTTTATTTTCATAATTTCTTTTCTATTCTAAAATTGGCGTTTCTAAAATTACATTCATATCACCCTCACATACAAGGGAAGGAAGCTTTTTGCTTCTTCTTGTACACAGAGATCGAACCAAACACTGTAAATCTTAAATTAAATATAGAAAATAAAAAAAGACAAATACTATCTATATTAGAAAAGGAGAATTACGGAGAAAATGATTCATGGAATTCATCATAAAAAATATGCGAAGAATATGCACATTTTCATCCTCTCTTGCTTTTTTTTAATATATATATATCACATAGAGTTGAGAGTAGATAGAAACACACCTATTAAGCCATTAGTTCAAAGTAGACTAGACCTGCTTACATCTTGTTGAACAAAACAGCAAGTTAAAGTCTCATGCCATGAGAATGCACGACTGGCAAAACAAATTCTCGGAGTTTGTTAAAATGTATGGGCCAGTAACTTTGCTGTGCTGATTTTCTTTGCACCAGGATAGCGTTACCGATAAAGCGAATTATAACACATAAACACAGCACACACAAGTTAAGTACTAACCTAAAGTGAAAATCCTCAAAAAAATTTCAATACACACAAATTGGCAAATATCTAGGGCAACCACTTCATACCTAATTTGAGAGTTCAGTCGCTATTTATACAGTTTTGTTTCATTTCTAGTTGCCTGTATTTGTTGTATTCTTTAAATGAATGGTTAACTCTTATTGTTGATGTTTTCTCATAGAAAGGAAATATATTTCTACTTTACATCCTGCCCTGAAAGTAAAATGCATTCTGTTTTTTGTGTTGTACTGGTTTTGTTCTCATTAAGCTCTTGGTTTGATTCTGTTGAACTATTGAGGTGTGATGATTTATGACGATCCTTTGGGGGTATGATTTGTCTTCATGAAATCAACATTTGTAAAGTAAAAGGTTGTATTTTCTTCTTTACTTTTTTTCCCTTTTCTTTCTTTTCTTTTTGTCAGTGCCAATTAATGTAATGGTGTCGGTCAGCTTTTCTAGGTGTTTGAGCAAAATGTGTTTTTTACTAATACAAGATGTTACAGTGTGTGGTACAAAAAAGGGTTATAAATAACCAACTGACTTTTTACAAATAAAGGCTTATACAGTAAAGAACGACAACGCAGAAGTCTTTTTCATTTGCCATTTGTGGACTAATGGTTGCATTTCTTTTCTTTTGGCTGTTGGTTTAAACTAATTAGTCCCCAAATGGTAAATCATTTATGTTTTTAGAACATTGTCATTTCGTTCCTTTGTTTTTTTTTTAAAGGGCTGCGGAGAAGTATATATATATATATATATATATATATATATATAAAGTGAAGACCATAGTCATATGTTTTATATAATCACATTAAATTTGATTATGATGGTGATTACATTACTAAAGATACACCTCACGCCAAAACCCTTGGTCTTGAATAAAGTACCAATAGAACCCCAGCTGGAAGAGTGTAATCTTTGCCCCATAACAACATTAGTCTGGATTCTCATATTTGCCAAAATTCTGCAAAAGAATTAAAAAAAAAGAAATACATTAGGCTCCTTTCTGCCATTAAGAGCAGTCTAACTTGCATTGATGAGAAACTAAAACAGTTGCATCACTTTGTAGAAACTCGAAGACAAAACACAATGAAAGACAGCATAAATTCAGGAAGTATAGCCATCTGCAATGCAGTGAACAAAGTCTGTCCTTTTATTTCACTCCTCCAATCGTTGTGAATTTTAACAGTGTTAGTTTAACATTGATTTCTGGAGTTCCTCTTTTACTATTTTAGCACTCTATATTGTTAATATATTAATAGTCTAAATAGTGAGTTCTTAATTCATTATCACTGTGATTAATCAAATTGTTATTGTTTAATTAGATGTAAACAGTTAGAAAATGTTTTTTATGCTTTGTTAACTTAAAAAGTTCTCACTTTAGATTAGGTCATGGAGAATTGTAAAATTTACATTAATTACAGTTTTTTCCGACCAACTTCCGGCCAGGGCGGAGCAGACGGTTTAAGGCTACAGGGTGGACCAGACAGTTCAGGAGACCATGGCGGCGCGGTCATGGTCCTATCAAGGGACCTCCTGTCCTCATACCCCCCTCCGGCTCGGGAACAGACACCGGCTCGGGAACAGGACGGCTCGGGGGTCTGTTCCTGCCCATAACCCAGGATGTCCCTTGATAGGACCATGGAGGCCGCGCCACCATGGTCTCCTGAACTGTCTGGTCCGCCCTGTAGCCCTGAAAAGTCTGCTCCGCCCTGGCCGCCTGAAGGGTCGTCTCCTCCCTGGCCGCCCGAAAGGTCTGGTCCACTTTGGCCACCTGAACTTCCTGGTCCCCCCTGGGTCCATGCACAGCCTGCCCCGCCCTGGTCACCTACACAGCCTGCTCCGTCCTGGCCGTCTGTCCAGCCTCAGTCTCCAGGCCCTCTTCTGCTCCAGGGGCCTGGCCCTCCATCCCACCCCTGAGTCCGCCTCCGCTCCACCTCCCTCCTGGACAATTTTAGAGCGTCTGGAAGCCGCTCCTTTGAGGGGGGGCTATGTAACGGTCACCAACTGGAGTACCTTTGAGAGCCACCAGAGGGCACTCCACACCAGACTATTATCACTCCCTCACAAATTACATTTCCCATAACTCACTGCCCAGACTCATCACTGATTGCATTAATCTGTGTCTCGTTATCTTGTTAGTCTCAGCCTATTTATACCATGTTCACTCATTCACTCACTGTGAAGTTTTGTATGTTGTTGCACTGCAGTTCAGAGCGTTTTTCCCTGGTTTTCTTTGCCTGTTCCGTGGATTACTCTTTTCTTTTTTTGTTCTTTTTTTTTGTTTGTTTGTCTTGTACGGAGACACTGGCTCGGTGGCAGCCATCTTCTCCGGAGACACTGGAATGTGACGTGAACAGTCTCTGGATTGGCAGACGTTATGTGAACAGTCTCTGGATCGGCAGACGTGACATGAACAGTCTCTGGATTGGCAGACGTGACGTGAACAGTCTCTGGATCGGCAGACGTTATGTGAACAGTCTCTGGATCGGCAGACGTGACATGAACAGTCTCTGGATTGGCAGACGTGACGTGAACAGTCTTTGGCTCAGCAGATGTGGCGGGAACATTGTGTTGTGCGGCAAGCACGACGTGAACAGTCTCTTGTGCGGCAGGCATGACGTGAAAAGTCTCTAGTGCGGCAGGCACGACGTGAAGCAGCTCAGGCTTGGCAGGACTGATGTGAAGTGCAGGTTCGACAGGACTGACGTAAAGCAGCTCAGGCTTGGCGGGACTGACGTGAAGTGCAGGTTCGGCGGGACTGACGTGAAGTGCAGGTTCGGCAGGACTGACGTAAAGCAGCTCAGGCTTGGCAGGACTGATGTGAAGTGCAGGTTCGGCAGGACTGATGTAAAGCAGCTCAGGCTTGGCGGGACTGACGTGAAGTGCAGGTTCGGCAGGACTGACGTAAAGCAGCTCAGGCTTGGCAGGACTGATGTGAAGTGCAGGTTCGGCAGGACTGATGTAAAGCAGCTCAGGCTTGGCAGGACTGATGTGAAGTGCAGGTTCGGCAGGACTGACGTAAAGCAGCTCAGGCTTGGCGGGACTGACATGAAAGGCAGGTTCGGCAGGACTGACGTGAAGTGCAGACTCGGCGTGAAGATCAGGCTGTACAGGCATGACATAAAGATGGTCAGGCTTAGAGGGCTTAGAGGGTCAGGCTTAGAGCTTGAGGGGTTCTTCCTCCACCAAGCCCACAGTAAATGACGAACCACTCAAGGAAACGGCCAAGTCCATATACTGTTCAAGAGTCCCGTTAGGGTCATGCCCTGGCATAAGGTAGCTAAGTGGCTCAGATAGTCCTCTACGAAAAAATATCATTAGACATACCTCATTCATGTAAGCAAGCTCCAAAAAGTCCATTACATACTTCTCGATGGGTCGATCTCCTTGATGGAGACGTATAAGTTGTGCTGCTGGATTCATCGATGGGTCTGGGTCTTACTCAGCTGGCGAAGTTTTCTGTTACGAACTGCGCTGAGACACGATGGTTGAGATCCAAATGGAGCTTTAATTAAGGGGCAATCCAGACACGTAATCCAATATACAGGCAATAGGTCAAAATATACAGGCAATAGGTCAAAACACAGGTAGGTAGTCCAAACAAACAAACAAACAAACAAACAAACAAACAAAACAGGCAGGGGTCAGAGGCAAAAGAGTAATCCACAGAACAGCAAGAAATCCAAAAACCAAGAGACATGAAAATAGGGAAAAACGCTCGGAAATGCAGTGCAGCAACATACAAAACTTTGCAATGAGTGAACATGGTATAAATAGGCTGAGACTAACAGGGTAATGAGACACAGGTGAATGCAATCAGTGATGATGAGTCCGGTCAGTGAGTTCTGGGAAATGTAGTTTATGAGGGAGTGATAATAGTCTGGTGTGGAGTGCCCTCTGGTGGCTCTCAAAGGCACTCCAGCTGGTGACCATTACATAACCAATTGGTTGAACACACACTGGTGCTTAATTGTAGACACACCAATCAGGTTTAAGCACAATAAAAAGGGAACAGTTAAGTTCACCAGTCTTCAACAAAAATGTACGGTGGATGAGAGCGGGAATCCGGAGAGAACAAGGTGGAGGAAGAGGAAGAGGGAGAGAGAGAGAGAGGAAGACCTGGAGTTGGGGTAGGACATGCACGAAGAAGACAACCAACGAAACTCGTGGACAAATTACAATTGTGGACCATGTAATAAACCCCGGACTAACACTGAGGGAGGCTGGACTGAGAGTACAGCCTAACCTAAGCAGAAACACGGTGGCATAGTTTGGACATTTCGTCAAGAGCACAGGTGAGAAGCTTATATTCTGTCAACAGAAAATCCATAGCTTACTGCATGTACTATATTGACAGTTTTGGTATCTATTCCTGTATAATTGTACAGTAAGCTACATGTTTTGTTTGACCAACATAGGATTGAACGTTGAGAACACCAAGGCCCCATATTCACACAGGAGCGAGAGAGAGAGAGAGAGAGAGAGAGAGAGAGAGAGATCATAAACCTCTCGTCTTGGCCAATAATGCAATCAGACTTAGAGAAATTAAAGCCTATATTGTCAATGATCAGCCAATTTTCAATAATGTCCAACAGGTCTCTCTCTGTCAACAATAGCCAGTATCCTTAAAAAACATTAAGTTCTGATGAAACAACTGTATAAAGTGCCATTTGAATGAAATTCAGACAGGGTGAAAGTCCTGCGGCGTGAATATGTGGTGGTACGTTTTGTTCACTGCACACATAACCTTTTTACTGTACATGTAATTTTACTGTATAGCAGACCTACAGTATATTGATCTGCTGTATTTCAGAGAGTTTTGCAAATGGATGCGGAGGAAGTCCTGCATGAGTTTATATACATTGTTGAGGCAAGAAACATCATTGGCCACAGAGCTATTGTCAATGTACCAGGGCAACGTGGGGGTAACATTACCCTTTGTGCTGCCATTACACAGAATGGGGTCCTCCACTGCCATGCCAACTTGGGTCCTTACAACACTGACCTCATTCTTACATTTTTAGACAGAACCGTGCCACATCGTCCCGAAGAGTGACCAAAATTTCTGACATGCCAGAAATGTATCCGACCATCCGACTGGCGGTCAGGAAAGGTTCATTTCTTTTCTCCCTGTACACTGCAGACAAACTACGCACGACAAAGCTGAAAATCGGCCCGACTCGAAAAAGAGTCACACGAGTCAGAATTCGTCTCAAAATCGGACGAAAATCGTACAGGGTATGCCCGCCTTAACTGATTCAAACAGAATCAGACCATATGATTGTTGTGTTTATGTTATGACAACAAAATAAGGTTTTCATAAGACGGTGTATAGTTTTTAAAAAACTGTTCCATTTTGCTAATTATCTGAGGTGTTGTGCTAATTGTGTGAAGGGGTTTGAAAAACCGGGCCCTGTTTTCAAAATTGTGCTTAAGCAATTGAAACAAACTGTAAGTGTTTTAAAACAACCTGTATTACATAATTGCATTAGTTATTAAATATTAACTATGAATAAACTATAAACTAATAATTGGTTAACTATTTGTAAATACTTTATTTCTGTATACTTATTATAAAGTGTCATTCATATAGATAGATAGATAGATAGATAGAACAAAACAAAAAATAGTTGGTAACAGGGTCTTCATTTAAAATAGATTAAAACAATACAAAAGCTCATCAAGGTTAAGCACCTCCTTTCAAGGGCTGTTTGAGGCTCTATTTTATAGCCGATTCATGGACAGTGCCACTTGACATTACTAGTGACTCTCTGAAACGTTATGCGTGTCAGTTCGATTTCCCCTCACAGACACTGAATACTGTACATACAGAGATTTGAAATCCCACACTTGGCCAGGTCTCTCTTGTTTTTTTTTTGGGGGGGTTATCTCAATGGGACTTCCTGGTCAAATTAAATTAAATTGAATTAAAAAATAAAATAAAGTAAACAATAAAACATTTGCAATTCTGCCCCTGAGCAGAACATGGTTTCTCCCTATCTTGTTTATTCTTATGTGTGTATTCTTGTGTATTGGTATACTTGACCGAAGTGCAAAGCACAAGTCTATTCCTGAAGAACACCGTATGAAAGAAACTAAGATGTATAACTACTCTTTCTCGAGACTTTGTTCCTTAAATGTAGCTATCTTCTTTTCATGTCCATGTAGTTAACCAGTGACGCATTAAAGGGAGGGAGGGAGGGGATGCAAGACAGAGAAAAAAAAGAAAGATACTGTATAGAACCTTGAGGGAAATACAGAGTTGTTGTTTTTTGTGCTCAATCTTGCCTTAGTAAACTTTGAAAATGTTCCCAGCGGAGGTTAGGCACTTATGGGGCTGGAAGTACAGAGATCTGTTGGGAAGATGGAAGCAGAGCACTGAACTAGATCAGCAAAATGTGCTGGCCATTTCCTTGTTCTATTGTCAGCACTCCATAAAAAACATCAAATATTGAGAAGGTGCATTAACATGGGCCAGAAATTGATGGCTGCTCCGGTGAGGGGTAAAAAATCAGATGAAAATAGTAAAAAGAGGTGGAAGATGCCATCCTCGCTCTACTGCTGGTTTCTGTGAATTGTGGACAGTTTTCTCCATCTTGAAAAGCAGAGGTCTGTCAGATTTGGTATTTCAAAACAAGTAAAAATACTGTTTAATTTGTTTTGTTTATTTGTTTTTATTGGTAGCATTAATATCTGGATATATGGATGCTTGATAAATAAACAATAATCCAATTTTGTGTTTTCTTAAAAATGAATGTACTTTTCCCAACATGAAGCAGAATTCCAAAGATTGCAATAGTTTTTAAACACAAACCCACTAAATGGAGTCAGATCTGAATGCCAGTTTGCAATCAGTTATTGAGGATATTTAGTCCCACCCTTCACCGAGACATACGTCATGAAGAGAATAGATGTCGATTTGAAGAGGTTAACATTTAATTGTTCATTTTGATTTCGAGTGCATATTTATTTTAAAAAAAAAAGAAAAAGATGTCCACGCACGCAAAATTGCAACAAAAAAAACCCATCAATTTTGTTTTCATGTTTAAGAAACAAAATGTTTCTTACAAAAAGGTATGCAAAAAGGTATGCAGAATCTGCTGCAGTCAGGTGGTACAGGTCAGTGCTCTGTACGTAGTTTATGTTCATTATTATTGTAATAATAATGTAATTTATTGAAATGGTAATTTAACGCTGTCTCGTGACGCTTTGCAGACTCTGCTGTGTTCGTTCATGTGTTTTGGAGGAGACGTGGCTTCGGAGACGCTCTGAAGGGAGGGTGGGATCTCATGCTTTCAAAGCTAGCTTACTATTGCTAGCCTCTCATGAATTGCTTACCCTACCTTTAATTATTTTTTTAAGAATGTTTGGATTTTTTGATGGAAAATAAGAAACCTTTTCGGATGATCAGTGTAAATGACTAATAAACATGTCCTGTTTCATACAATTTAGAGATTTTCTGCATTTCATTTGGTTTTGTGTATTGTTACTTCATTCTGCATACACATACTTTATCAGCCACTGGCCATCTGTTCTCCAAATACAGTATCTGTATTGGTGGCATTGGAAAAACCCATATCCATCAAGAACTGTTGCGATGACAGACAATTCATGGAAAACCATATGGTGTCGTTAACACAAGTACTGATATTTCACTCGATGTTCACAGCTTTTGCTAACATATATTATATGTTAACATAATGTTGTGCCTTTACCATTTTGAATTCAAGTAATGGTGTCTGCCCAAAATGTAAAAGAGAGGATGAAGATTTACTTTGGGCAATATGACTAAATTTACGTGCCTTTGAGGTTGTCCCACATATCTCCAATGCTCACATTACACGCATGCATAAATGCACGCGCGCACACACACACACGCACATGTCCGTGCACTCTCACACACACTGTAGTCAGGGATGAGGAATGCGTCTGATAAAATATTAAGACTTGGTGCTCTTTTATCTATTTCAAATGACCACTGATGCAAAAGTGAATCTATTTTTCTCTTTCTATCTACCTCCTCTTCCGCCCACACATACTTATTTGTTCATTTTTATGACCCTCCAAAAATGTCTGCCAATCGCTTCATGTGAAACATAATTGCACTAAAGGAGACTAATGATTATAGTAATTCCATGGTAATTTCATTGTATGATTCAAACAAACATGCATTTCCTTGTGGATTGCATGCAAGCAGACAGATGCCTTTGCTTTTATTTGACAAAGGAGCAGAAAAGGGAACACTGGCACAAATCATCAATAAAACACTGTGATTTTAATATTTTTGCTTTACACATTGCTCTGGCATGTCACTCGTGTTTATGACACGCTATGGCACAGCATAAGGAGAGCAAATATGGCTGGAATAGAATCACAGCTAACGTCTAGGCTGGTTTCTCTGGAGAACAGGAAATGTGAGCCATTTTGTTGACTGAGGCACACACGTCTTTGTCATCACTTGGCTCCAACTCCCTGCAGCTCTGGCTACAGATGGTTGAATGGGTTTTTTTAATCAACACCACCCTCTATTGGCAAGAACGGTCATACTGCAACTCATTTTTTTATTTTTCTTAACACATTGTTTTTAAGATTGCCTACTGTACAAACTAGAGAATGCTCAAATTGGAAAAATTATATTTAAAAAATATATTTATATATAAAAATTACATTTGCAAGGGGCAAATATAATTTCCCCAAGAAAAAGAACAAAAAAACACTGGAATGGCTCTAAATGGAATTAAATTCGTATTGGTTAATAAATTACTACATAAAAGTGTGTTGCAGCAAAGGTTAGTTATTTTGGTCACAGTAAGACAAAGCATAACTTTGGCAAAGAGTTTTCTTTGTGTTGATTTATTTCCTGTTTAAACGGGAAGTTTGGCTTGGGCAGTTTGAATCATAGACAGTAAAAGAAATGGACACAGCGACCCCATCGGAGAGAATTGAAGCCCGATAGGAGCACTCACTTCCTGATAGCCAAGCGTACTGCGCAGACTCACACTGAGCTGGACGACGTAGATGTGACGTGAGCAACCTGACTGACAGTTGTAAATCTTTTATTAGCTGTGCCAAAACAAATATGAATCACCTAATCTTGCAGAGACAGCGAAGCGTGACCTGGAGCAATTTAACCACCTATAACACAATACTTGTCTTGAATGATGATCAGAAGTTTCCAAGGTCGAATTATGGGCTGACTTTAGACAGTAAAAGATTGCTGCGACCTTCTCCTTCTGTCTATATGGTAACTTCTCTACTGCGCGACAGAGAGTCCCGTGGTTATGACGCAATCATTAGCCTATTTGTACAAAAACGGCTTCTACGGGGCCATAAAGTAAGATACAATGTAATGGAGCCTTTTATACATTGTTGTGTTTCTTTAGAAATAAATAATGGACAAAATTAGTCTTTGGACGCCTCAGATGTGAAGTTATTTGCTGTCAAAGTGACACCAAAATGAACGGGAGTCAATGGGATGCTAACAGCAGGTGATAGCCAGCTACAATGGCGGCCCCCTGAGGAAGCTTCAGTTTCCGGCTGATGGATTACCCCCTTGGTTTGAATGGCTTTGCTTTTGAACAATGATTTGCGACTTGATGGAGGAAGCCGGTATTATGGGGCAAGAAAACTCAGGTGTTTTTTTTTATTTTATTTTTTATTTGTAAAATTTTTTATATGTCCCTGAATGCTGATCAGTCAATATACTAATTTCAATTTTCTGGAGAATAAAAACCATTAATGACCTGGGCCCGGTTCCCCGATAACGCTCACTCTTAGCGCGCTAAGAAGACTCAAAAAGATATATCTTACCGAAGTTGTTTATGTTCCTAAGTGTGTTCCCCGAAGTGTCCCTTAGGAAGCTTCTTAACACGCTCCTCTTACGTACGACGTTACAAAGGCGCTGTCCCAGGTGAAGGTGCTGAATTAGTTGGCATCGATTGCTCAGGAATTGATTTTCCACTTCACGCGAAGGTGCATTACGGCGTTAAGAAAGACAACAAGTTCTATGCAAATGAAACATTCCTCAAATTATTCCAGTAATATTTATTTTAACATAGTTTAAGTTATCAGTAAAATATAGACTATTAATTAAATAATCAAATTGTGATATGTCAAAATTTTTGAGATGACCGATCAAAGCAAGATTTATATTCACAGAAGCGCGAGCCGCGCGCGAATCCCAACGCGACGCTTCACGAGATAAGATGCAAGTGGCAAAACTAAACAGCTGTTTTACGATAGAAGTTTTAAACGACTGACATAAATAATCAGTTTGCAAAGACTGTATCAATCAAAGCTCAGCTTCGGGAAAGGGATATTTACAGGTAAAGATAAAGAGACTGAGAGAAGAGGAACGAGAGAAGGAGATGGAGATAAAGCAGGTAAAGCAATAGCCTATTGCATACTGTGCCCACAATGAGAATAACTTTATTGCAATGGATTCCTATTTAACACAGATACACATAGCCTAAGTTCTTTGACAATGACAGTGGAAAAATAATATGCCCCCGAGCAAGATCCCTTTTGGGACCTCTGTATTTATAAAACCCTGTGTACGGCTTTTGCACGGAATAGAAAATTATATTTTTGAAAAATACAATGAATTACAATGCTGTACAGAAGAGTGCACTATTGCAGACTTATATACTGAGGTTTTAATTACATTATTTTAATATAGACAGTCGGGAACTAAAGTGGGCCGGTCTAAGGCATGAAACTCCAGGGCTGAAAATGAGTCCCACTCCGGCCCTGAAACCTCTCACTCAAAGTGCAAACCTACACACCAAATCCACAAAACCATAAGCTATTTCTCAGCCTTTGACTCGGTTTTCAATTGCATAAAACACTATTGCAAACCACTACATACAATTCTCTACCTAAAACACAAAAATCTAGCAGGAATTTACTTGCTTTCCTTTTCCAAACACAACCAATCAAAATGCTACACTTATTCACCATGTCACACACACACACTCCTCATATGTGCAAACACTAATTGCTTTACTGATCACTGACCAATCACTGCTTTACTGTAGTATAAGCCTATAATAGGTCAAAGGTCAGATTACCTGTTTTGAACAATGGATGCCAACAATGGACAGAGACCCCCCACACTCAATTGTGTTCTTTACTGTATTCTAAAGAATATACTTTTGGTTTACATATGTTTATGGTTTTGTTGTATGCTACTGTATACAACAGTAATGTTTGGCCTAATAAATATTTTCTGTTTCTACATTGCATTGGTGATTACAGTGTACTTGTTACCCCTCTCAGAAGATTACTTTCACTGTAGAACATTGTATTGAAATGTAGATATAAGTGTAAGAATGACCAAAGAGCTTTAGATGTAGAAAAGCAATGTTTACAAGGTATATCCAAAAATGCACTATTATGAAATAAATGTTTGCCATTTGATGCAAATGCTTCATTCTGACATGTTCATGGCATTTTGAATGCAGTGTTACATTTTTGAAGGAGATGTGAGGCATTTTGCATTTTGTGTGTGAAGTTTTGGGAATTGTGTGTAGAGTTTTGAAAAAATATGACATAGTTGGTCAGTTACTAGACACCACCATGCTTACCCATTTATAGATCTTAGCCATTTAGAGCCAAATTGTTTGCCAGATTTTAATTAGCCTATCAAAAGTGATTGCCAATTTAAATGCTTTAATGACATTACGAAATAGCCTAGGCTAATTACCACCATATTAGTTCTGATACCAAATAAAGTCAACTTCATAAATAGGCCTGTATCCATTGCGAACATATTTTATTATTAGTCTTAAAATGTCCATAAAATATCAAATCATTGTTGAGACACAACATTGTCAACATACCATAGTTTGACTTGTACTGTGCTGCGCTGATGTCTAAAGACTGCAGCACAGTGGCGGCGACTAGCGTCTTGAGCTCAAACAACGCTAAGAGAGAGCTTACGAATGGTCCAGACCAACCTTACGAAAGTGTGACTTACAGAAGATATACTTAGCGTACGAACGTGTCGGGAATCGTGCCATAAGGTTAAGAGAGAGGTTAAGGAATAGGTTAAGAACTACTTAGCGATAAGAACGTTTTCGGGAACCGGGCCCTGCTCATTTGCTTTAGGCTAAAATTTACAATAGCATAGAAACTGCTTCAAAGCTAATAGGCATTAAAATCATACAAGTCAAAACTTGATTTCATGAGGAATGATGCCATCATCAGAGGCATTTATTGTGTGTGATGTGAGAACATTTTTAGAAAAATATCTAAGGGGTGTTTTAGAGGGATTTATCAAATAAAGCATGCTGCAGTGCTCTGAGTGCTTTTGGAGGGTAGACAAAGGGCATGTCATGACACGTTAACCCAGTTCATTCTTGTGCTTGTTTCGTAACTTGTGAGCATGTTTGCTCTATCTCCTATAATATTCACAGCAGAGATGGCAATGACTGGCATCACCAGAAAACAACATATTATTATTATAATACTCAGACTCCCAGATCATATATCTCTGCCATACCTTTTTCCAAAATCCAAAGATATGTCTTTATTTATTCAAATAACTTATAAATGATGTCATAAATACAAAACACTTTCAGGTTAAATGCATAAAAATAAAACCAGTCACTTGATTTTATTTGTAGAGAATATTTTAAACTTTCCAAAAATATTTCAGTAAAATTTATCTCAATAAGCCGACCAAGCAATAATGCTAGCTTTATCAAGAACAACTAATTATTTAGTTAATATTGACAGCAGCATGACAACCACTGATGACCACCAAGCCACATTTGTGTGTGTGTGTTTCATTGTCAATTATGGAGAGAAAAAAGGGGAAGGAAAAATCTTCCAAATCAAGAGCTTCAACAAGTGAGACCAAAGTCTACCTGGCACTGCTTTAGTTTAATGTATGAGATGTGATACATGATATATCAGCTAATATTAACTGGGAGTCTCCTCTACTGTTCTCAGGCTCCCAAGAGGTGTTTTTTATTTTTTTTTCATTTGCATTTGTAAACTGCTCTTGCATTATAAGCATAGAGGCTGGAGTGAAAATAAGTAAAGGTTCAATCACAGTAGTGTTTGTGTTCCATTCCTATCATGGTTCACACTAACCAATCTTTCTTGAGAAGAACAGATTTGTCAGTAACCAGGCTTTCTGTGCACGTTTGCAACCCACACTTCCAATCTCATCTTCTTGACACCAATTAGATTTGGAGATGTCGTAACACAGAGGTTCACTTAATTTCTCCACCCCACACTATGAAGGTTTACTCAGTGTATACAATAAAAAAAAATAGTTTGTTTGTTATCAGTTTAGTCATATTATGTTTGTTTATAATTGTGTCTTCAATTAAGATCAGATCAGATTTGTGAGTAAGCAATGCATAAATCCCAACATTTTCAAAGAGTTCACAAACTTATTCTTGAGACTTTAAAAAATACATAGACATTCCCAATGGATAAATACTCCCCTGTTGCTGGAGAGAGTATTGTATTATTTTTAATCTATTGTTATTTTACTAAGCATTAGCAGTTTCCATCACCCTGTTTTTATGTACATTTTAAAGTATCACATCTGTCAGGGTTGTGGTGCAGGTTGAAGAAGAGGCTGAATCAGAAAAGCTTCAATGCAAACATTTACTAATAAACTCAAAACAGATACAGGCAGGCAGGATGAACACACACAAACTCTAAATACAACTAACTACAGACAAAGGACAGACTGAACTGAAGGAACTAAATACAGATACAAACGGCCACTAACGAGGTGAGGACAGGTGACACAGATGATAATGATGACGATGGACAGGTGAGTAATGAGGGAGTGAGTTCAGGTATGGAGACAAGGAGGATTCTGGGAAGTGTAGTGAAGATGACGAAGACAGACTGGTGCAGACGCTGACTGTGACAACATCAGAAACGAGTGATAGAAACCTTATCACTTAATTCCCAAAAAGTTTTTTTACACTCGCTTGATTTAGTTTTTGACTTTTTTTGGCGAAAAAGAGTTAATGAGAATAATGGCAGATGGAAACGCATTTGCCAAATAAATTCTGACGTAGCGAACATTAAACCCATGTGACTAATCGCGATAGTGTTTTTACTGTTGGTTACTATGTTACCAATACCACCATCATCCGCTCGAAAAACCTGATGGAAACGCACATATAAAACCGAATTTTAATGCCAACATTCAAAGTTTGTCAAGTCACCTTTATTTTATAGCATTTTATTCAATACAAATTGTTTCAAAGCAGCTTTACAGTGATCAACGGAAAATTAATGAGTCAATTATGCAAACATAGTTAATTTTGGCTCTAAAGCAGCTCTAAAAAAAAGTATCATCATTGAAGTCAGTTCAGTGTTGATTCAGTTCCGTTGTAAAGATCATTCATTATTCAATTTAGTTCAAATCGGTTATAAAGCAGCACTGTAGAAAAGAATGTCATCGTATTCAACTCAGTACAGTTCTCACACAGCAGCGTCAGTACAGTCAAATCAATAATATCGTTGAATAAGTGTCCCCAACTAATAAGCAAGCCAGAAGCGACAGTGGCAAGGAACTCCATCACTTGACAGAATGGAGAAAAAAAGAAACCAGGCTCTGTCAGGGGACCAGTTCTCCTCTGGCAAAATGAAGCAACGTGGTGTAGTTTGATTCTAGGCTGCATCAAGTCAGAAGTCAGATTGTTTAATGGTATCTTTCAAAATATATTTTATACAGTTCTTTCTGCTTGAAGATCAGATTCATCACGCCGGTATGGAGATGAAGCTAGCCAATGGGGTCTGAACAGAGGACATGTCTGGTTCTGTGGTCTTTGCTGAGGATCTGTGCTGATAGCTGTCGTGTCGATGAAGTCTTCACAGGGGATTGTCTAGTTGACATGGTCTCTGCTGACATTCAGGGCTGCGTTTTGGTTGTGTCTAGGTGCAGGTCCACCATCTGATCTTGATATGGACCGGATCCGGCTGAGTTTTGTTAGCCTCAGAATAATGATGTTCTTACGATGTTACAAATACATTGGATGTTGTGGAAAGTATTCCTGGTTCCGTTTGACCGACTTTATGCAGCCTAATACGTTAACAGACTTGCATTTATAGAAATAAAATAGTGTTTTGTGTGTATGCTAGGTTAAAGAGAGTGTGTCTGCCTCCCAAACAATGCTAGGAAGACTGTTCCAGAGTTTGGCTGCTAAATAGGAAAAGGATCTACCACCTGTAGAAGATTTTGATATTCTAGGTATTATCAACTGGATGGAATTTTGAGATAGCAATAGACGTGAATATGTAATAGACGTGACTATCCAAGATCTTAAAATGTATGCGATATTTAATAGGGAGCCAAAGCAGTATTGACAGAACCAGGCTAATACGGTCATACTTCCTGGTTTTAGTAAGAACTCTTGCATTTTGGACCAGATGGAGTTTGTTTATTTAGCCTGCAGGGCAACCACCCAGTAGAGCATTACAATAATCTAGCCTTGAGATCACTAAAATAACTTTTTTGCATCTGAAATTGAGAGCATATGTTGTAATTTAGGTATATTTTTAAAATGGAAACCTATGCATACTAATTGTGATTTAAAATTTGTGCTTTCAGTAATAAATGGATTAACATCTCTTTATATCTCTCTCATAGACACACATTAAGAGATGGAAAAGCTGCAGATACTACGAAAAGATAAATGTAGTGCTAGGTTTAAAGGTTAGATTTTTTTTAGTGCATGTTTTCATAGGCTGGCAATCCAAAGGAGCCATGCAGCTACACCACATGGCTATGTGAGTTAATGTGACTAACCTTTGTGGATGCGATGTCTAATAAAATTTGATATTGTCGTTCCGGTGTCTTTGTTTTCCCACATTCTTTTAATAAACCCAAATGTGAGAATATATTGCGTTTTCGTTCAGAGCCAGCGTCACGTGACTGAAGCAGCAGAACCGGACGGGCAGAGCAGTGAGAGGCGCTTATCTAAACCATAGGCGGTCTAAACCCGGCAATTTTAAAAAGCTGAATTGCAATTTTATTTTCAATGCCGGATCATACGTATGCCGAGCCACAGGAGAAGAAATCCTCGTTGCCAAAGTCCCAAATTGAACGAAAAAGGAAACATGACCGCAGAGTACAAAAAACAAGAGTAAATGTCGGGATAGCTTTTTCCAGGTGGAAAGAGCTAATGAAGGAGAAAGATTTCTAAAGAGAAGATTTCTACAGTCAATAATTCATACTGTAGTAAACATAGTAGTAACATAGTTCATACATAGTAAACGCTTGAAGATACGCTATCACAATCATGTTTTTAATTTATCTGTTGTCTTGTTTTATTTTATGGTAGTCAAGTATAATTTTATACTTGACTACCATAAAATAAAGCAACTTTTTTTTCGGGAACTTCCTCTTTTTCTCTGACTGAAAATATCTGTAGCCTACTGGGAGTCGAGAGAGTGGTAAAGCTGGTAACACTTTATATTACGACCCGCAAACAACTGCGTAAGTAAACCGAAATTACGGTGTACGTTTCTGTAATTATAGTGTACTTCTGTGTAGGTATAAGGGAACAACATGTTAAGTTTTGGGTTATAAAGGAGTAACAAGCGCCACTTTAATTTACAGCCCACAGGAGTAACACTTACCCTGTAAATACACAGAACAAGGGGGTAACAAGCGTCACTTTAATTTACAGCCTGCAGGAGTCACACTTACCCTGTAAATACAGTTGAAACGGGTAACAAACACTACTTACTATGTAACAATACGAAACAACACGATTTGCACAGTACAGAGAAATGTACTCTTATTAAGAAAACAAAACAAAACAAAAAATTACACAGTAGGCTATATTTGCCCTGACATTTAATTGTCATTACAATACAATGTGATAAGGTATTAAGTACTACATGTTACGTTCTAAATTAAAATCATAGCAGAAACATTTTTTTTTTTTGGCTTAACGTTAAGTAGTTTAGTAAGAAAAGCCAATAAATAAAAAAATGTATCATACTGTTCTTACATACAGCCATACAGTATATATATATATATATATATATATATATATATATATGTTGAATTTACAACCCACAGATGTCAAAATTACCCTGTAACTACATTGCACAAGAACATATTTTGCCAGAAATGTGATAAAAACTTTTATATACAACAGACGTACAATTTTTGCCTGGAATATATTAACAGAATAGGTAGGCTACCTGTTAGTTTTAAAATAATTACATCATAAATAATTTGCTTGTATATCTGGTTGTACCCCTTTATTACCCACAACTTAACATATTGTTCCCTTATACCTACACGAAGGTAGGCTACACTATTATTACAGAAACATACAACGTAATTTCGGTTTACTTGCGAAGTTCTTTGCAGGTTATATATCTGCTTGTTACCCCTTTATTACCCACTACTTAACATATTGTTCCCTTATACCTACACAGAAGTACACTATAATTACAGAAACGTACACCGTAATTTCGGTTTACTTACGCAGTTGTTTGCGGGTCGTAATATAAAGTGTTACCGACATGGATTTATATCACATTTAGAAAGAAGTCCTGTAACTAGTTACCAAATAAACAGAAACAGACGCGACGGAAGAAGTGTGTCCTCTTTCTTTTGTGAAACCTAACGGTAATTTATTTCTGTGTGACTAATGTGACGAATAAAGAAGGCATAAATACTAATTACAATAGTTCATGTTTTTCACAGTCAGTAATTCATACTGTAACATTTGTTTGTTCGCTGTGTCAAGTTGCAGTTTGTTTGAAATTACAATCCTGTTCACCTGAAGGAAAACTCCACAAAGTGCTATTAGAAGACATCCTGTCATAGCTTTTTGGTACGTAATGGCTACTGTAGATGCAACACGCAGTTGAAAAAGTGAGGCGCTGGAGAGCACAATTCGTTTGAATGCAAAATACAATTTCACCGCTAGATGGGAGTAAATCTCACACAGAGCCCCTTTAAGGATAAAAGACATGAGTATTTTTTGTAGAGGGGAGTCAAGTGTGAAGTCTATTAAAATGTGACTCAAGTGCGACTCAAGTCCGAGTCACTAACTTGTGTGCCCATCTCTGGTATAAATCACTATTGGTCAGCATGGCATAGTGCATAGGTCCTCAAATAGCAGACCACAGTCCAGTTCCAGGACATAATTGCGCCATTTTAATTTGACCGTTTCTACTATTTAAATTGAGCAGCATGTCAAAACAACGGAGCAGTGCATGCCACAAGCATGATCAAAATGAAGTAATGATCTTTTGGTGATACATCCTCTTATTAATATTTTTATCTGTCAAACGGACTTTATTCAAGCCCTTTCCTCACAGTGAGCGCTGCTTATCTCCTGCACTAAAGACATAAAACGTCAAATGCTGCAGATGAAGTTGTTACTTATCAACAGTAGCATAAACATGCATGAACATGGTAAGCAGCAAACCATGATGTTTTATTAACTCTTTCTAAGGATGGGCACATCAATGCTGCAGTATCGATATATCGATACTCACAAGCTACTTACTTGGTAACGATACCTCTACAAAAATACTGATATTAAAATTGTGTTACTAATTTCTGCATCACTAAGTGTTTTCAGTACTTCTGTTTAATGTTTGTGCTAAATAGAAAACACCCCTCCCTGACATATTTAACTGGGCCGTGAGAGAAGCGAGCGATGCAAGACATGCATCGCACAGTTGCACACTTCCACATGAACAGAATGGCACTATGGCAGAAAGAAAGCGCAGCGTGGTGTGGTGCTACTTTTCAACGGCAGACAAAAATATTGCAAGATGCAATATTTGTGACAAGAAAGTTTCACACAGCAACAACACAAGCAACCTCTTTAAACATTTAAAAAACAACACACCCTGAAACTTATAAAGAGGCTGAACAAAAACAAGCTGCCCACAGTGCCCAGTCTCCCGCTTCTCCCTCTGTCCGACAAAAGATGTTGCAGGAGAGTTTTCAGGGAGGCAGACCCTATCCAGGTACTACAGAGTTATAATCATTAGTTATAAACTCTGTCCTGTATCTCATTCTCTCTCTTTCGTTAGGCTACATTAGTGTAATTATATATATATATATATATAGAGGCTATGCATAGCCTTCTAACATTATATATATATTTGATCAAAAATACAGTAAACACAGTAATATTATTACAATTGAAATTTACTTTTTTTTTCTTTTTTTTAAAATATATTTTAAAATGTAATTTGTTCCTGATGCAAATCTGAATTCTCAGCACTGATCAGCCAATACTCCAGTCTTCAGTCACATGATCCTTCAGAAATCATACATATATTCAGCTTCCCTTTAGTCATTGGAAACCTATATCCTTTTCAGATAATTCCCAGAGCCCAAGACATCACAAGGAGCCTAACCAAGATGATTGTTACTGACTTGCAATCAGTTTCAATGGTTGAGGATGCAGTTTTCTGTCATTTCATGAAGGTGGTTGATCCCTGATACAATGTCCCGGGGTAGGAAATCCTTTATGTCAAGTGAAATTCCAAAAGCTATATGAGCAAGTCAAAACAACACCGAAACACTCGATAGACTCTGCAAGCAGTGTGGGTTTAACTAGTGATATGTGGACATCAAGAACAACTGAAGCATGTTTGACTGTATCAGGACATTTTATTGACCAGAATTGGTAGATGCAGGCTTGCACTCTTGAGACAGTCCATGTAGCTGTACAGCACACAGCACAATATATATCTGAGCTCCTCACAAAAATATCCAATGACTGGAGCAATACCTTTGAAGAGGCCACTAAGGAAGTTTCAGCAGAGCAGTATGTAACCATTTCAAGACGGGCAACAAGCAGTGAACCCTCTGTATTGACCCCCTCTGCGGGAACAGCCTCGACATTGTCACAAGAGTCATCTGCTGCAAACACTGAAAGGGAGTTAGGTACACGTATATTGGCTTTCCAGGGGAATCACACAGCAAATATAGATACATACATTCAGATGTGCAGATATATGGCAGAAAGGGTGATCCCAAGAAGTGAGGACCCTTTACTATGGTGGAAAAAAAATGAGAGCACATTTCCACTGCTCATAAACCTGGCAAAAAATACCTTGGAATTGTCACAACCTCTGTTCCAGCAGAGAGGTTGTTTTCTAAGGCAGGAGAGACAATTAGTCAGAGGCGAAATCGGCTTAAACCTGTTAACATCTTGATTTTCCTTAAAACCAATCTGAAGCTTAAAGATTAGGAAATCTTTATCAACAATTACAAATAAAAAGAAATTGAAATTGAAAATACTGTATTATTTTAAACATGTTTTTTTTGTCAAATCTCTTGTATTTCTTTTGTAATAAATATATTAATGGCCAGTATGTCATGTGGATGTAATTTGCATTTAAGTGTAAATAATTAACATTATTTAAAAAAATCACATGTACAATTTACAAAAATAAGCGGAATCAGTATCGTTAAAATTGTACCAAAAAATATCAGTTATTAAAAAATGATTTGGTATTGCCCATCCCTAACTCTTTACCCACCATTGACAGAATTTTCTAGCCTGGCTAACGTCAGACCTAGTCTCATTGAGACGTGGGTCTGGGAACCACATGTTAATTTTCTCATATTTGAGGCGTGGTTTACGAATGCCCGGAGCCATTTATTGGGTGATATTGTTTCAATTATACCAGATGACGTATGTTTTTTTCAAAACAAACTTGCATTCTAAACTACTTAGAACAATATCTAAGGCTGCATCGAAAGGTCACTTCGCATCTGCTGCCATGTTGGGTACATAGATATAAACAAACTGCTTTGGTGTATAGCTGTCGTCATCGTCTTGCTGCTCCCTCCCCGTTCTGTGATTGGTTCCCTAGCTGAGGTGAAAATCTGGTCCATGGAATCCAGGCTGCCTAGCAGCGTGAATAAAATCGTGCTGCGCGCAAGGCAGCATGGGGGAACCCAGGCTAAGAATTTTCCTGCTTTCCCTTGTTTTTACTGTTATACGATAGGGGGCGCTATCACACATTTTCTGAAAGAGTACTGAACCTCTGGATCAAAACACAGGCGAAACAGTCCTGAGCTAGTGAAACATCAAGTTGATCAGATTACTGGGTGATGCGAAAGCCTGGAACACTGTGAGTTTAGTTGTTTGTCCAGAAAATGAACAACTGCTTATTATGGTCCCTCAGAAGAAGCCTAATGTGATAGTCCAATGAGACCAAGACTTAAGGATTTTGTAACTATTTAGGTGAGGAATTATTATGGGAACTGAAATTTCTAAATTGTTACAAGTCTATCAAACCAACTGGGTTACATTATCATTCAGATGCTATTGTTGTTCATTTTCTTTGAGGATAAAATTGTTTGAGCAATAAGAAGGGTACAGATGTGTAGAATTTTTAAGTGTGCTGTGAACTCGTGAATTTCAAAATGTGCTTTTGTTGCTATTGCTTAACTTGTGTGTACTACTATATAATTATTTCTCAAGTTTTGAGTGATTCTAACTTAAGTGTATATGCTTTCAGAAAAGGGGAATGTGTTGTTTAAGTGTTCCAAAATACTGATTGTGTCCAGTAGGGTGAGCTATAAGAGAAATTAATGGGGGAGGAAACCTGGAAAAATTAAGTGAAGTGAAAAGTAAGCACAATTCTGCATCCACATGTTATTCATAAAGGTTCCTAAATGTTAAGACTATAGGTCTTAGTGTAATGGTTATGGAAAATGGAAAAGTTCATTATATGTAATTCTGTGTGCTAAAAAAAGAGGAAAATAAGCAATTTGCTTTAATTCAGAGACATACTTAAAAAAGGGTGAAGAACACATCATAATTCATGTCCACATATAGAATATTGGTAAGAGTAATAGCACTGTGATTTCCTGATTAAATGATCTATTAGCGATTACTTTGGTCTTCAAGTTAAAGAGTCATAAGATGATGCATTAGCACAATAACTTGCCAAAAACGGTATTATTTAAAAGTTACTCTGCTCATTTATTGTTGTACTTTGTTTTCATGTGGTTGCTATTCGAAGTTTGTGTTTAAGAGTTCGCCTGTTGATCGGGAATCGGTTGATTATGCCTGATGTATCGCAAGGGAAGCGTGTTGCGTCTGCTCGTCCATTATTACACTGGACGTGAAGGAAGTAACACCGTGTCCCGTGTTTTATTATTCATTACTCATTATTCCCCTTTTCCAGGTAAAATCTGTTTATTAATGCATTTTGTGTCTGTATTTATGTCCTCTGTAGTCTAAGGAATAAGCTAGAAGTCAAACTTGTCTGTATAATTGTTATTGCTTTGAGTAAGTGCTGCTTAACGTAAGCTCCACTATAGTTATTTTGCTAGCTGCATCACGTGGCGTACATCGCATGGTGGAGATATACAGCTATACGGTTCACGTGCAGTGTTCAGCACTTAAAGAGAAGATGTGTTTAATGATAAATAACAGGGATATGTTATATTATTTTGTGTATTTGAGAAGAGTGATGTTAATTGCTAAAATCTCAGTGTGATTATAGGTGCGTTAAATATTAGAATCATTAAATTCATGATTGTTAATTAGTCTGCTTAGCTTCTATGTATTTAAGAGGAATAATACAGCCTGTTCCACGTATTGAAAGTAACCAGTTGCATTTGTACTTTGCAGTGATATTTTGTCGGTGAGTGCAAAGTGTTTATTTAGTGCTGATTTTGCATTTAGTAATAATTTAGTGATATTATGTATTGTTGAATTATTGTTCTTGTAAAAGAAATGCATTATTACACTGGACGTGAAGGAAGTAACACCGTGTCCCGTGTTTTATTATTCATTACTCATTATTCCCCTTTTCCAGGGGTGTAACATTTTCTGGAGGCCCCGCTGGGATTGAGTGAAGCAGGGTCCGACTTCTGCCAAGAACAGACGTCCCAAGCTCTCATTCAGTCCCCTTCAACTTACCCAGGCAGGCGACATCGAGTGGATAATACGGTGGCAGTTCGAGTGTCTACAACTAAAAGCAAAAGCAATCTGAGGTAAATCCAAGGTACTAGGAGCGCTTCTGTCAAAGTTAAGCACACAAGTTACTGCTGCTACTGAATACTAGATCGTTGCTGCAAGAAAAATGGAGCCTGTTGAAGTAGAGACATTGCAGTTGGAAATAATAGGACTTTTGTGTACACTGCCAGTAGAAAGCCTAAAAGAACTGTGTGATTTTCTAATCATTGCTGGGCCAGAATTGGAGCATGTGGCAGGAAAGAACAGAACATCACTCATCTTAATGATAAGTAACCATCTGCAAAGCGAAGAGTTACAGCAACTTGAAGATTTGGGAATGGCGATGCTCCTCTGCCTTAAAGACAAAATAAGTGAGCTACAGGCTCAGACAGCAGCTGACCACGCAAGTGAGCCTCAAGCATCACCAAATAAAAACCCAAATCAGCCTGATGACACACGAGACAATGCACCAACAGAAAGCAGATCTCCCCAGGCACAGGTATCACAACATGTTAAAAGTGAACAGGGGGTCCAGGCCACTAAACCTAGCCACAGAATGGCAGTCTCGGGGTTATCACTGGATCACATCCCTCCTCCTTGGCACAAAGAATTTAAAATATCTGGACAAATTGGGGAACCAGGACAGAAAGATCGTCTCCCGTTTTCCAGCTTAGCACGGCAGATCGAGCATGGTCTTCTCAAAGGGCTGCCAGAGACTGAGATTGTTGACGCTGTCATCAGAGCCATTGTTCCTGGAATGCAGTTGCGCAGTTATTTAGAGGGGAAAAGTGACCTCACACTGCCCATCCTGAGAAGGATACTCCGTTGTCATTACCAAGAAAAGAGTGCAACAGAGTTATATAAACAGCTGTCTTCTGAAGTCCAGAGCATGAAGGAGACACCTCAGAGCTTCCTGATTCGCACTCTAGATTTAAGACAGAAGATTCTGTTTGCCTCACAAGAATCTGAGTCAGGCCTACGATATGATCCAGTGCTCGTGCAGAACATGTTCCTCCACACAGTTATGACCGGCCTGCAGAACGATAACGTAAAACGTGACCTCCAGCCATTCCTGGAGAAAACTGGCATTTCTGATGAACTTTTGTTTGAGAAACTAAATATTTCCTGTGCTTATGAAAGTGAGAGGCAGGATAAGAAGAAGATGACAGCACCACAGCGGCCTGTAACCATTCATGCTGCTCATTCTGATCAGACTCCAATTGAGAAAAAGGAAAAGACAAGCCAGCTGAGTCAAAGTAAGAATAAGGTTGATATTCTCTCAGAACTACAGGAGATGAAAGCTAACATGACCCTCCTGAAAGACCTTAAAGCTGAAGTATCCTCTATTAAAGAGTCTATGCAGCAGCCCTCTTTCCAACAGCTGCAACTGCACCCAAATCCACCACAAGGACTAGATGGCACCTCACCTCAGCTGACATCAGGCTACAATGACCCACCACTGACATACAGAGCAACCCCAGCACCTGCAGCACAACAAGGCTATCTTCAATCCCCTGCCATACAACACAGGTACCCTCAAAGCTCTGTAGCACAGCACAGCTATCCTCAGGTTCCTGCAGCAGAATATGGCTACCCTCGAGCCCCTACAGTACAGCACAGCTACCCTCCACCGAACCAAAGGTATGACAACCAACACTTTCATCCCACAGCTACACTGCGGTATAGGAGGAGATGCTATGCCTGTCAGCAGGAAAATCTGGAAGACTGCACTCACTGCTTTAGGTGTGGCAGCAGCGAACACTTCTCAGCCGGTTGCAGAATGAGAAGATCAGGTCACCTCAGAGGAGGTCCTTTAAACGGGCAAGGGTTACCGCAGCGGGGCAGGGAGTAACCACTTCATCATCAGTGCCCCAACTATGTGCACACTGTGGCGCACGTGGAAAAAATGTGAGGCTCAGACAATGTGCGGTATGTAAAAGTGTGTTATATTGTTCCAAGGCATGTCAATACGAGCACTGGGTTGTTCACAGAAGTCAATGTCCAAAAACCTTGTGTTATGCAGTCCAAGACAAATCACAAAAGAAAAGACAAGCTAAAGTTGCACCATTGGTAGGACAAAAATATCTGATAGACTGCCACATCCACGGCCAGCAGGTTAGAGCTTTGTGGGACTCAGGTTCACAAGTGACTGTAGTTAGTGAACAATGGAAAGCAGATCACTTACCGTATGTGACACTGAGACATATTTCTGAAATCGTTGAAACTAATGACACTTTAAATCTGACTGCAGCTAATGGTGAAGACATGCCATATAGTGGATGGATTGAGGTTGCATTCAAATTAACTGCAGGTGCAGGAGTTCCTACAACAGAAGTTGTTGTTCCCACCTTGGTGATTAAAGGTAACACTCTTGCTCGACCTATTATAGGTTCAAATGTTATTGGCCTTATTATTGATACAGAGTTACAGCAGGATGAAGCCAATGACAACCAGCAGCTAATCAGAACTGTCAAAGCAGCTTTCTCTGGTTTTGAAATGGAGGATGCTAAAGTATTTGTTGAGAGAATTGCTGCTGAACAGCAATCACTGGAGTATGCTGTCAAAATGACCAGAGAGAATGTAAATGTCCCCAAACATACATCTGTAAAGGTGGAGTGCCGTGTTTTGACACCTCCTTTGCAAGAGGAGACAACACTGATCCTTGAGCCTAGTGTAAACCCGCAGTGGTCGGAAGGCCTAGAATTCACTGACACTCTTGTGAAACTGAGTAAAGGAAAAAAAACGTTCATAGTTGTAGATGTGCAAAACCCAACAGATCATGACATAGTACTTACTGGCAGGACAGTTATTGGAACAGCACAGCCAGTTCAAGCAGTGTACCCAGCAACAGTGTTGGAACACCCCTGCTATGCTCCCCCAGTAACAGTAAATAATATGGAAGTCAGTAAGAAACGAACATCTGCTACTGATTGGGATCCTCCAGTCGACTTGAACCATCTTAGTCCCACTGAAAAGGAAATAGTTAAATAGTTAAAATCCATTTCTGATGACGACATCGGCTCCATTGAGAACCTGCAGCTTTCCATCTCACTAAAAGACACTGAACCTGTGGCCAAAACTTACCTGTCTGTACCAAAACCCCTCTATCAAGAGACAAAGAACTACCTTCACGACCTCATCACACAAGGTTGGGTGCGCAAATCCACTTCCCCGTATGCTTCCCCCGTTGTGTGTGTTCGGAAAAAAGATGGAAGCCTACGTCTCTGCATAGACTACCGTGAGCTGAACCGTAAGACTATACCAGACCGCCAGCCCATTCCCAGGGTGCAGGACATCATGGACGGCCTGGGAGGGAACTCATGGTTTTCGTTGTTAGATCAGGGAAAAGCTTACCACCAGGGATTCATGGCAGAAGAAAGCCGGCCTCTCACTGCTTTTGTGACTCCCTGGGGCCTATATGAATGGATCCGAATACCCTTCGGCTTAATGAACGGAATAAAAGAAAACAAAGTGGGGCATCTTCCAACCACCCCATTGTATGGACAGAGAGACATCAGCACTTGCTGGAGGAACTCTTGGATCACCTTGTAGAGCCGCCAATCCTTGCCTTCCCTGACTTTAACAAACCCTTTGTCCTACACACAGACGCTTCCAATCTGGGCCTGGGGGCAGTTTTATATCAGGAACAGGAAGGAAAAATGCGTGTAATAGCATATGCATCCCGAACCCTCACTGAGCCTGAGAAAAACTACCATTTCCACTCTGGGAAGTTGGAGTTCCTCGCCCTTAAATGGGCGGTGTGTGAAAAATTCAGAGACTATTTAATAGGCTCATCCTGTACTGTGTATACGGATAACAATCCGCTTACATATGTCTTGTCCACAGCAAAATTAAACGCAACTGGATACCGGTGGGTTGCTGAATTGGCGGACTTTCACCTCACTATCCGATATCGACCCGGGAAAGAAAACACGGATGCCGATGTTCTCTCAAGGATGCCATTGGATTTGAATGCCATGATGGAACACTGTACTGAGGAAATGTCATCTCGTTCAGTACAAGCAGTTGTACAGTCAGTCGAGGACCCAGATTCCAATGCTGTGTGGTCTATGGCACTGTCCATTCAATGCAATGAAATTGGTAGGCCGGAGCATCAGCCTCTCTCTACATCAGAGATTTGTCGAGCCCAGAAAGAAGACAAAAATATCAGCCCAGTTATTGAGTGTCGTCAGTGGAATAAAAAACCTGACAGTAAACAGCTGAAATCATTCAGTTCACAGAGTAAAAGGCTCATCAGTGAATGGGAAAAACTCACCTTAGATGATGACGGTGTCCTACGTCGAAAAACAGCTACTCGAACACAACTTGTTCTGCCTGACAAGTACAAGGCAACCATCTTGAAGGAACTGCATGATAATATGGGGCACCAAGGAGTCGACAGAACCACCTCACTGGTAAGAGAGCGCTTCTTTTGGCCTTATATGCAGCGTGACATCGACCACTATGTGACTCGTAGCTGTTCCTGCTTGAAACAAAAGAAACCCACCCGAGAGACTAGGGCACCTCTAACTAATATTGTGACAACCCAGCCTTTTGAGTTAGTGTCCATTGATTTCTTACATGTTGACAAGTGTGCAGGCGGGTATGAGTATATCTTAGTTGTTATAGATCACTTCTCCAGATTCGCCCAAGCCTATGCCACAACATCCAAGTCAGCAAAAACAGTGGCAGATAAACTTTTTAATGATTATGCATTAAGGTTCGGGTTCCCTCAACGCATCCATCACGATCAAGGAGGTGAATTCCAAAACCAGCTTCTGGCACAATTGAAAAAGACATCTGGAGTACTTGGTTCGCGAACAACGCCATACCATCCTCAAGGTAATGGACAGGTTGAGCGTTTTAACCGCACACTCATACAGATGCTGAGAACTCTCACAGAGAAGGAGAAATCAAACTGGAAAGACTCAGTAAACAAATTAGTTTTTTCATACAATTGTACAAGATGTGAAGTTACTGGCTTTTCCCCCTTTTATCTCCTTTTTGGGAGGACCCCAAGGCTGCCAGTCGACATACTATTCCGTCTGACACCAGAAACCGGCACGCCTGATCACAGAGAGTACATGAGAAAGTGGCGTGAAGGAATGCAAGAAGCCTACGAGGTAACGAGGAACAATGCAAGAAAATCTGCGGAAAGAGGGAAAAGAAACCATGATTGCAAAATAAAGAGCTCAGAGTTGGAGGCAGGAGACCGTGTTTTGGTCAGGAACTTGACTCCAAGAGGAGGAACTGGTAAGCTCCGCAGCCATTGGGAGGACACGATCCACAAGGTTTTTCCAGGGGTGTAACATTAGCTCCTAAATTATAGATATGTATCCTAACCTAGTATCCTAACCTAACCTAGGAATAACAAGAACACACACAGGTTACTGACCTTGTAAGAAATATAATAACTTATCCCACTCTACAGATCAATGCTCTGACTGCAGTAATGCAGTAAAAAAAATTGCAACAGGAAAAATGCAGCAGCGGTGATGAATTGGGCCCATCTATCCACAGTAAGCAGAGTCTTAAAATAGCACTATTGAGGCCACACCAAACATACAGTAGTTTTTATTTTATTTAAAAAACCATTATGTTTGTATTTATGAAGGAAGATCAAAACACTAAATTTAGTGAAGGTATTTATTTATCTAACAAAATTTTTTGGCAAAAAAGGAAAACTACAGCTACAGGTTTTAGAACAAAACAACTCAAGGGAATTCAATAGTTTGACAACAACATTATAAGTTATTAATCTGTCAATGTTCTCTCTTGTTTTTAGATGTGTTCATAATTTATTTGCGTGATTTGGTAGGGTTTCATTGAGTTATCAAAAATAAAACAATTGGCTCCAAACTATGCAATATGCATGCTTACAAAATCTTTAACACATTTTAATAATATTTGGATAAAGGGTGAAGATGTCAATTTTCCGACATGGTCAGCGCTTTTGCCCATACTGTATGGCAGTTCATTGACTTTCCAACTGATCTTCAAACCACGTGTTAAAAGAAAGCCTCTTTTATGAGGATTGCAAGCTTCCCTGGAGTTGTTGGAGCCGTTGTGATAATTTTGCACAATGCAAATCCATTTTTTTTTTTAAATAAATATAATTAATATTTATTCAAATAAATATTTCAGTGTCTTGATAAAAAAATGTTTTATAATTACATTACATGATTTGTGTTATGCTGCTGTGACTTCACCCTTTGCAGACTCACTGTTGGATGATACAGAGGTTGAGGGCTGCCATTTTGAGTTGAGTGACTCAATGTTTGAGTGACATCACTGTAGTCCTAAGTTCACAACACTTAAGCATCAGTCTTAGACTTAACCGAAAGTTGCTTTTAGCTTCTTTATAAATAGCTCCTACTCTTAAACAAGTGCTACGGTTTACTAAGTCAAGGCTTAAGCCTATTCTTGAGAGCATTTTTGAGAAGTTTTATACATAATTCTGATGAGATGGCTGCTGCAGAGTGTCCTGGCTGAAATAGGCTTGGCCAGAGCAATGGAGCGAAATACACAAGCATGTAGCCATCCATAAAATTGCCCTCTGCTCCAGAATTAATCAAAACCGGCACCTGATGAGCAGCCCCATTAAACTGTGATGATGCTTGTAGAATGGAATGACCACAGCCAAGTATTAGTGACGCTCGTCACTACCCGTGTTGAGCCGGGGAGGTGTTGCTGGAATTTATAGTAATATCTTAAGAATTACTGAGTGGCCCATCAGTGCACCAGTTCCGGTTGCTCGTCCCTGTTCCCTCACCTCTGGACTGCACTCCTCTGGCTTTGCTTCTTGGACCCCTCAGTTGGACCCCTCACTCCCTTCAGTTCCTCCTTGGTACTCACTCCCTCTGTCTTCCCTGCGCCCTTCTGTGTCCCTGCCTGCACCTCAGTCATCTGAGCTGGCAGCCCAGCCATGTCCCGCTGGATCTTCGGCGTCGCCTGGTCTCATCGGCTTTCTGGCTCCACCCTAGTCTCCTCTCCCACCTGCTTCGTTCCTGTCAGTCGCCGCCCTGGAGTAATTAGCACCGTCTCCTCCATGGCTCCTCCCTCCGTCGTCTCCGCCCTGGCAGCCTGCACCGTCTGCTCTGCCCTTGAAATGACATAAATTAAATTTTATTGTCAAATATTATTTAGAAAACTGACACTTTTAATTTAGTTCATAGAGCAGGAGCTGGTGATAAAAATGTCAACAATAAGTTGTACTGGAGTATACTGTATAAGCAAATATATTGCAGTTTAGAGGATGAATAAATTTCGAGTGCATTAATGCACACAGTATTATAGACTAAACACATTTAAAATACATTAACAAATTAATTTTGGACAACATACTTGAGTTATTTTTCATGTTTTCCATTAAAATTATTATTTTATTCAGTATATTAGTCAATACATCAAAATAACTGTACATATTTAAAACACTTTAAAATTAAAATTATTTAAAATGTGTGTTTAAGTAAAACTTAAGTAGACATTATTACAAAGTGCATTTTTAAACATTGTCATGAAAGTGTACTTTCAGTAAACCTTAATTAGACATAACAGTGCATTTTTAAAAAGGGCACTTAAGTGTGTTTAGAAATATTGTCATGAAAGTATACTTACAGTTAAGTTTAATTATATATTATTACAAAGTGCATTTTTAAAAAGTGCACTTAAGTGTGTTAAGAAATATTGTCATTAAAGTGTATTCCTTTAAGTATACTTAAGTGGTCTTTTAATTATGTTAGGGACCGTTCGGTATTTATGGAAAGGGCCACCGGAGGAAAATAGGGGAGGGTCATGTCTTTTTATTCTTTGTTGAGGGGAGGGTCATCCAAAAAATTTTCGTCTAGGGGGAGGGTCACCCAACTTTTGTATTCATGAAAACAATAAAATTTCAAAGTGACTTGTTTGGTGCATATTGTTTTCCATGTAGATCTCTCGGTTTCGGCCCCCCATTGCTATTAGATGGTTCTGACCCAACACAAATCCAGTTTGGCGCTGTTTGACAGTGCGCGCGCGCTTCAGTACGCGCTCAGAAAAAGTGCATGCATCATGTCAGAACAGAATGCCAATTAAATGTTTACCCGGCAAAGCTTTAAAGCACGAGCAAATAATGAAGTTTTGTGATTGCGAATAAGTGCAGTGTCCTGTGAGTCGTGAGAGTAACTCTACCGCTGCATTAACATGTGTTGTAAAAACACGTCGAGTTTTACAGTATTGGGACTAAGGCGCCAGAACTGCAGCTGATAGAATGTGCAAAAATATTATTTTCGTTTCCATTCTTATTGTGTTTCCACAACAATGTTAGTGAGTAAATCTACTGAAATTGCCACCATAACAGTGAAGTGTGATGTGTAAGACGTGGGTTACACTTAAAAATTACTATTAGGCTATTATTTGAAGTTAACATAATAAAATACGTAGACCTACACCCAAAAAAAAAAAAACTAGTTGAGGATAAATTCTTTAAAATTGGGCAATTCCAGCGTTATGGACGTGACATTTGCAGTCAAAACTTGAAATATAAATTCTCAGAAAATGCATTTAATACTGAAACGTCTCCGCTTAATAAAGGAGTCTAGACATTAGAAAATTATCAGTCTACACATGCGTTTTATATTTAAAATGAGCGAAATACACATGTGACATGACACAAACAATCTTTAACTTTTAGGTGGAAAAATATTTTTAGTAGCCTAATTTTTATTTTATTTTTCGTGTTCGCATTTACAGTGAAGAAAATAAGTATTTGAACACCCTGCTATTTTGCAAGTTCTCCCACTTAGAAATCATGGAGGGGTCTGAAATTGTCATCGTAGGTGCATGTCCACTGTGAGAGACATAATCTGAAAAAAAAAATCCAGAAATCACAACGTATGATTTTTTAACTATTTATTTGTAAGATACAGCTGCAAATAAGTATTTGAACACCTGTCTATCAGCTAGAATTCTGACCCTCAAAGACCTGTTAGTCTGCCTTTAAAATGTCCACCTCCACTCCATTTATTATCCTAAATTAGCTGCACCTGTTTGAGGTCGTTAGCTGCATAAAGAACCCTGTCCACCCCATACAATCAGTAAGAATCCAACTACTAACATGGCCAAGACCAAAGAGCTGTCCAAAGACACTAGAGACAAAATTGTACACCTCCACAAGACTGGAAAGGGCTACGGGGAAATTGCCAAGCAGCTTGGTGAAAAAAGGTCCACTGTTGGAGCAATCATTAGAAAATGGAAGAAGCTAAACATGACTGTCAATCTCCCTCGGACTGGGGCTCCATGCAAGATCTCACCTCGTGGGGTCTCAGTGATCCTAAGAAAGCTGAGAAATCAGCCCAGAACTACACGAGAGGAGCTGGTCAATGACCTGAAAAGAGCTGGGACCACCGTTTCCAAGGTTACTGTTGGTAATACACTAAGACGTCATGGTTTGAAATCATGCATGGCACGAAAGGTTCCCCTGCTTAAACCAGCACATGTCAAGGCCCGTCTTAAGTTTGCCAATGACCATTTGGATGATCCAGAGGAGTCATGGGAGAAAGTCATGTGGTCAGTCATAGAACTTTTTGGTCATAATTCCACTAACCGTGTTTGGAGGAAGAAGAATGATGAGTAGCATCCCAAGAACACCATCCCTACTGTGAAGCATGGGGGTGGTAGCATCATGCTTTGGGGGTGTTTTTCTGCACTTGGGACAGGGCGACTGCACTGTATTAAGGAGAGGATGACCGGGGCCATGTATTGCGAGATTTTGGGGAACAACCGCCATCCCTCAGTTAGAGCATTGAAGATGGGTCGAGGCTGGGTCTTCCAACATGACAATGACCTGAAGCACACAGCCAGGATAACCAAGGAGTGGCTCTGTAAGAATCATATCAAGGTTCTGGTGTGGCCTAGCCAGTCTCCAGACCTAAACCCAATAGAGAATCTTTGGAGGGAGCTCAAACTCCGTGTTTCTCAGCGACAGCCCAGAAACCTGACTGATCTAGAGAAGATCTGTGTGGAGGAGTGGGCCAAAATCCCTCCTGCAGTGTGTGCAAACCTGGTGAAAAACTACAGGAAACGTTTGACCTCTGTAATTGCAAACAAAAAAATATTAACATTGATTTTCTCAGGTGTTCAAATACTTATTTGCAGCTGTATCTTACAAATAAATAGTTAAAAAATCATACATTGTGATTTCTGTTTTTTTTTTTTTTTGATTATGTCTCTCACAGTGGACATGCACCTACGATGACAATTTCAGACCCCTCCATGATTTCTAAGTGGGAGAACTTGCAAAATAGCAGGGTGTTCAAATACTTATTTTCTTCACTGTATGAGGAAAAAAACAATGTTGTGACAGTTCTCCGTTACGGACATGTCATGACCGCTCGGAAAGCGACTTTAAAACTTTCACAGAGACCTCAAACAGAAAGAACAAACCCTTTCTGTAAAGTGAATTTCGTTTTTTTATTAATTGTATCTTAATTTTAATCCATGTTTCATCAACTAATTGCCCGGATTTAATAAATAAGTAATTAAATATAGTAGAAAATAGATCACGGAGGCGCCGGCGCTGTGAACTGGACTCTCGATCGTCTCATAAATGAACCGAAACTCAGCGTAGGCTATAGCCTAATACTTGCCTCATAGACCTGAGAAATATATAGAAAGCTTTATGTCTACTTTTAAACAGAACATTTTAAAAGGAAAGAAAATAGACTGCTCTCTCCGTATGAAAGCTGCATTTCTCTCTGGCGCGTTCACTGCGAAGTACGCAAGTCAGCATTGTCAACTTCATCTTAGCAGCCGACAGACTGACACAGAAAACCCTTGTTTATTAATAAACAATTAAAATGTCTCCTTGCTATATTTGGCATATTCATAATCATTTTACCGGTTCTTTGTGACAGCTTGTAGGTGCTTTATTGGCAGTGCCACCCTTATGTTACATGAGCGTGTCACCACAGCATCAGCACCGAAACCATAAAACCCCTAAAAAAAACAATGGCTAATCAATAAATTATCGGGGAGGGTCATGCCTTTTTTCACAATCATTTTGGAGGGTCATAGAAAAAATTATTACCGGGGAAGGGAGGGTCAAGTCTTTTTTGACTACAGATCTCAAAACCCCTCCGGTGGCCCCTTAAATAAATAACGAACAGTCCCTTACCTGCAAGTGCCCTTTTCCAAAAGTATACTTTTATGTTTTAAAGCACACAAAAAGTACGCTTTCACACAAGGGTTATTCTAATTCTAAGACAATTTTTCTGGAGAAAAACAAAAAGAAAACAAAAAATCATCCAAGAAAGATGACCATTATTAATATTGATTTGTCTCTGCAAGAAATGTAATTGATCAATGCCATTGCCAAATTGACAAATCAATTTAAAAAATGTGTGCTTAATAGGGCTCTATGAAATCTGTTTCATTTCTCTGCCAAATTCTGTTTCTGTTTAATTGTTCAATAAAATTGATAAAAAATTATGTGCATTTGAATTCTTTCAACTTTAATAACTTCAATAACACTTTTATCCAAAGCAACTTACAGATTTACAGTAGGACAACAATCTGCAAGTCCTATGACCCTTCTCAGTTTAATCTAACTTTTTTTTTTAAATAGAAGAGAAGAGAAAGTGGATCAAGTGCTGCTGAAAAAGATTCTTGAAAATGGCTACGGACTCAGCAGCTCTGGTTGAGTTCGGCAGATCATTCCACCAGCAGGGAACAGTCAAGGTAAAAGTCAGAGAAAGATTATGTGCCTCTTTGAGATGGGACCACAAGACGACATTCGCTTGCAGAGCACAAGTTTCTGGATGGTACATAAGTCTGAAGTAATGAATTTAGTTAAAGGGAGAAGATCCAGTAGTTGTTTTGTAGGCAAACGTCAGTGACTTGAATTTGATGCGAGCGGCAACTGGCAACCAGTGCAATTTTGTGAGGAGAGGAGTGACGTGTGCTCTCTTCGGCTCGTTAAATACCACTCTAGCTGCAGCATTTTGGATCAGTTGTAGAGGTTTGACAGTACAGGCTGGAAGACCAGCCAGAAGAGCATTACAATAGTCCAGTCTGGATAGGACAAGTTCCTGAGATGCCCTTCATCTTTAGGATTGACAGGAGGATCTGGTTGTTAACTTTGTCACAGTGTGTGTGTCAGTTTGTGGATTGGTAAATTGGCTGCCCTTGTGAAAAAAAAGTGCACTTTAGTGTACTTTTATAAAGTGTACTTATTACACAAATAATATACTTTAAAGGTATACACTTAAGTGTGAATTAAATGCAATGTTTTGGCCGCACTGAATGCACATTAAGTACAATTAATTTCAAATATATCATATATTAAGTTAAAATAAAATGCAATAAGTTGTCATTAAGAGTGATTTTTTGGTACAACTTAATTGGTACTTCAATACAACTTTATATTTACTTTCATAATTGCTTCGAGTGTATTTAAAATATAGTTAAAGTGCACTACACAATATAATGACACGCAATTAATGTGATATAAAATATACTATAATGTCTGTTAAAAATACACTTAAGTGTGAATTAAATGCAATGTTTTCGCCGCACTGAATGCACATTAAGTGTAATTGATTTCAAATATATCACATATTAAGTTCAAATAAAATGCAATATGTTGTCATTTAGAGTGATTTTTTGGTACCACTTAAGTGGGACTTTAATACAACTTTATATTTACTTTCATAATTGCTTCTAGTCTATTTAAAATGTATTTAAAGTGCACTGCTCAATGCACTGACAAGCAATTAATGTAAACTAAAATGTACTTTAATGTCAGTTAACAATACACTTAAATGTGAATTAAGTGTAATGTTTTCGACAAACTTATTGCATATTATATGTAATTGATTTCAAATGTATCACAGATTAAGCTCAAATTAAATGCTATTAGTTGATATTAAGAGTGATTTTTTGGAACAAATTAAGTGGGATTTTAATACATTTGTATAACTTTGAAATATGGTAAAAGTGTACTTCCAAATATACTGACAAGCAATTAATGTGAACTAAAATATACTTTAATGTAATATACATGTACACTATTATATAATTAAATACATTTGTAATTAAAAAAAATAATAATAAAGTTGCAAATTATTTCAAATTTGGACAAAAAAAAGTCTTAATAACCTAGCTACAATCAACACAAATTCAATTTAAAACCATCTATGATACAAGTTATGTAGAAGAGAAAGGAAACAAGAAAATAATACTCAAGTGCCTTGTCGGTGTCCTTGCTCGGTGGAGTCGCGCAGGTCGAGTCGTTGGTCTTTACACTCTTCGGTCTTCACACGACTGCTTGTGTAACCCTGGTCCCCTGACAACCCTAAAAAAAGGAGAAAGGAATCTGGGTGTTGTTTGATAAAAATATAGTATTAATACAAATAAATACAAATAATAACTAATACAATATAAATACAAATAAAACTAATCAGCTTAATGTACGCAGTTATTTCAAATCAGTCTGAACTAAATCCATACGAACTTAAAAGAGCTCAATTCATTTCTGTCAAAATGACGAAAAGGAATTTGAGTCAGCTACTTTTGCGCATGCTCTTGCAACTGAACGGTTACCGGCAAAAGATAATTAAAATTTCGGTCTATTTTTCCATGTGGTAAGTTGTATTAAGTAATTTTCTTAAAGGGATAGTTCACCCAAAAATTCAAATTCTGTCATTAATTACTCACCCTCATGTTGTGTCAAACGTGCTGCGCAAGAATTAACCTCATTGGTTCTTGCAGAAGCTCAAATGTGCTGCATAACACGAGAATGAACCTCATTGGTTCAAGCAAGCAAGCAAACAGGCTTGAGCTTCCATTTACCACAACTGATGTGTGAGTTGATGAAGTAAGTGTTTTTATTTTTTCCATTCTACATAGACATGCTAATTTACCTGAGGTTATGTTAAACCTGGAAATTTGAATACCCAATTTCCTTTTGCTTTTTGTTTGCCTTTTTTCGATTTAACAGATCAATACAGAGTTCATGTGAATCACAACAGTCCCACTTGAGTTTAAGTTTCTTGCTATGCTTAACCAGTATTCAGACAGCTTGATGAAGTTGTTTCAGAGTAAGGGTGGAGTCACTGGCAGAACAATGAAAAAAAATTCAGAATTACTGAGAAGTCTTGTTTCAAATATAATTAATTTGAAGTGATGGTGCTTAATGTAACACTATCTATATATAACATTATCTCTCTGAGCTTATAACCCCTTACACACCAGCACGTGATCTCCGCTCCTCTGTGTCACAGTTGTGTTCCGTTTAGTTTGTTTTCATTGGACTTGTCTACCTGTCGTTATGATCATTATTAGTTAATCTGTCTCGCCTGTCACCTTGTTAGTCTTGTCAGCTGTGTCTTGTTTCCCTAATCTGTTTCTCCATGTATTTAAGCCCTGTGTTTTGCCTTGCTCTTTGTCCGTTCTTGTTAATGTTACTTTGTACCCTACCTTCCTGCCTGCCCGCCCGCCTGCCCTTCCGGCTGGGGCCTGTCCCTTCCCCTCCTCCCATCTACCACCTCTCAACCCTTCCACCCCTACCTGTCAGCCCCTCTGCTCCTCTCTCCACCTTCAAGGAGGGGGAGTCGCCATGGGTCTGCAGCTCCTGCCTGGTCGGTGGATCCCCGGTCTCCGCCTCCGACCTCCGTGACCAGAACTCCACCTCAGCCCATCAGTCCTTTGATCTCCCCTTGGCTCTTACCTCCTTCAGCTCCACCGTGGCCCATCAGTGCACGTTGCTCGTCCCCGTTCCCTCACCTCTGGACTGCATTCCTCTGGCTTTGCTTCTTGGACCCCTCAGTTGGACCCCTCACTCCCTTCAGTTCCTCCTTGGTCCTCACTCCCTCTGTCTTCCCCGCGCCCTTCTGTGTCCATCATGTTCATTCATTGGTTCTACCATCGCCTTTTCCCCACAAAAATGCACTGGTGGCGGCATTCATTCGTTTCACCTGTTGTAGTTCTGTCTGAGGAGGAATCTATCACAGCGGTCCAGGGCCGTGCGGCAGTGCAGCAAACAGACTTGTCGGAAGGACTTTCACAGAAACCCATGCAAACACCAAACTCGCAAGAGTCTCCTCAGCTTATTACTGTAACTGATGTCGGTGAGTCACTGCTTAGTTTAACTGAAATTATGGCTCGGCATTACACGATAACGATATTATTATCGCAATATAAATTTTTGTCGATAAAACGATTTCAAGAGTTCACGAAATTCATTTGAACTGCGCACGCCACACAGACTGTTTATCCGATTCCGCTCAGCTCAAAGTCCAAACGGCAGCGCAAGCTCACTAGAGCAGACGCGTTTACTCTGATCGGTCTCGGTCATGAGATCCAGTGAGAAGCGCTTGAATTCAGCGAAGAACACAAATGTCTCAGTCAGTGATTTAAACCAGTTTAAAGGCAGATGAAACAGCGCTGACGAACAGGAGAAACACTGTGCGCAACGATATAGTCAGAAGCTTTTCCGTCAACAAATTCACATCATTTACCACGGATTTACTGTAACGTTAGCCTAGTATATTAACTGCACCATGAAATATGGGATATACATATTGAATTGTATTATATTATTAATGTAGACAATGTATTAAAGCACTAATGGAATATAATTACAATATTTAATGTATTTAGGCTACTACTGTTTTTCATACATTTCATTCAAAGTCAGGCAACACAAACCTGTTTCAAGACTTGAAACAATATACCCCATTAGCACATGCAGAAACTAAGAAATACATTTTCCAATAAAGATATTTATTTTGTTAAGGACAAATTACAAATGTTTGAATGTTTTACGTCAGATTTGTGAAATGTTCACCTGTTTGGCATGATATGTTCTGACAATAAAGAGTACCCTGGTTTCTACAACTTTCAGTTAGGAGCAAAAATCTGCCTTTAAACTTGAAAGAAATAAAGTTCCCTATCAGGAACGAGACGCTGCGTGAAAACGCTGCGGGAACGCTTCTAGCGTTGTGCGTCGTGAAGCATGTATGGAAACAGCCCAATGGCGAGACGGAACGTCATGAGTGACGTCATCGACCAGGAAACTATAAAGCACTCCCAAAACACAATGGCGACAGATTCTGTTGTCTTCAGCAAGCGCTCTGTGTGTGAATCTGTCCCAGTGTTTTTGTCTGTTCTTAGTGATTGCTAGGCAGGAGTTTTTCACTTAAAAAACTATATATATATATATTCACATATATTATAATGACGAGCGAACAACTCTATAGAAACTGTGTTCCCCCCTGTACTCGTTATCTTACGGGTGGGGATATACACGATCTGTGTGTTGTTTGTTTGTGAGTGCAGCATGCCCAGTCAGCTCTCGAGGGGGCTGATTGTGTGCATTGCGAGCGTTTTCTGATAAGAACACTCCGCTCCCGCCGATCACTCTTCGAGGAGAGTGGTTCGGTTCGCGCTCCCCCCGGCTCGGGTCCTGCGTCTGTCGAGGCAGATCGGTGGCGCTTGTCGTGGGGATCGCAAATGGATCTGCAGCGGGGTTTGAGACGGGCTCTGCCTTATCTCAGCCTTTACCTGCCAGTTCCAGTGCCTCGGTCCCGGGTGTGGAAGCACGCATTGCGGTTTCTTCCCCCCAGGCTGAGGCACCAATACTGCAGCTATCTAGTTCCGAGGAGCTGGATGTTGTCAGTATTGAGACAGGGGAACTTGAGGACTCGTCACCTCATTCCCCTGAACACGAGGAGCTTATGGAGGTGCTCACTCGTGTTGTTTCAAAACTAAGCACTGAGTGGCCAGCTGTTTGGCAGGATGTTTATGTTTCTAAAAGCAAGCTTGACGAACGATCTCGGGGGCTAAGTTATATGGTTATGGGGCGATGCCCAAGGCGGAGGAGACTCTAGCTAGCCATCTTTCTGCTGAGTCTTCCTCGTCTCTTAAGGCACCAGCTTTACCCACCAAGCCTCTCAGAAATACTTCGGCTTTTGTGGGTAAGACTTATTCGGCGGCCAGTCAGGCTTCGGCGTGTCTGCATACTATGTCGATATTGCAGGCTGCAGATTTATCTCTGCGTGCCACCAAGGAGTCGGCTAAATTAATAGGCCGTACTATGGCAGCCCTGGTGGCCGCAGAGAGATATTTGTGGTTAAATCTTTCTGATTTAAGAAAAAGGAGAAAGGAGAAAGCTTTTCTTTTGGATGCTCCACTTTCTCCGTCTGGTTTATTCGGTGACGCGGTAAACACGGTCATAGGTAAATTTCAGGACGAAAAGAAACAAGCTGCGGCTTTTCAAAAGTTCCTCCCACTTAAAGTGCATATCCCAGGGTCTGCTGGGCGAGGGCAGACCAAGCCGTCGACAAGCTCCTCACATAGGGTGCAACAAAAGCAGAGTGTCGCGTCTCATGGTCCCCCTTCTAGACAGTGGGAACAGACGTGGCAGTCTCAGGCGAAGCCTTCTAGTGGTAAGACTGATCTGAGGACAGTCATTATGGCTAAGAAAGCTTTGTCTAAGAAGAAGTCCTGACGCCACTGTCTTCAGACGGTGCCCGTTCTCTCACGGTGCCCTCAGGGGTCTCTTCTGCCAACCCCGCCTTCGTGTCGGGGCGTAGACGGGCCCAGCAAGCGCTTTCCCGAGGGACACTAGCCCCCTCTGAGGAGGGGTTTAGATTAGCCAGACCAGTTGTTCCCTGCTGGTGCGCCATTACAGGGCGCTGTGTCTGTTGCTCTAAATATTCCAGAGGCCAGCCTCGAGAGGCTGAAACCCTTAGTAGATTTTCTGGCAGAGTGGAAATGCCTTCCAAAAATATCTCAGTGGGTTCTGCAGTCGATAGAAAGGGGTTATGCCTTTCAGTTCAGATCTCCTCCTCCTCGATTCAGTGGGGTCCTGCCCACAGTGGTGGGCCCCGAGCAGGCTCTGGTAATGGAACAAGAGGTGAAAACGCTCCTTCAAAAGGAGGCTATAGAACGGGTTCCTCCTCCCAGCAAGGAGTCGGGTGATTACTGCCGCTATTTCATCATTCCAAAGAAGGATGGGGGGTTGCGTCCAATTTTAGATCTGCGCCTGTTAAATCGAGCTGTAGCGAAGCTCAAGATCAAGATGCTCACGCTAAAGAAAATCGTGTCACAAATCAGATCCGAGGACTGGTTTGTCACGATAGATCTAAAGGACGCGTACTTCCACATATCCATCATTCCGCAACACAGGAAATTCCTGAGGTTCGCTTTTGGGGGCGAATATCGTGTTCTTCCGTTCGGTCTAGCTTTATCTCCCCGCACGTTCACGAAGTGGATGGACGAAGCGCTAGTCCCGCTGCAGCTCCAGGGCATTCGCATATTAAACTACATAGACGACTGGTTGATTCTGGCTCAATCGCAGCAGCAAGCGACTCGGCATCGAGATGTCGTCCTCGCGCACATCAAAAAATTGGGGTTGAGGCTGAATGCCAAGAAGACTGTTCTATCTCCATCACAGAAGACATCTTTTCTGGGGGTATTATGGGATTCAGTAGCGATGCGGGCTCGCCTGTCACCTGCCCGCATCACTTCGATTCTCTCAGCTGTAAAACAAGTAAAGCTAGGCCAGTTGCTCACTGTCAACGTTATACATTGCGGCCTGCTGTACATGAGACCATTACAGTGGTGGCTCAGAACCAAGGGGTTCTCCCCGAGGGGAAACACCCTCCGCACGATCAAAGTTATGTGGCGTTGCCAATGTGCTCTGGTCATGCGGAGGGATCCTTGGTTTCTGTCCCAGGGACCTGTGCTGGGAGCTCTTTGTCGTCATGTAATGCTAACGACAGATGCTTCCCTCACAGGCTGGGGGGGCGATCATGAGTGGTCGCCCATTCCAGGGTCTGTGGCAGGACCATCATCGATTATGGCATATAAATTGTTTACATATAAAAACAGGCTCTGAAACACTTCCTACCAGACCTGAGAGGTCATCATGTTCTTGTCCAGTCCGACAACACATCGGTGGTCTCTTACATAAACCATCAGGGGGGTCTGCGCTCTCGCCCGTTATACAATCTGGCTCGCCAGATCCTTCTATGGTCCCAGGGGAAGCTCCTCTCATTGAGGGCGATTTATCTCCCGGGGTATTTAAATCAGGGAGCGGACATCCTGTCGAGGCAGGGGCCGAGGCCCGGGGAATGGAGACTCCACCCCGAGGTGGTGGAGCTCCTTTGGATGCAGTACGGTCGTGCCGAGGTAGACCTATTTGCGTCCAGGGAGACATCACACTGTCCACTGTGGTTCTCTCTCAGTCATCCAGCCCCGCTGGGGTTGGACACTATGGTGCAGGCGTGGCCGAGGTCATGCCTGTACGCCTTTCCCCCGATTGCTCTGCTCCCAGGAGTTCTGGAGAGGGTTCGCCGGGACGGGGTCAGTCTATTATTGGTAGCCCCGTACACCGGCCTGAGTATGGTTTGCGGACCTAGTATCTCTCCTCGACGGCTCTCCTTTGGAGATCCCGATCAGGAGGGACCTTCTCTCACAGGTGAGCGGGTTGATTCATCACCCCCGCCCAGAGTTGTGGAAGCTATGGGCTTGGCCCCTGAGGGGGCCCAGCTCGTAGATGCTGGTCTCTCAACCGAGGTTGTTGAGACCATCCTTCACTCCAGAGCTCCTTCCACGAGGAGGTTATACGCCTTGAAGTGGAGGCTCTTCACTTCTTGGTGTGGAGAACACCTGTTGGACCCAGTTAACTGCCCAGTGGGTGCAGTGCTAGAGTTCCTGCAGGAGCGTTTCTCCTCAGGGTTATCCCCCTCCACACTAAAGCTGTATGTGGCGGCACTTGCTGCTTACCATGTCCCTTTCAGTGGAGTCTCTTTGGGGAGACACCCATTTATAATTCGCTTTCTTCGTGGTACTTTGAGGCTGAGGCCTGTAGTCCGCACGAGGGTGCCAGCATGGGACTTGGCCATCGTTCTAGAAGGTCTTTCCCTAGCTTATTTTGAGCCTATTGAAGTTTCTGAAAAGTTTGTTACTTTAAAGACTATTTTTTTTCCTTGCCATTCCTTCTCTTAAGAGAATCTGAGATATTCAGGCTCTCTCGGTTGCTCCCTCGTGCCTGGAATTTTCATCTGGGATGGTGAAGGCCTTTCTCCACCCCAGGCCAGGTTATGTCCCTAAGGTTCCTACCAATGTGGCCAGACCTATAGTTCTGTAGGCCTTATGTCCTCTTCCTTTTACATCGTCTGATCAGGAAAAACTCAATCTTCTCTGCCCTGTTCGGGCTCTAGATGCTTATGTCCACAGAGCTGCCCTGTGGATGAAATCAGAACAGCTGTTCGTTTGTTTTGGACCACCTAAGAAGGGGTCTCCAGTGTCTAAGCAGAGGATGAACAAGTGGGTGGTTGAGGCCATCTCACTTGCCTATGAGTCGGCTGGTCAGCCTTCACCTTTGGCTGTCCGAGCTCACTCTACCAGGAGTATTGCAGCTTCCAAAGCCTTATTGTCAGGAGTTTCTCTCCATGACGTTTGTGATGCGGCAGGCTGGTCCTCACCGAATACTTTCGTCAGGTTTTATGACCTAGACCTTAGCTCCACCCCTGGGGTGCAGGTGCTTTCGGCTGAATTTAATCCTTGATTCACACAGTCGGTCACTTGCTCTTATGGTGACATGGGTATTAGCGTTCCCGCAGCGTTTTCACGCAACTCGAGTTCCTGATAGGGAACGTCCTGGGTTATGTATGTAACCCAAGTTCCCTGAAGGAACGAGACACTGCGTGTCGTTGCCATACTCCCGGCATTCCCTTGATCGACTTGCTTCAGACTTTTCCAGAAGCTGTCGCCATTGTGTTTTGGGAGTGCTTTATAGTTTCCTGGTCGATGACGTCACTCGTGATGTTCCGTCTCGCCATTGGGCTGATTCCATACGCACAACGCTAGAAGCGTTCCCGCAGCGTTTTCACGCAGCGTCTCATTCCTTCAGGGAACTAGGGTTACATACGTAACCCGGGACGATTTGACATTTATCGTGATAATTATCGATATTGACTGATATATTATCGTGATAATTGTTAAGTGTTGTTCCTGTGTTTATTGATACTTAGGAAAAGGGAGCCTTCAGTTTGTAGCTCCTAAGAAAATGGAACCTTTAAATAATGAAACTTGTTACTTTTAATGAAAGTCCCAAAAAAAAAAAAAGACTTTTGAAAGGAAGTTATTTTTCATAATCCGTGTAGGTCATAAATTTAAATCATAATGGTCATAAAAAGGTCTTAAATAGTCTTAAATTTGACTGACTAAACCCTGGACTTACTTATGCCTTGAACCTCAACTACCCATGAGAACTCAAAGCTACATTTGTGGTCATCCAGAAAGTGTTCTTCAACCTAGATGGACACAAACTTTCACCGAAGTGCAAGCCCTAAAGATGCTGTAGTAAGTTACCTTAAGTGTGTGGACTCAAAAGACCAAATCTTGCAAGAAGGTAGTAGCTGTGGCCTGCCCACTGCTGTGGTGCAGTCTGTTCAGTGTTTGACACGTGCAAACATTGAACATCCAAATTGAACATTGAACATCCAAATTGTAGCTCAACATTAATGCTTTTCGCCATGCTATTAAATTAAATCTTCAACAAGACTCAAGAGCATCATTGAGATCAGACATTGATGTTTTCTGGATCGCTATTCCTATTCAGGGAGAACAAGATAGAAATCTGCCCATCTTCAATGCAATTTCACCTACTCTACCCATTAACCGACCTCCTCATGCAGTGGACCTGTGTGATTCCTCAACTAGGTGTGTTCTATAGTTCTCACCTTGACTGGTACTTTGTACAAAATGGTAATTTCTTTAATATTCTGTCTTATTTCTTGAAGGAATCACCCCAATTAGAGATATTCTAACTCCATTATTAATAATGACAACTGTATGTCTTTTCTGCCAGGTTCTGCCACTTCTATACCAATATTTTTTATGCTAGCATCTCAAATGGAAAACGGAAATAAATAGGCCTTGTGATTTTTAAGGATTCCTCAGACACATGTTCTATATTTATAAGGTTCATACCCACGAAGTCCTGTGGTGCTTAGAAGTAAAATAGATTTCTGATTCTGAGCCATTATTAATTGTGATATTGCACCCCATTATGAATATAAAACTGTAATTAATGACTAATGGAGATTAAGTTAGCCACTTTCAGATGTCATTTTGATTCATTACGATTCATAGAATCCAATATAAATGTTTTGAGAGCCAACGATATTCCCACAGGCTCATTAGAGCTTTCTGATCGACCCTGGCTGCACCCTTTGATCAGTAGATTAATGGTGTACATTCTTCTGGTGGAAGGAGCCCTAGCACTCAGAATGATCTCAATCATATCCACTGGAAGTCCAGTATCTCTCAGCCGATTCCCCTCAGGGGCCAGACATGAAGATTCCATAGCTCGGGCTGGGCATGGAATATCGTCCCCTGTGTCTGAGACAGAAGGTCTCTCCTATCTGGTATCGCCCACAGCTAGCCGTCGAGTAGAGACATTATTTCTGAGAACCAAACTCTGCTCAGCCAACAAGGTGCTATCAGCAAGAGGCATGACCCTTGTTGACAGACCTTCGCCAGGACTCCCGGGAGGAGAGCGATCAGTGGAAACGCATATAACACTTCCTGGACCTCAGGGGGGTTGGAGGTGTCAGTGAAAAGTAAAGGACATTGCGCTGTTTCTTGTTCAAAGAGTTCCACCTAAGCTTCAAAATATCTTTCTCAGATTTGACTGACCACATCAGGATGGAGCTTCCAATCCCTGTGTGTGACCTCCCGTCTGGACAATAGATCTGCTCCTACATTTGTGCGTCCAGGATTATAAATCGCCCTGAGGGACAGGAACTTGTCCTGAGCCCAAAGCAGAACTTCCCGCGCTAGTTTGTTCAAATGGCGCGAACACAGTCTGCCCTGGCGATTTATATAAGCGACTACTGCAGTGCTGACAGAGTCCCATACGACCACTAGATACATTGTTGTCTGAGCTGGAGAAAGAACGCTTTTCTTGGCCATTGAGTCTCAGCCCCAGAGTTTGAAGATGAGCCAGGACGATATCTCAATAGGGGTGGCACGGTACATGAAAAAACATCCGAACCGTTCGGTTCGCTTGTCTCGGTTCGGTACGTGTGTGCGTCGCACGGTTCGTTCGACGCATGCGCAATGTAACCTCGTGCCCGTTACCTCAGACAGTGCGTTTACTTTTCGCGCGAAATAAGAGATTTGTGGACATACATATGAGGCTTGTTCGACTTGAACCGGCGCTGCACAGACCGATCGACGAATAACATAAAAGTACCGCGATAGCAACGGCTCCGTATGCTTTTCAATCACTCTCGCAGTCGCAGTACTTTGATGTCATAAACCGATTGCTCTGTGCAGCGCTGCAGGTCACGTCACGTATAGAAATGGCTAGTGGGAGAGATAAGGAAGGCTAACAGGAGTTGGAGGATGCACCAGCGTCGTATAAGTCCGGTGTGTGGGAACATTTTGGATTTCATGTTACCTATGATATTTAAATATATACAGTGACAGTAAGTTTAGATAAGAACTCCAGTCGTGTTTCCAAATACTGCACTTTAATTTCAAGTGAAAAAAAATGTATCCTCACTCTCAGGGAATAGAAGCATTGTTGATACTGTTTTTGTGTTGAGGTTGAACTTATGTTTCACTTTATGATTATGGCCTTTGCTATTGTTATAGCCTCATTATAGGCAATTATTTGTAACGTATTTTGACTTATTTAAAAGATAGTGCTTTAAGAGTTCCTCTCTTTTTCTTTTAAAAGATAAACATTTTGTAAGAGCTACACTGAAGTTGACAGTTTTATAAATGCAAGTTAATTTTAATCTTTGTGTGCTAAAAATGCACATAAGTTCCTGTAGAGATAGCAACACACATTCTCCTTTTTTGCCAAATAAATGTCTTCTCTCTTGCTGTATCAAAATGTCACCTAGCTTTCCTCAGAGATGGTCTCAATAATGTGCTTAAAGTCAAGTCAAATTCAGTTTGTGCATGATTACATGATATACATTTTTTTTTAAATACTGTATCCTGAATTGTGGATAATTAAGCTATAGCATATATCATATGCTGAAGTACATTTCTGGAGTGTTAAAGATTAAAAGAAAAAATAACAACAAGAACCGTACAGAACCGAAAACCGTGACCCTAAAACTGTGATACGAACCGAACCGTGGGTTTTGTGAACCGTGCCACCCCTATATCTCAATGTCGTAAGGCAAGCTCTTGAGACTGGGCCAGTCGTCTATGTAATTTTAAAATGCGGACACCCTGGAGTCGTAAAGGAGTCAGAGCTGCATCCATGCATTTTGTATATGTGTGAGGTGACAAGGCTAGGCCTAAAGGAAGAACCCGATATTGGTAAGCTCCGCCTCCAAAAGCAAACCACAGAAACTTCCTGTGTTCTGGCAAAATTTCTACGTGAAAATATGCGTCCTTGCAGGTCGATCATGACAAACCAGTCTTTGTGCTGAATTTGAAATTCAATAATTTTGATTGACAACATTTTGAATTTTAATCTCTTGAGAACGATTCAGACTGCGAAGGTCTAGAATTGGACGCAACCCCCCATCTTATTTGGGAACCAGAAAATAATTGCTGTAATAACCATGTTCTATGGCCCCTTTGTCCAGCAGAGTTTGCAGTTCTTGAACCAACAAGTGCACCTGTTCCACCGGTAGTGAAACCCACTCCATTGAAACACGGATTTTGGCAGTAGCTTCCACTTTGCTAACTTCTCTGAAAGGGGTATACATTATGACATAGCGTCGGGTGACGCACGTTATTGTAAAATATATACACACAAAATATATACACACAATCTGATATCACTGACTCGGAAACCTTTATTTGAAAAACAACTTAATTCAAAACAGATTTACAACACTTCTTATTCGTTTAAAATATTTTTTAAGTCAATGTTTCATTTCAAATGCTTAAGTCTTGACAGAAAGTAGCACGTTTTGTCCCCCTTTTTTCTCTTGCTTGGCTTCTTCCTCCTCTTGTTCATTTTCTTCTTTTTCTTTCTTTCCAATGATGATTCTTAAGAAGAATCCCATGTCTCTTGCTATTCTGTGTATTAAGAAAATACAGTACATCCAGAAATGTTCTCATCATTGACCCTCATCCGAGATGTATACAACTTTCCTTCTTTAGATGACGAGAAACAAAGGTTTTTAGAAAAATAAACAATCTCTGGAAATACATTTAATGTAAGCTTATGGGTTCCTAAAGGTTGAAGCAGCAAACAGCACACACTGCAATAACTACAGTAATCCATACGACCCCAGTGGATGAATCAATGTCTTCTGAAGTTTGTAAGAAAAATGCCAATATTTTTAACTTTTTAAACTGTTGGCTATCGCTTCCGACCAACTGTCACCTGCACGTGCATGAGAGAGTTGAGTAAGAAGCGTGAAGTAAGAAGCGTTCAAGTAAGAAACGTGATGAAAAGTCGGATGTTGGATGCTGTCAGTTTTTAAATATAATTTTTTTTTTAAATGAATGGTATCAACAAAATACAAACAATAAAAGATAATAACAATGAGAAAAAAACAAGACAGGAAGACCGAGACGCCAGTTCTTGCGTGAGTTTCACAGCTCGCTTAAGTCACGCTTCAAGATACGTTGAAGCTTCAAGCTTGAACTCAACTCTGCTCAACACAAATAAAGATATTATTCTAACAAACACTTATCACTACAAAACATAAGATTATTGTATGTAATAATAGTAGAATAAGTAAACCTTAGTTCTAAAATACTTACAGTATACCTTATACTTATAGTATTCCTCTAACTTTACATATTGTTCCCTTATACATACATGTACATACTTCATAGGTACACTATAATTACCGAAAGTTACGCAATAAATTCATTTTACTTACGCAGAACTTTGCGTGCTTAAATCTAAGCATTACCGAATTTCCTAGATATTTATGCTTCTTTATTATTCTCAAATAATAAAATAATGTTCACTCAGATCAATAGTTTATATATATTTGTTATGTGCACTAAAGAATATACAGTCTTAATAATATACAGTTTCTTTGCATCTGGGTGCTTATTACCCGGTCTGGGTTTATTGTCCGGTGACTGTCCAGTTAGGGTTAGGTCAAGTCAAATCAAATCAAGTCACCTTTATTTATATAACGCTTTTGCTATACAGATTTTTTCAAAGCAGCTTTACAGAGATAACAGGAAAATAAAGCAACAAAGTTTGTTTCCACAAGAAAATAGCGTCACAGTCCAGCTTAAGTAAGATTCGTGATGTTTAATTTTTGTTGTTAAAAAGTTTTTTATTAAATTAATATTGTTGTTAAAAAGAAATTTAGTTCATTTATATATATAGCCGCTCTGGAGAATACTATGATGTCATCGTCCAGCTCAGTTCAGTTCTCATATAATGGTGTCAATGCAGGCAGATCAATAATATTGTTGAATATTAAATTAAATGTCCCCAACTAAGCAAGCCAAAAGCCAATGGCGACAAAGGTGAAAAAAAAGAGAAAAGGCGACAGTGGCAAGGAAACAAAACTCCATCAGGTGACAGAATGGAGAAAAACCTTGGGAGAAACTAGGCTCAGTCAGGGGGAAGTTCTCCTTTGGCCAACGAACGAACAGTGTATGATTATGATTTAGGCATCACTATAGGTCAGAAGTCAGACTGGATTGGAACATTTAGAATATTATCCAGTTCTATCTGGTTGAAGATTGGAGTCACATCAGTATGGAGACGAGTTTGTTGAGGATCAGTGCCGATGGCTGTCGAGTAGATGAGGCCCTCACAGGGGAGAGTCTAGTTTATTATACCTTAAATATTTCTGTAAAATAGACCCGTACATACAAGTCACAATGTGCAGCCAGTGAAAGCTTTACCCCACATACTGTGGCTAAACCAGGGTCAGTATTCTCACATAGTAAATAGGTTTATTCTAATTTGTGCAGATGATGTTTGGAATTCATTCTTCACTGAACTTGAGTGCTATCTGTAGCCCTCACCCATTTACCCAGTTACCAGGACAACCACACTGGCCCTAGTAACCAAGCTGGTTTCCATGGGAACTGTTGCAGACTAGTCTCTTCATGTGTCTGGAATTAGAAAACAGAAGAAAATATTGCTCAAGTCACAGGACAAGTGACTTCCATTCTTACAGAAACCGAAGTGTTTTGTACAGTATTTTGACTAACAAAATTTTTTTTTTAACAAGAATTCTACACTTTAGGATTGGCTTTTCATTAGTAAGTACTGTAAGAATCATGGTAACTAACTAGTAATGACTCAAGTGTTACTACATACTTCCAAAGGAATTACTAAATATTTGGATCCGTATTCTAAAGTGAAGATCATGGTAACTAGCTAGTAATGTATGTTGTAACACTTGTATGTAGTGTTGTAGTGTAAGTATGTAGTAACACTTGAGTCATTACTAGTTAGTTACCATTATCTTCACTTTAGAATACGGATCCAAATATTAGTAATTCCTTTAGAAGTATGTAACACTTGAGTGATATGTCTAGTCATTTGTCCTGCAGTAGTTATTGATTAGTTTTGCATGAATTATGAAACTTTTTCCATAGTTATCTGGGAAGCATAAAATAAATAGTAGTTATTGATTAGTTAATAGTGAACTACCACTTTCATGTGTGTGCTATTACTTACTAATTTGTTAATCAGAGTTTCTTGTTAGTTAATAGTAGTTACTCGATTCTTTATATTGTGTTACTCATTTGTCCCTGTGTAGTTATTCATTAACGAAGGAACCGTATTCTGAAGTGTTACCTAAAGTTCAACATACAATTCAACATAAAGTTCAACAGCCTACACTATTTAAATACCAATGAAGTGGGCTCTACTTTTTTATCAGTTTTATTTTGATAAACACAATATACTGTAACATTGCGACTACATGAAATGAGATTTTACTGTTATAAAAAACTGATTTGTGAACATTAGTGGAACTGAAGGGGTGATAATAAACAAGAAAAACACGTGATCATTGTCAAACAGTGAATCTGGCCAATTGTGGAACATTTGTGTCTTCATAAGAGGCTTGTTCGACTTCATATTGCTTGTATGTTTCATAGACACTCATAATGAATTTGTAATGTACTTGTAACACTTGTAACGTATGCCAAGTAGCGCAAGAGTGATTCGAGAGCAGATTCTTGTACAAATAGATGCTGTATTAAGCATAAAGTATTAAATGGAAACGTATATGAAACGTGTACATTTGACAAATATTGCATTTATTTCACTTCAGCTGTGGTAAAGCATGCCAACACCACATGAGCGGTCACTACGGGAACCAGAAAGAAAGAATTCACATTTGATTTCATTCATGCCTGTCAAAGGGGCGTCACTAGGCCCTTTCTAGGGGGGCTTCAGCCCCCCTAAACTTCTGCCTATCCCCCCGAAAAATCTGTGATTAATATGCTACACGAATTTGTTTCAGTCTTGTTATAATCAGATTCAGCGCATTCTTCATCAATCAATCAATCAAATTTTATTTATAAAGCGCTTTACAACAACCAGAGTTGATCAAAGCGCTGGACAGGGGAAAAAAAAGTACTGGACAAAAAAAAATAAAAGCGTGAAATACAAAACAATAATAAAAAAAAAAAAAATACAAACACTTCTATAAAAATCATTTTGCTAATCAGTTTTCGATCAGGTGTCAAAAGCCGATCTAAAGAGATGATGCCTCAGCCCGACAGAATGGAACGTAATTCCAGAGGCAGAGCGTTCCAGAGTTTTGGCCCCGCTACTGCAAAAGCACGGTCACCCCACTTTTTGGACCTGGATCCTGGGACCACCAGCAGATGTTGTTCAGAAGTGCACAGGGCTCTGCTGGGCTGATAAAGGGTTAGCGTATTACACAGATAAAGAGGTGCAAGGCCATGGATAGAGCAAAAAACGAACAGTAGGATCTTAAACTGGATTCTGAACTGGACTGGGAGCCAGTGGAGAGAGTGCATGACAGGAGTGATGTGGTCATGTTTACGGGTGTTGGTAAGAAGCCTGGCCGCTGCATTCTGGACAAGCTGTAGACGGTGCAGAGAGGCCTGATTTAACCCAATGTAGAGGGCATTGCAGTAGTCCAAGCGTGAACTAATAAAAGCGTGGATTGTTTCCTCGAGGTCACTACAGCTAAGGAATGGTTTGCATTTTGGCCAATCGACGAAGCTGGAAAAAACTTGCCCTGATCACAGAGTCTACCTGTTTATCGAGCTTCAGACTACTGTCCAAAATCACCCCAAGATTCCTGACTACAAAACTGAGGTGGGTGGTCAGGGGTGCCAGATCTGGAGCTCCCTTTGTTGAACTGGAGGCATCAAATAGGATAAATTCAGTCTTTGATTCATTTAGACAGAGCAAATTTTGTGACAGCCAATGTTTGATGTCATCCAGACATGTCTGAATGGACTGTGTGTCTGGGGAGTTCTGGGCAACTGGCAGATAGATTTGTACGTCGTCTGCATACAGATGGAAAGAGACATTATGCCGGGATATCACAGAACCTAAGGGGAGCATGTACAAGGAAAATAGAGCAGGGCCGAGGATGGAACCATGTGGCACACCAGAGGAAAATGGGGCTGAAGAAGAAGAGAGATCATTGATCATCACAGAGAAAGTTCTATCTGCAAGATATGACTTGAACCACTGCAGCACGAGTCCTTGAAGGCCCACCTGCTGGGCCAGACGAATCAGGAGGATAGAATGGTCAACCGTATCAAATGCTGCAGTAAGGTCCAACATTATCAACAGCACAGGTTTTTTAGCGTCCAAGGATAGCAAGATGTCGTTCTGCACTTTTAACAGTGCAGATTCTGTAAAATCTGAAACCAGATTGGAATTTTTCAAAAATATGATTTTGATCCAAAAATGATTGAATTTGTATGAAGACAAGCTTTTCCTGAACTTTAGAGAGAAAAGACAGATGGGACACAGGTCTGAAATTTGAGAGAACTGATGGATCAAGATTCAAGATATGATTAATGGCCTTAAAAACAGTTGGGACAGACCCTGAGCTAAGGCTGGCATTGAAAAAAGAGAGAAGACATGGTCCAACTGTGTCAAAAACCTGTTTAAGCATTCTAGATGGAACAATGTCCAGGGAACAGTTGGTAGCTCTCAACTTCTGAACAACATTGGAGAGCTGAGAGAGTGACACTGGCTCAAACACATCAAAAACAGCAGGAGGAGAAGGAGGTAATAGATGGACATATGAACCAACAACTATACTGCTGTTTACACTCTGTCTAACTGAGGCCACTTTGTCAATAAAGTATTGGAGAAACTCATCACAGGTTGATTTAGATACATTTTCAAACACGTTAACAGATGGATTTGTAACAGACTCAGTTGTACTAAACAAGACCTGGGGCCGATTACAGCTATTAGAAATAACATTTGAGAGGTATTTACATTTGGCTTCTTTAACAGCAATTTGATAATCAGAAACAGAAAGACAGGACACATGCAGCTTGTCCTTCTTCCACCTCCGTTCAGCCTGTCTACAGCGCCTTCTCAGGGCGTGGTGTCATTCAACCAGCAGTCTGGTTTGGGTTTGATAGACCTCAACTTTAAGGGTGCAACTGAGTCCAAAATCTCTGAACAGGTGGAATAAAAAGAAAAGATGAATTCCTCAGGGCACAGAGGTGGACTTTCGCAAAGGGCATGAAAACCTGAATTTATGAATGCAGTAGCAAATTCATCAGCTGTAGTAGAAGTGATGATACGGCGACTACAAACTGGGGCAAGAAATCTTGCTGGGGGTGAGGGGGGCGTGAAATCAAATATAATAGGGTGGTCTGAAATGCAAGTATCCAGTATTTCTATGTTTAATATTGGAAAGCCATGTGAAATTATGAGGTCTAGCTGGATGGACAACAGACATGAATATTTAAGTCCCCACAAATAAGGAAATTATCATATTTTGCCATTACATCAGCAAGGAAATCAGTAAATTCAGAAATAAAATCCTTATTATATTTAGGAGGGCGATATAAAACAGCACACAGTGTAGGGGATGTCAATTGTATCAGGAATAACTGCAGTTCAAAGCTACTGTAGTTCTTACATGAGATGGAGCGACAGTTTATGTTCTTCTGATTGTACACTGTGGCAAGCCCGCCTCCACACCTTGTCACTCTCGGTGTATTCAGGAAAGAATAGCCAGGGGGAAGTGGAGATGAAGTCATTCAGGACAAACGTCTTGTTTGTGACCGAGCGAGCGTTTAACAGAGCTGCACGCACCGGTCTGTTGTTTCCAGTCTGGCGATGAACTGCACAGTTTAGAGGAAGATACTGTAGAAAGCGATGTAGATCAAACCCTCCATAACCCTCGGATATGTTCTTGAAACAGCCGGAAACACCCATGCCGACGGAGCAAGATGCCAGGTATTTTTTGGTTTTTACATGAAGACCGCCTCTCTTTCCTCGTCTCCTGCGTCTTTTGTTGCGAGTCGACGGACAAATAGGATGCCACAGATAGGCCGGCACGGAGGCTAGGAATGGCAGCAGACTTGAATCTCCGGCAAATCCAGGCAAGTTGGTGGTCATATTACTGCGTATCTGTAACAACGTCAGACGGTCGTACACAAATGTCGATGACACATTGCGGATGAAAACAGATTAGCAGATTAGCACAATGATCGCCAGCAAACATAACAGAAAAGGACGGCGTGCCAAACACAAACACAGCGGCGCCATCTTGCGGATTCATCTTAAATCCGCAGCGGCACCGAGCAGAGAGCGCATCAAAAACAGAGGACAGGGTGTGTGTGTGTGTGTGTGTGTGTGTGTGTGTGTGTTCATCTGAGCCTCATTGGTCTGTCACTGCTCGTCAATGTCAGAATTTTTTAGATGAGCAATCAAATCAAAGTAGGCAGGCTCTATGTTCACAGACGCTGAGCGCGAATTTTAGCAGAGCAACTCAACGCTTCAGTGTACAAGTGCGAAATAAGATGTAAGTAGCTAAACTTAACGTTATATTTTTTACCGTTTTTTGAGGTCATAAATGTTAAACGAATGACAAAAAATAATCAGGAAAACAAATATAATTTTGTCTAAAACTATAGAGCTAGAGAGCAGGTATTGACAAATCCTTTTTTTTTTGTCTTCAAACTTCTTGAAATGCACATATCAGAGAAATAAAAATTTTTAACCCCTACCAACCTCAAATTTAGGACCTCTTTGATTATAAAGCCCTGTATTAGGCATTCATCAATAATGAATATGTAGCCTTTAATGTGAATTAATTTCATAAACTTAGTTACCTAGCTTTCCTAGTAGCTTTAAGTAAATGAACATGTCTGAGAAAATGATTAATTGGCAAAATCAACCTATCAGTTGACCCTATGTTTACTTTCTTCACTGACAGAAAAAAATGAAAAGCCTATATCAGTCAAAGCTCAGCTTTAAGAGGGGAAGAGACGGGGCAAGAGAAAAACAAAGAGAAAAAGAGTGTGATGCTGATAAGGAGAGAAAAATAATCAGCTGCCCACTGACATGGTTTTAAAGCTGTTGTTATCCAATTTTTGTTTTTTTGCCTTCAAAACATCTTAAAATGCACTGTAGTAAAGTTGAAGGTTGTGGGAAGAAGGAGGCAGGAACCGGCGAACATTTAAACATTTATTAACATTAAAAAAACTGCCAGCAGCCCCTCGCGGACGACTGCTGGCTTCAAAATAAAACATAAACAATACCTGCCAGCAGTCCCTCACGGAACTGCTGGCTACTGACAAACATAAAGAACACTAAAACAAAACACAGGCCTGTTCCTCTCTCGCACTTCAGCGTCGTCGCTCCTCCTTTATGCCTCCGCTCCTCCGTGAGAGATGCGAGACCGGTGTACTCGCAGGTGACACTCATTAGCGTTTGCATCACCAGCCTCGTGCCGTTCTCACGTCCCTCGGCCACGCCCTGCTCGCCACATGCACATAATAGTTCAGAGAAATTAAAATTTTCTCGGGGAAACCACGAACCCCCCTAACTAACCTAACTCAAAATCAGGACTACAGTGATTATAAAACCCTGCCACTGCATGGTAATGAAAGTGAGCATTAGACCCTAAACTAAAGTGTTACCTTTTTTTTTTTTTTTTTTATCATACCCTCACACCCTCACGTTTCATCCTAGAAACGCCCATATGTCAATGTGCATGTTAATAAAACTTAATTGATTGATTGCATGTGTATTTCAATTTGGTAAGATCAAAATGATTTGTGACAAATGACAACTGGATTAAATTTGTGATAACAACAGATTTTTTGGTTTTTAAATTGTACATCATGAAATGAACACATGTCCACACAAACACATTCACAGACAAAAATACAGCAGAAAAGGTATGTCAAAATGTTCCTTGCTTCTTGGGAATTAATAACAGAAATTGCAAACAACTTTGTCATTTTGTGTTAGCTCTTAACCTTAGCAATCAATCTTTTTCTGAAAAAGGGAACAGAGAATTAAAATGACATGCGAGGATAGGAGAAGCTTCAATTATTGCACAGATGAATGTATCTTGTGCCGGTTCAGTGTGGCTTAGCTATTTTCTGAATGATATCACACCCACCGTCTTCATTAAGTGGCTGCCATTTAAATCAGTGGGTGCTAAAATGGATTGTCAACAGATGGTGAAAGGATATGACTGTTAACACAGTTGCTTAGTAACACAATCAGCCTCTGAAATGAGAGCCAATAGGGTTTATATCGAGCGTCACATGACCAAACCGGAAAGCAGGTCTCATTACTTCCGCTTTTCGAAGATAACGCGGGAACAGCAGTGTCTCTGGTAGCAGTACAATTGCAGTAAATTAACTGACGGCAATATTAAGTTTTTACTTCATCGCTTTATTCTTTATAATTGGTTAAAATTATTATCTTGTGTTCATATCAGATCATCAGTGAGAAAAATAATGTTACAGAGACAGTATTACGTTATTAGCTTACAGCAATGGACTTACGGCGGTAGCTAACGTTATGCTAACCTAGCTAGCTATTACTTATTATTTACGTTTTATTGGATTTTAATATCTGAATGTTAGTGTAGAAAAAATGTCTGTCAAGAAAAATTAAGCACCAGAAGCAGGAGAATCCAAACAGTGATTTCTGCTGTGTACCGCAGTGCACAATGTCAGGGAAGTTCAACTCCACCGTAAGCTTCCATCACTTCCCAAAGGATGAAACCTTTAGAAAATCATGGATACACAATGTGAGACGTAAGAATTTAGTAATTAAGAGGACCACAACAGTCTGTAGTAGACATTTCGTCACCACTGATGTTATTCAAGGAGGGCGACGACGCTTGAAGAGTTCACTGGCTGTGCCCGTGTTGTTTGCCTGGAACGACTACTCTCTGCCAGCAGCCAGACCAAGTGTCTGGGATAGAACACAACGACCGGAGGATGAATCAACTGAAGAGGAAGAGATGGATGTTGAATTGTTGCTTCAGTGCCATGATTATGATGCAAAACCAGAATCATCAGCTTTGGATACAGCATACGAGAAACTCGAGGCCCAGCAGCTGGTGATAGAAGAGCTGCAAAAGAGTCTGGAGGAGGTTACACTGAGGTTACACTGGCTTGGAGAGGTTTTCAGCATCAGATGATGACATTAGATTCTATACTAGTTACGTATTGTGTCATATGAAATATTTGGCTTGTATACCTTTGTGGTTATGACTTTGTTGCAGACTTAAGTTGTGTTCATATTCATTGACCTTTATTTTTACTGTAACATATGAAAGCAACTCTTTTATGTGAGCACACTGTGAGTTACTTTTAATCTTTCCCTGTATAGTACTAAATAAAATTTACATAAATACAAATAAATAAAAATAACAGGACAAATTAAAGTACATTAATAAAATAATGTTCTGATCTGGGTGATCGTTTTAACACACATCAGTCCACAGTCAGCAGGATAATCGGTAACACTTTATTTGAAGGGGTGTGCATAAGACTGACATGACACTGTCATAAACATGACATAACACCTGTCATGAACATGAAGGAGTCTTTATGAATGTTTATGACTGTTGTCATTAAGTGTCATTCGGTAAATTATGACACTTTTAATGCAAAGTTGACATTGTTTAAAATGTCTTTGTTATGACAACTTGACATTACCCAAGACAAAAATTTCTTGATTATGACAACTTGACATTAACAAAGACAGAAATGACGGCAATAAAATTCAAATAAAGTGTTACCGGATAATATCAACTTGTGTACATTTTTTGTACACCTTATTGGGCGCTGTTGGGATATGGATGTCTCCAGAATCAGTCAGAGCCACAATGCTGATTGTGTTCGGCAAGTACTCTGACACCCAAGTCCTTATTGACTGTACAGATATGAGATGTCAGATGCCTTCATCTTTACTCTTACAGAGTGAGATGTTTTCACAGTTTAAATCCCACACTACCCTGAAAGGAATGATAGGTGCCGTTACTTTTGTTTCCTCATTGTATTCTGGCTCAATCAGTGACAAAGAATTGTCTGGACGGTCTGGAATCGTCCCTCTTTTGGATAAAGATATGGCTGTAATGGTGGACAAGGGATTCAGAATAGATGACCCTGCAATGTTTACAGACCACCTTTTCTAAGTAAGAAGTCCCAGTTGTCTCATGACGAAGTTCTGGTCACTCAGGACATTGCACGGTTAAGGATACACGTGGAGAGGACAATTAGGTGCATCAAAGAGAACAAACTTTTTGATACTGTTATTCCCCTGACCATTGCTGCCAGTATCAACCAGCGTGTTATGTCTCCTGATGGCATAGAGGTATGAGGAAGACGTACATAATAAAATTTAAACACTTTCCTTAATTTTAATCTCTGGGGAGTATTGTGGACGAAGGAAATCAGTGACAACAGTTTACTGCAAGCAGGTGGTTCGCTTTATTTTCCAAAATAAACATCACAATAAACATTATAATTTATATAATGAGAAATAAATGAAAACAACCCAATAAACGTATGTACAGCTATATACAACTTAATTGAAAATAAGCCACAGAGAGAAAGAAAACGAGCGGTGCTAAACAAACAAAGTAACAAAACCAAAAGAATCACTAACTAATCCCCGCTCTCTAAACTCACTGAAAACAAAACAGAAAATAAAGAATTCTTCAGTGCCAAAGCGCCATAACTAAAACTACACTAACTAACGTTAGCCAAAACAAAAATTACATATAGTTGCACACGCTCCTTCCCTACTGGATCTAACAATGATATTTCTACATGTAGGTAAAATGTAGGTCACGTGACGTACTTCCCTTTTCTCTGCTCTCCGGGCTTGGGTCAGTTCTAGATCAGGCGTCTTCTAAGACAAGTGACAAACACAATCACACTGGAAAGATAAGCGAGCGAACCACCACACAGTCAGTAACATTACTTAACAATAACAGCAGTAGCACAAGCCAACAACCACTCCAAGCTCCTCCTCTTCCGTTCTTCCGTTCAGGAGTGCCTTAAATCCTGAACCACAGCCGATGATTGGTTGTCTCCGACCAATAGCAGCACCTACAGACTCAGGATAGTAGAGAGCGGGAAAACAGGAAGAAATCAACAGCAAAGGGAAGAAACACAGCAACCAATAAACAAAAAGGGGAGGGAAGAAAACGCTAACACGTAACACCCCCACCCTTATAATTAAAAATTATACATAGAATGTTTACAGTATACACAATCCAACCTGTCACACAAGTTAAGCTCTAGAAAGGGCATCGGCGACCACATTTTCCACTCCCTTTTTGTGCCGAATCTCAATATTATAATTTTGAACTACAAGAGCCCATCGCATCAGCCTTTGGTTTTGATTGTACATTCGACACAAGAACGTAAGAGGGTTGTGATCGGTGTACACAACTACAGGATACGAAGTAGACCCGAAATGCTATATGCATATACTTCGAAATGCTGCAATGACAACAACAAAGCTAAAGCCTCTTTCTCAATTGTGGAGTAGTTATACTGATGTTTGTTAAATTTCTTGGGAAAAAAATCAACTGGGTGTTCGATACCTTCCTCGCCCTCCTGCAACAACACAGCGCCTGCTCCAACTGCGCTTGCGTCCACCTCTAACTTGAACGGTACAGAAAAATTAGGGGCAGACAACACAGGAGAGCTACATAACAAATGCTTAATGGTTTCAAAAGCACACTGACTCTCGACTGACCAAACAAATTCTTTTGAGGGGCTGAGCAAGTCTGTCAGGGGTTTTGCAAAAGAAGAAAAATTCTTACAAAAACTTCTGTAATACCCTGCCATTCCTAAGAATCTTCTCAACTCCCAACGAGTAGTAGGTGCAGGAAATTCTTTAATGGCATCAACTTTGGCCTCTACTGGACGAACTTGACCTCTCCCCACTTGCTTACCCAAGTACGTCACAGTAGCTTTGCAGAACTCACATTTGGCCAAATTCAAAGTTAATGAAGCATCAGAAAGTCGTTGAAATACCATAGACAACACTGACAGGTGTTCAGGCCAAGTAGACGTATAAACAGCCAGATCATCTAAATATGAACTACAATTAGGCACATTTGCCAACACTGTATTCACTAACCTCTGAAAAGTCGCAGGTGCATTTCTGAGTCCGAACGCCATAACATTATATTGCAGGAATGAGTCTGGCGTTACAAAAGCGGAGATGTCTGATGCCCTTGGTGTCAATGGCACCTGCCAATAACCTTTAAGCATATCTAGTTTTGTAACAAATTTAGCAGAACCAACATTGTCAATGCAGTCCTCCATCCTTGGCAATGGAAAACAATCTGGTACTGTTACAGAATTAACTCTATGATAATCCATACAAAATCGAACTGTTCCGTCAGCTTTAGGAACCAGGATACATGGAGAGCTCCACGGACTCACGATGGGCTTTGCAAGATTCTCCTGCAACATATACTCAACCTCTTTCCTCATTGCAGCCCTCTTTGCAGCATTCATCCGATAAGGATGCTGTTTAATGGGAAGAGCATCTCGGACATTAATGTCATGATAAAGAACATCAGTTTGTCTAGGTATGTCCCCAAAAATCTGAGGAAAACTTTGAATTAGTGTCACAATGTCTACATACTGATCCTCTGTCAAATGACACAGCAGCTTAGAAGGATCAGCTAAAATCTCAGAATTAGATAGTGGTGTGAAAGGCAACGGGTCAATCTGTACTCTCACCTCATCAACATCAAACTCAGCATTAACAGGAAATGATGGTTCTGTCTTACAACTCACAGCAACAGATGAAATCACGGGCCCGGTGTTCTCCTCTGAACAGTGAAATGCTTCCTTCCTGGAATGATAAGCTTTGAGCATATTAATGTGACACACGTTTTTGTCTCTTACGATCAGGTTTGATTTTGATTTATTGGTTTATTTAAAAGGGGACAGTGCAATTTCATAAAACGCATGAACAAACGTGGTTAAAAAAGCCAGAATTAGCCAAAAGGCTATTTTTCATCTGTAGTCCCCTGGCCAAGATGTAAAAAAAAGCATTACAATACAAACAAGAAAATACATTTACAATTCTATGGCAAATTGACTACAATATAACTACAATATAAATAACACTATAAAATAACGTTACAATAATAAGACACACAAAAACACATTTTCAAAAAGGCTATAGTATATTAAATATATAATACAGCTCAATAGGCTCTGCTTTTAATGTTGGCAGACATAATTATTAATGAGCCAAATTTTCACTTTTTTTGTAAAAGCCTTGTAAGTGTTGAGCTGTCTAACCTCCTCTGGTATAGAATTCCATTCAGCAGCGCCCCCCACTGACCAGGCCGAGCGACTAAAAGTGCTCCTGCACAGAGGGATGACACAGTCTCTGGCAGAGCCTCGAGTGATGCGCTCAGAGCTGTTTCTTTGGCTGATGAACTCAGCCAGAGGAGCTGGGGCCAAATCATGTGTCACTTTGTATATAAGACTCAAATCTAAAAACTTATGAATACTGTCCCAGTCTAAAAGGCTATATTTTTTTAAAATTGCACAGTGATGGTAGTGCCTTGGTTTTTTGTCCATGATTTTAATGGCTTGTTTATGTAATGTTTCCAAAGGTATTTTTGCGCTCTGACTTGCTTGAGACCAACTTGTTAAACAGTAGTTGAGGTGGCTGAAAATCGTGGAATGTAAATAAATTAGTGCAGCTTCGGTTGACATGTCATTTCGAATTGAGCGGAAATTTGCAAGATTAAACTTGATTATTCTACATAATTTTTCAATATGGGCTTTAAAGGAGAGATGTGAATCTATTACTAAGCCAAGATATTTGTATTGATTTACGATTCGTAATTTTTCTCCAGCAACTATTATGTCCGAATTAAATGAAACTCTATAGATTTTACTGAAGAACATACCTACAGTTTTTGAGATATTTAGCTGCAGGCAGTTCTCCTGCAGCCAGGATGTAACACGAGTCATGGCTTTAGTCAGTTTATCTGCAACAATGTCTTTAGAGCGACCATGAACAAATAGAACAGTGTCATCCGCATACATTAAACATTCTACTTCAGAGCAAACATTAGGCAAGTCATTGACATAAAGGCTAAATAAGAGGGGCCCTAATATTGAACCCTGAGGAACCCCGGTAGTTAGCTTAAGAGACTCAGAATTGCAGTTGTTAATTAGTACAGATTGTGTACGATCATGCAGGTAGGATTCAAACCTGCTAACAGTATCACAAGAGAATTTAAATTGTGGAAGCTTGTTGAGTAGAACTGAGTGGTTCACTGTATCAAAGGCTTTTTGAGATCCAAGAATACCGCCCCTACTACTCCCCCCTTGTCAAGAGAAGATTTTATTTTCTCGATAAAAAGGCACGTAGCCGTTTCAGTAGAGTGTTTGGACCTAAACCCAAACTGCATTGCGTGAAAAGAGTGGGAGCTACTGTGTAAGTACTGGACAGTCTGCTCAGCCACCCATTTTTCTGCAATTTTAGAAATGGCCGGAAGAATGCTTATTGGTCGGTAGTTATTCACGGAGGTAGATAGACCAGACTTAAAAACTGGCGTAACAATAGCAGATTTCCAGGCCTTTGGAAAGTGACCACTGGAAATAGATAGATTAATAATAGAAGCAATGGGAGTAGCTAGAGCGGATCCTATATCTTTATGCATGTTCGTGTCCATACCAAATACATCCCTGGCCTTAGATGGTTTAAGTGTTTTAATTATGTCAATGACTTTAGTCTCAGTGATGTTTGCTATGAAGAAAGACTGTGTTGCAGACACTAAGTGTTCATTTGTTTGTTTTATTGTAAAGTTCTTAGAGATTTCTGCTACCGATTTAATAAAATAGTTGTTAAAAGCATCAGCTATTACCTTGGGTTCTGTTAAAAAGTCTCGATTTAATTCAATTTGCATTTGTTTTGTCTTATTTTTGTGGGACTCACCTGTCCGTTTTTTATGTAATGCCAGGTTATTTTAGAATTTCCACGTGCACTATTCAAAGCAGTAATGAAAAAGTCAGCTTTAGATCTCCTTATTTCTCTCACTACTCTATTTCTCAAAGTGATAAATTGATGCCTGTTATATCCTGATTTTACAGCCAGCTTCAAAGAATGATCTCGTTCCTGCATCAATTTCAGAAAAGATTCATTTAACCATGGAAGGCCATTTTTTTTTTTAGCTCGTAATCTAATTTTCCGTGTAAATTGTGTAATAATTTGCTGTATTTTATTAGAAAATAGAGAACAATCCTTGTCCAAGTTAATCCCAGAGAGTAATTCAACCCAGTTTACATCATTGATTGAATCTATGAAGTTTTGTTGTTCCTGCTTTGGTATCCTAAAGGATTCTGTGGCTGGCAAAGGTTTAAAACGCTTTTTATTTAATTTTCTGGTGACCATTATGAGATTGTGATCAGACAATCCAGTAAGCAGATTATATGATTTCAAAATCCTTTCTGACTTGTTTGTAAAAGCTAAATCAATTTGAGAGCTCGTAGAGTTTGTAATTCTCATAGCACCATTAATCACCTGAGCCATATCCATTTTATCCATTACCTTTTTCAAGTTTTTCCTGATTTGCTTAACTTCTTTTGTTTGCTTAACAAAAGAAAGAGAAGAAAGGGCTTGAACTTTACTTGCCGATGTAGAAAGGGCCTGACAGCCGCCTGCGGAGGCCAGCGAGCCGGCCGCTCCGGCAAGATCCGCACCAGCCTGTAGACCGCCGACAACACACCCCCGCGCCGACCCCACCAAGGCTCCCACGGCACAGCTCAATGAGCACGATGGACTCCGGTGAAACGGCGCTCCCCGGCCATCCCGGATGGCGTCCTCATCCAAACACCCAACCGACGTGGGCATCCCATAAGGCGGAGGGGGCAGAGCAGCGAAGCCGATTGACCCACCGCCAATCCCCAACGGATCCGCCCAACCGGCGACCACATCCGCACCAAACACCGATCTCTGTAAGTTCCTTGGGATGCTCCTGCAGTAGTCAGATGTGATGATATGGTGGCTATCTGATGTTGAACCATTTGTCGGACCGGGGCATTGATGGATGTCCCCGGACAGCAAAAGGCAGATGGTGATTATTAGTGCGAGGCTCTGTTGCGGCTTGAGTGCCGATTTGGTGTGCTTCTTTCTGATTTCGCTGTACAGATGTGGATATATGAAAGTAACAGCCAGGACGTGTTTTCCAAGTCCAAGATGTTTGGTAACTTTAATTATCACAAAGTCCACTGATATAGGTTTAGTTATGCTGTTAGAACTATAAGTGTCATTCAGAATTTGACTAGTTTCTATGTAAAAAAAGGTGTTTGTAAGCAGTGCACAAGCAAAGAGTGCTCCAGGACTACCTCGTAAGGACCAACAAAACGTGCAGACAACGCAGATCCTGAAATTGGTAATAACACAAGCACCCTGTCACCTATTGAAAATGATCGTGACACTGCTGCTTTATCAAAATGCTGTTTCATGCTAGACTGAGCTTCAGAGAGAGCTTCTTTAGCACGAGCACAGGCTTCATGAACTCGTTCACGAAAACGAGCCACATAATCAAGAATGTTCTTTGTAGGACTCAAACTGTCATCCAGACCAAGCATTTGCTCCTTAAGAACTTTCAGTGGTCCTCGGACACTATGTCCAAAAACCAGTTCAGTTGGACTGAACCGCAAAGACTCCAGAGTGGTTTCACGAACAGCAAAAAGAACAAGTGGCACACCCTCATCCCACTCATTCCCTGTCTCCCAACAATATTTCTTCAACATAGACTTAAGTGTCTGGTGGAATCTCTCGAGCACACCTTGACTCTCTGGATGGTAAGGACGGGAAGTACGGTGACGGACCCCCAGTGAACTCAAAGTTTGTGTGAACAACTTCGACATAAAATTTGTGCCTTGGTCCGTTTGTACTAACTTAGGCAGACCAAAAGTAGAAAAGAATTTTACTAGTGCCTTAACGACCGCTTTAGCCGTAATTTTTCGCAATGGCACTGCTTCTGGGTAGCGAGTCGCTATGCACATCATCAGTCTTTGTTTTAGGCAATGGCCCGACACAATCCACGATCACATGCTCAAAAGGTTCACCGAGCACCGGAATTGGAACTAACGGTGCGGGAGGAATTACTTGGTTTGGTTTACCCATATCCTGACAAGTAGAGCACGATCGGCAATAATCAGCCACATCTCTTTTCAACCTAGGCCAAAAAAAAAATTACGCAACACACGGGTATATGTCTTGGTCACCCCTAAATGTCCTGACATAACATGGTCATGGGCGAGTGAAAGCACATGTGCACGATACCCTACAGGCACAACTACCTGACAAACAGTAGAACACTCGACATCAACTACTCTAGGCCGCCATTTCCGCAGCAATAAACCATCTTCGATGAAATATGATGTATCCCCTTTAACATCAGACACCGCATCAAAGCACTTCATTAAAGTTTTATCATCCCGTTTAGCTTTGATTAACTTTTCGTGACTAACAGGTAACGAAGATATCAACAGATCACTAACCTTGTCTTTCCCTGTGTCCTGAGGCACGTGATCTCCTACAACTGCATCACCATCTGAGCACATGAATGCAGGTCGCACACCGACATCCACAAAACCTGCAATCAACTCAGTCTGCAAATACACACGATGCAGTGGCACTTTCAAAATGTTCATGCTAATACCTTGCACCAGGATACTGGAATCCAAACAGGACTTCTCTGAAAATGGCAGCACATCCCCACATATGAATGAGCATGCAGCTCCAGTGTCTCGCAACACCCGAATCTTGACTCGATCATCTGGTTGGCCGCTGAAAGATACAAAACCTTCCAACAAGAATGGTTGTTAACCCTCTGGGGTCTGAAATCACGCCGGCGTGATTTGCTCGCTTTTTTTCTTATCAGTGCAAAAGAGACTCAAAATACTCTGTTGATTTTGATCTTACATTTAAGTGTTATACATCATTCAAAACTGTTAAATGTCTTCTTTTATTTGTGTACACACATAATAAAAACAAAATGTTGTGTTTTTCGTAAAATAAATAAAATAAACATGATGCGCGTTCTGTCCTCTCTCTCAATGTGAAGCTCATTCTGAAACGCGACAGAACATGATCTGTAATTTAGCTAATGTTTGTCACACAAACTTGAAACGTATGTCTTTACAACGCTTAGAGTCTCTATTTTTAAATGATGTAAATTACATCAAAAACAAAAAATTCTATGTTTAAGTAATCCGTATGAAAGCAGCGACATATACAGTTTCTCAAACGGGCCTCATTAGCGATAATGTGACCACGCCCACGTGAAACAGCTGTTCGCATACTAATGAGCCACGTGGAGGAACGCGATCAACTACCTCAACACAAAGAATCAGATTCAGCACCTTCAGTACTACTCTGCTTTTCATGAGTGGAAGTCTGTTTTTAATCTGTGTTTGTGCTGTGCCCTTGGATTTACCTCAGAAGAGTTAGAAGAACAAGATTTGATTATGAGATTTTTAAAGGTGCCATGTGGAATGTCTGCCAAAAAATAAATTTAATTTTCCACATATTCCATACCAGATGGGGGCAGTATACCTCCAGAAAGTTGGCCTACTCTAGTCTGTTTTTTAGTTTCGGGTTGTTAATCTTCTAAAACCGTCAAATCGTCCGCTTTGTCCCGCCAAAGCCTATTTTGAACGGTGAGTGATGTAGAATATAATGACTGCTGCGCTTGACAGGGCTTATAATGAGCAGAGAGGGAGAGAGAGAGCGTCCCGGCCGCGCGCGCGCACTCTCACGTCTTCAAACAACACGAGCGCAGTCCTCCTGCTCTCTCTCTCTCCCTCGCGCATATTAATCAAATCAACTGACACGATAGTAAGACCGCAGTTCATTTGGAGATTTTTAGAGATTAGAGACTCAATGAACAACATCTCAACACTAAATTATAAAGGCCGGTCTCATATAGACGCGATTGACATCAGGTTCAAGTCCACCCACAAGCCGTGCGAGTTATACGTGTACTGCAGTTTGGCTGGTGGTTATGTATGTTGCCCGCATACCGCCTCCCATGGCCGAAACTGGTATTATGACACCGGCCGGGCCGGGGCTAGTAATTTAGCATGCTAATTCAGGTTTATATCTCGGCAGGACTATAACTTGTAATTTTTTTAATGACATCATTGCATTTATTTCTTCTCATTCTTTTGATACGTGTAGCTCATTTTTTGGATATTGTTACCTCAATTTTTACATATGGCACCTTTAAGGTAAGACATGTTATTGTTATAGTAGCATGTTAGCTGCAGCATGTTATTGTTGCATAAACTTTACATTGTAGCTACTAGTTAAACTGGTGCCAGACTAAAATGTACGTTATAAAATGTGATTGGAGTTAAAAACATGAGGTCTAATGCTAAATGTATATTCATGTAGCCTATGACACCATGACATCGCATTCAGTAAATGTTTGCACGTGCTGAGTTAGAGTCACGCGCTGTGGGTTTGAAAAGCAAAACAAATAAAACATTATAGGCTTCATGTTTTTACTCCAACATTTCATAACGTCGTAACGAATGGAAACGAAGTAACATGATAATCCATAGTTTTCTCTAGTGTAGTGTCACTGAACTTTTTAACGATTTATAGGCTGCCTTCTATAGGCTATTGTTATTATTTCATGCAGCCCTACATATGCCTACAAGGCACAACACACTTGGGAGTTCATATATATAGTGTATGTATGTATTTAGTAAATTTCATAATTGTAACCAGAAAAATCTAAAATAGTTTCTCCTGATATCAGCATGTTCTCATGTGTTTTTTTTTCCTAAATGTTTTCTTTTACAGGGACCAGAAGACACTGATGAGTCCTGCTGACATTCACATGAGTCTCTCTAGATGAACATGGTAAAAAATCAAACACTTTGGAGATGACAGGTATGTAGCCTACTATGTTTTAGGAATGTCTTTAGATCAGTGTGTACTAATGTGCTTTTTTGTCATTTGATGTGTATCTTTGGATAGTGTTGTGTTGTAAATAAATCCAAACCATCTAAAAGCCATTATTTTTTAAGTCTCTCCTCACTCTTTGTGCAAGGTTCCTGATAATGACAGCTGATAGCACCTTATAGGGCCATTAGGGGAGGGTCTTTGTCTTTCTCAGGTGTGAAACACTAAATATTCATGGGTTGATGGTTCATGGTTCACGCCTCCTCGCATAAAGCTTTCTAACACAAAACACGTCTTACAAATTTTAAATCAATATATTGTCTTATCTAAATGAGTAGTCAGGATGATTTTCACATAGTTTTGAAGCAAATATTCTAGGCCACGTGATACAATTTTCAAAAGTCTTGTGAATAAATAATTAGTATGGGTTTTATTACCTTATTTCAGGGACAATGTTTTTTAGTTTTTTCACAAACCACGCATAAACGTCATTATCTCAAAACTAAAAATGTTTACATACATGCTGCTGACATATTACTGTAGCAGAGTTTGTGCTGAATACAGTGTAATCAGACTTTAGCCATGAAAATGTCACAAGTATCAGAAATAAGCACAAATGTCAGAGCATGTCAGAACACTTCCAGGACCCAGAAAACACCTCAGACCCCAGAGGGTTAAACAGAGTCAGACACTGAAATTGTTTTTACCAAACCAACAGTTTGTGCACTGGAAGAATTTTGCTGTTTCCTTTTAAGTACTATACAATCGGCAATTACATGACCCATTTTGTGACAATAAAAACACTCGCGCTTTTCTTTAGCTGGTTCTACTCTTGTTTTAGTTCCAGCGGCGTGCAGCGGAAACCCTGCATAATCATTTATGTCACAACGCATGGTACTAAACACATTTATATGAGTCAATGCAAACTCATCCCCTAGTACAGCAGCCGCAGACAGTACCATCACCTTCTGTTCCTTCAAGTACAAAACAATGCGTTCAGGTAAACACTTTTTAAAATCTTCAAGGAGTGCTAATTCACGCAAGGAAGAAAAATCATTAACATGACTCGAAGCGCACCACTTGTCAAACAAAACTCCCTTCTCACGTGCAATTTCGACAAAAGTCTGATTACTACTCTTCCTATGATTCCGAAACTTCTGTCGGTAAGCTTCGGCACCAATTCGTATGCATGCAGAATAGCTGCTTTCACAATCTCATATTTCAGACTATCTTCTATAGACAAAGTAAAAAAAACTTCCGTGGCTTTTCCCAAAAGCCTACATTGCAACAGCAATGTCCACACTTCCTTTGGCCAATTTAACGAAACAGCAATTCTCTCAAATGCACCAAACTAACGGTCCACTTCCATCTCCCTAAATAACGGCACTGTAGTAAACTTATTTCTTCTCAAGTGTAGAAACTCAGAAGCGAAGACCAGGAGACTCGGGCAGTATCTTAAGCAGGATTCTGTCACGGTACAAAAGGAGAGGGAGAACTCAAATGCAGCATAAGGATTTATTTAACAAAAGAAAACAAAACACAAAGCAAAACCCACAAGGGGGAAAACATAATAAATGAACATGAAACAAACACTGGGTCAAGAATACAGGGAACACCAACCAGGAACAGAGAAACATCTGACAATGACAACGAACCGACAAAGACTGCAAACATGAGGAGACTTATAAAGGGAACAAATTTAAGAGGGAACAGGTGGAGAAACTCAAACACTAATCAGGTAACGAGCGGGAGGGAACAAACAATGACAGAGGCACATGGCCCAACATAACAACCACCCATGTGCAACACAAGACAGGACAGACATGTGACATAACCCCCTCCCTACGGAGCCGCTACCAGACGGGGCAGGAAGGAAACATCAGGCGGAACGGGAGGGACAGACCAGGGCGGAACGGGACATCGACCGGCCAGGGCGAGACAGAGTTCATCAGGCAGCCAGGGCGGCTCGGGAACAGACACTCGAACTGGCTCCGGCTCGGGAACAGACACTGGAACTGGCTCCGGCTCGGGAACAGACACTGGAACTGGCTCCGGCTCGGGAACAGACACTGGAACTGGCTCCGGCTCGGGAACAGACACTGGAACTGGCTCCGGCTCGGGAACAGACACTGGAACTGGCTCCGGCTCGGGAACAGACACTGGAACTGGCTCCGGCTCGGGAACAGACACTGGAACTGGCTCCGGCTCGGGAACAGACACTGGAACTGGCTCCGGCTCGGGAACAGACACTGGAACTGGCTCCGGCTCGGGAACAGACACTGGAACTGGCTCCGGCTCGGGAACAGACACTGGAACTGGCTCCGGCTCGGGAACAGACACTGGAACTGGCTCCGGCTCGGGAACAGACACTGGAACTGGCTCCGGCTCGGGAACAGACACTGGAACTGGCTCCGGCTCGGGAACAGACACTGGAACTGGCTCCGGCTCGGGAACAGACACTGGAACTGGCTCCGGCTCGGGAACAGACACTGGAACTGGCTCCGGCTCGGGAACAGACACTGGAACTGGCTCCGGCTCGGGAACAGACACTGGAACTGGCTCCGGCTCGGGAACAGACACTGGAACTGGCTCCGGCTCGGGAACAGACACTGGAACTGGCTCCGGCTCGGGAACAGACACTGGAACTGGCTCCGGCTCGGGAACAACAGCAGACACCGGCTCAGGAACAGCAGACACCGGCTCAGGAACAGCAGACACCGGCTCAGGAACAGCAGACACCGGCTCAGGAACAGCAGACACCGGCTCAGGAACAGCAGACACCGGCTCAGGAACAGCAGACACCGGCTCAGGAACAGCAGACACCGGCTCAGGAACAGCAGACACCGGCTCAGGAACAGCAGACACCGGCTCAGGAACAGCAGACACCGGCTCAGGAACAGCAGACACCGGCTCAGGAACAGCAGACACCGGCTCAGGAACAGCAGACACCGGCTCAGGAACAGCAGACACCGGCTCAGGAACAGCAGACACCGGCTCAGGAACAGCAGACACCGGCTCAGGAACAGCAGACACCGGCTCAGGAACAGCAGACACCGGCTCAGGAACAGCAGACACCGGCTCAGGAACAGCAGACACCGGCTCCGGCTCTGGAGCAGACACTGGCACTGGCTCCGGCTCTGGAGCAGACACTGGCACCGGCTCAGAAACAGGCTCTGGCTCAGAAACAGCTACCAGAACAGCAACTAGGACAGACACAAATACAGACACTAACTCCGACTCAGGAACCGACACTGGCTTCGGCTCTGGAACAGGCACTGGTTCAGGAACAGGAACAGGCACTGGCTCCGGCTCAGGAACAGGCACCGGCTCCGCCTCTGGAACAGGCACCGGCTCCGCCTCTGGAACAGGCACCGGCTCCGCCTCTGGAACAGGCACCGGCTCCGCCTCTGGAACAGGCACCGGCTCCGCCCCTGGAACAGGCACCGGCTCCGCCCCTGGAACAGGCACCGGCTCCGCCCCTGGAACAGGCACCGGCTCCGCCCCTGGAACAGGCACCGGCTCCGCCTCTGGAACGGGCACCGGCTCCGCCTCTGGAACAGGCACCGGCTCCGCCCCCGAAACAGGCACCGGCTCCGCCCCCGAAACGCCAAACACCGGCATGTCCAGAATCCGGGCCAGACGCTCCAGATAGTCCCAGCTCAGGAAGGCCGACGGAGCGCCAACGGTCTCGGACTGGTCAGACGGGACGTGAACATTCTCTCGCTGTGCAGACAGGACATGAACAGTCTCTCTCTGGGCAGACGGGACGTGGACAGTCTCTCTCTGGGCAGACGTGACCTGAACAGTCTCTGGCTGGGCAGACGTGACGTGAACACTCTCTCGCTGGGCAGACGGGACGTGAGCAGTCTCTCGCTGGGCAGACGGGACGTGAGCAGTCTCTCGCTGGGCAGACGGGACGTGAGCAGTCTCTCGCTGGGCAGACGGATTTCCTCTCCTCCGTCCATGACGGCGAGAAGTCGGCTCTGAACTGCCCTCCACTGGTACAGGATCGTAAGGAGGCCAGGATGGAGAGTGATGTTGACCCTCCTCTCGACCACCTCCTCCTCCTTTACAACCTCCCCGGGTCCCACGAAAAATTACCTGGCGGGTCCCCCGAAAATCTCTCCTGTGACCTCCACGGGTCTCAGAAACCCTGGCCAAGCGCTCCGACTCCTCCCTTTGATGAGCCATCAAAGCGAACGCTTGGAAGATGTTCATTCCTCCGGATTCCTTACCGGGCCGAGTCCTTCGGTCCCCGCCGATAGGACGGAACTGGGTTGCTCCAAACGTGGAGATGGCGTAGTCCGGGCAATCCAGATCATCATCGTCCATATACATGTCATTCAGGCCTCAGGAACAGAGAAAAAAAAAAAAAAAAAAAAAAAAATCCTTCTACTGCTGAGTTCAAAAATGGTCGGTTCGTTCTGTCACGGTACAAAAGGAGAGGGAGAACTCAAATGCAGCATAAGGATTTATTTAACAAAAGAAAACAAAACACAAAGCAAAACCCACAAGGGGGAAAACATAATAAATGAACATGAAACAAACACTGGGTCAAGAATACAGGGAACACCAACCAGGAACAGAGAAACATCTGACAATGACAACGAACCGACAAAGACTGCTTCTTCTTCTTCTTCTTCTTCTTCTATTTTTTAAATGGCGGTTGACAACAATTTATTGCATTACCGCCACCGCTGGACTGGAGTGTATAACAGGAGATATATATTTTCTATAAAATTAAATTCTTTCCAAAAGCCCTGTATTTTTTAAAAACAAAAACAAAAAATGAAAAATCTTCTCAGCATTTCTTTGTAAAATATTACTATATTCAAATATAATTTCATTGGCTTCTACTTGAGCAATAAGCCTCTGCCTATCTTGATAATATTTTAAACAATAAATCAATACATGCTCTACTGTTTCAGGGGTAGGCCTTATACAATGCCCACAGTTGCCATCAACATGTTTTTTCATTAGAAATAAGGTACTATTAAGTCTGGTATGCCCAATTCTCAACCTGGACAATACCACTTCCTCATGTCTAGATCTAGTTGAACCTGCAACCTTTTTAACTTTAGGCTGAATCCTAAAAAGATGTCTCCCACATGATTCATTATCCCAAAAGAATTGCCATTTTCCATAAGTTCTTGTTTTAATAATACTCTTAACCTCTGCTTTACTATATTTTATGTACACATCAATGTTGTCTTTCCCTGCTGCTTTCTTGGCATATATATCAGCCAACTCATTCCCCTCCACCCCTATATGGGCTGGAACCCATAAGAATGAAAATTTTAAACCCGCCTTCTGCAATCCACTTGATAACTGTAAAATTTCTAGAAGAATGTCTTTCCTAGATCCTGAGTGTGAATTCTTGATACTTAAAAGAGCAGAACTAGAGTCAGATGCTATAACAATTTTTCTATTACCCCTATTACTTTCTACCCATAACAGGGCAAACCATATAGCTACAAGCTCTGCCGTATATACAGCCAAATCATCATTTAGCCTTTTACCTACAGCCAGCCCAAATTCAGGCACCACATGCGCCACTCCCACCCTTTTATCAGTTCTTTTCGACGCATCTGTAAATATGATTATGTCCTGTCTGTAATGATCTATATATCTATGAACTCTGCATTTATCCACTTCCTTCTCCTGCTTTTCTTCAAGTAATCCTAGATCCACTTTTAGTTCCTCAAAAGTCCAAGGGGGAACTGTGGAGTATGGTACTGTAGTACAGATATTAAGTTCACTTAACCCCATATTCTCAACTTTATGTTTGATAGACCACCCAAAGCTTTTAACTCCCTCTTTCAGTCGCTCTTGACAGTTTCTTAATACTGGCTGTGCAATATGATCATGATTATGTCCCATAAGATTAGCCCAGTACACTAGGGCAAGCTGATCTCTTCTCAAATACAAGGGCATCTCCCCCACTTCCACTTGGATGGCTGCCACTGGAGAGGTTTTAACAGCTCCACTACATATTCTCAAGGCCTGGTTTTGCATTACATCAAGTTTGTATAATAATGACTTGGAAGCTGACCCATATGCTACACATCCATAATCAAACACTGATCTCATTAGACCAGTGTAAATTGCTCTCAATGCTGACCCAGAAGCACCCCACTCAACCCCACACAAGCATCTCATTACATTTATAATTTTCTTACACTTTTCCACCATCTTCTGTATATGAAATGCCCATGTCAACTTCCTATCAAACCATACTCCCAAATACTTAAAAACCTCTGCTCTTTCCAGCTCTCTACCTGACATGTGAATTTTAAATTCTGGTCTTATGTTCCCCCTAGAAAAGAACATAACTTTTGTTTTCTCTACTGAAATCCTAAATCCCCACTGTACTGCCCATTTCTGGACTTCATTTACTGCAATCTGCATTTTCTTTACTATGAAGTCCAAATTCCTCCCTTTCTTCCACATGGCTCCATCATCAGCAAACAAAGCTACTCCATCATGCCCCTGCACATTTTTAAATATCTGATCTATCATTATAGCAAAAAATATAGGGCTAACAATACTCCCCTGAGGAGTACCATTCTCAATTATATATTCAGCACTTAATTCCCCATTTATTTTAACCCTTAAACTTCTTTCAGACAAAAAAGCTTTTATCCACTGGAGCATTCTGCCCCCAATCCCCATTTGCTGCATCCTGATTAATAGGACAAAGACTGCAAACATGAGGAGACTTATAAAGGGAACAAATCAAGAGGGAACAGGTGGAGAAACTCAAACACTAATCAGGTAACGAGCGGGAGGGAACAAACAATGACAGAGGCACATGGCCCAACATAACAACCACCCATGTGCAACACAAGACAGGACAGACATGTGACAGATTCTTTATTGAGCACAAGCTGGAGTTGCTGTAGTCTCTTCCAAGCGTCGTCACGAGTCTAACTCAGGGAGCAATTCCCTCACAATTATAACAATCTTAAAAGGGGAGGAACTTGCAAAGCATGTGAATGATGTAAACAGGTTTAGGGAACCAGTTATAGATTGAAACTGTCGCCCATCTCGGTCCAAATCAAATTCCTATTCAAACACTGAGAGTTAAGAAAACAGGACCAAGGGTCTTATAATAGAGGGAAACAGGAATGTCAGGAAGAAGCAATTAAGAGTTTCAGTAATCTGACAAATACAGAAAAAACGGATTTGCCAGATTCTCGTGCTGGAAACTGTTTCAAAGCTGATATTCTAACTTGAAATGCACATTCTCAGTTATAAATTGGTATTGGAATCTAAATTAAACATTAAATAAATTTGTAACACTTCAATCCCCTCTTTGGGAGTTCTAAATAACTCCCACACTATATACAAATTTAAACACTTAAAAATTCATTCTTGCAACTTGTAATCGTTACAGGCACATAGCTTGCTCTGTGTTGGTGTTTCTGCAATTGCATGTTGACACAGAAACAAAACATGCAATTAGGGTCCGTGAGTCTTTTCTGGTTGGAACTGTGATTTTCTCGTGATCAATCAAGTTTCTGAACCATGAAGAATTATCTTCAGTCATCTTGGTGTAAATTTTGCTGAAAGATCAAGAATGTCTTGTTGGACCACCATGTTTGTGCACAAGTGAGTCCTGGAATGCAGCCATCTTCGGATGTGACATGCAAACGTTCTTTTCCAGCAAACAAGGCGTTTTTGACATATTCATCAGCTCTAAGAATATGTTGTTTCTGGAATCCGGACTTTGTGCGATCTTCATGATGTGTAGTAGTATGACAATCTTGATCATGTCGATGGATGACTGAAGGTTTCGTACTGTAGTCTCTGCGTTGTGTATTTTTTCTTTTCTTTCTCATTTTGTGATAGTTGGCTCGGCAGTGGGTCTCGTTGTTTTCTAGAGGGGCGGTGAGGAGGTCGGTGCATATTGTCTTGGGTCAGCCATCAAGAGGTATCTGCACAAAGGAAGACAGAAAACAAAAGACAGGAGCAGTAATTGTTCAACACTATAGGGTTGTGTTCTTTTCCGAGTCTATTGCTATTGTTGTTCCTTCTTTCCCTATTTCTTAATTATTTTGACACCTAAAGAAACAGTGAGGTTAGGATTCAGTAATGGGTGGGGAAGGCCTATGAGGGAGTCTTCGCCCAGGGTTTTGCCCCCGAGGCATATTGCTTTTCGGTTCTTCCCTGGGTTCCTCACTGGTTCGTGTCCTATACTATCCCTTTAGGTTCAGGAACAATTTTACATTGTGACACATGAGTCCAGGTTTTCTTTCCCTGACACAATACTGCAGCTGCTGTAATCAACATCACTTGATGTGGTCCGTACCACTTAGGTTCTAATGGCTTGTTTCTAAATGACTCATTATTGTGGACACTGCATGAGGGCATTTTACGTTTACAGTCTGACCTAACACTATTACTGATGAAAGGCCGGTGCTGTAGAATAACATTTAACCCTCTGGGGTCTGAGGTGTTTTTAAGGCCTTTGAGGTGTTTTGACATGCTCTGACATTTGTGCTTATTTCAGCTACTTACAACATACCATTGGCCAACATGTAATTTGGCTGTATTCAGCACAAACTCTGCTACAATAATATGTGAGCAAAATAGATGTACATGTTTGCATTTTATAGAAAAAAAATATTATGCGTGGTTAGTAAGTTTTGGGAAAAAAATTGTCACCGCAATAAGGCCATATAACACATACTGAACAGTTGTCCACAAGACTTTTGAGTAACTATTCTTGTAGGCTAGAATTTTTACTACAAAATGATGTGAAAATCATTCTGACCACTCTTTCACAAACAACAATATAACAATTAAAATTTTGTAAGTCAGTTTTTGTGTCAGCACTGCTGTATGCGTGGGAGTGTCAATGGCCATGAATATTAATGAGATTCACACCAGGGGAGACAAAAGACACTCCCCCAAAGGCTAATGCCCCATCAATGTGCTGTGAGGCAACCTGAACAAAGAATGACAAGAGATGCAAAGGTTTGGTTTTTCAATCTGTTTTATTGTAATTCCTAGAACACATTACTATTTTTTATATATTTTAAAATATTAAGCAGCACAACTGGTTTCAACATTGATTTTTTAAAAATAAATCATCATTTCAGAATGATTTCTGAAGGATCATGTGACACTGAAGACTGAAGTAATGATGAATCACAGAACAACATTTTAAAATACAGTTAGGCTATTTTAGACTGTAATACTATTTCACAATATTACTGGGTTTTTTGTTTGTTTTTTAATCAAATATACGCAGACGTGATGAGCATCAGAGACTTCTAAAACAGTAAAAAAAAATTGCAAACTTTTGATGGATACCTGTATAAAATTCTATACCCATCCATTTATATTTGCTGATAACACAATCAAAGAAGCTGTATTATTATCATTATCAATCACTAATGGCCATGGATAAAAAAAAAAGACAACGTTTTTGTAATTTCACACAAGAATGGGTACTTGTATATTATGACGATGTAAACACAATTACATTTCATCTGTAAATATTATGTCTGTGCACTTACTCAGTATGATTCTCGATCGCACTGAGACTGAATGACACGCGTGCTCCTCTGCGGTGCTGGAGAAGGAGAGCGTGATGCAGACACAATCCTACAACAACAACAAAAACTGTTAGCATACATAATCCAAAGTAAACTGTGGGCAATTAATGGGTATGGACGAACAATGTATATCTCTTGATGGGCCATAGGACGGAGAAATATCTATTTATGGACCATACACCGCGAGAATCTGCTGATGGGCCATAACATATAGACCGCGCGCATTTAGAGCATTTCAAACATTTACACCTGTATTCACAATCATCTGTGCAGTATTTTAGCAGGATAAGCAGTGTCATAGGCTAACCAAAACAGAACATTTATATATAAAAATATAATGTCTAGTATTTAGACAGTATTTTACCGGAAGCTGAAATATATTTGCACTAAATCACATTATATTTAGGCTACACCTAAGCAGATATTTGCAAATAAGCTACATTACGCATAAGCTAATCAAAACTGAGTGAAATATATTTAATATACAAATGTTTAGAGAGTAACGTTATCATATTGAAAGTTTACACTTGAGCATGTACACGAATGTTATATTGTAAGGCAATACTAAGCAAAATATAATCTGAAAACATGAGTTCTATATGATCAGAAAAATAATTATATAACACTAAACAATATAACACTTACTCCGAACTTGTATCCTCGGCGGGATCAATTCTCTCTTCAAAATGCAGCCGTTCGTCGTCTTGAGTTGCAATAATCTTCCTCTGAGGAAAAAAGGTGAATTCTTCCTCGCTGTACAGAATCATCTGGCGGCCTCTTTACCGGAGTAGCGTGCCCGCTGTGCCATCCTCAAAACGCGATGAACTATCAGCGAATCTCATGAAGAAACTTTGTGTTTTTATGGCATTGATCGGGGGCGTGTGCGATGCATATAGATCACCTAAACTATTTACATGTGAATAGCGCCGGGGGCGTGGCGGCCTCAACTCATTAAAAATAATGAGGGGAGAAAGAAAAAACTGGACCTCTCCTTGGTTACAAACGGATTACATAAACTGTGAGTATTTGTTTTTTATATAAATTACTTCATTTAAAAGAAGAGAATTCAAGCTTCATAAAGAAAAAATTCTCGTGCCTGTGTGACAAGTATTCGCGGAGTTACAGTTAATCTTAGGACGTGTTTCAGAATGGACTTCACAGACAGAGAGAACGCAGAACTCGCGTCATGTTCGTTTTTCTTTATTTGGCGAAAAGCACAACACTTTGCTTTTATTGCGAGTATCCACAATAAAATAGACACTTAACAGGATCTAATGATGTATAACACTTAAATGTAAGATCAAAATCAACAGAGTATTTTGAGTCTCTTTTGCACTGATAAGAAAAAAAGCGAGCAAATCACGCCGGCGTGATTTCAGACCCCAGAGGGTTAAGGCTGTGAGTTTACTTAACCAGTGTCCCCCAAAGGAAAAGTGAGACAGTCACTTTCCTTTTGTTCTATTAAACAAAAACAAGTCTTTCATCTTTGTTGTAAGTTACTGGGGAAATTAAGCACTCACAGTCTCAATGATTAACACCTAAAACAGCTGCCTAACGTGGTTACTGATGATGGGAGGGGCTGCTTCAGAGCATCAAGCAGATTGAGCAGAAGCTGAGTAATATTGTTCACTTCTCTAACATTCTTTTTGTTTTTTCAACATTCTTTTCTCCAATGTCCAGGCTTACCACAGTAATAACAACTTCCCTCTTTCTTAGGACATTTACGTTTCGGTTGGTTCTCTGTGTTGACCTTAAAGGAGGCTGCTGCAATTTTTACTCTTGCCCTGTGTAAGGACTGGGCGGAATGACGAATCATCTGAGTAAATAAATGCATCCTTGCTAAAGTCCCAAAGCCTTCAGACTCAAAAGGCCTGAATGCAAAATTAACACACACACCCCCACCCACAAGTGAAGCCCGCTCAGGACAGAGCATGGTTTCGAGTTACAAGACATTTTATGACCCCTTCGGAATCCCAGAGGGTGTGATTCTTGCTAAAGAAGAAAGGAATTTCCCCATTAAAGACATTTTAATGAGATATATTTTATATGTTGTTATGTGGGTCTGAGTGCCCAGGGCCTATGAAGATACCTGAGTGTATTGTAGTTCTAAACGAACGATAAATGCCTGTATTATGCATTTTAATGAATAATCCAGCTAACACTGGCCGAAGTGTCCTGTTACAAGTTTACGACCCAAAAGAATGTGCATGCAGGACCTCTCTGTCCACACGACACACACCCATAAGAACTTTCAAGTTCTGTGTGTCTGTTACCCAGGTCCTATGGTTACCTGTGATAGTATCGTAGTTCTAAAATAACTACAAAATGCTTGGAAAGTATGCCTTTTAATGTAACTTTGCTGTGTCATCCAATTTATAAGTCGTTCTTCATGTTTAGAATCCTCTTGATCTGACCAAACCATATACACTCACCGGCCACTTTATTAGGTACACCTGTCCAACTGCTCCTTAACACTTAATTTCTAAGCAGCCAATCACATGGCGGCAACTCAGTGCATTTAGGCATGTAGACATGGTCAAGACAATCTCCTGCAGTTCAAACCGAGCATCAGTATGGGGAAGAAAGGTGATTTGAGTGACTTTGAACGTGGCATGATTGTTGGTGCCAGAAGGGCTGGTCTGAGTATTTCAGAAACTGCTAATCTACTGGGATTTTCACGCACAACCATCTCTAGGGTTTACAGAGAATGGTCCGAAAAAGAAAAAACGTCCAGTGAGCGGCAGTTCTGTGGGCGGAAATGCCTTGTTGATGCCAGAGGTCAGAGGAGAATGGCCAGACTGGTTCGAGCTGATAGAAGGGCAACAGTGACTCAAATAACCACCCGTTACAACCAAGGTGGGCAGAAGAGCATCTCTGAACGCACAGTACGTCGAACTTTGAGGCAGATGGGCTACAGCAGCAGAAGACCACACCGGGTGCCACTCCTTTCAGCTAAGAACAGGAAACTGAGGCTACAATTTGCACATGCTCATCGAAATTGGACAATAGAAGATTGGAAAAACGTTGCCTGGTCTGATGAGTCTCGATTTCTTCTGCGACATTCGGATGGTAGGGTCAGAATTTGGCGTCTACAACATGAAAGCATGGATCCATCCTGCCTTGTATCAACGGTTCAGGCTGGTGGTGGTGGTGTCATGGTGTGGGGAATATTTTCTTGGCACTCTTTGGGCCCCTTGGTACCAATTGAGCATCGTTGCAACGCCACAGCCTACCTGAGTATTGTTGCTGACCATGTCCATCCCTTTATGACCACAATGTACCCAACTTCTGATGGCTACTTTCAGCAGGATAATGCGCCATGTCATAAAGCTGGAATCATCTCAGACTGGTTTCTTGAACATGACAATGAGTTTGCTGTACTCAAATGGCCTCCACAGTCACCAGATCTCAATCCAATAGAGCATCTTTGGGATGTGGTGGAACGGGAGATTCGCATCATGGATGTGCAGCCGACAAATCTGCGGCAACTGTGTGATGCCATCATGTCAATATGGACCAAACTCCCTGAGGAATGCTTCCAGCACCTTGTTGAATCTATGCCACAAAGAATTGAGGCAGTTCTGAAGGCAAAAGGGGGTCCAACCCGTTACTATCATGGGGTACCTAATAAAGTGGCCGGTGAGTGTATATATGTATACAAACCGTCAGATATGTGTTACTATGTTTTATCATCTCTGGAGTAAAATGGAACGCATTTTACGTCACCGTCATAAAACATGCAAAGTCGATCTCGATGAGACAAAGGAAAACCTTTGCCGCGCACTTTTCTCCCAGCTGATTGGTGCATTCACGCCAGGAGAGGCGTGAACCGAAATGTCTTCAAAGATACGCGCCAAGCTCCAACTCGGTCTCTTACGCTCCTACCTCTGACCTCCTTGCCTACATCTGCCTTAGTCATGTAGTCTCTGATACGATTTCCCCTCGGGAAATCCTTTCTTTCTTGTGTTTGTTTAAAAGTTTTGTTTTCTTTAAGTTTCCAACCTAATTCATCTCACAGGAGAGGAGATGAATTCAGCCGAATTTGGTAATGTTACCTCAAAGACTTTAAACCTCTGTTCAAAGCGCGCGCGCCGAACGCCACGTGACGCGCGCACACGGAACAAAGAACATCCGCTCATGCACGCGGCCGGGACAGGCCGTTTTAGGAACACGCAACAAGACACAGAGAGACCAAGAAACTTGTGCAAGTATATTTCTGTATCAGCTTCTAGGAAGCCTTAAGATGATGTTTTTCGTGTTGTTTCAGAGAGGTTACTGTCTGGGTGAAATTTACCAATGCTCTCTCTCTCTCTCTCTCTCTCTCTCTCTCTCTCTCTCTCTCTCTCTCTCTCTCTCTCTCTCTCTCTCTCTCTCTCTCTCTCTCTCTCTCTCTCTCTCTCTCTCTCTCTCTCTCTCTCTCTCTCTCTCTCCCTTTCTCCCTCTCTCCCCCTCTCTCTCTCCCCCTCTCTCTCTCTCTCTCTCTCTCTCTCTCTCTCTCTCTCCCCCACTCTCACTCTCACTCACGTGTTTTCCATCGTCTAGACTCCCCGCGTGTCTTTGTCATTAATGTTTGTAAATACATGTATTCCTGTAACGTAGTAAATGCATAGGCTAGTTATTTCTTATTAAAATTCATGATACTCATTTGATGGATTTACTGTGTCTGCTCAAAATTCCGGTCCCTGAAATGCCTAGATCAAAGCTACGAGCTTTACAAATTAAATATACCTTAAAGAGTATTTGTTTATAGGGCGGGAAGACTAATTCTTGTGGCCACAGAATTAATTTTCTTAAACTTGTAGAGAGTTTAAGGATGAACCAAACACAAATTAATCAAATGAATCTCTCATGGGATTCATTCAAATGTGATTCACCATTCCGGATCTGAACACCACATTCCAAAGTCACAAAAGTGGCTCCAGATTGTCTTCTCTGGCCAAGAAAACCCCCCAGAGAAGACTTTTATGGCCTTGCAGGCACCCAGAGATAAGCCTAAAAACAGGAAAAACGCTGTCAATGTTTCATCCTTAAGCAAGACAAAGCTGCTCAGAAATGGTGAAACGAGGCCTGACCACCAAGGGGTCTGACCACCTTTGACCTCCCTCCTGCAGCACCACTGCTGAGCAGGACAGAGATGTAAAACAGACCACGCTTTCATGGAACAGAGAGACTTACACAGACTTACACAGACTTTACATATCAAACCCATTAAAACTCACACAGAACAATACTCAGTGGACCTATAATCAAAATATATAACATAACATGATTATGTATTGAGTTACAACCCCTGTATGTGTCTATTCTGCTTAGATCACATCTAAGTCATGTAATTGTTATAAATATTAGGTGTGTGAATGAAAGTGTGTCATGATTCCTGTCAGCAGGATCGTATACGATAACATGTTCTTAATTCAGACGATGGCTTGATTGAAATCTGTGTAAAATGTTTTGTATGATTATAATAATCTATAATGTTTAAACTGTGGTCTCTTGTTCTCTGCTAAGTGCTGGAACCCAGCAGATCCCAGATAACGATGAGTAGGAACTCAATCCACCCCCTAAAATGATGCCATTGTCTCATTGGTCAGAATTCTCCAAAAGAGGTTGGGCCAACTTTTCAGCTAAAGACCCGAACCGAGGAGTTACAGTCAGTTCGTTCGGGGAGTTCAGAAACTTCCATCCAGGGAGTTCGGTTTTTAGTTCGGTTCGGTGTTAAATTAAGTTGGTGCCTCTCTCTATCAACAGCAAGAGAGTGTTCCCGTTCATGCTTCTCTCTGAAAACAACAAAGAGCGTGTTCGCACGCTTACTTCGACCAGACCAAATTAGACCAGCAGACAAATAACCTATCAAGATCGGGGTTAAAACAGCTCATTCAAGCCATCTAACTCGTCTTACTTTCATTTCTTCCTTTATTTTCTTTTTCGTTGAAAGTCTCGGTTGTAAGTTAAGCTTTGCTGCAAAGTTTCGTTTAAACGTTTCGACTACAAAGCCCTTACAACTTTAAAGACTTTCATCCATCCGCCAACACACCACGTGATTGGCGGCCCAAGATCTCGCAGGCACGAGGAGACAGCCAGCCACGGACACGGTGAACCCCCTACACACCGACGAAAAGGGGGTCCCTAAAGCAACACGGACAAGCAAGTAACACTCCAGACTCTTAACTGAACTGGTGCATTAATGTAAAATTAAATAACCCGCCAAAGAAACGATAGAAGGGTTAAATTAATGATTGATGGTTCGTTCAGGTCATGTCTTATAAGTGCATATAGAAACTTGGGATTTCACTATCTCACTCTTAAAACTCATTCTTTCCTCACTCTCTTTCTTTCTGCAACTTGTATGAATGCGTGTGCGTGTGTTTGTGTTAGATATTAGTTTTATGTTTTAGGATAATCAATAAAGTCTTGTTTATATTTTGGAAAGATATTTGCCTTGTGTTGTGCTTGCACATTTAATGTCTTGTACTGTCGATCTAAAGTTACCTTGCTAATACATAGTGTTTCACTATAGATTGGATATTTATATCTGTGCCAAGGTTATAATTACGGCCCGTTCAAATTAACTCTAAACGAGTCATTTGCTCGGTTCCATAGTGATTCGGTCAAGATTCATTGCAAATCGATGAATCATTCCTTTTGAGCTAAATTGGCCTTCCGGCCCCCCTTAAATACATTTTATGTATATTATTATTGATGTACATTCGTTACAAACTCTATAAATTAATTGAGCTAATTAATTTTACCTGTTTGTAAAACGTGATCTGTGTAGCTAATCGCAATCAACTTGTGGTTGGCTACCAAGATACACATGCAAGCATGCAGTTTTTGCATGCAGATAAAATAACGTATCATCCCTTATCAGGAGTTTTATTAATAATGTAAAGTTGATCTGGTCCAAACCTGTATGAATAATTATGAATTATTGTATACAAATTCCCCAAAATCGACCGGTTCATACCTTACACCTGACATCAGAGTCCCTTTCCCAAGTAGCTAACCTGTCTAGGTTACTTTGCAGGGTTCTAGTGGACCATGTGACGTCTAAGAAAGGCAATGCATTTCTATGCTCGGTCAAAAGACCATGAAACCATGCGCGAGCCAAGGGGCCATTATCAGTTAACACCTTCTCTGATGTGTCTGATATTCCACTGTATGCAGCAGCTGACTGACAAAATCTCTCTGTGTACTCACTAACAGTTTCACCCTTCTTCTGTACCAAACTAGTGATCTTTGACCAGTCCACTTTTGGTCCAACAATGCTTTTTAACACTCTCAGAACTCCCTCTCTCAATTCATCTTTTCTGGCATGTTGTAGTTCAGAAATAACAGCAGACTCAAAACTGTTGAATTCAGATTCAGTTAGAATTTGTGACATCAGCTGTGTGACTTCCGCCAACGACATGTCATAGAGACGAATTTTTTTGGACAATTCTCTCCTAAACTCTCCTAAAATTTCTTTGCACTGATGGCAAATTTTCAGCGATTCTCTCGATTTCTTTAGGACCTAAAGATAATTTGACTGCTTGTAGCTGCAGTATGGGGATTACAGATGGAACTGTTTCAACCCCTTTTGTATTCTGAGCCTTTTGTCTTGCTCCACACACTTCGACTGCATTTACATCTTTATCTATCAAACCAGAATTTCTAGTGTTTTCTAGTCTACAGAAAGACTGTAAAAAAGGATAGCTTTCATCTGACTGTTGGTCTTCAAAATCACATTTGGTTGAGGCCTTGTTATTGCCCACCTTTGTCTTGAAACAAGACACTTGAGACTGCAATTGTTTGTTTTGTTCATTTAACTTATCAATACACCCAGATTGTTCTTGTGCAATGGATAAGCTTTATTCTCTATGGCAACATAGTATGCCTTTCATGTTTTTCTTTCTGATACATGCACCTAACACCTTCTTGCATTCTTCAATAGACAAAACTTTGTCTGGATCAATACCAAATTTCTGTGTTAGTTCTTGTCTAACCTTTTCAGTGACTATTAGGTTCATGTGTTCTCCTAACAGTGTTTTGAATTTGCTATCTGACCACAAAGGTGTCGCAAGACCACCTTTTTGATTTGTGGGGATCAGTCTAGCATTTTTCCTAACCGTTTTGTGATGTTCTTTATCACACAATCAAAAACACAAAAATTTCTCTGATCAAACAGAGGCTACACTCGTTAACACAGATCAACTGTTGTTAAATCTTCCTTGTTACCAACACATCACAAACTATTAGCATGTTACGCTAATCTTCCCTACAAAAGAAAATGGATATTTCACCTTTTCAACTTTTAGGGGATAAACACATCCCTGTTTGAACAGAGGTTCACCAATATTAACACGCAATGTTAACCTTCCCTAACTTTAGAGGATAAACCTTCTCTAGCAACGTAGAGGATATCTAAAAACTTCCCTGCCTAAAAACAGAGGATCACTTTCATCTCTAAAAGAAAACTTTTAAAGGGTAACTTCGTTAACCAAACACTACAGCTGTCTGATAACTCTTTTCTCTGGCGGCACAGAGATATGTACTGGTCATTCAGCGGTTCTTTGAATAGAGTGAAACTCAAATTCAGCTCGCCGAGCTTGAGCTCGGTCTTCCGCCTCCATGCGTATTCGAGCAAGACGAACCTTTAAGTGCGCGCTCTCACCAGAACCTGGTGTAGACGGAGAGAATGGCTCAAATGGGGGTAAACCTGCTTTAACCTCAGCCTCCGCGTCCGCCTCAACAAGCTTAACCTCCTCATCATCAGCCTTCGCGAGTTCACATGTCGTCATTCCCTCACTCATTTGATCTGCTTCTCTAACCGACTCGGGCACACTCAAAGCATTTAATTCCGAAAGACCGTCTAAAACGACAGTTCTAATCTCTTTTTTCAATGACTGCCGACGAACTGAGATTTGGAAGTGTTCAGCTATTGCCAAGAGATCATCTTTACGACATTTATCAAAGAAGTCTAACGACGGATTCTCAATAAATCTATATGAATACGAGGAAGCCTACCAACAAACACTACACAAAGCTTTGTGCTACAATACTGACAACACTACTAGTCACATGAGTCCATCCACCACAAAAACTCCCAGAGTAAAACAAGGGATTATGCTAACTACCGGAATTTCCTCATCACTGAGAAAAAAAAAAAAAGGATTATGTTACGTCTCCTGATGGCATAGAGGTATGAGGAAGACGTACATAATAAAATGTAAACACTTTCCTTAATTTTAATCTCTGGGGAGTATTGTGGACGGAGGAAATCAGTGACTAGGGATGGGAATTGATAAGAATTTAACGATTCCGATTCCATTATCGATATTGCTTATCGATACGATTCCTTATCGATTCTCTTATCGATTCTCATTGGGTGAGGGAATAAGTAAAAATTTGTTTGTATTAACTCACTTTAATGCACACTTTTAGCTGCTCTGGGGGCATATACATAAAGAGCGTTTTTGTGCCTCTTAACAGACACAAAATGCAATTAAAATGTCTGTCCAACATGAACAGGGACCTTACCTGTGAACAAGATGCGTTTAGCAACTTAGCCATGGTTTGAATAGTGTTTTAGACGGCAAGCTGTAGTCTCGCGCTGAAGTCTCGCTCCTCCCACCTGGACTCGCGCTGAAGTCCCGTGATCTCAGTTGTAGCCGGGAAAGGTAAATAGTGTCCAGGTGGGAGGAGCGAGACTTCAGCGCAAGACTACAGCTTGCGGTCTAAAACACTATTTATATTAATTTAAACCATGGCTAAGTTTCTAAACGCATCTTGTTCACAGGTAAGGTCCCTGTTCATGTTGGACAGACATATTAATTGCATTTTGTGTCTGTTAAGAGGCACAAAAACGCTCTTTATGTATATGCCCCCAGAGCTGCCGTTATAGCTGAGTGGGAGCTCTGGGCATTCGCGGTCGCAGCTCCGCGTAGCAAGCACCAATCCGGTTAGTTTTTTTTTCAATAGACAGTACTCACAAAGGTCTAACGATCACGATTAACTTAGAAATTGCCCAGAGTTCTCCTTTAAAGTAGTTGGAGCATTTTTAATTACTCACACTCGCCTCAAATGAATTGCATGCTGTGTGTTTCTGCATATCGGAGGTAGTTCCCCCCTTTGACGAAATAGAAATTTTACAAGTGTTGCAAGTGACCGTATTGTCATCTTTTCGCGTGAAATATAACTAAACTTTAGAGCGCTTCTGCCTTGATGCCATGTTTGCTGCGTTCTGAACCAAAACAACACAGCGCGTGTGTGACGTCATGACACATTTGCAACGAGCGGAACCAGAGACAATTTAAATGAGACATGCCACTTCCTCAATCCTCAATAAAACTATATAGAGAAAACCCGTAACGCCAAATATGGTGGTTGTATACAAATGTCCCGCCCCTACCGCTGGAAAGCCAATCGTCTGCTTTTAACAGTCAAGCCGGGAAACATTTAAGCCTATCGTCTGGTTCCACTGACGCATGCGCACAGTTGATGTTTGCGACAGCGGAGACGTGAACCCTTGCGCATGCGTAGTAAAGTATAACCTTTGGGGAAAAAGGCGCTTTAAACCTTATTTTGGGGCAAAGATTTCAAACTTTTTCAGCGATTTTTATCATATTTTACTGCTGTTTCTATACATGCAGTTTTTATGTCCCAGTAACCAGTGAAAGTGCAGTTCTGACTCTCTGCCCATTCATTTAGATAGGAGCCTGGTCTTGTTAGTCCGAAATAGCTGCCCGGAGGCGTTGCCAAGATGGCGGCCAAGTGGCTTGACTTGCCTAAAAGTACTTTGGCGGAATCGTTAAGCAGACATGCTAACGGTTCCAAGGAATTGGTTCACTGGGCACCGGTTCTGAAGAAGAACCGGTTCTCGATTCCCATCCCTATCAGTGACAACAGTTTACTGCACGCAGGTGGTTCGCTTTATTTTCCCAAATAAACATCACAATAAACATTATAATTTATATAATGAGAAATAAATGAAAACAACCCAATAAACGTATGTACAGCTATATACAACTTAAACAAGATAATTCAAAGATAAATAATAGAAAATAAGCCACAGAGAGAAAGAAAACGAGCGGTGCTAAACAAACAAAGTAACAAAACCAAAACAATCACTAACTAATCCCCGCTCTCTAAACTCACTGAAAACAAAACAGAAAATAAAGAATTCTTCAGCGCCAAAGCGCCATAACTAAAACTACACTAACTAACGTTAGCCAAAACAAAAATTACATATAGTTGCACACGCTCCTTCCCTAGTGGATCTAACAATGATATTTCTACATGTAGGTAAAATGTAGGTCACGTGACGTACTTCCCTTTTCTCTGCTCTCCGGGCTTGGGTCAGTTCTAGATCAGGCGTCTTCTAAGACAAGTGACAAACACAATCACACTGGAAAGATAAGCGAGCGAACCACCACACAGTCAGTAACATTACTTAACAATAACAGCAGTAGCACAAGCCAACAACCACTCCAAGCTCCTCCTCTTCCGTTCTTCCGTTCAGGAGTGCCTTAAATCCTGAACCACAGCCGATGATTGGTTGTCTCCGACCAATAGCAGCACCTACAGACTCAGGATAGTAGAGAGCGGGAAAACAGGAAGAAATCAACAACAAAGGGAAGAAACGCAGCAACCAATAAACAAAAAGGGGAGGGAAGACAACGCTAACACGTAACACAGCTTTTTGCGGTAGCCTGCCTCCAAACAAACTATCAAAACAAGCCACTGGTCAAAGCTTGGGCCAAAGAACTCACTACTTGTTGACCTTACTGAGCCTCTCTGTATACTTCCACACTGAATGGCCTGTCAACATGCTTGTCTCAGATCTGCTTGCCAAACTGACAATGGCCTTCCCTCGATTCTGTTTCTTTTGTGCATAATACATATTTTTATACATATTCTATAATTTATTATTATTATTTTAATGATTATTATTGATACTTTTTTTTACTTTGGTTTAAAATCTCAACTTTTATATCTAGTAAAATGTGTGTATCAAATGATGCATATAGTAAAATATGAAATCTGAAAACATATTTTATAACACCATATAATCACAATGAGACATGTTGTATATGAAATGTTTTAATGTTGTAATTATTTTGTCAATGACAAATAAATCTTTGTGAAACATTTTTTTTGTCTTTGTTCACTGTAAAATATACAGTACCTATTTATGTAACAATTACTGTGTAACCATTTGACGAACATATTACCTCTTCAGCAGTTGCATCAATCAGTAAATTCTTTTGGAGACAAACAGGTACTTCTGCATGTACACATAGAAGTAAAACTGGTCCACTCTCTCTCTGATGACTGCTGTTACCTTCGGGTCAACATAGATACGCTGTACCAGCATGTCTTCCTGGGCACAAATAACAAAGTCGCACCATTTCAGGCCAGTGATCAACAGTTGACCCTGCACCTGCCAGTAGTATGAGTGGCTTTCACAGAGAGTCAAAGTGCCATTCTGCATTCAAAGTTATTTACAGTCCACATAGTTCTTTACATAACTAGTCCAAATGGTGGCTGTGCAACTGGATAAAAAATCAAGCCATCTGGTGAGGCCCCAAGCCAAGGGGCATCAGGGTGGAAGATGAGGCCACGGGGTGTGTAGTTGACATCTTTCATCCTGCAGTACTCCATTGCCGCCTCCAACTCCATATCTGCACCTCTTCTCATCTCAGCAGTCTGTCTTGTTCCTTTGAGGATTCTTTCTGCAAGAGACTCTGCAGAGCTCTCTCCCCTCACAAAACACATCTCTCTAAATCGTGAGGAGGTGATCCTAGGCCTACAGAGCTGATGCCACTCCTGGTCTGCTGCCTGCTCTCTTGTTGCTGCCTCAATCTTATAGGCCACGTCCAGTGTAACCATCAAGCTTTTAGATGGAAGTGCTCCTCCTCAGTGCACACATGCACACACTCTGTTGGGGAAAGTCTGCACTCCCCAAGAGGCAGCGGTGGGTAAGGTGGAGGGTCCTGGTGCATCTTGACTGACTTTGTTGGGAATATAGGCTGCTGGCAAGCGAGCACACTCCCCCTTTGTGCTAAGCCAAAAGTGGTCTCAACAAGGGTCTTCTCGTCACTGATGCCCATAGTTGCTGCAAGAGGTTTCTCTGTAATGTTGAAGTCTTTGCACGCATCTTCAATCTGTTGCAAGGAGATGTCAAGTGGGTCCCCTTGTAGAGTGTACTTCAGTAAAAGACAGTAATGTGTGTAGGGGAAATTTAGTTAAAGACCACCAGTAATCACACCGCCCTGCTTGCCACAGTAGCGCTTTTCATTAAAGCACTATGGAACATTTTTCACCTTAAAGGGCCCCTGTCACGGATTTTTGAAAATGACTGCTCGTGTAGTGTGTAATAAAGCTCTAAGGCTGCATTTACACTGCAAGTCTTGATGCCCAAATCCGATTTTCTGACTATTTCCGATTTTTTTGACGACCCGCTTACATCATCTTTTAAAAGTGACCCGTATCCGATATTTGCATTTACACTATACACTGCCAAAACAACCCAATATAGATGTTCTGACCCGGACAATGAAGTAAAACAGCTCGATATGCAATGAACGCAGAAGAAGACAACATGATTATAGTGATGCATGGATCGCGGTTATATCCGCGGGGGCTCTGCGGATAATCCTCGGATCGGACGGGTCAAGTAATAAAAATAACATTCTGATTAATTCCGAGTGGGTCACGGCGATGATAAATCATTACTAACGAAAATATTAACTACATTCTCAAAAATATGAGCATGTTCCATTCCAGTTTAAGTTTCAAGGGAGTAAAGCCTGTTTGTGCCATTAAAAAAATGAAATTCTGTCAATAAATTTTGTTTTAAAGAAATATTCATTTAAAAGCAGCATCAGCCGTTGCCAAGTCCGCCGTTGAAGGTGATGATAATCCATTTATCCTCACGCGTTACAACACATAAGAATAATAGTAAGTTGGCCATCGGGTGTTAATGCTTAAATCAGAGAACATTATTGGTGCGGTGCGGGTAAGTGGCGGGTGGATGATTGTGTTTTTGGCTGTGGATTTGGGTGACGTTGGATCCGCACATCTCTAATTAAATCTCTAAGTGTTTTACTTTCCGCATTATTTTCAAAGGTCAGCAAAACATTGCTCTCGTAAGGCGGAGAAACATTACTCCACTGTGTTGAGCCTTCGTCCTCCATCGCGCCTCATGTGATCGCTGGTGTCCACCTGAGTGAAGTCCCCTTTTTAATGACGTAGACTCGCATTTACTGGGGAATATCCGATTTGTCTGCTTACATGGCACACGCAAATGCACGTATCCGATTCATATCCGATTTATTACCACATATGAATGAGGCCTGAATCCGATCTGAGAAAATCGGAATCCATGTGATTTTTTCCTGCTTACACGTTCGCTGGTCATATCCGATCTGAGCCACATGAGAGGAAAAAATCGGATTTGGGTCTCTTGAACCATGCAGTGTAAATGGGGCCTAAGTGAATGAAAACATCCTGCAAAGTTTTATATCTGAAAGTGCACCGTATATAAAGTTATTGTCTTTCAAAAGTGACAGTCGACTCTGAGTCTATGAAATGAATTGTTTTTGAAACGAGTCATTAGCCGTTTCGTAGTGAGGTAGATACAAAACATTAGCATATTGGCCGTGCCCAGTTATTGCGCGCGCACTCACAGGGAAACTTAAACCTCAAACCGGAGCTGATTTCTGAACTGAACAGCATCATGTCGAGAAGACGGCGCTGTGCATGATGTGAAGGTAAAGCCAGTTATTTTTCACTCCCCAAGGATGAGCATGTGAAGAATCAGTGGTTAAAATTCATCTTTACCAAGATATCACAGCAGTATAATCCTAAACTATGTGTTCCCTTTATTTTATAGTATAGACGACTGCTTCTTAAATCTCGGGAGTTCAATGCAGGATTCACAAACCGCTTGCTCTTGATAGATGGTGTTCAAAATACTTAGTTTTGAGTTTTATATTGTGTAGGTCTCCTGCTAACTCTCATTATCACTGTCTAACTTAAATACTTCTGCTGATCAGCTGCGGGCCACTATTATCGAGTCGTCCTTGCGATGGAGGTTGAATAACTAGTTCTTCTAATATTTCATCACCGGACTCGTGCTCGCATTAATATGGTAAAATTGACGCCATTGTTCGTTAGTGTGTTTAGTTTACGGTGTAGGAAGCCTCAGGACACGCAGAGCTGTGCAATGGGCGTTTTTGTTCTCAACGTGCTCAGCTCTGGAGACGCGCTGTACACGGGTAGGCCAATCACAACAGACTGAGCTGTCTGGCCAATCAGAGCAGATAAACTCACGGAAAGGAGGGATTTAAAGAGATTGATTCATTTGACGAGCCGTTTTGAGAATCATGGAAAATGTGATGATGTGCAAATGTATATTGTGAGGAAATTAAACAGTTTTTTTTTACATTTGATGCATGTAAACATGTTGTAGGAGACTCTACAACAACATTAGGAAACTTTAAAATACCATGATAGGGGCACTTTAAAATAATGCGTTACAATAGTCATTATTTACCTTTATTATTCAAATCATTTTTAAGTTAGGACACCATTGGAATTTTCCTAAAGTTAAGACTGTTTTTAGGATTTTTTTTGTGGAGTTAAGATGCTTCTGTAATGCCCCTTTCCTATCTGTAGTAAAGATAAGATTATACACTTAAAATGTCATTCTGTAATATCTTTTGTGACCTAATGAGGTCCTTACTAAAATTGCTATGGTTACCAAACTGTCATGGAATGGTCAAAAGTGAAGCGAGGATACAAATGTGGAAATAAGGATGTTTATTAAGTAAATAAAAGGCAAAACCAAAACTACAAACAAAAACAACCCCGTGGGGGAAAACAAGAGAGGTCTCGGGCAGGAACAGAAAACACAAGAGAAACATGGACAACGAACCAGCACAGGACTGCAAACACAGGTAGACTAAATAGGGAGCAAACAAAAGAGGGTAACGAACAAACCAGATGTGGAAGATTAATAAATTATCAGGTAACGAGTTGGGAGGGGCTAGACAATTGACAGGAGAGCACATTGCACATGGCATACAAAGCCATGTGCTCACAATAAACAATACTAAACATAAACACAGGACAAACTGGGAATGTCAGAGCTCTGTCACCAACCAGAATATAACCCAGACAGAAGTGACAGAACCCTGACACAAACAGATAAGATAGGCTTCTAAAGTTGGTTGTGAAACAAAAGTAACATCCTCATACTGAAGCGCAGATCTGGCAAACTGCTCAGCAACAGCTAAGCAGCACTACGCCTGCAAAGAGAAACAACACAACCAAACCCACACAAAACAACAATCCAAACAATTGTATAACCCAGTATGATGCAGTATTTACACTAATCACCAGCTCACTACATCACTACATCACCGGATTCCTCCTTCCATAAGCTGGTAGAGTCTTGGTCTGGTGATGACCATGCTGTTTATGGGCCCAGGTTTCACTCCCTGACTGAGAAAAGACAAACAACATGCATAGAATCTCAACCATGAGAGACATGAAAATTAAATTAAATTAAATTAAAGTTTTAATTTAGAAAATGAAAAGGGGGAAAAAACTAACTAGTCAGGCAAGGTATGTGACATATTACATGCAAATGTCTTTTTAAAAAAAAAATAAAAAGGCGAAACAAAACTGCATTCAATAATATATCGCTCTCCATCTGATGCTTTACAAGTTGGACATTGACAGATCATGCTTCCAATTCAGTTGTCTTATTGTTTATAATTAAGTACATCACAAATACCAGAAATATTAGGCCTAAGATCACCAAAATTAATATTAAAGAGGTGTTTGAACTCGCAAGTACGATGTCATGCACTGTAATTTGCTCTGGCCCCCTTCCTGTTCGAAGGAGTGATGAGATAGTTAGTAGATTGTGTTCACTCAATGGCTGGTTGTCTAAGTGGTGTCCGCAAAATAATATAGAATTTATAGACAATTGGAAAAGTTTTTGGGGCAAACCTGACCTGTTGAAAAGAGATGGTATTCATCCCTCCTGGGATGGTGCTGCTCTTCTCTCTAGTAATTTGGCTCATAGTCTTAGAGATAAAACATGACAACCTGGGGCTCAGGTCAGGAAGCAGACAGACTGGCTTAACCGACCGTCTGCTAGCGGCCTCGCGTCACCAAGGTCAGATAAATCCCATCACATAGAGGCTCTTTCACCTAGATGATATAAATGTAATGAATCATCATATAGAGACTGTGTCTGTTCCCCGAATTTGGAAATCCAAAAAACTGCCAAACCTTTCTAATGTTAAAAATTTAATTGATGTTAAGCAAATAAAAAACAGATATAATACAGATGAGCAAACGATAAAGCTTGGGTTGTTGAATATTCGATCCCTTAATTCAAAAGCGCTCATAGTTAATGATAAGATTACAGACTATAACCTACAGTATATGTGCTGTGTTTGACAGAAACCTGGCTAAAACCAAACGCTTACATTACTTTAAATGAGTCCACTCCGCAAGATTACTGTTATAAACATGAGCCTCGTCCGAAAGGCAAAGGGGGGGGGGGGTGTTGCTGTAATTTATAGTAATATTTTAAAAACCACTAAGAAATCTAGTTTTAAATATACTTCTTTTGAAGTGTTGGTGTTTAATGTAAAAATATATAGTGTAAACAATAAATCACGTTTGAGAATTCTGCTGGCTACTGTATACAGGCCACCAGGGCACCATAAAGATTTTATCAAAGAATTTGCTGACTTTCTATCAGAATTAGTATTGGCTGCCGATAAAGTCCTAATTGTTGGTGATTTTAATATACATGTAGATAATGAAAAAGATGCATTGGGATTGGCATTTAAAGACATTATAAACTCAATTGGAGTGAGACAACACGTGTCAGAACCTACTCATTGTCGTAACCATACTCTAGATTTAATATTATCTCATGGAATACATGTTGATGCCGTTGAAATTCTGCAGCAGAGTGACGACATCTCAGATCATTATCTAGTCTCGTGTAAATTACATTTAGCCAAGGCTGCAAAGCCGACTCCGTGTTATAAATATGTTAGACCTATCACTTCTGCCACTAAAGATGGCTTTATTAATAATCTTCCTAATCAGTTTCATCATCTCAGCATCCCGGATAGCTTAGAAGAACTTGATATTGCAACAGAAACGTTTAAATCTCTCTTTTCCAGCACTTTAGACATAGTTGCTCCGTTGCGCTTAAAGAAGATTAAAGAAAATAGTCCAACACCGTGGTACAACGAGCACACCCGGGCCCTTAAGAGAGCAGCCAGAAAAATGGAGCGAAACTGGAAGAAAACAAAACTAGAGGTATTTCGGATTTCATGGAAGGAGAGCTCGATTGCTTACAGAGAGGCATTAAAAGATGCTAGAACGGATTATTTTTCAACCCTATTAGAAGAAAATAAACATAATCCTAGGTATTTATTTGAACAAGTGGCTAAACTAACGAAAAAGAAAGCTTCAAGCCCAGAAGTTTCCAAGAAACACAGCAGTAATGACTTTATGAACTTCTTCACTTATAAGATCTATAATATCAGGGACAAAATTATAACTATGCAACCGTCTACTACAGTAGTGCATCAGGGAGTGCATTGTAGTCTCCGTGAGGAACATTTTGATTCATTTGTTGCTATAGGAGAGGAAGAATTTTGCAAACTTGTTAATTCATCTAAATCGACAACTTGTATGCTAGACCCTATACCGACTAAGCTACTGAAAGAGATGCTTCCAGAGGTCATAGATCCTCTTCTAAATATCATTAATTCATCTTTGTCTCTAGGATACGTACCAAAAACCTTTAAGTTGGCTATGATTAAACCGCTTGTTAAAAAACCGCAACTTGATCCTACAAAATTAGTCAATTACAGGCCAATCTCGAATCTGCCTTTTCTGTCAAAGATACTAGAAAAAGCAGTATCATCACAACTGTGTTCCTTTTTAGAAAGAAATAATATCTGCGAGGATTTTCAGTCCGGATTTAGACCGTACCATAGTACTGAGACTGCTCTCATTAAAGTCACAAATTATTTGCTCTTATCATCCGATTGTGGTTGTATCTCTCTGTTAGTGTTACTTGATCTTAGTGCTGCTTTTGATACTATCGACCACAACATTCTTTTAAATAGACTAGAAAACTATGTTGGCATTAGTGGAATTGCACTAGCATGGTTTAAATCATACTTATCTGACCGTTTTAATTTTGTAGCAGTAAATGAAGAGATGTCTTATCGATCAGTATGGCGTACCACACGGCTCAGTACTAGGACCGCTGCTGTTCACTCTGTACATGCTACCATTAGGATATATCATTAGGAAATATGGAATTAGCTTTCACTGTTATGCTGATGATACTCAGCTGTATATTTCTTCAAAACCTAACGAAACTTACCAATTCTCAAAATTAACGGAATGCATAGCTGATATAAAAAATTGGATGACCAGTAATTTCCTATTACTAAATTCTGAAAAAACAGAGATTCTAATCATTGGACAAAAAACTGCCACACGTAATAACCCAGAATACTGTCTAACAATTGATGGCTGCTCTGTTAAGTCTTCGTCGTCAGTTAGGAACCTGGGTGTGCTCTTTGATACCAATCTTTCATTTGAAAGTCACGTGTCTAGTATCTGTAAAACCGCATTTTTCCATCTTAAAAATATATCTAAATTACGTCATATAGAGCATATGTTCCGCACTGACAAATGCGGAACAATTAGTTCATGCATTCATGACATCAAGGCTAGATTATTGTAATGCTCTACTGGGTGGTTGCCCTGCACGCTTAATAAACAAACTACAGCTAGTTCAAAACGCAGCCGCTAGAGTTCTTACCAGAACCAGGAAGTATGACCATATTAGCCCGGTTCTGTCAACACTGCATTGGCTGCCTATTAAACATCGTATAAATTTTAAAATATTGCTGATTACTTACAAAGCACTAAATGGTTTAGCTCCCCAGAACTTGAGCGAGCTCTTAACGCATTATAGTCCTTCACGTCTATTGCGATCTCAAAATTCTGGCCAGTTGATAATACCTAGAATATCAAAATCGACTGCTGGCGGTAGATCCTTTTCCTATTTAGCACCAAAACTTTGGAACAATCTTCCTAACGCAGTCCGGGAAGTAGATACAGTCTGTCAGTTTAAATCTAGACTAAAAACACATCTCTTTGGCTTAGCATACACATAACACATTATAGATTTCTATAATTCAATGTTAGGCTGCATAGTTTAGATCAGCCGGAACCGGGAACACTTCCCATAATTCCTGATGTACTTTGTACATCATAAGAAGGATGGCGTCTACGCTAATATTAGTCTCTCTGTTTATCCCGAGGTTTACCAGGCCATATCCAGGCCATATCCAGATCTGAGGAAGGACCATCACATGGACACGACGACAACGCATCCCTGATGAGCCAGCCCCATCAACACTGTGAAGGCCCATGGACACCTCAACACACACACTCATCTTCTCACCGGCCGGATGACCCAACCTCCAACCAGATGAACTGGATAAATATCGTGAAAGTTCTGATCACATCTGACTCCTGACATTATGCTGCCTAACTCATAATCATACACTGTTCGTTCGTTGGCCAAAGGAGGACTGGCCCCCTGACTGAGCCTGGGTTCTCCCAAGGTTTTTTTCTCCATTCTGTCACCTGATGGAGTTTTGGTTCCTTGCCACTGTTGCCTTTTTCGCCTCTCTTCGCCTTTGTCGCCATTGGCTTTTGGCTTGCTTAGTTGGGGACATTTAACATTTAATTTTGAATTTAACAATACTATTACAACATTGTTTTCCTGTTATCTCTGTAAAGCTGCTTTGAAACAATTTGTATTGTAAAAAGCGCTATATAAATAAAGGTGACTTGACTTGACTAAGAATTGCATCTCAACACTTACCGCTGTTCTGGGCTTGTACCATTGCTGCTCTGTATCAGTGCAGGTGTGGACCAGGGGCACAACCTGCACATATAATGAACAGCTCTGAATAATGTGCAGTTTGAAAGAGCAAAGCAACTGTGTGGTTACACACTGCAGTGCCAGCTACACACAAGCACTGCTTGATATGAGAATCCCAAAGCACTATCTGTACAAAAAAAGAAAATTTCTTTTTACAAACATTGACACTGATTTGAGAATGTGGTTAAGTTTTAATTTATCCTTCTTGATCAGTGGTCCAAACCAATGCCACTGATTTGAGTTGCAGTCTAGTTAAAGGTGGGGTATGTGATTCTCTTTTTTGTCAATTTTTTCTAAATCACTTGAAATCCTATTCATAACCCACTTACAGCCACTGAGTTAGAAGCACTGAAATGAAAATTAAGCAATTTAATCATCTGTGGAATGGGCAGGACTCGAAAAACTCCAGCCAATCATTTCCAAGACCACCTAGAATCATTGGACAGTAAGTCCGTCAATCAAACGGTTGTACCATACTCCCCTCCCCCATCCCCCTCACGCGAATCAGGGCCAGCGTTGGAGGAAAGAAGGTAGGGACCATTTGAGTTGTGTATTTTCAAAATCTGCCGGCTGTTTTGCAAATCCCATACCTAGGATTACCTAGGAATACCTAGGATTATGTTTATTTTCTTCTAATAGGGTTGAAAAATAATCCATTCTAGCATCTTTTAATGCCTCTCTGTAAGCAATCGAGCTCTCCTCCCATGAAATTCGAAATACCTCTAGTTTTGTTTTCTTCCAGTTTCGCTCCATTTTTCTGGCTGCTATCTTAAGGGCCCGGGTGTGCTCGTTGTACCACGGCGTTGGACTATTTTCTTTAATCTTCTTTAAGCGCAACGGAGCAACTATGTCCAAAGTGCTGGAAAAGAGAGATTTAAACGTTTCTGTTGCAATATGTCGTTGCTGGGGCGAGTTTAACCAAGTGGAAAAAAAGTATACTTTATTGTATTTGAAATATATTCCCTTTTTCAATAGTACATTGCAAATATACTAACAAAAAATGTACTATCTTTAAATATATTAAAAGTATATTAGCATCATGCTTTTGACCTATTTTTACAATACAACTTTTAACACACTTTAAAATAATTGTACTTTAGTATATTTTCTAAAAGTATATTGAAAAACAAGCATACCTTTAACATATTTCTAACAAGTGCACTATAAGTACATTGGTAATAAATATATACTTAATTATACTAAAAACAAGCATACTTTTAACATATTTCTAAAAAGTGCACTATAAGTACTTTGGTAATAATTATATGCTTAGTTACATTTTTAAAAAATATGCTAAACACAAGCATACTTTTAGTGAAGTTTTAGTGAATTTAAAGAAAACATACTCATGTTGCTCTTACTTACAATACATTTGTTGAATACTTTGTGTAAGAACATAGCAAAATGATTACGCTTTTAGTGTGTTTAAAATATATGAACTTCATAAACACTTAGGCCTACTGCAATATATTTTAAATATTTATGCATTTATCATTTTAATATTTGAAAAAAAAAACATTTACAATGTACCAACTTATAATGTATTAGAAATATTTGTCAACTATTATTAAGCATTGCAATAAGCATACCTAAAATTAATGTTGTTCACTTTTACTTTTTTGTAGGCTACTTAAAAGGCTGTTGTCCACTGCATGCTGCGTTTGCACTAATAAAAATCCCACAAGGATTTCAACATCATATTATTTGAAATTGATCATAGATACATTTGCCTGAGATTATTTTTAAAAGCATTTTTTAATTAATTTTTTTATTGCAGATCACATTTGTTACAATTTGACAAAAAAAGAAATTAAACTTGTAATACAAAAATCATTTAGTTACAGTTCAAGTTTTCATAAAGAATAAATAAATAAATAAAATAAATAAATATCACCCAATAGATCTCATATAAGTAACAAATAATCTGTATCAAAATGATAAACAAACTTTTTTCAGAGATGTAAAAAAAGTTTGTACTTGTTTAAATTCGAACAATAGCCTAATACACGTGACTAGTCCTGATTGGTTCCAGACCCGTTAAATGGGTTGTGATTGGTTCTTATGATAATGAGCTCGCCTCTCACTGTCGTCGGTCGCATCTCAGAGAGCTTCCGTTTATCAGATCAATTTAAACTGTTAAAAATATATAGAGTGATCGTGTCTCTTTAGAGGACTAGGAGGAAACCACGCGATTCATATGGCTTATGTGATATTTTCTGTGATTTAAGGCCATTGCACACTGAGTCCGAAATTCGCATCCGAAATTTTCGCACGTTAAAAAAGAAAATCGACCTCACGTTATTTCAATCACGCTTGCACACTGCCTCCGAAACTTTCGTCCGTAATAAAAAAATTCGGATCGGGTTCGATTTTCTGCGTTTTTCGCATCCGTAGCAAGCATTTTGAGAGGTTGAGAGGCTTTGGAAAGAACAGCTCGCTCCGCACATCATTGCACATGCGCAGTCCTTTCAGTTTCGGTTTTCAATTCGATCAAGTGTTCATGTTCTCTCGATCAGATTAGAAAAGGAATAAACCTCCCCTTTCAATCAGATCGAAATTTCGGATCGATTTAGGTGTGATTGAGCAGCCAATTCGATTACTATTGTATTATAATTAGGTACAAAATATAACCTGTAGCCTATAGCCTACGTTACAGCTGTTCTGTCTGCCCAGCGCTTCCGCCGGCTGTGTGTGTGTGTGTGTGTGTACTGCCAGTCTCTGTTCAGGATCGTTTGGCTCACGGAAATTTGTAGTCTTCTTTTTAATATGTGTGGCTCCAGTATCGCTAGCAAAGCATCAAACCTTTCCACTGACATTCTGAGGTAAATTTTTAATCGCTCGGAATAATTTCGCAACTCCTTGATAAGGAGCTGAAACTCTCCTTCCTTTCGGCGCAATCTCAGGATTGGATGGACCCAATATTTCCTCTTTCTTTTTCTCTTTTTTTTATGAAGAGAGAGGGCAACAAAATCATCCTCACTGCTTGACGAATCCATTTAGTATTTTTGCGTTTTTTTCCGCAAAGGTGTAATAAATACGCATCGGACTCAGTGTGCAAGGTTTCTGTGCGTGACGTTTTTTTAGGCTGACGAACACGAAAAAACGCATACGAAAATTTCGGACTCAGTGTGCAATGGCCTTAACTTTTTGACCAACTTATAATGTATTAGAAATATTTGTCAACTATTATTAAGCATTGCAATAAGCATACCTAAAATTAATGTTGTTCACTTTTACTTTTTTGTAGGCTACTTAAAAGGCTGTTGTCCACTGCATGCTGCGTTTGCACTAATAAAAATCCCACAAGGATTTCAACATCATATTATTTGAAATTGATCATAGATACATTTGCCTGAGATTATTTTTAAAAACATTTTTTAATTAATTTTTTTATTGCAGATCACATTTGTTACAATTTGACAAAAAAAGAAATTAAACTTGTAATACAAAAATCATTTAGTTACAGTTCAAGTTTTCATAAAGAATAAATAAATAAATAAAATAAATAAATATCACCCAATAGATCTCATATAAGTAACAAATAATCTGTATCAAAATGATAAACAAACTTTTTTCAGAGATGTAAAAAAAGTTTGTACTTGTTTAAATTCGAACAATAGCCTAATACACGTGACTAGTCCTGATTGGTTCCAGACCCGTTAAATGGGTTGTGATTGTGTCACGGTTCACAGGTTCACTCTCATTCTGTGTGTTACTGCTCTGATCTGATTGCCCATGAGTGTCAGCTGTGCTGACGAGCAATCAGATCAGTCGCAGGTGTACCTCGTTTGTGAGTCCTATATGTAGTGCTGTGTTTGTCATGTTCAGTGTCAGATCGTTGTTCGTCCTTGGTCCTGTTCGGGTCTCATGTTTGTTTCAGTCTCGTTTCCAGTTCCCGTTCACGGATTCCTGCAGCCCTCTGCCAGCGCTGTTACTCTGCTTCAGTGGATTATCTGGCCCGTGTCGTCTCACTCTGTTTCAGTGGATTATCTGGTTCGTGTCGTTTCACTCTACTTCAGTGGATTACCTGGTCCGTGTTGTTTCACTCTGCTTCAGTGGATTATCTGGTTCGTGTCGGACTTACTGGGTTACAGGACCACGCTTCACCCACTGCTGTCATCTGCGCTGCCAAGGCTCTGCTGTCTGACACAGATCTTCACCAGCCTTCCTGTTTTCACTGTTCACTCAGCATTAATAATAAATACTTTTTACTTGCAATTGGATCCTGTGATTCCTACCCTGACATAACGATCTGACCACGTTATGGATCCAGCAAGTATGGCCGAGCTACGTGAGATACTGAACGAGAACAACGCACGTTTCGATCGGCAGGATGAACAGATCACAGCCACCGGTCGTGCTGTTCAGACCTTGGTGGCGCAGATGGCAGAACTCTCCTCCCAGTTACAGCAGCTGAGAACCGAGCCTGCCCACGGGACCGCTGCGCCTAATCCACCACCCGCTGTTCCACCCCCGGCCCAGCCTTCCAACAGTCCGGAGCCTCGTCTACCTCCTCCTGCTGCCTATTCGGGTGAGCCACAACTATGTCGTGCATTCCTGACTAAATGCTCACTGTATTTTGCTCTCCAGCCGTCATCATTCCCCACCGAAGAATCCAAAGTAGCCCTTGTAGTCACACTACTCTCTGGACGAGCGGCGCTGTGGGGAACCGCCGTATGGGAGCAAGGGCATCAGTGCTTGACGTCCTTCCAGTCCTTCGGCGCAGAACTTAAGAAGGTGTTTGATCGCGCAGTCTCAGGGAGGGAGGCGGCCAGGTTCTTGGCAGACCTTCGGCAGGGTCACAGATCAGTGGCGGACTATGCCATCGAGTTCCGGACACTGGCCGCGGAGTGCAAGTGGAACAGCGAGGCGCAGTGGGACATCTTTCTGCATGGGTTGGCCGACCGCATCCAGGCTGAGATCTACACTCTGGACCTACCTGCAGCACTAGATGGTCTGATTGATTTAGCCATTCGAGTGGACTCAAGACTGCAACGTCGAGATCTGATCATGCAGAGGAGTTTGATTCCAGACGTACAGAATAATCCTGTTACACCTTCCTGTGATGCGGTCGGCCCTACATTCGACCCGGAACCCATGCAGTTGGGCAGAGCTCGGCTCTCTCGGGAGGAGAAGGAGCGGAGGAGAGCCCAGGGGCTGTGCTTATACTGCGGGACCGGGGGACATTTTGCCACAAAGTGCCCGGTAAAAGCCAAGGCCCGTCAGTAGCGAGGAGGTTACTGACGGGTGACATTACTTTTGAGAAAACCTCCCGTGAATCGACGCGCCTCCCGGTCAGACTGCAGTGGGCCACTTCTCACCACATCTGTGACGCGCTCGTGGACTCTGGAGCGGAGGGGAGTTTTATGGACCGAGATCTGGCACAGCGCCTGGGTATTCCCATCATTCCCATCACTCATCCCATATCTGTCAACGCACTAAGTGGTCAACTCCTGTCACCCGTCACGCACTCCACCGGACCGGTGAGTTTGACTACTTCTGGCAACCATGTGGAGGAGATCCATTTTCTCCTCATTGACTCTGCTTTTGCGCCTGTGGTGTTAGGGCACCCCTGGCTCACCCTCCATAACCCTCACATTAACTGGCGGCAGAGCTCTATCATGTCTTGGAGTGAGAATTGTCATGCGTCTTGTTTGGTGTCTGCGTGTTCTTCTGTGTCTTGTTCTGTGTTGCAGGATGAGCAGGTGGACCTGTCTAACGTGCCCGAGGAATATCTCGACCTGAAGGAGGTGTTCAGTAAGTCTCGGGCTGCTTCTCTTCCTCCTCATCGTCCCTATGACTGTGCGATAGATTTATTGCCAGGGACATCTCCGCCTAAGGGCAGATTATACTCTCTTTCCGTTCCCGAGAGGGAGGCCATGGAGAAATATATTTCTGATTCTCTGGCATCCAAGTTCATCCGCCCTTCCTCTTCCCCAGCAGGGGCGGGATTCTTCTTTGTGGGTAAGAAGGACGGTTCCTTGCGTCCTTGTATTGACTATCGAGGGTTGAACGACATCACGGTAAAGAATACCTATCCTTTGCCTTTGATGTCTTCAGCCTTTGAGAGACTGCAGGGCGCCTCCTTATTCACAAAGTTGGATCTTCGTAACGCCTATCATTTGGTCCGCATCAGGAAGGGGGATGAGTGGAAAACCGCTTTTAACACCCCCAGGGGGCACTTTGAATACTTGGTTATGCCGTTCGGGCTTTCCAACTCCCCCGCGGTTTTCCAGGCACTCGTCAACGACGTGTTGAGAGACATGGTTGATCAGTTCATATATGTCTACCTGGATGACATATTGATTTTTTCTTCGTCTCTCCAGGAACATGTTCAACACGTCAGACGAGTGCTTCAGAGGCTGTTGGAGAATGGGCTTTATGTCAAGGCGGAGAAATGCGTTTTTAATGCACAGTCTGTTCCCTTTCTAGGATACATCGTGTCGTCTGAGGGGATGCGTATGGATCCCGACAAGATTCAGGCAGTGGTAGATTGGCCAACCCCAGACTCCCGCAAGGCCCTGCAGAGGTTTCTGGGCTTTGCCAATTTTTACCGACGTTTTATTCGCAACTATAGCCAACTAGCCGCGCCTCTGACCGCCTTGACCTCCACCATGACGACGTTCAGGTGGTCTAGTGCAGCGGAGTCTGCATTTTCCAAACTTAAGGACTGCTTTGTTTCAGCCCCCATTCTGGTTGCCCCTGATTCTTCTCGTCAGTTTGTGGTGGAGGTCGACGCGTCAGAGGTGGGGGTAGGCGCGGTTCTCTCCCAACGCTCCCCCGCAGACAACAAGGTTCATCCGTGCGCGTATTTTTCTCATCGCTTATCTCCTGCCGAACGTAACTACGACATTGGTAATAGAGAATTGTTGGCAGTCAAGTTAGCCTTGGAGGAGTGGCGTCATTGGTTGGAGGGTTCGGGGGTACCCTTTATCGTTTGGACCGATCATAAGAACCTTGAGTACATCAGATCCGCCAAACGTCTTAACTCTAGGCAGGCTCGGTGGGCACTTTTTTTTGGTCGATTCGATTTTTCCATCTCCTACCGTCCAGGTTCCAAGAACATCAAACCTGACGCGTTGTCCCGCATTTTTGACCAATCTGAACGCCCGGTTTCTCCCGAGTCCATCGTTCCACAGAGTCGTGTGGTGGCAATGCTGACCTGGGAGATCGAGTCGAAGGTCCGCACTGCCTTACATGGGGTAGTGCCTCCGCCCGGATGCCCACCAGGTCGATTGTTTGTGCCAGAGAGATTGCGGTCCAACGTTATCCAGTGGGGTCATTGTTCCAAGCTAGCTTGTCATCCGGGAGTTAATCGTACCATCTTTCTCATTAGACAACGGTTCTGGTGGCAGACCATGGCTCGCGACACTCGTCGTTTTGTATTGACCTGCTCCGTCTGTGCTAGCTGTAAGACCTCCACTCGTCCTCCGGCTGGGCTCCTTCAACCGTTGTCAGTGCCTTCGAGACCCTGGTCACACATTGCGCTAGATTTCGTCACAGGCCTCCCTGCCTCACAGGGTAACACGGTGGTTTTAACCGTGGTGGATAGGTTCTCGAAGGCAACTCATTTCATTCCTCTGCCCAAATTACCATCAGCCAGAGAGACAGCGGTGGCTGTCATAGACCACGTTTTTCGGATTCATGGCCTCCCGACGGACGTGGTCTCTGACAGAGGACCCCAGTTTATATCCAAGTTTTGGAGAGAGTTTTGCCGGTTGCTGGGGGCGAATGTCAGTCTTTCCTCTGGTTTTCATCCCCAGAGCAACGGACAGACGGAGAGGGCCAACCAAGATTTAGAACGAGGGTTGCGATGTTTAGCTTCACAGAACCCGTCCTCTTGGAGTCAGCACATCTCATGGGTTGAGTACGCGCATAACTCATTACCAGTGTCGTCCACGGGCCTGTCTCCGTTTGAGAGTAGTTTAGGGTACCAGCCACCAATCTTTCCTAGTCTGGAATCCGAAGTCGCGGTTCCCTCCGCTCACGAATTCGTCCAGAGGTGCAGACACATCTGGAGAACGGCCAGGGAGACCCTTCTCCAGGTGGGTTTGCGCACCAAGGCCCAGGCCGATCGCCACAGGTCGAAGCCTCCCGTCTACGTCGCTGGTCAAAAAGTGTGGCTTTCATCTACTGATATTCCTCTCCGCTCCGCTTGTAGAAAACTTGCTCCTAAATTTATTGGCCCGTTTACCATCACCAAGATCCTTAGTCCGGTGACGGTCCGCCTCAAATTTCCTCCGGCGTACCGGAGAATTCATCCCGTTTTCTAAAATCAAGCCCTTTTTTCGTTCTCCTATTAATCCGCCAGTCCCGGTTCCTCCACCGCCGCGAATCGTAGATGGGGAACCAGTTTATTCGGTTAATCGTATTCTGGACGCAAGGCGGAGGGGACGTGGATTCCAGTACTTGGTGGACTGGGAGGGTTACGGTCCGGAGGAGAGGAGTTGGGTTCCTGCCCGGGACATATTGGATCATTCCCTTATCGATGCTTACAATCGCCAGGTAGGTCCCTCTGGGAGCGTCAGGTGACGCTCCTAGGGGGTGGGGTAATGTCACGGTTCACAGGTTCACTCTCATTCTGTGTGTTACTGCTCTGATCTGATTGCCCATGAGTGTCAGCTGTGCTGACGAGCAATCAGATCAGTCGCAGGTGTACCTCGTTTGTGAGTCCTATATGTAGTGCTGTGTTTGTCATGTTCAGTGTCAGATCGTTGTTCGTCCTTGGTCCTGTTCGGGTCTCATGTTTGTTTCAGTCTCGTTTCCAGTTCCCGTTCACGGATTCCTGCAGCCCTCTGCCAGCGCTGTTACTCTGCTTCAGTGGATTATCTGGCCCGTGTCGTCTCACTCTGTTTCAGTGGATTATCTGGTTCGTGTCGTTTCACTCTACTTCAGTGGATTACCTGGTCCGTGTTGTTTCACTCTGCTTCAGTGGATTATCTGGTTCGTGTCGGACTTACTGGGTTACAGGACCACGCTTCACCCACTGCTGTCATCTGCGCTGCCAAGGCTCTGCTGTCTGACACAGATCTTCACCAGCCTTCCTGTTTTCACTGTTCACTCAGCATTAATAATAAATACTTTTTACTTGCAATTGGATCCTGTGATTCCTACCCTGACAGATTGGTTCTTATGATAATGAGCTCGCCTCTCACTGTCGTCGGTCGCATCTCAGAGAGCTTCCGTTTATCAGATCAATTTAAACTGTTAAAAATATATAGAGTGATCGTGTCTCTTTAGAGGACTAGGAGGAAACCACGCGATTCATATGGCTTATGTGATATTTTCTGTGATTTAAGGCCATTGCACACTGAGTCCGAAATTCGCATCCGAAATTTTCGCACGTTAAAAAAGAAAATCGACCTCACGTTATTTCAATCACGCTTGCACACTGCCTCCGAAACTTTCGTCCGTAATAAAAAAATTCGGATCGGGTTCGATTTTCTGCGTTTTTCGCATCCGTAGCAAGCATTTTGAGAGGTTGAGAGGCTTTGGAAAGAACAGCTCGCTCCGCACATCATTGCACATGCGCAGTCCTTTTCAGTTTCGGTTTTCAATTCGATCAAGTGTTCATGTTCTCTCGATCAGATTAGAAAAGGAATAAACCTCCCCTTTCAATCAGATCGAAATTTCGGATCGATTTAGGTGTGATTGAGCAGCCAATTCGATTACTATTGTATTATAATTAGGTACAAAATATAACCTGTAGCCTATAGCCTACGTTACAGCTGTTCTGTCTGCCCAGCGCTTCCGCCGGCTGTGTGTGTGTGTGTGTGTGTGTACTGCCAGTCTCTGTTCAGGATCGTTTGGCTCACGGAAATTTGTAGTCTTCTTTTTAATATGTGTGGCTCCAGTATCGCTAGCAAAGCATCAAACCTTTCCACTGACATTCTGAGGTAAATTTTTAATCGCTCGGAATAATTTCGCAACTCCTTGATAAGGAGCTGAAACTCTCCTTCCTTTCGGCGCAATCTCAGGATTGGATGGACCCAATATTTCCTCTTTCTTTTTCTCTTTTTTTTATGAAGAGAGAGGGCAACAAAATCATCCTCACTGCTTGACGAATCCATTTAGTATTTTTGCGTTTTTTTCCGCAAAGGTGTAATAAATACGCATCGGACTCAGTGTGCAAGGTTTCTGTGCGTGACGTTTTTTTAGGCTGACGAACACGAAAAAACGCATACGAAAATTTCGGACTCAGTGTGCAATGGCCTTAACTTTTTGAAACGTAGCGTTTTGAGAAAACATATGATTTTACCCAGCTTCTTCAAGTTTGCAAGGCGTCTGACATTTTGAACCTCATTATGTTGTGATTCCATGTAAGATTTGTATTGTATTAACGTTACTTGTCTTTGCCGGTCGTATTTTTGACACAAAGTGTAACAGCACGTCTTTTTCAGTTCAGCTACGTTAAATTTGACCAATCAGAGCCAAGCTTTTCAAGTCTACGTCGAAGCAAACTCAAAGAGATAATAGGCTTGTTCGACTTCATGCAGCTCTGCGCAGACCGATCGACGGCTGACTTGAAGCAGTGCATGCCGGTTAGAAATTTTGTCCGACTTGATACAGCGCCGACGCCACGTGACTGTGACGTATGCCATCAAAGTACCGCGAAAGCGATTCGAGAGTAGCCGGAGAACTCAGCCAGCGCAGCTTCTGAAGAGCGGCTGCTCTGGGCTGCACGAGCTCCGATGACGACACTGCAGTTCCACGATTGGCCGGATTCATCGCATGACAACGATCACGTGTGTTTCGTGTTTATTCGAACACCTTTAGTTCCTCTACAGCCAGGGGCGGATCTACTGGGGTGGCATGGGGTGGCAAATGCCACCCTAAAAGAAAGCCTTGCCACCCCTGCTGCCACCCCAGTTGGCAGCAACAAATTAAAAGTTATCGCCAATTTGACAATTTATGAGCGCAAATCTCCACTGTCCGACTGCAGTGAATGCAGCGAGAGCCAGCTGCGAGAGTGAGGGCGGGGCGTTGATTTAGCGGCTTTGCTTCCTGCTCATTACTGCGCAGACTCAAGTCCCAAGATGTCAGCGCCATATCGGGACACTGGTTGGCTTCAGTTCTCACCAATGGAAGAGAGCGAAGGGGCATCTATGCAAGAGACTGATTTGTTTTGAAATTAAACAGAGTGGCGCGAAGCAAGCGAGGGAGCCAGGAGTCGCGAGGAAAGGAGACTGAGGACGAAAGAGGTAAAAACGGATTAACTATCTATCAAGATATGAAATTATAATGAAAGCACAGTGCTAGCATAGTTACGATGCTGATTTTGAGATGATAAAAATCAGGTTGAAGAACGTTATTTCGCTAGGCCTATACAGTTAGGTCTGAAGTTTGTTCTGTGTAAAGTAACGTTAGGCTACACAAGCTAATATTGATTCAATGTCTGTCAAGGAAAACATTGTAAAGTTACTTTGAATCTTACAGAAATGAAGAGGAAAGGTAGCATATGTAGTTTTTTTTCTCACCAAAGAGAAAGGCGAGAGAAATAGAAAATGAACAACTGAGCAAGGTAGACGGAGAAGATGAGGAGGTGGAAGGAGAGAGAAAAGAGGTGGAAGGAGAGAGAGAAGACGAAGACGAGGTGGAGAGTAAAGGGCAACAGAAACGTGACACAGAAAGAATACAAGGCCAAGGCGACCAGGTACAGGAGGAGGGGGGAGAACACCACAGCGGTGAAGATGAGGAGGGAGAAAGTGAGAGACAGGATAACAACAATAAGAACAACAAATGACAAAGACTGACATTTTGCTATAATATTTAAGAGACATTGCTTAGACTTCAAATATAAAAATTCATGTTTGCTTAATTTGAATAATTGGGGAAAGTTGTCAGTGTGAAAGTGTGATGAGATGGGGAGATGAGTTTTTATATTTTGTGTAGAATGTATTTTAGATCTATTGCTCAGATTAAACAAAAAAATAAAAATAAAAAATGAACCTAAAAATACTCTCCCAGGCTAAAATGTTAGTGTGTGTTATAACTAATCAATGACAGTTCCTAATTGATTATGTTTTTACTAGTTGTATAGTTATAGCTAATCAATGACAGTTCCTAGTTGATTATGTTTTTACTAGTTATTGTATAATTAGTTTAGATGTAATTCAGTATGAATCTTTCCTCCCCTCCATCTTCTAGACGTATCCAAGTCCAGGTGTGAGGTGCCAGTGCAGCCAATGCACGAGAGTTTCACTAAGACCCTCCAGGGAGGAGTCAGAAGAAGCTTCCGGAGTGACTGGTACAAATCTCATTCCTGGTTAGAATACTCACAATCGAAAGATGCAGCTTATTGTTTTGCCTGAAGGCATTTTTTCCTCCCCGATGCTCCAAGGACAGTTTTCACCTCATTCGAGGGTTATCGTAACTGGAAAAAGGCTATCATGAAAGACAGTGGTTTCTGTTCTCATGCCAGATCTGAAGGCCATGTAAATGCAATGTTCGCATGGACAGAGAACAAGAAAATTATGGATAAAAATACCTCAATGTTTGGACTAATGGATGAGCAAAAAAGAAGCAGGTGGCTGACAATCAACACTACATTAAAACATTAGCTGAAATTTTAGTTCTAACAGCCACAGAAAACATAGCACAGCGGGGTCACAGGGAGTCTCTATCTATGAAAAAAGGTGTTTTTCTATCTATGTTAGACCTGCTGGGTAACCATAACCCCATCATTAAAAAAAGACTTGAACAACAAGCTAAAAATGCAAAATACACGAGTAAAACAATTCAGAATGAAATACTTGAGTGCTTGGCTGCAATGGTCAAAGAAGAAATCATCCAGGAAGTTAAAACGAGCAAGCAGTTTTCAGTTATTGTTGATAAAACTAAAGATGTTCAGAAAAAAGAGCAAATGTAATTTGTTCTGAGATATTTTTACAACGGTGTGGTTCATGAAAGCTTTCTGGAGTTTGAAGTGGCAGAACACCTGGATGCTGCCGCCTTAAGTGACAAGATTATATTCTTCCTTGAGAGGCATGGGTTGGAGTACAAGAAAAACCTTGTAGGCCAGGGCTACGATGGAACAGCAGTGATGTGCGGGGCACATGCAGGTGTTCAAGCAAAAACAAAAGAAGTAGCCAAACATGCCTTCTATGTTCACTGTAGTGCGCACTGCTTGAACTTAGTTATAGTAGACGCTGTAAAAAGTGTGGCAGATGCAGGAAACTTCTTCTCATTATTGGAACGACTTTATGTATTCATGTCTGGGTCTTATGTACTTAACAAATTGCTGGAAGTGCAGCGGGAGATGTTTGATGGCGCACCAAGGGAACTACAACGGCTAAGTGATACACGTTGGGCCTGTAGGCACATAGCATGTCGCAATGTTATGGACAGGTTGCCTGCAATAGTACAGGTGCTTGAAGAGATCGCATCTGAGAACCATCCTCAAAGAGCTGTAGAAGCAAGAGGGATATTGGCTCAAATTGATCTGAATTTTGCTGGATCTCTTGTTCTGTTCAGAAAGGTCCTGAGTGACTCCAAGTTTTTATCAGACATGCTCCAGTCTAAAACAGTGGACTATGCTAAGGCTGTTGAACTTATTAAAGCGCTTAAAGAGACACTGGTTCAGTACCGTAGTCAAGCCTCTTTTGAGGAAATGTGGAGTGAAACACTTGATTTATGTCAACGAAGTAACATTGATACCACTCAGCAAAAACCAAAGAGGCCAAGACAGACAGCAAAGGTGCTTCAGGATACTGTCATCCACTGCACCTTGGGACAGCATGTAGTTCCAGATAGCAAACACAATTTTTGTGTCTCTGTGTACTATCCAGTTCTGGATAACATGATTGGAGAAATAGGAAGAAGATTTTCTAACACAAATTGTAACATTATGCAGGGTGTCACTAAATCCGTCAAGTCCAACTTTTTTGAGAGAGGAGGCTGTTCTGTTATTGGCTGAAGCTTATGAATCAAATATTGAGGATCTCAAAAACAAGTTAAATCAGACGAGGAGAGTACTAGAGAGACAAAAGGGGGAAAAGGAGAGTCCTAGCACTCTAATGGAGTTCACTCAGTTTTTGGACCCATACCAGGATGTGTTTTATGAGTTGTTCAGGTTGTGTAAAATAGCGGTTGTTTTACCTGTGAGCAGTGCATCCTGTGAACAAAGTTTTTCATCTCTCAGGCTCATAAAGACTTATTTGCGGTCAACTATGACAGAAAAGAGACTATCAAATTTGGCTGTACTCAGCATTGAATCAAAACGCACAAGGGCATTAGATCTAGATACATTTGTGAAGCATTTTGATGAGCAACATGGAAATCGGCGCATTCAGCTGTTATAGGCATGACAACTTCATGGTATGCTCACTGGTGAGCCTTTACAAAGCTGTTAAAATGAACTCAACAGAATCTGTACTTTAAATTTCTGTTTATCTCTTTGTTTTGGCAACTGAGAACCTTTTATAAAACCAAAAGTGTGAGAAACAAAGTTTAAAATGACACTGGTGTAAATGGTGCAAATACTGCTGAACATGAAGCAGTGTTGTTATTGTTTCATAATGTTTCTTCTTTTGTATATACAGTAAACAATATACACTGTAAAAAGTAATTGCTGATTCTACTTAAGACAAACTAGTGAATTTAACTTACTTTGGAAAATTAGTTGATTTAACTTGATTAGACTGTGTACTGTGAACTTTTAGGTGGATGCAATAGTTAAACTAAACAAATCTAGTACACTGTACTCGAGATTGGTAAGTGTATTGTACTAAAGGCATGTTCACACGGTTTCAAATTTCTGGAGCACAGAATTTGCATAGTAATAATAATAATAATAATGAAATGAATAACATTCTTAGTAAATACCCTACAATTAGACACGATTTGATAATAGCTAAGCTAATAGATATAGATAGTCTATACACACGCGCGCACACACGTGTGCGTATTTGCAAGCCCATCGGCTGCTGCTGCTTCAATGACTATATTTTTATTAACAGAGCTTGATATAGTTACTGTTCGTTGGTTATTAAGTTTCAGCAGCATAAGACGAAACAACTCTTCCTCTTTTAATTTCTTAAATGCGTTTTCGTCTCGCGCATGCGCATTTGCGCAATTGGACGGTTGAAGAAGAAGAGAAGACGACATCGACGAAGAACTTCATCTCGTGTTCGGGATGCGGCAGCAAAACTAGGTATGCTAGCCTCTTGAACAACTATTTATCAACTTTAATGTCATTGTATTGCTTATAAAAACAGAATTTATTTTGCTTATTGTGCAGTAAGAGGAAAAGGCACACTGAAGTAGTTTTATGTCGAATGAGACCAGTTGAGACAAGTGGCTTAACGTTACTAAGTTAGCTAACGTTAGGTTGCAAAAAAAAGATTTTTACTGACCACTGTTTTATGTACAGTTTGTAACAGTAAGGTTACACAGTAATGTAAAAAAAAAAATCGGTAACGCTTTAGATTACAGCCCGGAAAGTACTGTGTAATTAAAAGGAATTTACAGTGTAACTTTCTGTAATTATAGTGTACCTATAAAGTACTTGCATGTAAGTATAAGGGAACAATATGTAAAGTTTGTGTAATAAAGGGGTAACAACCAGGAGAATGAAAAAAATATGTATACTGTAAGTATTATAGAACTAAGGGGTACTTATTCTACTATTATGATACAACAATCTTACATTTGGGAGTAATTTAGCAAGAACATACACTGCGTACCTTTTTGTAATAATTGTGTACCAATACATACTGTATAGGCTTTTTAAAAATTACAAGGTACATATCTATGCATTTATACTTTTTTTTTTTTTTTTTTTTTTTTGATAGCAAAAGTGCAGAAATTTAAGTTTGGGCTAACATGTTTCAAGGCAAGAAAAGCTAAGACTATATTGCAATTTTTTTAAATACTGGAAAATGTATCTTGTTTCATGTAGTTACAGGGTAAGTGGTGCTTGTATAATGAATAAAGATTTCCGAGTCAGTGGTATAAGATTGTGTGTATGCATTTTTATTGTACTTACCCTGTAACTACATGGAACAAGAGGGTAACAAGCACCACTTTAATTTACAGCCCGCAATGTCCCACTTACACTGTAACTACATGGAACAAGAGGGTGACAAGCACCACAACATGAAACAAGATTATCTTTCCCCAAGATTTAAGCAAAAGTTGCAATAGGTTTAGTTTTCAGTGCACTTTTGTTAAAAATATTACTTTATAAATGCATAGATATGTACCCTGTAATTTTTAAAAAGCCTATACAGTATGTACTGGTTCACCATTATTACAAAAAGGTACGCAGTGTATGTCCTTGCTAAATTGCTCCCAAATGTAAGATTGTTATATCATAATAGTAGAATAAGTACCCTTTAGTTCTATAATACTTAGAGTATATATATATATATATATATATATTTTATTCTCCTGGTTGTTACCCCTTTATTCCTCAAACTTAAAATACTGTTCCCTTATACTTATATTGTAAGTACGTTATAGGTACACTATAATTATATATAGGTAATCGCTTTAATTACGCAGTACTTTCTGGGCTGTAATCTAAAGCGTTACCAAAAAATCCTGTGCGGCCTATACTTTCATTCTTTCTAGAGAGTTCGATGCTCACGTGTCGTTCACATGGAAATGAACAACACGATGCATTAATTAAGATAGTGTAACTAACAAGCAGTTATTACCTTATTTTGTTTTTTTATTTTTTTATTACTTAAATTCATGCAGTGGACGTGCAAGTTCTGCTTGTTTTCTTGTGAAAAGAGGGCTCAGCTTTTGAAACACTACAGATTAAAACATGGAAGCTACTCTAGAAGTACTCCGATTCCATGTCTCTACACAGATTGTCTGTGTTCATTCAAATCATTTAATGCACTAAGGGTGCACTTAACAAAAAATCATTCACATCAGGCACATGGTAGCCAATCCAGTCCATGTGATCACATCCCTTTGATATTTCACTGCCCACTGTGCAGTTTTGAGGAGCCCTGCACAAAGTCAATATTTTTTTCTCATTTACGGCAACATCTAAAAAATCATGAAACTGTGCAGTGTCCATACAACAATTGCAATTTTGAGAGCAATGTCTACTCTACATTTAATTCCCACATATGTAGAGAACATGGAGCATTTGATCAAAGGCAATTGAAATCTGAGGTTCTCTTGCACGTTGCTACTCACAGTGTAGATAATGTGCATCAAGAAGAACCTTTGAACCCTGATCCAGCAGATGAACACTTGGAGGAAAATGATATAGAGAATGAAAACCTTGATTTATTGCATCATCAATTGGAGCACAATTTAGCTGCACTATTTCTCAAAATGCAGGCAATTTTGCATGTTTCTGATTCGGCTGCGCAGGAAATAATTCAACAAATAAATCAAATTTTGCTTTTTTCAGAGCCCCTTGTCTATCATGCAATTCAGCAAATTCTCCTTAAACATGGACTGAGTGACTCTGATTCATTAGTGAGAAAAATAGTGAATGCAGTAAAAGACAGTAACCCAATCTTGACAATGACCAAAGATGGCGAGCCTCTTTCCACAATAAGCAGAAGAGCATCATATTTTCAGAGGGAATTTCCAATTGTCATGCCAATTGAATACAAGCTTGATTCACAGTCAATCTCGTATGTGCCAATTCTGCAAATGTTGCAGAAAATTCTAAACAAGGCTGACATTCTAAATAGGGTCCTTTGCAATGATCAATCAGTCAATGAATTCAAGACTTACAGAGATGGCACCCGCTATCAAGAAAATGACTTTTTCAACACTGAGACCTTCAGGATTGTCCTGGGTCTTTATGTTGATGAATTTGAGCTGGCCAATCCCCTTGGAACTTCCAGAAAAAAACACAAAATGTTCGCTCTCTATTGGGTTCTAGCCAACCTTCCCTCAAAAGATCGTTCATTACTTAAGTCAATTCAGCTAGCAATTTTATGCAGAGCTACTGCAGTAAAACAACATGGTTACACAGACATCTTGCGCCCACTTGTTCAGGACCTTGAAACTCTTGAAAAGCATGGTGTATACATTGAACAGTTAGGAGACTGTGTGAAAGGAAGTGTGCTTTTTGTGTCATCTGATAATCTAGGTGCTCATTCTTTTGCAGGACTAACTGAGAGTTTCACTGTTGAGCACCCGTGTCGGTTCTGCTTAGCAAAGAAGGGTGAAATCCAGGAGAAGGAGGTCCGGTCGGGAGCATTTGAGCTGAGAACCAAGCAGGAGCATGACAGGCAAGTGGCTGAAGTGTTACACGATGCGAGATTGGTAAAGCAATATGGTGTAAAAGGTAGCTGTGTTTTAAGTGAAAGGTTGGAACATTTTCACACAGTTGGTGGTTTTCCACCTGACCTAATGCACGACCTTATGGAGGGTGTCATCCCTATTGAAATGTCCTTGTGCATTAATGATTTGGTCTCAAGGAAATTAATCTCACTGGAATCCCTGAATCAAGCTATCAAGCAGTTTCCTTACAAATTCTCAGACAAAGTTGATCAGCCTCAGATCATCCCAAGCTCATTTGCCTCAAAAGGTACCATTGGAGGTAATGCCCATGAGAATTGGGCGCTTATTAGACTTCTGCCCCTCATGGTTGGCTTTGATATCCCTGAAAATGATAAAACATGGGAAATTGTGTTGCTTCTGAAAGATATGTTAGAAATGACATTGGCATTCAAGTTCACTGAAGATTCTCTTGATTTCCTTGACGCAAAGATCTCAGAACACAGACATTTACTTTTGACAGTCTTTCCTCATTTCAAATTGCGCCCCAAACACCACTACATTGAGCACTATCCGCAGCTCATAAGAATGGATGGGCCACTAAGAGATATGTGGACGATGCGATTTGAGGGAAAACATAAAGTCTTCAAGCAGGTAATCCGTGACACCAAAAACTTTAAAAATGTTCCACAAACTTTGGCTGTTCGCCATCAAAGACTGCTGGCTTACTACATTGACTCCCCCTCCTTTTTCAATCCACCAATAGAGACAGATAAGGTGATGGGTACTTTGATGTCAACTTTCCCTCAGAACATTCAGGAATTCCTGAGACAAAAATATGCAGTTCAGAACACTGTCCTCGCAGCATCATCTGTGAGCATTGATGGAATCAAGTATAATCCAGATATGGTTGTATCTGTTGGTACTTGTTCAGGTCTACCTGATTTCAAACAGATTTTCAAAATTCTTGTCATCAACAGTGATGTTCTGTTTGTGTGTAAAGATCTGACATGTTGGTACATTGAACACCTACGTTCTTTTGAACTGTGCAGTCATGTGCTATCACTGTCAATTACCAAACCCTCAGAACTAAATGACCCATTTCCTTTGCCAGCCTATACAATTCGGGGCAGGACCTATGTTACGCTCAAACATTATATCATATGCTGAATGAATGACAATTCAGGTTTAAAAGGGACTTCAGAAATTCTGCAAATGATCATTATTTACTCTCATTCTTATTCTGTTGACAAAAATGATTATTTTTGAAAAGGTTTCTGACTGCTCTTGTCTGTACTATGTCAGAAGATAGCAGGCATAGCTTCTCAAGCTTCAGGAGGACACAAAAGCATATATAATTTCATTAAACTATGTGTTCAAATAGTAGATCAATAGGTTTGGTGAGAAACAAACTGAAATGTTTTTTATTTTCTTTAAATTATCACATCCTGCATGCACTCGTGAGAGAGCAGTGGTTTAATGCTATACTGTGTGAAGGGTTGCTTCTTTGCACAGTATATTTTGTTCAAGATTTATAAATAGTTTGAAAAAAATGCATATCTATCTTGAACAAATTCTCCTGTGCAAAGGAGCAACCCTTCACACAGGATAGCATACACACAGGATATAAACAGTTAAATGGATTCTATATATTGAAGTTAATTTCTCAACAAACCCATCCATTTATGCCTTAAATGCTTGAACTGTATTGCACAAGTCACATGAAATTTGTAATGCCTCTGTGTACTTCTTAAATTATAAACAAGGATGAGTGGAACTTTTTCGAATCATATTTTTTCAAAGGATGGGTTTAGAATGATGAAAATTGGGGTGAGCAGTCACTTTATTTTAAGAAAACTAACTAATTTCTTCAACCTTTGTAGAAAGATCAAGTATGGAGACAACAACCGTACTCAGAGTTATAGTTTGTGACAACGACATCAGAAAAATTGTACTTCCTGTGAAACCACAGACAGTTGACTCACTGTTGGAACAACTTGAAGAAAAGCTGGGACTTCAGTACAAGTTCGCACTTCAGTTTGAGGATCCAGACTTCAACAATTCCCTTGTAAATCTTACCGACATTGCTGACTTGCCAGATAAGCCCACACTGAAGATTGTCTCCCTTGTGACGACACCAACCCCTAGCACAGCTGACACTGAAGTCCTGTCTGTGGCTTCTGATCATCCACTTAATTGTCTACGGACTGCATGGCCAGAAACTTTCGAGATCCCAACTTTTCCTGTTGACGTTGAATACAAATTACGTCAGGGAAATCTACTGTACATGCGAGATCAAACATATCTACAATTGTCAGGAGAGCTTAAGCATGAGATTCTCGAAAAACTCTCAGAGACAATATACAGTTACAAAGCTTACCCAGATAAGGACGATTTCGAGGCTGTTGCTACTGCTTTGATACAAAAACATCCTTGCCTTACCCAGCCTGGCTCATCTAAGGGGTGGAATGGGTGGTATGATAGCCTTAGATGGAAAATGGGTAATTACCGCTCAAAACTGCGTCGAGCTGGATGTTTGGAGGTATCCATAAATGGTGGGAAAAGAAGAGGACTCCAGCCTCAGAGAAACGTCAAAAGACCCAAGAGGTTTGAAATCAATTTTCTACCGAACTTCCCTGATGGTGAAGATGAAGCCAGCATGGAGTCCAAAAGAAAAGAGATGGTTGAAGACATGAAGAAACGTCGTCTTAATGCTGCACTGATATCCCGGAACATGAATTCAACATTTGCCTTGCGTAGAAAGGAATTGATAGAGAAGGAGCCTGCTGTGAAGAATACAGTTGAAAGGTGGCCAGCCCTCTTCACACAGAGTCAGGTGAGTCTTTATTGGTTTCCTATATAATTTAATCTTGAACATTTACACAGCAAATTGATCATTAACCACTTTTGGTGTTTAATTCATACTTGGACTTAATTTTAGTTTTACAGTAAAAAGTCAGTTTGTAATGTCAGTTTGTCCTTTTTCTTTTTTTCTTTAGATCCTTGCAGAATTTAGTCGTATATCTGGAAAAAACCTGCAAACTGAATTCTTTCAAGAACTGGACAGATTCACTCAACGTTTCATCAGTATCTTCAAGGCTAAAGGTGGAGACATTGGCTCCAAACTTAAGAAGATTCTGCAGCAGATTCAAAATGACGTAAGCTCCTCGACATATCTGTTACGACCCCTCCAAACTAATCTAGGGGTCAGAGGAGCAACATTAAAGAAAACCTTGTAAAACGGTGGAAATGGTAGCGTGCGTCAATAAACGATGAGCGAAACCAAACTGCCAATGAAAACAATGATTTATTATACAAAAATAGATAGATAAACGCGAATGAATCAAAACAAAATAAGAACAATAAGGAAGCCAACAGCTCCCTGCAATATAAACAATTATATAAACAAAAGCAACAAGAATAAGTAATAAATAAAATCAAAGAAAATAAGCAACAAGTTACCCTTAAGGAAAAGGGGACTATGGTGACGCCAAAATAAAGAAAGAAACAAAAAGAAAACAATTCTACCTAAATTCAACCCTCTTACCTGACTAAAGAAAAGGAAAGAAAAGAATTGTTTCTTCAGCGCCGAGCGCCGTGTTCTTCCCTACTCTAGCTCACAAAAACAAAACATACAAAAGGTGGCGTTCACCTCTTACCTGATGTTTCTATACAAAGGTTAGTCTACATGTTTGTACAATGGAAGTCGTACGACATCTCCCCTATCCCCGTTCCTTGGAGCAAAGGGTAATTCAAGAGCGCAAGCTCTACACAAGTTGAAACAAAAACGTCATCCAAAGTAATCAAACAAAGTAACAACAACGAACTAAAGACACACACAGCTAGCATCAAACAAATTAACAAATCAAACGAGTCCCAAACGAAAACAAAATCACAATGGCAACAAAAGGATCGGAAAGCAAAACGGGACTCCCTTCCAGTCTGTTTACGGTGTCTTTTAAACTGGAAGTGAGGACATCTCAGATAGCGGATAGGTCCACGTCACATCCCTTGATGATGATTGACAGTTTCCTGAGCCAATCAACAAGCGGACGAGGATCACCTAAGAAAGTGATAGAGAGAAAGAGAAAGAGAGAGAGCGCAGCCAGAAAACCAGCACAAATGCCCACAGAATATCTGCGAACGTAACACTCCCACACTTAAGAACAAACTCGTTTTTGTGAACAAATCTCTACCATAAAAAAAAAAATTAAACTCTCGACAAAGCGTCGGCCAACACATTCTCTGATCCCTTCTTGTGTCGGATCTCCAGGTTGTAGTTTTGTGCAATAAGAGCCCAACGCATTAATCGTTGGTTGTGATTACACATTCGGGTTAGGAAAACTAGTGGATTGTGATCTGTATACACTACAATCGGAAGACTACTAGAACCGAGATACACTTCAAAGTGCTGTAGCGAAAGTAACAAAGCGAGAGCTTCTTTCTCGATAGTAGCATAATTAGCTTGATGTTTGTTAAACTTGCGAGAATAGTAACTGATAGGGTGATCAATACCATTTGCATCTTCTTGAATAAGAACACCCCCAGCACCCACATTACTTGCGTCAACCTCTAACTTAAACGGCTGGTCACAGTTAGGTGCCATTAAGACAGGAGAATTGCACATCAAAGTTTTAACTGAATCGAAAGCATTTTGACACTCGATTGACCACTCATAAGCATTAGATGGACTAAGCAATGAAGTAAGAGGACTCACAACGGTCGAGAAGTTCTTACAGAACCCACGATAGTAACCTGCCATTCCTAGGAACCTCCGCAACTCTCTACGAGTAGTAGGAATTGGAAATTCAACGATGGCAGTCACTTTTGCTTCCACGGGTCTCACTTGACCTTGACCAACCTCCTTACCTAGGTAAGTAACGGTTGCTTTGCCAAATTCACATTTTGCTAAGTTAAGGGTCAAATTCGCTTTAGCGAGCCGTGCGAATACTGTTCTCAACAGGCTGATGTGTTCTGACCAACTTCGTGAATACAACACCAGATCGTCGAGATACGCATTACAATCTGGTACACCATGTAAAACTATATTAACAAGGCGTTGAAAAGTTGCAGGAGCATTTCGAAGACCGAAAGCCATCGACGTGTACTGGAGGAAATTGTCTGGAGTTACGAACGCTGAGATTGCTGAAGCTCTTGAGGTAAGCGGCACTTGCCAATAACCTTTTAGCATATCAAGTTTGGTGACAAAACGTGCAGAACCGATGTTATCAATACAATCTTCCATTCTGGGTAACGGATAACTATCTGGTACAGTCACTGAATTCACTCTACGATAGTCTGTGCAAAATCTAACTGAACCATCAGGTTTGGGAACAAGTAAACATGGAGAACTCCACGGACTGTAACTGGATTTGGCTAGACCATGATCCAACAGATACTCCACCTCTCTACTCATTACAGACCTTTTTATGGCATTCACACGGTAGGCATGTTGCTTGATAGGACGTGCTCCGTTCACATCGATATCATGTTTCAGAACGTTTGTTTGTGTAGGAACATCACCAAACAGGCATTTAAAATCAGCAAGTACTTTCACAATGTCTATTCTTTGATTCACAGTCAAATGACTAACATGCAAATGAAGATCTCGTAAAACCTCAGAATTTCCCAACCTTACACCCTGCTGAAAAGCATGGCGAAGTAACACACCATCCGGGTCTACCTCCGAGATGTCAGGAGATAACTTCTGATCCACGGCCATCGCAACAGAAGAAACAGCGGGCCCTGCCGTCTGTCCTGCGACGCTCGCCGCTAATGACTCTCTAGTATGGTAAGCTTTTAACATGTTTAGATGACACACACGGGTCTTTCGTTTCCGATCAGGTGTACGCAACATATAATCAGTCTCACTCATTCTCTTTTCCACAACATAAGGACCATAGAAACGAGCAGATAACGAGGATCCTGGAACAGGTAACACAAGCACTTTGTCTCCAGATTGAAAAGACCGCGCCACTGAGTGTTTATCGTATGTACTCTTCATACCTTTCTGAGCCTCTGCAAGACATTCTCGGGCTAGCGACCAAGCAGCATGAAGTCGATCGCGAAACTTACTTACATAATCTAGTATGTTGAGATTTTTATTCGAGTCAGGTGCTAAAACTCGTTCTTTAAGAACTCTCAATGGACCTCTAACTTTGTGTCCGAACACAAGTTCGGCTGGACTAAACCCCAGAGATTCTTGAATAGTCTCTCGAACAGCAAATAAAACCAAAGGAACTCCCTCATCCCACTCTTTAGCAGTACCATGACAATATTTCTTCAGCATTGACTTCAGAGTTTGATGGAAACGTTCCAATGCGCCCTGGCTTTGCGGATGATATGCACTTGAAACTCTATGAGAAATTACTAATGACTCAAGCACTTGTTTAAACAGTTTCGATAGAAAATTCGTACCTTGATCCGATTGCACTACCTTCTGTAAACCGAATGTGGAAAAAAATTTCACCAACGCTTTGCTGACCACAGGTGCCGTGATTTTCCTCAAAGGTATCGCCTCTGGAAACCTGGTATTCACACACATAATAGTCAACAGAAACTGATTACCATTCTTAGTCTTAGGTAATGGACCGACACAGTCAACAAGCACATGTTCAAATGGCTCTCCGATTGCGGGTATAGGAATCAAAGGAGCAAGTGGTACACTCTGATTTGGCTTACCAACAATCTGACAAGTGTGACAGGTACGGCAGTATTGGACAACATCTTTTTTTAGTCTTGGCCAGAAGAAATGACTCAAAATTCTGTTATAGGTCTTAGTAACTCCTAAATGGCCAGAAAGCTGATGATCATGAGCCAGAAACAAGACATGTTGACGATAAGGAGACGGAACCACAATTTGATACACAACATTCCAATCTAAGTCCTCATCAACATGAGAACACCACTTCCTCATCAGCAGACCCTCATCAATAAAGTAAGCAAACTTCCTGTCCTTAACGACATCCACAGATACAGCAGCCTTAAAGATGTTAACGAGTGTTTTATCCTCCTTTTGTGCAGTGATAATTTTCTCACGAGATATAGGTAACTTTAATAACTCTGCATCAAACTCAACTACACCTTTATTTTCTGTCTCTGAACTATTTTCTTGTTCCTGATGCACACTCGATAACGTGTCTCCAGTCAGAAGTGGAAACATGAATGAGCTAGACAGATCTACTACATCACCTACTCTGCGTGACTGAGCGCGTGTAACAGCGCAAGCTGGAAAAGCTTCAGGGTAAGTTTCAGCTAATCTTTCCAACTCACAGGACACATTTGGTTCTTCCAATACTTCAATCACAGACATTACTTTACCACCTGCTAAATCATTTCCTAGAATGAAATCAACTCCCTTCACAGGAAGTGACGGACAAACAGCGACTCGTACAACACCAGTGCACAACTCACTCTGCAAGTGCACTTGATGCAGTGGGAATTTCATACAACCCATCTCAATTCCCTGGACCAGTACACTAGACCCACAGGAAGTATCATCGGACATCTGCATTTTATCTGCCAAAATAAATGACTGCATCGCACCAGTGTCTCTCAGTATTTTTATTTCTTTCTGATCTTCTGTTTTTCCAGTCAAAGATATTAACCCTTTCGACACAAAAGGTCGATAACTCATCAACTCTATCATCAGTATTCACGTCAACTGCAGTTTTAACAGAGTGTACAAATCCCATACCCTTTGGTTGAGACTGCGGCTTGCGTTTCAATAGCAAACAATCAGCAATCAAATGTCCTTTCTTGTGACAGTAGAAACATTCACGCTCCTCTTTATCACGAGATGGACTAAATCGTGCACGTGAATTCCTAGACTGTGAATTATCGAATTCTAACTTCTCAAATCGGGTGGAAGAAAACACACTCTTGTGAGTTAACACAAACTCATCTGCAAGAACAGCAGCATGTGATAGAGTGGTTACCTTTTGTTCATTAAGATATATTACAACACGATCAGGTAAACATCCTTTAAACTCCTCAAGTAACAGCAATTCCCTTAAAGCATCAAAATCACGCACGTTACTGGCGGTACACCATTTATCGAACAACCCTCCTTTCTCCCTAGCAAACTCCGTGAAAGTTTGTGTAGAACTTTTCCTATGTTTTCTAAAACGTTGTCTATACGCTTCTGGAACTAACCCATAAGCTCTCAAGATAGCAGTTTTCACAGACTCATATTTCATACTCTCTTCTAGTGACAATGTAGCACAAATTTCTTGAGCTTTACCCACTAATCTACATTGCAAGAGCACAGACCAAACCTCTTTAGGCCAATGAAAAGAAGTTGCGACGCGTTCAAACGCACTGAAATAAGAGTCAACTTCCGTCTCTCTAAATTGAGGAACGAGTGCAATGTGTTTACTCACGTCAAAAGTATCTGGGCTTGAACCACCACGCGGCGAAGGAGAAAAAACTGAAGCGGTGTCCAACGGCACAGCTGAGTGAGCAGTCACTCTCGACGCCTCCAACTCAAGCTGCCTCAGTTTCACCTGCGTCTCTGCTTCAATTTCCAACCTACGTACCTCCAACTGCAAGTCCAGGTTAGCTTGACGCGCCTGGGCTCTCTCTTGCGCTTCATAGCGCAAACGGGCAAGACGGACTTTCAGTCGCGGACTTTCCCGTGAATCCACTGAGCTGGGTGAGAACGGCTCAAACGGTGGTAAGCCGGCCTTGGCTTCGGCCTCCGCGTCAGCAACGGCTCCTCCACTCTGCTTGTCCTTCTCCCCATGACAGTTTTGCGCCGGAACATCCCCCACGTTTGACATAGGCAACACCTGCAACTCATTCAATTTGCGAATCAGAACTTGTTTTATTTCTTTCTTAAGAGACTGTTTACTTACCACAGTTTGAAAATGGTCTGCGATCTGCAACAACTCTTCCTTCCTGCACAGATCAAGCTGCTCTACAGATGGACTAGCAACAAAATCTTGCAAGTTAAACATTCCCAAAATGAATAACAATCCGATAAGCACCACACTTGTACCCTGCATAAGTGATTACTATCCGGTCCTAACACTACAAACGCGCAACGTCACTCTCTTGCCAACACCACACATCCACAGAATTACCGTCCTCATTTATTTTTTTCCAGGCACTTTCCAATACCAACAACAATTTAAATTGCTATTAATATCCCGGACGAGCCCCCATTTAATGTTACGACCCCTCCAAACTAATCTAGGGGTCAGAGGAGCAACATTAAAGAAAACCTTGTAAAACGGTGGAAATGGTAGCGTGCGTCAATAAACGATGAGCGAAACCAAACTGCCAATGAAAACAATGATTTATTATACAAAAATAGATAGATAAACGCGAATGAATCAAAACAAAATAAGAACAATAAGGAAGCCAACAGCTCCCTGCAATATAAACAATTATATAAACAAAAGCAACAAGAATAAGTAATAAATAAAATCAAAGAAAATAAGCAACAAGTTACCCTTAAGGAAAAGGGGACTATGGTGACGCCAAAATAAAGAAAGAAACAAAAAGAAAACAATTCTACCTAAATTCAACCCTCTTACCTGACTAAAGAAAAGGAAAGAAAAGAATTGTTTCTTCAGCGCCGAGCGCCGTGTTCTTCCCTACTCTAGCTCACAAAAACAAAACATACAAAAGGTGGCGTTCACCTCTTACCTGATGTTTCTATACAAAGGTTAGTCTACATGTTTGTACAATGGAAGTCGTACGACATCTCCCCTATCCCCGTTCCTTGGAGCAAAGGGTAATTCAAGAGCGCAAGCTCTACACAAGTTGAAACAAAAACGTCATCCAAAGTAATCAAACAAAGTAACAACAACGAACTAAAGACACACACAGCTAGCATCAAACAAATTAACAAATCAAACGAGTCCCAAACGAAAACAAAATCACAATGGCAACAAAAGGATCGGAAAGCAAAACGGGACTCCCTTCCAGTCTGTTTACGGTGTCTTTTAAACTGGAAGTGAGGACATCTCAGATAGCGGATAGGTCCACGTCACATCCCTTGATGATGATTGACAGTTTCCTGAGCCAATCAACAAGCGGACGAGGATCACCTAAGAAAGTGATAGAGAGAAAGAGAAAGAGAGAGAGCGCAGGCAGAAAACCAGCACAAATGCCCACAGAATATCTGCGAACGTAACAATATCAAAATTATGTTTCGATAGCAAAACAAATTTTGCTTTTGCTGTTGTTTTTTGCTCTGTGTTGTACTAGTGTCATGAGTGCTATTCAATATAAATTTTTATAACTTTGCAGAAATCCAACATCAATGCGGAACGAACAGCCGTTCTCCATGGCCTACCACTCCTTCTCGGAGAGGACCCCACCGATTTTTACAAGACATGTTTTGTAAGTATTTTCTTCTCTGATGTGATTCTTATTTAACAGGCAAACTGTTCTTCAAACAGTTTTGATATCTGGCAAGAAAAACAGTCAGGACACTGAAACAAAGTAAGGGTTAGAGAAAAGAAAGTGAAAGATAAATTAAGAATTTAGAGGAAAAAAGACAGTAAGAAGATACATTTTATATTACATAAAGAGATGAATAAAAAAAACATTTATAAGAAAGACAATAGATTTTTTGATAGTTTTAATTTATATAACTGGCCTTCAGTTTTATTTGTCTTTTCATGCAGTGGTTTGATATATGTATTCCCCCCTGCATCCACTGCTGTGTCCTGTTTGAAAAGGCTTTTACATTTAGACATAATACAGTGTTATTAATTTAGTTTCACATTTTAATGAGTTTTTAAGGGATAGTTCACCCAAAAATAAAAATTCTGTCATTTACTCACCCTTATGTTGTTCAAAACCTGTATGAGTTTCTTTCTTCTGTTGAACACAAAAGATGATATTTTGATGAATGTCGGTAATCAAACAGTTGAGAGTAGCCATTGACTTCCATAGTATTTTTTCCTACTATGAAAGTCAATGGCTACTCTCAACTGTCTGGTTACCGACATTCATCAAAATATCATCTTTTCAGTTCAACAGAAGAAACAAACTCATACAGGTTTTGAACAACATAAGGGTGAGTAAATGACAGAATTTTTATTTTTGGGTGAACTATCCCTTTAAAAGATGTTTTGTGGCTTTCTTTGACCTCATTTTTGTTATATGTTATTCCCATTTTAGGACTGTGATGACAATGAAGATATGTCCAACATTGAAATAGGTATTCTGACATTGATTCCCGAGGGGTCTGCAACCGCTGCCTTACCCTACTCCCTGCATCTTGATGCCACAACAACGGCAATCGTTTTGGAAGGTACAGTGGTTGTGGATGATCTTGAAAATCTTCCACAAGCAATGTGTTTGCTCTTTGGACTAATTTATGCTCTAAACTTGGAGTATCCTGCAGCACTGAAGAGCACATTCGACTTCATACAGAGAGTGATTTTGTCCCTTGGCCACAAGTCACTCAAACCTAAAATCCAATCACTGAAAAATCGCCTGATGCAGTAATAGATCATAGCCATGATGCTTTGAGTTAATAGAGCTGTCTTAAAGAGAACTCTAAAGAAAATTGTTCAATACTGTTTTCCAATTGTTGAAAAAGAAAAAATATCCATATTTAACAGGATGTTTTGCATTTCAAGTTTACTTGTTTGGTTTTAGAATAGAGTTTTATTAGAAGAGAATTTTAAAGAGAACTGTAGTAGGAAAGGCATTCTGTACCAAACTCTGTGACTTACACGCTCTGCTTTCGACCACTTTGTAAAGATGTTAAAAACAAAGAAACATTGATATTTTTGTCTTTATTTTATTTTATTTTTCTTGAGTGCATTATGTGCTTTATTTCTAAAATGTTGTTGGTGGGCCATGTTTACGGGCATGCCTTAAGTAATGTTTTAAAATTAATATTGTTGAATAAATAAACATTCTAGTGTTTTGCCAAATCTGTTGTCTTTCTTTGTATTCTCAACTTAGAATTTTGAGTACAACTTGCTTGAGAAATTTAAGGCAATCAGTTTCCACACATTCCTCTAGTAAAATGAACAAGCAGACATGTTAAAATAACTGTTTTGTGTAAGTTCTGCTTACAAATCTCAACTTAAAACCGTAAGTTGCCTAAACTTGAGTTTATTAAGTTACCTGTACTCAAGTTTTATGGTAACCTCTACAAATACACAAGTTAACTCTACAAAGTAGTAGAGAGTAGTATCAAGTCAAAAATGATGACCTAATTTGCTTGAAAAATTTGAGGCAATCAGTTTCCACAGCTTTTCTTAGTAAAGTCAACTTATTACTTTTTACAGTGTACTACTGAGCATATTACTGGGTAAACAATAAAAGCGATGTCCAGTACCTTGTTTGAGTGCTGTGACCTATTTATTTCCACAGTGTATTTATGCTCACTTTAGTACAGCTCAGTCCATAAATCTTCATGGGTAAGTTTTTCTTTGTATAGTTTATTCATGTACAAATGCTGCCTCTCTGACACAGTCAAAAACTGTTTGCTTCCCCTCTCACAATATCTGCCACTCATCACCTGTGTCTTACCTTAATGCCTTTCCTGTGATAATGCCCCTAACTTCTATCTATATCCTATTAAGTGAGATCACATTGTATGGTCACTAATTCCTATGTTTCACATGAAACCTCAAATGCAAGACATTGATTGCATGTGATTAAGTTTATGAGTTTGTAAATGGCAGCCTGTGCCCTTTTGTAGTGTGTACATACTATTTCTCATCAAACTGTGATAACTGATTAAATTGAGTATAGCCTAGGCTACGTCTGCCATATGTTGCCACCCCTCAAAAATTCCTGCCCCCCTCTCGCCACCCCATAAATATTTTTCTAGATCCGCCCCTGTCTACAGCTCACAAATATTTTTTTTATAACAGTAAGCACTCTTTTCATGTAGTCGCAATGTTATATTGTGTCATGTTTATCCAAATAAAACTGATTAAAAAACGTCGATTCCACTTCATATATAGTAGCTGTAGGCTTATGGTGAACTTTATTCTTGTTCAAACAGACGCTGTATGAAGCAGTACTACATAAAGTATTGAATGAAAATGTCTCTGAAACATCTGTGTACTTTGCAAATATTGCATTTATTTCACTTCAGCTGTGATAAAGTATGCAAACACCACGTGAGCGGTCACTACGGGAACCAGAAGTGTCCGACCTCACGTCTCCGTTTGCAGCTCCTCCCCGCCTGCACGCGGCTTCTCTCGCCGATCGCTTACATCCAGCCGCAGCCAATGTCAAACACACCTAAAGATACTGCCTCAGAAGTTACTGGTAAGTTTTAGTTGCTGTTTGCATAAATAAAAAGCTCACTGTTTAGTTTTTTTTTTATCTTAAATATATGTCTTTTTTAAAATGTATGTGGAGACATTTGTTTGTCTTAAAACAAATATAAAACAGTCCAATGTATCTGCAAAAACTTTGCATTAACATTAGTTTTATTTGCAAAATGAAGCTGTGTATTTATTTCTGATTTCCTGAAAAATTTGTCTTCATTGTTATGATGTAAATTATCTTTGAAAAGTTTGGGGAAAAAAACATGTTATGAACAAAGTTACTTTGTCTTGAGCTGACCAGCAAATTATGGTAGTGTGTGTTGATTGGTGCTTATAGTTGTTCAAGCTTGACAACCTTATTGCCGTATGTATGCATATCATTATTTTTCTTTCATATTATAGGCTATTTGTTGTTTTTCAGACCAGCTGCTATAGAAGGAAAAACTTAAATCTGAGTGCAGACACAAGCGAAGAAGAGAGAAGTATTTCAGGTGTCTAATTTGTGCTGCCTTTGAGTCATTCATGTAAAAATCTGTTTATTTAATTGTTTTGTGTTTTGTTTTATAGTAAAGCTGCAAGTCACTGGTCATAGTTGTCCTGGCATACAGTATTTTGAACAACTTCTAATTTCCTTAAATCCTTAGATCTTTACAATAGACAGGCTCATGAGAAATACCCTAGGTTTAAATAAACCACAATTATCAATATAAAACATATCCTCTAATACTCACATGTTGCTTTATTGTGCAAATAACTATATCAGTAACTTTTTGATTGAACTTTGCTCACTGTAAATTGTGTTTAGCTTCTTCTAATCTCATGTTCAATGTAACTCAGAGTGCTGTATAGAAACGACAGACAACAGGATAAAAGTGGACACTCATGTCCAGCTTGATGAGGAGGATATGGCCAAAGCTTTTAAAGGTAAACTGAGAAGTCAACGGAATTCTAATCCATTTCTATTTAAATGATTATACATATATTCAAACATGGATACAAAAATGTTAATCATTGGTTAATTTTATTTTAATTCTAATTCCCTTTCAAAGATCTTCTGATGAAGCAGTCTTCAAATACTACAAGCCCCGATTGCAGAAAATGAGTCGTACTCAAGAAGTGATCGTCCACTTGAAGATGATGTGACATTCAAACTCTTCTGTTTCTTTGGTTCAGCCATTTGTAGGCTTAAGTTTGTACATAATGCATTATTCACTTCTGCACATTGTTTTACTGAAACTTATTTTTATTTTTTCAGAAGCAGATGTAAAATGCATAGTGTACTTTTCAGTAATAAATGTATAACTGAAATGTTCTACAAAGCTCTGCCATAGCATTTCACTGATCTTTTTAATTTACTTTAATTTTTTTTTTTTTGTAATTTACACAATATACTATGTTAAAGTTTTCTTGATTTCAAAGTCTGTGTATGTCTTAATGTTTATATTTAATTATTTTTGCACTTTTAATATACCATTTTAAATACTGAATAAAACCGCTTTATAATAAGCTATAAGTGTAATGCTAACACACTTTTAATGCTATTTAAATTTACATTAACAAAAAGTACATTAAAATTAAGCTTCACATATTATTATAACTAGTTTAAGACATGAAAGTTTATAAAAAAAATAGTACTAAAAAAATATAGTACAAATGTCTCAGAGACACTCATAATGAATTTGCAATGTACTTGTAACACAAATAAAGTACACTTAAGCATGTAATTAATCCCTACACAGGCATATACTTAAAATATACAAAATATACTTCAAGTTGTTCCACTTTAGCACATAAAACTACACTAAATACACTTCAAGTTGAGCTTTTCTACAATTTAATTACTACTAAAATATATTTAGTACAAAATTAGTTGTTCCAAAATAGCATGCTTCAATTTAACTAATCATGAACACACTTGGAGTATAATGATGATTAGAGTGGCTTCAAGTACACAAAAGTATGCTAAATTTTAGTACACTTAGCACATTAATTTTTCAGCTGGGTTGACAATGACATTAAAGGATTAGTTCACTTTTAAAAAAACTTTTGCTGATAATTTACTCACCCCCATGTCATCCAAGATGTCCATGTCTTTCTTTCTTTAGTCGAAAATAAATTAAGGTTTTTGATGAAAACATTCTAGGATTTTTCTCCATATAATGGACTTCATTGGGTACCATGGAAGAGAAATGGACAGAAATCCAGGAATGTTTTCATCAAAAACCTTAATTTCTAAAAGACGACCAGCAGATGGCGCCATAGACAAAGAATTTGAAAATATACATTGTGACATCTATCTAAAGAATAAGATTACATTCTCTTTGATTTATTTATTGTTTACTTTAAAATAACAATCTTTTATAATAGTTTTTTTAATCAATGCCACATCATGTAAATAATAATCTAAACATTGTCATAATGCTTATGAGCACTTTTAAAACGTTGACAGTATGATATCTTGAAACTGATAAATCAGGAATATTTTTTTCTTCTACTTCCTTACAAAAAGCCAAAATAACAGATGGGCTGAAGGGCAGTTCTGGACCTCCATATTATAATTTTCACACATTTTCCCACTTTCTTTCTTTCATTCATTTTCATGTGCTTTTTAAAAATTATTATATTATATTATACATTCAAGCTTCAGAGAATTAAATAAACACACCATAAAAGTGGTCCATAAGCTATATTATAACTCTGAGAAAAAAAAAATAATTTGACACAGATAATCTTTTGTGTCCTTTTTGAAGCTTGAAAGCTTCAGTACCTGTTCTTTATAATTTAATGGAGGTTTCACAGAAGATCATGGCCCTAAACGGCAGCTTTTGAACCCACCGCCACTAGGGTGCACCCAAACTATGGTCCGACCATAGACCCTGACTGTGAGCTGTAACCAGAAATTGTCTTATTATAGGGAGATGAGAGGGGCTGTATCTCTTACCATTGGAGAAATTCTAACAGCTAACTTGGATCACGTGAGGCACCTAAGCCTATTGTGTAATGGCAGTGACGTCAGTCCACACAATTAAAAGTTTTATGACAGTCAGTTACAGCTTATGTCAATCAGTTTATTGTGGATAATTATCATGTTGGTCTTGTGAATAGATGTTCTATATTTGGTGTTATATCGCTAGTAAAGTTGCAGTAGGATTGTATTGTTTGTGGAATGTGCTTTACTGCGGAAAAAAGCGTGAATATCTCTATTAGATGCAAAGTACTAGTCACTGCAGGTCGCAAAAAAAAAAAACGTCTCAGGTTACGACTGTAACCTATGCTCCCTGAGAACAGGGAAAGAGACACGGCGTTAAAGCGCTAGGGGAAACGCCTCAGTGTGACTGATGACTGAAACACTGTATAATCACGATAACCTTGTTGGCTGGCGTCAGCCATGACGTCATGCTCTAGTGCGACCAGGAAGTATAAAAGGGGCACCTAGAGAACATGTCATCCACTTCGTCTGAAGGGACTGTAAAAAGAAGACCGGAGGCATGACGACGAGACGCAGTGTCTCGTTCCCTGTTCTCAGGGAACATCGGTTACAGTCGTAACCTGAGACATTCCCTTTCGAAAAGTAACTTGCACTGCGTAAAAGTGCTTTAGCAACTATGGCTACAAGGAAAAGCACATTAACTCAAAGTTAAAGCCCCTTACTGCTTACACGTCAGTGTAACAGTAGCACTACTCCCTACGGCCACTGCCCGAGCTCCATGCTAAGCGAGGGGAACTCTGTGAATCACACGAAGGGCTTGCCAGCTCAAGGGCATGGGAACCACAGCCCGACTTTCAGATGAGAATTCCTTTAAGGGAGTATGGCCTAGAGCCTATGGGCCCTAGCTTACTACTTTCGAGGGGACAGAGTCAACTCCCATACCAGGGAGGCTATAATGCTTAATGCTGAAGCCAACAACCTGCTCACTAGTATGGGAAGTGGAGGCCTCAGCAGGATGACTCAACAGCATAGGAGGCCTGCCCACTTACACCACTGTGGCTCTTCCAGAACTTAATCTAAATAGTTTTCAGAGCTCAGAAAAAGGACCTAAAAGCAACTCTGTTATCGAGAGGGCCCTTTTCTGTACTACTACCTGCAACGCTGTTTGCATGGAGGCCTCAGCAGGATGACTCTCGAAAGAGAGGATGCCTGACACATGCTAGAATACAGCTACTGGCTCGTCTGGAGGCCTCAGCAGGATAACTCTATTAGGAAGAGGGGCCTGCCAGACTTACACCAGCATCTACCATGCCGCAAATATGGAGGCCTCAGCAGGATGACTCTCAAAGGAGAGGAGGCCTGACACATGTAGATAGGACAGCTAGCTTGACTACCACCAGAGCTCAGGGAGAGAGTGTCCTAAAACACCTCCTCAGAAAGGGAGGGACCACTTCTCCAGCAGGATGACTCTCAAAGGAGAGGAGGCCTGACGCATGCAGCTGACAAGCTGTAAACATGGAGGCCTCAGCAGAATGACTCTCCTAAGGGAGAGGAGGCCTACCATAACCTTTAAAAATCAGCCAGCTCTAGCTAAGTGCAACACAGAGCTGAGGAAGCGAAGGGCCTAAAATATAACTCTCTGAATTTAAGAGAGGCTTCTTTTCGATGCAGAGACCAGATCTATCTGCTCGGAACTCTGGAGGATGGAGGCCTCAGCATGACAACTCTAAGAATGAGAGGATGCCTACAACATCCTTATGTGCATTTTAGAAATATGGCCGCTGGAGACGTACTCAGCATGACGACCCTAAACTTAAAGGTGAACTAAGTAACTTTTTTACCTTAACAGAACAGCTTTGGAGTCATTGTAATGTTTATATTACTGATTTCGTGTTGAATGGTGGTCGTTTTGCACCCCCCTGGTGCCTGTGAGCCGCAAAATCACACTTGCAACTTCGAGCCGGCGGCCCGCCGTGATATCAGGTCTCGCGTTGTAACGAATTGCTTTACGGCAAAAAACAGATCTGATAAAATTCTGATAAAATGAGCATCAAACAGAAATAACCCGGCGCCGTATACATGTGGTGTTCGAGGCGCACATATAATACAGACTGCCGACAGTTAAACAGGGCGCGCGCAGCTCTTAAAGGGGCCACACCTTATTATGGGGATCAGGCCGTGAGTGCAGAGACATCTCTGCGTGAGTGCTATTCACGACAGTACAAGTACTCCACAGCGACTCTAGGGGTCGCTGTTTGACAAAAACGGAATTCCTACTGAGTGCTGCTTTAAGGGGAGTACTGGAGTCTGCATTTGGGGCGGCCTGGCCACATAAGGGAGGCTAACACTGGGAGCCTATCACCCTAACACACCTGCCTACTGGGAGTATAGGGGCCCACACTTTGTGAGGGCCTGCTAGAACTCAACCAGAGGTGAAGAACTCTGCATAATGACCCAGAGGAACCAGGGGAGTACTATTCTTACTCTGTGGCTATCTGAGAGATGGAGCACTCTAACAGAAACACCCTTGCTAACTAGGGGAGTAAAACGTCATCCTAAAAGGGGTGATTTTACCATTGTCTCGAATTTAGAGACATATACTGCCTCACAGGAATATGGGGAGCAGGGGACTCCCAAAGGAGTCAGGGGACAAACAAAGAGACTCTATGAAGAGGAGGCCTGCCATACTTGCACCCGAAGTGGTCCTAAACTAGTTTTTCTACTCGAGAGAAACCACTAGGTTATAAAAAGAAACCCCATAAAGAATATAAACACTCTGTCGAGCTCTAGAGAGCAGAGGCCTCAGCAGATAACTCTCTGGAGTGAGAGGAAGCCTAACCACGCCTCTGAGCCCACAGGGAAGCCGTGTTAATTTCGTTAACGAAAACTATGACGAAAAATGTTCGTTGACGACCTTTTTTCCCCTGACTAAGACAAGACGATGAGAGACGATACCCACGTCATTAAACGCTAACTGTGACTATATCAACATGCAATATCGACGAGAAGTGATGGGTTAAAAAAAAAAAAAACTTGACCATTACCAATTGTTTTTGTCGAATAAAGGAGAAGACAACACATTACAGACTGTGTTTACGAGCGTTAATGCTTACGGTTGCCAGATTTCAATCATTTAATCATGCAGTCAGAGTTTTCTGTTAAAATAACACGTTTTCTACCCGGTCTTTTCAATATTATCTGGCAACCATGGGCGCGCGCTCTCTCTACACTGCTGAAGAAGCGCGGATTATCTGAAAAATGTTCAGCGATCTTCACTTGATATTTTCTACTTAAATTAAAGTGTCATTCAGTTGGTCTGTGTTCTGTCACGAGCCGCTTGCGCTGTTTGTGTGAATAAATCTGCGGTCAAAATGCAGGCTAATATCCAGCAGTGTTTTTAATGTTGATCATATTATACGAGCAAGAATGCAATGTTTCCCGAATATTCACACGATTTCGAATGTGACATTGATTTTATACAACTGTTCAACAAATAAAAGGGTAACATTAAGTGATGTACACTACATTTAAAACTGTATTGTCAGGCTATTATTGCTCTATTTTGCAACAAAAGCCACAGCAGAACTGCAGCACACAGCTGTGATTCGTGAACGAATCGTGCATGAGATTCAATGTTCATAAGTACAGCAACTTGCTTTGTTACTGAATGAATGAATGGCTCGATGACTCACTCATAAAGACAGCGACTTACCGCCACCTACTGGTGATTTTCATTTAATATTTAGTATAACTTCGTTTACATCATTGCATAGCTTATTTATTGAACATTGTTTTATTCAAAGCAGCATTATTTATTTTATAAAGGTATTTATAAAACTAAAAAATTAACTGGAAAAATCGATTAAAGAGGGCAAATATTGTCCCTTAATGGAAAAGGTGTGACTGCAGTCTAAGTGCAAGAGGGGTTACACATTCAAACAAATTGGAGAACCACTGAACTAAGGAAAATGGATATAGTCCTGGACCTGGCCTGTAGACCCGTTCGCAATTTGGTGTTGGGGGAATTTCTCACTTGAACTGAGTAAGTGGGTCTCTAGACATGAAAAATCACTGAGGTGCTCATCCGCCATAGTGCCACGAATTACGTAATGGTCAAATCAAATATGGCCGCCATCGGATGATGATGAAAATCCAACTTCTTTGTTTCTGAATGTTTATACACATGTAATACCTCTATTTTGACTAATTAGGGTATGTTGAATTCATTTCTGGCATTGATAGGACCATATTGGGTTATTGTGACCTTGAAAGGGCACGGTCAAGGTCGTTTTCCTATTCTCAATCTCAAAAGACATGTACATTTATAAGACATGAACTAATTAAATTTACAGTCTGCCCTTATACTGTGTATTTGTACAACACTAGACAGAATTCACAGAAAATAGGAGGACAAGGTTGAACTTTTCTTGTATTTTACCAGGAGTATCAAAAGATTTCCAAGGTTCCTAAAGTTTTCATCTGACTATTGAGCATCGCACTAATTGATCAACAGTGAGTATTACACATGTACATGAGTAACTCAAAATTACTAACTCAAATTTACAGTCTGCCCTTATACTGTGTATTTCTACAACACTGGACAGAGTTCACAGAAAAAGTATTTTATATTTTATAGAGTTCACAGAAAAAGAAGACATGGTTTGACTGACCATTGACCAGAAGTAGTCAAATTTATAAGATTTCCAAGGTTTCTAAAGTTTCCGTCACATATTGATCAACATGGAGCATTCTAAAATACCTGGCCCCAAAAGCTTGAATTTGGTTGCTTCAATGGCAGATCAGGACAATCTTAATCAAAGGTTATGCATCATCTGTCAAGAAGATAATAAATTGCCTGTAACAAGTGAAAAGATAGGACGTGAGAGAATCAAACAAGCTGCTAAAATCCGTAATGATGTGGTTACAAATCGTATCAAAACTCTGATGGGTGATGATGATGAGGATAATGATAATAGCATGTTTGTTTACCATAATACCAACAAATGCTACAAGTCATACACTCATTCTCGCAAACTGACATCTATTGAGAAGAAAATAATTGAAGAATCGAAGGTGTGTGAGACAGAAGATGAGGCTTCTACAAGTGTTAAATTCATGACAACCTTACGGAGAAGTGTTACACCTTGTGCACCTCCAAGTTCTGACAAGGATGCAAGAACATTGCCTTGTGTTATATGTGGATATATGGAACACAGGAAATGTCGTGACAAGTACAGAATTTGTGAGTATGATAGTGCGAAGAAACTCATTGCTGCAGCAAAGCATAACGAAGATGTAGTTTTCACACGAATTGCAGATCGACTGAAGGATGATGAAGATAGCTCTATTAAATCAGTCATATCAGCTGATTTATTTTGCCACAATCTCTGTCGCCAGAACTACATGCGAAAATATGAACGCGGCATCAAAGCCAAAGCACTAGATAAACCGGCCATTACCAACATCAAGCAAGTGCTGTTTGCTCGTGCTCTTTCATATATTGACAAGCTTTTGGCGAAGGGAGAGTGTTGCACTGTGAGTGATATTGTGGAATTTGCATTGAGCCTGTTGGAAGAAGGCGAGGTGCTTACAAGTACCTTCCAGACCCGTGATATGAAACAGCTTATCCTTAATCACTACGGAGAATTGGTCACATTCGCTCCCAACAGTAAGCTGAATGAATCTGAATTTTTTTTCTCATCTGACATTAACGCTACTGACTTGGCCATCAAGCTGAAGAATCAGGACATAATGAGAGAGGCAGGCACCAAGTTAAGAGAAGTGCTCCTGGATGTTGATTTTGGTCTGCAAGACAGCTTCTGTGACAGTACTGACTTGAAAGCATCATGGGAGACAACAATGATGCCAGCGCCCCTTCTTACGTTCTTAGCAGCTCTGTACAAGGTCCCCAAGCACAAGCTCTTTAGAAGCAGTGCTAGAGACCTAGAGGAGCTTCTCCAGCCTCTACAGGATGAGGACAATCAGTCAGCAGCAGAAGAACTGCTATCACAGCAGGAATATTCCACAGAGGGAGAGGATAATGGACAGTCCACACAAGGGGAGGATAAGGCCAGCCAGCTAGCAGAGGAACAGCCACATAAGCAACAGCCCACACATGGAGAAGAGCCTCTACTGAGAGAACAGTCTCTACTAGAAGAAGAGGGGGAATGGGTGAGAGATCACAAGAGTACACAACTGCACTGTCTCTTCCAAATACTTGTGTATAGCATTCACAGTGGAGTAAAGCGAACACCGTTGCATATTATGCTTGGCCATGCCATTTATGCAAGAGATCGCAGCAAGAGCCTTCTCACAACTTTCAACAGGATTGGTTCATGTTCAAGCTACCAGACAATCAGATCTGCCCGCAGTCTTCTCGCTAGCTATGCTGTGAAATGCTCAGAAGATGGAGAGACACCCATACCAAGTACATTTACAAGGGAGGATTATACTATGGCTGGCATGGACAACTCTGATTATGCTGATAAATCATCACTTTCTGGTACCAAGGGTTCACACTATGCAGCATTAGTACTGTTCCAAGATGCCACAGTGAACAGACCCCTTCATAAGCCTCCAGTGTCAAGCACAGGATTAAGCCATGCTGATCCAATCCTGCGGACAAAGTTGCCATGCCAAGAGGTACCTCACCATGCCAAGCCAGTGGTTCGACCTGTCCTACCACCAGACATGCTGCTGCATCCTGAAAACAAGCAAGCAACATTACTTGATGTTGCTACTGCCAAAAGTGTATCTAGAAAGCATGAATTCTTGATTAGTCTGATCCGCTGCGGTACATCAGCAGGAGACCCTCTGATATGGGCAGCTGTGCACACACTTGTCTCATCTGCTGTGGTGCCGATGATGCGTGTTGGCTTCCTCCCTGTCATACCAAAACCCATTACTGAGCGTGCTACCGTCAGGCATTGCCTGACCAACTTCCAGAGTGTTCGCAGACAACTGAATCAGGCGTCAATGGCGATTTGGTGTGATGAAAGTGTCTTTGCCTTGGCTCTAGATATTTACCTGCATGAAACAGAACAGTTCAAGGATCTGTTCCTCTGCATGGGCCCTTTCCATTGGACCCGTGTTCTACTCAGATGCCAGGGAAAACTGCTTCGAGGTTCTGGCCTGGATGATGCATTGGTGGAGTGTGAAGTGTTTGGACCTGGCGTGATAGAATCGGTGTTAAATGGGAGTCATTATGTCCGTGCTATCACTGGGATGCTGATTGTGGAGGATGTGATCAGGTCGCTCCAGTGGGAGATGTTCTGGCAACACAAGGACAAAGCAGAATATCCAGTGCTAGCACAGGTAGAGGAACTGCACACTACACTGGCTACAAATCAACATTGCCCGGAGCAGTTTGAAGCCTTGATTGAACAAGTGCAGAAGTTGAATCAGGACTTTCTGGAGTTTGAGAAGGAGTGTGAAGCAAAGTCAGAGCTTTGCCAATTCTTTGGAGTTTGGCTGGAATTGGTGGCCATCATCAAAAATGCTGTAGTCTCCGAAAGAGAAGGAAACTGGAACCTATACGTGGCTACTATAGAGGATTCTATGCCAGTCTTTGCAGAATGTGACTGCATAAACTACCTTCGCCATGGGTCATGGTATCTTGAACAAATCAAGGTGCTAGAGTTCACTCATCCTGAGCTCTACCGGCGCTTCTCTATAGGCCAGTGGGTTGTGCAGGATCGACCTGGCTGGTTCTGTGCTGTGGGAGGTGACATGAAGGTCGAGCAGACCATTCAGCGAGTGTCAAAGGGTCCTGGAGGTCACTATGTCGTAGGAGCCACACACAATGCAAATGCTGTAGCAGAGTTTGAGCTCTTGTTCCATGAGATTGGGATGATCACTGATATCCTCAACTTTCTCACCAACAACCACACTTTGAAACAGACAGAATGCCATCTCCAGCATGCTTTGAGCACCACTCGCCGCCTTACATTCAACCAAAATGTTTCAAAGCTGCTGGACTTTGTGCTAGAGCGGCAAAATCCATACTCAGTGACAGTCAATGTGCCTGTTCCACTGCACAATCTGCTCACCAAGCAGGCTGTTGACCGAGGTGTCGCTCCTCGCTTGCTCAACTGTCTCCAAAATGGGAAGCATGTCTACTGCTCATACAGGCAGGAGAGGTTAGTTGAGAAGACCAAGAAAATTAGCACAACTGTATCAAAGAGAAAACTACCCCAGTTCAATGAACAACCACAGAAGACATCGACAATCAGTATGAAGGAGCAGAAGTTAGTCTCATCCAAAGACATGGCCGAGGCACATATGAGTATGGACATTGCTAAGGAGCGGGGCATGAGTATTCGGCAGATACTTTCTCATGATGTGCTTTCAGCATCTCCCCTGTTTGATGGTGACCTTCCAGCTCATGTCAACAAGTCAAAACTTGTCAGTGAGATTGAGCCTCGACTTGATCTCAACCAATGGAGTCCTGAGTCTACTTATGCCACTCATGTTGTGGTAGACTTCATGTCGAAGATACGACAGATGCCTCTAGCACAATTCCCTACTTTAGGTGCAGTCATCAATGCCATCATCAGCTCAACATCATCCCTCTGCCAAGAGCCGGAGTTCATCCATCTTGTACTAGATTCCTACATCGAGATGTCCCTGAAAGAAGGGGAGCGCATGCGGCGTACAGACTCAACAACAGGCATCGACATCATTGGCATGAACAGACACACACCCATCCCTCAGCAACTTGACAAGTTCTGGGCATCTGAGGAGAACAAGCGGAATCTCCAACTGTTAGCTCGGGATATGGTATGCAATCGAGCCAGTGCCAATGCAACTGTCATTGTCAGCTCTATTGTCATTGATGATGAGGTGCTACCAGCAAAGGCAGCTGGTGGCGAAGAGATCCCAGACCTCTTGAACTGGATTGAGGAGGCTGATGCCAGGTTGCTGGTGCATGTTGAGTGGGCTGTTCGTGTGAAGCAGTGCAAGAGAGTTGTCATAGTCTCCAATGACACAGACACCTTTGCATTACTTCTCCACTACAGCCCATACTTCCAAGAACTCGGGATGAAAGAGATCTGGCAGCAGTATGGCACTGGTGAGAGCCGGCGAATGCTTCCACTCCATCAAGCAGTTTCTCGTCTTGGAGCGTCACTGGCAAAGACAGTGATTAAAGCACATATCCTAACTGGAGATGACTGTATGAGCAAGGTGGGGACTAAACATGCTGCTATGGCTTCTGACCCAGTCCAATACTTAGCCAACTTTGGAGAGGCAGACACCTTGACAGAGCAAGATGCAGCGTTGGCCGAGAAGTACTTGGTGTGTGTCTGGGCTGGGGCCAGGTCAACTACAACAGCTAAGACATTTGATGACTTAAGGGTAGAAATCTACACCAGTGGAAGTGCTGGAATTGACGCTCTCCCTCCCACAAGTAGTGGGATCAGAGGCCACATCCAACGAGGGGCTTTTCTGGTTCATATGGCATGCCACTTGCTTGCAACAGCCAAGGACGCCAAAACAAGACTAGAGCCAACGGAACATGGATGGAAGGAGCACTTTGGCACACTCCTGCCATCAAAATGTCTGAAGCCCTTACCACCAAGTCTGCTCACAGTATGTAAGTGTGCAGGCAAGTGTGACAATCGTCGATGTGGCTGTCGTGCTGCTGGAGTTTCATGCACCATATTCTGCCATGGAAAAATGGAAAAAGTATCCTGTAAAAACCCATCCCACTAACATGCATGCACACATACAGTACACTTTGAGAGAAATCAGACTATATGGTGCACTTTTAGTTAATTTGGTATGATGTAATTTTATCACTTATTGATACATAGTTTTATTTGCACCCAATTGTTTTATTGTTTCAATTGTTGTTATAGTACAATTGTTTCATTGTACTAACACCCAATTAAAATAAAAGTTCAAACTGATGTTTATAATTGTTACATTTCTTCTCTTCATGTCTTGTTATAATAATAAAAAATCACTGTGGAAAAAAACTGTTGTGTACAATAAAAAGTGACTATTAAAAAAGAAATCTTAATCGAGTTATTGAAAAATGATGTTGACGTTGACATTTCAATGACAAGATGATCATTAATGTTAAAAACAATATTAGCAATGAATGTTAAATGTCACATTTAGTAGAATTAAACTTATTGCATCTGTTTTTTATTCCTAATAATGGCCAAGTTATGGATAAGAAGTAGGAAGATGACCATGACCATGCCCTTTCAAGGTCACAATAACCCAATATGGTCCTATCAATGCCAGAAATGAATTCAACATACCCTAATTAGTCAAAATAGAGGTATTACATGTGTATAAACATTCAGAAACAAAGAAGTTGGATTTTCATCATCATCTGATGGCGGCCATATTTGATTTGACCATTACGTAATTCGTGGCACTATGGCGGATGAGCACCTCTGTGATTTTTTATGTCTAGGGACCCACTTACTCAGCTCAAGTGAGAAATTCCCCCAACACCAAATTGCGAACGGGTCTACAGGCCAGGTACTGGATTAATATGTAGAATTGCACAAGTGCTACTGCTAAAGAGTGCAGTGTCAATACAGCCTGTTACCTTGATTCAAATTTCTCATGAGCTTAATTGAACTGGCCTAGAGAGAAAAATTATGAATTTTTTTTGTCTAAAGATTACAAATAAAATAGCTGCCAAAAATAATGTCATAACTGCAATTCGACTAAAAGTAATAACAAAGTTAACAAAAAATGCAATGACTTTTCGTCAACTAAAACTAGACTAAAACTATGAAAGACAAAATTACTAAAATGTGACTAAGACCAATTAGCATTTTCATCTGAAGATGAAAACTAAGACTAAATCAAAAATGGCTGCCAAAATTAACACTGCAGGGAAGGAACCTGCTACCTGTGCTTATCACCACTTCAATACTAGAAGACTTCAGATCTGGCTGCCAGAAACTCAGTGAAAAAAAAGCAACAAAGGCCCTGTAACAAACTCACCGCACCGTAAGGGAAACCCATCCTATCCAGGAGGGGAACGGAGGCCGAATAACCCAGTAAATAATTTTTCCATATATTATTATTATTTTTATTTTACATTTTTTTGGGAACAGCCTATCTACGTTCTTTTAAACTTGAGGAGGTACCTAGAGCCAACTACTCTGGTAACGGCACTGTGGGGCTACAGGGGATGTTCGGTTGGTCTTTGGTTGGTCACACAACAAAGGCCTGAGACAGAACGTCAGAATAGATTATCATCACCGGTCTGGCTCGTTGGGCCTGATGTTATGGACTAAAGGGGAAAGAGGAAAAGGAGGGTGTGCACAGGGAAGGAGGCGGTTACCTGTCTCTGCTCGTGCTGAGTCCTGCTGACCCTGTCTACGATCCTCGGAACGAGACGGGCCAGGATCCCCAGGCTGTCTGGGTGTAGGCCTGGACCGGCATGGTATACAAGATCTATATGCCGCTGAGCGCGCCTTCGCCTTTCTGAATTTTCTGACCACTGCCTCAACGGAGGTCCCGAAAAGCTCAGAGGGCAAAACTGGGGCATCGAGGAGAAAGGTTTTCTCTTTCTCCCTGATGCCTGCCAGGTTCACCTACAGATGCCTCTCTGTGGCCACCATGGCCCGGAGAGCCAGGTCTGTGGTGCTGCGCAACTCAGCCACCATGTCTGGGGTTAGACCCTGGTGTAGGTCCTTCAGTTCCTGCCATCGTGTGCAGTGCAGCACCAGCCTGACCTGCCATTCAGATGAAGTGGTCTGAAGTGGTCTAGATGACAACAAGTGGTCTATGATATACAACTAAACTAAATATGAAACACTATTTATTAGCAAGGTAACTTAGATCAGCAGTTTAAAATATTAAATCTGTAAGCACATAACACAAGAACACAAATCTTTAAAATATAAAAACTTTATTGATTATTCTAAAACATAAAACTAATATCTAACACAAACACACGCGCGCTCACACACATTCATATGAGTTGCAGAAAAAAAGAGAGTGAGGAAAGAATGAGTTTTAAGAGTGATATGGTGAAATCCCAAGTTCATGCACTTAAAAGACATGACCTGAACGAACCATCAATCATTAATTTAAGGCTTCTATCATTTCTTAGGCGGGTTATTCAATTTTATATCAATGCACCAGGTCAGTTAAAAGTCTGGAGGCTACTTGCTTGTCTGTGCGTCTCTTTGGGGATCCTTTTGTCGTAGTAAAAGGGGGTTTCACGGTTCGTGGCTTTGGCTGGCGGTCTCCTCGTGCCTGGATAGATGTCCTGGAGCGGCCAATCACGTGGTGTATTGGCGGATGGATGAAATTCTTTGAAGTTGGAAGCGCTTTGCAGTCGAAACGTTTAAACGAAACTTTGCAGCAAAACTTAACTTAGAACCGAGACTTTTAATGGAAAAGAAAAGAAAACTAAGGAAAAGAAAGGAAAGTGAGGCAAGTAGTTGGCTTGAATGAAGATGTTTAAACCCTGATCTTGATTTGGGTCCTTTTTGTCTGCTCGTCCACATGGTTGCTCATCCGTCTGTTACTGTGTCATGGCTCTCCCTAGAGCACAACTCTTCAGTAACTCTCTCAGTATTTTTTTATGAACTTAACTCTAGCATAACTATTGTAGCATAACTCTAAGGGTTTGTTCGGGGCTAAGATTTTAAACTCAAATGTTTGTCCAGCCTCCTGGATGAAATCTGACCAATAAGCCACTGTCGTTATTTGAGAGGTGGTATTTTCTCCAAATCATGTGTTATCTGTGATCCCCTTACTCTGCAGCTCGAGCAGAGAGCAGAGGATTCAGTTTAGACATAATTTCAATTATAAGAACACGAAACATTTTACAAAGATTTCAATAAAGCCATCATCTGAATTAAGAACATATGATCGTATTGATAGGAGACACGATACACTTTCATTCACACATCTAATAGTTATAACAATTACATGACTTATTTGTGATCTAAGCATAATAGACACATACAGGGGTTGTAGACACAATATAGAATTATGTAGTTGAACGATGTTTGATTATAAATCTGTCAATGATTGTTTTGGGATGAATTTATGCGTTTTATATATAAAGTCTCCCCACACAGCAAAGGAGTCCGTGGCAGACCTGCCCTCAAGTCGCCAGATCCGCCTGACTGTCAGATTAGTTTTCGCTGCGCTAACAGGATCGGCCCCGCCTCCAGGATCGGTCCCGCCTGCGCTTTTAATCGGCGGACCCAGAGCGGATCACATACGGATCCGCACTTCGGACGCGCCTTACATAACGTACGTTATCTGAGGCGCGTCCGAAGTGCGGATCCATATACGCGTGGCCGGGATTAGTCGGATCTCCTTCGCGTGAAGTTGCCAGGTAAGTGTAACGTTAAGATATATTTTATTAATGTTATATCTGTTATTGAAATATAATCAATATCGGTGTAACCTGCTTTGTCGAAGGTTTTGGTAAAATGTTCGTGGATTTTGGTTGCCATTTTATAAGGCATTTGAAGTAGGCTATCAGACTAGTGTAGCGTAGACCAGTGCCTGATTCAAATGTGATCCGAGTTTACAAGTTTACAAGACAAGATGTAATGTTTTGTTTATGATTATGATTATATCGCTTATGTGATCGTTTATGTGACTAATGTGCAGAAGACATCCGTTGTTTTTTTCTGAAATCAAAGAATCCACTGACCACCCTTACAGAAAGTTTATTCAAGTGTGCTAACTTACTTATTTTATACTAAAATATGTTCAGTCTACTTTTTATGTAGCCTATAGGATACTACTCCGAAATATAGCCTAAAAAAACTGTATCCTTGACTTATACTGACAGAAACGTTTACGTAGCCTATATTTGGCCTATCGTTACAGGCCTAACGTGCTAACTTACTTGTACACATTCTTTTGATCGACATGTACTTAAAATTAATTATTCTAAGTGGCTAGGTGTAGTTGTTTACTATTTTGATTTACATACTGTCAACTTAGCCTACATTGTTTGAAAATATTGATTTATAAAGAAAACATATTTGTAGGCCTACTGCCGATGGACGACATCACAATGTTTAACAAACTTGCTTATCATACCATCAACTTTTTTCTTTTCCGATTCTCAAATATGTTAGTGAGTTTGTTTTGTTGTTTAAAAAAATCTTTATAAATGATCTTTATCTCAATGATCTGTAACGTGAGGGGCGCCGTGTTTGGGCCGCAGTTCAGATTACAGCGCGTGAATTCATCAGTTTCTGGGAGAAAAATAGAGTTGACTTTATAGTTATTTACACTGTGTGTCTGATATGAATAAAAATCGTCGTCAAATATATTTGAATGGGTTGTTATTGCTGCTTCTAGACACCATTGTGTATTTTACAAACAATAAATGTGGTCTTTTGACATAAATTATATGTATTTAAATGTCTAAAACCTAATGTGGCAGGGCGGATTAGATCCCGCCCTATTAGTTGTGGTGAGTGATGGGTGTGACAGCCTATCGGCAGCCATCCCTGGCATATTTAAGGCGGAGTTCAGGCCACCTGGGTATGTGTCATTGTCATTGTCACCGTTGGTTGGGTGCGCGCGCATCTCTGCTGGAGCCAGAATAGGGCCCGGATTTGTGCGACGTTGCTGTTGGGTGCAGGCTGTCCTCGTCACAGTACAGCTTATGTGTTTGGTCAGATGAAACACCGGTACACTTGTGGTTTACCTGTTATGAAAGAGGCTGTGAGTAGCTGTGTCTTCTGTGGGTCTAGCGATCTACCATTGGAAAGTCCGTCAAGCTGTGTGTAAACGGTTCATCTTGTTGGACTTCGGGGTAAAATGCTCCATAGACAACGTCGTTAAGACTGCACTGTTTTGTTCTGCTGCCACTAATCCTATGTGATTGTTTAATATTTTGATGCATTACTCGTTTTCTTTTCTTTAGTTTATTTTGTTTTGTTGAAACTTGCGTTAAGCCAATGCTGGTGGTCTAAGGGCGTGGCTAGTCTCAGAGCCGTCATTTAACGCGAGACATGCTATCACTTGTGTAATTTTAGCCCAGCTACCTTTTGTAATATTGCCACCAGCATTTTGGTTATTGTGCTCATTGATCAGTGTTTTTTTTTAAAAGACAGTGAAGAAATGAGCGATATTCTGTTTTGGATTTGTTTTCTGTGATTTAATTTAGTGTTCTCATTTTGTATTGTACTCTATTTTTTCTGATTCATTTAGCATTTGGCTGCTCTAATGTTTGTGTTGAACTGGCAGTCTGGAGGTGAAATCCTTTGGAGACACTAGCCGGTGTGACTTCTGTGACCAGTAATCTGACAAGTGTTGGCTTATTTTATAGTCATAATTTGTTCAACTACAATTTGTTGATATAGGTGCAGCTAATTGTGATTGTAGTGTGTCCTTTTTTTATTCTTTCAGGAGCTGAAGGCCCCCCGGTGTAGGGAAGCTAGCTGGTTGTGCCCTTCTGGTGGTGGTGTTTCCTTCACAGAGTGTTTTCTTCCATTGGCACGTGCGTTTCTTTCACTTAGTTAGTGTGAGAGTGTTGTGAGGAGTGGAGTTTTGAGAGTGGTGTGGTCTTAGGATGCTCACTGCCCAGCTAGCTCCCTACTGGTAAGCCTCAGCCCGAAAGTGTGTTTTTTGTGTGTTTTTGTTTTGGACGCACCCAGAAGGAGTGTAAAACTCTTGCTCCTCTCGAGTCAATAGTTTTTAATATATTTAAAATAAGTAGGATTGTGAAAAATAAAGTATTTTTGTATTCAGATCCACGTCTCTTGTCCTCTGTGGTAGCGAACCTGTGTGTCCTTGTGAAGTTTTCCCGTTCATTTAAACGGGGTGGCGTAGTCTGCTTTTTCTTTTTTTCTTTTGTTATACTTGACCCATAAGTGTAACTTTTGCCATACTCCCACCTCGCCACATCTTGGCGTATAGTCGGCAGGGTTTTCACTTTTGGACAGAGACGTGGGTGTGTACTTTTTTTTTTTTTTTTTTTCTCTCTCTCTTGTTGTGTTTTTCTTGTATTCTAGGATTGACTTTTCTGAGGAGTGGCAGCAGAACAGCAGTGCACGTCTAGTGTATCAATTCTGGCCCTGATTGTGGGCTGATTCTTCTTTCATTGGTGAGTACCTCGGTAGTTGAAGTATGGAGGAAGAATTACAAGAATTGAGGGAAATGATTGTTCTGCTTAGAGCAGACAACGAAAGGTTGCGTCAGGAGCGGGTTTTCGTGCCCCCAGGTCCTGTTGAGATACCCCCTTCTGTACCTGGGCCTTCTGTTCCTTCGCAACCTGGTAATGTTGATGTTGAGGTCACCCGACCAGAACGATTTGTTTTTGTACCACAAGATAGGAAGTGCCCAAAATTCAATGGTAGGGTTGGCCTTGGCATTGAGGAGTGGGTTGAGGAGGCCCAGGCTTGTATGCGCGTTCGTCACCTTGCTGATACTGATAAGGCGTTTTATTTGTTTGATCATTTGGAAGGGGAGGCAAGAGAAGAGATTAAGTACCGTCCAGAGGTAGAGCGTAAAGACCCAGACAGAATTATTGCAGCTTTACGGGAACTGTATGGCTGCTCACAGTCATACGTTTCGTTGCAGGAGGCCTTTTTCTCGAGAAAGCAACAGGAAGGGGAGAGCTTGTTGGAGTTCTCCCTTGTCCTGATGGGTCTATTTGACCAAGTGAAACAACGATCTCCTCACGGTATGTCAAATTCACCTGTTTTACTCCGTGACCAATTTGTTGAACACGTTTTTGACAGCGCCCTCCGTCGCGAATTAAAACAGTTGATACGTCGTCAACCTGCTTTAACCTTGTTGGAGATTTGTAGCGAAGCCCTTAGATGGGAGAGGGAGGGTATGCCAGGAAGCACAAGGGCCCAAAGTCATTCTGTTCCTTCTGCTCATGGGATCCAATATGGGGTGCAAGGGAATCCATTTATCGGCATAAGTTCACCTGGGAATTCTGAGTTGGCCGAGTTGAGGGAAATGCTTAAAAGGCAACAAGAACAGTTAACTAAACTCACACAAAGTTTTGCTCGTTTGCAGACCCCCCAGTCGCGGAGTCAACCTCCTAGACAAGGGCCTGTTATATGTAGGAGGTGTCAAAAGCCGGGTCATTTTGCTAGGGAGTGCGACGGTGAACGCGCCCCTGCTCGTGTTCCATTTTCCTCACGCTCCGTCCCGTCACCAGCTGGAGGAGGACGGCCTGGCCTATCAGCGATGTCGGGAAACTAGTCCCCACCGTGATTCAGGGCCATAGCACGGATGGGGAAGTAACTGGCTCAAAAGTTTCAAATGTGTCACATTTAATGTCATCTTGCCCGCACCTTGTTGTATTGATTGGTGGAGTTCGAGTGCCCTGTTTGGTGGATACTGGCTCCATGGTAACTACGATCACAGAGAGTTGTTTCCAGAAACATTTTGAACCATGCGGTCAGGATCGACTTAAATCGTGCCAGTGGCTACAGCTTTGAGCTGCTAATGGTCTTTCAATCCCCTATATCGGTTACATGGAATTGGACGTCAAATTATGTGGTCAGTTGATTTCAGAGTGTGGCGTGCTTGTTGTGCGGGATCCTCCTGGTGGCTTGTACACTCGGGTTCCAGGCGTGCTGGGAATGAATGTTCTAGGCCGATGCTACCAGGAGCTTTTTGGACAGCATGGCCCGGCCCTCTTTGACTTACCTTCGACCATAGAGGTTCCAAATTCTGTTCTACAGGCGCTGCAACATTGTCGTTTAGTCGATATTCAGTTTCCTGAGGTGAGTTCAGGAAGGGTTAGAGTGCGAGTGTAACCCTGTATAAATTGACGAATTAATTATAAAAGGGAATTAATTAATTTGAGTTGTTAAAATAATAAATTAATCAGAAATGGGTGAAAAGTGTAGGAAAAAATATAAAATCAAAAAGAAATGCATGTCAGTGTGATGATTGACATTATTGAGTGTCCAATTACGTGAGATTTATGTTGAACCCCCGCCCTACCACATTAGTTGTTGTATGGGGGAATCCATTTTATTTCTCTTCGTGACTGTGAGACGAGCAGCAGCATAACTTTGTGTAAAAGTTAAGATCGTCAGAGAGGATTGAAAAAGAGACATTTATATGATTTATTTTCTTTGGATTTGATCAGGTTTTTTGTGCTACGCTGGAACGGCGTTCTTTTCAGTGTTACGATCTAAGATGGCGAGCCTTCCCAGCGAGATGGACGTTGCTTGATGCGAGATTTGAGTTAATCCAACACCTGTGGATTTGGGTAGGAATGTTCTGATTGCCTGCTAGTTTTATTTTTGAAAGACTGCTCAGAGTATTTTGTTTCTCTGTGCAAAAAGATCTTCTCTGGAACTGTTGAATCACTTTTCCGCGATTCCAACGAACTGTGGATTTTCTGAACTGACTCTTTTGAATCGGATCTTTTGACGATTTTGAAGTGAACTTTTCAAATTCAACCCTTTTGAACTGAACAGTTCAAACGAGTCTTTTGAACTGATCTATGTGAATTGTTTTCTTCTGACTGTTGTTTTTGCATTTTGTTCATTTTATGTTTTTGAATGTGATTTAGTGAACTGTCCAATTTTCAATTGTGAACATTTATCAATGTTTATGGGGTTCTATTTTATATTGAAAGTGTAGTATTCTAGGATATCTTTATAGCCTAGAGGGTGCGCCCAACTGATTTAACAAACAAAAGAGTCAAGTGAAATTGTTCTCTTATTGTGAATGGAATTGAATACATATAACTGTGGTTTGATTATTGAACAAAAGAACTGACAATTTGATTTATTTTTTATTTTATTTAATATCAACAATCATTTCCAATACTTAATCTAAATACAGAGTTTTACTTTATTATTTAAACAGTGCTGTCTTTATTACACCTCCATAGTCGAACCTACTGGCCTATGGTTAATACTAGTAACAAGTGCAATATTATTTGACACGTGTGCTACACGAGGACGGAGACCATGTCGCATCCCAGGTGGCATGATGAAGTTTGTGGCAGCTACTTGTTCCGAGCAATATGCCAATAGCACTGTTCTTTTTGAACCTCCAGAGTCTGGGTTACCGGCTGGTCTGTTGGCTTCTCCGGCATTAGTGCAGGTTACACGAGGTACTGTTTATCTACCTGTGGTAAATGTGGGAACCATTGACGTGTTGCTCTATGCTAACACTGTCCTTGGTACACTAAATGTTTGAGTGGTTAGCTTGCCATCGGGAATTAGTGAGGTCAGGTCTGTAGCGGCCCCTGAAGTGATCCCTCTTGTTCAGGAACAAATTGAAGCACTTGACCTGTCTGTTTTATCGGATGTAGAACAGGGCCAGGTAAAGGATCTGCTTTATAGGTTTCAGTCTGTGTTCTCTACTCATGAGGGTGACTTAGGATGTACAGGGTTGATTTCTCACGACATTCCCCTGCTAGACACCGTTCCTGTCCGGCAACGGTATAGGCGTATACCTCCGTCGGAATATGAGGTGGTGAAGTCCCACATTAATCAGCTGTTGGAGGCGGAAGTTATAAGGGAGAGTTGTAGCCCGTACGCTTCACCAATTGTCCTTGTTAAAAGAAAGACGGTGGTCTACGTATGTGTGTCGACTACCGTCAGCTAAATTCAAAGACCCGAAAGGACGCGTTCCCTCTGCCACGCATCGAGGAATCGTTGGACTCCTTGACTGGAGCCTGCTGGTTTTCCACTATGGACTTGGCTAGTGGATACAACCAGGTTCCTGTCACTGAGAGAGATAGGCCTAAGACAGCATTCTGCACCCCTTTTGGGTTGTTTGAATGAAATCGCATGCCCTTCGGGCTTTGCAATGCCCCAAGCACCTTCCAGCGTCTAATGGAACGGATGTTTGGGGACCAGCAGTGTAGGTCCTTACTCTTGTACCTTGATGACATTATAGTCTTTTCTTCCTCAGTGCCTCAGCAGTTAGAGCGGTTGGAGGTTGTTTTCAGTCGCTTAGAGCATGAGGGTTTGAAGGCTAAACTTAGTAAGTGCGCATTTTTCCAACGCGAGGTAAAGTATTTGGGACATGTTATTTCAGCACAGGGAGTATCAACTGATCCCGGTAAAATCGAGGCGGTAGCTAATTGGCCACGCCCCACTAGTGCGTCAGAGCTGCGTTAATTTTTAGGCTTTGCAAGCTACTATCGCCGTTTTGTTGAGGGGTTTGCGAAATTGGCAGCCCCTCTTCATAAAATGGTAGCCGTATGGGCTGCTGTTAAGCCTAGGACACGAGCAGGGCAGGGTTTTTCTAGCGCCTGGACCGAGCAGTGCCAGCAGAGTTTTGATGAGCTGAAGAGTAGGTTTACCACCGCCCCAGTACTCGCCTATGCCGACTTCTCCTTGCCTTTTATCCTGGAGGTAGATGCTAGCCATGGTGGTCTGGGAGCTGTCCTTTCTCAGGAACAAGGAGGTAAAGTACGGCCAATTTCGTATGCTAGCCGCAGTCTAAGGCCCACTGAGCGCAATATGTCCAACTATAGCTCCATGAAGTTGGAGTTTTTGGCGCTCAAGTGGGCCTTGACTGAGAAATTTAGGGAGTATTTGTTAGGACAGCAGTGTATTGTCTACACTGACAATAACCCTCTCAGCCACCTGACTACTGCAAAGCTTGGGGCTACAGAGCAGCGTTGGGCTGCGAAGCTGGCAGCATTTAATTTTGAGATCCGGTATCGGTCATGGAGGAGTAACCGGAATGCCGATGCGCTTTCCCGTCAGGACCCGGCTAGCCATGGGATAATGAGAGGTTGGCTACCAGGGACTGAGGTTCCAGAGGTCATGATGGAAGCATCAGGGGTAGATCTGGGTGTACAAGCTACCCAGGCGGTAGTTTCTGTTTTGCCTAGTTTGGTGGGGGACATGAGGGTGTTACAGGAGGCAGATTCTGTGATTAAGGAGGTGTTAGTGTTCTGGAGGCTGGAAAAACTCCCCACCTCTGAGGAGCGCCGACAGCTGTCCCAGACTGCCCGGGTTCTACTAAATCAATGGGATCGGTTGCTGGAGAAAGAGGGTGTTTTGCATCGTCGTGTGTTTCGTTCTAATGGCGGTGAAGAGATTCTCCAAGTAGTTCTTCCGGCTGTCTTGCATAAGGAAGTTTTGACACAAATGCACCAGGGACATGGGCACCAAGGGGTCGAGCGGACCACCGAACTGGTGCGGCAGCGCTTTTACTGGCCACGATTGACTTCTGATGTAGCCCAGTGGTGTTGGGAGTGTGAAAGGTGTCAGGTCGCCAAGGATACGCAGCCAGTTGCCCGCAGCTTTATGGGTCATTTATTGGCCTCCAGGCCAAACGAAATCCTGGCCATTGATTTTACACTGCTGGAACCATCTCGCTCAGGGCTGGAAAGTGTCTTGGTGATGACTGATGTCTTTACCAAGTACACCCTTGCAGTCCCCACTCGAGACCAGCGAGCCGAGACTGTGGCTCGCACACTGGTGGCGGAGTGGTTCTACAAGTTTGGTGTCCCTGGTCGTATTCATTCTGACCAGGGCCGCAGTTTTGAGTCTGCCCTAATACAACAGCTTTGTAGTCTTTATCAGGTCGAGAAGTCCCGCACTACGCCATACCATCCGGCCGGCAATGGGCAGTGCGAACGTTTTAACAGGACGTTGCATAATCTCCTGCGCACCTTACCCCTCTCCCGAAAGACAGATTGGGTGTCTGCTCTCCCTCAAGTGCTTTTCTGTTATAATACCACCCCTCATCAAGCGACTGGTGAGTCACCTTACTTCCTGATGTTTGGCCAAGAGCCAAGGCTCCCTATTGATTTTCTTTTGGGTAGAAGCAAAGAGATGGGTCTGGTAGCGTGAATGAATGGGTGTTGGAGCACCAAACCAGGTTGCTGGTGGCCTTTGAAGGGGCCCGAGACCATTTAAAGGTAGCGGCAGATCGTCGTAAGAAGCAGCACGACCTGCATGTCAGAGATCCACCATTGGGGGAGGGTCAATTGGTTTACCTTCGGGATTATGGCGTGAGAGGGCGCCATAAGATCCAGGACCTGTGGAGCCCAGTGGTGTATCAGGTGGTGAGAGCACCACAGGCAGGTGGGTCTGTGTACACAATTGCACCAGTGGATGACTTCAGTAGGGTAAAACGTGTCCACCGCTCTTTGTTGAAGACCCGTGTACGCAGGGATTCTCCTGCTGAAGTTGCTGCAGGTGCCCCTTTGGTGGTCGAGTCAGTACCATCAGAGGAATCGCCATCTGATGAGGTTGATCTGTGGGTTTTGGTACCTGAAACTCCACAGGCTGCCGGTGGGTTGGCACTAAGGGATCCAGTGTCATTACCGGCCCAAGCTCCTCTATGGTTAACCGAAAATATGGACCCTACAGCTTTAGTGGCCCCTGGACAGCCTGGTGTGGCTCCTCTGGATTCAGACTTGGTAATGGAACCCTTAACTGTAGATCAACCTGGGAATAGTGAGATTGCCTTGAGATTGCCCTATTAGTTGTGGTGAGTGATGGGTGTGACAGCCTATCGGCAGCCATCCCTGGCATATTTAAGGCGGAGTTCAGGCCACCTGGGTATGTGTCATTGTCATTGTCACCGTTGGTTGGGTGCGCGCGCATCTCTGCTGGAGCCAGAATAGGGCCCGGATTTGTGCGACGTTGCTGTTGGGTGCAGGCTGTCCTCGTCACAGTACAGCTTATGTGTTTGGTCAGATGAAACACCGGTACACTTGTGGTTTACCTGTTATGAAAGAGGCTGTGAGTAGCTGTGTCTTCTGTGGGTCTAGCGATCTACCATTGGAAAGTCCGTCAAGCTGTGTGTAAACGGTTCATCTTGTTGGACTTCGGGGCAAAATGCTCCATAGACAACGTCGTTAAGACTGCACTGTTTTGTTCTGCTGCCACTAATCCTATGTGATTGTTTATTATTTTGATGCATTACTCGTTTTCTTTTCTTTAGTTTATTTTGTTTTGTTGAAACTTGCGTTAAGCCAATGCTGGTGGTCTAAGGGCGTGGCTAGTCTCAGAGCCGTCATTTAACGCGAGACGTGCTATCACTTGTCAAGTCAAGTCACCTTTATTTATATAGCGCTTTTTACAATACAAATTGTTTCAAAGCAGCTTTACAGAGATAACAGGAAAACAATGTTGTAATAGTATTGTTAAATTCAAAATTAAATGTTAAATGTCCCCAACTAAGCAAGCCAAAAGCCAATGGCGACAAAAGCGAAGAGAGGCGAAAAAGGCAACAGTGGCAAGGAACCAAAACTCCATCAGGTGACAGAATGGAGAAAAAAACCTTGGGAGAACCCAGGCTCAGTCAGGGGGCCAGTCATCCTTTGGCCAATGAACGAACAGTGTATGATTATGAGTTAGGCAACATAATGTCAGGAGTCAGATGTGATCAGAACTTTCACGATATTTATCCAGTTCATCTGGTTGGGTTGGGTCATCCGGCCGGTGAGGAGATGACTGTGTTGAGGTGCCCATGGGCCTTCACAGTGTTGATGGGGCTGGCTCATCAGGGATGCGTTGTCGTCGTGTCCATGTGATGGTCCTTCCTCAGATCTGGATATGGCCTGGATCCGGCGGTTCGCGGTAAACCTCGGGATAAGCAGAGAGACTAATATTAGCGTAGACGCCATCCTTCTTATGATGTACAAAGTACATCAGGAATTATGGGAAGTGTTCCCGGTTCCGGCTGATCTAAACTATGCAGCCTAACATTGAATTATAGAAATCTATAATGTGTTATGTGTATGCTAAGCCAAAGAGATGTGTTTTTAGTCTAGATTTAAACTGACAGACTGTATCTGCTTCCCGGACTGTGTTAGGAAGATTGTTCCAAAGTTTTGGTGCTAAATAGGAAAAGGATCTACCGCCAGCAGTCGATTTTGATATTCTAGGTATTATCAACTGGCCAGAATTTTGAGATCGCAATAGACGTGAAGGACTATAATGCGTTAAGAGCTCGCTCAAGTACTGGGGAGCTAAACCATTTAGTGCTTTTTAAGTAATCAGCAATATTTTAAAATTTATATGATGTTTAATAGGCAGCCAATGCAGTGTTGACAGAACCGGGCTAATATGGTCATACTTCCTGGTTCTGGTAAGAACTCTAGCAGCTGCGTTTTGAACTAGCTGTAGTTTAAGCGTGCAGGGCAACCACCCAGTAGAGCATTACAATAATCTAGCCTTGATGTCATGAATGCATGAACTAATTGTTCCGCATTTGTCAGTGAGAGCATATGACGTAATTTAGATATATTTTTAAGATGGAAAAATGCGGTTTTACAGATACTAGACACGTGACTTTCAAATGAAAGATTGGTACTTGTGTAATTTTAGCCCAGCTACCTTTTGTAATATTGCCACCAGCATTTTGGTTATTGTGCTCATTGATCAGTGTTTTTTTTAAAAGACAGTGAAGAAATGAGCGATATTCTGTTTTGGATTTGTTTTCTGTGATTTAATTTAGTGTTCTCATTTTGTATTGTACTCTATTTATTTTTTCTGTTTCATTTAGCATTTGGCTGCTCTAATGTTTGTGTTGAACTGGCAGTCTGGAGGTGAAATCCTTTGGAGACACTGGTGTGACTTCTGTGACCAGTAATCTGACAAGTGTTGGCTTATTTTATAGTCATAATTTGTTCAACTACAATTTGTTGATATAGGTGCAGCTAATTGTGACTGTAGTGTGTCCTTTTTTTGTTTCTTTCAGGAGCTGAAGGCCCCCCGGTGTAGGGAAGCTAGCTGGTTGTGCCCTTCTGGTGGTGGTTCCTTCACAGAGTGTTTTCTTCCATTGGCACGTGCGTTTCTTTCACTTAGTTAGTGTGAGAGTGTTGTGAGGAGTAGAGTTTTGAGAGTGGTGTGGTCTTAGGATGCTCACTGCCCAGCTAGCTCCCTACTGGTAAGCCTCAGCCCGAAAGTGTGTTTTTTTGTGTTTTTGTTTTGGACGCACCCTGAAGGAGTGTAAAACTCTTGCTCCTCTCGAGTCAATAGTTTTTAATATATTTAAAATAAGTAGGATTGTGAAAAATAAAGTATTTTTGTATTCCGATCCACGTCTCTTGTCCTCTGTGGTAGCGAACCTGTGTGTCCTTGTGAAGTTTCCCCGTTCATTTAAACGGGGTGGCGTAGTCTGCTTTTTCTTTTTTTTTGTTATACTTGACCCATAAGTGTAACTTTTGTACGGTGTACATTTTAGGACATCCTCAGACCTCAGACATATGAAGACAAGGCAATCATGCCTCAGACTAAAAGGCTTCAGTCATTGGACAAAACGGCATCGCGCCTCAGACTGAAAAGCTTCAGGTCTCAGGAAAAACAATGTCAGGTGTCAGGTCTCGTACAATTTGGCATCAGACGAAACAGCCTCAGACAAAAAGGCATCAGACAAAACAGCCTCAGACTAAAAGGCATCAGACAAAACAGCCTCAGACTAAAAGGCATCAGACAAAAAGGCATCAGACAAAACAGCCTCAGACTAAAAGGCATCGGACATAAAGGCATCAGACATACAGGCATCGGACGAAACGGCATCAGACAAAACAGCATCAGACTAAAAGGCATCGGACGAAACGGACTCAGGTGGAGTTAAGAGGTTCGCATTGCCCCGCCCCATGTGACGTCACATGTACGCGGTTCAGATCAGATACAACAGCTGATGGAGAAGGTAACCCGTCATGATATATATTTGCTTTCATCAAATGTTACACTAATTACGTTGTATACAGAAGAGAACATGCATTTTGCGAGTTTTATTTGCTTGTTTAAAATGTTAGATAACTTATTTCAACTTGCTATAGCTTGTATGTTGGCAAACTATCGATAGTTTTCACGATCGTGAAGTTAAAGCGTTCTTTTGAGCTATTAGACTAATATCTCATTCTAATTTTTTATCTAACTGTCTAACACTAACAGATGTTAAATTAAATGATTTTGCCTGGTTCTGTCTTAAACTAAATGTGTGTGTGTTTCAGTCAATCGAGAATGGATACAGAGATAAGTATCCTGCATTTAACTTGGCTTGTGTGTCAATCTAAATATATTATGCTTTAATTGCTAAATGGTATAGGCTTCTATGATGTTCTGTTTGCTTAACTATGAATGTAGAAAAAAAAACGTAAGTAATGTGCCTTAACTTATTTGTAGATGAAATGATAAAGTTGCTTTTTGACAGTGGCTTCAAACAAAGAGAAATGTGCTCTTTTCTTGATGCTTCTGGATACAAAATCAGGTAATCTTTATGCTTAGTTAAGGTTCATCGATACTGCAGTTCCCAGTACTGCTTTGATAATACTGATGTTAAATATTCAATATCCCAATACAAATAAAAAGAAAGTTTACAGCAATGTATTCTTTATCTTGCAGTGAAAGGCATCTAAGAAGATTAATTAAATCACTTGGTTTGAGACGGAGGAGTTTTGAAAGGCCCCATAATGAAATTCGCCAAGCTGTTATGGTAATGTCTTCAAGCAGTGTTCCTTAGTGTCCCTGATTTCAGTTCCAATCATTTCCCAAAGTACCTGCAGTCAGCTGCAACAAACTGTCTTAGGTTAAGAAAATCCTTATTGATAATATTATCAAGGGTTGTCTTAACCTAAGTGTGTTTCAACTAGACAACTGGTCAACTGTAATTTCTATGAAAACTCAAATATCTTGGTTTGTTGATTCAGGTGCATATTAAGTGTTGAAACTAACCTCTGCAGGAAAAAGCCTCTCTCATAGCATGATTGTCAACCTACATATAGTGGTAATGTTCCAAATAATATTTATTTAGAGTGAGCTGAGGCACTGGTCACCTTGTCAAGGAATTCGTGCAATGCACAAACGGGTCCGTGATGTCAGAGGAATCCAGCCTTGCTACAGGTACCAATATAATAACCCTACTTTTATAGATGTGGTCAAGATTGTGTTTTTAATTAAATTCTTGACGAATTCACTTGCATATAATTAGAGGGAGTAAAGTTGAATGTGTATTTGGCGTGCTGTCCGGGGGAAGGGCTCCGAACTAGGAGATCGGTCCGAACCCAGAGTGCTCTCCCCGTATGTAAGTGGTTGGACTAGAAGTGTGGAGAAGGGGTGGTGGAGGGGTGCTGCTAAACTGTCAACGAATTGAGGTGAGACTGCTGAATATATATATTGTTTGGAAGTTTTCCTCTCTGTCCAGCAGTTGCCACGCCCCATTTGTCTTTCACTCAGTTCCCCATGCAGTTCACCACACCTTCAACTAATTAGCCTCAATCAGCCATTATGTACACTGTTAGCCCTTACCGGGTTTTTTTACAGTAAAATACTGGCAACACTGTTGCCAGCAATTTACTGTTAATTGTACAGTTATTTACTGTAATCTACAGTATGTTACTGTAAAATTGCACTAAAACTCGAGTTAACTAATTTCACTTGCAGAAACCGACTGCCTTAAATTGACCAATGTAATTTAAATGTATTAACTAACATTTATAATGCATTAATAATGTGATCAAAGTATTACTGTAAACTTATTTCATTTGAAACCACAAAAAAACTTTTGTAATTAAAGAGATTTCCACTGGACCAGCAACTACACAGTCACCGCCTGTTAAATAAAGCAACATGCAGCGTATCAACAATGTTTGTAGATCTTCTTCTGGACTGAAGCACAGGCTCCACTCTTCACCACAACGGTGATCCAAAAAACAAGATTTTACAGTAAACTACTGGCAACAGTGTTGCCAGTATAAACCTGTTTAATAACTTACAGTTTATTACTGTTAAAATACATTTTGTGGGTGTGTCTTTTTATCTTACACTGTTAACCCTTTCAACCCCACAGGAAAATCAACACTACAAAGAGTCAAAGTAACATTGACAGTGTTGCAGTGAGATAATTCAGTGAATATGTAAGTGATTGTTGAGCATTAGTGATGAACACCTGCTGTTAACAAGCAGAATCACTGAAGGAAAGAGGAACACAAGAACAGAAAATAGAGAAACACAAGAACTACAACTGACTTCCAGCCATTACGCATTATTACACTTATTATTAACCAGTATGACTTTATTTCTGTCATACATCTAGAGAAGTTGCTAAAATGTTTGGTTTGAAGTTACCATTATAGAGATCAGTGCTTGCTTTAGTTGGGATGCTGATGCTAAACCTTTAGTGTTTCTTTTGGTGCTTGAACTGTTTTTGTAAGCCACACTTGTGCACACGCACAGTTTATGAATGATTGCGGTTCTAATGATTATGATGACAAAAATCATCATATTGCCTGTTCATTCACTAATCTAATTCATTCTCACTCGTTCAGAATTTAATCCTCTATCAAAAATGTTACATTACCACAACTGTGAAACCACATTAATAAATTACAATGACTCTTTTTTTTTTTAACACATCATGTATTAACCAAAAAAAAACAAAAAAACAGAGCTACACTGTCTTTCAGAAACACAGAGATATCACAATTTAGCACATGAATCTCAACAATTGTGGCAATAATTTTTATTTATTCATGCAGCAGTGCATGCTGGGAGTTTTATACTATCCTGGAACCCAGCATGCATTACGACATGTAACTTTTGATTGTCACTATTGTTGAGATTTATACGCTTATTGTTGATGTTTGTGTGTGTCTGAGTTAAGCAGGAGTGAAATATTTTTAATACAATATATGGTTACAATATTCTTCAGAAGACCTAATTACAGAAATATTGATTTCATGTTTCACAGATATATGCTAAATATGAAATACTCATAAATTAAAAAAATATATACAGGACATATCTGAAAATCAGACATGTCCAGGATGATTGTGACATCACAAAAACCAAATCACCTGATCAACTTCCTCTTAACTTTTTCTTGCCACAACAGATGTGCTTTATAAAGTCCCTGTTACAGCAGTCAGAGAGAAATGAATAGCAAGAAGTTAAGTGTCAAGAGACCAACTAAAGCAAATACTGATCTCCATTATGGTGACAACAAACTTTATTATTAACTAAATCTCTGTTAATTCTCAACAAGAACTTTTGTACATGTATGAAAGAAATAATCATAAACTGGTTTGTAAACTGGTTTCACACTCAGTGTTGCTGGAAGTCAGTTGTAGTTCTTGTGTTTCTCTTTTTTCAGTTCTTGTTTCTCTGTCCTTCAGTGCTTCTGCTTATCAGGTGTTCATCAGTGTCTCAATTCACTCACTTATTTTCATTCACTCAGTCAAGTGGACTATATTAGTGAACTAATGTAGGGAATAGTTAATGAGGGTATAGGGTGTGATTTGGAACACAGCCTCTGGGTGTCTGTTAACACAGTATATCCATGTAGGCTACTTTCTCGAAAATGCAAATATAACCCAGGATGCATTGTTTTCTATGGTATATTACTGTTTTAATGGAAAATGGTATGATACTGTCACTTTTTTTACAGCAAGGGCTAACAGTGTAGCTAATTGTATCCCATATCCTTTCCCTCCTAGAAAACACACACACACACACACACACACACACACACACACACACACACACACACACACACACACACACCTAATAAAGAAAGACAGTGTGTAATTAAAGTGACTGGACTGGATTGTTCTTACCAACACATCCACTGGTCTCAAGCCAGCCACCTACACATCCCTCTCAAACCTCCTTTATATATATATATATATATATATATATATATATATATATATATATATATACCTCTTATCGTTGATTGCTGAGTGCTCTCCACTCGTGTTACTGTAATTATCTGAACGTGCACCTCCCGAACTTTAATACTTTAATAAAACATCATTTAATGTGTTACTTTCTCTGTTATTTCTCTAGGAATGATGTGGCTCTAATAATGAGAGAACTTGATGGTAGTGGTCTTCTAAGTAGATGTCCTGGGAAAAAAAGAATTGAACGTAGGAACTACTTCAGCCGTGGACCAAATTACACTTGGCATATTGATGGTAAATATGATTAAATAAATAAACATGAATATACAGATATTAGTAAAGGGATAGTTAAGTCAAACTCTCTTCCCAATGTCATTTAAATTCCATATTTTAAAAGTGTATTGAAGCATGAACTAATTATTCAAGTTTTCTGACTGATTTTTTGATTGAATAATAGATTTTATCATTTGTTATAGGAAATGACAAATTGAAATTCTTTGGAATCTGGGTACATCTTGATGGGTACATTTAACAATGTTCATTGCCTTGTAATTTTAGCTTCTGAGATGTAGTCTAATTTGTTACTTTTTTATGAACTTGCAATTCTCTTAATAGATTTTCTAGGAAAATTATTTGGCTTAAGGCTGGCACCTCTAACCGAAAGCAAACCTTCATTGCAAGGTACTTCTTTGATGCCATTCAGGAACACAGTGGTACGTATATTTGATGTCTTACAATAGTCGTGATAGGAGAGAGCTTCTCATATTTGTTCACAATATTAAAAATATTACTTTAATTTACTTTAGGTTGCCCACGATTCATAAGAGCTGACAGAGGAAAGGAAAATCTTCTCGTCGGACAGATGCAAGTGGCATTTCACTTCCGGGAGTCTAGTGATGAAGGACGAGACTCCTTCAGAGTGGGCACATCAGTACATAATCAGGTATGTGAGCATAAATGCAGATACAATATATTTTTTGAAACAAGAATATTAACATTTAATATTTTGTTTTATCAGTGCGCTGAATGCTTCAACAGTATGCTGAAGAAAACATGGATCAAAAAATGGCAGGTGACATTTGAGGTGAACTTTTAGTCTATGAACTGGAATTATGGCAAATGCTTATTGATGCAAATTACAACATTTCTTTTACCTTTTTACCCTTTTTAGGCCATGATGCATTCTGGCATGCTCGATTTGGACAATCCTATACACATGTAAGCTAAAACTTGTTGTCAGCCCTCATGTATCTGCTTATATTTTATGAAAAAAAAAAATGAAAAAAAAAAAACCAATACATGCTGCTAACCTACAGAAATTGCCTGCAATATACACACCTTCCCCTTCTTGAGCGAGAGCTGAACCTAGAGCAAAGACTGTGGAACACTCATGACATTCGCAAGCAACGGAATGTTCCAGGACCATTTGGGAAACCAGACCTTCTGTTTATTTCCCCACCTGAAGGTATGCATTTAATCTAAATTAAAATGGTCCAGAAAAGTCGTAGCAACTTGAAAAAGGAATTTGTATCTTCCTGCAGGGTTTGCTAATGTGCTCTGCAAAGTAGATGATGACCTCCTGCAGTATGCAGAACAGCTTGTTTGTGGTGAAGATGAGCCTTTGTTGGTGGCAAACGAAGCATTCCGAGCAATATCTGAGGCTATTCTTCATGATACAAACTTCCCATCATCACCTGACGGGTCTCTCGCAGCTTATCTCATGGTGGTCGAGAAATTCACCACAGTCCTTGGAACAAGAGGCATTTCCATTCCATCCACATTTGCAGAGGCTAATGAAATATACCAGCTACTGGCCAATGAGTCATGGAATTTGTAACTGCTTATCAAACCAAATTCACATATAGATGCCAAATGAATAAAAAAATGCTACAAGGATGCAAAACTCCTTTAATGATGTGAACATAAATTTCAAACAAATAGTTAAACAAAAGCATGTTAAAAGCTTTTTGTTGATTTGACAGTGAAGGCAAGTGAGTTGCATAACATTTGTTGTACAGTAAAGTGTAATGTATTAATGTTTAACAATGAAACAGTATTGATTAAACTGACAACATGAACATAAAGAAATGTTACATTGTCCATGTAAAGAAGAGTACACTGTCCTATGTCAGGTTGTGACAAACCATTACATTTACCATTTGTAACCATAACGGCTCTTAAAATCTGGCCCCTCCACTGTTTTTATGGAATGCACCACAGAGGAAGCTTCAGGTCTTGATGCTACATCATAGTGCAACATTGTGTCAATAAACCTGTACTTTTCGTGTAGATTTTGCAAGGCATGGGGTGGCACCTTTGTTGCCATTAGACTGGACAACTGTCTTTGGTTTTTTACTGTCCATGGCACTGATTTTGTGAAAATCTCCAGATAAGTTGCTCCAAGAGACCAGATGTCTGAACCACTGGAAGACTGTTCAAACTCGACCAGACATTCTGGGGCCATATAAAGAAAGGTTCCACCCATTGGCCCTATTCTTCCTCCAGTAAGTCTGCTTCCTTGTCGCAGTACAACAGTGTCTCTGATGTTGGCAAGGCCCCAGTCTGTCAGTACAGCCTTTTTTGAGAACTGGTCGATCTGTTTAGAGTAACAAAATAGGTTTAAATAATTGTGTTTGGAACTAGAAGAAAAACTTTTTTTAAAATACATTATATTACCAAAATATTGTCTGGCTTTATGTCTTGATGGATGAAATTTTTGGAATGGATGTACTCAATGGCCATTGAGATGTCCAGGGCAACAAAATAATTGTCATCTCCTTCAAGCTAACAACAAATAAAAAACAAATTGAAATTACAAACTTATGAAAGGGTTATATGTTTCACGGAAGAGAGATGCAAAACCTTCACAAAAAATTTACCAAAATTCAAACTACCACATACAGAGACAATTTTGTTAAGGTTATGTTGTCACCTTTGGTTTGCTTTACGTTATTGTTTTACAATTAAGAAGGTTGTTATTACGTGATCAGAACCAACAGGTAGATACGATGTAATCGGCTATGACAAAGTTATTTAGAAATAACATTACCTATGCATAATAAAGATGACAAAATTACTAACTCTGCTACGTTTTGGCCTGGTTTAACAAACGAGGCTTAGATTAAGCCAGGAAGAGACCTTAGGTCAATTTGGACATTGAAGTAGCTTTTATAAATATGACTCAAACAATGGCATTGACATATTTTAAGATCTGTCAGTGCAAGTTACTTTCAGTTAAAACAGCTCAAACATGCTTTAAGACTTTTAGTCCGGGACTAGCTTAAGTCTGTGAAAACGGGGTTTAATTAACTAAAGAAAATAAGGTAACAGAGTGCAGATATCCCTCCCTCTTGTAATGCTTAGTTTTGATTTGACATTTGTTTAAAACGTATTAGATAAGCATGCATCTTTTTCTTCCCCTATTAAATATTATGGCAATTTTTTAAAAATTTTACATGAAAAATAACTTTTTTTTTACCTTAACACAAGAATTTACATTGTGTAGTGCATCAGCCAGGGTTGTACCATGTATGTACTCATTGGCCAGCAGGAAGGCATTGTCGTTATGGGCTGCAGCCATGAGTCGAACAATATTGGGATGGCTCAGTCGCCTATAAAATACAACAAAGTGTAAGAGGCATTAAGTAAATAATCAAAACACTTATGCGCAGCCAAACTGTTACAAAAATGAAAACAATCTAAGTAACACACAGTAAAAAAGCATTATGTTGTTGTTCCAAACTGTTCCATTCTCCCCAAATGTTAATTAACATATAAGATTTAAATAAAAAATAAAAAGTTAATTAATGATAAGAATTAATCTTACAGTGAGACGAGAATCTCATGCTGGATGTCTTGGTCTGGAAGACCTCCTGTGTACATAATCTTTTTTATGGCAGCTGGGGTGCCCTGAAAAGAACCTCTATATATTTTTCCAAATGCACCTTCACCCAACAAGCTCTCTTCATTGTAATGGATTAGGGACTCATCCACATATGGCAGCCTCGGAACATTAGAAAAAAAATTATATAATTGAATGCATTTAACAATAAAGAATCTCCACTAAATTTCTAAATTACAAAAAATAAATAAAAATACTGCAAACCTGTATGTGATGGTTTGCAATATTACTTACATGACGGTAATATGGTGACAACATTGGACGAAACATAAAACACTTGATTTTGTGGACAACTGTCTTTATCCACAGATCCTATGCCTTCTTGAATGGGTTTCTCTGCAACAAGTTCTGGAGGTGTGTGGCCACTTGCACTTTGCTCTGAAAAATCAATCAGATTTTTTCAATCAAATTTCTGCAGTGATTAAGGCTACTCGTACTTACTTATTTCCACTTAAAACACAAAATGTTTAAAAAACAATTCTACACAAGGACAGATCATTGTGCCCACAGATGTCAAGCTTCAGAAAGGACAAAATTTAAAACTATTTGTGGCGTAAACAGCACTAGGTTTTTTTTACAGTACTAAATTTTACTAATTTAATTTTAATTTGACTAGTTAATACTAAACTAAATATTTGTGATTTTCACCATTACACCATTAGTCGTTAAAAAGTAACCCCTCATATGAAGTAGAAAATTATTTAAGCTTTTGAACAGCAGTAACAGTTGAAATACAAAAGCAGACTGACCGAATTAAACTAAGAGCTAACTTTTTTTATCTCATAGACCGCAATCCTTGTCAAATATGATGATGTTGCCTTTTACATTACTTTATATTATGTAAATATGAGCTCGACAGTGGCAACACAAACCAAATGAAATGCATGATATTTCAACACTACTGTACTGTTTAAAAATCTGGAGGTTTATGGACCTTAAAAAAACTGTATGTAACTCAATTAAATACATCATGAAGGAAAGATATGCAATTTAATATAATAACGCACCAAATTTATTATTCTTGATAATCTTGAACTTTTTCGATTGGATTTGGAGCTCTGTTTAGTCAAAAACCATATTGGCATCATTGATACATTTTTGTGTTGTAAGCAAAGGACATGTTTGAATCTGCTAAATTTGGAAAACAACTACTGATTGAGATTCTGTTCCACACTAAAGCCTATCACATGGCTTTGGAAGACTTCAAATCTAGTGTACAACACGCAAGGAATACTTTTGGTCTTTTCCAAACAGCATTTGGGGTGAACTACCCCTTTAAGGATTCATCAGCATTAGTGGATCTCACTGCATATGATTCTGGATTTATTATTAGTTGAGGATGTTTCTCTCACTGCATCTGATAAATGAATGAATGAATGAATGAATAAATGAAGGAAAGAATGAAGGAAGGATTAAAGGTTGTCTTTATGAACCTGGAACTGAATCAGTGCTTTCTGATCTCCCAGCACATTGACCTGAACCTAAGCACCTCACTACACTTTGGTCTGTAGGTCTTCCTAAACATCTGGATCTCTTTGGTTGTAAATCCTACAAACAAACAACCATTAAAATCGATCAATCTTATCTAAACATCCAAATATTCAACAGTAAAATCTAAATGAGTAAAACTGAAGTTACCAAAGATAAGTCCACTTCACTTTCATCAATTCCTTGGAAAAGAAAGGAGCAATACATAAATAAATGGAACACATTCTAAACATTATAATCAATGAACAACTATTATGTATTACAAAACATACATGGTATTTAAAATGTTATCAAAACGTATGGTACATACCTGATATTGAGCTGGTTTCACCAAGGCAAATAAAATCTGCAGATACAACATGCAATTGGTATTGTATTAAGCAAGAGCAAGTTTATAACACACGACATATAATTTAAACATTTTGATACCCATTTCTCTACATCCAATGTAAATTGTTCGCTTCCAGAGGGTTGGGATCTCTGCCACGGATCCAAATTCCTGGTTGAACTGTTCTTTCGTCCACCTCGTCCCATCTGCATGACAGAGGGTAAACACACTCCCCTCTCTCTCTTTATCTGGCCAAAAGGCTCCGCGGCCAAGTTCTAGGAGCTCATCATACCCCTCAGTGCCTGTGACAATCATACGTGGTGGGGCCTCTTCAAGGATGATTTTTTGATATCTGCCTGGTCTTTTCGCAGTTCTTGGTTTCCACTCCATTTGAGTCATTTTGATCTTGTAACACGAGAGAAAGAATAGGTTGGCAGTGATGACATACCTTTAATTTTCCCACAAATATGCTATATAAAATCACAATGGTACAACTACATAGTAAAATTTGACAACTTTGATGCTGGCTTGAGAAAGTTTAAATTAGTTTTAACACAGTTAAGTTTGAAATAGTTTTAAAAGCTCAAATTCTGGATGTATGGATAGACCAGAGTTTGGAGCTTCTAGCTAGAAAGTCCAATCTTAGACCACTATGTCTAAACCCAAAATTAGAGTCATACATTTTAGTCTCAGAAGAAGTATACATTTAATTAGCATTTTAGTAATTTGGCTTTTTCAAACCAATTTAATAATAATTAAATGCTTAACTAGTAAATTAGTAAGTTGGCTCTCTAAAGCCGACTTAATTGCAGCAACTAACCTTTAAAATGGGGTTTCCTTTTTGATGGAGGGGAAACGGGCATTTTTTCACCTGTGGTTTCATTGACTGTTTTGCCTTTGTAAAAATATGTGCAGCATCTGTAATACAGACATAAGATTACCATTAAACTGTCCTTTTGAAATGAAAGAATTGGCAACAGTTGAATTTACTTTCCTTTGCACCCTTAGTAAATATGAGCAAACCAGGGTATGGGAAAATGTGTGTGTATCATTCAAAGTATTCAGAAAATATGTAACCCTTAATAAAAAAAATTTTTTTTTAAATGTGTTAGCCTACTCAAATATATTTGTCACTTCCTTTAATGGTTTTTGTAAGGCCCCTTTGGTAAAATAACAGAATGCAAATTGTCTGCAGAATGCATGACAATGTTAGACTATTACTCCATTCTTTAGATTCTGAGGTCTAATGGACTCTCTTCATCAGGTCATTCCACAGGTTTTAGATCAGAATAACGAAAAGGCATGTCATGACCTCTTTAAAGGTTAAAGACTAGGCCCATTTTGCTCATATTTACCAAAGGTGACAATATTTCTGTAGGATGCTATACATTTTCTTACCCATGAATGCCTTCTGATTTTTTACTTTGCTTGTCTCTAGAATGTTAAAAATAAAAAGAAAATATATAGGCTAGAAGAAAATTAATTAAATAAATAAGTATTTTAAATATATAAAGATAAAGAACAGGATACCTGATGTTCCTTCTCCTGCACTATGTTCCTCTCCTCCACTTAATAAATGCTTGACTCTGGCATCAAAGCCCTTTCATGTAAGCTCATCTACAAATCAGGCAGAAATAAATACAATACATACAAAAGTTTCCATTTTATGCACATGTAATGATAAAATATCCGTATTAAAATATCATAAAATAGCCCATTACATACCATTATCCAGTTGTTGTCTTAGACTGTCATAAGCCTTCACCTTATCCATATTTATGTTCTGAAAACATTGTAATAGAATATGACGTTAGCATATTACCAGAGGTGGAAATAGCTGATTTAGTGATATTAACGGAGCGGATTGACGTTTGGGGTGAGGGGAGATACTTGATCTTTCAGATACAATTAAATATAAAAACTAGCCTATCTATAATAATATTTAACAATATAAAATAATTCACTTATTTCCATCCGTCACCATCCCTCATTTCCAACCTTATTAGCCTACTTACTTTTGATGAGTCTATAACGCTATTGATTTGTTTAAAAAAAATGTTTAAATCAAGCAGTCTAATAGCTCGAAAGAACGCTTTAACTTCACGATCGTGAAAACTATCGATAGTTTGCCAACATACAAACAAGCATTTGATGAAAGCAAATATATATCATGACGGGTTACCTTCTCCATCAGCTGTTGTATCTGATCTGAACCGCGTACATGTGACGTCACATGGGGCGGGGCAATGCGAACCTCTTAACTCCACCTGAGTCCGTTTCGTCCGATGCCTTTTAGTCTGATGCTGTTTTGTCTGATGCCGTTTCGTCCGATGCCTGTATGTCTGATGCCTTTATGTCCGATGCCTTTTAGTCTGAGGCTGTTTTGTCTGATGCCTTTTTGTCTGATGCCTTTTAGTCTGAGGCTGTTTTGTCTGATGCCTTTTAGTCTGAGGCTGTTTTGTCTGATGCCTTTTAGTCTGAGGCTGTTTTGTCTGATGCCTTTTTGTCTGAGGCTGTTTCGTCTGATGCCTAATTGTACGAGACCTGACACCTGACATTGTTTTTCCTGAGACCTGAAGCTTTTCAGTCTGAGGCGCGATGCCGTTTTGTCCAATGACTGAAGCCTTTTAGTCTGAGGCATGATTGCCTTGTCTTCATATGTCTGAGGTCTGAGGATGTCCTAAAATGTACACCGTACTTTTGCCTTACTCCCACCTCGCCACACTAAGATAAACATTATGTGGTTAAAAACACTGAACACTGATTCATGGCACTACCTCTTTAAAGAAGTTTGAAAATGGGACACATATTATTTTTTAATTATTCTGTAGTATTTATTATTCATTGCAATGGTGTTGATTTTTGGCATTAAGAAAATCTATCCTTTTACATGAATGTAGAAAAAGAGGCTACACTCAGAGCTGCTGAGCGGGAACTCTATCCAGATAACATGCCGGGCAAGAGGGTGAGAAAAGCAAAATGCCTGGACTTTGGTGATGAAGATACCAGTACTGGTGACAAAGCCTCTGGCTCTGGAAATCAAAAACAGGTAATTTAACAGCTAAGATTGATATCACATTAGGAATTGTTTGTGTTTTGGATTATTTATCCATGATTAAATATTAAAAATGAACATCTTTGCCCTATACAAAAAAGGCCAAGGTTGCTGCACAAAGACAGGGGGAGGAGGAACAGCTGTCAGAGGACAGTCAGTTCATAGCAGATTCGTCAATCCAGTAAAACAGCGACCTTACCAGAGACCTGCAGAGCCAGGTCAAGGCCTTACAGAAAGAAAACACCAAACTGCGGAGCATGGTAGTTAAAGGCAAGTATTGAGTATTATATCATCAAATATTACTCTATATCAAATGATATTAATCCATTTAGACCTGAAGGTGGTTTTCAATACGCTTTCTAAATCTAGAAAAGCAAATCGCTGCCCACCTATGTGGTCAGATATGTTGGCCACATGCATTTTCAGAGAATGTTTGAGGAATCAAAAAAATAAATAAATAATACCTCAGATTTATATAGCGCTTTAGAGAGACTATATGGGGCGGCATCCATCAAACTGACAGTTTTATTGCCGCCCTATGATTGGTTCCCGCACAAAGCCCCGCCCCTTTTTACCCCTCCCACCCACTTCCGGTCTGACCATCTGGAGCGTGGGAAAATTCCCACGCTAGCTCCGCCCCTTCCCACCCCCACCACCCCCCCCACTTCCGGAGAGATCATGTGACCGTGGGAATTCTCCCACGCTAGCTCCGCCCCTTCCCACCCCTACCACCCCCCACTTCCGGAGAGATCATGTGACCGTGGGAATTCTCCAACGGTACGGAACCCCTCCCATCCGACCCGGTACGGAACCCCTCCCATCCGACCCGGTTCCGGACTGGACACCTGCTGTACACCTGTTACGGGCATCTGTCTTGTTCAATGTAAAAATTTTCAAATAGGATTTTCTCAAATTACATCAAGCAAATAGTTCTATTTTCCATCATACATTTAAAAAGTTGTACTTTTCACATAACACAGTGCTTAAAACCATTAAGACCAGTACAGGTATTTACCTTCACACATTATTTTGTAAAATGTTCCATTTTATATAAACCAACTGTTTTAAAAGGTGTTTTCTTAAAGTTATCAAAATGTTTTAGTATGAAAACATCTAAAACAACACGTATTAACATGATATCAAGCAAATAGTTCTATTTTCTAACATATATTTGAAGAAAAGTTGTACTTTTCACATAACATATAGTGCTTAAAACCATTAAGTCAATTTATATCATTAAAACACAGTACATGTCTGTGACGGCCCAAGTGGGTCCGCACAAGAGCGGTAATGTTGTGTCATCGCTCACACGCACACACATTCATTTACACAGACATTAATTTATTTAAGAATCCTTAAGTTTCTTTCACATTTATTTGTTTAGTATAATGGGACAATAACCACACGGAACAAACAACATCCATTAATTCTTTATTGTTAAGTTTACATTTACAACACATTTTTATTTACTTTGTTACTGATTTGAAGTGCACGCAAATTAGTTACATTGTATCTGTCACTTATATTTCTTTCTATTTTTTGAGTTTAAGTTTACCGGTGACCTTCAGGCATGGTCCACTGCAGCCGCATCCTGGCGTGGGGAAAGCGACGGCCGCATCCTGGCGCGATGAGAATTAGAGTCCGGGCAGGAACAGAGATTTAAGTGTTATTGGTTCCGCCCGGACATACCATTGCTGGGAGTGGTCCGGGGGGAGGAAGAAATGTTATTATCTTTATTAATTGATTTCTTTAGTTGTACGTTTGTGGTATTTGACTGCATTTTTGTTTGCTTAATTTTATTTATTATATATTTCTATTTTTGACCTGATTTTGATTTATGTAAGGTTGTATGTTGAATGTGTAGTTAAATTGTTTTCCCTCTTAATTTGTAATGGGCCCATCCTTTCCTTTATAAACTGTTGCTTTGTTCATTTGAGCAGGTCAGTTTTAGTTGCTTGGTTGTTTGTCTAATTGTTTCCTGACTTCATTTTCTGTCTGTTTAGTTTATTTCATTTTGATTGTAAGAAGTTTGAGTTTGTAAAGTTTTTTTGGGGTTCAAATAAAACCCCATTTTTTTCATTATAAAGCTGGTGTTTCTTGTTCCTGACTTCTCGGTCCCTCACATATGGTGGCAGCGGTGGGATCTTTCAGTCGGTCAAGGACACTAAGCAGTATTTGTTTTTTTTGCCCCTCGTGGCTGTTTTTTTCCCCCCCCCTGTTATTATGAGTCGTACCTTGAAGAAAGGTGTGCCTAAGGCTCCTCCCTTGCAGCAAGAGGAAGAAAGGGGTGAGGAGGATCAGGACATTGTAGAAGGAGCTGAAGGAGGCGAGGCAACAGGAGACAGAGAAGTTTCGGTGACTGAGTTGGCAAATCTGCTTCGAGTCCACATGGCCAGGGCGGAAGGCCGGGAGACTGCAAGACAGCAGGAGCAGGCGGATCAGGAGCGACGGTTTAAGGCTCTCCAGCACCAGTTCGGTCTTTTGCAAATGGAGGTCCAAGCGCGCACCTCTCCTAATCCTCACTTACCTGATGTTAACCGGGAGTCCCAGGGAAGGCCCGACGTGGATCATTTAGATTCAGATGGAAACTCTGTGGCTTCAGCTCATCAGCAGAGTTTTGCTCAAGTTGGGAACAATGTGGGCCCACCATTATCTCAGATGCCTCGATTGGAGAAGCTGAGTGACACTGATGATGTCGAGCACTTTCTTGTTACTTTTGAACGGATTGCTGTGGCTTGTAGATGGACTAGAGCTGATTGGGTTTGGCATTTAATCCCGTTGCTGACTGGTAAAGCGAGAGCGGCGTATGTCAATATGGATGTGAACGAGTCTACGGATTATGACAAAGTGAAGGAGGCTATTTTAAGGAAATATGATGTCAATGCTGAAACTTATCGACAAAAGTTCCGTTCCTTATTAGTGGATCCCACAGAGAGTCCAATAGAACTTTATAACCGGCTCAAAGAACTCTTTGGGAAGTGGATCCAGCCTAAGAGGAAACGAGTGGAGGAGGTGAGTGAAATCATCATCATGGAGCAATATCTTAGAATGCTGTCCCCTGAACTCCAGGTGTGGATTCGGGAGAGAGATCCCAGCACCGCAGCGGAGGCAGCGTCTCTGGCGGATGTGTTTGTTGCAGCTAGAGGAAAGAGTAAGCCGTGGGCTTGGAAACCTGTTAATGACCGCCATTCTCTCGACATGCCTCACTTTCAGCAAAGGAAGGGGGAGGGGTCTGGTAAGCCCTACATGGGGAAACCTACTTCCGCCAAATTAAATTTTGCTCCTAAACGACCTCCTATATGTTATCTGTGTGGTCAAGAAGGGCACACTAAACCCAATTGTCCAAAAATTTCCGCTCAGCTTACCCAGTTATGTTTTGTACCAAGGAGGGAGGTAACTAAATCCCCAAGCTCTTTGAGAACTACAAATGTCGAGATAAATGGTGAGAAATTGACTGCTTTGATTGACACCGGCAGTGATCAGACTCTGGTTAGAAGAAAGTTCATATCACCCTCTTTGATTAGCACAGTCAACAAATTGCCTATTTGCTGTGTACATGGAGATGAGAGATTGTTACCTACCGCCAGTGTCTATGTCAAGATAGAAGAACAGACTTATCTGGTGAAGGTGGGGGTGGCTGATAACTTGTCTTTCCCGGTGATTCTGGGTCGAGATATACCAGTGCTGCTGGAGTTGTTGCATCCGACGCGACAGTGTCACATGGTGATGACCAGAGCAAAGGCGAATCGGTCAGAGGAGTTTGAACACACACTAAGTACTTTACCTTTCTTCAATGCAGAGATTGAGACCGTGGTGTCGAAGAGGAGAAAGACTAGAAGAGAAAAGACAAGAGAAGGTAAAATATGCTGCTCATACAGTGTCTGAGAATATGGCCTGTGACTTACCTGTGAACTTCCAGATGCCTACCAACATCGTTCAGATGCAGCAGGAAGATGCTAGTCTCACGGAGTGCTTTGCTAGAGCTGCAGAGGTAAGAGAGAAGCCTCTAGATGACAGTACAGCCAGATATGTGATAACGAAGGGAATACTCTATCGAGAGATCGGGGTCCAGAAACAACTTGTGGTTCCACAGTGTGTTCGAGAGATTGTGTTACATCTGAGTCACTCGATTCCTTGGGCTGGCCACCTGGGGAAAAACAAGACTACTGCAAGAATCAAAAAGTGGTTTTTCTGGCCCGGTTTGAAAGTAGATGTGGCCCAATTTTGTAAAAGCTGTCCTGTTTGTCAGAAGGTGTCCCTCAGACGTCCGTCAAGAGCACCACTACAACCACTTCCTATTATTGGTACTCCGTTTGAGAGGCTTGGAATGGATGTTGTCGGACCAGTGGAGAGGAGTCGCGCAGGGAACCGTTTCATGCTGGTAATAACGGACTATTCCACCAGATACCCAGAGGTATTTCCGTTAAGATCTGTGAAGGCGAAACCTGTGGCTACTTCCTTGGTCCAGTTATTTTCCAGGGTCGGATTTCCAGCAGAAATTCTAACCGACCAGGGCACCAATTTCATGTCTACCTTGTTGAAGCAGGTCTACCAGCTCTTAGGAATTAAGAGTCTGCGTACTACTCCCTATCATCCTCAAACAGATGGGTTGACTGAGCGGTTTAACCAGACTTTGAAACAGATGTTAAGGAAGTTTGTGAGCGAAACTGGCCAAGACTGGGATCAATGGTTGCCCTATCTGCTTTTTGCTTATCGGGAAGTCCCTCAGGCTTCCACAGGCTTTTCTCCTTTCGAGCTGTTGTATGGCCGTGATGTCAGGGGCCCGCTGGCTCTGCTCCAGGAGATGTGGGAAGGGAGTCCTGAAAAGAAAGAGCCTACCAGTGTTGTCTCCTATGTTCTACAAATGAGGGAACGTTTGCAGAAGATGACCTGTTTGGCTCAGAATCATTTGGCGGAAGCCAGAGAAAAGCAGAAGACTTGGTATGACCCTCTGGCTCGAGAAAGAGATCTAGAGGTCGGTAAAAAGGTACTTGTCATGTTGCCCAGTCGAGAGAGTAAACTGCTAGCAAAATGGCAGGGTCCTTACAACATCAAAAAACGTCTGGGTCCTACGACTTATGAAATCAGTATGCCGGGTCAAGATCGATCTAGTCGGGTATTGCATGTTAACCTGTTGAAGGAGTGGGTTCCCCGTCCTGAAAAGTCACAGTCACTGATGATTCGTAGTATGGAAGAGGAAGAATCCGATGAGCAGTATCTGCCACAGCCCTTTCCTGGTGAGATTGAGTTGAATCATCTAACAGACTCCCAGCGGTCGCAGGTACAAGTTCTCTTCACTTCGAAGGTATTTTCTGAATATCCTGGGTTTACCAACTTGATTGAGCACGGTGTAGTACTGAAACCTGATGCTGCCGTGAAACGCCAGAGTTATAGGATACCTGAGAAATTCCAGGTGACTTTGCAGGAAGAGGTGGATCTTATGCTTCATTTGGGCATCATTGAGCCCTCGAAAAGTGAGTGGTGTCACCCCATCGTCCTTGTGCCAAAGAAGGACGGGAGTATAAGGTTCTGTATTGATTTCCGATATCTGAACTCAGTATCGCAGTTTGATTCCTACCCTACCCCTCGCATAAGTGACCTAATTGATCGTTTGGGCCAGTCCAAATATCTGACAACAATGGACCTTTCTAAAGGCTATTGGCAAATTCCACTGACTCCCTCCTCGAGGCCCTTGACTGCATTCAGAACATCCAGGGGCCTTTTCCATTTCAAGGTGTTACCCTTTGGCCTTCATGGGGCCGTGGCGACCTTTCAGAGGTTAATAGATCAGGTATTACGTGGTTTATCTTTTGCTGCTGCCTATCTTGACGATATTGTCATTTACAGTAACACCTGGGAGGAACATGTGCAGCATCTACGAGAAGTCTTGCAGCGTCTTCAGAATGCCGGACTGACTGTCAACCCCTCCAAGTGTGCTGTAGCCAAGCAAGAGACTGAATACCTGGGCTATGTCATTGGCCAGGGTGTTGTGCGACCGCAGGTGAAGAAAGTTCAAGCCTTGGAGAAGTGTGTGGTGCCTCAGACACGTAAGGCCCTACGATCTTTCTTGGGTATGGCTGGATTTTACCATCGTTTTGTCCCCAACTTTTCCAGCAGGGCTGCTCCACTGACAGATATTGTGGGGGCACGTTGTCCGAACCAACTACAGTGGACTGAGGAGAGGTTGAAAGCCTTCCGAGACATCCAGGGAGCTTTGACGACTAGCGCTGTACTACACAATCCTGACTTTGGTCAACCTTTCATTGTACAGACTGATGCTTCTGAGAGGGGAGTAGGAGCCGTACTATTGCAAGGGCCACCAGAGAACCGACAGCCAGTGGCTTATATTAGTCGCAAACTGTTTCCAAGAGAAGTACGTTATTCAACAGTGGAAAAGGAGTGTTTAGCCATAAAGTGGGCGTTGGATTCCCTACGATACTATCTATTAGGCCGTGAGTTTACCCTGGAGACTGATCACAAAGCATTGCAATGGTTGGACAAAATGAAGGATTCTAATGGAAGGATTACAAGATGGTATCTCGCCATGCAGCCCTTCAGATTCAGGATACAACATGTGTCTGGTAAAGTCAACTGTACTGCTGACTATCTCTCCCGCTCTACTGGCGAGATTTCTGAAGAGGGGGGAAATGTGACGGCCCAAGTGGAGTCCGCACAAGAGCGGTAATGTTGTGTCATCGCTCACACGCACACACATTCATTTACACAGACATTCATTTATTTAAGAATCCTTAAGTTTCTTTCACATTTATTTGTTTAGTATAATGGGACAATAACCACACGGAACAAACAACATCCATTAATTCTTTATTGTTAAGTTTACATTTACAACACATTTTTATTTACTTTGTTACTGATTTGAAGTGCACGCAAATTAGTTACATTGTATCTGTCACTTATATTTCTTTCTATTTTTTGAGTTTAAGTTTACCGGTGACCTTCAGGCATGGTCCACTGCAGCCGCATCCTGGCGTGGGGAAAGCGACGGCCGCATCCTGGCGCGATGAGAATTAGAGTCCGGGCAGGAACAGAGATTTAAGTGTTATTGGTTCCGCCCGGACATACCATTGCTGGGAGTGGTCCGGGGGGAGGAAGAAATGTTATTATCTTTATTAATTGATTTCTTTAGTTGTACGTTTGTGGTATTTGACTGCATTTTTGTTTGCTTAATTTTATTTATTATATATTTCTATTTTTGACCTGATTTTGATTTATGTAAGGTTGTATGTTGAATGTGTAGTTAAATTGTTTTCCCTCTTAATTTGTAATGGGCCCATCCTTTCCTTTATAAACTGTTGCTTTGTTCATTTGAGCAGGTCAGTTTTAGTTGCTTGGTTGTTTGTCTAATTGTTTCCTGACTTCATTTTCTGTCTGTTTAGTTTATTTCATTTTGATTGTAAGAAGTTTGAGTTTGTAAAGTTTTTTTGGGGTTCAAATAAAAACCCATTTTTTTCATTATAAAGCTGGTGTTTCTTGTTCCTGACTTCTCGGTCCCTCACAATGTCTTTACCTTTACACATTATTTAGTAAAATGTTCCATTTTACATAAGACAACTGTTTTCAATCACAATAATAACTAAAACAGCCTGTATTAAAATTATATCAAGTAAATAGTTATGTTTTCTTAAAGTTATCAAAATGTTTTAGTATGAAAACATCTAAAACAACGCGTATTAACATGATATCAAGCAAATAGTTCTATTTTCTAACATATATTTGAAGAAAAGTTGTACTTTTCACATAACACGTATAGTGCTTAAAACCATTAAGTCAATTTATATCATTAAAACACAGTACATGTCTTTACCTTTACACATTATTTAGTAAAATGTTCCATTTTACATAAACCAAGTGTTTTAAAAGTTGTTTTCTTAAAGTTATCAAAATGTTTTAGTATTAAAACATCTAAAACAACATTTAAAAAATGTTAAAAGGTCAATGTTCAGTCATTTACAGAAAAGTAGAACCGGTTAAGAGTTTTTTCATTACAAAAAGATACATTTACACATTATTTGCAAAATGTTACATTTTACATAAAACATCTAAAACACCATATATTTGAAGAAAAGCTGTACTTTCACAATGACAATGTTTAAAGGTGTATAAAAATGCTGTATAAAGTTTAAATACACGTCTTTAGCGTTCATACATTGTAAAATGTTAAAACATTAATGTGAAAAAAGTTTAAACTGCATTTTCTTAAAGTTATCAAAATGTTTTAGCATTAAAACATCTAAAACATTTGTATTAAAATTACATCAGGCAAATAGTTCTATTTTCTAACATATTTGAAGAAAAGTAGTACTTTTCACAATTACGCATTGTTTAAAAGTATTAAAATGTTGTATAAAGTTAAAATACATACATCTTTAGCGTTTTTACACATTTTGTAAAATGTTAAAATGCATTTTCTAAAATGAAAACATCAAACAAATATTAAAGCATATCAAAACGTTATGTTAAAAATCACAGTATCAAAAACACATACATACATACATTTAAAAAACTGACTTACGTTTTTACATCCACGTTTTGTTGTTGAAAGAAGAACAAAAGTAATCCAGTTCAAAGTTGTGTAAATGTAATTTCCAGGAAGCTCTGCGAAACACGTCCGAAACACTCCAGGGACAATCCCAAGAATGACATTAGCAATCGATGCACGCGAGCCGGAGGTAGACTCCACCCCTAGACCACCCCCACACCAGGTGTTGAAGAGTGTTACGTCCTATGTTATTATTTGTTTGGCGTTGTTGTTGTTTCCTTCTCCTTTTCTTTCCCGTCTTTACTTTCACTTTTAGCAGGACGGTGCGGCTACCTGATTGGTCCATCCATCTGCCAGTCATCGAGATGCTACGTGATGATGTAACGCGGCTCCACCAATGAGGACGCACTATGTGCCTATAAAGAGCGCACCTGTGTGGGAAGCGGGAGATTCCACTTTGATTTGTTTGAGACGCATATTTGCCCTGTACCAATTTAGTGTTCTGAGAAACTGTGTTCTTTGAGAACTTAGAAGCCCATTTGGGTCGTCTTTTCTCTTGAGTAGTTTGCCGTTGGGCTGGTTGTGAAACGTGTTATTTAACGGGGAAGAGAAAAGAACAGCACCTTGTTTCTCACTAGAATTTTTTGAAGCATCGAAAATACATTTTGGTCCAAAAATAACAAAAACTACGACTTTATTCATCATTGTATTCTCTTCCGGTTTTGTTGTCATTTTCTCTTCACGTGTCCGCGGTGATGCTGTTGACGTAAGACGCTGATCACGTGTTATCTGGTGTATCAGATAATTGGTTACCAGATAACACGTGATCAGCGTCTTACGTCAACAGCGTCACCGCAGACTCGTGAAGACAGTATGACCAAAATGTATTTTCGATGCTTCAAAAAATTCTAACTAACCCACTGATGCCCACATGGACTACTTTGATTATGTTTTTCTAGCCTTTCTGGACAAGGACAGTATACCGTACATAGATTTCCAATGGAGAGGCAGAGAGCTGTCGGACTAATTCTCAAATATCTTAAACTGTGTTCCGAAGATGAACGGAGGTCTTGCGGGCTTGGAACGACATGAGGGTGAGTCATTAATGACATAATTTTCATTTTTGAGTGAACTAACCCTTTAATTCAAGTTTAAAATAAAACTCAAATAAAACGCTTTTACATTTAGCTTTAAAGTGCTGTAGTCAGATTAAACAAACAATAATGCTAAATGTGGTTTAAGGAGTATTTCAGCTACAGGTTGACTGTTGAAATGTGAACTCGACTGGGCACACTGAACTTCCTAAAATTTGACATTCCTAAAAATGTCATACAACCCTTGCAAAATTGTTTTAAATAGATTAAAAAAGCCACCGCTAATGGCTATATTGATAACATCTATGGTTATATTGATTTGTTTAGATCCAGTGAAGTCTTGTCATAGGCGTGATTTACGGATGGGACATGTCCCCACCCCTTTCTCTCAGGATCGATATTGTCCCCAACCAGCAACCACTTTTTGAAACATTGAGGCTCCACGGATGTACCTAATACAAATAAATAAAACATCCCCAGTTCACTAGCAGGGCATTCATTTAGTTCGCTATTAAATAAGAGATCTAGCGCTTAAATCTGTTATTTTTGAAATCCAGCTGAGCGCTCGTTGCCGCTGCTGTATCAGTTGCATGGATACAGTTGTTCTCTTGTGGCGCACGCAGTCTCTCTTCACTCGGACGCGCTCTTCAATCTAAAACAGAGAAATGGGATTGGGCCTAAATCTACATTGTTTGCAGCAGCTCCTACCTTCCGGCGCCCAGTGCCCCCTCTTCTGTCCGGTGCAGCGCGCAAATGGTTGGCCATAAGGGTACCAATGGAAGCTTCTGTGATGCCGGGTTGTGACTTCTGGATGGCACCTGAAAAATGTAACAGCAATTGCCATTTATCTTGCACCTACTGATCAAAATAAAAATCATGTAGAGAATAGAGCTATAGGTGATGTAGGTGCACAAATAGAAAATATAATTACCTATCATGACCTTATAAATTTCCATTCTTCTGAATGGCAGCTTGTCACCAGTCCCATCCATGTTCATTGTGGACATGAGGCTATTTGTGAGCACTCTGTCATTAAAAATGGGAATAAACAAAGTTATACATGCTGTACAGCAAGAAATGTGAAATAATGTCCAGAGGTACATGCCTGTGTGCGCACGTGTGTGGCTAACAGTGGGTGCGTCAGACTGAGTTACTGCACACAGACATGAGAAAAGTGTCTCATCGTATCTAGCTCTGACTGTGAATAAGCTTATTTCACAAAATGTTGGCGTACTCATTTAAGAAAATTAAATACATTTTAAGATATTAACAGCACAACTTCAGAGACTGACCTTTTCATCACATTGGTCACATTTTCCCGCAGGGTAGCTCCACCAATTTTTGACATCTGAGCTGTCTGAAGGAATAATTTAGCAAATATGCAGAAATGTATATCAGGTACAAGAATATGTGAATAAGATATTGTATGTGTAATAATTACATCTGTTTGCAAAGGTTTCTTTTCCTTTTTCGTAGTAACCTACCATGAGTTTTCGTTTTTCCTCGCTGGTTAGCTGTCTGTTAAGCTGTTGAAGCTGGTCTACGGAGTCAATCAATTCTAAGTGGAACTGGGAATGCGGGGGCTCGTAAAAACGCCCAGCTTCAGAGAGCTTTGCTCTCATGTCAGCAAGTAGGTACAGCACTCGCTTTTGGAACTCTGAATGTCAGACCAAAGAGAGCAATATCACATCATATTCTGTACAATAATTTTTTTTAAATGCAGCAGCTATTTTTGTTTAGAACACACTTACTTTTCTCTTCCATTGGGAAGACATCCCGGCTTGGCGTTTCCATGATCCTGGAACGATTGTGTGGTCTTTCCAGGGTCCGGGACCTGGAACGATTGTGTGGTCTTTCCAGGGTCCGTGACCTGGAACGATTGTGTGGTCTTTCCAGGGTCCGTGACCTGGAACGATTGTGTGGTCTTTCCAGGGTCCGTGACCTGGAACGATTGTGTGGTCTTTCCAGGGTCCGGGACCTGGAACGATTGTGTGGTCTTTCCAGGGTCCGTGACCTGGAACGATTGTGTGGTCTTTCCAGGGTCCGGGACCTGGAACGATTCTGTGGTCTTTCCAGGGTCCCGGACCTGGAACGATTGTGTGGTCTTTCCAGGGTCCTGGACCTGGAATGATGGCGAGGTGTTTCCCTGGTGTGCTCTTGTCCAATCACTTGATGGCTGGAACTGGGCATGGAGCTGGACTTGGATTTCTTTGGTGGCGGTGGCAGGGAGGGGCCTGTTTGATCGCAAACAGTGAGACAATATTAAGCAACTGACTTTACTTAGAAAACGGTACATTTACATGTTGATGTTTTGTTTAAGATATATGGCCTGCATGGCCTACTTACCATGTCCTGATGAATTTGCCTCAGAACTTAACTGGTAATTCAGTGGGGTATCATCAATTGCTACATCTTCATCATCTGTGTAACATATGAAACATCCACTTTATCGCACTTACAGTACTAAAAGTTTCAAGTTTGTATTTATATAGCACATTTAAAAACAGCAAACAGGGCTGACCAAAGTGCTGAACAATACACAAGATAAAGAACAAGGACAAACCACACATTCATGAAAAAAGCTTACAATGAAAAGCTAAAGGAAAAAAATGAGTTTTAAGAGAGGATTTAAAAACAGTTAAGAGATTGAGTGTTTGGGTATGCCATAGTAAAGAGAGTTGCAATAATCCAACCGTAATGTAATGAGCGCATGGACAGCAATCTCTAAGGTTTTCTCAGAGAGAGAGGATTTGATCTTAGAGAGAAGACGTAGCTGGAAAAAACTAAAACTAATCACTATAAGTTTCCTGCTTAGAAGTCTCAGTGTTAAACTATTTTGGACCTGCTACACAACTGTTTCATTATCTTACCTTCAACAAAGTCATCAAATGTTTTTTTTTTTTTCAATCCTCTTGGGCTTAGAGATGGCCAGCTCATCGCCACTACCCTCAGCAGCTGTCGAGACGTTGTATAACTCGCACTCCTCCATGTCCACTTGAATGAATAAAAACCATGCATCAACGACAATGATTATGAAAAGTGAATGCAAAGCAAGTCCTTATTACAGCAACTGATGTTGACTTACTTGATGTTAATTTCAGCTTTATGAGAGGAAATTTCCTCCACTTTTCCTCAGGCTTTCGCATCTCTTTCATTGCTTTCAATGCGTCGATGCCAGGTGGCCAATGAACCATGTCATCAAGCACCCAGGACTTTGGGATGACTCCTTCCTCTTCTTTATTTCTCTCCCTCCAAACAGCCCGAACCCACATGACAAAACCTTGACAGAGAGAGAACATTTTTATTTTTAGTCTGGATCCAGGCCAGTGCAAGTACAAGAACTCTCATGTACTACTATATTGTTGTGCTTATCTATACTTTTCAATGTTACCAACTGAGGCAGGAGGCCTATACATAAATGCAATACCATGTATGCCGCTAAAACAGAACAAACTATGTAAATGTTGACAACCCGTTTTAAATCCTAATCCTGATCTATGGAGTGGAAACTTACAGTTCAACTTCGTTCTACACCATGTAGCATAGGAAATAGAATATACCCCAAGTTGGTTGCCTCACGGTTGAGCGGCAGGCAGACAACTTTACGGTGTAACTTTTGCCTCGTAATCAGTTGGCGCTTTGCTCTACTGAGGTCTCTAACACGAACGATGTTGAGTAGTCTGGAATCACAAGGGTCATCAAAGAAACTCTCTGTGTCATTATGGTGTATCACATCACAAACCAAAGAGCCGTCTGAACGTTTTTCCTTCACAAAGGCAAAATCCTCGTTGTCCAGAAGGAAACAGCCATCCCTTAATGTGGTAGATACACGAGTGAACGTCTCTTTGGCTACACGTCTGTGTTTCGTTGACTTCTCAAGCTCTGTTAAGCGTTTGGCAACCTGGGCAATAGGATTTCGACTTTGCCTAACCATTTTCTTCAGTGTCTGGAGGTAATTTTCAAATGGAAAGCTTGAAACATTGTTCAGGGAACACTGGAAATGCTCAACATCATCTGGCAAGTGGGTCAGCGAGTGTACATTGTACACAGCAAAGGTTGGCCCATAAATCTCTTCAGACTTTTCAACGAAGTACACAGTCAAATCTCTGGCATACCCTAAATACTCGTTTCGCAGCACATCATCAGAGTTTAACAGAATTGACATGATGACTGTGAGTGCAAGAAAATGTTTGTAGAAGGTAGGTGCAAGAACTTCCCTCAAAACAACTGGTCCTGAGTAAAGGAGGAACTGTCTTAATTCTGTGGCCTTCCACCTGTCGAGTTCCTGCAAACCCCTTGGCTGGCGAGCAAACTCCCTTGGCAACTTTCCATTCAATGATTTAAGATGATCTGAAATCCTGCTCCTTTGTTGAAATGACAACTTGCATGTATTAGGCCCTTGCTTCATGAAATGCAGCATTCTCCGAACCACACCCAAACAGACCAAGTGCATGTAGTCCAAGGCAAACCCATGGATACATGAGATTCCTGCAACAGTCAGTGGGGATATCTGAACTTGATGATTCTTATATACACACTGATGGAAACCGTCTTCCGTCCTTTGAACGGCACCTGGTTCTTTGGCCCCAAGAACAACCCTTCCGTCATAGGTGCCTCTGATAGTGCATCGCTCACAAGAATGATAACTGTTGTGATTCTTAATGCACTTCAAGAATGCCCTGGCAGGAGCATCGCATATGAATGCTTTCACAGACAGTTGAAGTGCTTTGCCTCCATGAACAATGCCGTCTTGCTGCAACTGGTGCAACTCCTGGAGAAAGTCACTTAAGTACTCTTCCACTGAATTTGGTTTAGCAACTCCACAGTAGAGGGCCACAATGAAAGGAGCAAAGTCATGAAAGTTGCAAAGTATGGGCCACATTTGCAAGTTGGAGGATTTAAAAAGGGGCACACCATCAATGTTAAAGCACAAATGTAGGTGCTCCACGATTCCTGGATGCTGAGACAAAACTTTTAATATGCCAGAAGCAACACCAAAGTAGGCATAGTGTCCACCACATTTTTCAACTGTTGCCACTTTCTTTGGTGTTTGCAACAGTGTTCGGGAATCCTTTGGGAGCCGATGTCCTTGTCGCCTAAGGATCTCCAGCATCTCATTAAGAGCAGCTCGCTTGCAGCCATTCCTGGTGGCCCAGGCTGCAAGTTCCTCACCCAGATCAGGAACGGTTTCTTCTGAGGACTCATCAGACAGAATTTGGGTTTCTGAGTCAGACGATCGCACCACATCAATATCTGAGTGATCAGGTGACAATGAAGGTGACAAAACCTCCTCATCCACACTCCCCAGCATTCCATCCTCCTCACTCGAATTTTCAGCCAGTGCAAGGACTTCAGCATTACGCTTCCTCCAGTTCCTTAGATATGCCATCACACTGCAGCGATGCTGCAAGAAATGTTTTAATTATAGAAGAATTTAGTAGTGCTGGGCAGTATACCGGTCTCACGTTAGGTTGGAGCCCTGAGTTCATTCATGGGTTTTTGTTGTGCTGTAAAGCGTAACAGGTGATCGGTTCACAGCGATCTGTGTGACTGTCACGCATCATTATAGCGCCAAAAAGATCACAACAGCTCGAAAGACGTCTATGCTCTCACTCCAGTCTAATTAGCACATTCCCAATTATTATTTGTGAAGTTTACCGTGCTTGCAACCTCATCCACCCCCCCACCCCCACCCCATTGGAAAACCTCATCGGATCTACACGGTTCACATCAATTACATATTTTGATTCAAAACGGCAAATTTCACTAAAAAAGCGACTAGTTTGCAGGTATGAACTTACCTCTTATTCAAATAAGTGACAGCTTCCGGTGCTGTAAGCTGAAAAAAATTGAAAATATTTCACATGCTTAGGAAAGCATTTTACATTCAATCATTGTTAATTTGTTAACTCCTTATTAAAATAAACATTTCTCACAAAATTTTACAATTCAAGTGTAATTAGTCATAATATGGATATTTTATTACCACTACAAGAACATACATTTTTTTAAGAATATTATTCGCAAAGACATAGTAGCCAATGTTTACCATAAGGTTGCAACTAACAATTATTTTGGTAGTTGACTAATCTGTCGATTATTTTCTTGATTTGTCAATGATTATTTCTGGGGAACCCATGTAAAAAACAACACCAAAAAACTGATGCATTTAGTCCAAGTTAACTAGAAGAAGTTGCTAAAAAATAAAGTGAATGGGTGTCCAACTCTTGAAATAACATGCGTCTCCAACTTTTTTTGTGCAGTGATTGGGTGTATTTTCGTGGGCTCGGGATGGGAGGGGAGTGACAATTTATTCCCATGTCACTAATGTGAACCACTAATCTTCGCACACACACACCCGGAACATTTAGATAATAGCCTTTCTGAGGCCATTAAAAAAAAAAAAAAAATTTAATGGATGGATAATTTCTTGAATTTTCTAAAAAACGACTTTTACTTGTATCTTTAAAGTCCATTTTTTGGGAGGAAAAAGCTCAGTATAATATAATAAGCAAAAAAAGACTTGCACTTATAAAAAAGAAATATAGGCTAGCCTAAAACAAAAACATTTCAAAAACTGTAAAATGTTAGGTTATATATAAAATAAAACATTAATAAATTATTTTGATAAACATATTACTGTCTTAAGTGAACTCATTTATAGTTATAAACGCAAATAATAATTGTCATTATTATTATTAGCCTACATTTAGGCTAGAAGACGCTTTTATCCAAAAAAGGAACAAAGCAATTCGTCAAATGTCAGTAATAATACTGGTTAGACAATAATAATACAGGGCTAAGATTATTACAAATAAACACAAGATCGCGTCTCAAAAATGAACTGAAACTAAATACAGCCTGTGTGTAGGCTAAAGCTTGAAATGTCTACTTTTAAACGAACAAATTCGAATCGAAAGCAAATATCATCTGATTATGTAATCCATACGAATTTCTAAAGGCCCATCCGCTTTACAGCGGAGATGGAGATATGTTTCCAGCTGATACTAGTTTATTAATAAACAATTAAAATGCCTAGTTACTTTTTCAGACACATTTATTATTAGCCTAAATCATCTTTAGCCTAAATCACCTCTCTGTAAGGTTCCAGAGACATGGCTCTTCTCATAAAATATAATTCCCGGGTTTGGCCTTAGAAAACCAGTAAAATTTATATTTTTTCCATATTAATTTGTGAATATTTAAAATAGTGTTAATACTAGTGTTCTGAGCTTGTCACACCACACAAAAATGTGTTATTAGCCACCCAGCCACATTTGAATGATAAAAAAAGCCGCCAAGTAAATAAAATAAGCTATCAAAATCTTGAAATGAGCATTATTCTCTGCTCTCAAACGCTGGGGGCGTGTCCGCTGTTTGCGCTGAAACCACGCCCGCTCGCGGGAAAGCTGCCGACGGTGCTGAGATAGGTCCGACTGCAGAACCGCAGAAACATACGTCATAACAGTGTGAGACAGTCGACAGCGCCAGCCTAAGATGCCGGAAGTGGGCGTGGCAAGGCATTGCGCTACTTCTGTGTTTTAGAACGTTTCAAAGTTTAAAACCAATTCTATTATAAATATTTTTTTTTACGATTTAATTAAAGATATATTTAAGATGTGTGTATATATATATATATATATATATTAGTTGTGTGTGTGTATATATATATATATATTAGTTGTATATACAGGTGAAACTCAGAAAAATTAGAATATTGTGCAAAAGTTCATTGCGCTACTTCTGTGTTTTAGAACGTTTCAAAGTTTAAAACAATTCTATTATAAATATATTTTTTTTACGATTTAATTAAAGATATATTTAAGATGTGTGTGTGTATATATATATATATATATATATATATATATATATATATATATATATTAGTTGTGTATATATATATATATATATATATATATATATATATATATATATATATATATATATATATATATATATATTAGTTGTATATACAGGTGAAACTCTGAAAAATTAGAATATTGTGCAAAAGTTCATGTATTTCAGTAATTCAAATTAAAGGTGAAACTAATATATATATACAGTATATATTAGTTGTATATACAGGTGAAACTCTGAAAAATTAGAATATTGTGCAAAAGTTCATGTATTTCAGTAATTCAAATTAAAGGTGAAACTAATATATTTAGTATATAACTATACACATAGGCCTATGCATAATTATACTTTTCAGAGGGCCGACATTTCTGTATTTAAAATCCTTTTTTGTATTGATTTCATGTAATATTCTAATTTTCTGATATTTTAAATTTGGGGTTTTCATAAGCTGTAAACCATAATCATCAAAATTATAACTTTTGCACGATATTCTAATTTTTCGAGTTTCACCTGTATACATATATATATATAAAATATTATAAAATATAAGATAATATTAACAAAAGACAATATACTACTATTAAAAATGCTTTTCAATACAATCAAATGTTCAAGCTTTGTTTTCATTTTATTATTATTTTTGTTTAAAGCTTTGTTCAATTTATATTGTTAATCATTTGACACAACAAATGGATAAAGTATAATTTTAACTTTTAAAAAACTATTAACGTTTGTTAATACTCAACCATTTCACAACTAACACATTTTTTTTCATAGACCAAACACAACATAATTCTATGGTGGACTGAAACAAAAATTATTAATTAAATATTTTTTTCCCTCTGAAATGGCAAAAGTATCACACACTAGATGTACCTGTTCTAAATAAATAATAGTAATTAAATAAAAATATAAAATCGAACTAAATGAAATAAATTATAAAAAACTAAATCAAACCAAAGAAAATAAATCTTATAAAAGCGAGTGTCATGACGAAAGGCGCCTCAGGAATCGTCAGGATTAACTCCATGTGTATGGAATTTTGATTTATTTAGTTTATTTGTCACTTGAGAATTATTGTTAAATGTGTGCCTGCATAACTTTAATAAGATTTATTTTCTTTGGTTAAATTTTGTTTTATATAATTTATTTATTTTTATTTATTTTGTATTTTTATTTAATTACTATTATTTATTTGGAGCAGGTACATCTAGTGTGTGATGCTTTTGCTATTTCAGAGGGGGAAAAAATACATTTTATTTAAAAAATGCTTTTCAATTAAATCAAATGTTCAAATGCTCAAGCTTTGTTTTCGTTTTATTATTTTGTTTGTTTTAAGCTTTGTTCAATTTATATTGTTAATCATTTGACACAAAACAAATGCATAAAGTATAATTTTAACTTTAAAAAACTTTTAAAAAAACTATTTGTTAATAGTAGGCTATAACATATATAATATAACATATAAAATTATAATAGTATAATATAACATTTGTGAATAGTAGGCTACATTGCCTGTCTTTTATATTATATTTTATAATATTTGATATATATATATATATATATATATATATATATATATATATATATATATAGGCCTATCTCTTAAATATATTTTTTTTAATGAAATCGTTAAAAATATATATATTTATAATAGCATTGTTTTAAACTTTGAAACATTCTAAAACACAGAAGTAGCGCAATGCCTTGCCACGCCCACTTCCGTCATCAGACTGTTTTTTATATTTTTTTATTGAATTTTCAAAATGACCAAATTTAATATCAAGTTCTTGACACATTTCTTTTACACATTTTCACATTTGGTAAGAATAACTTGAAACAACAATAATTTGGAAAAAAAGAAAAGAAACAAACAAAGGATAAACGGCATCACAAACGTATATTAAATTCATTTAGCAGAGATACAGATCTTTGGGGTTTTCGATTTTTAAAAACTTTACAGACTCAAAACACATTTTAAAGGCTGCTTTAAAAGGCATCAGACTGTTAGACTGGCGCTGTCGTCCTCACACTGCTATGACGTATGGTTCTGCAGTTGGTTACTATTGAAACCTTTTACTGTCTATCTTTTACTGTCTAAAAACCTTTTACTGTCTAGTCTAAACACGTCTAAACATGAACTCCGTACACTTCCGGCAACGGACTGTTACCCGCCCACTTCCGCGCTCAGACAGTCGGGCTGGCGCTGTGGTCCTCAGACTGTTATGACGTAATGGTTCTGCGGTTCTGCAGTCTGTTATTATTGACGGTGCTCTATTGTTAGGGGAGGGGCCAGCCTTAGGGGCTCTAGTGCGTCATCAAATAGGGGCGTGTCCGGGAGCTCAGGGGATCCAGTGCGTCATCGAGCCCCGTTTTAGCCCCGCCCAAAAAATCCGGAACACAGCAATGGCGAAAACCTGTTTAACGGTCTAACTCCACTCCGGTACTTCACAGTTCACAGTCTTAGTAATATGTTTTAGCAAAACATTTCTAACATTATAATGCGTTTAGATTTTTTTCTAGAATTGCCTTTACAGGGACTTTAATAAAGGGGCAAAAATTCATAAACAAAAATCTGAAAATACGTCAATATTTAATTTTTTGGTTTAACTTAACGTTACAACTCAAATTCAAATTTTGGTGTTCAACTTTGCGTTTTAAAAATACAACAACCGTTCATTTTTCAATTACAGGTTAAAAAAATGACAAAATAATGGACGCAAAAGTACACGGACCTAAAGGTATACATGATCTTAAAGATTGTTAATGATTTCAATGCGTTTAAACGAGAAACAAGCAAAAACAATTTTGGGCGGTTTTTTATTTAGCATTCTGGCGATTTTTGACTGGAAAACCTTGCTGGCATCTGGAAACTTGTCAGTCCATGTGTTGTTTATGAGCAAAAAGATTTGCTTAACGGGAGCATTTGTGTCCCTTTTTGAACGGAATCTCCCTGCTTTTGAAATGCGCGCCGCGAACATTTTCCACCCAGCGCTAGTAACGCTGGCTGCACAGATTCAGATTATGCAGAAGCAGACCGCTACGAGTCACTGACACACACACACACACACACACACACACACACACACACACACACAGACAGACACTTCTTCCATCATACCAGAATGTAAACGTTACAGTTAAGCTAACCACAGGTTACGTTAGCTAGCTCGCTCAGGTAAAGTGAAATATTCGACATAATTCGGAAAATTACACCCATTAAAATTAAGTAGCCTGTGTATTAACATAATAACAACAATGGCATAACGTTATTAGCTGGTTACTTACAGGATTTGGAAGAGAAGGATTTTTCGAAATTGAAATTGACGATCTCTTCTCTGGCAGTTGAGCAGTCGTGTGAGGGCGGTTATGCAGATCTTCTACTTTTCCGCGCGATATGGCCAGGATGTGACGTCTTTTGATTTGTAGTCGATGATTATTATTTTTAAAATTAGCTTCAATATCAGATTAAATTTACCTTTTATGTGCAATTATAGTGTCTGCTGTCATTTTAAACGTGAACTGAATGTAAACATGCTAGGATTTAAAATAAATAAATAAAAACACACTCAAAATATAGAGCTAGGCCTACATCTTTCAAGATCATTCAGGCTAACGTTAGGTCTTTTAGATGTTGAAAATGAGTCGCATTCATTTACAATGAGTAATAAATATAGTACTTTTTCAGACATTTCAGACATTGTTTTGATATAAATTTGACATCAATTTGACGTTTTATTTCCTGACATCAAATCAACATCGATTTAATGTCAATGATATTGACCTGAGATGGGACCAGAAAAAACATGTCAGATTGATACCTTTGTTGGGCCTCTTTACAACTACAAGGAAATAATTACAAAATATAATGAAATTATGCATATTCATGCATGTCAGTCATGGTGGTCAAAATCTTGACTATTTGTTGATGTCAAATTGACGTCAAGGTGCCCGCTGGGAATGAATGAAGAGACGCCTCCCCCGCGGTCTGTTTAAAACTCCGTCTCTAAGCACAGTGACAGAGTGGATTGAAACACCTACGAAACCACAGCATGGATTTTTGGGTGTTTAAGTTCAGAGGAATGAGATAACGGTGAGGAATCATTATTGAAAAATATTAAATAATATTAATTGTAGGCTATTATAATTTATCTATATAATAATTAATATAATCATTACTGTTTTTCTTAGTCAAATTACACGAAAGAGATTTGGAGATATTTCTGGATTCACAGCTGTTCTGAACCACGAAACACTTCGATGGATTTTTGAGGATTATCAACATTCAGCGCTTGGATTATCAACATTTCAATGGATCTTTGGGGAGTATAAGCATTCAACGCAAGGAATATTATCCTGAACCACGGCACATTTTGCTGAATCTTCGAGGAGTATCGCCATTATTCAGTGTGTGGAATATTATCCTGAAGGACGACACGTTGATGGATATTTGTGGAATATCAGCGCCTTGTTCAACGAGTCTGAAACACGACACATCTTGCTGGATTTTTGAGGATTATCAACATTCAGCGCTTGGATTATCAACATTTCAATGGATCTTTGGGGAGTATAAGCATTCAACGCAATGAATATTATCCTGAACCACGGCACATTTTGCTGAATCTTCGAGGAGTATCGCCATTATTCAGTGTGTGGAATATTATCCTGAAGGACGACACGTTGATGGATATTTGTGGAATATCAACACGTTGTTCAACGATTCTGAAACACGGCACATTTCGTTGGATCTTTGAGGAATATCCACACGTTTGTTCAGCAAGAGGACCAGTCTGAATCACGGCACATTTTGTTGGATCTTTGAGGAATATCCGTGCGCTAGCAAGAGGAATATTAGTCTGAATCACGAACTCTTATCATTTCAACAGATTCTAGAAATCGTGAGGAGTGCGAGACGTTATTGCACAACTTCTAACCATGCTGAATAGTCGAAACCTGCACTAGTCTATTCTACGAAATGCAGAGTTTTTCAGGAGCAACCGGATGTAAACAGAGAACTTCGTAACGATCCTTTAAACACAGGAGGAGAATCGAGAAATACGGACAACATCTAATAATGGTAACAAACTCTTTTTAAATGAAAGTTTGAATGTTATCCAGATTATTAATGGAAAGACATGAAACAAGTTATGTTACATCTCATAATTACTGATTTCTTTTTAGTCATTTGATTGTTATTATTTTTATTCATTTTATTTCATATTTTATTGTTATTTTACGGTTTCCTAACTTTTCACAAGTTATGAATATGTGTTATGAATATTGTAGGCTACACTATTTTTATTTCTGTTACGTTTTGCTGTTGTTATTTGTATTAATGCTATGGGCTGTTGTTATCCATAGTCATTAAACCTCTTCAGTGTCACCGGCCCCCCGGTGGGACCCAAAACCATCACCTATTTAAATTCAGTAATATCCCATACTAAACCTAAACTAATCTTGACAAACTACATAGCATTTGAAATCTTACAATGTCTAGTTTTCATATTTGATGATTACTTTTTACTTGTTTGATTGTTATTATTTTTTATTAATTTGACTGTTATTGTTATTTGTATCACTGCTAAGGGGTGTTGTTATTTGGTTTGTTGTTAACCGTACACATTAGCCAACATTCATATTGTTTATGAATGGTAGTGGTGTTGGAGTATTCGTTTATAGTCTACTAGTAACACATAAAAAAATGTCTTCTAAAAGATCTTACACTGATACACAGTCAGACTCAGATGAAGACGTAGAACACATAAGATCAAGGCGTCACAGTACTAATGAACAATTACGTCTTTTAATACGTGAACAACTAAGGATGCTAAACACTAGTGAACTATCCACATCCGAAAGATTACAAAATAGTATAGCCGAAGTTCGAACAGCGAACATGGTTAGAAGCGCCTGTGTGTGATGATGATGATGAAAACGCACAATCCGGTAATGGGCTTTGCAACTGTTCCCCCCGCACAGAGACCATTACACGTAATAAGAGGAGGTTCACATTGCACAATAGATCAATCGTGAAAAGTTTCAGACTTGTGTACAATAAGCGAGTACTCCAACCAGATTATACTACCTTACCTTACGGGTTTTAACAATTGTTTTGAAAATGTGTGAAACAGATGTTTTTGACTGCAGACTGCAACACCCATTTTCAGCTGTTATTAGCGGTCCAAGCAATAGTGGGAAGACTTTTTTTGTAAAGACTCTAATGTATAATTCAGACAAAATGTGTTCTGTGAAGTTTGATAATTATGTGTACATTTATACATGTTGGCAGCCTTTATATGATGATCTGTTACATGCTTTTGATATTAAATTCATTGAAAACATCCCAAAGAAATTGGATGATGATGATTCATTATTCCCTCCTGGTAAAAGATCCCTATTAATTTTGGATGACGTTATGGGTCAAGCTGCGTCCAATTCTGAAGTCGAGAAGATTTTTACGCAATATGTACATCATAAAAATATGAGCTGTTTGCTACTGATACAGAATCTATTTTTCCAGGGTAAATCTACCAGAACAATAGGGCTTAACGCAAATTATTTAATAATATTTAAAAACCCTCGAGATAAGCAACAGATAGGTGTTTTGGGTCGTCAGATGTTTCCCGGTAATACAAAGTTTTTTATTGAAGCGTACCAGGACGCAACTAGTCTTCCTTTCAACTATCTGCTAATAGATTATAAAACACAGACGCCTGAAAGATTTCGACTCAGAACGGATTTACTGAAATAAAATACGTTGCTAATAAAAAGATAAATATTGCAAGAAAAAGACGTATGATTAACCAAAAAGGGGGGTTTCTACTACCTCTTCTAAGTGTAGCATTACCTTTCATAACTAGTCTGATAACTAGAAACTGAATCTGAAGAGAAAAAATGCAGCATACTGAAAAATTGTATCTTGTGCCAAAGCATCAATTGGATAGACTAAGGAATGCACCGCCACGTGAAAATATCCATACGTCCGTGGAGGAAAACTTGAATTCATCTATAAGAGAGATATTACAGAGACATGACCTGGACACACATGAAAAAGCAAAACTATACACCAATATGTTACAGAGGTTTCTGTCTGTATCAAAGCATAACGATGTGGTGAGCAACTTTAACGCTTACAGTGCCGAGTCAGGAGGGTGAAAATGAAGAGGCACCTGTCACCTCTCATAGTGTAGGTGATAGGACTGATACCGTCACTGAAGACGTAATCGTATCAGAAGTGCTAAACAACGTGTCTCGGAGAAGCTTGAAAAATGTAAAATACATTTTGGATAAAATGTCTAAGGCCAAGCAGCTGTCTTCATGGACAGACACCGGAGAATTTGTTTATAAAGGGAAAATCATTGCAGGATCTCATATGCTTGACCTGCTGAAAAGCGTAACAATGCCTCAAATGATACGCGACGAACGTAGGCCCAGGGCCGGCTTTGCCGACAGGCGACACAGGCGGCCGCCTGGGGCGCCATCTGCTGGACGGGGCGCAAAATTGCAGAATAAAAAAAAAAAGTTAATTAAATGTTATGAAAGCTGCGCACACGCTGTACACCTTTACTGTGCACTGTCCACACACTGCTTGTATTTGTCCATTTCTTTTACTAGATTATACAATCCTAAAAAACGACTGAGTCACTCTGACTGACAGGCAGCTGTCAAACTCACGCGCGTTGCTCAGCAACCGGGAGTGGCGTGAAAAGATGGACAAAGCAAAAAAGCGGCCGGGGGCTAAAATAGAAATAGCCCATTCGTTTTGTTTTGCTTAATCGGCGGCGCTGGGTTTTTATTTTATGGGTATTATCATGGGATTAATATTATAACTATTATTATGTAATGTAGACAGACACTAACTAAAAGAGGTTTGATTTTTTTCTTTGTTTAATTTGAACACTTAATATGGGTTGGAGCTTTTAATTTTGAACTCTCAAAGTGCACCAGATTGATGAATTTAACATTAAAATGCACAAAATTTTCTTACGGGGGAGCATGCCCCCGAACCCCCCTAGCCAGCAGCCTAATGGATTAGTAATAATAGTAGTGGTGGTAGTAGGCTAATTGTCATTTATGTACTACAAGTTACATGGTCGGTCAGATAAAATGTATTTGTACAATGCAACTATGTAGGATGATTTAAATATCCTTGAACGTTCTTTGTAGCATTTGTATAAACAATTTATTACAGTTCAAGTCATAATTTGCTTGTTGAAGTTTTGGAGTGACTATAAGAGCATTTTTGTTTAGTTAAATAAATACTCATTATTTTTAAAGGAGGGGGGGCGCAAAAATTAATCTCGCCTAGGGCAGCCAAAGGGCTAGAGCCGGCCCTGCGTAGGCCAACAGGATGGAGTGAATTTCTGGATGCGTTTTCCACTTTAAACATACCTTACTCAACTATAAGTAACCATCATGTTAAACGTTTGATTGATTCACTTAAAAGAAAAACAGACTCTGATAGTTTTGGAGATGTACCGACAAAGTCTTTGAAAAAACGAAGACATCGTAACACGTCACCACACACCCCTTCAGACACCCCGGATACAGATGTATTTAAATCGCCTGCATTAGACACTAAACAATGGTTAAATTTTTAACAGTTATTTGTATCGGTATAATTGGGATTGTTTATCTGTTTTAAAAATGTTATTGGATGTAAATCTGTGTATATCATAATTATGTAACTGTGTTTTTAAGTTGTATACTAATATCTGATGTCAATAAAGAAAAGAAAACGTTTAATCTGTTTTACAAGTTTGTTTATTCATCACACACATAAACAATACATCATACCTCACATTAATACACCTGAAATGTTTTACCAGACTGTACACACTGAATGCATTTAAATGTTTTACCGTTACAGAGACTAGGCTTCAATTTTTTCACAAAGAGAGAGACCATGATGTCATTTTTTAACAAATCATTATGGTACATTTTTATAATATTCTCATATTCATAACCTCTTGATATATAATACAGAAAAAACACACAATGTTGTCCACAGGTATCAGAAGCATAATCTTGAACTTGTTTGTCTGAGTACTGAACGACTGTAGAATTGTTTTTTAGAAAGTTATGAAAAGATGCAGGAAAACGATGTGCATCGGGCGCGTTACCAAAGCTGTCAAAAAAACAGCTGACACCATCTCGACGTATGTATGCAGCGACCCAGTGTTCCCCTGGTTCGTCTGAAGCTTGTGTATTCGAAATTAGCATGCATGGTATATCCTTTAAAAGCTCTTTGGGTAGGTAATTGCTCGGTAGTACGCCTAAAAAATTTGTGTTACAGGAAATTTTATCCATCAACCCCGTCAGTTGCACAGTGTTCATTTCAGTAGTGCTCTGCGAACACCTGTCTTCGATTTGATATCTCTATAATTGAGTCAAATACTGAATATATTAAAATATTAACTGGATGTGCGAGGGGTGCTCTGAAACGTACTTCTAATCTAATATTTCCTGATCTAATCAGCGAAACGTGTTGACCACATTCCTCGTCGGGTGTCAGGTTAAACGCATAGAGAGTGTATCCTTGTAGGAAATCTTCGCGATCTATAACCATAGACTGATTCTTTAGATGTCGGCCTGTGGCTGTCACTAGCTGATAAAACTCTCTCACGGCAGACCCGTTATTATATTCCGGTTGAAAAGGACGCGACGGGATCTGATGGCCATCACAGGTCAGAGTCAGGTATTCAAGGTCAAAGTGCTTAAAGGCAAAAGGATTTTTGTCATAAGCACCAGAAAAGGCTGTGTTTTCCGTCATGGCCAAAATGATAGATTTCGGTAGCGTCCCGAGGAAGAGATTTTCATGGTTAGATACGCGTGCCCCTGCTGGTACGGAGAAATTTTTCACGCAGACTCTATCTATGGGGTATTTAGCAGTGGTCGAGAGAAGAGCTTGTGCATGTCCCAAGCGCACTGCAGGGGATACGGTGACTCTTTTCACAAAAAGCGAAGCCGATAGTATATTAAGCTTATAATCAACGGCATCATTACGCATCAGACAGAACGCGTCTTTCGCACGAGTTAAACGAATCCGTATATCCACTCCGTTCAATAATAATTTCGATTGAAAGAAGATGTCGCTGTGAATTGGAGCTAGTAGCTCAACAACACTACTGGCGTTTGTGAACGCTGCTCTCTTTGTTAACCCGGCGTTTGCCCCTCCAGGATCCGTAGCATCTATGTGGGCTGAAGAATCTTTGTAAAATAAACCTGCTGAAAAGTTACTCTTCGAGAGTGTCTTTTCCATAATTAATGAGGGCTTCGATGATACACCTGTAGGGATGTGTATTGGAACTTAGAGACACTAGACGGTCGCCTAAAGAGACGTCGACCTGAGAGAATATCGTCGATCCCGGATAATTAATTAACCCTGTTGTAGCTCCATCAGGAATGTCAGTTCCATCAGGAAGAGTTATTTTGACACGGGTATATAGCAGAGTGTTATTCAGATCCGTGTAATCTTCACCAGTCCCCACAATAAAGAATTCGATGGGGGACGCATCTGTTAAAGCTGACACAGGGCTTATCTCCACATACGTATTTTTTTCAATAGCCGTTTGCGTCAAAGGGAGTGTAAACAGATCCAGCTCTGATTTAATGCACTCGTCAGACATACAGTGTAACAGACACATGCTTTAGAAAATAGTAATACCCCGTCTTTTTAAATTTGTAGATCTTTTCACCCGTTTCGTGCTAGTTCTTCGCTTGCTTTTTGTAACTGAACGTGTTTTACTAGAGCGTCTAGTCTTCTTTACAGCAAGGACACGCCCCCTTCTCATACGGGTACCTGGTGGTTTACGTGACATCACCATCATGCCATGGCCTTCCTGTCCATTTTCATCATTATTATTATATGACCTTGTTAGAGCGCTGGTGACAACATCACTCATTATGTTTTTAGCGGCTGACTTTAGATGTGGTTTTGCTATACTGAATCCCCTTCTAAAAAAAGGCAGAGCCATTCGAAAAAGACCTTTAAAAAGTCCACCGATCCCTGAAGCAAAACCGGACCCGTACATAACTCCGCCCCCTGCGTACCCCGGAAGACCATTACCGGCCTGAGCCCGGTAGTATGATATGTAGCGTTCGGGATCCGCTTTGTATGGGGTGAGATAAGCCATTTTAAAACGGTTGATGTTTCACAGGTCTAAAATGTAGTTTGGTAACAACCTTTCCGTAGGTGAAACGCACGTCTTGGTTTAAATCGTCTTTTACATCAACAGAGATTTCTGCGATGCTGCTCTTATTAACCCGTACGTAATGAGCTTTGTCGTATCTGACACTGACTGTTTGGTTAGTTTCACCATCTATATATACAGTTGCTAATAAAGGTACATAGGCATCACCAACTGATTGATAGTCGATTATGTCCGTGTATACATATAGTGTGTAGAATCCAGCTCTTATATCAGCCTGGAATGGAGCATATGTGATGTGTGCGTCTTGATGTTCATCCGAACTGTTTACAGTTTCTATAGAAATTCCTGGTTTTAAACCTAGGATGATCGCTAGTTTGCCATAAAATGTCAGCGAAGTCCCGTGAGGGGCTTTCAGAAATACCTTATTCTTTATACGGTCGTAGGCGAGACGTACCCTCTGGGGTAGAGTGACATTTATATCCCTGAGCAAAATGGGAACATCCTCAAAATACCCACATTTTAACGTATTCCGACTCGTTGATAATTTTAGAGCATTCTGAAACGTATCACCCCTTACATCATGCAGTTCGTAGTTATTCTGTAGTAGACGTTGTTCACAAACAATAATAAAAACAGCGTCATCCTCATTAAATGTATACCATGTCAATGGATATTCAAATTCGACCAATGCCACCTCCCACAGACCTTTTAAATTTATACTTCTAGCCAATCTAGTTCTGTAATTAGATATATTGTTATCAGGGTAGATGTTCATCGATGCGTTGCATGGAAGCGTGACGTAGAATCCTTCCTCAGCCATGGTTATTATTTAATGACTCCTGTCATGAATTCTCTACGGCTTTAACGGACCCTGCAGATGCACCACCTGCTTTTCAGCTATCCAACTGTTGAATTTGGAGGGCCAACCCCACCATTTGACTAGAACGTACGTGACTTTTCCACGTTTTTGTTTATGCAGAATCTTCTCAATCTTAAATGTTTTATCATCACTAACAATAATTTTTTGTAGTTCTTCCTCATAAAAACACCCGTCGATAATTTCACCATCGTAGTCTTGTAATCGGTATACGGGTGGGGTACGTGGAATGCATGCGGTTATGGTGAAGTATTCCTCTGTATAATTCTGCTCATACCCCTTAGTAAATATACCTCGGACTTTAGAGACTCTCACAACGTCCCCTACAGAGTATTTAAAGACGGGTGTCTCTTTACGTATTTTTCCGTATAAATTATTAAACACTACCGCCTCATTTTCTTTATGTACGTCCAGCGGGCGCATTTTGATGGATTTGTGATAACTACAATTATAACCCTCTGTCAGGTCTTGCAGTATATCACAGTAGCATTTGGAGTTTACAGCCGTTAAAAACTTCCACATTCATCCTTTTAGAGTTCTATTAAACCTCTCGACTACACACGCTTTTAAATCGGTTGCTGTGGCAAAATGATGTATGCCATATTTTTTCATCAGCAGTTGAAAATGTTTATTGAAAAACTCTGTCCCCTTATCTGTTTGTAACTTTATCGGTACGCGTCCTTCTTTCAGGATAGATTCGAAAGCTTTAGTCACTTCCGGGCCTGTCTTATTTTTCAATGCCCGTGTCCATGAGTACTTGCTGAATAAATCAATAACTGTAAGAATAAATTTAATATTATCGTTCTCTTTTGAGTATGCGGTCATATCGACCAAGTCAGCCTGGAATTGGTGATCCTTACCGTATACAACTACACGGTTCCGTTTATAATTTATTGGTGCAGTCTTGTGTAACGTATATACATCCTGTTTGGACAACCATTTGTTAATATCCTTATCATTTAATTTTACGTTGTATTCCTGTAACACAGCCTGTTTTAATCTGTCCTTACCGCCAAAAGCTCCGGGGCTTGAGGGATTATAGTAAATTTTTTTCATTAGCTCTGACATGTTACTACCTCTGTCACTCTTCATAAAATAATGACCAGTTGTCTTGATGTCACACAGATTTTTATTTCAGATATCTACATGGTTCATCCAAACATAAAAATAAATTTTACACACATTTCAAAATTTTTCTCCAGCATGTATTCAACCATAATATCAATCATTTTACAGACATCGGGATATTCATTCCTTGACAATTTACAAACATCAGTTACATACGTACAAAGACATAATATATTTCCTATTCTAAGAGATTCCTTGCATTCAGGCATCAGTTCAAGAATGTTGTTGATAGTCGTACAAGGTGTGTGTTTGACAGAAATGTTTATCATATTATTCCATTCATTTGATATTCCCCTTACAGTGTTCATCTGATTCGATAATTTTGTCAGACGTTTATCAGCCATAGTCACGGTATCATCTGGTGCATGATTATCATCGATAATCTTGTACAGCAAGTTTGATATTTCACGTTTTACACATGATTTAAACAAATGTTTGGCAATCCAGGAGGTGCAGCGGTTCCACATTTTCACACAAGGACAGGTTCAGTGTCTTCAGCATCAACAAGTTTCCAGTTGTCAACTGCGTTGTATACGATCTGTTCACAGGTTTCATCGACTAGTTTCTGTCTGATAGATGCCAGCTGTTCCACTATGTACATTTCATCTTTGAGCTCAAACAAAATCGTCTCGATAGATCCCTGGATTCTTTCCAGATGTGTTGTAGCACCATACAGACTCAGCGATTGAGCTAGGATAGTTTTTAGCTCCGGTCTGAGAACCCTCAGGCTGATCTCGTCAAAACAACCATAAAAATAATATGGAGTAGGTTCGAATAAACACGAATGTCTTGTTTGGGATGGATGGTCTACGGTACATCCAATGCAATCCTTCTTCGTTTGCTTATCAATCAGATATTCCAATATGACAGTAACGACTGCTTTAATAATCCTGTGGCCTGTATCACCTAGGCACCCGTCCAGCTCGTTACTGGATGTGATGTCAGGGGTCTCAGCTGCAACAGTAGCAGCAGCAGCAACACAACCACCAACCCCGTACCTCGTGAGGAAGGCAAGATTGTGAAATCCAAGTTCCATACAAAATTTATTTAGCCATTCGATGCTTCTTTCCGATGGATTTGATAATCCTTTTGTAGCATATCCATCAGCAGATCCGGAAGGGGAGAATGGTGAGATGATATCCTCTTGAGACATGTTGAGTGTTTTGAGACAGAATGGCTGTGTGGGAGGGTATTAATGGTTGTAGAATGGGGGAGGAGCTACAAGAACGCCCCTCCTACTGTCCTGTGTGATGCATGGGAACTCTTTGTCGTATTTTCCCACGACTCTTCACCACCTGGTGTGGGAGTGGTCTAGGGGTGGAGCCTACGTCTGGCTACAGTGCAGACCTCACAGATGTCAGTCTAACTTTTGGGATGTAAGAGTGTAGACGTGTTTCGTGGAGCTCCTCACGAGGACTTTTGGGATAAAAATCTCTAAGTTTTGGAGTTTGATATACCTTTTGGAGATGGATGCTGTTGGTTATATCGATGGTGTTGGATTAAATCTTTGGAGACGGATAATAAAAGTTTTGGTTTCAACAAAACGCGGATGTAAAAACGTAAGTCAGTTTTTAAATGTATGTATTTTTAATATTGTGATTTTTAACATAACGTTTTGATACGCTTTAATATTTGTTTAATGTTTCCATTTTAGAAAATGCATTTTAACATTTTACAAAATCTGTAAAAACGCTAAAGATGTGTGTATTTTAACTTTATACAACATTTTAATGCTTTTAAACAACGTGTAATTGTGAAAAGTACTACTTTTCTTCAAATATGTTAGAAAATAGAACTATTTGCCTGATGTAATTTTAATACAAGGTTTAGATGTTTTAAAAAACATAACTATTTACTTTTCTGTAAATTACTGAACATTGACCTTTTAACGTTTTAATAGGTTAATAAAACATTTTGATAACTTTTAGAAAACACAATTTAAAACTTTTATTTATTTAATTATTGAATTATATTTTTTAATTTATTAATTATTTATTTTTTATGTCTAAGTGTATGGAGCCCGCTAAAAACACACTTTTATACATTGTTTTAAACATGATTTTTAACACGATGTAGTTTTAATATCATGACGTGTTTTATGTAAAAATGTAACACATTTTACAAAAATAATGAAGGTTAAATGTATCTTTTGTAATGAAAAAAAAACTCTTAACTCGTTTTACTTTTCTGTAAATTACTGGATGTTGATCTTTTAACGTTTTAACATTTTAGATGTTTTAAGAACTAAAACATTTTGATAACTTTAAGAAATGCTGTTTAAACTTTTTCATTAATGTTTTAAGTGTATGAACACTAAAGACATGTATCTTAATGATATAAATGGGACTTAATAGTTTTAAGCACTATACGTGTTATGTGAAATGTATGATAGAAAATAGACCTATTTGTTTGATATAATTTTAATACATGTTGTTTTAGATGCTTTCATACTAAAACATTAAGATAACTTTAAGAAAACACCTTTTAAAACAGTTGGTTTATATAAAATGGAACATTTTACAAAATAATGTGTGTAGGTAAATACCTGTACTGGTCTTAATGGCTTTAAACACTAGGTAATTGTGAAAAAAATACATGTTTTCATACTAAAACATTTTGATAACTTTAAGAAAACACCTTTTAAAACAGCTGGTTTATATAAAATGGAACATTTTACAAAATAATGTGTGAAGGTAAATACCTGTACTGGTCTTAATGGCTTTAAACACTATGTAATTGTGAAAGTACAAGTTTTCTTCAAATATATGGTGTTTTAGATGTTTTAATTCTAGAACATTTTGATAACTTTAAGAAAACGCAATTTAAACTTCCTCATTAATGTTTTAACATTTTACAAAATAATGTGTGAAGGTAAATACCTGTACTGGTCTTAATGATATAAACGGTCTTAATGGTTTTAAGCACTGTGTTATGTGAAAAGTACAACTTTTTTAAGTGTATGATGGAAAATATAACTATTTGCTTGATGCAATTTGAGAAAATCCTATTTAACCATTTTTACAAATGTGTGAAAGTAAAAAAGATTTCAAATGTAAACGTGAAAACCCTTTCTTTAATAAAAAACACTAAACCTATCTCTGTTTTCTGTCATCCTTCTTAAAAAGATTCAAATGTATTGTTTTGAATGTTTCTTCCATCATTTTGAAAATTTTTACATTGAACAAGACAGATGCCCGTAACAGGTGTACAGCAGGTGTCCAGTCCGGAACCGGGTCGGATGGGAGGGGTTCCGGAAACGGGTCGGATGGGAGGGATTCCGTACCGGGTCGGATGGGAGGGGTTCCGTACCGTTGGAGAATTCCCACGGTCACATGATCTCTCCGGAAGTGGGGGGTGGTGGGGGTGGGAAGGGGCGGAGCTAGCGTGGGAGAATTCCCACGGTCACATGATCTCTCCGGAAGTGGGGGTGGGAAGGGGCGGAGCTAGCGCGGGAATTTTCCCACGCTCCAGATGGTCAGACCGGAAGTGGGTGGGAGGGGTAAAAAGGGGCGGGGCTTAGCGCGGGAACCAATCATAGGGCGGCAATAAAACTGTCAGTTTGATGGATGGTGCCCTATATAGTCTCTCTCGCTTTTCAAGAGACTCAAAGACGCTTTACAAAAGAATGAAAGAAACAAACAACTTTATTAAGAAATAATTATTTAAAAGACTAAGACCTTAATGAACAAAAGTAAGTGGAATTAAGTCTAAAAAGGTGGGTTTAGAAAATGTCAAGGGACAAGGATGACCCTTGAAGAAACATTTGTCACTCACTTAGACAGGTATAAGAAGGAAAATTATGTTGCAGTTTGTTCCATGTGATTGTGCAAGTAACAAGTTACAGCCATCGTTAACAGTCTGTATCATCATTATACTGATTGTTACTGTCTAATGAGCCATGTGTGCAAACAAGAATGATATATTGTACACCCATGGAGGTCAGGGTCTGTCCTATCACTTTTTCCTGTTCCGATGTGTTTATTTTAATAAGTCAATTGATTTGTATTTCAATTCAATTGAAACACCACCAACAAAGATGTTGACGACCCTGATGCTGAGAGTGACTGCCCAGGTGAAACGTCACTTTGTACACCTTGCAGACCTTCACAAGTATTTATTAATTGGTAAATTTTGAACAAACATTAAAACTTAAAGCATTTTTGGCATTCTATTGCTTGTGGTGACAGACAGACTGGCTAAACCGACCGTCTGCTAGCGGCCTTACGTCACCAAGGTCAGATAAATCCTATCACATAGAGCCTCTTTCACCTAGATATCATCATATAGAGACTGTGTCTGTTCCCCGAATTTGGAAATCCAAAAAACGTCAGGTTAATTTAATTGATGTTCAACAAATAAAAAACAGATATAATACAGAGGAGCAAATGATAAAGCTTGGGCTGCTGAATATTCGATCCCTTACTTCAAAATCGCTCATAGTTAATGATATAATCTCAGATTATAATCTAGATGTGCTGTGTTTGACAGAAACCTGGCTAAAACCAAACGATTACATTACTTTAAATGAGTCAAGCCCACAAGATTACTGTTACAAACATGAACCTCTTCTGAAAGGCAAAGGGGGAGGTGTTGCTGTAATTTATAGTAATATTTTCAAAACCACTAAGAAATCTAGTTTTAAATATACTTCTTTTGAAGTGTTGGTGCTTAATGTAAAAATATATAATGAAAAGAATAAATCACGTTTGAGAATTCTGCTGGCTACTGTATACAGGCCACCAGGGCACCATAAAGATTTTATCAAAGAATTTGCAGACTTTCTATCAGAATTAGTATTGGCTGCAGATAAAGTACTAATAGTTGGTGATTTTAATATACATGTAGATAATAAATGATGCATTGGGATTGGCATTTAAAGACACTGTGAACTCAATTGGAGTTAGACAACACGTGTCAGGACCTACTCATTGTCGTAATCATACTCTAGATCTAATACTATCACATGGAATAGATGTTGATGCCGTTGAAATTCTGCAGCAGAGCGATGACATCTCAGATCATTATATAGTCTCATGTAAATTACATTTAGCTAAGGCTGCAAAGCCGACTTGTTATAAATATGTAAGACCTATAACCTCTGCCACTAAAGATTGCTTTATCAATAATCTTCCTAATCAGTTTCATCGTCTCCGCATCCTGGATAGCTTAGAAGAACTTGATATTGCAACAGAAACTTTTAATTCTCTCTTTTCCAGCACTTTAGACGCAGTTGCTCCGTTGCGCTTAAAGAAGATTAAAGAAAATAGTCCAACGCCGTGGTGCAACGAGCACACTCAGGCCCTTAAGAGAGCAGCCAGAAAAATGGAGCGCAAATGGAAGAAAACAAAACTAGAGGTATTTCGCGTTTCATGGAAAGAGAGTTCGATTGCTTACAGAGAGGCCTTAAAAGCTGCTAGATCTGCTTATTTTTCAACCCTATTAGAAGAAAATAAACATAATCCTAGGTATTTATTTGAAACAGTGGCTAAACTAACGAAAAAGAAAGCTTCAAGCCCAGAAGTGTCCAAGCAACACAGCAGTAATGACTTTATGAACTTCTTCACTTATAAGATTGATAATATCAGGGACAAAATTCTAACTATGCAACCATCTACTACAGTATCGGATCAGGGAATGCATTGTAGGCTCCCTGAGGAAAAATTTGATTCATTTGTCGCTATAGGAGAGGAAGAATTTTGCAAACTCATTAATTCATCTAAATCGACAACTTGTATGTTAGACCCGATACCGACTAAGCTACTGAAGGAGATGCTTCTAGATGTCATAGATACTCTTCTTAATATCATTAATTCGTCTTTGTCTCTAGGATACGTACCAAAAACCTTTAAGCTGGCTATGATAAAACCGCTTGTTAAAAAACCACAACTTGATCATACAAAATTAGTCAATTACAGGCCGATCTCGAATCTACCTTTTCTGTCAAAGATATTAGAAAAAGCAGTATCCTCACAATTGTGTTCCTTTCTTGAAAGAAATGATATCTGCGAGGATTTTCAGTCCGGATTTAGACCGTACCATAGTACCGAGACAGCTCTCGTTAGAGTCACAAATGATTTGCTTTTATCATCCGATCGTGGTTGTATCTCCCTATTAGTGTTACTTGATCTTAGTGCTGCTTTTGACACCATTGACCACAACATTCTTTTAAATAGACTAGAAAACTATGTTGGCATTAGTGGAATTGTACTAGCATGGTTTAAATCATACTTATCTGACCGTTATCAGTTTGTAGCAGTAAATGAAGAGATGTCTTATCGATCACAAGTTCAGTATGGCGTACCGCAAGGCTCAGTACTAGGACCGCTGCTGTTCACTCTGTATATGCTGCCATTAGGAAATATTATTAAGAAACATGGAATTAGCTTTCACTTTTATGTCGATGATACTCAGCTCTATATTTCTTCAAAACCTAACGAAACTTACCAATTCACAAAACTAACGGAATGCATAGCTGATATAAAAAATTGGATGACTAGTAATTTCCTACTACTAAATTCTGAAAAAAACAGAGATTCTGATTATTGGACAAAAAACGTCCACACGTAATAACCTAGAATACTGTCTAACACTTGATAGCTGCTCTGTTAAGTCTTCGTCGTCAGTTAGGAACCTGGGTGTGCTCTTTGATGCCAATCTTTCATTTGAAAGTCATGTGTCTAGTATCTGTAAAACCGCATTTTTCCATCTTAAAAATATAGCTAAATTACGCCATATGCTCTCATTGACAAATGCGGAACAATTCTAGATTATTGTAATGCTCTACTGGGTGGTTGCCCTGCACGCTTAATAAACAAACTACAGCTAGTTCAAAACGCAGCAGCTCGAGTTCTTACCAGAACCAGGAAATATGACCATATTAGCCCGGTTCTGTCAACACTGCATTGGCTGCCTATTAAACATCGTATAAATTTTAAAATATTGTTGATTACTTACAAAGCCCTAAATGGTTTAGCTCCGCAGTACCTGAGCGAGCTCTTAATGCACTATAGTCCTTCACGTCTATTGCGATCTCAAAATTCCGGCCAGTTAATAATACCTAGAATATCAAAATCGTCTGCTGGCGGTAGATCCTTTTCCCTTTTAGGACCAAAACTTTGGAACAGTCTTCCTACCATTGTCCGGGAAGCAGACACACTCTGTCAGTTCAAAGCTCGATTAAAGACACATCTCTTTGCCCTAGCATACACATAATACATTATAAACTTCTATAATTTAATGTTAGGCTGCATAGATTAGGTCAGCCGGAACTGGGAACACTTCCCTTAAATCATGATGTACTCGTTACATCATAAGAAGAATGGCATCTACGCTAATTTGAGTGTCTCTGTTTATCCCGAGGTTTTCCCGCAGCCTGCCAGATCCAGGCCATATCCAGATCTGACGAGGAGCTTCGCCTGGACCCGATGACAATGCAGTGCTGAAGGGCCAACTAGCCTCACCCTATGGAGGATCCCTTTCCCACTCTACAGATAAAGCGTTGTGAATTTCGTTTCGCGTACCCACCCCGAAGTGATAAATAAAACAATTCTGTATCAAATTTATAGACAAAACAAGTAGTTTGATCAGGCATGGATTTGTAGGGAATTTCAAACCTGCGCACATATATTCAAACGCACATAACTATAGAATCAATTCTTAATGCACATGTGAACGCCATCAGCGTTTATCACAGGTTTGCGTTTAAGTATACATTTTTATCTTCAGTTACTGTAAATCTGGTCTCTAGTTCATAAACGCCAGAGGAGAACTGGCCCTCGACTGAGCCTGGGTTCTCCCAAGGTTTTTTTTTTTCTCCATTGGGTCACCTGATGGAGTTTTAAGACACCATTAGGTCACTTGATGGGAGTTTTTCGGTTCCTTGCCACTGTTGCCTCTGGCTTGCTCAGTTGGGGATATTCAAATTAATTATTCATAATTAATTAATCAATCATAAATACCATTGATCAGCTCTACCAAATGTGGATGTTTTTCCACTAAGAAAAGAACATTATGTTGTTTTGATTGACACTGTGAAGCTGCTTTGATGCAATCTATATTGTGAAAAGCGCTATATAAATAAACTTGACTTGACTTGACTTGGTGATTTTAATTTTTTATTTCTTTGCTTATGCTCTTATTTATTTGTTTACAAAAGGTGAACATCGGGAATGATGGAACAGTCACTGTCTCGTCACATTGTTGGGAGACTGCAAAAGCTTGTACCACCCCCAATGGGATGGCACGGGTGCTACTGATGGGGCTCTTCAGTTTGGATGTCCTGCTCAAGTCCAACCTGAAAGGAGGGGTCAGCAAGCTGGATCCCTCTGCTGATAGTCGGGAGGCTCTCGAACCGAGGAAACTTCAAGCTTTACAAGGTAAAATAGTTTTCAGAGCTGGTGCTTTCCAGTATTGATTTCATCTCTGCCATGCGGGGGGGGGGGGGGGGGGGTGGGGATTTTCGAGATTTTTCGCGAACCAGAGGGGCAGCAGGAGGAGTGAGAGAGTAATCATTGTTCTGTTCCACAGATGCTGTTGTAAACCAGTTTCCGACGGCCAAGGAAGCTGATGTCAGAAAATCCATCAACTGTAGAATCTGCGAGCCAAGACACCAGGTGAAGCGCAAAAGTGTGGTTATCGTTTAAATCCGTGAAGAACCAAGATGGACTCCTAACCAGGATAACGGACTGTTCTTTTGGCAATTTATTTCTTTGCTTTTCCCCGCTTCCCAAAGGTCTTTGAAAGTTTGTATATTATTTATTTATTCATTATTATGTGTGCATTTTATTTATAGATATTTGATTTATATTTTATAACAGCTCTACTGAAAGTTTGTTGATCATTGAAATTGCTTTAATTTATAATTTACACACACTCGCACTTATTTAACTTATTTCCTACCAGTTATCAACTACAGAATGTCTGTTGTTCTGTTTATCTATCAAAATGTGTAACGTCATCGCATATTTGACTGTTTTACAATGGCTAACGTTAACTAACTTAGCTCTAATTGTGTAAATGTATCACATGATGTTTGTTTGTTTTAAAATGGCTATAGCATTACCCAGATCTGCATCAGATGCTGAGTGCCATGATTTTATTTACCCCTATAACATTATCAATTACCCTATATATGGTACAAAGATCTTGTTTGGTCAAAACAAAAGTTTTTTTTTTGTTAGAAGGTAACAAACCTGTAACAAATTTCAGCCAATCACGGAAAGAGAACCCATTTATTAGCTTCAATTTAAAACCTCATTTTGTGCTTACAGGTGCTGTACGTGCAAATGGTTTGTGTCCCACAGACATTCAACGTCATGCCATAAGGTGGTTTAACTTGGCTGCAGACCGTGGTGCGGCGAGGAGGCGCCTGACCAACCGGTCTAACCATGCTGAGGCAGATGATTAGGCTATTATGTTTATGTGTTCTTTATGTTTATGTGTTCTTTTGTTAAATAAAATGTTTTATTTCTTTCAAATTGTTTCAGTTTTAATTTAAATAGTCTTTCACAGGCTACACATTGTTTTCCAATTCAGAGACCATGCCCTTTACAAATTCCATTGACCTGTAGCCTATTTATAATCAACATGTCCTCTCGTAGCACTACTTAACTAGTCTTGCTTTAGCACTTAGAACTGACGCTCGACTGTTTAAAAACAGCACTCACTGATGCACTTATTCTTATTGTACTCTAACTTATTTTTTTAAATATAATTGTTGAGAGAATTGCCTTAAAAGGCAAGCTGTGTAGGCAGTCGCTTTGGTAAAAAATGCGTCAGCCAAATGTAATATTGTAGCCTAATGTATCACAGACTCCTGACATCTTTAACAAGGCGGAAGCGGGCGCACGCACACATTGTCTTTCACTTCGGAGCCGAGCTTGGTTTTTGACTCTGATTTCTACAGACTGCTGTGTTCTGATGACGAACGATCTGAGAGGAAGAAGAAGGCTCTGTTCCAGTGTTGGTGTGACGGCGCGATCAGCGGTGGCCGCGAGCATTTTTCTATTACAACTGCTGTTTTCACAGCACTGTTTGTGTGTGTGTGTGTGTCGGTCTCGTGGGCGTTTCCTCTGAGAGTGTACCCCGATTACACCGCGGCTACCCCTGGGTGCTTCAGCACTGAGAGAGCTTATTTCTTTTCCTTTTGTTTGTTATTTTCAACTAAAAGAGCAACACAAGCGTGACCCTGCGTCCTTTTCAGGATGTCATTCCGCTTGTGCGTTTCTGGGTGCGGTCATCCCCTGGCGCCAGGCGACGGCCACAAAAGCTGCATCTCGTGTTTGGGCATTGAGCACGCTGAGGCAGCCTTTGTGAATAGTTCATGTTCCTGTTGTGGGAATATGACTATGATAGCGCTTAGATCGAGACTCGCTTACCTCAAGGGAGGTGCAGTCCCCTCGCCTATGCCCCGATCTAGTGTCTATTCTGCACCGCAGAATAGACCTACTTCTGTGCATGACCAGGGTGATCTGAGGATTACCGTGAGGGCTTCCCCACCGAGGCAATCTCCGTGGGCCCCTCACGCCTCACAAGCGCTACCGCCGCTGGAGCCTTCAAAGGAGCGTGCTGGTCCTTCTCATGGACGACTAGCCGTCTCCTTTGGAGCTCCACCTGACGATCAGATGTCGATCGCAGCATCGGAGGGGGAGCTTCAGTCCTCTGGAGATGAGGATTCGGCTGCGTTGCCCCCTTCTGGGCGTGTGGCGTTGCCCGAGTCCGATCCAGAATGGACGGCCATGCTTTCCCGGGCCGCCGAGAAGGTCGGGCTTGTGTGGAACCCTCCACCACGTCCCGAGCCTTCCCGGTTGGACGATTGGTTTCTCGGGGCGGGCCGTGCTCAGCGCTCCGCCCCGGTACCTTTCTTTCCGGAAGTGCATGAGGAGCTTACTAGGTCGTGGTCGGCGCCCTATAGTGCCCGACTCCGCCCTAGTGGCTCCTCCCTCCTCACCACCCTCGACGGTGGGGCGGCTAAGGGGTATGTGGACGTTCCCCCGGTGGAGCGGGCCGTTGCGATGCAGCTGTGTCCAGCGTCCGCTTCCTCCTGGCGGGGCAGTCCACGCCTCCCGTCCAAGGCATGTAAGTTTTCGTCCAGTCTTACGGCGAAGGCTTACAGAGCCTGTGGACAGGCTGCTTCCGCCCTCCATGCCATGGCGCTTCTGCAGGTCCACCAGGCCCAGGCGCTCATGGACATGAACGAGGGTGGTTCTGACCCAGAGCTCCTTCGGGAGCTCCGTGTGGCAACTGACCTCGCCCTCCGGGCGACGAAAGAAACCGCACGTTCCGTTGGTCAGGCGATGTCCACCCTGGTGGTCCAGGAACGCCACCTTTGGCTCAACCTGGCTGACATGAGGGACACCGACAAATATCGGTTCCTGGATGCCCCTCTTTCCCAGGTTGGGTTATTTGGCGACGCGGTCGAGAGCTTTGCCCAATAGTTCTCGGCTGCCCAGAAGCAGACGGAGGCCATCCGACACATCCTGCCCCGGCGGGCCGCTGCTGCTCCCACCCGTCCGCCGGCCGCAGCTCCTCCGTCTACTCGTCGCCGAGGTTGGCCTCCCTCGGCGTCCTCCGCTCCCGCGAAGCCTCAGCAGCAGCCTTCACCCAGGCCTCAGCGTGGAGCAAGCCGCAGGAAGCCGACCACGCCCGTCCAGGCCGCTACCAAGCCAGGTGGTAAGCGTAGGTGCAAACGTCCCTGAGACGGGCGACCCGGAGGTGGATCAAGTTGCTCTTCAGGAGGTGGTGAACGCGCCGCTCCTTCCCCCGGTGGAGGGCCGGGCGGAGAATCTTTTGTTTCCTTTTGTTTTTGTTCCCACATTTTCAATAAGAGCAATTTCTGAAACCTCTGGGTCCCAAGAGAGCGCGCTTGACGGTCGACGACGCTATGCCTTGTCCCCCTCAGGCCCCTCTTCTATCGCCAGCGAGCAGCAGTGGCTGTGTTCCGGACGCAGTGACGCCTCCGCACACCCTCTCTGCCCTTCGACGGAAGCAGGTATGTGTCGCACCTCACACTCAGACCCCACTTCGGGCCACTATGCCGTCCGAGTCGAGTCCCTGCGTTCCGTCGCGCTGCCCCACCCCGGGTACGCCTGTGGTCCCGTTGGTCCCGCTGGCTCGGTGTCTGGGAGCCTGGCTAGCGCTTCCCAGTCCGTCCCGCTGGCTCATCCGTACTGTCAGGCTCGGCTATGCGATTCAGTTCGCCTGGCGGCCCCCGCGGTACAGGGGCATTCAGTTCACCCGTGTTCTGGCGGACAGTGCCCCTGTGCTCAGGGCAGAGATCGCAGTCCTACTGGCGAAGGACGCGATCGAGCCGGTCCCTCCAGCCGATATGAAGACTGGCTTCTACAGCCCATACTTCATTGTACCCAAGAAAGGCGGTGGGTTACGACCTATCTTGGACCTGCGCGTCCTGAATCGGTCCCTTCACAGGCTGCCGTTCAAGATGCTTACGCAGAAACGCATTTTCAAATGCATCCGTCCCCAAGATTGGTTTGCAGCGATCGACCTGAAGGACGCGTACTTTCATGTCTCAATTCTCCCTCGACACAGACCGTTTCTTCGCTTTGCGTTCGAGGGTCGGGCATACCAGTACAAAGTCTTACCCTTCGGGCTGGCCCTGTCGCCCCGTGTCTTCACGAAAGTTGCGGAGGCGGCCATTGCTCCCATGTGCGAGCGTGGCGTTCGCATTCTCAACTACCTCGACGACTGGCTTATTCTCGCCCAGTCGAGAGAGCAGTTGTGCGAACACAGGGACATGGTGCTCAGTCACCTCAGTCTCCTAGGGCTTCGGGTCAACTGGGAAAAGAGAAAACTCACCCCCGGGCAGAGGATCTCTTTGCTCGGTATGGAGTTGGACTCGATCAATATGACAGCGCGCCTCACGGAGGCCCGCGTCCAGTCAGTGTTGAACTGCGTGAGCTCACTCTCACACAGGACTGCGGCACCACTGAAACTTTTTCAGAGGCTCCTGGGGCATATGGCATCTGCAGCCGCGGTTACGCCGCTCGGATTGCTTCATATGAGGCCGCTCCAACACTGGCTCCACGATCGAGTCCCGAGATGGGCGTGGCAGAGCGGCTCGTGCCGGGTCCAAGTAACCCCGCACTGTCGCCAAACTCTCACCCTGTGGTCCGACCCTTCGTTCCTGCGGGCAGGTGTCCCCTTAGAACAAGTGTCCAGGCATTCTGTGGTCTCCACGGATGCCTCTGCCACCGGCTGGGGGGCCACGTACAACGGGCATGCAGCTTCAGGTCTGTGGACGGGGCCTCAACTGCATTGGCACATCAACTGCCTCGAGTTGTTAGCAGTTCATCTTGCGCTGGGCCGCTTCAAAACGCTGCTACTAGGCGAGCATGTACTGGTCCGTACGGACAACACTGCGACCGTTGCGTACATCAACCGTCAAGGTGGTCTACGCTCCCGCCGCATGTCACAACTCGCCCGCCATCTCCTCCTTTGGAGTCAGAAGCATCTGAGGTCGCTTCGTGCCATGTATATTCCGGGCCTACTCAACCGTGTAGCCGACGAGCTCTCACGGCAACAGGTGTTACCGGGAGAATGGCGACTCCATCCCCAGGTGGTCCAGCTGATCTTCAGGCGCTTCGGGACAGCACAGGTAGATCTGTTTGCCGCCCCGGACACGTCTCACTGCCAGTTGTTCTATTCCCTGACCGAGGGGACCCTCGGCACGGATGCTCTGGCACACCTACGCAAGTATGCGTTTCCCCCAGTGAGCCTTCTTGCACAGACTTTGTGCAAAGTCAGGGAGAACGAGGAGCAGGTCTTGTTAGTTGCGCCGTACTGGCCCAACCGGACCTGGTTCCCGGAACTGGTGCTCCTCGCGACAGCCCCTCCCTGGCCCATCCCTCTGAGAGAGGACCTGCTCTCTCAGAGACGGGGCACCCTGTGGCACCCGCGTCCGGACCTCTGGAAACTCCACGTCTGGTCCCTGGACGGGACGCGGAGGTTCTAGGTGACCTACCCCTAGCGGTAGTTGACACCATCACTTCCGCTAGAGCCCCCTCTACGAGGCGCCTCTATGCGTTGAAGTGGAACCTGTTTGTTGACTGGTGTTCTTCTCACGAGGAGAACCCCCGATCTTGCTCGATCAGAACCGTGCTTTCCTTCCTGCAAGATGGGTTGGAGAGAAGGCTGTCTCCCTCCACCCTTAAAGTGTATGTTGCCGCTATTGCCGCACATCACGATGCAGTTGAGGGTAAGTCGCTGGGGAAGCACGACCTGATCGTCAGGTTCCTCAGGCGAGCAAGGAGACTGAATCCTCCTCGCTTACTCTCTATACCCTCTTGGGACTTGTCTCTGGTCCTTTCGGCACTCCAGAGACCACCCTTTGAGCCCTTGCAGTCAGCAGAGTTAAAAGTTCTGTCTTGTAAAACAGTACTCCTGGTTGCATTGGCCTCCATCAAGAGGGTAGGGGACCTGCATGCTTTTTCGGTCGACGAATCGTGCCTGGAATTCGGCCCGGCTAACTCTCACGTGATCCTGAGACCCCGGCCCGGATATGTGCCCAAGGTTCCCACCACTCCCTTCCGGGACCAGGTGGTGAACCTGCAAGCGCTGCCTTCGGAGGAGGCAGACCCAGCCCTGGCTTTTCTCTGTCCCGTTCGTGCTCTGCGTCTGTACGTGGACATAACGCAAAGCCTCAGGTCCTCAGATCAGCTCTTTGTCTGTTACGGAGGCCAGCAGAAAGGGAAGGCTGTCTCCAAGCAGAGGATGGCCCACTGGATAGTGGATGCCATCGCCTTGGCTTATGAAGTTCAAGGCGTGCCTTGCCCGCCCAGTTTGAGAGCCCACTCCACTCGGGGTGTCGCTTCTTCCTGGGCGCTGGCACACGGCGCCTCGCTGACAGACATCTGTAGAGCTGCGGGCTGGGCGACACCTAACACGTTCGCTAGGTTTTATAGCCTACGTGTTGAGCCGGTTTCTTCCTGTGTGCTCGCTTCAACCAGCCGGTAACACCGAAGTTCCCGCTCTTGTGTCGGCTTGCTGCGCCACTCCCCTCCACATGGAGCGGATACGTGCGCTTCTTGCTCCAGTCGAGTTCCCCACTAGGTGAACCCTGTAGAGTTCCTCCGCACCCCTTCGGCAGTCGGACGTTGCGGAGCGTCCGACGCCAGGTCTAGTGCTCGTATGCTTGTGTAACTTGTGCTAGACTGGGTTCCATATGTGGTGATCCCTGCGGCGATCCCATATGCGTATTCTTCCACAATCAGCTCCCTGCGGTGAGCCCGTGTCTTCCCTGGGCAGAGTCCGCTCTGCCGTCACTGTCTGGTGCTGCGTCCCCCTTCTCAGGCTGGAGCCACCCCAGTGACATTCCATATGTTGCACTGCCCCTTCGGCCAGTCCATATGTGTATTCTCCACATGTTACCTCCCTTCGGGCAGGATGTGGCTCCGCAGCGTCCCTCTCCCCTGGAGGGGTTCGCTTTCCCAGTGTTATCCAAGAGTTCCACTGTGTGGGTTGTAACGGAACAGCAGTCCGAACTCCCTCTACGCAGGTCTTCCGCCCTAGCCAGTTGGGGGTCTGAGAGTCTTCCGTAGGGCGCTGGATGTGGCAGCATCCGTGGCGTTTTCCATGGGATCCCAATTTCGTCGTCACGTCGACGTTGCGTCGACCGTGAGCGACCGAAAGGGAACGTCTCGGTTACTAATGTAACCCTCGTTCCCTGAGGGAGGGAACGGGAGACGCAACGTCCCTTCGCCACGGTTGCTGACCATCGCTGTACGGCCGTCTTAAAGCTCGGCTCCTCAGCGAAAAACAATGTGTGCGTGCGCCCGCTTCCTGTTTATACCCGCGCTGCGGGGCGGGGGCGCGTGACGATTTCACGCACGCCAACGTTCATTGGCTTGTTCTGTAGATACCCGAAGTTGATAGGGCTCCCTGAAGTGATCCCAATTTCGTCGTCACGTCGACGTTGCGTCTCCCGTTCCCTCCCTCAGGGAACGAGGGTTACATTAGTAACCGAGACGATTCATTGCATGAATTTTGGATGAGGATGTTATCAGGCAGTGTGGGGAAAAAAGTGGCATAGCAGACGGAATTTTATGTCCGGGTCCAAAACGGACCAGGAGCGGATATGCAGCTCATTCGCGGATCCAAAGCGAAGCCGGGGCGGATGTACCCAGTTATATACGGATACGCAAAGGGACCGCCGCGATGTCGGACCGGATCCGCGAGCCGCCACTGGGGCGGATCCGCTTTCTTGATCCGTTCCGTAGTTCACTGTACCTCCGTGGCAGATGCATTTCGGAGTCAGTTTGCTGTCTGGGTCAGTCTCTGTGGTTTAAAGAGATTACAACCCTGAGGTTGTTCAAAGGTCTTCAAGAAGGAGGAGGTCTGTTTTACATCCGTTGTCTTGGGATCAAACAACCTCTGTTGGTCCAACATATCTTGGTGGGTGCTATCCTGTGGAATCTCTGAAGCAATCAATCTTTTGGGGGGGGAGCCGGGATCTTTATGGTTGGAATGTTGATGTGAGGTCTGGAGTGTTGAATTCTGTTTGAATGAATCACATGGAAGATTCATTTGTGTTTGGTTCACCCTCAAATCCTACAACCTTATTTAGGCGGGGGACTGGCCTACCTAGAGGTTGCTTTTCTGTCGGGGTGTGCTCCTTTAGCCTTCTCCCTCCCGGGCCACAAGGCAGTGGTTGAACCATTCTTAGTCTGTTAGCTCTCCTGAGATCAGTTTGCCAAGGGAGACCCTACCAGGAGCACAAAGCTCCAGACAACATAGCTCTCATGTTCACCGGGACACACAAACCTCTCCGCCATGATAAGGTAATGGTTCAAGGAAAGAATTTTACAGGCTAATACTTCTAAAAGATTTTTTTATCAATAGAGGAGTGAGGCAGGGTTGCCCAATTTCCCCTTTTTTGTTTTTGATGGTAGTGGAGCTATTATCAATTAATATTATAAAAAAAACTAAATGTAACGGTATTACATTTAGGAGTCAAACTAATAATGCAATTAAATGAATTCAAAAATGTTCTGATGCCTCAGGTCTTATTACAGTTTTTGTTTTTATTGCTAAGAAAGCGTTTGCCAATTCGTAAAATAACATTTAGCCAAATAGTTAATTTTCTAACCAAAACCACATTTTTTAAATAAATACAAAAGCTACATTTCAAAACGCTAAAAAACTTTTCAATATACACTAACTCTATCAAAACACTGCAAACTCGTTTCAAAATCGAATCATTCCGTCAAAACTTTAGAACTCGTGTAACCTGCATACTTTGAAAGAGGAAGAAAAAGACAGAAGTTAGGTTTATATGTAATTTATTACTTTTATTTTAATGAAAAAGAGGTTAAATGTGAATAATAAAACATATAAATGTGACCAACTAAAAAAAGAAATTAATTTGATTAATTCGAATTAGCCCCGCCCTCAGCTGTCGCGTCATGACTAGCGTGAGGGAGAGTGAGGAAGAAGTTGTCGCAGAAAGCCGCGAGTGAAGTGGCTGCGTGAGTAAAATGCATGTAGATTCTTGTGAAAGGACAATATTAGATAAGAAATCCTATGGATTCAGCAGAGGATCGCGTCTATCCTAGTTTCCTAGCTTGTCTAGGATTGTTTCCGATTGATTGACACCTGTTCTTGGTGAGTGAGTTATTAATCAGCCATAATATACATTGTTCAGTGTTTTATGGGTTTAAATAGTGATGGGCAGATCGAGGCTTCGTGAAGCAATGAAACAGTTGAACCAAATTGTTCATATTGTTTCGAGGCTTCGAATCAATCCGACACCCGTCTCAACGGTGACACCTAGTGGTCGCTTGCAGGTGTTGATCTGAAAACAACCTTGGCGAGCCATGAAAATTTGTTGTTTTTTTATTATTGTACTTTTCTAATATGTGAATCTTGTAACCTAAAGGCTCCTCACTGTGCATAATGTTATTTTGGTCCTGCAAAATGAATATTAATCAAATAAATCAAGCCACAATGTCTAACTTTTTTACATATTTTTATTCAAAAATATTAATTTATCTGCTGTGGAAGGACTTAGCCTACTTCTTTTTTTACAGATAATTCTCCAGCCTTTGAAAAAATCCTCTCACAAGGGACACTTGTTGCTGGCATGCAAAGAAATTTTTTAGCTAGGACATACAAATGAGGAAAGATTACTGCTCTCTCTTTCCAGTAAGTTAGTGGATCATGAGTTCTGGGCAAATACGCATCGTTGATGTATCTATCTATTAATCTAGCTGTCTATATATATTTATATCTATGTATCTATTAATGTGTCACATATACTCTGTGTCTCTAGCTATCAGTCAATGTGTTGTGTAAATTTAAATGTAAGCCTAAATATAACTAAACAAATCGCACTATAAATGTCACTATATCACCAAAAATCCGCTATCTCAAAATCAAACTCCTCTCACAAAAACCCACGAGGTCAATATGCGTTGGTTTCACTTTTATACAGATGTGCGATTGTGTGGTCTGTTTCCGACCGTGTCAATCTCAAACGCTGATTCGGCGGATCACACCTGATGAAACACTTAGTGAAACACTTCGAGGCTTCATTTGGCTATAGTCACGTGACATGGGTGTTTTGAATCACGCTTCGAATCAGTGTTTCGAAACATCTGCGCTTCGGGATCTCGCAAAGCTTCGGAACGACTGTTTCGCGTCAGCCATCTCTAGGTTTAAATAATACTGTGTTGTAAGTTTTTGAGAAATATGGTTAAGAAATGTGGTTTAAAGTGATTTATTGATAATTAATCCGCTGTTAAAAGTGGTTATGTATGCTTTTCATTGCATTTTCGCTATACGTGTGATGCAGGGTTTCCGCGGAGTCATAAAAAGTCATAAAACGTCATAAATTTAATAATTTGAATTTTAGGCCATAAAAAGTCATAAAAACGTCCGGATTTTCCATATAAGGTCATAAATTACATTTAGCCACGTCTTAAATTGATATGCTCGTTCATTCATTGGTTCTACCATCGCCTTTTCCCTACGAAAATGCACTGGTGGCGGCATTCATTCGTTTCACCTGTTGTAGTTCTGTCTGAGGAGGAATCTATCACAGGGGTCCTGGGCCGTGCGGCAGTGCGGAAGAGCGGAAAAAGACTTGTCGGAAGGACTTTCACAGAAACCCGCGCAAACTCCAAACTCGCAAGAGTCTCCTTAGCTTATTACCGTAACTGATGTCGGTGAGTCACTGCTTAGTTTAACTGAAATTATGGCTGGGCATTAAACGATAACGATATTATTATCGCAATATAATTTTTTGTCGTTAAAACGATTTCAAGAGTTTGATAAATGTCCGATAATGTTTATGCGCCAAAAGCGGAACGAAACTCATTTGAACTGCGCGCGCTTCACGGACTGTTTATCCACTCGGCTCAAAGTCCAAACGGCAGCTCGAGCTCACTAGCATACGCGTTTACTCTGATCAGTCTCGCTCACGAGATCCAGTGAGAAGTGCTTGAATTCAGCGAGAACACAAATGTATCAGTGATTTATCCCAGTTTAAAGGCAGATGAAACACGCTGACAAACAGGAGAAACACTGTGCGCAACGATACAGTCAGAAAGCGTCTCCGTCTACAGATTCGCATAATTTACCACGGATTTACTGTAACGTTAGCCTAGTATATTAACTGCACCATGAAATGTGGGATATTCATTGAATTGTATTATATTATTAATGTAGACAATGTATTAAAGCACTAATGGAATATAATTCCAATATTTAATGTATTTAGGCTACTACAACATACATTCCATCAAAGTCAGGCAACACAAACCTGTTTCAAGACTTGAAACAATATCCCCCATTGATTAGCATTAGCACATGCAGAAACTAAGAAATTAATTTTCTAATAAAGATATTTATTTTGTTAAGGACAAATTACAAATGTTTGAATGTTTTACATCAGATTTGTAAAATGTTCACCTGTTTGGCATGATATGCTCTGACAATAAAGAGTACCCTGGTTTCTACAACTTTCAGTTTGGAGCAAAAATCTGCTTTTAAACTTGAAAGAAATAAAGATTTGACATTTATCGTGATAATTATCGATATTGACTGATATATTATCGTGATAATTGTTAAGTGTTGTTCCTGTGTTATTGATACTTAGGAAAAGGGAGCCTTCAGGTTGTTACTCTTAAGAAAATGGAACCTTTAAATAATGAAACTTGTTACTTTTAATGAAAGTCCCCCCAAAAAAGTTATTTTTCGTAATCCGTGTAGGTCATAAATTTAAATCTTAATGGTCATAAAAAGGTCTTAAAAAGTCTTAAATTTGACTGACTAAACCCTGCAGAAACCCTGGTGATGTAGCCCACGTGGAGATTTTGCTAGCCATGCGGTCTGGGCTATAAGCTAACCTAGTGCACGTTTTCAAATGTAGTTTCTCCACTTTATTTCACATTTGTGGGATTTATTTAAGGGTAAAGAAGCCATAAGCAGTGATATGTGTTTATATTCCTATTAAATGATTTGTTAATGAGAAATTGGTCAAGTTGAAATGTTAATGTGTGTAAAAGGGAATTAATTGTGACTAATTGTATCTTTCTGCCTTGTGAAGGTTGGGTTTTAAAAAAAAAAAAAATATTTTTCTTGTCTTGCTTTTCCCATATGTCGAGTTCCTGTTGTGATGAGTTGTGGGATCGAACGAGAAGTTTGAGCTGAAATTTATCTCTGCCGTCAACGAGGTCAGCTCGGTTGTTGGTGGATACTGGCGAGCCAACCCTGGTTTTCTGAACTTGGACGTTTCCATACACGTTCATCGAGGTGGTAGGACCACATGTGTATATGCCTTTGTGTTTTGTTTTTCTCAAGGACATCGTTGCATCAGTGAAGTGAGAAGGAGTTTTCCATCTCATTTGTTCACTTTGAATTGCCTTGCAGTCCATAAAGGACACTGAATGAGTGAACTGAACATTGAGTTGAAATTTACTCATTTGAGTCAATCCTGATACTATTCATTGTGTATTGTGTTTTGTGTTTTGAAGTCTATTGTTTTGTTATTTTCTATTTGTTTTTGAAATTTCCTTTGAAAGAGTCAACAGAGTTAAGTTAACTATTCATTTGGTTTGGAGTGAAACTGATTTCAAGAAATTATTTTTAAGGTTTTCAGTGTAATTTGCCTTGAAACTATTGTTTTATTTTTGTTTTCTTGTTGTTTTGTCCTATTTCCCCTTAATCTGAACTAATTATTTCAAAGTAAAAAAAAAGAAAAATACTTACCATTTTTATACTACATCTGTTTCATGTGGTTCTTTCCCTCTGTCTTGCTGCAACACAGGCTTTCGAACGTAGTAGTCTTCTGAATCTGGTCCGAGATATAGAAATTAATTCTGTGCTAAGACCGCTAAGCGTGCGTGTTACACTCCTTCTATCCAACATGAACGTGTAATGACTGTCAAAATACTAACAGTTGGTGGCATTACAAAAACTGCATTACTTGTCATATTTCAGTTCTATCTGTATAGAACATACAGTATGAAATCTTTTTATTTTTATTCATTCAGCTGTGTGTGTGTGAGAGAGAATTCATGGTTTGCATTAGATGTGTACATCATAATATCTAAATGTGAAGGAGTCATCAATACTTTATAGAATGTACAACTGAAAAAAAAACAGTGACAGAATTGCTGCAATTAACACAGTCTCATCCCAAGAAGTCATATAACTGACGTCTTGGGACGTCTTTTGACCATACGTCAATATCCGCCTTTTTAGGGTACCCTTAAACGTCGGTTAGATGACGATCCTGGGACGTCATACAACTGACGCTTTACCTTTAACGTCAGTTAGGTGACGGGGTAGGTTTAGGGGTAGGTTTAGGTCTGGGGTAGAGTTAGGATCCGATAACGTCATCTAACCGACGTTTAAGGGTACCCTAAAAAGGCGGATATTGACGTATGGTCAAAAGACGTCCCAAGACGTCAGTTATATGACGTCTTGGGATGAGACTGCGCTGCTGCAATAAATACTTTATTAGCAATATGAACTTTCTGTCAGTTATCAAAACGAAACAAGGACAAACATACATGGCCTTTGATTTAAAGTGAGCAAAAATAAAACCAAATGACAGGAAAAAAAGCCACATGTTCTCGTCTACATCACATCGTATGTTGTCTCTCGCTATACACCTTGGATAGAAACGTTTGGCATGCCTTATCCACCCCTGGCAGTCTTCAACTGAGATGTCTCTGCAGCCAGCATCCATGGCATTCACCTCCAAGCAGAAAAAAAAATTCTCAATGGGGTTGAGGAAAGGAGAGTACGGAGGAAAAAGAGGAAAATCACTCTTGGATATGCTCCAAACCAGTTTGTGATTGCATGTGAATGGTGGAATGCTACATTGTCCCATGAAATCACAAATGTCCTCACCTGTTCTGCTTCTGGCACCAGTTGTCGGTGGAGGTAACCTAAAAACAAAAGAAGGTGCTCTGTGTTGTAGGGACCAATCTGGCTTTTCTGCAGGACCAAACCGGCACTTGAGATTGCAGCACACATTGTGATATTTGCTCCTCTCTGACCTGGCACATCAACGGTGGCCCTTTTCCCAATTACATTTGTTCTTTGTCTACATGAAGTTTTTCTCAATCGATTTGGTACATTTCTCCAAACTCAGGTAACTGCTCTCAAAACAGTTAACACAGCAAACTAAACACACTCTTATGTTGGTGAGACAGTTAAGTATTCACTGCACAATGAGAAACAGCATTTTAATCTAGTAATGCATTTATTAAAATTTAATATTAACATCAAAACTAAAAGTGTGTTCTCTGTTGATTTAACAAGTTCAGCTGATGTTACACAAATAAATAAATGAAAATACATGTTTTTCATTAAGTTCTTTAATGAGGAATTCAGATGTATAACAATGAGTTGTCACCCCACAAAAAAAATATGCAAATAAGTACATAGGTAAAAAAAAATAAACAGTACTGCATTCATTGAATGAAGTAATTTATTGATCATGCCTCTCAATTACATCTGGCCAGAGAATTTCATCAACATCACAGCAAATATTTTCACGAGCCATGCATCTTGGGAAAAAACGCCTTGAATGCTGTATCCATCCTTGACATGCTTGTGCCCCAATATCTCCACAGGTCAGCTTCCATCGCTTGAAGAAGACTTAACTGGTTGTAAAGGTTGAGATCATGTACTTTACATCTCCAAGAGAAGAATTCCTCAATTGGGTTCAGGAAAGAAGATATTATGGTGCAAGGAACACCATCCTGAAATGTGGGTGATTCTCAAACCACTCTCGCACTAGTGCTGAATGGTGGAATTCGACACTGTCGGAAAAAACGACACAATTCCACACCATTTGCTCCTGATGACCCTGCGGATAGAGGATTTCATTGAGGAGGTTTAAAAAAATGGTCCCAAGACAGCATTGTGTGCCACAACACCAGTTGTAGAAATTGTGGTACAGAGAGTGATGTTGCCTCCTCGTTGTCTCGGGACATTGACTATAGCACAATTAACGATTAAGGGGAAATAGGACAAAACAACAAGAAAATACAAATAAAACAATAGTTTCAAGGTAAATTGCACGGGAAAATCACATTTCTCTCTCTTCTCCTTTTTTTGTGAAGATTGAAGCCTGCTTCATCAATATACAGGTACTCATAATGAGTTGCACTGCTATCCAACTCCAAGATTCTCTAGAGTAAAAAGAATACAAGGTACAATACAGTAAGTTAGTGTTTCACAGTAATTGCATTGATTGCAGTCAATACTACTGAGAAACTGTTGTTGAAGTTTGAGTTCACACTTTGAAGCAGCAGTATACATAGACAGGGCTCTCAAGTGTCACGCATTCCGGTCTTTTGTCACGCTCTCCCGCCACACATTGTATTTCTCAGGGCGTCATATAAGGCCGTTTTGTCGCGTCCTTCTGTGTTTTCTGCTCGCGCATATAGCACCCTTTTGCGTACACATGACACGCACATGGCTTTTAACCAACTTCAATGTAAAACCATCCGCGATGTTATTACACGCTCAGGGCTTCGCCAGTCATCAATTCACCTCAACATTGACCGACTGCACAGACTAAAGACGTTTTCAGCAACAACGACTTATGTTTGCTCTATGATTAGGATTGCCTACATCTAACATAGGAGGTCACTGTTTTCCATTATTTATCTTTCAAGAGGAGTCTATTTGCCATTTTCAACACCCTTATCGTCTGTGAGAGACGCTCGGCATAACCACCTCCAATGCAACCCACCCGCGTTTTACAGGACGCGCTTGGACTTAGCCAATCCAAGTGCGTGCCATTCATTCATTTACACACAAAATTACACACAATTCATATTTAAACAGTCTTTGTGCAGTTTCCAGACACTATTCAATAACGCGATTAGAACAAAGCACTTAAGAATAAATAACTTACTTCATCAGCTGAATCCATGCTCCTAAAATGAGTAATGAATCTACCAGCACTTCTGAGGTAACATTTCCAGGATTATTACGATAGTATTATTGCTCACAGCGCAGCAAGACGAGGTAAGTACAAGATTCTTATCTTTTTACTTCTTTGTAAAAAGTATACGTATTTCACATACAGAATATGGAGAACAAAAGCTTATTTAATGTGGCAGTAGGCTGTTTTTACAGTAAAAACTTTATAATCCATCCAAAACTAATCAATGAAATCTTGTCTAAATATTCATATTTAGTCTGTAACATATCGTGTTTATGCGAGTGTGAGATGCGCGCTGTACAGCTGTAAACAACAGCGCACGCGCGTCTTTGCCTTTCATTCATCATTCACACTATCAATATCGCGATTATAACAAAGCTGTTAAGAATAAATACCTTACTACATCAGCTTGATTCACTGCTCTTCGGAATGAAACTACCAGGACTTCTGAGGTAAATTGTTCCAGGATTAGGACGGTAGTAGCTATTATTCCTCAGAGCGCAGCAAGACGAGGTAAAGTCCACGATTCTTATTCAACTTGATGTGTTTTATCCAGCTGATATGTGGGCGTTAACAGTTTGCATGACTTGCCTCAGATTATTTGCGTTTGAATAGCGCGCGCTCTCTGTGGGATGTGGTCACATTAAAAGATAATTAGCTGAAATGAGGACGACTGACATCTCTCTCTTTTTATATAGATTACATAAACAGAATATTTGTTTTAGTTTTGAATTAGATAATTTAAAAGTACACACTTAAATGAGTATAAAGATATATTGCTCATGCATGTGTGACTAGTATTCGCTGAGTTTTGTTTAAGTTTAGAGACGTGCTCCAGAAAAAAAGTTAACGGAGACGGAGAGGTAGAAAGCACACCCTGTTTATTTTCTTTATTTTACAAAAGTACAATGTTTTATTTCGATTGGAAGTGGATCCATAAAAAAGTAGACATTTAACAGTTAATTTTTTCATATTTCTTAACTGTGTATGACAAAAAATGACTGAGTATTTTAAGTCTATATTGCTGCTATGTGAAAAAAATCGCGCAAAACGGTTAACCCTCTGGGGACCAAGGTGTTTTTGGGGCCCTTGGGATGTTTTGACATGCCCTGACATTTGTGCTTTTTTCAGTTACTTATAAACATGTTAATGGAAAATGTGTAAATTCACTCTATATAGCACAAACGTGGCTACCATAATATATGAGCGACATGTATGTAGATGTTTGTATTTTTAAGAGAATAATGTTTATGCGTGGTTATTGAAAAAAATAAAAATGAAAGTTGCTGATATAAGACCACAAAACTCTTACTAAATATGTGTCCACAAGACTTTTGACTAATGGACGTTGTCGCCTAGAATTTTAGCTTCAAAATGATCTGAAAATCATCCTGCCTAATCATTTACACAAAACAATACATTGATTTAAATTTTTTAAGACACTTTTTGTGTGGAAGGACAATATGCGAGTGGGCGTGATTCTCACCTGAGAAGACAAAAGCTTGCATAATAATGAGCGCATAATTAGCCTTTCACACAGGTGTGTCACTGAATGTCATTGAACCAAAGAATGCGAGGACAAAAGAAGCTATACACACACATATATATATGTGTGTGTGTGTGTGTGTGTATATATGTATATATTGTCCTCGCATACTTTCTTGTGGTACCCAGTGGAAAAAGACACATTTTTTTCAAGATGTTTCCAACTCCAACTTTGAACCAATTCTGTAGAATATATATTGGAAATATCTTGAAAAAATGTCTTTATCCACATATTTTGTATGCATGCAAATGGTATAATATCAAAGCTAAACATTTCTAGTAATTGTGCAGTTAATTCTCATATTTTCAGAAAGTTTTGGAATATGCATCCTCTCCCCAATTTTGTCACTAATAAAACACAACAAAAAAAGGTTACAATTACAATTTTAACAATATTTCAAGTGCAATATTTCTTTGTAAAAAGTATACGTATTTCAAAGGTAACATTTGAGCAGAAATTGGCAAACAAAAGCTTATTTAATGTGGCAGTAGTCTTTTTTTTAACAATAAAAACTTCATAATCCATCCAAAACTAATCAACCAAATCTTATCTTGAAACATTCATATTTAGTCTGTAACATATCGTGTTTATGCGAGTGCGAGATGCGCGCTGTACAGCTGTAAACAACAGCGCGCGCGTCTGTGCCCTATATTCATCATTCACACACAGACACACGAATATCGCGATTAGAAAAAAGCTCTTAAGAATATATAACTTACTACATCAGCTTGATTCGTTGCTCCTCGGAATGAAACTACCAGCCCTTCTGAGGTAAATTGTTCCAGGATTAGGACGATAGTATTATTCCTCAGAGCGCAGCAAGAGGTAAAGTCCACGATTCTTGTTCAACTTGATGTGTATTATCCAGATGATATGGGGGCGTTAACAGTTTGCATGGCTTGCCTCAGATCATTTGCGTTTGAATAGCGCGCTCTCTCTGTGGGCGTGGTCACATTAAAAGATAATTAGCTGAAATGAGAACGACTGACATCTCTATCTTTTTATATAGATTACATAAACAGAGAATATTTGTTTTAGTTTTGAATTAGATAATTTAAAAGTACACACTTAAATGATTATAAAGATATATTGATCATGCATGTGTGACTAGTATTCGCTGAGTTTTGTTTAAGTTTAGAGACGTGCTCCAGAAAAAAAGTTTACAGAGACGGAGAGGCAGAACGCACATCCTGTTTATTTTCTTTATTTTACAAAAGTAAAATGTTTTCTTTCGATTGGAAGTGGACCCATAAAAAAGTAGACATTTAACTGTAAATTTTTTCGTATTTCTTAAGTGTGTATGACAAAAAATGACGGAGTATTTAAAGTCTATTTTGCTGCTATGTGAAAAGAAACGAGCAAAACACACGGGTGTGTTTTTGGTCCCCAGAGGGTTAAGGGATGATGGAGCCTGTGTCACATATTGTCGTGTTTAATTAGGCCTACCAAGATCATATCCAGGCTTATATAAAGTAGGCTATACTACAGGTTAATTTAAAACAAAAGCTTATTTTCTACACATTGCTGTTGCTGAAAGCGTCTGATGTCACGCACTTGGATTGCCTAGCAAAGTCCAACTGCGTCCTATAAAACGCCTGTTGGGTTGCATTGATGGTTGAAAGAGTGTCTCTCACACACGATAAAGGGTGTGTGTTGAATTCAGCCAATATAGGCAACTCCTGCAGGCAATTAAGGGATGATGAAACCTATATTGTCGTGTTTTTAGTTAGGATACCTAGCACACATTCACGTTTAATAGCCTGCAGAGGAGTATGTTCAACACCCTTTATCGTGTGTGAGAGACGCTCGTGGCTTTCAACCAACTTCACTGTAAAACCATTCGCGATGTAATTACACGCTCAGGGCTTCGCCAGTGAGCGACAATGACGTTTGCTCCATGATTATACACTTATAGGCGGTCATTGCTTTCCATTATTTATCTTTTGAGAGGAGCCTATTGTCCGTTTTCAACACCCACCCTTTGCGTGTGTCAGAGACACACCTGACTTTCAAGCAACTCAAGCGACTCTATCTGTGTATTTAAGCACGCATTTGGACTTTGCCAGTCATCAAGTGCAGAGAAAAAAGACGCTTTCAGTAATTAAATATTTTCATTGAAATATGAAGTAGGTTCATTGAAACTGATCATGAAGTTTTGTTCACAAATATAAATACATATTTCAACATAGTCTACTTGAAAATAAATGTACATTCAAAATAAAATGTAAAAAGGGCTATGCATTGGATTCTATAGGCTTGTACAATTTCACATGACGTTTTCCCGATGACAGCGGGAAATACAGGATTGAAAAGAACCCCAGCTCTCTCTCATCATTAGCAAGCCAAAAGGTAAGTATCGTGCCGAATTGTGAATTTAAACATGATCATCTTTAAGTTTATTAATCCATATTTGTTTGTTTATTGACACAATGGGTTGATAGTGTAGGCCTTCCAAAGCATCCTGTTGGAAAACCGTGCTACGTTTCTTTCTTTATGGCCATATATAAGGGGAAAACTACTAGTTGCTGAGGTTTTAATGGGATTAAGCATAAAATGAACCCAGATTCGGTTATCCCGTTTGTTTCAACACCTCTCCTACCTAAACACTAATTTGTTGTCTTGAAGGAATGATAAAAATGTAGGAACTAGCCTACACTTAGGCATTAACTGTAACGTTACTTGTCTAACTTTAATGTTAAAAGTTGGATAGGCCTACTCTGGTTTTAATGAGTCAAACTGGCCACGCGAGTGACTCTTTTAGGTTACCAATCTGTTTTAGGTCTACTGTCATTTTAGGAAAAATCTCAAACTTCAGTAGTTCACACTACTCTCACACTACAGCCAGGCCTACCAGTGTGACTAGTATTTCAGTTTTGGCCATTCAAGTCTACTCTACTTGGCACAAATAGGCTAAAGTAGGCTATCCCACTGTCCTGTGGCCCATCTTTTCTTTGAACTGAATTTGATGGCCTCAGAGGATGGTTTGAATTGGTTTTGTCTCTAGTTCACCCAAGCATTGTGACTGTTCAGTATTTAGTGCATGTTGAGAACACATCCTGTGATAGCAATTGAAGGTGTGATTGCTAATTGAAACATAACTACATAATATAATTTCCATTTGCAGACATGACAAAGCCACAAGCTGTCAATTGCCCCACCTGCCAGGTTTCAAATCGCTTGCCGCAGAATACCTGCACAGTCTGTCTGTTCCCCTTGAAGCACAAACGAAAGGTTACCGCCAAGTGGGCAGAATCTATTAAGATAAACAGAAACGTGAGCAGAAAACTGAAGGCTCCTCAGCTGTCTGTAAGTAGCTGTCTGTAAGTCATTCCCACATGGACTATTGTTAGTATGACATAAAAGCTTGACCTTTTTGGAAAGCCGAGGGCCTGTAGTTTCTATTGTTTTTTCTTTGTACAGGTTACAGATATCTCAGAACTAACCATATTTTAGCCATGTAGGTCACTTGAAGTGTCTTAAAAACACAATTGCACCCTGACAACAGGGGCCTCATTTATAAACGTTGCGTACGCACAAAAGAAGGCGTACGCCGCTCTCTACGCAATAATTGGTATTTATAAAAAGCAAACTTGACGGGAAAATGTGCGATCCTACACGCAAGCTCTGACCCAGGCGTACGCACAAAAACGGGTGAAATGAGAAATGGCGACACCGTCGGCGGATGGAAGAAACACGTGAAAGTGTGTGAAACTGTAGACCGTTGTGTAAAAGAAATGGCAATACTGCCTCTCATAAATAGACTTCACAAAGCAAGTCTTACAATTAACAGCCTACACGAACACCCGTTTGATCGATCTGCAGTGTAAAACAAAAAAATCAAACGAAGATTTCAACAGAAATGCAAATTAACACATATTTGCAAAAAGAAAAGTGAAATATGTTCTGCAATAATATTGCCATGTTATGCAATTCATCCTCATAACACATCTGTTGCTTGTCAGATGCAATCAAATGGATGGTAATAAAATGCCATGATGCCATCACAATGCGTAATGGAGCGCTAGACGCTTTTTTGCATCGACTTTGATGTCCGACCATTTCTTCTTTATTTCGGCCACGGTCCGAGGTTGTGAGGCTGCAGCATTAACGGCGTCTGCAACCTTTTGCCACTCAAGTGCCTTTTTGGCATTAGTAATGCCCACACTGTGCCCTGTAAAATGTAAAACAACATTTTACTCCTCTCTTCCACCTCGCCAACGATCATTTCTACTTCACATTGAGTGAAGTTAAGTTTATTGGTTTTCCTCTCTGTGTTTGCTATGATTTCGCAATCGATGAATATTAACTTGTGGGCGTTTCACGGACTATTTATGGGCAACTATGGGCGTTTCACGGACTATTTATGGGCAACTATGGGCGTTACATGAAGCCGCAAAACCTGCGCTACATTTAGAATTGATTGTGATTTATTAAGGGAAAACTGCGTAGGACGTGCGTGCGCACGGTTTTATAAATCCGAATATTTCTGTGCGTACGCACGTCCTATGTTTCATCCGTACGCCACTTCTGACGCAAATCCTACGCAAAGTTTTATAAATGAGGCCCCTGGTCTTGTGAAGCTGTTTATAAAAGAAGATCAATAAATAATAAAGATAAATATTTACACAATTATTTGTAAAAGTATGCCCATGCACTTTGCTTAAGGTCCTTATCAAGACTCCAAATAGGAAGTTTGCTTTAACTTGGATTTCATTTGTCCATCATAAACAAACAATCACCATTAACTTTAAAATCATTGATCCAGCCAAACCAATCACATTGATCTGTGATTCATAACATTATATAATAAGTACATTGTCTGTATATTCTCATTGTCTAGTCATTATATTACTACAGTGACATTAACTGCATAATTGTTTATAAACCAAATATTGGTCTTGTTTTTATTGTTCTTGCAGGTGTCCAAAGTCAGTGTTTTGGACTATTGCCCAATTCTTTTCTTGGGACATAAGGACAGGAAAGGGGGAATGGCAGCAGACATTATGCATTGCCTTGAGAACCCAGGGAATCCTGAGCTTTCTATAATTATTAAAAAAATGAAAACTCTTTACGGGCACCTTCTACAAAGTAAGATGTCCTGTAATTTTCAACATGAACACTGTAATACGTACTTATGTTCTACATAATTATCGACACTGTTTACAGTGTCAACAGATACTAAGGTAATCTGAGCATCTATAGATAGTCTGTGGGCAAACTATACAAGTACAGTGTGACCCTAAAAACTTTAAAGTGAGATAAGATTATACATACCCTTCTCGTCACTTGCATTAACTCAGTCAGACCCACCTTTAGCCTATCTTAGTATAGCTCATTGAGGTGGCAAAACCAAAATCTCCAAAAAAGTGACAAAACTCCCAACAGTGTCCTATTTACATGTTGCGACTAGTATAATTACAATGTGTACACATTCATAAGGAAATTTAAAGATCCTACTATTCTTACTGTAGTTAATGAAATCGCTACAGAAATAGAAAGCTGAAACCAGCAAAGTCAGAGTGTATTCTCCACCCTTTGGCTTCAAATCCCTGAGCCCTGGAACCAACTTCGGGTTCTGCATTGCCTCTGCCTTCAAGCAGATGTCTGCACGTGGAATACCATCCCTGTGGAAGCTGTGGATTACCTTGGCTTGTGTCGCTGTTTTTCACCGGTACTCGCCTGGATATCGGCTAGCCGCTAACACATCACGCATCATGTTGTTCTCCGACGCCTCGATGCAACATCTCCGAGCTCTCAATGGCAGGGGCTGAGCTCCCCTGCAGCAACTGGATCTTCCGTACCGACCTCGATATATCCATAGGGGATCAAGGCGCCGGTTTGCTGTGTCTAAATCCGGTGACCACAGCTCCATCCCATCCCTCTGGTCGGCATCGCGTCCCGCTGCGAAAATGACACGTCACCGTTTGCGTCATCAGAGTACCGCCACTCCTGGCATAGATAGTGCTGGGTGTAAACGGTGTACTGTAAAACCTGGAGTGGATCGCAGGGTTCTCCGCCCTATCAATAAACTGAATTTTAGAGCTCAAATGACATTTGAACTGCTGAATGTGCAGTCCCTGTCAAACAAATCTGGACTTATATACAACCACATCCTGGATAAGGGGATAGACATTCTCTGTCTTACAGAGACATGGCAGCAGCCTGGAATATACTCATCCCTAAATGAGGCCTGCCCACCCGGGTACAAATATCTCGAGAAGGCTCGTACAACTGGCCGTGGTGGGGGCCTAGCTGTTTTTCATCGCAGCAACATTGAATTATCCCTCGTGTCTGTGCCCAGTTCTAGCTCATTTGAAAGTCTGGTTTTCAGTTGCAAAAAGCTTTTTCAGCAACAATAGCCCTCGTCTATCGCCCTCCCAAACCACAACCAACTTTCATCTCTGACATTCATGATTTTCTAATCTCCCTCTGTACAGCGCACTCAAATATTCTGGTTATTGGTGATTTCAACATACACGTGGACTCCCATAACTGTAAACTGGCCTCAAATTTCAAGCAAACCCTGGATTGTCTTAACCTTCAACAGTTTGTGGATGCCCCCCCCACACAATAGGGGGCATACACTCAACTTTGTCATTACAGACTCCCTCTCAGTTTCAGGCCTTCAGGTGTATGACGTGGGTGTCTCCGATCACCTGGCGGTTACATTTGAAGTCCCAAAATTAGTTCCTCCCACCAAACCAAAACGTCTTATAACCTTCAGGAACATCAAGAACTTGGACGCCACCTCACTCAGTCAATATCCAGCATTTCTCCCCCCCTCCTAACTCATCAGCTGACGACTTAATGGAATACTACAACACTAGCCTCACCTCTATTCTGGATTGTATTGCTCCATTAAAAACCCGGACAGTCACGTTTACCCGCTCTGCCAGCTGGTTTACAAATGAGCTGAGAGGGATGAAAACATCTGACTTGACGGTGCATAAGTTGGCCTACCGGGAACATCGTAGGGCTTATGCCAAAGCACTCTCCAAGGCTAGGTCAGAACACTACTCAACACTTATAAACAACGATCCAGGTAATTCCAAAAAACTGTTCTCCACAATAAATCACATCATCAAACCACAGATCTCCCCATTCTATAGTCCAACCGATATAAATTGCAACCAGTTTCTTGATTTTTTTCACATCAAAAATTGACAATATTCGCTCCTCATTTCCACTTCTAAATAGCACCTCACTAGACCTGCCCGCAACACCGATTGCTCAAACCCTATCAAAACTGTCGCCCACAACGCAGCAGGAGGTCGAAAACATCATTCGTAAATCCAAAACATCCACTTGCCGCCTTGATCCCTTCCCATCTTCTCTGCTTAAAACTCACACTAACTCTATCAGTTCCCTCATAACCAAAATAATAAACATGTCCGTAGAGACGGGCTATGTTCCCATCTCCCTAAAAATTGCTCTCATCAAACCCCTCCTCAAAAAAACCACCCTGGACCCCACACTGCTGTCGAATTACAGACCAATTTCAAATCTCCCATTCTTCTCCAAACTCCTGGAAAAAGTAGTTTCCACCCAGCTCCATAATCATCTCAAATCAAACAGGCTATATGAGAAAAAGGCTATATGAGAAATTTCAATCTGGTTTTCGTCCATCCCATAGCGCAGAAACAGCTCTTATCAGAGTCACCAGCGATTTGCTGATGGCTTCTGATTCTGGTTCCACATCCCTCCTCATTTTTCTCGACCTCTCTGCTGCGTTTGACACTGTAGATTATCACATTCTCCTGCACCGACTTCAACACTACAAAGGTCTCTCTGGGACTGCCCTGAAATGGTTTCACTCCTATCTCACTGATAGAATTGAGTATGTAGCTCTGGGGGATGTAAAATCCAGACCCCACACTGTCATCTGTGGGGTCCCCCAGGGCTCCGTACTCGGTCCAACCCTCTTCACTAATTACATGCTCCCCTTGGGTCATGTCGTCAGCAGGCATGGAGTTAATTTCCATTGCTATGCTGATGACACATAACTCTACCTTTAAGTTACTCCCTCTAGCTCCCCCTCTGCCACGGCTGCACGCCTTAGCTCCTGCCTGGAGGAGATAGATGCGTGGATGAGTCAAAACTTCCTGCAGCTAAATGGCTCCAAAACAGAGGCCATTCAAACTGGAACCGCTCATCAACTCCGCTCCTCTCCAATTACCACCGTTTCATTTTTTGGACACACCACTCCCCTCTCTTCCTCTGTTATTAACCTAGGGGTAAAATTTGACCCCCACCTTTCCTTTGACAGTCATGTCACCACCATCTGCAAAACTGCATTCTTTCACCTATGCAATATTTCCAAACTGCGCCCTTCCCTCTCCCTTTCTGCTGCAGAGAAGCTCGTCCATGCTTTTGTGTCCTCCAGGCTGGACTACTGTAATGCACTCCTCATCGGGATTCCTGGCAGGAGCCTTCAAAAGCTCCAGTATGTTCAGAACAGCGCTGCCAGGGTCCTGATGGGGGTGCGAAAACATGAGCACATCACCCCCATCCTCCGTTCACTGCACTGGTTACCCATTCAGTCCCGCATAGAATATAAGGTCCTCCTTCAGACCCATCACTGTCTGCACGGTGCGGCCCCTACTTATCTCACTGAGTTGCTCACACCAAATTCATCAACTAGAATGAATCAGGTCATGCCCAGGACACGGCTCAAAACAATGGGCGACAGGGCCTTTCAAGTCGCTGCTCCCTGCCTGTGGAACGCTCTCCCAGACCACCTCAGGGCCCCGCAAACAGTAGACACATTCAAAAATTGACTAAAAACCCATCTTTTTACACAGGCTTATTTTAATAGCTAATGCTTGTTTTTAGTCCCGCCGTTTAACATGTTGTGTTTTTATTGTATACTGTATTGTTTGTTTTTTTAATTATGTTTTACTGTAGCACTTTGAGATTTGGTTTCAAATGTAAAGTGCCTTACAAATAATTTTATTATTATTATTATTATCTTGATTGTTTTAATCTTGATGATTACTGTTTTATACAGTGTATATTGTATTATATTGTAATATTTTGAGATGCTGGATTTTTTTATGTCCATGAGCTGTAAAATGTCGACCTGAGAAGAGCTCTAATCTGCTAATTAGGTAAAAACACTGGCAATGGTTTCCTGAGGATTTAATCATCCAATCTGGGTAGGGCAATGGATTTTTTTCACTATATTCAAATTTTCTGAGATGCACCTGTATAGGTAATGTTATATATTTACAACTTTAAGCCATAGGAAAATTTAGCTACTAGCAGATAGGCAGCTACTTTTAATTTCACTTTTTCATCTTAACATTCTTAATCCAGATGTCATTAACATGTAATATTAACATTTTACAGAATTGCTTGCTCAAAAGGATGTCCCTGAGGAGGTGGATCCTAACCCATCGCAAGAGGAGGTGGTGGAGGAAAACCAACAAGAAGTGGAGGTGGGGAATCCAATCCCATCTGAAGAGGAAGCAAACCCTCCAGAGGAGGAGGTGGTGGAGGAGCCAGTGGTAATTAATGAGGATTATTTTATTTTTTTATTAGTTTTGAATTCTGTTGACTCCGCTCTCCCTCCACCACTTGGGTCGTCCTCTCTCCCTCCAGCTACTGGCTCCTCCTCTCTCCCTCCACCACTTGGGTCCTCCTCTCTCCCTCCAGCTACTGGCTCCTCCTCTCTCCCTCCAGCATCTGAGTCCTCTCTCCCTCCAGCTCCTGGCTCCTTCTCTCTCTTAAGTGCAATACTTGGGAGTACGTTCAGTTTCTGAAGCCAGACTTTTGCAACTCTGCTTAAATTCTGACCTGTTGAATAGACTTTTTCTAATCTTTTTTATTGTCATTTTTAGAATGCAGAAAACATGCTAAACAGACAATCTATATACGAATTATTCAGACATTGTGGATACGCGTGTTGTTGGTGTAAGTATTTTTTCATAGACCAAAATTACATACTTATATGTTGCTCTCGGTTACAGCATTTTTGGTCTGGACTCGATCCATTGAGGAGTAATTATGATCGGAATGTTCAGAAATCGTCAGGCCAATCAAATTGCCAGGGTGGGCTTTATACGATGATGGACAGATGATCTGCACTTACGTAATCATCACGTCATCAAAGAGCGCTTGGTTTGAACTGGTTTACAACAAAGATGACATTTGCTCACACTACTTATAGCCTGACTCAAAATCGGGATGGCTTCCTGGATACACACAAGGCTACCATATCGAAAAATATGACTAATATTGTTTAATCGTAGGTAACGTTAGTGTGGGAATGCACGTGTGTTAATCACACTGTATTTTAAACAGACTCACTATTGACAAATGAAAAACTTTGCAATCGAGGTTACTCTCATAGTCATATCATAAGAAGTAAAAAATTCAATAAAACAAGCTTATTACACCGCTGTCATGCTTTTTCGTGTTCTTGTACCGGTTGGAGTTGTAGGCTGATTGGTTGTAGGTCTATCCAATTGAGTGCAGAGTTTTTTTTTTTTTCTGGTTAGGTTAAGACACGCCTCATAATCAAAGTCCTATGGAGCAGTGTCAGACTCACATTCTGACTAGAATATGAGTATGACAAAGTCAGGCTAGTATTTTGCAACAAGGTATGAACATAACTCCAATATAATATTGAGGGAATGCACCTACAGCAATCTGTAGAAAAAGATATTCCTGTAGCATAGCAGCTTTTTTAGCATTTTTATTTTGGCCGCTCAGAAAATGGCAGAAGTGCCCTTTGTCATGTTATGAGGTTATGTGCCATTGAAATGATTTTGGAAACGTTATGTTAAGGTCTAAAAACTGTTATGGGGTGCCTTTAACCCTTTAAGACCGACGGGAGCGCCGGCGCTCCCGTTTGCGTGTGTCTGTTTAAAAGCCTATAGAAACTGAAACCAAATCGCTAGCTCAATCATTATTTTTGCATACAAAACCAGAGATGTAACATGTTCAGATCAAGCCTCCAACATGCCCATGTTGCGTTGTTTTCACCCTCTAATCAAATTTATGTAAACTAATTTATGTAAACAGTTCAAATCAATTCTGTATAGTTTTCAATTGTTTTATGCACGTTTTTCACATTGACAAGTTTGAGGTTGACATTTATCCATTTTTTGTATTTAATAAAATATGTTAAAAAAAATTAATTAAAATTGTTTTTCTTTTTGTTTATTGCACTTTTGAGATATTTATCTAGTTACTATTGATTTATTACAAACATAGCCTTCAAAATGGGAGAGTAAGGATTATTTTGATGTATGGCATATGAAAATCCTCAAAAGAACGACAGCACAGGATGCAAAAATACAAAGATATACTCTGGTGGAATTGTTCTATGGCAGGTCATAAAGGGTTAAAAGAGAAATCCGGCGGGTTTTCACATAGAGTTCCGTTTCTTGAGTTTTTATGAATATTTATGTATATGTTTTTATTTATCATTTATTTTTCAGGTGAGTCCCATTGAGATATTACATCTACTTTTCAAGGGAGCCCTGTGCAATGTGATTGATGTCTAGATAGATAATATCAAGATTGGATTTTGACATTTCTGCGACATAAGTCTAAAGCCGCGTTTCCACCGCAATTACCAGGAACTATTTGTCCCAGGAACTTTTTTCATAGGAACTTTTTTTGCCCCAGACCGGTTGCTTACTGCGTTTACACCGCGGTCTAAAGTACCGGGAAGATAGTCTGGTGACGTTGAACTGCGTGCGACTGCTCCTCCCAGTCTGCGCGTTTGTTTTGAGTTTTAAGTATGGAGGAGATTCAAGCTGTGCTGCTCTATTGGTTTACTAACGAGGTAATTAACAAAACGGCAGAAAAGAGACGAGCACTAATACTAAATCGTATTCAGAAAGCTCGTAATGCTAGATATAAAAGTAGACAACGTTTGTTATCAGCTATAGCCATAGGGGACATGACCGTGAAAAGGATGGGACGAACGCACGCCATCGGGCAGAAAGAACAAAATTGGTAAGAAATTAATCCACCAAAATTAACAAGAGTTGTGAATAATGTTATTATCGATTACATCAAATGTGACGTGCGCTTAACCAATCAGCATGTTCAGCGCACAAGTCCCACCCCGAAAGTTCCTGAACTCTGAAAAAGTACTACCTCGCCAGCAGGGACTTTCTGGGGGGGAAATTTTTACCCGGAACTTCATTTAGACCCTGGTTCCTGCGGTGTAAACACACCGAGTACCACCCCAAAGTTCCTAGTTCCTGGGGAAAGTTCCTGCGGTGGAAACGCGGCTTAAGGTTTACATGAGCATGGAAACCCTGATAGAAACCAATATTGCATAATGAGGCAGAACATAAATGTTTTTTTATTTATATAAAAGAAAAAGAAACAAAAAAGATAACTTACTTTCACTTTGCCAAGGCCAAGTGTCAGTCTGGATAATGGCATCAGTGGACACAATTTGTCCAGACGGTTCAGCCAGATGATTGTACTCTGCAACAGCTTCTGCCAGGCGTTTTTTGTCATTTAAAACGACTCTTTGTATCTTATGTCGCCTCTTGTTGCTATCTGAAAAAAAAATGTCACAGAGTATTCGTTTCTTAAAGTTGATTCAGATTTCACACGTATTGCTATAGATAAACTGTCAGGACAAGGCTCCATTTGCTGCATAGGTACAATGTACATTTTCTAAAGGGTCACAGTGTGTATGGTTAGGAACTGAAACATTAGAATTGAGTAGAATTAATAAGAACCTAAATATATGTGTATGTAACTGTGAAATACCTGTTTGTTTGTAAAGGTTTAGGCTGCGTACTTTAACGAGGACAGCCAACTCCTCCATCCGTGCCTGTAGTGCACCAAGGCTACCATCACCAAGTGCTACAATGCTGAAATTTAGCATAATTAGTAGGGATGTCCCGATCAGGTTTTTTTGCCTCTGAGTCCGAGTCATTTGATTTTGAGTATCTACCGATACCGAGTCCCGATCCGATACTTATATAATACATTTAAAAAAAATAAAGAAGAGCGAAAAAACAGATCTAGGATGTTCCTTATTTTTTATTTAATTCACCTTATTTTAACATTAAACAACTCTGTTAACAAACAGAGCACTTCTATGAGGTAGCTTGAACAATCAAGTAATAAATAACATAAATTCTTCACTTTTGGCCTTTAGTGCAACAGTAAATATAGAAAAAAGTCTATTATAAAAACAAATAGCACCTCAACTTAAAATACCCGGCAGGCATGTAAACAAAAAATAAAAAGTGTTTTAAAAGTGTATAAAAAAGTAATGAAAATATATATACATTAGGGGTGTAACAGTTCACAAAATTCACGGTTCGGTTCGATACGATACAGCAAAAAGAAAGAAATGCCTGAGACATTTCCTATTTATTAAAAGAAAAAATATTTTGAGTTGTCCTACATCTTGAAACTTTCAGGTTTATAAATGGGGGTAATCTTTGAAGGATGAACAAATAATGTTTTGGTAATCACATTAAAAATAACATTTAAATATATATTTATATAATATTTGAGTTTTGAAGTGCAACATTAAATCCATGTTCATTCACGGCACAATGTTTAACCTGGTTCCCACGTCAGCGCTGTTTGATCTAATAGAGATCTAGGTTAATAACGGAGAAATGAGAATGCTTCTCACTAGATCTCGTAGCAATGTTATTATTTCAGTGGCGAATTCAAATGTTTTCTTCACTGGATCTCTTAGCACAGTGTCGCTTGACCTCGCGCTGCACAGATGTTGCTGGTCCGAACTGATAAATGGTCCGTTAAGCACAATATAATGAGTAGCGCAGTTTCGTTCCGCTTTCATTACGTTTACCAGTTGATGTTGCGCAACGTTGTGGTGATCGCGCCAGCGCGGATTTTGTCGGCAGGAAAAATGGTCCTAGGAATCGTTCGGTTTGTATGCGTACCAAACTGGAAGCCTCGTACCGAAATGGTTCAATTACGAGTATATGTACCGTTACACCCCTAATTTACATATAGGCCTATCCGAGTCCTGATCGGGAGGTAACGTCCGATTCCGATCGAGTCTGAAACCACGTGATCGGGCCCGATTTCCGATCGCGTGATCGGATCGGGACATCCCTAATAATTAGTTGTCAATGTGCAGGGTTCTATGATGAAAGTTTTTAAATAACTTAACTGACCCTCTGCCCATTTATGCACATCAGCCCCCCACAGCTGCACTGTGTCATTATCAATGCCAAGCTCCTTTTTTGCAGCATTCAGGCTGTCCAGATGTTCTTTGTGTATCCTTACAGTCTAATATTAGTAGCAACAACTACAAAAACAATCAATCAATCCCATTTGTATGAATGTTGTTTGAGTTCATTATGACGATAACATTGTTGAAAAATTAACCTTTAAGTATCTCTGGCTTAAAGTGTGACTCATGTTTTCCAACTTCCTTTCATTCCACCCTAAAGCTAAGAGGGTAAGCATGTCTTTTCGTCCTAAATAAAAAAAAAAGCAGATTACAGATCATCTTTCCAGCTTTTTTCCTGAAAAGAAACTATTCCATTGTACTTATGAACAGTACACAGACAGGCACATATCTAGCCACTCCCACATACCTGGTTTAGACATGAACTTGGTGGTGATGTCTGCCCTGGACAAGAAACCGTTTACCTGTTCAACCTCTTCTCCGATAGTTGAACCCGCACCTTCCTGGAACGCGCCTCCCCAATTTAATCTAATAAGTTGAGACATTAGAAGTTGTTTATAAATGAACTATTGTAAACATACTAAATTAGTCAGTAAAGCTGAAATGTACCTTGCATTTCGCAGAGTGTGCCTTCGCATGCATAATTGAAAGAAAGGGGCGCATGGACAGCAGATTCCTGAGCTCAGGACACTGCTGAACCACCTTAGCTAAATAAGGAAAATATTTACAGGCTACATCTGAGCACAGGAATGAGATTGTTCCTGGGGCACTTTCTGCTAACTTTCTCTGGAGGAAGAGAGGGTACGCAAAAATCTCTCCTCTAAACATATTCAGTGCCCCAAGGAGGACCCCATGGCGGCAGACAGCTATTTCCAGTCCCTCCTCATCCAGTTTTCCTGAGTTTTTCCTGGAGGACTCCTTACCTGCTGTCCATGTTGAAGAACCAAATTAACCCTTTCCAGAGGCCTATACAAGGATTGTAATAGCATGACATGATTTTGAAGCCCTTAAAGGGGAACTGGAACGAAATAGGAAGTAAAGGTGATATAACAGATATGTTATCATTGTTTTTTGTGGTAGGACACTTAAAACTGCTGAAGTAGTTACAAGGGGGGAAAACAGTGATGTTAGTTTGCTGTTTTGTTACTAGGGCGCCGCCATCTTGAGTTTCAACGGTCCGTGACGTCACTGGCATGGTAGGCTACCTTGACAGCTCCAGCAAAATGGCATATCAAGAGCATAACAGATCGAAAAAAATTGTGATCTGTCCAACAAGCGAATATAACAATCAACCTCCTGTAAACAAGTTGCACTCACCCCTTCTCATTCCAGGGTTCTCAAGTATCACGCATTGGCCGTGAGACACACGCAATTCAACCAGTTCACACGCTCACACGCCACACTGTGTATTTCTCACGCTGAAAAGGCAATGCCAACCAAGTTGTCCTGCAAGCTTTATATATAACGTTGTATACGAGGCGCAGGCACACAAAGTGGAGTTTCCTGCCTCCAGCACGTATCTCGGCCAGATTGCGTTCGTTACAAAGCAACATAGATGCGTGAACATACGGAAGTTGACGGAACATTCTCGGCCACTGTACGTTCGTTTCGTTATAAGCAACAACATCGCGCGAACACGCGTCGTGATCCGATGGTCGTGATGGAGAAGGTAATTTGGAAGAAAGCTCGTCTAACATTTTTCTAGAACAGTTAATATATACACTCACCGGCCACTTTATTAGGTACCCCATGCTAGTAACGGGTTGGACCCCCTTTTGCCTTCAGAACTGCCTCAATTCTTCGTGGCATAGATTCAACAAGGTGCTGGAAGCATTCCTCAGGGAGTTTGGTCCATATTGACATGATGGCATCACACAGTTGCCGCAGATTTGTCGGCTGCACATCCATGATGCGAATCTCCCGTTCCACCACATCCCAAAGATGCTCTATTGGATTGAGATCTGGTGACTGTGGAGGCCATTTGAGTACAGCGAACTCATTGTCATGTTCAAGAAACCAGTCTGAGATGATTCCAGCTTTATGACATGGCGCATTATCCTGCTGAAAGTAGCCATCAGAAGTTGGGTACATTGTGGTCATAAAGGGATGGACATGGTCAGCAACAATACTCAGGTAGGCTGTGGCGTTGCAACGATGCTCAATTGGTACCAAGGGGCCCAAAGAGTGCCAAGAAAATATTCCCCACACCATGACACCACCCCCACCAGCCTGAACCGTTGATACAAGGCAGGATGGATCCATGCTTTCATGTTGTAGACGCCAAATTCTGACCCTGCCATCCGAATGTCGCAGCAGAAATCGAGACTCATCAGACCAGGCAACGTTTTTCCAATCTTCTATTGTCCAATTTCGATGAGCTTGTGCAAATTGTAGCCTCAGTTTCCTGTTCTTAGCTGAAAGGAGTGGCACCCGGTGTGGTCTTCTGCTGCTGTAGCCCATCTGCCTCAAAGTTCGACGTACTGTGCGTTCAGAGATGCTCTTCTGCCCACCTTGGTTGTAACGGGTGGTTATTTGAGTCACTGTTGCCCTTCTATCAGCTCGAACCAGTCTGGCCATTCTCCTCTGACCTCTGGCATCAACAAGGCATTTCCGCCCACAGAACTGCCGCTCACTGGATGTTTTTTCTTTTTCGGACCATTCTCTGTAAACCCTAGAGATGGTTGTGCGTGAAAATCCCAGTAGATTAGCAGTTTCTGAAATACTCAGACCAGCCCTTCTGGCACCAACAATCATGCCACGTTCAAAGTCACTCAAATCACCTTTCTTCCCCATACTGATGCTCGGTTTGAACTGCAGGAGATTGTCTTGACCATGTCTACATGCCTAAATGCACTGAGTTGACGCCATGTGATTGGCTGCTTAGAAATTAAGTGTTAAGGAGCAGTTGGACAGGTGTACCTAATAAAGTGGCCGGTGAGTGTATAGCCCATCGTATACATTATTATTGATGCAGTAAAAAACTCTACATCTAGGCTACTTTGCAACCAGGCCAGAAGCTTTGGCTCAGTTTGGCTAGCTTATGTTATCTGAAACTAAGGGAAATGTTAGTGGGTATGGGAAGGGATGAAGATGTATTTCTTCATTTTATTTATAATTATATATTATACTGTATTAATAGTATTTCTAGTTACATTAAGGCTACATGTATTAAAGCAGAGTGCTCTGGGTAATATTTTATATCCTGTCAAAACATAGCCTACATGAATCATTTTGTATTTGTATTTTTCAAAATATTATATTTTTATAATTAAAAAAAAAAATTTGCAAAAATATATTTTATCTTTAAAATCTTTTAAGATTTTATCTTTAAGACTAGACACATTCAAAATGCAAAAATATTTGTTTTTCCAAACTGGAGCAATTTGTTATATTTTTGTAATTTTAGTAGGCCTATATTTGTAATTTTTAAATATAACATTAAAGAGTATATTTGATGTGATGAATTGCTCTGTCATTTATCCGATTTACCAATTGTTATAATTTCAATTTGTGCTGGTTAATTATGAACAATGGGTAAAAAAGGGGGGCGGGGATGGACGGGGGCGTGGCTCCATCAGGGCTCCTCCCCTAACCGCATGTGATCTCACTCCAAGCTTTTGATCAAACTTGAGAACCCTGTCATTCACTCACATTCTTTTAACCCTCTGGGGTCTAAGGGGTTTTTGAGGACCTTGAGATGTTTTGACATGCCTTGACATATGTGTTTTTTTCAGTTGCTTATAAACATATTAAACGGATAGTTCACCCAAAAAATGTAAATTAAGTAATTAATTACTCACCCCCATGCTGTACCAACCCCGTAAGACCTTCGTTCATCTTCGGAACACAAATGAAGATATTTTTTATAAAATTTGAGAGCTGTATCACTCCTCCATAGGCTTTCTAAGGGATTGAAACTTTAATGCGCGAGAACTGAGTAAGAAGTAACAAGTAGTAGTAGAAGAAGAACGTCCTCTTCTCAGTTCTCGCGCATGTTTCGTGGAAATCTCTTGAACTCACGTCTCAGGCCCACAAGGAAGAAAAGGAATCGTCGAATAAAGTTGTTATTTTTGTTGTTTTTTTCCGCACAAAAAGTATTCTCGTAAAAATTCTCGATAAAATTATAGTTGAGCCACTGTACTCACATGGAATATTTAAACATTTTCTTCAATGACTTTCTGGGCCGTCAAGTTTCAATCCCTTAGGAAGCCTATGGAGGAGTGATACAGCTCTCAAATTTAATCAAAAATATTTTCATTTGTGTTCCGAAGATGAACGAAGGTCTTACGGGGTTGGTACAGCATGGGGGTGAGTAATTAATTACTTAATTTTCATTTTTGGGTGAACTATCCCTTTAATGGCAAAGTTGTCATTGCACTCTATTTAGCACAAACAGGGTTACCATAATATGTGAGCAACATGTATGTACATGTTTGTATTTTTGAAGGAATGTTGTTTATGCATGGTTATTGAAAAATGTTAAAAAAAATTAAAGCCTCTGAAATAAGGCCACAAAACACTCACTAAACATGTGTCCACAATACTTTTGACTAATGGACGTTGTTGCCTAGAATTTTTGCTTCAAAATGATCTGAAAATCATCCTGCCTAATCATTTATACAAAACAGTACATTGATTTAAACTTTTTAAGACACTTTTTGTCTGTGAAGGCAAAATGCGAGTGGGCGTGATTCTCACCTGAGTGGGTGTGATTCTCACCTAAGAAGACAAAGGCTTGCATAATAATGAGCGCATAATTAGCCTTTCACACAGGTGAGTCACTGGGTACCAAAGAATGCGAGGACCAAAGAATGCTATATACACACACATACATATATATATATATATATATATATACACTCACCGGCCACTTTATTAGGTACCCCATGCTAGTAACGGGTTGGACCCCCTTTTGCCTTCAGAACTGCCTCAATTCTTCGTGGCATAGATTCAACAAGGTGCTGGAAGCATTCCTCAGGGAGTTTGGACCATATTGACATGATGGCATCACACAGTTGCCGCAGATTTGTCGGCTGCACATCCATGATGCGAATCTCCCGTTCCACCACATCCCAAAGATGCTCTATTGGATTGAGATCTGGTGACTGTGGAGGCCATTTGAGTACAGCGAACTCATTGTCATGTTCAAGAAACCAGTCTGAGATGATTCCAGCTTTATGACATGGCGCATTATCCTGCTGAAAGTAGCCATCAGATGTTGGGTACATTGTGGTCATAAAGGGATGGACATGGTCAGCAACAATACTCAGGTAGGCTGTGGCGTTGCAACGATGCTCAATTGGTACCAAGGGGCCCAAAGAGTGCCAAGAAAATATTCCCCACACCATGACACCACCCCCACCAGCCTGAACCGTTGATACAAGGCAGGATGGATCCATGCTTTCATGTTGTAGACGCCAAATTCTGACCCTACCATCCGAATGTCGCAGCAGAAATCGAGACTCATCAGACCAGGCAACGTTTTTCCAATCTTCTATTGTCCAATTTCGATGAGCTTGTGCAAATTGTAGCCTCAGTTTCCTGTTCTTAGCTGAAAGGAGTGGCACCCGGTGTGGTCTTCTGCTGCTGTAGCCCATCTGCCTCAAATGTTTGAGTCACTGTTGCCCTTCTATCAGCTCGAACCAGTCTGGCCATTCTCCTCTGACCTCTGGCATCAACAAGGCATTTCCGCCCACAGAACTGCCGCTCACTGGATGTTTTTTCTTTTTCGGACCATTCTCTGTAAACCCTAGAGATGGTTGTGCGTGAAAATCCCAGTAGATTAGCAGTTTCTGAAATACTCAGACCAGCCCTTCTGGCACCAACAATCATGCCACGTTCAAAGTCACTCAAATCACCTTTCTTCCCCATACTGATGCTCGGTTTGAACTGCAGGAGATTGTCTTGACCATGTCTACATGCCTAAATGCACTGAGTTGCCACCATGTGATTGGCTGCTTAGAAATTAAGTGTTAACGATCAGTTGTACAGGTGTACCTAATAAAGTGGCCGGTGAGTGTATATATATGTATATATATATATATATATATATATATATATATATGTATTAGGGGTGTAACGGTACACAAAAATCACGGTTCGGTACGTACCTCGGTTTAGCAAAAAGGAAGAAATGCCAGAGAAATTTCCTATTTATTAAAAGAAAAAATATTTTTAAATAAGTGTGAGTTTTCCTACATCTTGAAACTTTCAGGTTTATAAATGGGGGTAATTTTTGAAGGATGAATAAATAATGTTTTGGTCATCACATTAAAAATAACATTTAAATATATATTTATTTATAGAATATTTATAGAATATTTGAGTTTTGAAGTGCTGGAAAACAAATGTGTGAAGTACTTGAAAGCATTTCACTATTCCAGCCAAACTGGTTACAGTTAGTGTTACTACATTAAATACATGGTGAATGTTGCTGATCTGTGGACTTAAGGACTATTACTAGTTCATCCACGGCACAATGTTTTTCCTGGTTTCCACGTCAGCGCTGTTTGATCTAATAGAGATCTAAGGTTAATAACGGAGACATGTGAACGCTTCTCACTAGATCTCGCAGTGATGTTATTACTTCAGTGGCGAATTCAAATGCTTTCTTTACTGGATCTCTTAGCGCTGTGTAGTAACAGTGTCGCTTGATCGAGATCGGCTCGCGCTGCACAGATGTTGATGGTCCGACTCCGTCACTCCGAACTGATATGCGGTCCGTGAAGCACAATATAATGAGTAGCGCAGTTTCGTTCCGCTTTCATTACGTTTGCCATTTGATGTTGCGCAACGTTGTGGTGGTCGCGCAAGCGCGGATTTTGTCGGCAGGAAAAATGGTCCAAGGAATCGTTCGGTTTGTATGCGTACCGAACCGGAAGCCTCGAACCGAAACGGTTCAATACGAATACATGTACCGTTACACCCCTAATATGTATTGTCCTCGCACTTTCTTGTGGTACCCAGTGGAAAAAGACAAAGGTTTTTCAAGATGTTTCCAACTCTAACTTTGAACCAATTCTGAAAAATACATATATTCTACAGAATTGGTTCAAAGTTAGAGTTGGAAACAACTTGAAAAACATTTGTCTTTATCCACATATTTTGTATGCATGCAAATTGTATAAAATCCTAATCAGAAAGTTTTGGAATATGTATCCTCTCCCCAAATTTGACACTTATAAAACACAACCAAAAAAATTACAATTTTAACAATATTTCATGTGTAATCTTTCTTTGTAAAAAGTATACGCATTTCAAGGGTAACATATGAGCAGAAATTGGAGAACAAAAGCTTATTTAATGTGGCAGTAGGCTGTTTTTACAGTAAAAACTTTAGAATCCATCCAAAACTAATCAATGTGTTGCGTCCTGAGGACGTCTTATGTAAAATGTTGTTGATATGTATTTTACTTTATGTGCTCTGTCTCTCTTCCTCACTCTGCTTGCCTTGCAGTTAATTAGCCACACCTGAGGCTCGTAAGGAGGGTTACACAGCTAGGCTATAAGAGAGCAGAGTGAACACTGCTTGAGGAGGTTCACTTCTCCTCTGCACCAGACTTGTGTTGTAGAAATTGAGTGTTAAACTGGTGTGTTGACCCAGTCTGTGAAGACTACCTTTTGTCTCTGTGTGTGTGTGTACTTTGCTGTGGAAAATTAGCAAGAAGGTTTGCTATCACGTAGTGACTTTTTTTTTCTTTGTAACTTTGTTCCAGTAATTAAAAGGTATTGTATGCAAAATCTTACATTTATGTTTTCTTTTACTCGTTATGGGGAACGGTAGGGAGATTGAGTCACCTTTTTATTTTACAACTCGTTCATCCCAGTTTTTGGTCAGTCAGGGAGTAGAGGGAAGCACATGTTGTTTATTTCTTTTTCTTTTAACTATACAGGGGCCCGTTTCAATAAGGAAACTTGAACTTGAACTTAAAACTTGAACTCTGAGTTGACTTACCCTGAGATGGTAAACTCTGAGTTTTCGGTTACAGAACAGCTGAAATGAGTTAGTTCAATCAACTCTAAGTTGCCTGACTCTGAGTTAAGCGTGTGCACCACAACTATAAAAAGCCATTATCAATGGAGCGCAGATATTACGAGTCACCATGGCAACAGCGCTACAAAAAGAGGAATTACTGTTATACAGTGTAGGGTGTAATTAATTACCAAGTAATCTAAATATTATAATTTAATTAAATGGATTACTCTTAATTCTTCTGTGATTTAAAATAAAATTGGATTTAATTAGCCTACATTAAATAGGCTACTGCATGAACTATAGAACAATTCAGTATAAAACAATAGTGGATTTAACATATATTTTTAAAAGGTATATTTTTAATGTAACCTTCTCCCTCTACACACTTTGGTCAATTCAAGAATAATTCATGCAATTGTATATTGTTAATTTTAAAGCATTAAAAGCAGTTTCTTGTCTCTCCTTGTATTGTTCAAGTGGTTGAGGTTGATATAGGATTTAGTAATTATTAATAAGTAAACCAATACTTTCTAAAGATAGTAATTATTACATTAATCTAATTACACTGTTGAAGATGTCATTTGTAGTTAGTAATTAATAACTATTTTAGAGTAACTTACCCAACTGTTATAATATCAGAGGTGAAACTGTAAAAACAGTATGTTATTTAACCTAATTTACAATCCAGGCATTAAAAGAATGTGGCAGCAGCTGAAAATAAAATATATAAACATAATTCCATTCATAATTCAAGGCTTGAGCATATCATGGGTGTAGGCCTGACTGTACAAACATTTGACATATTAAATAACTAAATAGCATCCAGTGTCTAGCAGTGCAGCAGCATATCTGGCTGAGGGAATTCCTGAGGGACTTCAGAGCCAGTCACTCCCGAAGATCCAAGGGCCTTCATAAAATGTAATGTGTTACATATACATATGTGTTATTTTTTATATAGGGTATTTTTGATATTTCCATTTATTTTACTTTGGGTTGGGTTTTTTGTTGGTCCCAATATATTCTGATGGTAATATCTCTCTTTTGGAGCCTCCTGTCCCAACAGAACCCCAGGCAGTAAGTAGCCTACTCAATACACCAATTATGACAAATAGTAGACCTAAACTTCATAAATAGTAGGGACACACTTCAGTGTGTAATGCCAGTTTAATTCTGTAGAATTTGTTTAGAACTACGGGAGGTGGAAAGAGTAATAAAATATTTTACTCAAGTAAAAATACTATTACTTTGATCAAATTTTACTTAAGTACAAGTAAATGTACCGGTCTAAAAATCTACTCAAGTAAAAGTAAAAAGTAGCTCATTTAAAAAGTAAGAGTAAAAGTTGCTGAGTTACTTGTTTAACTGCGGGGTGGGGTTCGCTCCCGTTATAACGTATGAGAGTTTCACAGTATGATAACCGTCTCAGAAAATATCAAGGTTTATGGTATTAAACAATTATTAAATATATAAACTGCAGTATTAAATTACGGTTATTATTATCATAAGTTAAAATGACAGTTAAATAAATTAAACATTTGTTCAATAAACATATCTAATCAACTAATTTCAATAATTGATTATGAATTAGATTAACAACTTATTTTTTATCATTAATAACTTATTAAAATGTTTAAAATAATTGAATTCTATGAAATGTTTTTTTTATTCAGATTTTTTTATTTTTATGATTAAATACAAATAATTTATCAAAAACGGTGGAAATCAAATAAAAGTTTAGCAAACGTTTTAATCCTTTTATTTTTTGGCAAAGTGCTGCAAAACAGATTTAGTCAATTAAACCATGGACAAACAATATATATATTCCTTAAATAATGTTTAGATAAATTGTAGTATTAATGTTGGTGTTTAAACACCGCTTCCTCTTTAAAAAAGGGGAGGAGACCGCAAGAAACTCTGGGTTTACTGAAGAAAACCTGCTCCCGACCAGGGGTGCGTTTCCCGTACAACTATGTAACTCGCTGCTTCACTACCATAGTACGATGCATCGTTGGAGAAATCAACTAGCTAGTCACGACTGTTTCCCGAAACCAATTGTCGCAAAGTATCGTTCAACCACGTTGGTTTATGACGTCTCCCCACGTGGTGGAGTAATAACTACTTTTAATGAAACTGTTTGAGATCCAATTAACGCTAGAATTTTTAAATATAAATTACAGACATGTCATCTGAGGACTATTTCAAATTTTTCTCAGTTATTTTGCTTTATTACCAGACTCAATATTTGGCTCGTTCTTACATAGAGCACGTTCGCACATGCGCACTCTTCAAACACGGTACTTAAAATCTTTTGACAAACTAAAAGTCGTAAATTACATTTGTATGTATTCTAAATAAAAGGCACAGGTTGCACTGAATGTCAGCTTGCTTATTTTGCTCAAGATAAGGATTTATTACGTCCAAATGTCATGCAATATAGAAATGATGCCTCTAACCACAGGTCGAGAGCTGTCGTTCAAACCACACAACTTTGCGATGCTGTTTGCGAATGGTCGTTGGAACGATGGTTTCGGGAAACACTGAGTCGTTGAACTATGCTGATAACGACGGAACTTGCGACCATAGTTGGCTAACGATGCTTTCGGGAAACGCACCCCTGGTTAGGTTCACAGAGTAAGTCACCATGGTAACTGACTCTGAGTATAAGTTACCTCTCTTTCAGAAACGGGCTTGACTTACTCTGCTTTCTCGGGTTTGATTTACCTCCCATTCTGAAACAGAAAACCCAGAGTTTCCCTCATTTCAGGGTTAACATACTCAGAGTTTTCACTTAACCTCCTTTCTGAAACAGGCCCCAGGTCATTTAGTTCTCCTTCCAACAGTAAGTATCTTTTGTTTGTTGTTTTGGTGGCCTTTTCCTGAAGATTTAATTCCCCCATTTTCTTTGTCTGAATACAATAAACCTTTTGTTTGGTTTACATCAAGTGTTGGCTCACATTTCTGGGGCAGAGGACTGAAGGGAAACTTCACACCTCGATTTTTTTTATTTCTTATTATTATTTAACCTTGTTACCTTCTCCCAACCCTAGACTGGGAGTAATTGTAACAAGTGGGGGCTCGTCCATCCGTCAATTGGCTGCTGGTAAGTACTCTCTTCTCTCAATATTTGATGTAGGTGGGAAGGAAAGTGTAGTGGCCATTAAGATAATGGAGTTTAATTTTACTGAGTTTACTCTTTCTCCTACTATTGAAGCATTTAATCACTGTAAGAAAAAGGATCTAGTGTTAATAGCAGATTTCTTTAATATTTCTGTAAAAAAAAGACGTTACTAAACAAGTACTTAAGGAGAATGTATATGAGAAATTGGTAAATGATGGTATTTTGCCTTGAGATGATGATGGCACAGAAACTGAGGTTCAGTATGAAGCATCATTGGAAGTTGCAGGAGTGAATCTCAGCCCTGAGTCAGCCATGTCTCAGCATCCAGCAATTGTGTTGAAGTTAAAAGAATTGGAACTTGCAATTAAAAAACAGGAATGTGAGGCAGAAATTATAAAGCTTTGTGTAGTGGAAAGGCAGGCTGACCGAGATATTCAAATCCGTAGATTAGATCTAGAATCAGAGCGCCTGGCTAGAAACCCTGTACCACTTCCACGTACTAGGCCCCCATCAGTCGCATCACCCTTAACGGCTCATGGTAGTACCGTTACAGAGGATTTTTCTCATGCTCCTCCTAGCAATTATTTCGATGTTAGTAAGTATATAAGACTTGTACCTCCATTCAGGGAGACTGAAGTTGATTCGTACTTTGTCGTATTTGAGCGAGTCGTTAGTAAATTGAGATGGCCTAAAGATATGTGGGCTTTATTACTCCAGTGTAGTCTAACCGTAAAAGCTCAGGAAGTTTGTTCGGCTCTGCCAATTGAAAGCTCTCTTGACTATGATATTGTTAAGGCTGCAGTACTGCAAGCGTACAAACTCGTCCCTGAGGCCTACCGACAGAAATTTCGTGGTCATTTGAAAACAGTCAAACAAACGTATGTTGAGTTTGAGTGAGAGAGAAGAGTTCTTTTTGAAAAGTGGTGTTTTTCTAGCAAGGTTACATCCTTAGAGCATTTACAGGAGTTGATCTTGCTAGAGGAATTTAAACATTGTCTGCCGGCAAATATCGTAATGCACTTGAATGAACAAAAAGTGGTTTCATTGGCGAGTGCTGCGGTCTTGGCAGATGAGTTTGTGCTGACTCACAGAAATGTGTTCTCAGCCCACACATCTGCCAGGTCTCCGTTTGCGAATGTGGAAAGCTCAGCAGCACCGCGTGCTGTAAATTCTAGTGAATTTAGTGAATCTAAATTTGCGCGAAAGCCTACGAACAGTGATGATAGGCGAGTTTGTTTTTTCTGTCTCGATCCAAACCATTTGATTGTGGACTGTAAGGCTTGGAAACAAAAAACGTGACTTCCAAACCCAAAAATGTAGCACTTATGCACACCATGTGTAATGGCAGCTCTCTTAGTGGAGAGAGTTATCATCCTTTCTTATTTGAAGGCACAGTCTCCCTGTCTCCTGATTCTGGTTTTAAACCTGTAACAATACGAGACATGGGTGCTGCTCAATCTTTTATATCTGAGCGAGTATTGCCTTTTTCTGCTGACTCTTTTACGGGTAATGACGTGTTGATTCAGGGAATAGAAATGCACTGTGTGAATGTGCCACTTCATACCGCGTATTTAAGGTCATGCATTGTTAGTGGTATAGTTAGTTTAGGAGTACGTCCACTGTTGCCAATAGAGGGTGTTGATTTGATTCTGGGGAATGACCTTGCGGGTGGCGTAGTCTTTCCTAGACCAGTTGTATCGTATAAACCAAGTGCTATACAAAAATCGGATCTGATACACTGTAAATGTAATTAGTTGACCTTACTTAAAAAAAATATGCAAACTCGTTGCCTCAAAAAAATTAAGCATAGTAATCTTAAGATTAGTGAGTTAGAAAAGCTTGTTTATTTTAAGTGTGCAGTACAAAATCAAGTGGTACCACCAACACTTTTTTTTTATGTTCACATAACTTAATAGCCATGCTTAGTGTTAACTTAATTTTTTCATTTTGTGTGGATTGCTTGATATACATTTAACCCCACTTAGAATTACTAAATACCTACAATTTAACACTTTTGGTTCTGCTCACTTATTTTTCAAGTTCATTTAAATTAAAGAAACCAATTTCCTTGAATGGATCTTTGTTGCAGTTGCCCAGGTTTGGGTTGGGTCCTTTTCGCTCCCCCATATCTTATCTATTTTTGCTGTACTATCTAATAAAGGCAAACACACCACAAGCATATACTTTAAAAGAACACTCACTGGATTGATTCAGCTCAATTACAACATTTATTCAATGAACATTCAAGTATTCAAGTACAAAACAGCAGCTAAACAACAAAGTTGTGGTTTGAGTTAACTGTAGAAAATTGTAAAATGAAAAATAAATAAAAAATAAAACCACATTTCTGTAAGATAATTCTTTGCATGTAACAGTCTCCCAATATTAAACAGGTAAACACCACATAACTACAGAATTTAGGCTAAGTGCATGCAAAATCAGTGCATTTATGATCAAAACTGAAAGTCCTTTTGTGTCTTAGACGTACACTCTCACACATCCTCACACTCACTCACACACATCCTCATACGCTCACTCTCACACACATCCTCGCATACCACGTCCTCACACACACTCACTCTCACACACGACATTCCTCATACGATCACTCTCACACACATCCTCACATACCACATCCTCACACACACTCTCTCACACACACGACACATCCTCATACGCTCACTCTCACACACATCCTCACATACTATGACTCACATCCTCACACTCACACACATCCTCACATACTATGACCCACATCCTCACACTCACATCCTCTAATACACTTACTCACACTCACACACATCCTCTCATACACTTACTCTCTCACACACATCCTCACATACACTCTCACACATCCTCACTCTCACTCTCTCACCCACATCCTCTCACTCTCTCAAACACATCCTCACACTCACACAAACAGGTAAACACCTGATAACTACAGGAATTCAGTGTATGCAAAATCAGTGCATTTATGATCAAAACTGAAAGCACAACAAATGCTTTTGTGTCCCAAATTGAGTAGTCCAAGGATTAAACCAAAAAAAAAAAAAACATCACCCCTTGGGGTTTGTATTTAACTATTAAAAGTTTTCCGAAAACACAAATGTAAACAGGACAACCTTGTAAGGTTCTTTTCTGACATTATCATCCAATAACTAACAACTCTTTGCAAAACAAGGTGGCGATATTTCCACCATTAGCATACCTGCATAACATGGTACGGTACTGACTTTAATGGAATTTTTCTTTTTTTAATTGAGAAATTTTAATTAAGCGAGAACAGTTGCATGAAAGCATCAAAATTTCTCTGATAACAGGAGAACAGGCTGCAAAGCTTACAAAGTGCTATGTGACAGCTAACGGCTCTTTACTGTTCTTCTAACCCAGAAGACTGTTCTTCAGAGTTAACAGTTTTGGTGGGAGGTTTTTCATTCCCAGTCCAAGCATCACAGTCTGAATGAAGTTGAGTGTATTTGCCATGCATTTTGGGTAATCCAAATGCAATGCATATGTAAGCCCAAACAACAAACAACCTGCCTGAGGGAAGTTTTTAATATGATCCATGACAATACCTCCCTCCAAAATGATGGCAGTGGAGATGGGCTGGAGGTCCACTGAGCTTTGACCCTCGTGAGGATTATCTTCATTGACAACTGTCAGCACACCAATAGTGATGCATTTTAGGGCCTCGTCTCTCGCTGTCTCCTACAAAGACACACATTCTTCAGCATTGCATTTTTTTAGATTATAAAACATTAATTTTTAGTGTTGTAATGGTATCAGAGAATATGGCTTTAAATGTTTTCACACTGAATTTTTACAATAAAGCAAACTAAATATTTTTGGTGTGGTTAAACTAAAGATATATGGATTTGCAACAAGGTCTATACATTCTTTAACAGTGACACTGACTTTTCAACCTGTGAAAAAAAAAAGCTTTAGTTCTACGGAATAGAACTGTAATAGAACTGTGTAAGAACGGTTTTTTGAATAAAGGAAAATTACTGTAATTTTACGTGTTGGTTATTTTCTGTAATTTAAAAAAAATACATCAATCACTGTACAAAATGTGTATTGTATATCAAGCAGATAGAATTACATCTATGTCAACACAGGTATAGTTTTATATTCATGTGAACCAAACTTTTTCTTATGTGCAAGTACTTACAGAGCAGGTCTTGTAGAATTCTCTGGAGTCATCACCGAGTAAAATGGGAATGCCTTTGAGGACAACAGAGCGAAGTACCGTCACGTCTGGTGTCTAATGATACACAGAGAGAGAAAAGACCAGTTAACAGAGTAATTTTCAAGGCACAAGCAGACAGGAAATAAAATAGGTTGGCCTGGATCGAGTCATTAGAACTTGATTGATGAACTATCATACACATCAAAAGCAAAATGAACCTACTTACCATCCAGCTCACGTGCTGCATCAGCTCCTTGAGTTTCTGGCCAACAGTTCCCTTTTTTGTTTTGAAAAGTTCAATGAAACGTGGGGCATACTGGTCCAGAGCCTCAAAGAAGTCTCCCTCAAGATTCTTAGTGGCGACTCTATTAAACTCAGCAAACACCTGAAAATGTAGAGAGAGGGGTGGGTAGGGATGGAGAGGTATTAACATTCCAACAAGTGTTTGGATTTCTAGCCACACACCTTGAATTTATTTTGATTTGATTTTTTTGCATTTTATTGGTTGAGAACAAAAATAGCTTACCTGTCTCTCGGTGAAGAGTGCTGGCCATCGTTCAACCATGTTCTGTACAGCAGGCTCCTTTTTTACAATTTCTTGTCTGCGTAGTGGGAATGATTGGTCCATCATTTTTGAAACAAGAGTGCCATTTGGTTGTTTTTTCTTCATTTCTTCCACTAGAACCATTCTGGCATGTTCAAGGCTTGTTTCGTCATGTCCTTCAGGTAAGTTAGGCAGGTAGTTTGCTTCACCTCTTTTTGGCCGTTTGATATTCTTGCTTGAGGATTCTCCCTCTGGGTTCCCTTTACTTCTTTTGCCTCCATTGATTGCTACCTCCTCACATCCAGCTTTTCGAAGCTTTGTGCGATAATTGGCCATCTTAAATTTAAGGCTGTTTTTCCAGCCATACCATCCGTGTGGTCCAGGTTCAGTGAGGCAGGGGTGTTTGCTAATCAGTGCTTTTGCAACACTGCTGAAGTCACCATCTTCAGGGTAAGCCTTGAAACTATACATCGTCTCAGCAAGCTTTTCAAGTATGTCATGCTTCATATCTCGCGGTAGAATCATGCGCGTTTCATCTTTCATAAAGGCAAGATCTGCCTGTCTGAGCCTATACTCAACGTCAACTGAGAAATTGGGTATGTCAAACAGGACAGGATCTCAGTGTCTGCTGTGCTGCACTCAGTGTCTGATGTTGTGGTGGGTGATGACAATGCTGTTAATTGGAGAGTCACAAGAGGGATGATTTTGATTGTAGCTCTCTCAGGTAAATCAGTCATTTCTGTCAAATTGCAGAGGGCATTATCGAAGTCTTGATCTTCATACTACAGTTTAAAGTCATACTGCAGTGACAGTTTATCCACCAGTTGAACTTTGAATTCTTCAATGGACTGTGGTCTCTTATTTAATGTCAGCTTCCTTATATCATCTTCAGCGATGATGACTCTCAGCAACAACCTCTGGTCCATTTTGATAACTTTTTGACTCAGCATAAAATGTGCCGTTTAAGTGTGACAAGCTGCTTGTCTCGAACTCTGTAAAGTGAAATGGGAAAAACATAATTTAGTTCAGACAACTGAGTGACAGAGAATGTAGACAAATGGCTGCTACAGAGCTCGTATGCTCTAAGATGCTCATTGTACCACGATGTCATGAGTCTGCAGACAAATAATATGTCTGTATTGATCACCACAATCTTTGCTATTTGTCTGAAATCTGGGAGCCCTGAGCACGAACCAACGGAAATGACCATATTAGCACTGTACTTAATGCCATCTGTTCAAACAGAAGCTGCTTCAAGGACTGTGTTCTGGTTATTATTCCTGAGATAGAGACAGTTCTTCACATTTTCAGGAAATGAATCAACCATTACAGACTTCACTTTGTTAATTTCAACAGATGGCTTGAAAAAGGAGGTAGCAGCTAAATGGAAGGCAATCATATGCTGGTGTCTGAGAGCTAAAGAAAGGGGTATGTTTTTGAAGTTGTGAATGTGACGCACAGCTTTCTTGAAGAACTTGTGTGTGCCTTCAAAGCGCATTGTCCACACATCACACAATGGACCAAAAGTTTGAATTAGTTGGGGGTAGTGCTCAATGTAATGGTGCTTCGGTCGTAGCTTCTCGTCTGGGAAAACTTTCAGAAATATATCTCTATGTTCTGCAATCTTGCAGTCAAGAAAGCCCACTGACTCCTCTGAGAAGCTTGCAGACACTGACAATTCCACTACATCTTTTAAGTTCATTAAAACCTCCCAGGTTTCATCCCCCTCAGGAATGTGATGACCTATCAGTAGTGGCAGAAGGCGGATGAGGGTCCAATTTTCATGACCATTTCCTCCAATGGTTGCCTTGGAAGCAAAGTTCTTTGCGATAATCTGGGGTTGGTTTGTTCTGTCTGAAAATGTATATGGAAACTGTTTAATAGCCACATTCAGGATTTCAAGTGAGAAGTAGCCCTTTGATATTAGTGCCTTCAAGCACAAGGCCAGTTCAAACGGAACAACACCCTCCAGAAGATCGTGCAAAACATCTGGAGGGTAACCATTGACATGAAAATGTTCCAAGCTTTCACTAAGTGGGCAGCTTCTTTTCACACCATATTGTTGAGCCATGGTAGGATCCTGCAATACATCTTGCACCTGTCTATCATGGTTTTCTTTTGTTCTTGGTTCAAATGAGCCTGTCCGCACTTCCTTGTGTTTTATTTCCTCCCGTTTGGCCATACAGAATCGGCACATCTGACTTACTGTGAAGCTTTCAAAGAACCCTCCCAAAGAATGGGCAGCTAAATTATCTGCTTGAACAAATAATACCGTGCCTTTTATGCTGGCTCCTAACTGTTCAACATATACACCCTGTTGCTCAAGAAAAACAAGGTCCTGAATGAGTGGGTAGAGAATTTCACCATAACTATGGTCTTTGAGACTGCTCACCTTGCACAGTAGAGCAAGCTGAATGGTATGAATGGTAAGAGAGGAGCGATATTTAGGGTGTAGATTTCCAAGTACCCAGTAAATGGCACATAGCTTGTGTTTCTTTCTGGAGGTTCCCAAGGGGTTAGCCACCTCAAAATCATCTATGTACAGGCAAAGAGCAATCCTGAATTCTTCCTCCGTCAAGAGAGAATTGTCTTTAAACCGGGAACCATCCCTGTGAGATCTGTATCCTTGAGACAAATTTGAGTCAGGTGACATGGCCTTATCTAAAATGTCTCCATTGTTTAGTAATGCCTGGAGCATTTTTAGTATGGGGATATACACAACTGTCTGCCTGTCATTTTTAAGGACAAACTCAACAGGTGTTACCACTGAGAATTCTTTTGAAATGTAGGATGTTCACTTGCTAGTGGTTGACAATGACCCCCCAGTAGAAGTGAATTTCAGGAATAGATTATTCTCAGTAAATACTTTAGCTATCTCACTCACTAAAGAGTCATCAACATCTCCACAATGTTGATTTAATATTTTTCCAACAGATGAATGGAACAATGGCTGTGAAAGCACATAAATTTGATTGATCTGCTCTATAACTTCTTGCAGGGCATTTTCAGAGATGTTAAGAATTGATGACATTTTCAGAAAAAGAGCAGCTACATTATGTTCCAACTGACTCTCCAAGTTCTCCACATCTTCACTAAGCAGTAACCTCAAACTCAACCTCATCAGTTTCAGGGGCACTTTCCTCGGGTTGAATATTTACATGAGGTGGAGGTTCCTCAGGTTAATTTTGCGACACAATTTCAGGTTTGAATGCCATCTTATTGTGGTCTTGATGTTCTTTGCTTTTATGAGCATTAAAGGTTGAATAAACATTGCTCTGAAAGTCACAGCCTTGATATGGACAAGAAACCTTTTGCTTCAGCTTCAAATGTCTTCGTAAATGAGCAAAAAAGTCAGCCTCAGAGCAAGGCTCCACAAAGTCACACAGCTGGCAGTGGAAAGCAGTTTCACCCACGTTCCCTGGGTCCTTTTGAGTGTGCCATGTTGATAAGTGGACTTTGAGTGCATTGAAAGATTTAAATGTGCACAGGCATTCCTTATGAAGGCATGTGTAGGGACTGGGCTAAGAGTGAATCTGAATAAATAAAAATATCCGTGCTAAAGTCCCAAAAACCTTCAGGCACCGAAAGACTGAATTTTACACACACACACACACGAGCCCTTCCCTCCCCCAACACACGAGGGAAGCTCCTGTTATGAGACTTTATAACCCATCGGAATGTCGCAGAATGTCTCTGAACAAAGAGACGGACATTTCTGTTGTGTAAAGACATAAAAACCATTAAATATATTTTGTTAAATGTATGTGTTTTTCCCCGTGTCACAGTGAAATATCTTTGTTTGGCCACGGCATAAATAGACATTAGAAATACCCTCTTTATGCATTTTAAATACCTCTGTATTTTTCCTTTAACTTTCATTTGATGTGTTTGACACCTCTAAAATGCTCATGGAACGGGCTATCTGAATATACACAGAGATATAAAGTAAAGTGTATTTTTAATAGGTTTTACCGCCATTGAAGATTCAAACTGTTAAACTATACACCCTCCTTGAACACACCCCTGTACCACGAGGGGCATGTTCTCCCAAACAAAGGACAATAAACCAAGGGTTCCCGCGTGCACCATCCATTCCCCGATTGGCCAGCCAACAGGAAGGGGATGGAATTCTACAAGGCGATAAATGTAGGAGCGCGGCTCCGCCCAACTCTCTCTTGAACTTTCCAGCACGTCAGAAACATGTAATTCACGCGGAGGTCCCCTCAGGGGATCAGATCATATCCTGGATCTTTTCTTTACTTTCTAGCCTAAAATCTGTTTTCTGTATTCAACTTGTTTCACTTCCACGAAGTGACATGACCTGAGCCGAACTATCTCCGTTGGTAATGTGACCTAAAAGACTTCCGACCGCTGTTCAAAGACTCGCGCCGCATCACGTGACTCCACGGAACCAAGGACTCAGCTCACGTACGCAGCTAAACCATGCGGGCCGCACGCGCACGGAGAACAAAAGATCTGCCGTCCAAAACGCGGCTAGACCATGCAGGCCGCTCAAGGAACGCAGCAACACATGAGAGAACCCTTCCACATGCAAGTAAATTTGGGTTACCCTGTTTTCAGAGCATTAAGAATGTGTTTTCGTGTTGTTTCAGGAAAGTTGACTGTCTAGGTGAAAGTAACCCTATCCCTATCTCTCTCTTACTCGCTCTCACGCGTGTAATTTATCCATATCTCTATATCTCACACACTTCCTCGTTCATTGATGTCTTATTGTGTTTTGTATGTCTATTATGTTTGTAAATATATATATATATATATATATTCCATGGCAACCGTAGTAAATATATAAGTAGACATGCCTTTATTAAATCCATTATATTCATGTGATTGACGAACTGTGTTGTTTTGCTCATTTTCAAGTCCCTTAAGTGCCAAAGATCTAATTTATGCTACAAGCTTTACAAATGAAAGATACTTTAAAGAGTATGTGTTTATAGGGCGGGAAACCCAATTCTTCTGGCCAGAGAATTGTGTTTCCTGAAATCCTATACAGTAAGGTGATATCGTGGATCCCCACAATATTATTCTGGCAATTGAGCTAATTAATTTTGCCTGTTTCGTAAGACGTGATCAGTGTAATTAACTGTAATCAACTTGTAGTTAAAATGCAAGGATACACAGTTAAATATGCAGGTAAAATTACATCCTCCCTTAGAGGGAGATTTATTAACATGTAAGACTGATCTAATCCAAACATGTATGAATAATTATTAATTATCAATTATTAATTATGATATGCAAATTCCCCATGGATTAGATCCGCCCATAGACCTTACAGCATGGTAGTGGTGATGTTCGAGTGTGGCACCCATGTTTTAAACGGTAATGCTTAAGTAAATACCCCCTCTTTTCAGCACAAAATGTGCAGTGCTTACATGTCCACTGCATAGGAAACGGTCAGTCTTTTTGAAGAATCTGAAAAGAAATAAAATATCATTTTAGCATCAAGCCTAGCAACATAAAAAGACAAAAACACTAACATGCAGTATTAAACTTAAAATACCAGAGCTATAGGAAAAACTAAATCCTTGCAAAAATCTAATTATCAAGCTTTTAATCACTGAACTTCTTTAAGACAAGTGAACACATCAGTACAAATGGTAAATAATAAGTGGTAAATTACTCACTTATGTGGTTAGAAATCAAGGGAAATGTAGTCCTGGGTATGATGGACTATAAATCAAACCCACAGTATCTATAGAGACAGTCCAGAAATACTAATTACATAAAAAAACTTAGAAAATGAAAATATGCACAACATTTTCTGTATGATGAAATATACTATAATGATGAATTAATTAACACACAATTTTCTTAAATTGATTTGCTTTTGTTGTAATCCAATTGCTCTGAAGTTAGCATAACGTTTACTTTAGCATGCAATAATAATAGTAATAATAATAATAATAATAATAATAATACAGTTATTAGTTGAAAATACCTTTTTATTGCTGGGATCATGGAATAATCTGTGGATTGATTACCACCAGCTTGAGCCTGGAAGGGGACCATTAAAAAAACAATACAACAATTTAACACAACCAAAGAACACCACAAGTTAATAGCAGGTTGATAAAAACTAATTAAGGTCAATTTACTATTTTTAATAAAATACAATGTTTGCATTTACAGTGTAGAGTTTCCCGTCCGTTTTTCCTGCCTGTGCAGTAACCCGTGCCCAGTCAAAGAGATTTGCGGAAGTGGTGGATATCTCAAACTCCTTTTTGAATAATGAGCCTGACTCTGTGGAGTGTGTCCTGTCTGTTACCCCATACCCTGACCGTGATGTAACTGTACATGAAAATGTAACCTCTGAAATTCCTCTAAAGGCAGGTAGAGAATTCTTAGCTACAGCACAAAAAGCAGACCCCTCCTTAGCCAAGTGTATAGCGGCTGCAGATGGTACTACCCATGTGCCTAATTCGGGTGTGGTTTTCTTCTGGGAACGTGGGTTGTTAATGCGTCGGTGGAAACCCCAGCAAGAGGACTTAGGCTGGCAGGAAGTGCAGCAAATTGTAATGCCTGTTGGTTATCGGCAACAGGTCTTAAAACTTGCCCATGAAAATGCTTTGTCTGGACATGTTGTTATAACAAAAACTTACCATCGCATTACTAGTTTTTTTTTGTTTTGGCCTGGTCTCAAATCAGCAGTTTCTAAATTTTAATAATAATAATTCGTTACATTTATATAGCGCTTTATCTGGGACCTCAAAGCGCTTTACAAGGAAGGGGGGAATCTCCTCAACCATCAATGTGCAGCATCCACCTGGATGATGCGACGGCAGCCATATTGCACCAGTACGCCCACCACACACCAGCTTACTGGTGGAGAGGAGACAGAGTGATGAAGCCAATCAGTATACGGGGATGATTAGAGGCCATGATGGACAGAGGCCAATGGGCAGATTTGGCCAGGATGCCGGGGTTACACCACTACTCTTTCAAAAGACATCCTGGGATTTTTAGTGACCACAGAGAGTCATTTTGTAAGTCATGTCATACTTGTCAGCTGGCAGGAAAGCCCAACCAGAAGATTCCTCCTGCACCTCTCTATCCTATTCCAGTCGTAAGTGACCCGTTTCATCGCCTAATTGTAGACTGTGTTGGACCGTTACCCAAAGCTAGGTCAGGACACCAATACATTCTAACCATAATGTGTGCTGCGACTCGCTTCCCAGAGGCTGTTCCGTTACGCACGTTGAAAGCTAAGGTTGTAATCAAAGAACTACTCAGGTTTTGTTATACTTTTGGATTGCCAAAAGTAATTCAGAGTGACCAGGGGTCAAACTTTACCTCCAGGGTTTTTAAACAAACACTAGAAACCCTTGGTATTTGCCACCAAACTTCTACAGCATATCACCCTGAATCCCAAGGTGCACTTGAGCGGTTCCACCAAACCCTTAAGACAATGTTACGACGATTTTGTGTGGAAACTGGAAAAGACTGGGTAGAGGGTCTTACTTTTCTAATGTTTGCATTAAGAGAATCTGTGCAGGAGTCCCTAGGCTTTAGCCCTGCTGAGCTGGTGTTTGGCCACACAGTCCGTGGCCCTCTAAAACTGTTAAGTGAACAGCTGCTGAATCCAAGTTCCAAAGCTTTGCCTGTTGATGACTACGTCACTTCTATTCATGAGAAACTCCACAGTGCCCAAGCTCTTGCAAGACTTCATCTGTCTACAGCGCAGTCTAAGATGAAGGCTTATTATGACAAGAAGTCTGTGAAAATAGATTTTACTCCTGGTGATCCTGTCATGGTTCTGCTTCCAACTCCTGGTTCTATTTTGCATGCAAATGTCACCGATGTTAAGGCCTTGGGTTGTTTACCACACTCCGGAGGAGCAGACACCAGAGACAGACAACCAAAGTGGATTTAAAAGGTAAGTTTTTATTAAGTTTAAAAAGGGATAAAAGCAGGAGCCGGGACGTTCGTGGCTGTGGCTGTGGCTTTGGGGAGACGAGGGGAATGCTGGTAGGTACTTTTCCGTTCTTCAGGTAAGTATATCCCTCTCCGGGTGGCTCGTGGGACAGACAGTGACTTCTCTCGTCGTCAGACTCGTCGAATAGCTCGTAGGACAGACAGTGACTTCTCTCGTCGTCAGACTCGTCGAATAGCTCGTGGGACAGACAGTGACTTCTCTCGTCGTCAGACTCGTCGAATAGCTCGTGGGACAGACAGTGACTTCTCTCGTCGTTAGACTCGTCGAATAGCTCGTGGGACAGACAGTGACTTCTCTCGTCGTCAGACTCGTTGCATAAGCTCATGGGACAGACAGTGACTTCTCTCGTCTTCAGACTCGTCGAATAGCTCGTGGGACAGACAGTGACTTCTCTCGTCGTTAGACTCGTCGAATAGCTCGTGGGACAGACAGTGACTTCTCTCGTCGTCAGACTCGTTGCATAAGCTCATGGGACAGACAGTGACTTCTCTCGTCTTCAGACTCGTCGAATAGCTCGTGGGACAGACAGTGACTTCTCTCGTCGTTAGACTCGTCGAATAGCTCGTGGGACAGACAGTGACTTCTCTCGTCGTTAGACTCGTCGAATAGCTCGTGGGACAGACAGTGACTTCTCTTTGCTTCCTGCAAGGAGCAGACAGTTTGACAGTGAGACGGACAGCAGTAAGGGGAACAGAGACGAGGTACTTTACCAGCCTTCGCTCTCGTTCTGTGTGTGATAGAACGGCGTCGTTGGGAGAAATAGTGAGACTGGACTTTCTTTAGTGTGGGAAACAGTGCTCGTGGATGGTGGCAATAAAGGTGTGTTGCTTTTCTCCTCCGCACCATGCACACAATCTCAGGAACCTGGACACAGCTGAGGGGACAGATCAGTTCGAAAGAATCTTCAAAGTTATAGGTCAATTTTATCCATCAGAGACTCAAAGAAACCACAGTTGTTCGATCTCACCACACTCGTGCATAAATCACTCTTGTAAAGCTCCACACGTGTTATGTTTCACTCTTTCAGACACTGCAAACTCACTCTATCTTCACAGCGATTAATCAACTCGTTTCTCTTCTCTTCATAGGATGGATGAACCAAAGAATAGTAGTCTCAGAAAATGAACATGGATTCAGCGATCTTCCCAGCCGTTACTGTTACTGTCAATGGATAACACACACTGCCCACAAACACAGGTTAGTAGTACACTGGTGATGGCAAATCTTTACATGTGGTTTTTTCTCCAGAAGGTGAATCATAAAAAGGGCACTTAACTTTTCCTCTGTGAATCACATGAATCCTGCAGTGGGTTTCCACTCTCTTTTCTGCCAGTCACTCTCCTTCTTCTAGGAAGTTTTCCCCACTTACTTCGTTGCGTTGCTGTTCGGGGTTCCTTAAAAGACTCACTTAATGAGCATACCTCGGGGGACTCAACATGGACCACCGATCAGGTCTTAAACCTCAGCTTTCTGCACTTGCCGCCGCTCACTGTCGCTGCTGTAATCCACTCAGGCCTTTGTGTGTCGCTTTCCTACTGCCAGAGCATAACTCTATCTGTGCTTCAAGCCCCTCTCTTTGTACTCCTTTTTTTCCCGGGCATGTGGTTCAATGAAGCGCTACTCACTGGCTTCAGCTGGCGCTCGTTAGGGGCGGCGGCCATGATGTATAAACCTGGAGCCGGCCCGGTGTTACACCGATATCTCTCCCCCCTGGAAACGAGTCAACAATTTTTTTGTTCCTAGTTTCTCTGGTCCATACCAGGTTGAAAGGAAGTTAAATGAGTCAAACTTTCTGATTGCGACCCCAGACCGCAAATGTAAAAGCAGTGTTTGTCATATAAACAGGTTTTAGCCTTATGTAAACAGGACTCATACTGAATTGACCGTAGATCCAACTGTGGTCCATCCGCTGGCGTCCTCTGTTGCGGCAGTAGGTGTAATAGCAAAGTACTCCTTGGAGGAAGATGGTTTAATGTGTAAAGATGTACCAATTTCCTCTACGCGGTTAAACAACTCTGCTATAATGAAAGATCTCCCACACTTCCTTTCTCACCTAACTAATGAGCAAACTTGTGGCTTAGTTGAATTACTTTGTGCCTTTCCTACCTTGTTTAGTGACGTGCCAGGTAGGACTACTGTGTGTGTTCATGACATTGATGTTGGTGATGCTTTTCCTATAAAACAACATCCTTACAGAGTAAATCTGAGAAAACGTGAGATCATGCAGACAGAGGTTGAGTATATGCTGCGCTATGGGCTGGCTGTGCCTAGCCAGAGTCCTTGGAGCTCCCCCTATTTACTTGTCCCGAAACCTGACAACACCTTTCGCTTTTGCACTGACTTTCGGAAGGTCAACAACATGACAAAACCTGACTCTTTTTCCAAGAATGGAGGACTGTGTAGATAGAGTTGGGTTAGCACAGTTTGTCACAAAACTAGATCTGCTAAAAGGTTATTGGCAAGTGCCACTCAGCAAACGTGCTTCTGAGATTTCAGCGTTTGTCACGCCTGACAGCTTCCTACAGTATCAGGTTCTAGCTTTTGGGATGTGAAATGCGCCCGCTATGTTCCAACGTATGATGCATCAAGTACTGTCGGGTGTAACTAACTGTGACGTATATCTGGATGATATTGTGGTATATTCAGATAGCTGGACAAATCATGTGAAAACACTCAAGGAGGTATTCCGACGTCTAGCTGCTGCTTCCTTGACTCTAAATCTTGACAAATGTGAGTTTGCAAAAGGAGTTGTTACATACTTGGGTAAGCAAGTAGGTCAGGGAATGGTTAAGCCTGTTGATGCTAAGATTGCAGCCATTCTTGAATTCCCTGTACCTTGTAAAAAACGGGAGTTGAGACGCTTCCTAGGAATGAGTGGATATTATCAAGGTTTTTGTCCCAATTTCTCTGCCCTAGCCTCTCCTCTTACAGACCTCTCTTCTTGTGGGACAGTGACTGTCAACTTGCCTTTGATGCTGCCAAAAATCTCCTCTGTCATGCTCCTGTTTTGTCAGCTCCAAACTTTAAAATGCCTTTTAGTCTGCAAGTGGATGCAAGCGCTAAGGGAGCTGGTGTGGTTTTACTCCAAGAAGATGAATGCCATATTGAACATCCTGTCTCCTATTTTTCAAAAACATTCTCCAAGACCCAGCAAAACTATAGTGTAATCGAGAAGGAAGCTCTGTCGTTGTTGCTGGCTCTTCAGCATTTTGATGTATACTTGGGGTGTAGCTCTAATACTATTGTTGTGTACACGGATCATAACCCTTTGGTTTTCCTTCCTTGTATGTCAGGTTCCAATCAGCGGCTATTACGGTGGTCACTCACTGTCCAAGCGACTGTCCACTGGACATACGACATAAAAAAGGCACTGAAAATGTTATGGCAGATGCTCTTTCTAGAGTTTAAAAGGGATGTTGTTTTCTTTGAACCTTGTGTGATGCATAAATAAGGAAAATAGAAAAGGTGTACATTGATTACATTGAACTCCCAGTTTGTATTCTTGGTGGTGGAGGTGTTACGTCCTGAGGACGTATTATGTAAAATTTTGTTGATATGTATTTTACTTTGCTAAATATTGTTGTTTTTATGTGCTCTGTCTCTGTCCCTCACTCTGCTTGCCTTGCAGTTAATTAGCCACACCTGAGGCTCGTAAGGAGGGTTACACAGCTACGCTATAAGAGAGCAGAGTGAACACTGCTTGAGGAGGTTCACTTCTCCCCTGCACCAGACTTGTGTTGGAGAAACTGAGGGTGTATTCACACCTGCCTTGTTTGGTTCGATTGAATCGAACTCTAGTTCGTTTCCCCCCTTGGTGCGGACCTTTTGGGCAGGTGTGAATACAGCAATCGAACTCGGGTGCGGACCAAACAACCGAACCGAGACCCAGCTGAAGAGGTGGTCTCGGTACGGTTCCAAACGAACTCTGGTACGGTTTGTTTATGGTGTGAACATGAACCGACCCAATTGCAAGAAAGTACTGCGCGAGCTGCCTTATCAGACATCACAAGTCTCTCGGAAGTTCCGGGAATCTCCCGAATATTGATAGCGTCTCCCTGAAGCCCGCAAATTAGTTCAAATCTCCCGGATTCTGGAGCGCGTATGCAAGACAGAACATACTGCGCGCAGCGCACGCACGGCAGCCTCACGAAAGCTAGTCGCACATCGTCATCTTCTCAAAATCCGAATTACAACATCGCATAGATGACATTGTATCATATGATACTCATTAGTTTCTTCATATTGCGTTTGTACAGAATAACACAAAATTTGTAAAAGAACAAATATTGCAGTACGAAATATCTCCATGCTGAGCCTTTTTTGCACTTCCTGATTTCCCTACTTGAGAATCCTTGTCCAATGAATGGACAACCTTAGCACACGTGTGGTTTTGTTTACAAATTTTGGTTCACTTGCAAAAAGAGCAGTGTGAAAGCGAACCGTACCAACAAAAAAATGTTATTTGGTCCGGACCAAAGCAAGTGAACTATCGGACTTTCCTGGTGTGAATACACCCTGAGTGTTAAACTGGTGTGTTGACCCAGTCTGTGAAGACTACCTTTTCATTAGCCTCATAGCATAATTGCCAAAGTCATATTTCAATATCTTTGGAAAACAAGAAAAAACTAAAACTGACTTAGGCAATTATGCTATGAGGCTAACGTTTTGTCTCTGTGTGTGTGTGTGTGTGTGTTCTTTGCTGTGGAAAATTAGCAAGAAGGTTTGCTATCACGCAGTGACTTTTTTTGTCCTCAAACTTTTCTTTGTAACTTTGTTCTGGTAATTAAAAGGTATTGTAGGTAAAATCTTACATTTATGTTTTCTTTTACTCGTTATGGGGAACGGTAGGGAGATTGAGCCACCTTTTTATTTTACAACTCGTTCATCCCTGTTTTTGGTCAGTCAGGGAGTGGAGGGAAGCACATGCTGTTTTCATGCTGTTTTACCTGTACAGGTCATTTAGTTCTCCTTCCAACAGTAAGTATCTTTTGTTTGTTGTTTTGGTGGCCTTTTCCTGAACATTTAATTCCCCCATTTTCTTTGTCTGAATACAATAAACCTTTTGTTTAGTTTACATCAAGTTTTGGGTCACATTTCTGGGGCAGAAGACTGAAGGGAACCTTCACATCTCAATTGCGTTTTTTATTATTATTATTATTATTTAATCTTGTTACCGTCTCCCAACCCTAGACTGGCAGTAATTGTAACAAATGAAATCTTGTCTAAATATTCATATTTAGTCAGTAACATATCGTGTTTATGCGAGTGTGAGATGCGCTGTAAACAACAGCATTCATCATTCACACACAGACACACAATTCATATTTAAACAGTCTTTTTGCGGTTTACAGACACTATTAATATCGCGATTATAACAAAGCTCTTAAGAATAAATAACTTACTACATCAGCTTGAGTCGTTGCTCCTCGGAATGAAACTACCAGCACTTCTGAGGTAAATTGTTCCAGGATTAGGACGATAGTATTATTCCTCAGAGCGCAGCAAGACGAGGTAAAGTCCATGATTCTTGTTCAACTTTATGTGTTTTATGCAGCTGATATGGGGGCGTTAACAGTTTGCATGGCTTGCCTCAGATCATTTGCGCTCTCTGTGGGCGTGGTCACATTAAAAGATAATTAGCTGAAATGAGAACGGCTGACATCTCTCTTTTTATATAGATTACATAAACAGAGAATATTTGTTTTAGTTTTGAATTAGATAATTTAAAAGTACACACTTAAATGATTATAAAGATATATTGCTCATGCCTGAGTGAATAATATTTGCTGAGATTTAAGTTTAGAGACGTGCTCCAGAAAAAAAAGTTCACGGAGAGGCAGAACGCACACCGTTTATTTTCTTTATTTTACAAAAGTAAAAAAAAATTATTTTGATTGGAAGTGGAGCCATAAAAAAGTAGACATTAACAGTTAATTTTTTCATATTTCTTAAGTGTGTATGACATCGTTTTCTAGTCTATTTAACCCCCTAGGGTCTGAAATCGCGCCGGCGCGATTTGGGCAATTTTTCACATAGCAGCAAAATAGACTTAAAATTACGGAGTATTTTAAGTCTATTTTGCTGCTATGTGAAAAATTGCCCAAATCGCGCCGGCGCGATTTCAGACCCTAGGGGGTTAAATAGACTAGAAAACGATGTTGGCATTAGTGGAATTGCACTAGCATGGTTTAAATCATACTTATCTGACCGTTATCAGATTGTAGCAGTAAATGAAGAGATGTCTTATCGATCACAAGTTCAGTATGGCTTACCGCAAGGCTCAGTAGGACCGCTGCTGTTCACTCTGTACATGCTGCCATTAGGAGATATCATTAGGAAACACGGGATTAGCTTTCACTGTTGTGCCGATGATACTCAGCTCTATATTTCTTCAAAACCTAACGAAACTTACCAATTCACAAAATTAACTGAATGCATAGCTGATATAAAAAAATTGGATGACTAGTAATTTCCTACTACTAAATTCTGAAAAAACAGAGATTCTGATTATTGGACAAAAAACGTCCACACGTAATATCCTAGAATACTGTCTAACACTTGATGACTGCTCTGTTAAGTCTTCGTCGTCGGTTAGGAACCTGGGTGTGCTCTGATGCCAATCTTACATTTGAAAGTCACGTGTCTAGTATCTGTAAAACCGCATTTTTTCATCTTAAAAATATATCTAAATTACGTCATATGCTCTCATTGACACATGCGGAACAATTAGTTCATGACATCAAGGCTAGATTATTGTAATGCTCTACTGGGTGGTTGCCCTGCACGCTTAATAAACAAACTACTGTCAACACTACATTGGCTCCATATTAACCCTCTGGAGTCGAGAAACGCACCGGCGCGTTTTGCGCAATTTTTTTCACATAGCAGCAAAATATACTCAGTCACTTTTGGTCATACACACTTAAGAAATATGAAAAAATAAACTGTTAAATGTCTACTTTTGTATGGGTCCACTTACAATCGAAATAAAACATTGTGCTTTTGTAAAATAAAGAAAATAAACAGGGTGTGCTTTCTGCCTCTCCGTCTCCGTGAACTTTTTTTCTGGAGCACGTCTAGAGCACGTCTCTAAACGTAAACAAAACTCAGCGAATACTAGTCACACAGGCATGATCAATATATCTTTATAATCATTTAAGTGTGTACTTTTAAATTATCTAATTCAAAACTAAAACAAATATTCTGTGTTTATGTAATCTATATAAAAAGAGAGAGATGCCAGGCGTTCTCATTTCAGCTAATTATCTTTTAATGTGACCACGCCCACAAAGAGCGCGCGCTATTCAAACGCAAATGATCTGAAACTTGCCAACTCCCACACAAGCTCGATAAAACACCAAGTTCCGATTAATGTACCGTTAGTCTGTCGTTTTGCGAGGCTGTGAGGAATAATTCTGGATAATTTACCTCAGAAGTGCTGGATTAATTTCACTTCGAGGAGCCATGGATCCAGCGAGGATCATAGTAAGTTTTTTATTCTTAAGTGTTTTGTTCTAATCGCGAATACTGTTTTAAAATGAATCGCGTGTCTTTCTCTGTGTGATGAATGAACAGCACGAATTTGCACTGTTGTTGTTACAGACGAAATATGAAAGACAACATTTAGTTGACTAGTTTGGGATAGATTATAAATATTTTTACTCTAAAATAGACATCAAATAAGCTTTAGTTAACCAGTTTCTGCTCATATGTTAAATATATAACGTTAGAATGTTTTGTCAAAAATAAGCTCATAATCTAAGATGTTATTATAGTGTTTGGTCCAATGTAGACTATATCAAACTAATGAATCCTTAACTTTGAAATATGAATGATAAAATCCAGGCTATAGGCCTACTTAAAAAAAAAAAAGACACGATAGATGTAAAAAAAAATCTTAATATTATTGTTTTTTATTAGTGACACATTTGAGGAGAGGATATATTCCAAAACTTTCTGAAAATACAGTATGAGAATTAACTGCATACTAGAAATGTTTACCTTGGAAATTATACAATTTGAATGTATAAAAAATTTGTGAAAAACTACCTTTTTTTTCCTCTCTAAGAACTCTAACGTTCTAAATCTAACTAATTCTGTAGAATGGTCCATATATAGCCTATTTGAACAGGATTTGTTTCCAGGTATGACTATATACTAAAAATGTGCTTTTGACTTTCATTTATATTTGGATTATATATATATATATTAGTGCTGTCAAACGATTAAAATATTTAATCGCGATTAATCGCATTAATGTCATAGTTAACTCGCGATTAATCGCATTTAATCGCACATTTTTATCTATTCTAAATGTCTCTTGATTTCTTTTTGTCCCATTATTTTTTCTCATTTTAATGCTCTTATCAACATGGAAAAGTGGATCGGCTTGCTTTGTGCAAATGTTTTTTATTGAAAACAATATTGGCATATATACTGTTCAATTTCACACTAAAACATTCTCACTTGGAGCAAATAATCTCTCACACAATGTAACACTGTCCATCAATAAAAGGGTGAAAGAAATACTGACGAGGTCCTGATATTGACGAGGGGGCGGAAAATTCGCATCAGCTGTGTGTGTGTGTGTGTGTGTGTGCTTGGCCATCATCAAGTGGTATTTCAGACTGGACGTGCTGCGATGATGATAGCTCAGTTCACAACGACAAAACACACAGATCACTTTGGTCTTGTCAATGGAACCATTTGGCAACTTTTTAAAAGTAAACTTTCAATTCAGAATCTTATTGGCATCCATTTCGGCGTCTCGCGCTCGTCATCCACTCAAAACTGGACGTTTTGAACGTTCCTATAACATTCAGAAATAACGTTTTTATAACTTAATGGGAACGTTATGAAAACGTTCTTATAACCTAAAATTGTTAGCTGGGGAAGAGGAGAGATTCGCGATTGCACTGACTGAACACGTTTTAAGTGCAGGCATATTCTCTGAGCGAGCCCAGAGAAAATTCTTACAAGAGCAGCGTGTATCTGAGAGCGCGCGAGGCGCGACTCGAGCAGAGAGATTCGCACTCGCGCATCCGGCTCGCAAGCCCAAACAAGTGTGTGCAGCGTGCCTGTTGTTTTGTTTCCGGTCTTGCTAGATCCGCTTGCGCTTTCAAAACGTCCTCGCGCGGCGCAAGCCATTGAAATGAATGGGTTTCATAGCGCAGCGCCGCGCATGCCGCGTCCTGGTGCAAAAGCATGTGAAAAAAAACTACAAAGTTTGCTAGGCCAAAAAGACCGTTAATCGCGCGATACAAAAATTAACAATCCGGTTTGCGTTAACGCCGTTAATAACGCGTTTAACTGACAGCCCTAATATATATATATATATATATATATATATATATATATATATATATAAAATCTATATATATTATAATATATATATATATATATAATATATATATATAATTTATTTATTTATTTTTGTCCTCGCATTCTTTCTTGTGTGACACACCTGAATGAAAGGCTCATTAGTATGCAGGCTCATTAGTATGCAGGGTCTTTGTCTTCTCAGGTGTGAATCACAGCAAGTCACGCCCCTGCGCATATTGCCTTTGGAAGCAAAAACTGTTTTAAAAAATTTAAATCAATGTATTGTTTTATGTGAATGATTAGGCAGGGTGATTTTCAGATAATTTTGAAGCAAAAACACTAGGCAACTACATCCATTAGTCAAAGTCTTGTGGACACATGTTAAGTATGTGTTTTGTGGCCTTATTTCAGAAACTTAAATTTTTAGTTTTTTGAATAACCATGCATAAACATTATTCCCTCAAAAATACAAATATGTACATAGATGTTGCTAGCATATTATGGTACCCCTATTTGTGCTAAATAGAGTGTAATTACCCCATTAATATGTTTATAAGCAACTGAAAAAAGCACAAATGTCAGGGCATGTCACAACATCTCACGGACCTCAAAAACCCCTTAGACTCCAGAGGGTTAAACATCGTATGAATTTTAAAATATTGTTGATTACTTACAAAGCACTAAATGGTTTAGCTCCGCAGTACTTGAGCGAGCTCTTAACGCATATAAATATACTTGACTTGACCCCTTAGTTGTTGTTGTGATGTTCACCTTCACCGTGGATCACCTTGCTAAATTAATCCGACATCGAGGATGCTATCCGATATAAGCAATATTTATCGACAACAAGACACTGGTTAGTTACTGTAAGTTCAGCCGCTTTCAAATTGTTTATGAGAGATGCGGCGGCACGCCTGGCCAGTTTAAACTTGACGAGCGCACACGCCTAAACGCAACGCGATGCACAGACAGCCAGCAGTCACAGCGCGTGCACTAAACTAAATTCTCTTTATTGTCTTATTGCATTTAAAGTGTCGAAAACATAAACAGTTGGTTTTGTCTTAAGTAAATGTAAACATCTGTAAGAAATTGTGTATGTGTATCAGTATATTCTAAAGTGACAGCAGTAGCCTATATAAGAATCAGTATACGTTTCATACAGTGAAGAATATGGAGTTTTATTATTTCGTTTGATGATTCAATGTCTTACTTAAATGCTGTTTTTAGTGTTAACTTGTCATAATCAGTCAGTTCAGTCAGAGTAGCAGAAGAGTAGCCTGACATAACGTTAGTGGCCTACAGTGGTACCATGCCAGTGACATCATCACACACGGCTAATTTGTTTACAATTCTAATAACCAACATGTTATTGAATTATTTTTTTTTCCGTTTCAGTTCCCCTTTAAAATTCTGCTTAGGGTCCCATAAAGGATTGGGCAAGCCCTATGAAAGAATGTCATTGTTTGGGGACAATTCTTTTAAGGAGGCACAAGAAAGAAGGAACACGTGTTTAGAGAATGGAACTGTGGTGCAAGCAGCTAACTCTGTGATCGTAACTGCAACTATGAAAGGTCATACGTGCAAATGCACTGGTGACCTCTCACTTCATGTAACCACATCCAGATCAGAAACACTGAGGGTCTGATCAGGCAAGTCTTTCACAGATAATTTTCTCTGAATATTCTATCATCATCTATGTTGCACTAAACCCATGGAACACAAAAGATTAAAGGGGAACTGAAACGAACAAAATATAATTCGACAACATGTTGGTTATTAAAATGCAATGACGTCACTGGCATGGTACCACAGGCTACTGTAATGTCATGCTACTCTACTGCTACTTTTGACAAGTTAACACTAAAAACAGCATTTAAGTAAGAAATTGAATCAACAAATTAAATAATAAAACTGCATATTCTTCACTGTATGAATGAAACGTATGCTGATTCTTAGACTCATGTCACTTTAAGAACTAATGCAGGGATCTACTAATACAGATACACGATTTCTTACAGTTCCCTATCAAAGCTACGGAACTTCGACATTGCGGATGTCGTATATGGGAACTCCTCTCCTCCTTCACTTCCGCTGAAATCTTATAGGCTAACGCCAGCAGAGCTGGCCAATTGACGCAAATACTGAACCCGTGCAGTATAAATACAAATGCAGCGTCAATTCCCTTCAGAATCTCTCTCTTCACACTCAAAATCGTGTGCTAGAAAGCTGATACTCCAATATCGAACTAAAAGGATTATTCGCTGTCGTTGAAGGTGCGCCGGAGATCCGTACACTATCTCCAGCATCCGATGGTGACCTTTTGCAACCTGTGCTCGGGCCACATCGTGGCCCCAGACATGCACCTGTTCTGTGTCGCGTGCTTGGGGCTGGCCCATGCTGAATCAGCCCTCAGTGATGGAGGGTCCTGCGACCTCTGCGCAGACATGTCTCTCCGAGCCCTCAAAGCTAGGCGGGAGGAAGCAGCGGGGATTGGGCCTGCTGACGCCACAGAGCCGCTGGCAGGCCCCCCCCACAGCCGCGGGATCGAGGTTCGTCCCCCGGTGAGTTTCCCCGACCCCGCCTTTCAACCCCCTCACGAGGTCGCTGACTTCGTGTCCTTTGGGGCGAGCGAGGAGGACGACTCTGTCTCTGTCGGCCTCCGAGAACGACTGGGGTGCGGAGCAGGCCGCTTCGCGGGCGGCCGCATAACAAGAAACCCCGGCAGACCTGCAGGATGAGCTCTTCCGCATTCTCTCGAAGGCCATCGAGGAACTGGACCTATCATGGATAGCTCCTGATGAACCATCGAAGAGCAAACTGGATACGTGGTTCCTCCAATCGAGCCGCCGTCAGGCCGCTTCGAGAAGAGGGACACCGTTTTTTCCCGATATACATGAGTACGTGGTGAAGTCGTGGGTGGCCCTGCAATCGCCGCGCACCCTCTCTTCCACCCAGGCCATGTTTGCCCCCGTGGATGAGGCGGGGGACCACAGCTATCTCCGCATCCCCCCCGTCGAGGAGACCATCGCCGCACATCTCTGCCCGTCGGCTCCCGCTCTGGGCTCGGACCGCAGCCTGCCGTCCCGGGCCTGCAGATTTACGGCCCACCAGTCCAACATGGCTTACGGTGCTGCGGGGGAGGCGGTTTCTGCAATGCATGCGATGGCCGTTCTTCAAGTGCTGCAGGCTAAGCAGCTGAAGTCACTGGATGGTGTTGCCTCAGTCGACGTGGACGCCATTCGAGACCTCCGCTCGGCCACAGACCTCGCGTTCCTGGCCACGAAGCGTTCGGCCCAGGCGATTGGCCGTTCGATGGGGTATATGGTGGTCCTCCACAGACACCTGTGGCTCACCCTGTCGGACGTGCAGGAGGGGGACAGGAAGACGCTGCTAAATGCACCGATCTCCCCTGTAGGCCTGTTCGGAGACGCCGTGGAGAAGGTTACTGAGCGCTACTCCGAAACTCAAAAAAAGGCTAAGTCTATGAGCCACGTTATCCCTCGGAGGGCGCCGCCTCTGCTGCAGCCTCGCTCGCGCTCGTCTTTTGCCTCAGTCCGCCAACCTCACGCTGCGGCCAGACGCCAGTCAGCGCCCCGCCCGGGACCGGATTCTCGTAAAGGCCGAAGCGGCCAGTGGCAAGGGGCAGGTAGCAAGAGGACGGCTCAGAGGAGCCCGCGCAGGAAGCCCACCGTGTCCCCTGCGAGGCCCAAGCAGTCGTCCTAACCGCTCGGGCAAGAGGAGAAGGGAGCGCCAGGATGGCCCCGCGTCCAAGCGACCCACTCAAGAGCACTTAGTCCCTCTGCGTTCTGCGAGCGTCAAGTGCAGTTGTGCTGTGAAGGCTGTAAATGTTGTAAATGTTATTCATTGTTCAATAAAGCATGCTACTACTTCACAAACAGAGCTTTTTTCTCCTCTTGCACCACACACTGTGTTACCCGCCCTGCCCTCGAGCAGCGCAGAGTCACGGTCAATGGCTATAAAGGCACCTCGTGGGGAACGCGAGGTGTCTGTTCCCAGCCCTCACATAACGACGATGACCGCAGGTTTAGATCGGCCCACACTGAATCATTTTCTGACAGCGTGGGAAGCTATTCCGGGCATTTCTCCGTGGGTGTTAAATATAATTCGGCACGGGTACACACTTCAGTTCAAATGCAGACCACCTCGCTTCCGCAGCGTAATTCAGTCATTAACTTTCCCCCGAAACACTCATGTGCTAAGGCAGGAAGTGTGCAGCCTGCTCGAGAATAAGGCGATAGAGCCGGTTCCCCCGAGCGAGTGGGAGAGCAGGTTCTACAGCCGCTACTTCGTAGTGCCGAAGAAGGGAGGGGGTCTCCGCCCCATTCTGGATCTGAGACCCGTCAACACAAATTTGCCCCGGGGATTGGTTCACACTTTCATATTCAGATTGTAAAGCGTCACATACGATTCCTGAGATTCGCGTTCAAGAATTCGGTGTACCAGTATACGGTACTTCCGTTTGGACTAGCCCTCGCTCCCCGAACATTTTCAAAACGCGCTCTCACCCCTCAGATCAAGCGGGATGCGCGTCTTGAACTATCTGGGCGACTGGCTGGTTCTCGCGCAGTCGAAAGAAGCGCTGGTCAGGCAGGTGGAAACCCTCCTTCGACATATGGAGATGCTCGGTTTGAGGGTGAACACCCAGAAAAGTGTGCTCACACCGAGTCAGACTTCCACATTCCTAGGAGTATGCTTGGATTCGGTGAGAATGAGAGCACGCCTCTCCCCCGAGCAGGCGGAGGCTCTGACTTCTTCTCTCGGTCTCTTCAGACCTGGCAGGCTCGTCCCGCTGAAAGAATTTCAGAGACTATTGGGACGGATGACAGCGGCTTCTTCAGTGTGTCATCTGGGGCTGTTGAGACCGCTTCAACTCTGGCTGAAAGCACGCATCCCCCCGAGTGCGGGGTATTCCGGCCACATGCGCATTATGGTCACCCGCGGATGCGCCCGTGCCCTGGCTCCGTGGAGGAACCCAGATCTCTTCAGCTCAGGCGTCCCTTTGGGTATAGTGACGCGGCGCGTGGAGGTGCTGACGGACGCTTCATCCACCGGATGGGGAGCGGTCTGCTTGGGAAAGCCCGCCTCGGGTCAGTGGTCAGAGAAGCAGATGGAGTGGCACATAAATCGCTTGGAACTAAGAGCGGCCTCTCTAGCCCTCAAAGCCTTCTGGTCTCGGCTGGAGCAGAAACATGTTGATTCGAACCGACAACACTTCAGTGGTCTCGTACATAAATCGTCAAGGCGGTGTACATTCCAAGGCTCTGTTCAAGCAGGCGGAATCCCTTCTGCTGTCGGTGGACCGTTTTTTCCTCTCGGTGAGAGCGGCTCACATCCCCGGTGTTCTAAATCGCGGGGCGGACATGCTCTCGAGGAGCGGAATTCCTCAAGGGGAATGGAGGCTTCACCCTGGGACGGTTCAGCTGATATGGAATCGTTTCGGCAGGGCGGAGGTCGACCTCTTTGCGACGACCGAGAACACGCACTGTCGGACGTTCTTCTCGCTGTCCCGTTCCCCTCGGGAGGTGGACGCGCTAACTGCGCGATGGCTGAAAGCCCATCTCTATGCTTTTCCTCCGGTGAAGATTTTGCCCATGGTATTGTGCATTGGACCGCGAAACTGTAATGTAACTCTCAGACCGAGGCCGGGCTATGTCCCTAAGTCGCTCAATACCCCGTTCAGAGCGCAGATCGTTTCTCTGCCTGCACTGTCTGCTGAGCCATCGTCCTCTCAGGGTTCGGATGTTCAGAGTGCTATTTGCCCAGTCAGAGCGCTCCGGGAATACATTTCTCGCTCGGCCGCTTTTCGACAATCGGACCAGCTGTTTGTGTGCTTTGGTGGGTGCAACAAGGGACGGGGGGTCTCTAAGCAGAGGCTTGCTCACTGGATTGTGGACGCTATTGTTTTGGCTTATGATTGCCTGGGGCAGGAATGCCCCCTTAACATCAAGGTTCATTCGACTAGGGCGGTAGCCTCCTCGTGGGCCTGGACTAAGGGTATGTCTATTCAGGATTTATGTCTTGCGGCTGGCTGGTCTTCTCAGAACACGTTTGCCAGATTTTATAAGTTGGACTTGCCCTCTGTAGCGTCTCGTGTGCTTTCGGTGAGTTGATTATATGCACAGCATTGAGAGAGCTCCTCTGCGCTGCGCTCATGAGTTACTCTGTGTGTTTTGTGTGTTTTTACTGTTGTCACTGCTGTGCGTTGGCCTTCTCTACTGTTGTTGTTGCCCTGACTGATCGTCAGTGCAGACTTTCCCCGGTTATACTGCTCGGGATATGCAAATTCTGGCAGTGTTTTGCGAGCTTGTGATTGGTCCCTTTGGGCCTATCAGAGGTTAGAGGTTCGCTATTGGCCAATCTCAGCTTATCGGAGGCTTGCATACTGGGGGGCGGTCTTGCGTTGGGTCTGTTGTCCTTGGCTTGTGTTAGCTGCCACGGCGGGATTTTATACAGTTCCCATATACGACATCCGTAATGTCGAAGTTCCGTAGCCTTGATATGAAACGTCTCCCGTTACTTACGTAACCTCGGTTCCCTGAAAGGCAACGAACGAGACATTACGCTCGCCGCCATGTTCGCTATTTGATCTTTGCGTTCGTTCAATTCTAAAGGGAATTGACGCTGCATTTGTATTTATACTGCACGGGTTCAGTATTTGCATATTTGCGTCAATTGGCCAGCTCTGCTGGCGTTAGCCTATAATTTTTCAGCGGAAGTGAAGGAGGAGAGGAGTTCACATATACGACATCCGTAATGTCTCGTTCCTTGCCTTTCAGGGAACCGAGGTTACGTAAGTAACCGGAGACGATATCATTCACTTACGACAAAATCAACTGTTTATGTGAACCTTGTTTTTGACACTTTAAATGCAATAAGACGATAAAGAGAATTTAGTTTAGTGCACGCGCTATGACAGCTGGTTGTCTGTACATTGCGTTTAGGCTTCCGCACGTCAAATTTAAAAGGCGTGCCGCCACGTCTCTCATACACAGTTTAAAATTGGCTGAAATCACATAGCCTAACTAGTATATTGCGGGTGTCGTCGTCTCGTCGATGGATATTGCTTATATTAGATAGCATCCTCGATGTCGGATTAATTTAGCAAGGTGATCTACGGTGAAGGTGAACATCACGATAACAACTAAGGGGTGAGTGGAACTGGTTTACAGGACCCGCCGTGGTCACCTTTATGCCACAGTCATTTTACAAATCAGGTTATTTGGTCTTTGATTTCAATGGAGGTGTTATATTCGCTTGTTGGACAGATCACAATTTTTTTTCGATCTGTTATGCTCTTGATATGCCATTTTGCTGGAGCTGTCAAGGTAGCCTATCATGCCAGTGACGTCACGGACTGTTGAAGCTCAATATGGCTGTGTCTACCACAAAAAACAATGATAACACTATTTTGTTCCAGTTCACCTTTAAAAATTTTAAAACTTTACATAAAGACTGCAAATTTCAGAGGTTTTGCCTGGTTTATAATATTCATATACATTATAAAACGCCTTTTTATGTGCAAGTATGTGTTAAGCGCGCATTAAATAGATAACGAGGCATATTAAGTGGAAAAGTATCTGAACTCGAAACTCATCCAGTCAGAAACGGGATCCTGCAAGTCACCCACAAGTTGCAGAAAAAAAATGATTTCATCAGTGTTTGCTCAGATCTGTTGATCAGAACCATATGACAACTTTCAACTCACACAGCAGCTTTGAGCATCATATCAAGCTCACCTATCATCTCAAGATATCAGCTGAGAGCTACAGAATGTTCTGGAGCAAACAATGCACTGATGCACACTGAGATAATTTATTTAAATTGAATTTATGAAAAAATTTATTCTCATGAACAATACAATATTTGTTACAATTACAATGATGGCTTAAGCCAGCATACAAATGTGCAAATGTGTACATACACAGTAATGCATTTTATAACATAAAAACATGTACCATTTCATAGTATTTATCAGGTTACTAATGCAGTATTAAACATGGTTAATTTCTAGCCTAAAAAAGTTTTAAGTTACTTCATTGTCAATAAAAGCAAATCAAACATAAAACCATTTTTTATTTACCTACTGTTTAAATAAAAAGTGCAAATATCCTTCATAACATTTCCCCACATTACTTTCATGTCAAGACAGAAAGTTGGTGGCTAACACTTAAACATTGGAGGATACATTTATCACCACAAACATGGTTGACTCATAACACAACAGTAAACATGTCAACCACATTGGGTCTTTTTTACAAGGGAAAACCACAGCATTAACAAAGGTCTTTTTTTTACGTACTTGCATAAATAAAGGTCATGCTCTCAGTAAAATAAAGTCAAATAAATACATTAATAAAGGAAATGTAAAAAGTCTATCCACAAATAAACAGAGTACTCAAGCACAGTGGTTCTCAATTGATTGGTAATGCTTCCCATATTTTGTTGTTGAAGTCAACAGCTCAGCCGTGCATTTAAAAAGTGCTTGATTAATATGCTACTTAGTAGAAGCTAGTCAAATAATATTGATGCCAACACTGACATGTTCTGTGACATCCCCGAAAATATGATAAATTAACAAAAAAATTACCCACTAGGTACACTTACAATGAGGATAAACTAAAGGATTTGTGTCAACCACAATTTGTTTTTAATTTGTGGCTGCAGAAAACATAAAAGCATTGAAATAACACATTTAGAAATCAAACTGTCATTTTCCTATTTAGCATATCATGTAAGTTAACTGTACATTTTGTTGGGCATGTGAAGTTTCATACATATATCCATTCTTAATTTTAGATAAACCATTTTGTTGTTTTTTTTGGGACCACCACACAATCTGAACCAAAGCGAACCCATTTGAGAACAAGTGCAAATGCTACAGCTACATATTCAGTATTTACAGAAACACTAGAAATTCTTAAACACACTTACACTACCAGTCAGAGATTTAGACACACCCGCTTATTTTTTATTTATTATAACTTCTTGCATTTTAGAATAACAGCAAAGTGTTGCAATGTTTTTTTTTTTAAATCAAATGAAACAAATTCAGTCATGTGTGCCCAAATCAATAGTGTACATAATTTAAAACTAAATATCTTAGATTGTTGAATCTACAAAATTTGATTCATGTAGTCACAGATGGAAAAGTCATCCATTAAGGCTAAATTTCAGTAAGTGAGCGGTTTATGCTGATTCTCCTTCTGTTTAAAGCATACATGTTTTTAAACTTGCCCTGAATGGCTAGGAGTATGGTTTTCTTGTACGCACTGTTTAAGAAGTAATAGATAATTGGGTCTAGACAGCTATTTAGAGTGGACAGTAGCAAGGTACTCTCATTTAAGATGTGCAACAATTGTTGGCTATGAAGATCCCCGATCACGTTCAGCTGAGCCAGAACGTATGGGATTCGTATTGCATGGTAAGGCAAGAAACACAAAGTAAAAATGGCCGGTACCAAGAAAGTCTTCATGATGACCCTCTTTTTGCGACTCTGTGCCTTAGAGTCACCGTTACCCATGGACATAGTCCTGAGTTTATTAGTTATCTTCACATAAAAACAAAGGAAGGCCACATAAAAAACAAGGAAGAACACCACTGTTGTCAGGTTAATGGTCCCACCGACAGTCCCCTTGCTGTGGAAGTGGAAGCAAACTTTGTCGCACGGATGTTTCTGAATGTCGCTTGTCAAAAAGGGGATCATTCCTGAAATGAGGACAGCCCAGATGATGTAGCTTGCCATGTGGCTCCACTTGGTCTTTTGGATGCGGAACACCCAAACGGGCTTCACGATTTTCAAGTAGCGATCCAGACTGATGAGGCTGAGGAACAGGATGCTGGAATACATGTTGATGTAGAAGAAGATGCCCACCACCTTGCACACGTAGAAGGGACCTACTTTGTTGTGGTAGTAAACCCGAAAGGGCAAACACAGGACCAGCAGAGTGTCTGCCAGGGCAAGGTGCCGCATGTATACGGCCATGGAAGAGTCTGTATGCCGCCGAATGAAAAATATGCAAAGGGTGATGGTGTTGCAGAGCAGACCGATGCAACAGATGACAATGTAGCTAATGGGCACGAAGGGTGAAAGTATGCCATCGTGAATCTTACAGGATTCGTTCATGGTTAAATTACCATCCAGCAGCATTGTGACAGCCAAAAAATTGGTGTACACTTGCTGAACACTGCTCCTCAAAAATCTTGACACACAGGGATCCTAATAGAGCATAAGGGGAAAAGGTCATAGAATGGTCTGTATTTTGAAAGGTTCTTACTTGATATTTCCTACAATTTGTTGAATTGTTATTGGACAAATGCTAAGATTCCAAGAAAAGAATAGCACCCTTACCTGTGTGAGTGGTGTGCTTGCGCTTGAGCAAGTGACTAATTGCTTGTCTGTTCAGAAACTACAGCATCTATGCAGGAAACTCTGCCCGTATGTGACATCAGACCTGGTAAATGTGGTTGATGATGCTGTTAATACCAGAAGAAATGCAGATATGTCACAGTGCTCAACAAAACATGTTTCTAGAAAACCAAAACTCACTTCCTCGCTCTTAGAGCACAGGAAATGTCAGGTTGCCTCAAATGAGAAATGGTGACCATTTCCTTGTTTTTACCCAGCTTTGTGCACAGTTGAGGAATACACACTTTAGAGTTCTTTGGCTTGTAACAACCTTACAATAACCTTAACAAAAACATTTCATCATAAAAGTTTAGTAGATTTAATCATATTAAACTTTCAACCCTCCTTTGTTAGATAAATGCAATTGTTGTGTACTGGCAGAAGTCCCAACTTTCTTTGATCACGGTTTGTTGCAAACACAAGTAAGGCAATGATGAAGGATCATCAGCGCAAAATCTGAAAGAACAGATATATAGTCTAGAATTCTGAAGTGAAATATAGTAGCCCTGTAATATATATTTTTTTTAATGAAGTCAAATTAATTAACGAGAGAGAGAGAGAGAGAGAGAGCGATGACATTTAAAAAAATCCCTTACATTTGGGAATTATCTGCATAAATATTTATAAAACAAAAAACAAACAAAGGTTAGTTTTTTTCTCCTTTAAAAAATTCCACATATATTTTCCTTCATAAATGATGTTTTATTAACAAGGTTCGGGAGGAGCAGGTGCAGATGATTAACCCAATCAACACAAGTGGAGATCAATCAGTAATCAACTCAAGACAAGATATATAACAGTAGAACCCACCTTTGTTCCTTGACAGTTTATCAGCATCCCACCTCCACCCCATCTCCTCACATTTAGGGTGTATTCACACCTGCCTTGTTTGGTTCGATTGAATCGAACTCTAGTTCGTTTCCCCCCTTGGTGCCGACCTTTTGGGCAGGTGTGAATACAGCAATCGAACTCGGGTGCGGACCAAACAACTGAACCGAGACCCAGCTGGTCTCGGTACGGTTCCAAACGAACTCTGGTACGGTTCGTTTACGTTGTGAACATGAACCGACCCTATTGCAAGAAAGCACTTCGCGAGCTGCCTTATCAGACATCCCAAGTCTCCCGGAAGTTCCGGGAATCTCCCGCATATTGATAGCGTCTCCCTGAAGCCCGCAAATTAGTTCAAATCTCCCGGATTCTGGAGCACGTATGCGAGACAGAACATACTGCGCGCAGCGCACGCACGGCAGCCTCCCGAAAGCTAGTCGCACATCGTCGTCTTCTCAAAATCCGAATTACAACATCGTATAGATGACATTGTATCATATGATACTCATTAGTTTCTTCATATTGCGTTTGTACAGAATAACACAAAATTAGTAAAAGAACAAATATTGCAGTACGATATAGTATATTGCATCTCCATGCTGAGCCTTTTTTGCACTTCCTGATTTCCCTACTTGAGAATCCTTGTCCAATGAATGGACGACCTTAGCACACGTGTGGTTTTGTTTACAAATTTTGGTTCACTTGCAAAAAGAGCAGTGTGAAAGCGAACCGTACCAAAAAAACAAAAAAGAAACATTTTATTTGGTCCGGACCAAAGCAAGTGAACTATCGGACTTCCCTGGTGTGAATACACCCTTAGTTCCATCTCTAGTTCCATCTACTCTTACCAACGGGGGGAGTACTCTGGGTTCGGGCAGAAATTCCGAGCTCGGAGCCCTCCACCTGGACAGCACGCCAAGTACGCATAACCTTTATCTTAATAATTATATGTAGATGTGAACTCGTGAAACACACTTTAGGTTAAAGCTTCCGTTCCCATCAGGTTCACACAAAAAAATTTATTAAAACCCCAGAGATAAAAAAAAAAAAAAAAACCTGAACATTATGTGTAAAGCTATAAAAAGCATACTCTACCGTTAACCTTTTTTTTTACTTTTTTTAAACATTGTCAATAAAATAGGATCAGTACACCCACTTTCTTAAACTTAGTTTTTTCTAGTACACCAAATTGCCAACTTCATATTCCATAAAGAAAATTAAGAATAATAACTTTCTTCTTGTTTTCTATTGAGCACTTTGGCCCATAAAAAAAAAAGACACATTAAACAAACCCATTAGCTTTAGACTAAAAAGCTTCACTAACTGCATCAAGTTTTTCAGGCGATAACATTCCATAAATGTATGACTCACAGTTTATGACGCATTACAAAAAGGACAACCCTCCCCAGCTAAAGGATTCAGTTGTGCTATGTGTCTGTTTGTGGCTAAAACTCCATGTACAATTCTCCACTGCAGATCTCCCACTCTCTTTCTAATGGGTTTAGTAAAAATCCTGCTTTACTAAAAAACGCCTCGCAAACATAAATACAGTAATCAGTGATCCAGAAAGGGAAGAAAATAAATGAAAAAAAAAATGATTAAAAAATAGATAGATAAATCCTGTGAAAAAATAGTTTTAACTATAAGAAAATTTTTTAGAAATTTCAAGCTCTCACACACCGCACTCACTCCGAGCAAGCAACATCACACAGAGAAAGAAAGAAAGAGAGAAAGAAAGAAAGAGCACACATATGAGTGAGTAACCTAATAGTGAAGCTTGTTGGTTTAATTAGGCTACAGCGAAGTTATCACCTCATTGCAGAGAAATATAATGTAGCTTTCAGTAGTGAAGCTGTTTTATTTATAAAAGTCAAGGGCAGAGGTTGAAAAGCGCTCCTGAATGTTTCTTTGTTTCTGCACAATTTATTTCCTATAAAAAGCTATCTTTGTAAATAAAGATATAAGACATAAAAGATAAAAGATTTATATATATATTAAAGATATAAGAGGAAGACACTTTGTAAAGTGTCTTCCTCGTCTTGTGGTGGCTTGGAATGGGAAAGGGGAATGTGTTTAGACAATATATATTTTTCTTGTTGTCACAAGACAACAACCGCTTTTGATGATGCACGTGCACTTGGCTGATCCTTGACACGATCGCAACGCAAAGTTGATTCTGCTCTAATTTGATAGCTATACAGGGATGCTAATAAACCGACGAATTTTAACCAATTAATCTTTTGCTGCTAGCTTAAAAAATACACCACAAATATTTTAGTTTGTTTTTGAGAGGGAAAAAAACAGGTAAGTCACATATCTAAGTGGAATTTTATTGCATTCAGAAATAATACCGGTAAATAAAGTGAAGTGTTATAATCTAGGCCTACTACAAACTAGTTCGCACTAGTCAGATCTGTGTTCAGAGCATCGGATCACCTTTTGTGTTGCTGTGCTGTTTGTTTAGCAATTGGAATTTATGGTGACATTCAAACACTTGACCATTTGGATCTCTGTGGTCCGTAAAGACTGTACAGTTTCTGCCTGATGTAAGCATTGGACAGAAAATAGTTAGCTAACATTTGCAACACTTTGTTTGTGGTTTTGTTGCAAGGGAAGATTAAAGCGTGTACAGGTACCTCCCCTTGTCACTGGGTTGCAGATCTAAGAAATCATGTTAAATCGTCCTATGGCTTTGGATGGATACTCCAGATATGGCAATCAGGTTGATCATTTTTGTCATGATTCTGCCTTCTTGTCCTTGTTTTTTCCTTAGTCTTGAGGCAGGATCATGACTGTTTCGATGTGCGATAAGGAAAAGACACGAGACCTGTTTTAGGTTTTAACCATCAACTTTATCTGGGTTGACCCTGCTCTGTAACCCCAACATTACATTTATGCTTCCGGCTGACAATAGGCGACTCATGTATTACATATCATGACATCTCCCTTTTTTTTTTTTTTTAGCATCTGTCAGGCTTTCCTTTAACATAACACTGTCCTTTGAACTGTGAAATTGTTCAAACTTAAGGAACAAAAAAAATAAATCAAAGAACTACTCCTCAATCAGCCTTCTTGGTTTTGAGACTACTCGTCCTCTTGCAGTTGTCACTGGTAGACTCGAGAGCTTGGTTGGACTGTAGTAGTACAGGTTTCAGACACAAAGAATTTCGACTACACCACCCATGGGAATTTCACCCCGGGAAATATGAATGATACCTAAGAATTTATGTCACACAGGTTCGACTCTCTTAAGAAGCTAGGCAGAAACATGGGTATCATGAAAAAGTACAAAATGTTATTAATACAAAGTTATATTTAAAAAGGGAATGAGATTCACATTAAAATAACCTCCGTTGCACCAGGCTGTGGCTGATGGCTCGTTAGTGCATGGCTGACATCAGTTTCAAAACAAACAAAAACAAATGACATACAACAATTTACATAACTAATATTTGCACAACTCACAAAAGAAATACAGACTTACAGAAATACAGACTTACAGACTGAAAGGATGGGGGATCAAGATAAACAAGGGCGAACCTCTAAAAATAGCAATAAAAATGACATCGAGTGTTGCAGCAGCGCGGCGGTGATGAAAGAACTGAAAGCAATTAACGCAAGACTGGACCGCATACAAATTGATATGGGAAAGCAAGTCAATGCGAGAATTGATAAGTTGTGTGAGTCGATGGAGAAAATGATGGCTGAAAGTCAACACGCTGTGCTGAAAGAGATAGAGAAGGCCACTAAAGACATGAAAACAAATTTGGACATTGAGGTGGGAATTCTGTGTGCACGAATGGAAAATATTGAACAGAAAATGGCTGAGAAAGAGGCGAAGAAGAATAGTTTTGATCCAGATGTCTCGCTGATCGTCGTGGGGCTTCCTCATTTAGAGGGAGAGGATTTAATGGCTAAAGTAAAAGACCTGTTGCACGTCGGCATTGGATGCGATACTGCGCTCTGCCCCGTCGCGGTGGAGCGGGTGCAGGCGCGCGGAAATCGACCGGGACCTGTTAAAGTGGAGCTGAGCTCGGTTCGAGAGAAAGTGGCCGTGTTACGCAGAAAATCGGAGTTGAAAGATAACGACGGCTTCAAGGATGTATACGTCTCTTCAGTGAAAACTCATGCCGAACGGATGATGGAATTTAACTTTAGAACTTTGATCCGTGAAACTGCGGTTGGGAGGGATTTCTATTTGGCAGCCAACGGACGCATGATGAAGCAGACGCGGGTGCCTCGCCGTGCAACGAGAGAGGGATCGACTGCTGTTAGTGGGGATGCTTGAGAGGGGCTTGCCCAGCCCGTCAGGTTTGTGAATGAACAGTTTTTGTTAGCCCACTGGAATGTTAATGGGTGGACGCGGTCAAACTGTGAACTCCGGAGACTGTTACTTAAATCTTTAGATCCTGACTTTATTTCTCTGAATGAAACTCACTTATGTAATGACATTTTGGATTTTGATGGATTCACCTGGTTTGGACACAATCGTATTGCTCATAAGAGGGCTGTTAAAGCCTCGGGTGGAGTGGGATTTTTGGTTAAAAATGCTGTGTTGGAGCAGTACTTAGTTTGCATTGTTGATAAAACAGTTGATGGGATATTTTGTTTACGTTTTGAGCATAGAGAATCGCAATATTCTTTCATTTTAATTTCATGTTACCTGTCTCCAGAATCATCTGTCTGGGGCAGGAATGCAGATCTCTATTTCAACTATCTATTGGCATTGATATATACTGTTACTGACAAGGTGGACTCAATCTATATATGTGGTGATGTTAATAGCCGGACCGGGGCGCTTAAGGATTATGTGGAAGGAGATGATCTTCCTCCTCGAATAGTTCTGGATGCCAATGTAAATAAGCATGGTCATACCTTTCTTGAATTTTTGAAGGATTCTAAATGCTGTATACTTAATGGGAGGCTGAATCCGGGAAATGACAACTTTACTTCCATCTCTGTAAGGGGCAAAGCTGTTGTGGATTATATTGTAACGCCTCATGTTAATTTAAAAACATGTCTTGGATTTAATGTTTATCTACCTTCACAACTTTTTGACAGGGTTGGTCCAGGAAGTCTTGATCTGATTGATGATCATAGCAGAATCCCTGACCATTCAGTTCTTTGTTTACGTTTTCAAGCGGGGGAGGTGGTCAATATTCAGAGTAAGGCTGACTGTCCACAATATGCAAGACGAGACAGGAATTACCCTGTTGATTTCCTGTCTTCAAAGATGTGTTGTAGGGCCCTATTGGAGGTAATAGGCCAATTACAGAGTGTACATAAAAATCAAGAAAATATGGACCAATGTTATTCTAATCTTTGTAATTTTTTACATGCTGAGATGGACAAATATTGTCCTGTAAAAAATATGGGTGCTACAAAGAAATATTACAGAGTTAAACAACCTTACTGGAATAATGAATTAAATGAATTATGGTCGAAGTTGCGATCTGCAGAAAGATTATTTCTTAAGGGTAATCCTGGGAAATTTGGGGAGAAGAGGGCTTTGCATAGTGAATTTGTGCAGTGCCAGACTAGCTTTGATAGAAAGCTTAGGTTTTATAAAAGGAGGTTTAAAAGAGGCCAGGCCCTCAAATTAGAACAGTTACAAACTGGTAACCCTCAGCAATTCTGGAGGGAATTACTTAAGTTAGGCCCAAAAAAGAAAACATTAATTCCTATGGAGGTTTTATTTGAAACTGGCGAATCTTCTTTTGAATGTGGACAAATATTAAAAAAGTGGGAAAAGGATTATCGTGAATTATATTCCTATAGTAGTTTCTCTTTATTTGATGATCATTTCTTAGAAGAAACTTGTAAAGTAAAATTGGAGTTGGAAACCGGGATGAACACAATATACTATCAAAATGATATACTGAACAGTGATATTACGTTAGAGGAAGTACTTAAAGTACTAGATAAAGCCAAGGTAAATAAAGCTGTGGGCATTAAAGATCTCCCTAACGAGGTACTTAGGAACCCTAGTTTGTGTAATGTTCTACATTGTTTATGTTGTATATGTTTTCAGAATGGTATTATACCATCTGTGTGGAATCGATCAATTATCAAACCTATCCCGAAATCTATAAAAGATGACCCTAGGGTCCCGCTGAATTATAGAGGGATTAGTTTGATTAGTACAGTTTATAAAATTTACTCAGGAGTCCTTAACAACAGACTTAATGCTTTTTTGGAGGCTTATGGGGGATTAGTAGATGAACAGAATGGTTTTAGGAAAAACAGGTCCTGTATTGATCATATTTATGTGCTATCTTCGGTGGTGAGAGCGCGTTTGGATAGGGGTAAAAGTACTTTTGCCTGCTTTGTTGATTTCAAAAAGGCGTTTGATTGTGTTAATCGAGACCTTTTACTGTTTAAATTACTTTCATTTGGTATTAATGGGAAATTTTATAATGCTATAAAACTCCTTTACAGAGACCCCATTGCTTGTGTACAGATAAATAATTTGAGAACAGACTGGTTTCCAACGCCTTTTGGAGTGAAGCAGGGAGACTTACTCTCCCCTTCCCTGTTTGCTTTCTACATAAATGATTTAGCCCAAGAAATTAAGCAGGGAAATCTGGGTGTACAAATTGAGGACATGAATCTAAGTATTCTGCTTTACGCAGATGACATTGTTTTGATAGCTGAAAATGAAGTAAGTTTACAAAATATGTTGAATATTATGAGTTCCTGGTGTAGGAAATGGCGTCTTACTATTAATAATGAAAAAACACAAGTTGTTCAATTTAGGGAAAAAAGTGAATTACAGAGTACTTATATATTTCAGTTTGGGCCTGTGTCCTTAAAATATACCTGTCATTATAAATACCTTGGTTTTGTTTTTGATGAAAATATGAAGTTTACAGAGGGAAGAAAACTACTAGCAGAGTCTGCTGGAAGGGCATTAGGTTCTGTGTTGAGTAAAATGAAACTATGTACAGATCTTGGTTTTTTGACATTTACACAACTATATAAATCTTTGGTTGACTCAGTTTTGTTTTATGCTGCAGGAGTTTGGGGATTTGAAGAGGTTTTTGATTGTAATTCTGTTCAAAATCGTGCTTTGAGATGTTTTCTTGGGGTACATAAATATGCAGCGAAGGTAGCTGTGAATGGAGATGCAGGATGGGATCCATGTATTGTAAAACAAAGGTGTGAAATGGTGCGATTGTGGAACCGTCTTGTTAGTCTGCCAGAGGAAAGGCTAACTAAGAAAATTTTTAATTGGGACAGAGCAAATCATCACCCCTGGTCTGGAGAAGTTTTGACAATATTGTCTGTGTCTGACTTGCATATAAGGTACTACAATAAGCTTCAATGTAATATAAAGGATGTCAGACAAAGAATGTTAAGTAAATATGAAAATCAGTGGAAACAAGATATATGGAAGAAGCCAAAACTCAGAAATTATGTTCAGTTTAAGAATGATTTTGTAACAGAACCTTATATTTTCCTTAATTTAAAGAGAAGGCAGAGGTCCCTCTGTGCGCAATTGAGAACTAGTACCTTACCTCTGGCAGTGGAAGTGGGTCGATTTAAGGGTATACCTGAACATCTACGTTTGTGTGAATTCTGTGATCTCAAGGTTGTGGAAGATGAATTTCACTTTGTTTTTTATTGCCCTTTATACTATGATTTAAGGAACTCTCTTTTTGAATTAGTTCAGTTAAAAAATCCTGATATATTTTGGAAATATGAAGGGGAGATTTTGTGCTGGCTGTTTGATAATCATGTTTTTGCTTTGGCAAAATTTATAGAAAAAGCCTGGTGTTTACGGCAAAGTATTCTGTATCCTGTATGATATCCCGTATGTCATCTCTATTTTTATGTGTATTTATCTTTGTGGTTTAGTTATACTATGTTGGAGATTCTGTCTCATATCACGTGGCTATTTTGGTGATATGTGTGAAGCTGTTGTGTCTAACAAGCCCATGAGGGCTGGGCACCATAAAAGGTGTTTGACACTCAAATAAACAATAACTAACTAACTAACTACAGGGCCGAGGTTCACCACAGGAGAAGTGATCACAAAGCTAGTTAGTCAAAAGCACACTTGCACACACACACACACACACACACACCACCGTGCACTCAGATCACACAACCAAAACACTTCAAAAGTGTTGCACGGCAACCATAAGAGCAGCACCACCACCACCACAAGAGACCCTTCACCCGTGGGACCCCGGCGACTGAAAGAAATAAAAGCTTGAGGTTTTGTGCATGAATTCCCACTCTTTCGCAAAAGCTTGAAATTCACGTGAGCTAAACTGTGGCCCATTGTCTGAAATTACTGTTTCAGGAGTTCCATGTCTAGCGAATTGTGACTTCAGATGGGTAATGACTGTTGTACTTCTTGTATCTTATCTCAACCACTCTACTTCAATGAATTTGGAGTCGTAATCCACTAAAAGTAGATACTCCTGTTGGTCAAAAGTAAACAAGTCAACACCTATTTTCTGTCAGGATCTTTCAGGAACACTGTGTGGATGTAATGGCTCTTTGGTTTGTCGTTTTTGGTATGTGCTGCACACTTCACAGTTGTTTACCATCTCAGTTATGCTTTGTGACATTCCAGGCCAAAATAGCACATCTCTCGCTCTCCGTCTGCAGCTTTCTATGCCTAAGTGACTTTCATGAATTCGCCTTAGCATTTCTGCTCTCATTGATGCTGGAACTATGAGCCGTTCTCTTTTGAACAAAACTCCATCCACAACTGAGATTTCCTCTCTGAAGTTCCAATATCCTTGTATTTCTTTTGCTGTTTGGCTCTTCATTTCTGGCCATCCATTAAGCACTGTCTCTTTGAGTTTTGTCAGAATCACATCCTCTTTACTTTCCTTTTTGAATTCATCTAGTTTCTCATTTGACACAGGCAAGTTTGACATTACCATATGGCTTCTAATTCTTTATCAGGAAAGCCAGTCTCTGGTAAGTACGCTCTGGATAATGCATCCGCTATATACATCTCCTTACCTGGCTTGTACTTTACATTCACTTGATATTTTTGTAATCTCATTAACAGTCTCTGTTTGCTTCAAGCGGTTTGTGGTCTGATTGTACGTCTACCTCTCGTCCATACACATACTGATGAAAACGCTCTGCTCCAAACACAATCACCAACATCTCTTTCTCTATTTGCGCATACCGCTGTTCTGTTTCAGTCAATGCACGGGATGCATAAGCCACTGGCTTGTCTTCTTGAAGTAGAACAGCACCCAGTCCACTTTTAGATGCATCGACAGAAAGTGTTACTGGTAACCTGACATCGTAGTATCTGAGCAAGGGGGCCTCAGTGAGCATTGTTTTCAATTTGTTGAATGCGCGCTGATGTTCCTCCTCCCACTGCCAGGCAACATCATCTCTAGTAAGCACACGCAATGGCTCAGTATGTTGTGACATGTTTGGAATGAACTTTGCGAGGTAAGTAACCATGCCTAGAAATCTCTCCACATCTTTTTTGCATTCAGGAGTGGGCATTCTTCTGTCAGCCTCTACTTTGGTCTGATCTGGTTTCAAACCATCCTTTGCGAAGATGTGACCGAGATATTTGATTCCCTCTAAGCCTATCTTGCATTTCTTTTTATTCAGCTTGAAGTTCTTGACCCTTGCTCTCTCTAACACTTTCCTCAGTCTGTAATCATGATGCGCTTTTGTTTCTCCCCAGATCAAAAGATCATCAATGTATGTCTCAACGCCTTCAATTCCTTCAAAAAGTTGCTTCACCGTCCTGTGAAAAACTTCAGAGTTGACCCCAAATGGGAGTCGGAGGAATCTGAAGCGGCCAAAAGGAGTGTTGAATGTACAAAGGCGAGAGCTGGCTTCATCTAATTTGAGTTGCCAAAAACCTGAACTTGCATCCAACACTGTAAAGTATTTAGCTTTTGAGAGTCAGCTAGTTATTTCCTCTACCGTTGTTAGCTGGTAGTGTTCTCTCATTACCGCCATGTTGAGATCTCGGGGGTCTAAACATATTCTTAATTTCCCATTAGACTTTTCCACAATCACAATGGGGTTGATCCACTGATAGGGCTCTTCAATTCTTGCTATTACTTTCATTTTTTCCATTCTGTTCTGTTTTCAAGTTTTCTCTCAGGGTTACTGGAATTTTTCTAGGTGGATGAACTCTCGGATCCACATTTTCATCAACTCGGATTGTGTGCTCGCCCTCCAGGCAACCTATGCCCTCAAACACATCAGCATACTCCGTGAAAATGTCCATTTTGCCACTTGTGCTCAATTCCATCACTCTCTGTATGAGCCCCATTTGTTCACATGCATTAATTCCTAATATTGGTTTAGCATCTGATTTCACAACAATGAATTCCAGAACATGTGTCTTCTTTTTGTATTTCACCGTCCAGTTACACTTTCCTTTCACATGTATTTTGTCTCCGGTGTAAGTTGACAGTTTCACATTTGTGGGTCTTAGTATGTTCTTTTTTCCAATTCTTTGCTGCAGGCTGTACGGGATTACATTGGCTTGAGCACCATTATCTAGTTTAAATTGCACATGTTTGTGCTCCAATTTCAAGTCAACTGTCCATTCATCTGTCCCTGTCTGTGTTTGCACTGCTCCAACGAACAGACTAGGTCTCTGATCTGTGACGTCATCATCAACCGCATGCACTTTCTTCGATTTACACATCTTAGCAAAGTGGTTAATTTTATCATTAAGTGGTTTGCCATATGCGGGGCAATTGCGTGATGCATGCTCCATTCCACATCTTTTGCAATTAAAAGTGCTTTTTCATTCGGTTTGTATTTATTTCGTTGCTCGTTTTTGCGTGTCTGTGTATGTTTCACTGCATCAACGTGCTTGCTTTCACGTGCAGAGGCTTGTGCGTTGTGATCCTCGTCATGCATTTGCTTCATCTGAGCTTTTGTCATTTCTGACGCGATACACAGCTGGGTTGTTCTTTCGAGACTAATGTCAACTTCTCTTAAAAGTCTCTCTCTCATGGCATCTGACATGATTCCACAGACAACTCGATCTCTTATAAGAGATTCTTGCAACAGTCCAAACTCGCATGACTTCGCCTTTAACTTTAGTTCTGTAATGTATTGGCTAATGGGCATGTCCCCTTGCACACACGTGAAAAACGTATACCTTTTATAGGTTATGTTCTTTTTCGGGTTACAGTGCTCTTCAAATTTCTCCATTATTTTCTCCAGACTATGCTTATCATCGTCTTATTCAAACATGAAGGTATTATACACTTCAACCGCTTCTTCGCCGGCTACATGAAGAAATAGTGAGGACTTTACCTTGGCTGGCTTGCTAGCGCTTCCAGTCAGCTACAGTCTAGATACAGCTCAAATCTTTGCCGAAATCTCCTCCAGTTTTCTGACAAATTACCGTGCAGTAGATCAAGTCCTGCAGGTGGCTTTAATCCTTCCATTTTCATTACTCGTCTAGTCGCTTTATTTTCTTTAGAACTTTACTTCTGACACCATGTTTCGATGTGAGATGAGGAGAAGACACGAGACCTGTTTTAGGTTTTAACCATCAACTTTATCTGGGTTGACCCCGCTCCGTAACCCCAACATTACATTTATGCTTCCGGCTGACAATAGGTGACTCATGTATTACATATCATGACAATGACAGACCCATGTTTTGTGTACAAGTACATGGCCTCTTTTTTGGGCTGTGGGCTTGTGTAGTCTCGTTCCCTTACCCCGTCCCCTTGTTCCCCTCATTTGTCATTGTTTAATCAGTATCACCTGTTGTCCTTCATTAATTCCCCTATTTTAGCCCCTTGTGTTTGCTGTCCTGTGCTGGTTTGTTTTGTACTATCTTGGGAGTAACCTTGTTGTGAGAATTCTCAGTGAGGATTTATCTAGTGCTTGCTGTCTGTTAATTGTCAAGTCTTGTCAAGTCATATTTTTCCCCAGTCTTGTGTTATTTGCCCCCTCGTGGGTTTTGCTTTTCTGTCCACAATAAACTTTGTATTGAAGACTGTCTGCACTTGGGTTCGTTTTCTGAAAGACCTGACAATTTTAGTTGGTATAGTGACCATTGGAATTTTTCTCAAAGATTCTAGCAACATTTAGAAGATAAAGAAGTTCTTTCTCATTCATTTTTCCTTTTAAGTTTTCTTTCTTAATAGTTCTTTCTCTAACCATCTATTGTCTCATTCCCATCATTTCAGTAGTAGTGCTCCTGCCTTGTTCCATACATGCACATACCATCTTTCTGCATTCTAATTCTTCTTCTTCTTCAACATTCTTTCTCCTTCTAAATCAGTTCTAAATCATCATGATATTAAATGCCATTCCTGGCCATTATCATATAATAGGCTATAACATGAATTATATATATATATATATATATATATATATATATATATATATATATATATATATATATATATATATAATTTTACTTGCTGGTCTCAGGAGGGCCTCTGCTAATTTTATTTGCTGGTATCAGGAGGGCCTCTGCTGGGTAATGGTCCAGAATTACTTGTTTTCTCTCACTGATCTTTTCGAAGGCACACCTTTGACTAGCCCTGAAGCTACAGCTGTGCTGGCATGTGCATTGTGTGTACAGAAACAAGCCAAACTGGAAACCAGTTATAGACATTGCTGATGAATGCTCAGTTTAAAGATTTTTGTGACAACAATATAGAATTAGACACAATTTTGGTCAGCAACCCCAACTGCTCTCTCTAACAACTTAGTCTTTCTCTCACACCCCTCGCCAGTCTGGGAGGGGTGGGGGTACAGGTATTCTCATTTCTAACAATTGGAAATACTCAACTAACTCTTCTCTATGCAATAACAATTAATTTGAATTTCATGCTATTACAGTTACAACTGTTAAAATCCATATTGTAGTAATGTATCGCCCCAGGTCAACTGGGTACCTTTGTAGAGGAGCTGGATGTGCTGCTGTACGCATTTCTGAGGATGACAAACCACTTGTAGTCTTTGGCGATTTCAACATTTATCTAAAGAAGCCTTGTGCTACAGACTTTCTTATCTCTCCTAACCTCATTTGATCTCAAACAGCTCATCACCACAGGTACTCACAAATCAGGCAACCAACTTGACCTAATTTACACGCTCAACTGCATCACAGACACCATTTTGGTGAAACCTCTGAACATTTACAATCATTTCTTCATTACTTTTAATCTACAACTTACTACTTGTGCACTACAAATCCCTCTACAAATTACTTTCAGATGAAACTTGCGCTCACTTTCTCCAAATCAAAAGAACAAAATCAAAAGATCATCAATCTCTGCTCACATCTGCTCATGCTGCTAAATCTTCATATTTCCACAACAAGATCAACAGCACTTCAAACACACGCACACTTTTCAAAAATGTAACTCGCTCCTCTGTCCCCTCCACCACCACCTCTTTAACTGCTGATGATTTTGCTAGTTTCTTCACAAAAACCATCAGCAGTCAGTTCTCAGCTCCACACACACAGAAACTCAGACAAACAACATCCGCAGCCAGAAATCTTCTCTCCTCCTCTTCCCTCACTGAGGCAGAAGTGTCTAAACTTCTCCTCTACAGTCATGAGAGCTAAATGAGAGCAGACAAAGTGTCGAAGCTAAAAAGTTCAGCTTAGCAGAATACGTTTGTATGGCAAACCCGGTGTAACCAGTCATCCATTCGAGCTAGCTTTCAGTTAGCTAAACTGATTGCAACTTGCGGTAGGCCATTCAGTGATGGTGAGTTCGTCAAGAAATTAGCGTTGTTCCGATTCCGATACTAGTATCGGAAATGCCGCCGATACCAATAAAAATTCTGGCATCGGTATCGGCGAGTACTTCTACCCGTGTACCGATCCGATACCATTTTCTTAAACAATACCTAGTTATGCACGCGAGCTTTGCTTAACGCAGCAAATCGGAGATCAATTCTTCTTCGCTGCTCTAAACACGCGCGCGCACTTTCTTCTTCGCTGCTCTAAACAGTGGTTGCTTGTGGCAACACAGGAAGTTGTGCTGTTGCCACAAGCAAGCAACCACTGTTGAGATCAGCGAAGAAGAAAACGCGCGCGCGCACGCTAGCAGCTGTACGTCCGCTGTTTGTGTTTGGCAGTATTTCAGACTGGATCAACCAGCTAGTAAAACGGCGATTTCGAGGGGTGGAACAAGTATTAGCAATTTCAACACGAGTAAGTTAACTTAAAGCATTTGAAGACGCGTCACCCCGCAGAACACGAGGGTTACACACAGGCAAGGGCAGAGAAGAACGAGCCGCGCTAGAATCAACAATCTCTGGAAGCTTCATTCAAACAAAGAGAAAAGTTTTCAGAAGACAGCCAAAGAGCAATAAATATAACTGACAAAATGATCGAGTTTATTGTTCTGGATGAATAGCCGCCGTCAAAAATAAAATGCCGTTTATTCAACAAAATTGTTTCTGGACTTTAGGTTATAAAGAGATTATTTTCTTATATTATTCATATACAATTTTTTAGATTCCTAGACTTATTTGTTGCACTTTTTTTATACAGTTATATTGTAAAACTAAAATACCCTTTTCAGTTTACAGTATTAGATGTGTGGCTGCATTTGAAGTTCTTTTTCACTTAAGAAAAATAAATAATATATTGCTGTGAAATATATGTCAGATAATAAAAATATTCTAGTTCACATGTATTTGTTCATGTTTACCTAAGGGATAAGTCTGAAGCACACCATAAAATAATTCTATCAATTCATACAGGGCTAGTATGAATTGCAGCTGTATAGATGCACACACACCCAGGTATCGGATCGGTACTCGGTATCGGCCGATACCCTGAGTCCAGGTATCGGAATCGGTATCGGGAAGGAAAAAAGGGTATCGGAACATCTCTACAAGAAATGTATGAATGCTGTTGCTGCGGAGGTGTGCCCCAATAAGAAAGAAGTCTTAAATGCGGTGAGTCTGTCCTTAAGTACAATCACCAGACAAATGGAAGAAATTGGGTATAATGTATATGCCCAACTGAAGTCAACTCAGGTCAAGTCATCTTCATTTATATAGCACTTTTAACAATGGATTGTTTCAAAGCAGCTTTGCAGAGACAAACATATAATTTAAGTTTAGAGACGTGCTCCAGAAAAGAAAGCACACCCTGTTTATTTTCTTTATTTTACAAAAGTACAATGTTTTATTTCGATTGGAAGTGGACCCAGAAAAAAAGTAGACATTTAACAGTTATTTTTTTCATATTTCTTAAGTGTGTTCTTAAGTATTTTAGGTATATTTGAAAAATATGTGAAAAAATCGCGCAAAACGCGCTGATGCGTTTTCAGACCCCAGAGGGTTAAGGTAACGTATATTGTTTTGGCTATATAGCGATTCCTGAATAATGTTATTTCCAGCTAAAGTTAGTTTTGATTGATTCACTTCTGGCGAAATGATCATTTGTCATTAAATTAGTGGCCGCTAAGACGACGCCGTTCTCTCTAAACAGACTTTAAACGCGAACCTGTTATAAACGCTGATGGTGTTCACATGCGCATTAAGAATTTATTCTATAGTTATGTGCTTTTGAATATATGTGTGCAGGTTTGTAATTCCCTACAAACCATGCCTAAACAAACTACTTGTCTTGCCTATAAATTTGATACAGAATTTTGTTTTATTTTATCACTTCGGGGTAGGTAGGCGAACCGAAATTCACAACGCTTTATCTGTAGAGTGGGAAAGGGATCCTCCAAAGGGAGAGGCTAGTTGGCACTTCAGCACTGCATTGTCATCGGGTCCAGGAGAAGCTCCTCGTCAGATCTGGATCCGGCAGGCTGCGGGAAAACCTTGGGATAAACAAAGACACTAAAATTAGGGTAGATACCATTCTTCTTATGATGTAATGAGTATATCAGGATTTAAAGGAAGTGTTCCCAGTTCTGGCTGACCTAATCTATGCAGCCTAAAATTGAATTATAGAAGTCTATCATGTATTATGTGAATGCTAGGTCAAAGAGATGTGTTTTTAGTCTAGCTTTGAACTGACAGAGTGTGTCTGCTTCCCGGACAATGGTAGGAAGACTGTTCCAAAGTTTTGGTGCTAAATAGGAAAAGGATCTACCGCCAGCAGTCGATTTTGATATTCTAGGTATTATCAACTGGCCGGAATTTTGAGATTGCAATAGACGTGAAGGACTATAATGGGTTGCTCGCTCAGGTACTGTGGAGCTAAACCATTTAGTGCTTTGTAAGTAATCAACAACATTTAAAAATTTATACAATGTTTAATAGACAATGTTTTATGGTCTGTATACAGTAGCCAGCAGAATTTTCAAACGTGATTTATCGTTTACACTATGTATTTTTACATTAAGCACCAACACTTCAAAAGAAGTATATTTAAAACTAGATTTCTTAGTGGTTTTGAAAATATTACTATAAATTACAGCAACACCTCCCCCTTTGCCTTTCAGACGAGGTTCATGTTTATAACTGTAATCTTGTGGGGTTGACTCATTTAAAGTAATGTAATCGTTTGGTTTTAGGCAGGTTTCTGTCAAACACAGCACATCTAGATTATAATCTGAAATCAAATCATTAACTATGAGCGATTTTGAAGTAAGGGATCGAATATTCAGCAACCCAAGCTTTATCATTTGCTCCTCTGTATTATATCTGTTTTTTATTTGTTGAACATCAATTAAACTTTTAACCTGACGTTTTTTCGATTTCCAAATTCGGGGAACAGACACAGTCTCTATATGATAATATCTAGGTGAAAGAGGCTCTATGTGATGGGATTTATCTGACCTTGATGACGTGAGGCCGCTAGCAGACAGTCGGTTTAGCCAGTCTGTCTGCTTCCTGACCTGAGCCCCAGATTATCATGTTTTATCTCTAAGACTATGAGCCACATTACTAGAGAAAAGAGCAGCACCAGCCCAGGAGGGATGAATACCATCTCTTTTCAACAGGTCAGGCTTGCCACAAAAACTTTTCCAATTGTCTATGAATTCTATATTATTTTGCGGACACCACTTCGACAGCCAGACATTGAGTGAGGCCAATCTACTAACTATCTCATCACTCCTGCATACAGGAAGAGGGTCAGAGCCCTCATAGAAGGAGAAAGTGAAAGAATATCAAGTCAAATATATGTATATAGCGCTTTCAATCAAAACAACATAACAATGTTTGTTTCTTAGTGGAAAAAGCATCCACGTTTGGTAGGGCTAATCAATGGTATTAATGATCGGTTAATTAATTTTGAGTATCCCCAACTGAGCAAGCCAAAGGCAACAGTGGCAAGGAACTGAAAAACTCCATCAAGTGACCTAATGGTGTACTAAAACTCCATCAGGTGACCCAATGGAGAAAAAAAAACCTTGGGAGAACCCAGGCTCAGTCGGGGGCCAGTTCTCCTCTGGCGTTTATGAACTAGAGGCCGGATTTACAGTAACTGTAAGATAAAAAATGTATATGAATGCCTGGCTGAAGAGATGCGTCTAGTTTTAAACTGGGAGAGCGAGTCTGAGCAACGAACAATATCAGGAAGGCTATTCCAGAGCTTCGGAGCTAAATGTGAAAATGCTCTCCCTCCTTTGGTGGATCTGGATATCTTAGGTATGACCAGAAGCCTCGAATTTAGTGATCTTAAAGAGCACGATGGATTATAGGGTGATAGAAGATCCGTTAAATAGACTGGAGCAATGACGTACAGGACACAGCACAGCTGCGTTTTTACGAGCTGCTACCTGAAATCAACGCCTTTCTTCTGACAATGGGCAAAACTGTCCCAGAACTGATCGACACAGAATTGAAATGGGACCTCGCCTTTTAACACTAGAACGGCCATGACGGTCATTTTGACCATTTTGAATTTTATTTTATTTTAAAAAATTTTAAATCCTGCTGGTACCTGACTTTTCCTAAAAGTGTCTGTATTTTCATTTAAAATGTTTTTCATATAAATTACACATAAGCAAAATAACAAATGAACATAATTGATCTATTTTGGCCGTAGACTGTCATATTGACCCCACAAATTTTGCAGTATTCTTTTGTTACATTTCCCGCGACTGACCTTTGTCTCTCTCACTGTCAACAAAAAGTAGTGGTCCTGAGTGTTTGCATATATGTTCATATCTACAAACAAAAAGTATATTAGATTAAATTTGTATCATCCACCGCAGCAGACACCAAAGCGGAGGCAGTGCCAGGTTCGGAGAAGCTGCAGTCAAAACAAAACCCACGACACCTGACGCAAATGCCGCAAACCCGTGTGTGGAAGAGAAGAGAGGTTACTTGCCTTGACTGTGAAGCTTAAATAGCCAAGCACTATATTATTGATGTAAATAGTTACAATTTGTAATATAGGCTAGTGTTTTTATGTTTCTGTAGTCTACGCTTCCTTCTTGGTTCTTCTTTGTTTTGCTTTAGATCCGCTCGTTTCCAGCTTTCTCTATTAGCCTATTTTCTCTGTTATTATATTAAAATAAAAAGTATTATATTAAAATAAAAAGTTTTATAATTAAATAAGATACGCTTAGTTGTTATTATCTTATTCTGAGTTATGTTGAATATAGCCTATCTGTTGTGAATATGCGATAATTACAGTAGGCTACTAATGATATTATTATTTATAAATGTATAATTAAACTTGTTTAAATGTACAGTTTGGTGTTGTTTTGTTTATAAAAGATATCCTAATACAATAAATGCATTAATCTCTCAATTGGGTGTTTATCATTAAAGATATAGAGATTAGAATCTAGCAGTCAAAATGACCGCTTGTGGCAGTTCTAGTAGTTATGGAATTCTGGCACTTCTAGTGTTAATAAACCATGAGAACAACTCAATTCTTATACATTTACTGTACCGCTGCACAAGCCCATAACTGCTATCATTGCTCACACAGGAAGTGACAAAAGAGCCACTATCAAAACTCATGCATGCCAGCCAAACCACAAACCTATAAGAAGCCTTGAACTTTCTTACTGTTATATCTGCTGCTTAGTGCAGAAAATGATGAACAGGTCACCGAAACATTTCCAACCCACGCTGCAAAAACTCCCCTAGTTTCACTTACGACAGAAAAGAGGAAAGTCATTCTGGTAATACACATCAAATGTAGTGTTACACATAACCTAGGAATTTAATTCTCTACTCTGAATATTTTAAAATACAAATATCCACAACCACATACAGCAAACCATTAGATTGAATAAATAATGAATACGTATTTAATCAATCTAAAATGAATATTCAAATTCAGGGACCATCTCACATTGTGATATTTTTCTTTGTGTTTCGTCTACTGTTGTTTCTTGGATGGTGTTTCATGTGCAGATCATTTCTTTTACTGGGCTTGATGAAAATTTTAATAAAATATAATCCAACAAATAGTAAAAAGGACAAACATTCCTTAAGAAGTTGTAACATTCAGTATTTACAGCCAGGAAATTGTTAGTACATTACAACAAATATTAAAACATTGCCAAATCATTTAGATAATTTAAATCTTAATTATGTTACATTGAATTGACTTAGCAGATCAGAAAATGATTTGGTCTTACTCTGTTCTTATTGTTTTCCCTATGAATTTGTTGTTGTGCATCTGCTGTTTTAAGGTTTTGGTTGAGACATATGAAAGGTTAGATTACATTTATTTATTTATTTCTTTATTTTTTTAAATGAATCACTTTTCTTTCAGCCTGAATCAAGGAACCTCATGAGCTGGAGGAGGTAGCATACCAAAAACAAAAAGTACACTCAAAAAAATTATTCAAGCCCTTAGAGGTGACACATTTAAATATAATTTGCTTTATTTAAATATATCTATTTAAGATCAAATGTATATATATTTAAGTGGTTTAACTAAAAGTGTATGTATAGCTCCACCTATGAGATTGATTTACGTTGGATCGCCAAAAAAAGTGTCATACGGGACCGCCCTTTGCGCATGTGCGGGATAGCGCGCTCTTTTCGCCCATCTCACCATCCTCTGGGTGCAATGCCAAGGCAACGTTTGGTGGTCGAGACTACATAAAAGTAGGGAAGTATTCATTTGTTGTAGTTGATTAGAAAGTATCTTACTGTCAAATATCGTTACAGTAATATTGACCGAAATGTGTGCAACAGATAAGCGAGCCTAATTTCACTCTTCAAAGTTGAAGGGAGTTGGCTGGCTAACGTTAACTTATGGTGGCTAGCTAGTGCTAACGTTACTTTTGTACTTTTAACTTTAGTCACGTTGACTGCTTTGGTTAACTTATGTGTTGCTCTTCGTCGCCGCAATTTTGGACCGGGCAAAACTGGCCTGTAGACAAATAAAAGTAAAAGAAGAGATGCCGAATTTCTGTTGTGTGTGTGTGTGTGTGTGTGTGTGTGTGTGTGTGTGTGTGTGTGTCTAACATGGCGGCGACAAGCGTTAGCAGCCAAGGACCAAAGCGGTCAATACCTCAACGTTAACGTTAGTTTAAATATCTATGGCTCGTTCAGTATTTATGCATTTAGGCTGTATAGGTGGACTAGTTGTTGCGGCCTGCCGAGACCGGGCTACACACTGGGTAATGTTAGCTGCGTTTTTTTCTGCCATGTGTCATTAATGGCGGCCAGTGTTATTTGTCATTATTTTCGTCAACGACATTTTTTCACAGACGAAAACGAGATGATAACTAAATAAAACCTAGTTTTGAATGACGAAAATCTATTGACATTTTCGTCAACTAATAAAAACTAGATGAAAATGTTAAATAGTGACTATTTGGGAAGCGATTCAGTCAGAACTGATGTCCTGCGTTTGTGTTAGATGCGCACATGTGTACTGCAATGTGCTGATCGTTACACAGCGGTCTCATAAAACTAAAAAAAAAAAGTGAAAACGTCTGGGAGAATGAGTAGAGCAGACATATAGATCTGAATAAGAGTGACGACGCAAAAAAAGAGCTCTATTCAGTATGGTTTTCTGGACGCACACACAGCGTGCAGCCATACACATAGACACACAGCGCGTGAGTCCTAAACTGAGCTCTCTTTCATGTCTGAATGGACAAATACACCAAACATTATGTCTAAATGTCCGTTTTGGAGAGTATTCATGTTAGTTATACATTGGTTGGTTATGTCTAAAACGGTTGTGAGTGCATCGGATGTGCATCAGTGCAATTGGATCCGATGTCTTAAAGTGACAGTGGGTAATAAACTTAATGCGGTCTGCGTCCTTAATTTTGATCAAGCAACAAAAGAAAAAGAAAAAAGCATTCACTGTTTGTTAATAGCTTTAATACGTATTAATTATATTTCATACAAATAAATATGTCAGCTTGAAAGAATAATGTATGCTGTTTTACTTTAGGAGAAGTGGTTTTATTTAATTTTAAGAATTTATACAGTCACAGTAGTTAAATCTGTATCTGTATTGCATGTTAACTTAAAAATCATTCATATTAATAGGTGCTCTACTTCAACCTACAATATTAACCTATGTACTAACGTGTTTGACTATAATTAATAATTACTTTATTGGAGAGTATTTCCTCCATTGCTCACACCTCTAATATATGCATCTCATCTTTTGCAGTTTAAGTTGAAAAGCAGTTTGTGGCAACCTCTTATTAATGGTAGGTATAAGACTAACATTACTTGCTCAATGCTAGCACAAAATGATTTGCATCATTGTCATGTGATGGTGGTCATTAACAAATTTTAATGTCTGCATTTTGTTTATTTTTCAGGTAAATGCAGAGTTTGAGGATCACCACCAAGCCACTGCAGTTAAAGTTCATGTCACAGCTGGACCACTTCTCAAACAAGCTGATGCAGATCTTCAAAAGCAAAGGAGGAGTGAAGGGGCAGAGGATTAAGGAAGTCCTGTCTATCACAGATTCGGTTAGTCGAAATGCATCTAACATCCCTTTGCATGTATTGGGGTGTGTCACCACTAGGCTTCTTCTTCTTCTTCTTTTCCGTTTTATGGCAGATTGCAACCATGACTTTAAAAGGTGCATACCGCCACCTACTGTATCAGAGTATGTAGCATGAACAATTCGTTGGGACTACTTTACATAAAAAAATAAAAAAATAAAAAAAAAACTAGATCCTCTTATATATTTCTATGTTTTTCAAATATTGTATAACTGCTTTCTGTATATCCTTTACCCCATCTCCTGTTGTGCCCAATAAACCTTCGAGGTTCCACTTCCTTCCTGCCTTACTTATCTTTTGTTTTAGCCTCATCCTCTCATCCCTATATTTCTTACAATGTATTAATACATGTTCTACATCTTCCTTGGATCTACATTCCAAACATTTATCTGATAGACTCTTCCCCATTAAAAACAATGTTTTGTTTAACCCTGTATGGTCAAATCTCAGCCTGGTTAAAACGCTCTCCTCTCTTCTGTTACTTCTATTCACCCCCTGGACATTAATAGATTTTTGCAAACTGTAATATTTCCTTCCACTTTTATCCATATCCCACCTATCCTGCCATTTCTTCAATATTTCTTTTTTGATTATCGCCTTAGCTTCTCCTTTTCCAAAGGGTATATTTATGACATCATTAGTCCTGGTTGATTGTTTAGCTATTTTATCTGCTCCCTCATTCCCTTTTATACCTACGTGGGCAGGTACCCAGCAGAATCTCATATCTATCCGTAGTCTCTGTAATCTAAATAGACTTTGTTGGATTTCGAGCATTAAATCTTCTCTATCAGATTTCATATTTTGAATACTATAAAGGGCTGCTACAGAATCAACACAACACACCACTCTATCTGGTTTTACTTCCTCAACCCACTGCAGTCCTACAATAATCGCCATCATCTCTGCTGTATATACCGAAGCTTGATCAGGTAATCTTTTCCCAATACTTACATTCATTGTTGGTATATATGAAGAGTTCAGATGCAAAAGCCTCTAAATGCCATCTGAAATTGTCTTCTAAAATTATCATTTTTATCAAGCTCGTATATTTAAATTCAGTAATTTCACTTAAATGACAATTAATGGGTAATTGTTCTTGCCATTTAAGTGAAATTATTGAACTTAAATATACAAGCTTGATAAAAATGATCATTTTAGAAGAAAATTTCAGATGGCATTTAGAGGCTTTTGCATCTGAACTCTTCATATATTCCTATTCCTACCTTATCCTCTTCATCTTTAGATCCGTCTGTATACATATCTAAGTAACTATAATAGTTGCTCCTTATATACTGACTTGCCAGATGGCCTTTCCCACTCTCTTACCATTCGTTTTTTAGTTCCAATATATTGTTATAGTGTTAGTTCAGTATACATTGTTTGTTACGGTTATTTCATGTATACACCATGTGCTCTTATTAGCCAATCAGATGTGGATACGTCATTACGTAGGGATTAGTTCACTGCTTGTTTACGTTTAGCGTCAGATGCTCGCAGGCTCCGGTGCGGATGGTTGTATATAAACCCATCAGCGCTGGGCAAGAGCATAAAAACCCGTTGATGTAAAGTTGTGTCTTGATAAGTTAAGTAAAGTTCCTGAAACGGACTCGCTTTGTTGTGTGCTTCTCTTCACGCCTCCACGGACACTGAATCCAGCCAACACGAGAAAACATAACAAGTGGTGTCAGAAGCTGAGCGTGATTGACAGTCATCAGCGACTTGTGAGTGTTGTGAACTGCTGGGACATCCTTTGTGAATCGATGGACATTATAATCACTGCCAAACGTTGTTGTGAGGAAGTATTAAAGACTGATTAACCTCGTTGGTCGCCGCATTGAACGTAAACTCACGACAATAAGGGCTGCACGGAGTTTCCCCTCCCCCCATCGGAGAGGCGTGGCGCTGGCAGTCTGCCAAAGCTAGCTGCTGTTGGCTGCCTGCCAACTTTCACAGACACTACTAAATAGCGCTGCAAATCTACATTTGAAGCTTAAAAAAAAAAAAAAAAATCCAAGTTAAATTGAAATACAACATGGATGTGAATGAGCCCGAAGTCCAACTTGGAGCATCAGCTGCTTCAGACCCCCCACAATGGCTACAGGCTGTGCTGTCACAACAAAATAAGCAACTCCAACTGGCCATTTCACCTCTGCTCCAAAGATTGGAAGCAACGGAGGCCAGTTTGTTTGCACTCACGCAGCAGCCTCATACCAGTAAGATAACACGTGGTCCCCGCCAACATGACGACTCGACCACACTTGCAGCTGCCCCTGATAGAACCCTTATGACAGATGGAGGTGCTACAGGGCCTTCAGATGCTGAACAGCCTTTTGCTGCTGAGCTTGCGGTCATTGATAGACACGTACGGAGCCCAATTAGTCCAACTTCCTCCACACCTGGCCCTGATGTAAGACCAAGAAGCCGTGCACAGGGACCCAGCCATTATAATGGCTCTTTCAACTTGGGCCCAAACATGCACACACCTTTAACTCCTGCAGCGCCCACCCATCACCTCACAACCCCTCGTGGTAGAGCTTCAGATGGACCTAAAGCTAAACTTGACACTTACGATGGTAAGGATGACTGGGACTCCTTCATCATCCCTTTTGAGCGCAGAGCTGTCATTTATAGATGGAGTACAGTAGAGAGAGTAGATAAACTCCATGAATGTCTACGAGGAGCTGCTGTTAGATAGCTGTGCTCATTACCCGAACACATACGTGAAGATTACTTTCTGCTGAAAGAACAGCTGGCTTTCCGATTTGGCCAGAAAGAGCATCCCACCACAGCACGGAGGAGACTTGGAGAACTGCGCCAGTCTAAAGAAACTGTATCGGAGTTCGCCGAGGAGGTTCACAGGCTGGTCATTTTAGCTTATCCTGGAGTTGACACTGAGCTCAGGGAGCAAATTGCTGCTGATGCTTTTCTCAAAGGGTTGCGCAACCAGAAAGTGGCATACGAGGTTATGAACCGTGACCCTGTATCACTGGATGAGGCACAACGGCTAGTATCATCTTATGAACACAATTTCAAAGCCACACTCGGACGAGACTTTGATCTGAAGGGGAGGACACGTCGAGTATCCTGGGCTGATCAAGACATGGACTCTGATGAGGAACCACCGGCCTTGCAGTCACGTAGAGTGCAGTCACAGCCGGGTTATGTTACACAACACCAGTTGCAAACACTCATTGATAAAGTTGATAAGCTCCAACTAGCCATAGGCCGCCTGCCTCCTTCCTCTTCTGTTGCTCTTCCTTCTTCTGTAAGACCCAGCCAACAAATAAATTCCAGTATGGCAGTTCAGTCAGAAAGAGGACGCGCAGCTCAGACCTCTTTCAAGTCAAGCAGATACAGACAGCAAAATGCCAGCCCCACCAGAGCATCTAGCGGGTCATGTTTCCAGTGTGGAGAGGAGGGACATTTCAAACGAAACTGCTCACGGTCCCCCAGTCCATCTACAAGTCCCCCTGCAAATACTGCGGCCAGAATGGACCCCCCAAATCAAAATCACTCCGAACAGGCACAGCAGAGTCCGTCTATTGTACATGTGAGCAGAGCTGAGTGCCGAGGGCCCAGTTTAATGATTTTGCTGACTGTTGATGGCGTACCAGTTAATGCAGTTATAGACACAGGTGCTGAGGCTACAATAATGTCTGAAGAGACGTACAGCAAATTACCCGCTAAATCACCTTCAGGACTGAAAAATGTGTGTCTCCGAAATGCAGAAACTGGAAGAGAGATGTCAGCAACAGGCGGAGTGAAAGTGGAATTCAGAATTGGCACAAAGGTGTTGAAGTGGACAGTTTGCACTGCACCAATTCGTGATGCCCTGCTCCTGGGCTTAGATTTCTTAAAAGCTGCTGATTTCACCATACATGCCTCTGGTAAAGTGTTTATGGGCTCTGAACTCATGCCAGCCTATATATCCGAAGGCAAGGGCCCAGACTATGCCATTTCGAGAGTGATGTTAGAAAGTGATGTCACTGTGCCGCCAGAGTGTGAATGTTTAGTTTGGGGTGTGGTAGACAACCCAAAACCAGAACTCCCAGCTGTTCTAGAGCCTGTTAGCCTGGCTGATGGAGTGTCTTCAGGCAGCATCATGATTAACATGGAACAGAGGATCCCAGTCAGGCTATGCAATGTCACAGCTTCCAGTAGACCCTTATTACGAGGAGTCTGTTTGGGTGTGCTCATCGAAACATATCCTGATGCTCGAGAGGAGGAAGATAGAGCCCACTTAGTTCCAGGCGACGATACATGGTATACAAAAGGCGGGAACTCAGTGTCACAAGATCTTGACAACGAGCCTCCTGATGAGCATGACATAAGAAGGCTGTCGTCACCAAACTCTCTTGACCTTCCAGAGCACCTCAGACAGTTGTTTACGTCTGCAAGCGAAACGCTCACTGAACAGCAACAAGAGATGTTAGTAGCTTTGCTTAGTGAATATCAAGCAGTTTTTGCAGCAACCGAGGATGATCATGGGAAGTTTTGTGCTTTGCAGCACAGCATAGACACAGGAATGTCTAAGCCTGTTCGACAACCAGTACGACGTACCCCTTTAGGGTTCTGGAATGAGGAGGAAACACATCTTAAGAAAATGCTTGATTCCGGTATTGTTGTCCCCTCAAGCTCAGAATGGGCATCCCCTATTGTCCTTGTAAGGAAAAAGGATGGGGGGGTTCGCTGGTGCGTAGATTATCGCCAGCTTAATGATCTTACCATCAAGGATGCATATCCCCTACCAAAAATAGAGGAATGCCTGGACGTGCTGGGTGGTGCAAAGACATTCTCGACACTTGACCTTCAGTCAGGATATTGGCAGATTGAAATGAATAAAAAAGACAGATCCAAGACTGCTTTTGTGACAAGGTATGGGTTATATGAGTACACCAGAATGCCATTTGGTCTGTGTAACGCACCCAGCACATTCCAGAGGGCCATGGAGCTGGTTCTACGAGGGTTGCAGTGGGACACTTTACTGATATACCTGGATGACATAATCATTTTTGGTGAAGATGTGGAACAGTGTATGGAGCGCCTCGCAGAGGTTTTTCAGAGGTTGCAAAAATATGGACTAAAGCTGAAGCCCTCGAAATGTCAGCTGCTAAAAGACGAGGTCCTGTTTCTTGGTCACGTTGTGAGCGGTGAAGGAATTAAGACCAACCCAGCCCTCATTAGTGATGTTAGAAACTGGAAGACCCCAACCAGTGTCCAGGAACTCCAGTCTTTCCTGGGTCTGTGCAACTATTACAGGAGGTTTGTTGCCAAGTTTGCTGAAATCACTACACCCTTGACAATGCTACTCAAGAAAGGGAGTCCCTTCTCCTGGGAAGAGGAGCAGAAAAAGGCCTTTGAACATCTAAAAAGGAGCCTCACAACTGCACCCATCTTGGTGTTCCCAATTACATGTGGACAGTTTGTCTTGGACACTGATGCGTCCAACCAGAGCATTGGAGCAGTGCTCTCACAGTTACAGTGGGGGGAAGAGAAAGTTATCTCTTTTGCCAGCTGTCTCCTCACACCAGCTCACCAGAGGTACTGTGTCACACGTAAGGAACTCCTAGCAGTTGTCAGGTTCACAAGACAGTTCCGCCACTATTTGCTGGGGTCTAACTTCTTACTCAGGACGGATCACAGCAGTCTAACGTGGCTGTACAGGTTTAAGAGACCAGAAGGCCAACTGGCTAGGTGGCTCGAAGAACTCAGTCAGTACAATTTTGTCATCGAGCATAGGCCAGGTACACACCATTCCAATGCTGACGCGCTGTCCCGAAGGACTCTGAATGAAGAACCTTGTGACTGTTATCAAGCAGGAAGAGAGCTAGATAGCTTGCCATGCAAGGGCTGTCGCTTCTGCCGAAAGCTCCACCATCAATGGGCCAGATTCGAGGAAGATGTCGATGATGTCATCCCCTTGGCGGTAAGACGCACACACTCCCTTGACCCTCAGAATGAGGGTAGTTGCACTAACAGTTCTAGTGATCTTAATGAAGTAGGTGATGACAACCCAGGGCTTTCCTCAAACTGGCTGCAACCGCTAAGTCCAGAAAGTCTCAGGAAAGAACAGTTAGCTGACCCAGACCTTTCAGTTCTCCATAAATGGATGTCTGATGGCTCTCTGCCTGCTAAGGAAGAGGTCATGATGCAGAGCCCAGCGGTTCGCAAGTACTGGCTGTGTTGGTCTCAAGTAGAGATACGAGATGGGGTCCTCTATTACCGGTGGGAGGATGTAAATGGAGGTATGTCATCTCTGCGCTTACTTGTTCCTGTTTCCCTGAAGAATGAAGTTCTCCAATCCCATCACAATCCAGCACAAGCTGGTCATGCAGGGGAGGAAAAGACGCTTATGCGTCTCCGCAGGTGTTACCAATGGTACAATATGGGGAACGATGTACGCCTTTTTGTCAAGAAGTGCCCACAGTGTAGTTACTGTAAAACAACCAGTCCAATGGGGAGGGCCAGGCTCCAGAACTACCAGGCTGGAGCACCTATGGACAGACTCCACCTTGATGTCCTCGGACCATTCCCAGAATTCAAGTCAGGGAACAGGTACATTCTCGTTATAATCGATCAGTTTACCCGCTGGGTAGAGGCATTTCCTGTCCCTGAACAAGGAGCTGAGACAACAGCAAAGAGGTTGGTGTTTGACTTCATATCACGCTTTGGGGCTCCCCTTGAGGTTCACACTGACCAAGGACGGAACTTTGAGAGTTCGCTGTTCGCGGAGGTTTGTCGCCTGTTACAAGTAACTAAGACCCGGACCACACCATATCATCCAGCTTCAAACGGGCAAGTGGAAAGGTTCAATAGAACGCTCTTGCAGATGATACGGTGTTATGTGGACCAAAGTCAACGAAATTGGGATGAACATCTTCCATTACTCACTGCAGCGTACAGGAGCACTGTGCATTCAGCGACAGGCTTCACACCAAATCAGCTGATGCTGGGGCGAGAAGTTTTCCAGCCACATGACATCTGGCTAAGGACGGCTGAGGTTACCAGGGAAGCTAAAGGTACACCTGAGTTTGTTCAAGAACTGCAAGCTAATCTGCAGCAGGCTCATCAAGTAGCGCGCCAGAACTTGCGCTCCGCTCAGACTCGTCAGAAAAAGGTCTATGACTTACGAGCCAGAGAGAAGTCCTATCAAGTAGGTGATCTTGTATCAGTGAGGGTCAGTAGCAGGAGAAAGGCTTACAGTCCAAAACTCCAACCCCCATGGCAAGGGCCATTGGTCGTCACAGCACGCCTTGGACCAGTGCTATACCGAGTCAGGGACAGACGAAGTGAGAAAGTACTGCATCATGATCGCTTACAACCCTATCTAAGTGACCACATACCTGCCTGGATGCAGCGTCTGCGACACAAATATACCTGCACAGAGGAAGGCTCCCTGGTTCCAATAACTGCTCAGGTACCTGTTGCCACAGGGGCAGAAGCACCAAACTCGTCATCCTCTGACAAATCTGTGTCGGAAGAGCCTCTAACCCTTCCTGTAACGGACTCTAACTGTGACCCTAATCCCTGTGGAAAAGAGGGTACGAAGACAAAAAGGGGGCGACTTGTTCGAGCCCCAAGTCGTTATATGGACTAAAGAAAAATGGAAGACAACAAAACGTTAACTGTTAACCCTCAGTCGTGCAGAAGGGACTCTGCAGAGCTAAGAGGGGGGTGGTGTTATAGTGTTAGTTCAGTATACATTGTTTGTTACGGTTATTTCATGTATACACCATGTGCTCTTATTAGCCAATCAGATGTGGATACGTCATTACGTAGGGATTAGTTCACTGCTTGTTTACGTTTAGCGTCAGATGCTCGCAGGCTCCGGTGCGGATGGTTGTATATAAACCCATCAGCGCTGGGCAAGAGCATAAAAACCCGTTGATGTAAAGTTGTGTCTTGATAAGTTAAGTAAAGTTCCTGAAACGGACTCGCTTTGTTGTGTGCTTCTCTTCACGCCTCCACGGACACTGAATCCAGCCAACACGAGAAAACATAACAATATTCAAGTCTACCTCAGTTTTTGGAAATAACCAAATAGGGATATTACTAATAGGTGTAGGGGACTTAAACCAGATATTATTTAATTTATATTCCTCTGATTTTGTTTTTGTTACCCAGCCAAAGCCATTGCCTTTAAACGAACTATACTCCCAACATTCCTGAATAGTACTCTTTGCATGATTTTCATATCCACATCCACATAATCGACTCCAGTATATAAGCATTAATTTATCTCTTCTCAAGTCTGAGGGCATTTCTCCTAGCTCAACCTGGATTGCTTTAATTGGTGTTGATCTCATTGCACCAGCACAAATCCTCAACGCTTTGTTATTAACTCTATCCAACTTCAATAAATGTGTTTTAGCTGTTGCTCCATATACATAGCATCCATAATCTATTGTTGACCTCATTAGTGCCCTGTAAATATACATTAATGACTGTTTATTTGCTCCCCAATCTTTCCCCACTATTGCTCTCATTAAGTTTATGACTTTCTTGCATTTTGATTCCACCTTTTCAACGTGTATTTTCCATGTTCCCTTTTGGTCTAACCACATACCCAGATATTTAAAATGATCTACTGTCTCCATATTGTGGCCATATAACTTCAGGTTCTGTTTTTCTATCCCTTTCTTCCTGGTAAATATCATATGACAAGACTTACTTGTAGAAAGCTTAAAGCCCCAATTATATGACCATTGTTCTACCTTTTCTATTGCTTCCTTGATTTTATTTCTCACCCTTATTGAATCTCGTCCTCTTGTCCATATGGCCCCATCATCAGCATACAGAGCTGACTCAATCCTTCTATCTAGATTCATAAAGATATCATTAATCATAACATTAAATAAAACTGGACTAATAACACTGCCTTGTGGGATTCCATTAACAATTTCAAATTCTTCAGATACTTCTGCTCCCACTTTAACTCTAAATCTTCTTTCTGACAGAAAATCTAAGACCCAGTTATAAAACCTACCTCTAATTCCCATTTTATTCAATTTAATTAGCAGCCCCTCTCTCCACATGGAATCGTAAGCTTTTTCAATATCAAAAAACACAATACTCATTATTTCCTTCATTTTAAACGTTTTCTCTATCTCGTTGCTTACTTTCACAACAGCATCCATTGTGGAACGACCTTTTCTGAACCCACTTTGATATGGTGCTAATAGTCCTCTGTGTTCAAGGGTATAATTAAGTCTTCGGACTAGTATCTTCTCCATCCACTTGCATAGATGTGATGTTAGGGCGATAGGTCTATAATTACCAACATTATTAGTATCTTTCCCAGGTTTATTAAATGGTAATATTAACGCACTCTTCCAGCTTTTGGGCATTTTACCTTCTTCCCATACCTTATTAAATAAGTGCAATATTATCTTTAACACTTTTTCAGGTAACTTCTGGAACATAATATAACTGAGTTGATCTTCTCCTGAAGCAGTATTCTTAACACCATTTAATACCATCACTAATTCATTCAAATTAATTTCTGCATCCATAGTACTTTCCTCACTTTCTTTTTTAATAGACACATCTCTATTTTCTTTAATAACCATCTCTTTATGTAGTCTATGTATATCTTCTAAATGATCACCACTATGCACACTGGCGAACTTCTTTACCACTAGGCTTCTTTGGACTTCCAGTTAGTTTTGATTTTCATCACCTGTGTTTCCCTGTCTTTTTCCCGCCACCAATCTGTAACCATGGACACTGATCACCTTCCTCACAGCTGACTATCATTTGTAATCATCATCACTGTTGTAGAGACTGAACGGACAATCATTAATTCTCTTTTATTAAATCATTAACTCACAAGAACAAAGAGCCTTAACTAACCACATTCCAGCGGCCATGTGGTCAACTGATACGGACTTCTCTTAAACAAACCGGCCTTGATTTACTCCCCCCTGGCGGAAATCGGGCGGGAGAAGCGAAAAACAGATGTTTCCATTGTCCCCTCTCACCACGTGTGCTCAATACACATCCACGCAAACGCACATATGAACACGCACGTACACATGCAGGAAACATGACTTTCCATATATTAAGTTGTTACTAAAACATATCCGATGTGTCAAAATACATGTAGGAGAACTGTAATGTGTAAACTTGTCCTAAGAATGTCATCATGCGTGTAAGAGAATTATAAATGCCTGTACGTATGCGTTAAGAGGTAACTCTGCAGTATTATGTCTGTGACGTGTGATGTTTGATATCGTTACAATCCTCCAAATCTGATCTATCTATTAAGCTGTACATCAATATCGTGAAATGCATAATCACAAGTATATGTTTCTTTTGAAGTAAGCTTAATTTTCTCGCGTGACTCATCCGATGCAAATCACCCTCTGGCGACGCTGTGTCTGGTCGTAGCTCGCCTATTGACACGTTTAGGGTCCGAAATGGTTTACACAAATGGCCATAAAAATTCGGACCTAGGTTTTTCAAACAGATTGCTATCACTTAACACCCATCCCTGCGGAGAGAACGAAGCCAGATGTGTGAAATGAAAAAGCACGCATACACATATCCACGCTCGCACCACGGATACACGTACGCACACACACCTATGTACACGCGCCGAGGCATTCCTCACGGAAAACCCAGAGAAATGGGTTATTCTAAGAGAAATACGATATATTCATGTATTCTGGTATATTCCTTTTGTGTATCATGCCAATTAAGATTGTTAGTTGTGTAGTTAAAACTCTAAGGGCCTGTATAAAGAGCCTAAGAGCATATATTCACTTGTATGTGCGTCAAACACGTCTTTCATGATAGTAAATGAAAGCTCCCGACGTGGTCTAACTAACCATAAAAACGAGGTTCCGTTAAAATGTACTCTGCTATGTTTTTCCATCTCTGTAATGTTTCTGACCATATTCATACCTGCCATAAATCCGAAAGTTGGGCGTTCCGACAAGACAAAGGCCACGGAACCCCGCCAAATCAAGAAAGGATCCCATTGGAGAAGTCTTTCCAAAGTGGGCGTGGACTCTTCCCGGTAAAAGGCCGTGCAGCAGTTCGTTCGCGGTCTTGCGCTGTGTATCCTGCTCCCAGATGTAACCTTCGTGTGCTTTCTTTTGTTCCTGTTTTTAGTTTGTCTTTGTTTTGCGTATAGCTAGTCTGTTCTCAGTGTGGTTCTCGTCCTCCGACCGAGTTACCCACGTGTGTTTCGTCAGTCTTCCAGCATCCCGGTGATAAGACTGTCTTTGCGCATACAGAACTGTTTTAGGACGTTTGAATTTCCCGCGAAACATCCACGCTCGGAAGTATCAAAGAAGTCCGCCTTCCATCTCCAGGACGCCGCACGCTCTCTCCTACACAACACCAGGTCTGAATGCAAGTGTTCCATCTCAAATTTAGACGCGTTAAAGTGTGTATCCTGTGGCTGTCTCTGAGGGTCTAATTGTGCTAGCAATTGTGTTTTCCTTATGTTTCTACGTTTCTTTTATTATTTGTTTTAGTTTACTTTGTTTATCTATATCTTTGTTTTACCAGTAGTGTAGTTTTGTTATTAAAAACCTCAGTTATACCTTATTGCCTCTGTTGTTGTTGACCACATAACAAAGCCTCTTTAATATAAAAGATCCTAAACGCTACAATCTGATATTGTTAAGTGCACTAAACAGTGTCAGTAAAGTTAAGCTAAAATAGGCCACAAGCTATTGATAACTTTCAACCGAACAGCACGGCGGACGTGCGGACTGAGAAAGGGGGTTTCAATTGCTTTGGTAATTTTAAAGATCAACAGCCATCGGTCTGTGTAGGATGTATATTCCTAATTAATCATAATTCGTAGTGTTTAATTGTTATATACATACCCGAAGCAGACGTGTGCTGTATAACCCCTCGTGGGTTATTTATGTACGTAAGGACTCGGTTCAGACTATATTCGATAATTTGTTGATCATAGATTAATAACTGTTGAATATTCTTCCCCGAAATTAAAATTGACTAAAAGCTTATGAACCTTTGAGCATTCCTTACACTGTGTATTTAAGTTCCTGTCTGCATTCAGTTCTTTGTCCGGTATTGTTTGTGTTTACACGCTGTCTCACCTGTTCCAGAGCTTCAAATTAAAATACGTTTATATCTACCTTCCTCTTCTGTCTTCCCTGAACCTCCCCGTGACAGAATACCGGACCAAAAGAAGTATGGAGAATTTTGAATTCATCATCCTAGCTCAGAAGAGCCAGGATTTTTTGTCTCTCACCACAAGCTTCTTTCACCTTGCAGTCACCAGCCCTCTCGACGACGAAACCCTGAAGACCCTGTTCTGGATCGGGGCCAACTTCCATCAGCGCATCGACCTCCCAGACACCTCTAACCTGAACTGGAAGGAGGCCATCATCAGGTGTCTGGAGAGTGTCGCACCCCGATCCAGAACTCAGCCAGATCCAGAGCCCGGATTACCATCCTCGACCGCGGAGAACTCGTGCGTTCCCCCCGCAGACGGACAGCTACCACGCGACGCGCCAGCCAGAGCCCGAGACAAAGAGGACAGAGCTGACCCTCGCCCCGGAGGAGGAGCTCCAACAGGAGTCTGACTAGGGGTGTGAGCCCATGACATCTGCGGACGAGGGAACTCAATCGACGGAACACGAGGACTGGCTGATCGACTTCTCCGAAGAGACACCGTCTCCCACCCTATCCCACCCGTCATATACATCTTCGTCGTTGTATATCCACTCCAGTGACTGTATCTGTCCTATCTTCAACCTGTCTGATACCTTCGTGTCACCCAGCTCAGCCAGTCCTCCAGCCCCACCGCTGCTGGATGTTCGCTGCCCTACTTCGTCTCTGGGGAGGCCCCCTGACGCCGAGCCGCAGGTCAGCCTTCCATCCACAGCTTCCGGACATGAGGATCTTCTGGCTCCGCCTCCAGCCTTGGTCCTCTGCACTCCATCTCGGCCTGTCGACCTGCCGGCTCCGTCGTGGCTCCTCCCACCTGCGGCTCCACCAGAGACCCTCGAGCTGACGGCTACATCGGGTTCCCTCGTCCTGCCGGCTCCCCCTTGGTCAGTCATCACTCTGCCTTCGCCACGGACTTACGGTCCGTCCGCTACGCTCCGTCCCTCCACCCCTTCGGCTACAGCGGGCTCCCCCTTCCCCTCGGCGTCACCTCTGTCCTCCCTCACACCGACTCCGCCTCTGCTCTCGGGTACTCTGGCTCCACCTTCAGCGCTTGTCGCCACAATGTCGCCTGGGTCTCCCTGTCCAGCGACGTCATTGTAGTCCACCTGCTCTCCATCTAAGCCGATGGATCCTGCCGCCGAGTCTCCGGCGGTCATCCCCCAGCTACCATCAGCCTCCTCGCCACCTGGTCTCTTCCCTCCTTCTACTCTGCCGTGGGCTGTCGGTACTGGACGGTTCTGGGTCTGCGCCACCAGGCCTTCTCCATCTGTGCCGTCAGGGGATCGTCGTCATCCCTTCACCATCCTGTCACTCCAGCCTCGTTTCTGCACTTCACCATCACCTCGTCCACCACCAGAACCTCCTCCGGCCCTCCCTTCGTTGTTGCATTACGGTGCGAGGACGCACCTGGCCGGAGGGGGGCGTTATGTCACCACTAGGCTTCTTTGGACTTCCAGTTAGTTTTGATTTTCATCACCTGTGTTTCCCTGTCTGTTTCCCGCCACCAATCTGTAACCATGGACACTGATCACCTTCCTCACAGCTGACTATTATTTGTAATCATCATCACTGTGAATTTAAGTTCCTGTCTGCATTCAGTTCTTTGTCCGGTATTGTTTGTTTACACGCTGTCTCACCTGTTCCAGAGCTTCAAATTAAAATACGTTTATATCTACCTTCATCTTCTGTCTTCCCTGAACCTCCCCGTGACAGGGTGGTTATTGTAAGGTTTTATTTTCCATAGTTGCTTATTTAAACACTTTATAGATGGCTTACTAGTAAAGTGCTTTCATCCAAATATTATGTTTTTTTTTATTTATTATTTGGATCATACACTCACACACCAATGTAAAACATGCAAGAAAACTACCAACTTGCTTGTTGGGGGCATTTAGGGGTTAGGCATCCTGTTTAGACTGAAATTACCCTCTGATCTTAATTAGACAACCTGCTCCTTCCCTGTGTCACCATAACAACCACATTTGGCTAAATTGTGTCTCATTTTTCACCCCTGCTTCAGCGTGACAACATCGACACCAGGAGGGAGTGTATCCTGAGATGCCTCATCATCTACCTCAATGAAGATCCAGACACCTTCTTCAAAGAATATCTGGTAAATTCATCACAATATGTTTGTCATGTAGTGTTGAACTGTTAATCCCTCTTACTTCTCTCATTACACACTATTTATATTGACAGAGCCCTACAGAGGTGTTCTTATGTACTGGTGTAGACAAGTGATCGTACATGTTTTTGAGTTTAGGGGGAGTGTGAGTGTGTGCGCTTGGAGTGGGGAGGTTGTTTAGAGTTCTGTTGGCCTGGGGGATGAAGTTGTGCTGTTGATAATGGACAAATGCTTTTCTACTGTAGATGTTTTTTATATGTCTGTCGCCATCACCCGTGGAGCCCTGCATCACTTTATGTCCTCTTATTTCTCTGTCCATCTTTATTAAACACTTGCTGTGTTTTCTGTGTTTGTGGTGTTCAGGCACCGGCGACCGAGGATGCAGAAAGGGACCTAGCAACCACAGTCATGGGGATTTATGTGATCCGAACATCAAACATCCAACAGGAAGAAAAACATTTTTGAGTGGAAGGGCTCTAAGTAAATTAAGTTCAAATGTAAATGTATTTCAATAAAATAAAATAAAAAACATCAACCAGGTTTGTCTCGTGTATGTAAATGGGTCAAATGAAAAATGATTTATATATTTAATTGATGATAATAATTTGCTTTCCAATAATTATGTAAGTTTGAGTTGGACAAATGTAAATCAATTTCATTTAGTTAATGTAGTTATTTTATTTCAGCTGTATTTGGTAAAAGTTAGTTAGGCTAACTCAATTACATACTGTTGTAAGTATTTGATAAAAATAAGTTAGCCTCACTCGTTTATATTCTTTTGCATCTATTTGATACAAATGAGTTAGGCTGACTGATTTACATTCTGTTGAATGGATGTACTCAGTTTGAGTTGGGACTACATATATTTATTGGATGGAAATCCTAAATTGAGGATTTCCATCCAATGAATAATTTTTTTGAGTGTATAGTTGTGGTACAATAATGATATTGTCACGTTTATGTTCTGTTAGTGTAACCTTCATGGACTTTTAGTTTGTTTGTCTTCATTCACATGTTTAATTTGTTCTATTTTCCCGCCACTCATCAGTCAGCATGATTTGCACTTATTTCTGTGCTAAACCGTTGGATTGTGGGTAAAGAGGACTTGATCTTATATGCTCGTCACCTTCATTTATATAGCGCTTTTAACAATATTGTAGGGCTGCAGCTATCGATTATTTTTGTAATTGATTAATGTAGCACTTAATCGATCGATTAATCGGATAAAACCAAAACAAATAATTACAAATAATGCATAACGAAAATGACGTGGCAGTAAAATGATCAAGAATTGGCTTTTATTTCTCAAAAAAAACGAGACGACCACCATTCAACACGAAATCAGTAATATAAACATTACAATGACTCCAAAGCTGTTCGGTTAAGGTAAAAAAGTTACTTAGTTCACCTTTAATACAACATTACAAAAAAAGGATTAAATTGAGATGCAAATTACCCACCTGAGAACAAAAATAAATGAATATAAAATATCAAGCCAAACAGGTACACAATGTATACAATTTATAAAAAAATAAATGTAAGTGTGTGTGTGTGAAGGGGTTCTTTTTTTTAAGGCTATACTCTCTTGCAATTGAATGTGAATACGTTTACTACTTAAACATCAAAGCTAAATATCATATATAGTCAAACCGCATCACGACATCGCTACAAATAAAGTATGGGATTAAAGTCCCCATGAAATCAAAATTGACCATACTTACTTTAATTGCCTAAATTGTGGTGAACAATCTATCCATGCAAGTCGATCCACAGAAAAAACATTTTTGGCTTCGTAATCTTTAATCAAAATCTGAAAATCCCCCTCCCCTCTGCATTGGAGGACCTTCCCTGATGACGTAGGTTTGACAGTTTTGGTGCCTGCTTAACATCCGTAACCATGCCCCTCCAACTGACAGTAGACAGGCTGCCTGTGTGTTTTGCGAGCATTGACAGCGTGTGAAAAGAGAGATGGCGAGGAGGTGCATTTTTCGTTGTGGCACTCACGGAAATCTTTTCCCATTCCCTAAAATTCCCTTGTTATGGTCCAGATGGCTCGATTTTTTACAATTCGAGCAAGGAGGGATAACAGATGTTTGAACAGTCACGGATGTTTCAGGCAGCGAGTAATCCTCAACAACCGATTGTAAACTTGCATTAAGATCTGCCTCCATTTCTGCATGAAACACCTACTTTTCTAGATCCAATCAGGTGCTAGTTGGAAAAAAAGCCATGCCCACTATTTTGCCTCATTTAGTATTCCATTTCTCTCGGAAATACGTCACAACACTGGAGAAAAGTCGTTTGCAACTTCCGGTTCACGGGGACTTTAAAATCAGCAAACATCAATGTATAGGCTACGTTACCTTGTTTCAGCGACGCTTGGTGAAACAGCATGGAGTGGATGTTTTCGGTTCAGATGCTGAATCATTGAAGTCGTACTGTTGTGGTATGCCAGGTCTACTTTGCAGTAGACACATATCACACCTTGTTCTCTTCCTTTTTAAGTATGTAATGATCGCAAACTTTAGACATTCTCTGCCGTTTATGGTCATATTTACTCTCCGCCATTGCACCAACTAAATTCAAAATGTATCACGCGCTATTGTGTGCTTCCTGAACATTGAACAACAGTCCGTGTGAAACAATCAGATCCCTGCGCGTATAGTGCGCGTCATAGGAATTTAACGAGGCTTCGAGGCAGAGTTTTTGCCTCAATTAATTTTTGTAATCGAGTTAATCGAGTAACTCGATGAATCGTTTCAGTCATAGTAGATTGTTTCTACAGTGATAATAGGAAATTAAAGTAACAGAGATTGTTTAGGCTTTACAGCAGCTCTAGAATAAAGTTATTGTCCAGCTAAAGTAAGTTTTTGATTGATTCACTTATGTTGCAAAGACCATTAAGGGGCCGCTTACACGACACCGTTTCAACTGAAGACAGAAAACTTTTAATGCATGACAACAGTGTTTGGTGGCTCAAGAACACAGAATTGTTGAGGATCTGTGCCATTGGCTGTCATGTCGATGAGGCTTCACAGTGGATCAGTCTGGTTGACACAATCTCTGCTGACACTTCAGGGCTGTGATGTGGTCGTGTCTAGGCACAGGTACTCCATCTGGTCTGGATACGGTAAACCTATGTATAAACAGAGAGACTAATATGCCATTCTTCTTATGATGTAACAAGTACATTGGGTATTATAGGAAGTGTTCCTGGTTCCTGCTGACCTAGTTTACTGGTTATCATCTGATTTGATAAATTGAAATGAATAGAAATTGATAATATTGTATTCTCCTCTACACTGTAAAAAAAAAAAAAGTGTTCACTCAACTTAAATTTTGTAGTTATTTTTTTGCTTTGACTCAGTTAAGTTTTATTTACTTCATCTACTAAGTACTTTCAACTTAAAAAGATTAGTTGACATAGTTAAAATAGTTGACACAACAACTTATTTCAAGTAACCTGGACTTTTAGTTGAAATACAATAACTTACATTTTTACAACTTTTTAACTGTAAAATACAGCTAATAGCCAACACTTCTCTTAGTGTTCTCTGAATATTTTTAAATACAAACTAAAAACTACATTACATAGAATACAGAAATTACAGAAACATTATTTCATTTCAAAATAAAACAATAATAAATCTGAGAAATAAAATGGTATTGCAATTTCATAAAGTTTAAAGGTGAAAGTGTTTTTTTTTTTAAATCATGGAACGTGTATTCAAGTACATTCACACAGAAATGTAAATACCATTGTTAATTGGTCACTCTCATACCATCCAATACCTGTAAAGACTTGCCTTTGTTGAAAGACAAATTATCTTTTTAATGAAATCTGTGAGCTTTCTGTCCCTCCTTTGACAGCCTATGCAACTTGCACTTTAAAGGTCCAGAAAAGACATCCTTAAAGTAATCCAAGTAATTTCAATGGTTTGAGCTCAGTTTTATGAATCATTGTGAGTGTTTTATACCAATTTATTTATTAAATAGTTTTTTTTTTTACTGTAAAATACACAACAAACACAGGTCTTTGGTAGAAATACACAACACCTTACCTCAACAACATTCAACTTTAATTCAACAATGTATTTTTAAGTGAGTGCACTATTGCACTGCAGGAATCAGCTCCAATGTTCATCAGCAGCCTCTGAATCACCTCAAAAGTGTATCTGAGGTTTTTTGGGTAGTTTAGGTTGAGAGCATAAAGCAATCCCATCATGCCATACACATTTGGTAAGTCACCAAGTCCTCGCAGAACAACTGCTTCCTCAAAAACAAGGGCCACATCACGTTACATGGAATGGGGTCTGTCACATCTTCCACCACTATGATGATTCCAAGAGTCATGCCCCTAATCAGATCTTCTTCGGAATCTGTGTGCTGTATTAAAAAATGACAAACTTCAAAATGTGCTTTCACACATACAATACTGAAGCTCAAAGACTTAAACACTACATGAGTATTATTGTAAGTGCTACCAACATGTCTTTCATGACAAGTGGTGCTTGAATACCCATTTCAATTACTTTGAGAATGTCTCTCAATCATTAACTTTATTTGGACAGTAACTGATTTAGGAATCAATCAAGGAAATTTCAACATTTACAAGGGCTAGTATGTGATTTTTTTCTTCTTCAGAACTTGCTCTTCCACTGTGAATAAATCATCATCCAAATGCATGGGTTTTATCACTAAGAGTCTATGCAAATTATTATTTTTTTTATGTTCCCAAGTGAAACAAATACAGTCCAAAGAGTGCTATTGCAAGATTACATTGTCCTATACCCTAGCCTTTGCTATATTTAATCTTATCATCCACATAGTTAGAAATAATGCATTAACTTTAACTACTCAACTGCCTCCGATGTGCCTCCTTACTTTCCACATACCTCACAGATCTTTATGAATTGCGATGGATTCTCACGCATGAACCATGGCAGCCCCTGCAGTACTGCAACCCTCTTTCGTTGATTTGATGTCTTCCCCCAAAGGAAAAAAAAAGTTTACTGATACTGTTTATTTACTGGCCTGAGGCCTGTTGCATTGAAGCCTGTTTTTACTTCAGAACTCAAATTAAGATATTTTGATGAAATCCAAGAAATTTCTGGCCCTGCATAGACAGCAAGGGAACTGTGTTCAGGTCCAGAAAGGACATTGTTAAATTAGTCCAAATGACACTAGAGGTTCAAGCGTAATGTTGTGAAGCTACAAGAACACTTTGTGCAAAAAAAACAAACACTTATTTAACAATTCCTGCTCTTCCATGTCAGTGCTTGACGTGTGATCACGGGAGTGCCACGACGCATGCTTGTGCATTCCTTTGCTTGTAAACAAGGCGCAGCGCATCAAGGTCCTACATCTGAATGCCGGCTCCTGCGTCAGCAGCTTTAAATGTATGTGTTGTGGTACTCTTGTGAATGCACATCGGCTGACACGGAAGAGAAGATATTGTTACATAAAGTCATTATTAGTTTTATTTGCGAACAAAACATATTTTCGTAGTTTCATTAAGTTAAGGTTGAATCACTGATGCCACACAGACTATTTTATAGATGTCCTTACTACTTTTATGAGCTTTGAATGTGGTAATTACATTGCTGTCGATGCAGGGTCATAAAGGTTGTGGATTTCATCTCAAATAATTAAATTTGTGTTCCGAAAAAGAATGGGTTTGGAATGACATGAGGTTGAGTAATTAATGACAGAACTTTCAATTTTATATGAACTATCCCTTTAAACTGAGATAATTAGGTCAAATACTTGTCACAGGCCGGCTCATAGCCTGTGGCAAAAATGAGGGGACACAAACAACAGGTATAGGCCAATCAAAAAAGGTTCTTTATTGTAAACCAAAAACTATTAACTTTAAACAAAGAAAAAGGGATGAGGTGTGAAAATGTCATAATGTAAGGTGTATGTAAAGTGCAGGGATGCGTGAATATGTGTGTGTGAACATGACTGAATGGAAACTAAGTAAAACTACAAAAGAACAAACAAAGCAGGATCATACCTGGAGGAGCAGAGAGAGAGATCAGAGTGGTTAGTGAAGCAGTTTAAATACCCTGAGCCCAGGTGGCTCCAATCACTAATGACCCTCCAATGCCTGCTGGGGGAACCACCCCTGCAAGGCAGAGGAGGGGCCATGACACCCCCCTCCTTAAAATGAGGGTCCCACCCTCAACCCAAAATTTGGCCCATCATATTTAAAACAATCCAAAGTGCCCCAAAAACAAATATATATACCAGTCCCGGCTCCTAGCCGTCACCCCGCGTCCCCTGACTGACTGTCCGTCCCTCCAACTCTGCAGCCCTGGTACCTGGGGAGCAATTTAAGAGAAAAGAGGCGCCGACAGCTAGCAGGGGTCAGCAGAGAGAAGATACAAACTAGGGTAACGGAGCACGGGACAGGGCATCAGCAATGATATTATCCTTACCACTAATGTGTCTAATATCAAGGTTGAATGGTTGCAAGAACAAAGCCCAACGCATCAGGCGCTGGTTGGGATTTTGCAGGGACTTCAGAAAAATTTGTGGGTTGTGGTCAGTGAATACAGTTAAAGGGGTCAAACCAGAACCAACATAGACTTCGAAGTGCTGTAGAGCCCAAACGAGTCCTAAAGCCTCCTTTCAATTACAGAATAGTTTTGCTGATACTTATTAAATTTCCGGGAGAAGAAACTGACTGGACACTCAACATTGTCATCATTTTCCTGGAAAAGCACAGCCCCAGCACCAATTTGACTGGCGTCTACCTGCAATTTGAAAGGTTTCCCAAAATTTGGTGCTGCCAAGACGGGTGCCAAACACAAAAGAGCCTTAACTGCATCAAATGCCTCTTGACATTGGGTGGACCAGATAAATTCAGCCTTGGCCCTCAACAGATTGGTCAGTGGGGACACTACTACCGAAAAGTTTTTGCAGAAAGCACGGTAATACCCCGCCATTCCCAGGAAGCGCATCAGTTCTTTCTTTGTGGAGGGCTGTGGGAACTGCTTCACAGCCTGGACCTTGGCTTCCACGGGACAAACAAAACCCTGACCAACAACCTTGCCTAGGTATGTGACTGTAGCTTTGGCAAACTCACACTTTGCCAAATTGATAGTCAACCTGGCCCACACCAGTCTTCCAAACAGGGCTTGCACTCTCCGGACATGCTCCTCCCAGGAGTCTGAGTAGACGACCACATCGTCCAAATACACGGCACACCCTTCCAGACCTGAGACCACCCGATTCATCAGTCTCTGGAAGGTGGCCGGAGCATTCCGCAAGCTGAAAGGCATCACTGTATAAGAGAACAAACCAGATGGACTTATAAAGGCAGCAATCTCACAAGCTCTTTTGGTAGGGGGAACTTGCCAATATCCCTTTAAAAGATCAAATTTGCTAACATACTTTGCTGACCCAACTTGATCAATACAGTCATCCATCCTAGGAAGAGGGTAAAGGTCTGCTTTAGTAACATTATTTACTTTTCTATAATCAGTGCAGGGTCTGAAAGTGGAATCAGACTTTTTAACCAGAAGGCAGGGTGAAGCCCAATTTGAACAACATGGCTAAGCAATACCATTGTCCAACATATACTTCACCTCTGTTTCCAATTGCAGTCTCTTCTCCTCAGATACACGATAAAATCTCTGTTTGATAGGCTTAGCATCTCCGATGTCTAGGTCATGCTCAATTAAGTGGGTTTGCGATGGGGTGTCAGAAAACAAAACGGGGTAGTTTCTGATAAGCGCCACCAATTCATCACGTTTCTCAGGGTCTAAATGATCTACCAAAACCCCAAGGTTTCGCAAAGTCTGGGAGTTTTTCAGCCGACCTTGTAAGACCTCATCCGAAACCATAACTACCTCCTCTTCTTCCCCCTCCACAAAGTTAAAGCCACCAAATGCAGTGACTGGAGCAGCAGTCAACGCTGACCTCACTGCTGGAGTGCCTTCAACTTTGCTTAGATCACGGGAATGATAACACTTTAACAGGTTCACATGGCACAATTTAGAAGACTTCCTATGACCAGGGGTTTTAATAAGATAGTTCAAATCTGACACTTTGCGCAACACAGTAAAAGGACCACAGTATTTTGCCTGAAAAGGTGAACTTACAAGAGGCAAAAGAACGAATACACGATCACCAGGACCAAACTCACGCAGCTCAGCCTGTCTGTCATATCTCCGTTTCATTTTCTTTTGAGAAGATTCTAGTTTTTCTTTTGCCAGTTCACCAGCCCTATACAACTTCAGCCTAAAACCGTTTACATAGTCAATAAGGTTCTGAGGTGGTTCCTCAGGCAAACAACCATCTTGCAGCACTGCTAAAGGCCCACGTACCTTATAACCAAACACTAAGTCATTAGGGCTAAATGCAGCCCTGTGCTTTCCTGCACTACCTCACGAGCAGCTAATAGCAGCCAAGGTAACCCCTCCTCCCAATCTGCAGACAGTTCTGTACAGTAAGCACGAAGCAAGGATTTTAAAGTTTGATGAAAACGTTCCAAAGCTCCCTGGCTCTGGGCATGGAACGCAGTAGACTTGTTATGTTTAACTTTAAGCTGCTTGAGAACCTGAGCAAATAAGTGGGAGGTAAAGTTAGACCCCTGATCTGACTGGATGATTTTTGGAATCCCAAATATTGAAATAAATTGAGTTAATGCTTTAACTACTGATTTTGAAGTTATGGTACGCAGGGAAAAGGCTGCCGGATATCTAGTTGCTTGACACATAACCGTTAATAAGTAGCTATGACCTGACTTGGACCGTGGTAAAGGGCCAACACAATCGATAATCAGATGCTCAAAAGGTTGCCCCACAGCTAGTATTGGATATAAAGGTGCTGGCTTTACAACCTGGTTTGGCTTACTTGTACGCTGACACGTATGACAAGTTAATGAACTGAGCTACATCCCGCTTTAAACGTGGCCAGAAGAAATAACGGAGTATGCGATCATAAGTTTTACGAACACCCATATGACTTGCCACATCACCATGTGATGTTTGCAGCACTTTATTTTGCAAAGTAGTAGGTACAACTATTTGAAAAACTGGTTCTCCTAGACCTCGATCACAGTGTGGAACCCATTTCCTGACCAACAGCCCATCAAGAAGAAAGTAACACTGAGCACTATTTCTCACCACTGAGTCAGGAACGACTTTATCAAAGAGATCGGCCAAAGTAGTATCGGCCTTTTGCTCAGCCATCAATGAATCTCTAGAACTAGTCAATTGTTCTATCTGGAGTTTAACAGGCAACTCAAGACTTTCTGGCTTACTCTCAACTTCCTTACGAGAGGCAGAGCGGGTAATAGCACAAACTGGAAATACCTCAGGAGACACACTGCTGCAGTCTAGAGATACACTTGCAGGTGGCGCTGAAGGTTGCTTCTTAAAGATGTTTAGGTTGCCATCTGCCCACACCTTACCACCTGCCAAGTCATTCCCCAAAATCATATGGACTCCCTCTACTGGCAACTGAGGTCTAACCCCAACAGCTACATGACCCTCTACAAGACCACATTTTAGGGTAACTTCATGTAAAGGAGAAGAGAATGGAACTAAACCCATGCCACATACCATCACACAACTGCCAGTATCAGACTCCTTAGAGAACGGCAGAACAGATTGCAGAATGAAAGAATCTAAAGCTCCAGTGTCTCTTAACCCTCTGGGGTCTGAAAACCCGCCGACGCGTTTTGCGCGATTTTTTTCACATAGCAGCAAAATAGACTTAAAATACTCAGTCATTTTTTGTCATACACACTTAAGAAATATGAAAAACAAAACTGTTAAATGTCTACTTTTTTATGGGTCCACTTACAATCGAAATAAAACATTGTGCTTTTGTAAAATACAGAAAATAAACAGGGTGTGCTTTCTGCCTCTCCGTCTCCGTGAACTTTTTTTCTGGAGCACGTCTCTAAACGTAAACAAAACTCAGCGAATACTAGTCACACAGGCATGATCAATATATCTTTATAATAATTTAAGTGTGTACTTTTAAATTATCTAATTCAAAACTAAAACAAATATTCTGTGTTTATGTAATCTATATAAAAAGAGAGAGATGCTAGGCGTTCTCATTTCAAATTATCTTTTAATGTGACCACGCCCACAGAGAGCTCACGCTATTCAAACTCAAATGATCTGAAACTTGAAAAACACCAATGTACCGGTAGTCTGTCGTTTTGCGAGGCTGTGAGGAATATATATATATATATATATATATAGAATCCAAATATAAATGAAAGTCAAAAGCACATTTTTAGTACATCGTCATACCTGGAAACAAATCTTGTTCAAATAGGCTATATGTGGACCATTCTACAGAATTAGTTAGAGTTAGAAAGTTAGAGTTCTCAGAGAGGAAAAAAAGGTAGTTTTTCACAAATTTTTTATACATTCAAATTGTATAATTTCCAAGGTAAACATTTCTAGTATGCAGTTAATTCTCATACTGTATTTTCAGAAAGTTTTGGAATATATCCTCTCCTCAAATGTGTCACTAATAAAAAACAATAATATTAAGATTTTTTTACATCTATCTTGTCTTTCTTTTTTTTTTTTAAGTAGGCCTATAGCCTGGATTTTATCATTAATATTTCAAAGTTAAGGATTCATTAGTTTGATATAGTCTACATTGTAACAAACACTATAATAACATCTTAGATTATGAGCTTATTTTTGACAAAACATTCTAACGTTATATATTTAACATATGAGCAGAAACTGGTTAACTAAAGCTTATTTGATGTCTATTTTAGAGTAAAAAACTTTATAATCTATCCCAAACTAGTCAACTAAATGTTGTCTTTCATATTTCGTCTGTAACAACAGTGCGAATTCGTGCCGTTCATTCATCACACAGAGAGAGACACGCGATTCATTTTAAAACAGTATTCGCGATTAGAACAAAACACTTAAGAATAAAAAACTTACTATGATCCTCGCTGGATCCATGGCTCCTCGAAGTGAAATTAATCCAGCACTTCTGAGGTAAATTATCCAGAATTATATATATATATATATATATAATCTATATAATCTATATATATTCTAACATATATATATATATAATTTATTTATTTTTGTCCTCGCATTCTTTCTTGTGTGACACACCTGAATGAAAGGCTCATTAGTATGCAGGCTCATTAGTATGCAGGGTCTTTGTCTTCTCATGTGTGAATCACAGCAAGTCACGCCCCTGCGCATATTGCCTTTGGAAGCAAAAACTGTTTTAAAAAATTTAAATCAATGTATTGTTTTATGTGAATGATTAGGCAGGGTGATTTTCAGATCATTTTGAAGCAAAAACACTAGGCAACTACATCCATTAGTAAAAAGTCTTGTGGACACATGTTAAGTATGTGTTTTGTGGCCTTATTTCAGAAACTTTAATTGAATAACCATGCATAAACATTATTCCCTCAAAAATACAAATATGTACATAGATGTTGCTAGCATATTATGGTACCCCTATTTGTGCTAAATAGAGTGTAATTACACCTTTGCCATTAATATGTTTATAAGCAACTGAAAAAAGCACAAATGTCAGGGCATGTCAAAACATCTCACGGACCTCAAAAACCCCTTAGACTCCAGAGGGTTAAGCACTGTCATGAACATCCTATTATTTTCCTGACGTTCCTCTCTTTGTGCTTGGTAGCGGCGCTCCTCCATATCTATTTGCACTTTCATCCAGTTGTCCAGTGATTCTTTCTCCTGTTGCTGTCGAACTTGCTCAGCCTGCATGAAGTCATCATATTGTTTGTTCTGTAGTTCTACATATGATTCCAACATGCTTGTTAGGTCAACCTTGGCCTTTCTCTTCCTGCAGACTGTTCTGGGCCGGATGTTCTCTGCTTGGGTAGAGTTGGGTGGCTCAGATTCACCTGAAAGGTTGATCAGTAGACATGTAAGATTAACAACATAGCCTAACTTAAGTAAATTGTGCATGTTTGAAGGAAAACAGTGTGATGCCATATTTCATTACATGAAAGAACATCTGACACCAAAGAACAAGTCAAACTTTTGCTAACAGCATTTGGCAAATTATTCTAAAGTTATGCATGCCTCATATAATGGCTCATGGCTCATATATTCAGACAATAATAAACTGTACTTTTCTATGCAGAACTAAATGCACTAGTAAAGACAAACGTGATTGAACAGTTAACATGACAAAGAAATGGTGTCCATTAACTGAACCAACACATAATTTCCCTGTTGCATTTTAAATACATTATCCAGAAATATTGATGATATTGATACAATATCCAAAACGTGTCTGCTACTCGTATACAGATGAAAAATTAATTACCATTCTATAAAAAGAAACTCAATAAGCTGCTTTCAGATACTAACAAAATGAAGAATAGGATTATGCATTCATGATTAATGTTTTTTACATTTTATCAATTATATATTTTGCTAATAATATTAGCAATAACATAAGCCATAGGTTAAAGCAATATAACGTTACTCACTGCTCGTTAGCTCATTTGTAGTTTCGGTTGATGGTTCTGAAACTGACAAATCTTCGTGCTGGTCGTCGTGGGTTGCATGGAAGGATAGTGTAGGTGGATGTGATTCGATTATGTTTTGAGGGTCACTTGTGGGCCTAGAACCAATAATGTTGTCAACCGCATCATACCACGGAAACTTCTCCTTCTCTTCCGTTGAGCTTCCAGTCTTTCTGAGGGAGTCACGTATTTTCAGATATTGCTGTCGGAGGTTTTTTACCTTCACGCGACATTGATCCGGCGTTCTTGTGAATCCCCTCGTTTTCAGGTGCTCGCTAAACATTTTGAAAATGTCAGCATTTTTATGTGTGTTTTCCAGTTGCGTTTGAATATTTTCATCAGCCCATACAGCTAGCAAGGTTTCAATTTCATCGGAAGACCTAAGTAAACCCTTTCCGCTCATTTTGAGAGTGACGCGTGCGTGACTGACGACCACATTATACGTCATCAATAGCGGTTCACTTCCGCGGTTTGGTTCGATTGCGTTCATATCAGCAGCGAACCGTACCCGAGTTCACATGAACCGTACCCCAGACCACCTTTTTAAGCGGACCCGAGTACGGTTCGCGGGTGCGCACCCGAGTTCGGAAGACAGCGTTCACATCATTCAAACGTACCGAACTCTGACGTCATTCGAACCCGGGTGCGCACCAAAAGTGCTAGTGTGAAAGCCCCCTAAAGCATGATAACGAGACTTACAGTACAGATGGAACTCTTCAGACAATGTCTCGAGACATGCATACAGAAATACTGGATAAACTTGTTGAAGGAGTGTTTGCTTACAAAGCTTACCCAGACAAAGAGGAAATCAAAAGCATGACCATTGGACTTGTTGAAAAACACTGAAAGAAAGGAGATCTGCAGCTGGGTGGTATGGTTGGAAATTAAGTTTGACGTGGAAGATGGGAAACTACAGGTCAAAACTAAGAGATGCAGGTTGTAAAAGAACTCAAAGTAAATTCTGCAAAGAGAGGTCTAGAGGGACTTCAAGGACAGCGAAACAAAGTGATGAAGCCAAAAAGGTCTGAGACAAACTTTCTCCCTGATCACCCTTCAGGAAAAGACCAGAAAACACTGGAACACGAAAGGGAACTGATGTGCCAGGAGATGAAAAAGAGGAGTCCAGACATGAGTTTTGTGAATGCAGCTAGCAGCACATATTCTCTCCGGAGACAGGAGATAGTTGAAAATGAGCCTCCAGTATCTGAAATGAAAAAGGGGTGGCCGGCTCATTTTTGTGAGAGACAGGTAAAGTCCCACGCTGCTGAAAATGGTGTTTAGATGAATATGTAGATAGATTTTTTGCAGTGTTATTTAACATGTTGCTGTTATGTTTGTTTGTATCATTTAATGTAATTACTTTAGATCAGTGCAGAATTCAACAGACTAATGTCTCTGGACCTGAGTAAGTCCTTTTATGAGGGTCTTGACCAAAACTGCTGTGTCTCTATCGTTCAAAGCGCTGTGCTGACATTGCTGAAATGAGGACCATAATGGACAGCCTAGATACAAATGTAAGTACATATATTTCTACTGTACTTTTTTCATAAACATTATTAGCATTTCCTTTTTTGCAACTGATCTTGCCTGCTTAGCTTTTATTAGTGCTGCAAAATATTGAAGTAAAAGGTAATATGCCTTTTATTAATGCAGAAGCATTCAAAATCTATTAAAATGACTTCTTGACCATCTAGTCAATAATTGTATCCCTTAAAACTGATTTATCTTTGATAATCAAACATTTTCCCCCTGTGAAATCAATTTCTTTAGGCCTAAAAATATTTTAGCTTGATTTGTAACTTTTTATTCCCTTGTCTAATTTAGTGTACAGATCTATAAATTTGCAAAATGTCTCAATTTATTCACAGTGTATAGTATGTCATGGCCCCTCCTCTGCCTTGCAGGGGTGGTTCCTCCTCCAGGCATTGGAGGGTCGTTAGTGATTGGAGCCACCTGGGCTCAGGGTATTTAAACTGCTTCACTAACCACTCTGATCTCTCTCTCTCTGCTCCTCCAGGTATGATCCTGCTTTGTTTGTTCTTTTGTAGTTTTACTTAGTTTCCATTCAGTCATGTTCACACACACATATTCACGCATCCCTGCACTTTACATACACCTTACATTATGACATTTTCGTAGTGATGGGCAGATCGAGGCTTCGTGAAGCAATGAAACAGTTGAACCAAATTGTTCATATCGTTTCGAGGCTTCGAATCAATCCGACACCCGTCTCAACGGTGACACCTAGTGGTCGCTTGCAGGTGTTGATCTGAAAACATCCTTGACGAACCATGAAAATTTGTTGTTTTTTTTATTATTGTACTTTTCTAATATGTGAATCTTGTAACCTAAAGGCTCCTCACTGTGCATAATGTTATTTTGGTCCTGCAAAATGAATATTAATAAAATAAATCAAGCCACAATGTCTCACTTTTTTACATATTTTTATTCAAAAATATTAATTTCTCTGCTGTGGAAGGACTTAGCCTACTTCTTTTTTTACAGATAATTTCTCCAGCCTTTGAAAAAATCCTCTCACAAGGGACACTTGTTGCTGGCATGCAAAGACATTTTTTAGCTAGGACATACAAATGAGGAAAGATTACTGCTCTCTCTTTCCAGTAAGTTAGTGGATCATGAGTTCTGGGCAAATACGCATCGTTGATGTATCTATCTATTAATCTAGCTGTCTATATATATTTATATCTATGTATCTATTAATGTGTCACTGTATACTCTGTGTCTCTAGCTATCAGTCAATGTGTTGTGTAAATTTAAATGTAAGCCTAAATATAACTAAACAAATCGCACTATAAATGTCACTATATCACCAAAAATCCGCTATCTCAAAATCAAACTCCTCTCACAAAAACCCACGAGGTCAATATGCGTTGGTTTCACTTTAGTTTTTGGTTTACAATAAAGAACCTTTTTTGATTGGCCTATACCTGTTGTTTGTGTCCCCTCATTTTTGCCACAGGCTATGAGCCGGCCTGTGACAAGTGGGGGCTCGTCCTTAAGTTAAAGTTAATTGTACTTTAGTCTTACTATAGTATTTTAGTTTACTTTAACATGGTGTCATAGTTGGTTAAGGTTTTGTCTAGTTTGTCTTTGTCTTATTATTGATATGTTTGTTTATTTATAGTTGGGTTATTTGACTATTGTTTTGAAGTTAACTTGGGTTAGTAGTTTTTGTTAGTTTAGTTCAGATTGCCAATGTTTTGTTTGAGGGGATACTTTGGTTGGGCCAATATTGTTGGAGAGAGCGTTGAGAGCCATGTGTTCCATTTTGTTCAGTTAACTTTGTAGCTAAATTTGTTTAGCAATTCACTCTGTGCCTTTTCTGGGTTTTTGTTTAGGTGGGAGTCCTCTCCTGTTGAGGCTTATCAGCGAGTGTCAATAGGAGGCTCGTGGTGGTTTTTTTTTAGGTGGCAGTGAACGTGGGTAGAGCTTCCCTTTCCCTTTTTCCCTACATCGGCTCGGGAGCACGTCCGTGGATATGGTGGGGCCGCCAGTTTCTGGTTGTCTTTTCCATTCCACTGGTTTTGTGTGCATAAAACCCCACCACATGTGACTGCACGAAGACAAGGGATCAGTTAGTTAGTAGTTTTTCGAGGATAGTGGGGTGTGGCTCCTGTCCTTAAACCCAGACTGGCAGCAGGTGAGTTGTGTAACATAATTTTTTGGGGGGGCATTTGTAATAGTTGTATTGGTTGAGGAAAATGTCTTCCACTTTGAGAAGTTTTGTTCAGGGTCCTTCAGAGTTGGCCTTAGAATTGTGTACTAAGGAGCAGTTAATTGAAATAGCTGAACATTATCAGATTGAGGTTGTTGATAAAAAACTTAAAGAGACTGTGAAAGCTGTATTAAAGCAAGGTCTTAGGGAAGGTGGTGTTCTTGGTGGTCAGTCAGGTAGTAGTGAGGGTGCAAGTTTTCAGTCTAGCCCTTCATTAGCTTTTGAGCAGCAGAGGGAGCTGTTGCAAATGCAGTTAGAGATAGCACGATTGCGAAATGCCAATAGACCAGAAGAAGGACCACCACAGTTTGATGTTTCACAGAATCTTCGTTTGTTGCCTAAATTTGATGAGTCAGAACCAGATACATACTTTACTTTATTTGAGCGTATTGCGGGAGCTAGAACTTGGTCAGATTTGGATAGGACTATGTTGTTGCAATGTGTACTTACTGGTAAAGCACGTGAGGCTTTTTCAGCACTAAGTGTAGCTGACAGTAAAGTTTATGATAAAGTTAAATCAGCAGTTCTGAAGGTCTACGAGCTTGTGCCGGAGGCATATCGTCAACGATTTTGTTACAGGAAGAAGTTAGATTCACAAACCTATTCTGAGTTTGTTCGTGATTTGACTTCCGCATTTAATCGTTGGTGTACAGCTTCTGAAGTTAGCTCTTTTGAGGGTCTGTCTAACTTGATTGTGTTAGAACAGTTAAAAAATTCTGTGTCTGACCAGGTGGCTACATACATCAATGAGCATAAAGTTAAGTCTCCAATTGATGCAGCAGTCCTTGCAGATGAGTACAGGTTAACGCATAAAAGCCATTTTGAGTCAAACAGTGACATGCACCATATAAATAATTTTCCTCCTAGGAATAGTAGGTCACCTTTTTCTGGAGCTTCTTTCCAAAGGCCTCAGCAGAAGTTTGGTTCTGGGGGACCTAAAGCACCAGTTAACAGAGTTTTTGACACTTTTGCACCTTCATCACACCAGCAGGCACCCCCACAGTTACAACCAAATACTTTACATCATGTTTACTCTCGTGACAACATAACATACACAAACCTGCATCGTCATACTCCACAGCACATTCACTCTCGTTCAGAAGTGCCCTACTACACTGACACAAGAGACAGCACATCTCCATCCTATCATGAGTTGTAGATTTCAGAATAGGTTAGAAAGCAGTTTAATTGAGGTTTTCAAAAGAGAATACTTTTGTTTGATGTTGTCAGTTTAAGGTGATTTCACATAAGCAGAGCAGAACAATATATAGTCTATGCTTTCTTCTATAATTGTTTAATGGTGTTAATGTTTTTTCATCAAAAGTTAGGAGAATCTGGAGACCTGACATTTTTGTTAAAATATTACTATAACTTATTTACACTTTTACTTTTCATATGGAACAGTGCTTTTATCAGATTCAGAACTCCTAGAAATGTTTTGATAATTGGTTCACCTACTGTGCCTTTATTCTGAGTTCAAATTTATTCTTGAACTGCTTATTGCACTTTCAATAAAAGTTCTTGACATGTTTCTTGTCTCCCTTTTTTATTGACAGATTAAAATGTGAACAAGTTGTTGTCATACAAAACAGCAACATGAGTTGTCAAAAATAGAAACACTCACATTGATATGTTAAAGCAATTGTACATTTCTCTAGTGTAGCTCACAGTATCCAGTAGTGATTTTACAGATCTTCCAGGTCTGTTTTAAACATATTTCATACAATAACCTTAATGAAATCAATGGAATATACAATTAAATTAATAGAATGAATGACATAGAAATTAATAGGAAACGAAATGCAGCCCAGCAATTTTTAAATTATGACAGTTAAAGTTCATGTTTAATTCACTAAATCATATTTTTTGTTTAAATCATTTTTTTATTTTTTCTTGTTTCAGTATTCAGTTATCTTAACAAAGAATGGAAACCACAGTCAAACACTTGAAAAATAAGAACATAGGGCATCTCTAATTGAGTTGGCAGTGTTGTTTGATTGGTCATTCGATTCATTGGACTCATTTACTCCATCATTGTCTTCATTATAGTCCTCATTGTGAATTTTACAGAAATTGTGAAGCACACTACACGCAGTGATGGTAGTGTTGATATTTTTTATGTCACAGTCGTACCTTTTCATCAAGCACCGCCATCTCCCCTTGAGGCGGCCAAAAGCTCTCTCGATGGTCATCCGTGCCTTGCTTAGCCTGTGGTTGAAGACAACCTGTGCTGGTGTTGTTACTGTGTTTTCTGAATATGGTTTCATTAACCATTTGAGAAGAGGATACGCTGCATCCCCTAATAACAATATAGGCACATCAACATCATTAAATCTTTCTGTGCAGTTAGGGAACAGTGTACCATTGTGGCCCCTCTGGTGAGGCGATGAATTTCCAAACACCCTGGCATAGTGAACTTTGCCTGGCCAGCCTACGTTAATGTCCCAGAACCTCATTCGATGGTCTACCACACCTTGTAGAATGACTGAATAAAAGCCTTTACGGTTATAATAGTCTGCAGGGCTGTCGGGTGGACATAAAATACCAATGTGGGTTCCATCAATAGCCCCACCGCATTGTGGGAAATCACACTGATCACGAAAACCTTGAATGATTACCTTGAATTCATCTTCAGAAGGTGTTTTGATGTACACTTGGAGCAATTTCTCTACAATGACTGATGTTACATTTTTTGTTATCATACAAGCAGTGGATAATCCAATCCCAAATAAATGTGAAAGTTACCTGAATTCCAGGTTTGTGGCCAGCCTCCAGATACATATTGCAACTTGCTGTTCCACAGTCAATGCTCTTCTAAATCTGGTGATATGTCTTTCAAGATGTGGCCTGAGGATTTCACATAGCTGCATGAATGTGGTCCTCTTCATCCTAAAATTATTGCGCCATTCATAGTCTGTCCAGCTGGTTAGGACATGCTCCCACCACACACCAGATCGATGACGGATCCAAATTCGCCTATCTATTCTATAAACAAGAATGTAGAATCATATGTAAGCTCATTTATTAAATTATGTATTATAATATCAGTACATATTTTACATTTCATCAAAGTGAAAACTAAACACAAGTAAACATCAAAACAGTTCCCTAAAAAAGTTCCTATCGTAACACTTAAAGGTATTGTAGGCAGAATTTTCAAAAAAAAATAACAATTCCCAAAATTGTTTAAACTGTCTTTATATACAGATACATAATTAAAATGTAAGTACTCTGAAAAAGAGATTTTAAAAATCGAGTGTCTGTAGTCCTCTCAGAGGTGCAATAAACACAGCTACTTATTCCATTGACACACACCCCCTCCCGTCTGGGCTCCTTCCAAAGCCACGCCCCCAAAACACATGACCGCGCGATGCCGCCCGTGCTCAGCTGGAGGACGCGTTTACCAGCGCCGCCGCCGAGCGGAGAGGAGCAGTGCATGGAGTGACATCATGTCAGAATCACATGTAATAAAATACCTAACTTTATCATTATGAATATAAACAACTAACATGGCTGTTAGTACTCACTATCAATCCAGCATATCGATACTGGTAAAGTTTAAAATATATTGAGTTTGATTCGGTAGCAAGCTAGTAACATAAGGCAAACTCAAAGCTAAAAACAGGTTGCATTGATACACGTTTTTCCTGTTACCATCAGTTACACTGTGATGAAGGGGAATTTCGTGTAAGATTCATAACATATCTGTTATGACAACACTGTTATGTGTTTTGATTGTAAGAGCTTCCACGATGAAAGGACTGTTACCGTCACTTTTCAGCCCCTTGATGTCCCTCAGGTGCTGGAAAGCCCTGATATTGCTTGCTTTATACAAAGACTTTTTGGGCATAGCCTTTTCAAATACTGTCTTCCAGATGTGGCGAGGTGGGAGTATGGCAAAAGTTACACTTATGGGTCAAGTATAACAAAAGAAAAAAAGAAAAAGCAGACTACGCCACCCCGTTTAAATGAACGGGGAATCTTCACAAGGACACACAGGTTCGCTACCACAGAGGACAAGAGACGTGGATCTGAATACAAAAACACTTTATTTTTCACAATTCTACTTATTTTAAATATATTCAAAACTATTGACTCGAGAGGAGCAAGAGTTTTACACTCCTTCAGGGTGCGTCCAAAACAAAAACACAAAAAAACACTCTTTCGGGCTGAGGCTTACCAGTAGGGAGCTAGCTGGGCAGTGAGCATCCTAAGACCACACCACTCTCAAAACTCCACTCCTCACAACACTCTCACACTAACTAAGTGAAAGAAACGCACGTGCCAATGGAAGAAAACACTCTGTGAAGGAAACACCACCACCAGAAGGGCACAACCAGCTAGCTTCCCTACACCGGGGGGCCTTCAGCTCCTGAAAGAAACAAAAAAAAGGACACACTACAATCACAATTAGCTGCACCTATATCAACAAATTGTAGTTGAACAAATTATGACTATAAAATAAGCCAACACTTGTCAGATTACTGGTCACAGAAGTCACACCGGCTAGTGTCTCCAAAGGATTTCACCTCCAGACTGCCAGTTCAACACAAACATTAGAGCACCCAAATGCTAAATGAAACAGAAAAAATAAATAAGTACAATACAAAATGAGAACACTAAATTAAATCACAGAAAACAAATCCAAAACAGAATATCGCTCATTTCTTCACTGTCTTTTAAAAAAACACTGATCAATGAGCACAATAACCAAAATGCTGGTGGCAATATTACAAAAGGTAGCTGGGCTAAAATTACACAAGTGATAGCACGTCTCGCGTTAAATTACGGCTCTGAGACTAGCCACGCCCTTAGACCACCAGCATTGGCTTAACGCAAGTTTCAACAAAACAAAATAAACTAAAGAAAAGAAAACGAGTAATGCATCAAAATAATAAACAATCACATAGGATTAGTGGCAGCAGAACAAAACAGTGCAGTCTTAACGACGTTGTCTATGGAGCATTTTGCCCCGAAGTCCAACAAGATGAACCGCTCACACACAGCTTGACGCACTTTCCAATGGTAGATCGCTAGACCCACAGAAGACACAGCTACTCACAGCCTCTTTCATAACAGGTAAACCACAAGTGTACCGGTGTTTCATCTGACCAAACACATAAGCTGTGACGAGGACAGCCTGCACCCAACAGCAACGTCGCACAAATCCGGGCCCTATTCTGGCTCCAGCAGAGATGCGCGCGCACCCAACCAACGGTGACAATGACAATGACACATCCCCAGGTGGCCTGAACTCCGCCTTAAATATGCCAGGGATGGCTGCCGAAAGGCTGTCACACCCATCACTCACGACAACTAATAGGGTGGGATCTAATCCGCCCTGCCACACTTTTCTTGCCTGGTTTGCCTTCGCTGACTGTATATGCAGGTACTGGGAATTTTGACTGCTAAATTCGCGGCCATAATTGTGATTCTTTAACGTCCGTGCTTCTTCCCCTCCTCGATTCAAACGGGCGCGCGCATGTGGGCGGCTCCTGTGGCTGCAGGGGTGATTGCCATGGTAGCGAGGGAGAGTGACAGTCGCTCCAGCCAATCATTTCATCCAGCCAATCATTTCATTCGTCCCGAATGGAGATAAGTAGCTGTGTTTATTACAGCACTGAGAGGACTACAGACACTCGATTTTTATACTTTCTTTTTCAGAGTACTTACATTTTAATTATGTGTTGGTATATATAGAAAGTTCATACATATTTTGTTAGAAAAATTCTACCTACAATACCTTTAACTCTACAAAATATTTTTGATAAACGTTAGCTCTTTCGTGTGTGCGTGCATGCGTGTGTGTGTGTGTGTGTGTGTGTGTGTGTGTGTGTGTATACACTTACCTTGATGAAAAGCGGGATTGACGCACACGCACTGCAAGCAGAGAGATGATTTCTGCTTGCCTTCGCAAAAATTGTCTTCGGCGGACAGCCCGCTGTCTTTTGAACGATTTCAGTATTTTTGCGGCAGACAGACGCAAGTGTGTGTCTGTATCTTGATGTTGAAAACAAAACCAAAGGTTCAAAAAAAGAAGAACAAATGTGAACCGAGCAAGTCTATTCATTTTGACGCCTTTTCATTTTGCGGTTACCAAGCAACACGATTACGCACCAGCTGCAGCTTGATGACGCAAGCGTACCGCGGTTCGGATACAAATATATAATGTGAACACAGTCCATCGGGGACAGGGGGGAGGGGGGAGCAATCGAACTCGGGTTCGGAACAGGCAATTGAACCAAGTGTGAAAGTGCCCTTAGTCTCCTCTCAACATCATATGAGAGGATGGGGATAGTAAAGATAGCAGGCCATGGATGTAAACGACTCTGTTTTATCTCTGAGACACAGCTGCTGACTTGAGTCGATGTTGATGGAGAATGTGATACAGGCAATACTGCAGTATCCAAACTTGAGTCTGAAAAGGTATCAGAGGGACTGAACAGGATTTTCAGCGTCACCTAGTCCTTGGGCAGATCAGTTACAGAAGTAAGGTTGCAAAAATCCTTAAAATCATTATCCTCATACTGAAGATCAAAACAGTCTCTTAGCTGCAGTTTGCTTGTCAGCACCTCTTTGAGACCATGGACTGTGTCAGGGACCGTGTCAAGTGTAATTTTTTTAATGTCCCATTCAGAGATGATCACTCTAAGAAGCATTTTGAAGTTGGAGTGAAACCTTTACGACCTGCAAAGAAAGTAATTTGGAGAAAGGCACCAACAACAAGTGGAAGCAGTAAAGTATTCGCTACATTCAAAATTTTTACATCTGAAGTCATATTATGGCTATAACAAGTAGGTCTTACGGGTTTGGAACGACATGAGGGTGAGTAGTTAATGACAGAATTTTTATTTTTGGGTGAGCTTTCCCTTTAAGCACACAGAAGCAGGTATATTAGGCTGCTGTCACAATTTTGACATGAGTTTGTGGTTTGGCCATATAATATAAATTAAATGTATTGCACAGCCCTAACTCCTATCAAACCAAATAAAAAGATAAAAAGGCATGAACAGCCATACTTTATCCTAAAAAAAGTAGGTTGGTCTTTATTAGGATAAAGCAACAAGCAACATGCCCAACTTCCAAGTCAGGTTTAAAAGGACTGGGTAGGTCTAGACAATAAGCTAATGTAAGCTGATGCTTTGTAGCAAGAGTGTGAGTAAGAATATGAGTAAGATATTTTTAAAATTCCGAAAATAATCAATCATGAATCACTCTTTTAAAACAGCTGTGCTTAGCTTCAAAGCGAATGGTCCATAAATCTACCAGTGGTCCAAATCTACGAACAAGTTCAGGGTAATGTTCGAGAAAATGATGTTTCGGTAAAAGACTGAAGTCAGGAAAGACTTATTTTTCATGACAGTTACCCCCTATAGTGCGCCTTATTGCAAAAGATTTTGGAATTTGTTGAGGTCTGTTACTTTTATCAGAATATTTAAAAGGAAAGGACTGAATAATTGCGTTAAGATCATCAAAAGTAAATACCCCTTCCAATACATCATGCATGAAATCTGGGGGGAATCCATGTATTGTGTGAAAATAAGAGAGTCTATTGAGTACACAGTCTCTTTTTACACCATCCACAAAAACTAAATTTGTCCCCTTTAATTCCAGAAGGATGTTTTCATGAGCTCCGGTTGTTCTGAGTGGAAACAAACCATCGCTTACTTTATGAATGTTAATTTCTGAGCGGCTGGCCAAACAAAATCTACAAAATGTATCCACATTGAAGGTTTCCTGTAAGCCACCAAGTGAGTGCGCACCCACATTGTCCGCAGACACATACAGTACAGTACCTCTAACATTTTCTCCTAGTTTTTAAACATATATTCCTTGATTTTCTAGTACTTCTAGGCTATGTCTTTCAGCAATGGCTCAAGAATGGCACTGTAGCCATATTTTTTCACATCACTGCTGTAGGAAAGGCATGCCAGATATATTGATTGTACAGATGACCATTCCGAATTGGTAAATTTGAAAGCACCCAATAAACTGCACAGATTTTATGTTTGTTTCTAGATGGTCTATATACAATCCCAAAGCTATACTTAGATCTTCTGAAGAAAGCAACTGATTCTCTTTACAATATAGGCCGTCCCTGTATAGCCGCTTTCCGACCGGAGGGACTTTTGCAGTTCCTAGAACCTAACGTTCCTATAACCCTTTTTTTCGCGTGTTCCGACCGGACTAAGTTGGGCATTTTTTAGTTCCTCAGACCGTAGTTCCTATAACTCTTTCAGTACCTAGTCTAGAGTGAGGACTTTTTTACTTCCCTTTCCCTAAGTCTACGTTGATTGGTTTAACTTATAAGTCACACCCACTGTCAACACATTTTCTTCACTGTCTGTTGCAATTCGCCTATGTAGGCTATGCTAACTCATAACTTAAGACAAACATAACGCATTCAAACAGCTAATTGCTAATGCTAGCTAAACTTACCCGTCGTTTTGTTTGCCTCCTGCGCTCTGCTCTTCTATCTTCTTCCATCATATCACTTTAGATCATATTATGCTGGAGCCTTCGTCTTCTGTGTTTCTCTGTACAGAACTCAAGCATAGTCTTTAAACGGCGCCGTTCGTACTCCGTTATTAAGGTCCCGGCAAGGCAGAACAGAAACATTCCGATAGCCTCCTCCATGCTGGTTTGTTGTTGTTGAATGTGGCGCCGCCGTGCTTGCGTCACTCCCTTACCCCTCCCACCAGTTCCTATGGCCACTTGGCCAGTGCGAACGCAAACAGCAAAACCGAGTTTGGGGGAGAGTAGTTCTTAGAACTGTTTAGAAGTGGACAGTTCCTATAACTAAGTTCCTGTAACTACTTGGTCGGAAAGCGGCTAATGACTTAAACTGGGCCCACTCTGGAAAATATTCCCTGTCTTCCATCTGCAAAAGTTTATCTAGAACATCATTACGGTTGAACAGCACTGACAATGTTTGCAAAATAGGAATATAAACACTTTCTTGAAGACGACGCATCTACAACATATTCAACAGGCTGAATCACTTTAAAGTGTTCCTTGTAAAAAATTGTCCGTTTGTATTCTGTGCTAAAAGGGCCACTCTTTGTCAGAGAACTTCATGGATTTGCTTTCTCAATTATCTCTTTTATGGCACTGTGTATCACTTAATGCACAGTTGTGCTTGCTCAAAACATCTCCGATTATTTTTGGTGCAAACTCTTCTGCAACGGCGAAAATGCTGGCAAGTTCATTTACAATTTCCTGGGTTGCTGCTTTGGAAACATGAAGAACCGTTTGCAACCGAAGAAAGAATGATGCTAGTTTTCAATGTAGTAAATCTTGCACATTTTCTTCACACAGTAAAGATAACGGAGATGCTGGGAGGTCCAAATTTGTCGAATGTTCTTCAAAAGCAGTATTTTCTGAGTCTGGAAGACCTGGAGTGCAAGCTTGATAAATGTCTGTACGAAGATTTTTTACTCCACACTGCTGATGTTTTTTAGTCTTATGAGCATGAAATGTACTAGACTGAAAGCTGCAGTTTTGAAAAGGACATTTCAAACTCTCTCTGTTTTCCAGAGAGTGTGTGAAATATTGAGTAATGCCACAGGTCTCTGAGGCCTTGTCCACACGGACACGGGTATTTTTATAACCGGAGTTTTTCCTTCCTGCGTTTTAAAAAAAAACTCCGTCCACATGAAAACGCAAAAACATGCTATCAAGGGCTGTCAAGAGCATGCAACACCAGCAGGCGGCGATATAACCCTAACCGTAAAGCCACGTTGGCCAATCAGAAGCCATCAGCGGCGCAAAAACTCCGGTTTTACTGTCTACATGACAACACTGGAACCGACGTTTCAGAAAATACTCACCCTGGCAGGGGTTTTCAAAAATGTTCGGTTTCAGTGACCTGATACTGCGTTTCCGTGTGGACGAATGGCCGAACCGCCTAAGAAATGTCACGGTTATAAAAATACTCGTGTCCGTGTGGACAAGGCCTGAGAATGCACAAAGATCACAGTTCAATGTAAAGGCTGCAGCAGAGAGTCGGACAGATTGTTTATGGTCCCTGGTCAAATGTTTTCTTAGAGCAAACTCAGTTCTAAATAAACAAACACAGTCTTCATAGATGCAGGGAAGCGGATAGTTGCTTGCGTGATGGCAGTGCTTCAGCTTGTAGTGCCTTATGACAATGAGTTGATTGGGTGTCGTGAAATAGCAGAACTTTCTGCTCCACTTCATTGGTCAAGACACTGCTTGCAGCACTGCCTGAAGTAATTCTATGAAGAAAAGAAAAAGAAAAAGAAAAAATGAAGTCAACCAACATTTAATAAACAGAGTACACAATCAAGATCAGGACTAGAGTAATAGTTTCTCACTAAATGTCTAGATATTTATTCACATGCATTTGTCAAATCCAAATTGTAAGGTAACACAAAGCTGTTTTATTTTCTTTAATAATAATAATAATAATAATTCATTACATTTATATAGCGCTTTTCTAGACACTCAAAGCGCTTTACATAGATGGGGGGAATCTCCTCAACCACCACCAATGTGCAGCATCCACCTGGATGATGCGACGGCAGCCATAGTGCGCCAGTACGCTCACCACACACCAGCTTACTGGTGGAGAGGAGACAGAGTGATGAAGCCAATTAGTATATATGTATATATATAGGGGTGATTAGGAGGCCATGATAGACAGAGGCCACTAGGGGCAAATTTGGCCAGGATGCCGGGGTTACACCCCTACTCTTTCGAAAGACATCCTGGGATTTTTAATGACCACAGAGAGTCAGGACCTCGGTTTAACGTCTCATCCGAAGGACGGTGCTCTTTGACGGTATAGTGTCCCAATCACTATACTGGGGCGTTAGGACCCACACAGACCACAGGGTGAGCACCCCCTGGTGGCCTCACTAACACCTCTTCCAGCAGCAACCTGGTTTTCTCATGAGGTCTCCCATCCAGGTACTAACCAGGCTCAGCCCTGCTTAGCTTCAGTGGGCAACCAGTCTTGGGCTACAGGATGATATGGCTGCTGGCTTTAAACAATCATACGAAACTAAATTTGAGTGTGTGGAATGGTTTTTAAAGTTACTCACTGTGTTAGATTGGTGGCTGTCTGAGACACTTGCAGTAAGCTAGATCTAAATTAGAATTATAAATAAAAGATTAAAGCTGCAAGCAGCATTTAGCGGTGTTCAAGCAGTTAAGGCAGTTAAGCTCAAAAGCATCAAAAGACATTAAGGCTTATGTAGCAAGCATTGTTTTAGCATGATTTACTATGATATACCACATTTTATTGTGCTTTTTCATGATTTACCATGTTCCAGTAAGATTTACCATAGTTTTACCATGATATACCAAGTTCTAGTATGATTCACCATGATTTACCCTGTTGTAGCATGGTTTTGCACAATTCAACACATTCTAGTATCATTTAACATGATCCTAGCATGATTTACCATAGTTTACCATGATTTTTCTTAATTTACCTTGGTTTACCATGTTATAGGATGATTTACCATGATAAACTACATTCTAGAATGATTTACCAGGATTGTACCATGATTTACCATGATACACCATTTAATAGAATTATTTACTATGTTTTACCATGATACACCATTTAATAGTATTATTTACTATGATTTACCATGATTTACCACATTGCTAGCATTGATGTGAAGTGTCAATAGCAATGACGTGTTAAATTGACAACATATGATTGTCTTATAATAGTTAACATGGAAAAACTGGTTTGCTTTAGTGCAGAATACTGGTGAAAAACAAGTCTGTCAAAATGAAAGTGAGGCAATAAGTGGTCTTCTACTGCCCTCTGCTGGACATTATACTTATTGATAAAGTGTTTTCACAGGTGGTTTTGCACTCATATTTAACTTATATGCTTCACACACACACACACACAAAGACAAATGTTGTAGTTGTTTTCAATGCTATTGGGATGTGTCATTATGAAAATATACTTTAATGGTCATAAGCATTTCACATAATGTATTTGTAAACTATTAATCAGATTATTTAGCATTTATTCAGAAACCTAGGACTACACACACACACACACATTCTGTTGTAGATACAGACATTTGAACTATGTGATGGAAAAACTAAATGTTTACTGCAAGTCTCCTTCAGGATTCACATTCTCAATGTGCTACAATAGTCAGACTCAGTAGTAATACTTTAATAGAGGTATTTTCACTAAATGTCAGTGTAAATGTTAAAATAGTGATTTTATAAAGTCTAAATAAGAATTATAGTATACTTTTAGTTAGTAGCATGACAAAATGACTATTTTAAACAGCAGGGGGCAGTATAATACCACTTATTGGCTTAATATGCCCTTATTTTCATATCATTTTCACCTTTTTAACTGTTATAGAGATATATTTTGTCCGATCTGTCTGAAAATTGTCGTGCTTATTTAGTTTCACATGTTTTAACTTGTTTTTAAGAAGATATGAGCATTCATTGAAGAGATATAGGCTTTCAGGGACACCTGGTCAAGGCTACGTATTGAAGTGTCACTATTATAGCCATCCAAATGAATAAGTTATATTTTCTGATAATTATTGATCTAGAGAGTCCAGAGAATTGTACTGCACTGGTTTTGAACATTATGATATAAATATTAATATGATCATAGATGGAAAAGACCATTTACAGCCAATGCAGGCATTTTACCATAGGAAATCTATGGTTTTAAAGCTTTTTGACAGTTATAGCGCCACCTATGGTCCGATCTCCATGAAACTTTGCATGCTTCCTCACCATGTTATTACACATGTGGTCATACATTTTTGTGAAGTTCTGAGTTTTTATGTATGATTTATAGGCTTTTGAGTGTATTTTGTCCCGCCCCTTTTCTAAATGACCCTTTTACAGCCACTCAAAATGCAAAAGTTCCACTTTTTTTCGATAATTATTGATCTAGAGAGTCCAAAGAATCGCCCCAGACTGGTCTGGTTCCGATCGGGCGAAAAACCAGGGACTAGTTCGCGAAAGTAGGTTTTGGACAAAATTGGACATATCAGAAAATTTTCTGGCCTAAATCGATTTTGGAGATATACATTTTGACCACATTGATCCAAGGATCACAGTGGTGTAAAAAGCTTGATTCTAAGTCAAACGGTCTAGGAGTTATGAGCACTTTAGTACTTTTGGTTGCTGTAGCGCCACCTATGGGCCAATCGGGGTCATACCCTGATAGGTTCTCCGCAAACTGAGGCCCTACCATCTGGCCAGGTTTCAAGTCTCTAGGCCTTACGGTTTGGGCTGCAGGATTCGTTTTAGGGGGACTTTTTTTTTTTTTTTTTATCCTTACAATTACAATAGGTTTTCCAGCACTTCGTGCTTGACATTTACATTTACATTTACATTTAGTCATTTAGCAGACGCTTTTATCCAAAGCGACTTACAACTGAGGACTAAACCAAGCGAGTCATCGTGAAGAGGCAGAAACAACGCAAGAAGTGCTCAAAATACAAAGTTCAGACATAGCTCAGAGTAGCATGAGCCAGGCAAGCGAGGATTTAAAGGAAAAGGGAAGGATTTTTTTTTTTTTTTTTTTTTTTTTATGTTAAGTGCTCCCGGAAGAGATGAGTTTTCAGTTGTCTTTTGAATGCTGTCAAGGATTCTGCATTCCGGATGAGGGTGGGGAGATCATTCCACCAGTATGGAACCGTGAATGAGAATGTTCTGGAGAGTGATTTTGTGCCCCGCTGTGGCGGTACCACAAGCCGCCGCTCATTGACCGATCGTAGGCTTCTGGTAGGGATGTAGACTTGAAGTAGTGAGTGGAAGTAGGAGGGAGCTGAAGCAGTGGTCAATCTGTAAGCAAGCGTCAACACCTTGAACTTGATGCGAGCAGCGAGTGGTAGCCAGTGCAGAGAGATGAACAGAGGAGTGACGTGGGCCCTTTTGGGCTCGTTGAAGACAAGACGGGCTGCAGCATTCTGGATCATTTGTAGAGGTTTAGTTGCACATGATGGAAGTCCAGCCAGAAGAGCATTGCAGTAATCAAGCCTAGAAATGACCAGGGCCTGGACGAGAAGTTGTGTTGCATGCTCAGTTAGGAAAGGCCTGATCTTCCTGATGTTGTGCATAGCAAACCTGCATGATCGAGCTGTCTTTGTAATGTGGTCTGTGAAGGTCAGCTGGTCATCAAAGATTACTCCAAGATTTCTGACCGATCTTGATGGGGTGACTGAGGAAGAATCTAGCTGGATAGTGAGGTCGTGCTGTAGAGACGGATTGGCAGGGAGGACGAGAAGCTCAGTCTTTGCTAGGTTGAGCTGCAGGTGATGTTCCTTCATCCATGCCGAGATGTCCGCCAGACAGCTTGAGATCCGTGCAGCTACTGTGGGATCATCTGGTTGAAATGAGAGGTAGAGCTGGGTGTCATCAGCATAGCAATGATAAGAGAAACCATGTGCCTGTATGATGGGCCCCAGTGATGTGGTGTAAATGGAGAAGAGGAGCGGTCCAAGAACTGAACCCTGAGGAACTCCTGTGGTCAGTTGATGTGCTTTGGATACCTCGCCTCTCCATGTGACCCTGAAGGACCTACCTGTGAGATAGGACTCGAACCAGTTGAGGGAGGTTCCAGTGATGCCCAGTGATGAGAGGGCGGACAAGAGGATCTGATGATTCACAGTGTCGAAGGCCGCAGACAGGTCCAGGAGAATGAGAGCTGATGATTTGGAAGCAGCTTTTGCGATCCGCAGGGCTTCCGTGACCGACAGCAATGCAGTCTCGGTTGAATGCCCTTTCTTGAAGCCAGATTGGTTGACATCCAGCTGGTTGTTCAGAGACAGGAAAGATGACACTTGGTTAAAAGCAGCTCGTTCAAGTGTTTTCGCAATGAATGGTAGGAGAGAGACAGGTCTGTAATTCTCTAGAAGTGATGTGTTTAACGTTGGTTTTTTAAGCAGAGGAGTTACCCGAGCCTGCTTAAATGCTGTAGGGAAAATGCCAGTGTGGAGGGATGAGTTGATAATGTGAGTGAGAGCTGGTAGAAGTGTGGGAGAGATGGTTTGTAGAAGGTGTGAGGGGATGGGATCTAGAGGGCAGGTGGTAGGATGACTGGAGAGAAGAAGTTTAGATACTTCTTCCTCGGTTAGTGGAGCGAAGGAGGAGAGAAGGATATTGGCTGTGGGAGAGGTTAGTCTGGGTTCCTGTGTGTGTGAATCTGAGAACTGACTGCTGATAGTTGTAGTTTTGTTAGTGAAGAAGTTGGCAAAATCATCAGCAGTTAGCGAGGAGGTGGGTGGTGGTGGAGGTGGACAGAGGAGAGAGTTGAATGTCTTGAACAGTGTTCGTGTGTTAGAGGCACTGTTGATCTTGTTGTGGAAATATGAAGATTTCGCAGCATGAACATCAACAGAAAAGGAAGAGAGCAGAGATTGATACCTACTGAGGTCAGATGTGTCTTTTGATTTGCGCCATTTCCTCTCTGCTGCCCTGAGCTTGGTCCGGTGTTCACGAAGAACCTCAGATAGCCAGGGGTTAGAGGGAGTGGCACGTGCTGGCCTAGAGGAGAGAGGACAGATATTGTCTAAAGAAGAGGTTAGGATGGAGCATAAAGTATCTGTTGCAGTATTCACCTCCAGAGATGAGAAATGCGAGGGTGAGGGAAGAGAAGATGACACAGCAGAGGAAAGATGGGATGGAGAAAGTGAGCGCAGGTTTCGTCTGAAAGTAAATGGTGGGGAGGTTGGTGGAGCATGGGTAGTGAGTTGTAGATTGAAAGTAATGAGAAAATGATCTGAAACTTGGAGAGGTTTCACCAAAATGTTGTCTGTGATACAGTTGCGTGTGTAAACCAGGTCCAGTTGGTTGCCTGACTTGTGAGTACCGGTGGTGATGAGCCGTTTGAGATCGAAGGCGGCTAGGAGAGAGATGAAGTCTGTTGCATACGGCTTTGCTAGATGAATGTTGAAATCACCAAAGACTACGAGTGGGGTGCCATCCTCAGGGAAAGAGGACAGCAGCACATCCAGCTCCTCTACAAAGCTTCCCAGTGGACCTGGGGGGCGATAAATAACTACAATATGGATCTTAATGGGAGTTGTAAGTGTAATAGCATGATATTCAAATGCGTTGTTATTGCATAGAGAAGAGAGAGTTGAATATTTCCAATTGTTAGAAATGAGAAAACCAGTACCCCCACCCCTCCCCGACTGGCGAGGGGTGTGAGAGAAAGAGAAGTTGTTAGAGAGAGCAGCAGGGGTTGCTGAGTCTTCTGGACGGATCCAGGTCTCAGTCAAGCCCAAGATATTAATAGTAGAGTGAGATGCAAAGGCTGGAATGAAGTCAGCTTTATTGACTGCTGATTGACAATTCCATAGACCCATAGAAAGAGAGAGAGGTGAGTGTGAGGATGAGAGAAAAGGGCGCAGATTAGCAGTATTGCGTTGCCTTCTGTGCGTGGTGAGAGAGCGTTGTCGATAGACAACAGGAATGTATTGAAAGCACATAATGATAATGGGAAATAAGATAAGGTAGGAAAGGAAAGGGTGAAGAAGATACTTAAGTGCCTTGCAGGTGTCCTTGCTCGGTGGAGTCGCGCAGGAAGAGTCGCAGGTCTTTACCCGAGTCGGTCTTACACGAGGAGGCTGAAACCGAGAGCTGAATGCTTCCGCTGACGCTTCCGCGACAGCGCACACACTACATAGATATAATGCTTCCAATCGCCCTGAGTGAGGACAGCTGTGGCCGCCCTTGCAATTAGCACAGCAAAAGCAAATATCCCGAGAATGGGCGGAATCGAAACTAGCTGTTGAACAGCGCTTACTTAAGTGCTTCAATAAAATACAGATTATAACCCTTAAGACGCACGGCAGTTATTCAAAATAGGATCGCGTTTAATTCAAATACAGATATTTAGTCAAGGTAAACATAAAAAATAAGCAAAGAATCGAAAATAGCCCTACCTACTTGACAAATAGTAAACAGAGCAACAGGAGAACTGTATATTAAGAAAAAACCACTCACGAGCTCTTGTCGTCCTCACAGAGTGACCGCTTGTCCTCCGCTTGAACACCTAATAACTGGTGTTGCTAAATAGTGTAGCGTTCTCAGGCAAGGACGAGACGGTTCTGATCAATAAAGGTGTTTATTAGAGGCTGTTGTCGGCCACAGCCCACGCCATACACACCAGCTCGTAAGAGACCCGCACTTGAACCAGCGAGGCGCTCTCTCCCCCGCCCTCCCCCCAGGTTTTTCCATAACTCCCAAAGGGGTGGAGCCTCATTCCATATTCAACTTGAACAACGAATCAAACGAATCACATAAAACGAATAAAGTACAACATTAACATTAAATGCATCCTTATTTGTAACAGAACAGCATTTTGAACACGTTACACTAGCATGCAATTCATTTTAAAATATATTGTATAGTCAAGAATTTTTTTTATTTCTGTTACTGTAAAGGTTTACTAAACTTTACTATCTCTGGTACTGCTACCCATCCTAAAAAGTAGGGGTGAACAATATGACCATAATCTTATTTCAGGGTAAGAGACATTTTAATAAACGCATATCAAGAAATTTGAGAAACTACAATTTAGATAATGTAAACTTTAATAAGATGATTGACAGGCCAGTTTAAACGGTGACAAGATAGACCCCAACAGAGCTGTCCATTAAAGATGCAGTTATGACATAGGGCTACATCCCCCAAAGTTTGTGTGCTGCACACAGAAGCATTCATAAGAGAGTAACGTTACTTTTAGACTAGAGCACCTACATTTAGCGATTTGTATTGTACACAGCTTGAATATTAAGCATTTCACTATAGTTTTGGAAAAACACTGCAATGGTGAAAGGGTTGCTATAGTTACATAATCTCCCACAATAAACTAAACATAACTGACCAGTCTTTTAAACAAGTATTAAAACTAGACAGCTGTACAACAACTTTTCAGTTATGGAGCATCCAGCTCGAACACCGGAGGATTCAGATAATCCTGCCGCACCACTCACAGTTTTACATTAAATTACATTATATTTGTCAGCGCAATGTTATTGTAGCCTACTCACATGTAGGCGGTGCTTTGCCTGGTGATTAGACTCGCTGATTTTGAAATTAATTTTTTTTACCCTTTACTGTTATTTTAGTTGTAAAAAAAGTGTGCATTTAATGTTAATGATTAAAATATACACAAATAAAATAGGAATGACCTTAAATTTATTGAGATAACAAACATCACATTTACTCAGTACTTATGAGGACAAATACTGCACGATGCAACATAATACTGCACTCTAAGTAACAACAAAATATGAATGGTTATGAACCAATGATTATAAATAAAAGTGCTCCATTTAGCTTTTTCTTTCAAGTAAAACAAATTGGACCAAAATAAAAAACCTCTCAATTTCAGAGTTGTACATAAAGCACTACTTATAAGAATCATCTTTCCCATACAGTACATTAAAGTGCATCAAAAGCAAGGCAAAATACAGCAAGTACTCCCTGAGTAATAAAACTAAAGTTGACTTTGTCATGTAATGGACAAAAAATGTAATCAAAAGTTTTTTAAACAAGTATTCAAGTTGCAGGATTAATTAATCCTTGGGAGCTATCTTTCTTCATTTAAGCTAATGATTCAGTGGTACCTGTGGTAGTGGTACCTATCAGAGACATCATCATTGAAATACATGATTGCCAGCCTCTTTGTGTTGAGTTCAGTGAGTGTCTCTCTCTTGTCTATGAGAAGAGTTTTGTATTTGCTGAAGCTCCGCTCACAATCAACTGAGCTGACTGGGAAGTAGATGAAGGCCACAGCCACCTCTGCAACTCTTGGGAATCTTCAACTCTGGCCTCTCCAGTAGTTTGCAAGCTCCACATCAGTTGGCAGGGGGTCCCTGGAAACACGTTGCTGATAGGCCAACCACTGCTCACTGAGCTCTGCTGATGGGTTAGCCAGGGGCTTCAGTGTTGAGTAGGCTTCAATCTGCTTTTTCATTGCTGGAGCCTGTCTGGGATCAAACACCCTGGCCATCCTGTACACATCTCTGGCTGGATGTGTGTCCCAGTGCTTTGAGAACTTTGCGAAAGCCAAATGAAAAGCATCATGGAGATTGTCGAGCACGTCCTTCTTCTCTCCTAAACCCATTTTCATTAGTAGCTCATCTGTCTTGGGCCCATAACCACATGTTTGTGCTGTTCCATTAACTAGGTAGGATCCAAGATCCTCCATGATATTGTATGCAGACACTGCTGTGGGTCTGTGGGTCCCTTCCAGGATGGTCAGGGCTGTCATTAGTTTGGAGCAAGTCTCTCAGATGAAGGCTGAGGATGTTCTTGACTGCCATGCCTGTTGACTCCTCTGACAAGAAGAACGGTCTGTACAGGTGAACATGCTCTGCATGGTACTTGACAGCCTCATACCAACTATTCCACCTGGTACACACAGCCTCAGGAGGAACCTTGGCCAGCACTCTCCTTGTTGATGAGAAAGGCCACACATCTTCGCTTTCTGGCAGGCTTTTTGAAGAACACAGATCTCATCCATGTGTAACGAATGTACATCAATAATAATATACATAAAATGTATTTGAGGGGGGCCGGAAGGCCAATTTAGCTCAAAAGGAATGATTCATCGATTTGCAATGAATCTTGACCAAATCACTATGGAACCGAGCAAATGACTCGTTTAGAGTTCATTTGAACGGGCCGTAATTATAACCTTGGCACAGATATAAATATCCAATCTATAGTGAAACACTATGTATTAGCAAGGTAACTTTAGATCGACAGTACAAGACATTAAATGTGCAAGCATAACACAAGGCAAATATCTTTTCAAATATAAACAAGACTTTATTGATTATCCTAAAACATAAAACTAATATCTAACACAAACACACGCACACGCATTCATACAAGTTGCAGAAAGAAAGAGAGTGAGGAAAGAATGAGTTTTAAGAGTGAGATAGTGAAATCCCAAGTTTCTATATGCACTTATAAGACATGACCTGAACGAACCATCAATCATTAATTTAACCCTTCTATCGTTTCTCAGGCAGGTTATTAGATATTACATTAATGCACCAGTTCAGTTAAGAGTCTGGAGTGTTACTTGCATGTCCTTGCGTTGCTTAGGGAATTCCCTTTTTGCGGTGCTTCGTCAAAGGGGTTTCCCGGCCGTTGCTTGGCTGGCTGTGCCTGGAGACGTCTTGGGGCGGCCAATCACGTGGTGTGTTGGCGGATGGATGAAAGTCTTTGAAGTTGGAAGGGCTTTGCAGTCGAAACGTTTAAACGAAACTTTGCAGCACAACTTAACTTAGAACCGAGACTTTTAACGGAAAAGAAAACAGGAAAAGAAAGGAAAGTGAGACGAGTTAGATGGCTTGAATGAAGCTGTTTTAAACCCTGATCTTAATTTGGGTAATTTTCTCTGCTCGTCTACATTGCTCGTCTGTCTGTTACTTTTTCATGGCTCTCCCTAGAGCATCCTCTTCAGCTCTCTCCGTATTTTTCCTAAGAACTCCGAAGAAGAACTTTCTGAAAAAGAAACTACAAGAAGAACATCTCTGAAGAAGTCGAAAAGCACTAGCACTCCCCCAACTCTTTGTTCGGGTCTAAGATTTTATCTCAAATGTTTGTCCCGCCTCCTGGAGGAATTCGGACAATAAGATACTTGTAAGGTTATTTGAGAAGGGGGTATTTTCCATCATCCCCCTCGCATCGTAAATCATGTGTTATCTGTGGTCTGCTTTACTCTAACAGAGAGGACATAGATTCCAGTTTATACATGATTCCTATTATAAGAACACGAAACATTTTACACAGATTTCAATCAAGCCATCGTCTGAATTAAGAACATGTTATCGTATACGATCCTGCTGACAGGAAGCATGACACACTTTCATTCACACACCTAATATTTATAACAATTACATGACTTAGATGTGATCTAAGCAGAATAGACACATACAGGGGTTGTAACACAATACATAATCATGTTATGTTATATATTTTGATTATAGGTCCACTGAGCATTGTTCTGTGTGAGTTTTAATGGGTTTGATATGTAAAGTCTGTGTAAGTCTCTCTGTTCCATGAAAGCGTGGTCTGTTTTACATCTCTGACCTGCTCAGCAGTGGTGCTGCAGGAGGGAGGTCAAAGGTGGTCAGACCCCTTGGTGGTCAGGCCTCGTTTCACCATTTCTGAGCAGCTTTGTCTTGCTTAAGGATGAAACATTGACAGCGTTTTTCCTGTTTTAGGCTTATCTCTGGGGCCTGCGGGGCCATAAAAGTCTTCTCTGGGGGGTTTTCTAGACAATTTGGAGCCGTCTTGTGACTTTGGAATGTGGTGTTCAGATCCGGAATGCTGAATCACATTTGAATGAATCCCATGAGAGATTAATTTGATTAATTTGTGTTTGGTTCATCCTTAAAGGGGTCATATAATGGTACATGCACTTTTACAAGTTGATTGTACTGAAATGTGTGTTGGCAGTGTCTGTACACAGCCATCATATAATGATAAAAATCCATCCAGTGGTTTTGTTTTAATCTCCTTATATGTTTTCCCCTGCCTCAAATCGAGCCGTTCGAGCTTGTGACGTCACAAGCTCGCACGCCCCTCCCACGATTGTTGATTGACAGCAGCGTTTCAACACAGACCCGCCCTCGCTCGTGAGTGAGATGTCAATCATAGTTCGTCATTGTTGATACACTGGAGCAGAATGGCGCCTAAGCGATTATGGTGTTCTGTTCTTGGGTGTTATAAGGAACACAGCAGTCATTTTAATGTTCCTAAATCCAAACCGCTGAAGACGCAGTGGCTGACTTGTTTATGAAGGGAATATTCCCGACGAGCAACGTCAATGCGCTCATGTTTGCGCAAATCATTTCTCACCAGACTGCTTTTTAAACGAGGCGAGGGTCAATATAAATCAGGTTTTGCTAAGAAGCTGCTACTGAAAAAGGAATCGGTACCAACTATTCGTGTTCCTGTCTGTTGGACCTCCAGAAGAAGTGAGTGTAACGTTTTATTAACCTATATATTAATCTTTGCAAATCGCTTGCACGCTTCACGATGATTGTGGCTAATGTTTACACTCAGGGTGCATTACGGCATGTATTCTATGTAACGTTACGACGTTCTCAATATAATTCATAATCCCACGTTTATAATGAAAAACGCGTTATAGTTATTGTGTTATTAAAAACTGTGTACGCAGGTGTTACAGTTAACGTAACAGGAATATCAATGCAGTTACAATACTATAGATGTACTTAAAAGTTTTCTTAAAACATAAAACATTTTCGTACTGCACTAAACATAAACATACAACAAATTCTTAGGTATCTTTCAACTACTGCTAGAATCATTACTGACATGACCTCATGTCAGTTTCAGTCACGATAGTTGTACCTAACACTGAGATAACGTCACGCATCACTGACAAGCCTACATTTACAACAACAAAAAAAAGTTTTTCAACATAAATCTGTCAACGAACTAACCTATAACTTACATTAGTAACGTTAAACACATAGCGATTGTATCTCACAACTCTAACATTACCCTGCCAGTACAAAAATAGATCAAAGTTACATTGTTAACCAACCATTCAGAAACGTCCTGTTCGAGCCTTAATTGTCGCACTTCTTCGGGGCCGTCATCATGTTTCGGTTCCGACTCCGGTTCAAACTGATACGGTTGCACAGATGTGTCCTCAGAGAGAATCCCGCTGCCATAATAAACCCTCAACTGTTGTCAAGTCAACACTCCACGTGCGTTGTGTCAAAGCGCCCACAGAACAGAGGGGCGGAGTCAGCGGAGCTCATTATCATTTAAAGGCATATGCACTTAAACGGCGTGCTGAAAACAGAGCTGTTTTTGAGCAGGTAAAATAAGTGTTTTCTTAAAATACTAATGAGAATTTTTAATAAAAGTATATTACAGAGTTTTCATTTAGACCCTAAAGATTCATATTAACTTGTACAAAAATGGCATTATATGACCCCTTTAAAATATCTTGAATTGGGATGCTCCGATTGATCGGCCGCCGATCAAGATCGGCCGATATTGGCTAAAAATAGCTTGATCGGCGAACCCCAAAAGCGCCGATCAAAAAAGCCGTTCACGTGACGTAAATTACACGCGCCGGCGCACGGGCACACAACAGCAGAGCGGAGCTGGCCAATGGCAACATGAGTTTTCCTCCCGTCTGGAAGTTTTTCTAAGTGTCCGACAAAGACGTTGCTAACGGCGAGAATACATAGATTCGATTGTTTATCAGGTGTTGTATATGAGGCAGGGACACGTTTGTGTATATTTTGTTTTGTAATTTCACCGGAACGAATAGAGAGTCAACGGATTGAAGCGGCGTCCGAGTGAAGAATGTGCGCGAGCCACCCGCGCCACTGATTGCAGCAACGAGCACTTTGATCACTTTATAAAAGAATTTACGTTTCTGCGCTAGATCGCCTCTTATTTAACAAATGAAGAAAATGAATGCTCTGCTAGTTAACTGGAGATGTTTATTTATTTATTAGTATTGGTACATTCGTGCCGCGAGATGTTTCCTCAACCACATCAGACGTTCATAATAATAACAACAGAAAAAAAAAACTTGCCATATTTTTGTCCTTTGTGGCAGTAGCCAGTTTTGGTGTAACAAGTTTTACATTTTGCTGCCAATTATTAAATGTAGTCAGTGTATTAAGAGGCTACAATTTCCAAGTAATTCTAAGTGTAACTTGATCCCATCCCATTAAGCTGATCTGATGTGTGTTGGTCTGCCTGACCTCTCTTTGTTTGGAATAATTTTATGTTCTCTGCCTTATTTGGGAAAGATGGCCTACAGTAGCCTTAAGTTATCTCATTTTCTAAATACAATTAAATAAACATTTGGTGGTTCTTTAAGATCTTGACTTGTAGTCTATTTCTACTGTTTCCCCCCCCAATACAGTTAATCCATTTCTACAAATGGTGCTAACTCTGCTTGATTATAGATAAAAGATTCCCATTATCCTGCCATTCTGTGATCGGCAATCGGCAGATCATGATTTTGGTGATCGGTAATCGGTGATCGGCCCCAAAAATGCTAATCGGAGCATCTCTAATCTTGAATGTAACTCGACACCCTTGCTTCATTTAGTATATGCAGTTCTATGAATATGCAAATGAGCCCCGCCTCCACTCACTCACTTGACGATCACACGTTGATCGTTTGTGGTCGTTTGTGACGTCAGAAACACCAGCGATTTCACACCGTGTTTTTGAGTCTTTGGTTCACTGCAGTTTTAAGCAGAAAATACTCAGCAATGCGTTTGTCTTAAAGCATATTAAAAACACCAAATAGTCATATAAACAACATTAAAAGCTGGATTTCCACCACAGGGGGAGTTTAAAAATGATATATCAGCGCTTCGGGTGACCCGAGTTCGAGTGCCAGCTCGTGGTCCTTTTTCTCTCCTCAAGTCTCTCGTTTACTGTCCTCTCCAATAACGGCAAAAATGCCCAAAAAGTAACTTATTATAATCACATTATTTTTAACGTATAGGCACAGCCATTGTAACTCGAGTGTGTCGAGGCTTCCGGTCTCATCCACTTCTAGTTATTTTAGCTGTACAAAAGCTGTCCGTTATGCTGCTTGATCACGCGGTAACCTTCCCGTCTCTCTCTTGAATCCAACACTGAAGTGACTGAAACTGCAGTTCATCGACTGGCCACTAGAGCACGGCTGCAGAAGAGAGTCAGTCCCATAGACTCCCATGTTAAAATCCCCAACTTTACAGCAGAAAAAAAATGTTTACAGCCTGGTACTAAAAGAGGTTTTGGTCTATATAGCTAATGTTGCCCTTCATGACGACTGTGAGGGGGGTGAATTATTTTTTAACTCATCCGTTTAAATTATATTAAACCATAATTAGGGGCGTGGCCACTTGAGTGACAGCTGGATTTCTGCTGATGTCACTACTAGCCGTTTGTCTGCTGTGTGTTAGCGTCATGTCACCTCAGCTAATCCGCCTCGCTGCCCAGTTTCGTTCATCCGGGAGTGACGCACTGCCAAGATGGCGACGGCCAGCTCCGCCCACTTTGGGCTTCAAAAATACCCTTCAGAAACACTACGGCGTACGTCACGGACACTACGTCCATATTTTTTTACAGTGTATGCTCTTGAAATTGCAAACTGTTATTTGTTATCATGTTATATTATTTGTTATCGCAATCATAAACACACTGGTTTGTAGTGTGTATTTACAGCATTTTGTTATTCTTCCTGTTATTTACCTATTGAATCAGAAGTGCCCTCACAATCACAGAAAACAGCTTACTTCCACGGTGCACTTGTTTTCCTGGCAGATACGAGCGTTCTCCTGAGAGGTCCCTCACACCTGCCCAGTGCTGCGCTGTTCTAGAGGCGGCCAGAGCAGACTTCCTGCAAGACATCGGGAAGCTTTCCGGTCAGACCAAGGCAGAACGCCAGCGTGTGCTCTATTATCTGGAGGCCGTTTTGGTCTTGAAGCACCTCCAGAGGCCTGGAGTCGTACAGCACATGACTGTTAGTGTTTTTCAAGTCAGTCTCGTTTATACAGAGCTTTATATAATACAGATTGTTCTAAAGCAGCTTTACAGTGATAACAGGAAAATACTGATTCAATGATCCAAACAGCTGTACAGATATAGAAGAACAGAGTCATTGAAGTTAGTTTGGTGTTGAGTTAGTACGGTGGCTCATTGCTGCCACTTATAATTTTTTCCACACAATTATGTAGTAATAACTAGATGTTATGTCGTTTTAACAACATCTCTTTCTCGTAATAACTAGATGTTATGTCTTCTTAATGACATCTTTTTTTTCGTAATAACTAGATGTTATGTCGTTAAAATTAAAAAAAATTCTCGTAATAACTAGATTTTATGTAGTTAAAATTAAAAACAAATCTCGTAATAACTAGATGTTATGTCGTTTTAACGATATCTTTTCTCGTAATAACTACACTGTAAAAACATCCTAATTTTACATAAAATAACAGATTTTTTGACGATAATTTTCTTTTCTTTTAAATTGTACTAAAAAAAACTGTAAAATTACAAATAATATCTGTAAAATAAAAATTCAGTATTTTAGGTATTGTGACATTAATGACAAATTGCACTAATTCACATTTTTCATACAGTATTTTTTCTGTTTTCCTAAATTACATAAAAATGTATCTGATATTACATATAAGTATAATCTGTAATTAAACAGTAACAAAACAGGTAACTGATAAAATGGTCAAATGACTGGCAGCCTAAAAAAACTGTAACATTAAAGTAAAACATCCTAAATTAAATAAACTGAAAAACACTGTTATTTTACAGGTATTACCTGAATTATCACGATCATATACCTTCATTGTAAAAAACAAAGCTACGGCTGCCAAACAAAATAATAAAATTTTATTAAAATATGCTAATTGAAATAAAGTGCAAAAATTTAACAGAAATTTGATGTCACCATGATTGAGATCAGTGTTTGCTTTAGTTGGGCTCGTGACACTTGAGTTTTTAACATTAGTATTTCTCTGTTGCTATAACTGTGGTTTTTATACACATTTGTTATGGCAGTAAATTCAGGAGAAAATATCAGGATGATGTTGGTAAATTATTGGTGATGGTTATAGTCATCATGTTGAGGACTGACTGACTGATGTGATTTTGAGTCAAATCTCTGAATATATCAGCTGAGGTCACATAATATATAAATAGAGATAAATAAATATATAGTCTCATTCAAGAATCAACATATGATATCAACAATGGTGACAATCAGCAAAGCCTTTTTGTGACTTATAGTAGTCCAGAGTTGATCAGAAATTGTATTCATTGTCACCATTGTTGAGATTCATATGCTGATTCTTGATGTCTATGTGATCCTGTCATAACATTTTCTGCATAATGACTTCGTAAAGTATTACAGCATCTACAAAAGCAGTATTGGCATGCATAATTAACAACGAATATTTAACGACTCAATCAGATATTTCACTTCAGGTGGTATCAATAAAGCATGCAACTGCATGGTGACTAACATTCTCTTTTGGATGTTCTTTTCTTTTGGATTCCCACCGTAACAAATATGTATTAAAATACACAAAGTTAAAGCAGCCAGAGAAAAACTAAAGATAAGAAGTGAAGGGTCAAGAGCTCAACTAAAGCAAACACTGATCACCCAAATGGTGACAAACTTTATTATTTTCAATAACACATTCACTTCTAAACCTTTGTTAATTCTTAGTAAGAATGTTAGTATGAAAGTCTGGATTGTAATAAGTGAAGATGCTGAGATTTTGAGAGATCTGATGTAAAGTGTTTCTGTATGCTGTTTTTCTGGGTCACCATTGTGTTGAAGTGTAGGCTAATTATGAGGGTCCTTGGAAACTTTTCTACCTTATAAGCGGTCCATGGTCCCAAACCATTTGAGAAAGTTTGGTTTAGATGAAGTAGGCTCTCTGTGATAAACTGTACATCAATAAATCCCAAAACTCTCATGTTATGTGCACTGCCACTGATACAGGCAGCGGAAGGTATTTTACATATGCTTATGCTTCATATTTTTTTATTTGTTTTTTGCAGGTTGGTGAATGGTTAAGCAGGAAAAGTGGATGTGTTTCTGTAAAGGTGAAGGCTGCAGCACGGTTGGAGACGTTTACCCTTTCCCAGGAGGAGGAAATAGTATGATTATGTGAAACAAAATTCTAATAACAGCTTACTTTGGATTTATAAGAACCCAAGCTCACAGAACATATTTCTTTTCCAGTGGTTTGAAATGTATTTTAGAAATGTTCGCCCTGTAATGGTTGGTCAGAAAAGCTCAGACAACCTGGAAGAAATCAGCCCGGAGAGATTCTTCATCTCTTCCACGGGGAAACCCATTTATAAGGTCTCCAATGATGTAAAAAAACTTCATCTAAAGTAAGTGCACAACCATAGGTTGAAGAATCAAACCATGCAGTTTTCGGTAAATGTCCTACTGAAGTGTACATCTTCCTGTGTTGCAGGTATAAACTCCCCAACGTCACCAGTGAAATGGCCAGATGTGCTTCTCAAACGGCAAAAAACCTGAGAGAGATGCAGGAAACCAGTGCTTCAAGGTATAATATTGACGCTATAATTGAGATGTTTTCATCAAATTTATTAGAGTCGTACAATTCTGAATGAATTTAGATTTTTTTTATTTAAAATAGAGATCATGATTTTCTCGGGATTCTAAAAAAAAACAACATAACTTGAAAATGTACTAGTTTCTGACAAAATGTTAGTTGCTGCAGTCTATTTAAAAATGTATTTATTTCATTTGAATAATGAAAACTAATCGGTTTAAGTGAATGATTCAATGACTCACTCATAAAGACTTCACTTGTTTTGTACTGGGTGAATCAGTGTTTTTGAAGAATCTCTTGAATCAATGATTCAATGACAAACAGTCTTCTGGTCATAATGTCATAATGTTTATTTGAAGCGTCATGTTACTTTCTAAAGCTGATTTGTTCGCTATCATAGACATCAGTGTTTATATCTGAACTATAAACTTTCATCCCAGGACTTCTGTGATCATATAAATTACTGTAAGACAGAAATAATGATACTGTGTGTTTGTGAATCTGTTTCATACCTACACATGACAACAGCTGTCTCTGAATCAGATCTGAATGTTCGCTGTGATCGTACTTGTCAAAGGTTTAAAAGACAGATGAATCATTGTCCTTTAGGAATAAGATCGTGTGGGTGTTTGAATCGAGATGACAGTTAATCGTGCAGCTCTATTTGTTATTTCAAATATATTTGAAAAATAATATTTGTTTCCTGTAGTCAAGTGGTTGAAAGAAGTTGTCTAGATGAGCAGGACTGCTCCTACGACGTGTTTGTGGAGTCGCATCCTGTGACCGTGGATGGGACCGTTCCGGAAAAACCCCAACGAGTCCATCAGGCCGGGACCAATGACCCCCACTACGATCGCTGGCTCAGCGAACAGATGAAGCTTCGCGTGGAGCACGTTCTAGGTGAGCAATCCCACTCTGAACCTAGGGACAGCTGTGCACTGACTCAGAAGTTCACAGAAGTTCTTCTCGTGTTTCTGCAGAGTGTTTCCGTCTGCGTCAGCCCTCTGAGAAAAAGGTCCGATCCTGGATAAAGAAACAGGGGTGGACTGTCATTCTTCCAGATGCTGCACAAATCCTCTCCCAGTGGAAGCCTTCTGCTGCCGTCGAGACTGCCATGGCCTGCAGGACGGTGCGCAGGATGATCAGAAAGCAGCGCTGGAAGGGACTGGAGTTAATGGAGACGGGGGTTTTCACCACCAGGCCTTTTGCTAGAGGAGAAGTGGTGTGTGACTATCACAGCAGGCTTATCTCAAGGGAAGAGGGGCTGGACATTCACAACAGCCACCAAGTACAAGCTGGACACTTGTTTTTCTTTACGAGTGAAACTGGACGGGATATGTGTTTTGATGCACACGACGAGCACTGCGAGTGCCATCCCAACACCACAGCGTTAGGCCGGCACATCACGCACTCCTCCAAACGGGCCAACGTCAGGCCGAGACTGTACGGCACGGAGGACGCCCAGGTCCTGCTGTTCATCGCCTGTCGGGACATAAAGGAGAACGAACAGTTGAGGTACGACTATGGATCAAACAAGAAGTCTTTCGCTGGGGAAGATCTGGACTTGTTATGGTTTTAAATCTGCAGATTTAGAAATAACTTGTGGATTGTGTTTTGATTTTGATAGCCCTACAGTTCAGTGCTTCTTTGGATAAGATTAATATTTTACTTTCATGTTGTCTTTTACTTATTTTAATTTGTTCAACTCTATATATGGTATTGCAACAATAAGTACTTAGTTGATTCCTTATCTTGTTTCCTGTGTTCTTTTTTCATTGTTCATTATTTGCCAGTGCTTCTGAACATTTTCAGGACAATATCTTTTTAGGAAAATATCCATAGTGAGTTTTACAGCATCAGGCAAATAGAAATCTCTCTCAGCGCAAGCTCCACATAATGACATAAACAGTGTTTACTTGTGTAGGTTATGTCCACCTTTTCCAGCAGCATTTGTTCCGGAAGTATTTTTTCCATTCTTTTCTGCCATAGGGATTCACATTACAAACTTTGATTTGAACCAAAAAAGTGTTTGAGAAAAACACAAAGGCACAAGACTGAAAAAAAGAAGAAAAATCTATCTATCTATCTATCTATCTATCTATCTATCTATCTAGAAGATCTGTCCTTCGGATGAGACGTTAAACCGAGGTCCTGACTCTCTGTGGTCATTAAAAATCCCAGGATGCCCTTCGGAAAAGAGTAGGGGTGTAACCCCGGTGTCCTGGACACATCTGCCCCTTGGCCTCTGTCCATCATGGCCTCCTAATCATCCCCATACACTGATTGGCTTCATCACTGTCTCCTCTCCACCAGTAAGCTGGTGGGTGTGTGTGTGTGTGTGTGTGTGTGTGTGTGTGTGTGTGTGTGTGTGTGTGTGGTGGGCGTACTGGCGCAGTATGGCTGCCGTCGCATCATCAGGTGATGCTGTACACTGGTGGTGTTTGAGGAGATTCCCTCTTTCATATGTAAAGCGCTTTGAGTACCCAGAAAAGCGCTATTTATTTATACATTTATATGTAACAAATTATTATTATCTATCTATCTGCCAAAATGTATATAAAAATGATCATTTGGATGACCCAGCCCGTTCTCATCCCAAGGCGTAATATAATGACGCTTTTGCCAAAGCGTCTATATCGAACGCGCATGGTACCCTTTAGCGTCAATATGAGACGCCGATATATATGGGTCAGAAGGCGCCTCCTAGCGGTCTAACCCTAACCCTACACCATACCTAAACCTACCCATCTCTCTGCGTGTTATATTGACGCTAAAGGGTTCCATGGGCGTTGGATTTAGACGCTTTGTCAAAGTGTCAGAATATGACGCCCTGGGATGAGAATGCGTTGGATGACCACATGTTGAAACCACACTAAACAATTTTACCTCTACCAAAGTTTAGGTATAGAAAACATTTTTATTGTTTTGATTTGTTTTGCACAAGAAACTCACACAATTGTTTCACTGGTGCGGGAAAAATACACTTCCCCTTTAAAGCTACATTCATTATTATTGAAATGCATTATTTCAAAACAGTCGGAAGTTTGAAACATTTTAAAACTTATTTCAAAAACTAAAAAAAACAAACTTGTAAGGTATTTTAATATAATAAATTATATTTGAATTTGAATGAAAGCTACATTTAGATATAACTGGATTTGTAATTCAATTTAAAGGGGTCATATAATGGTACATGCACTTTTACAAGTTGATTGTACTGAAATGTGTGTTGGCAGTGTCTGTACACAGCCATCATATAATGATAAAAATCCATCCAGTGGTTTTGTTTTAATCTCCTTATATGTTTTCCCCTGCCTCAAATCGAGCCGTTCGAGCTTGTGACGTCACAAGCTCGCACGCCCCTCCCACGATTGTTGATTGACAGCAGCGTTTCAACACAGACCCGCCCTTGCTCGTGAGTGAGATGTCAATCATAGTTCGTCATTGTTGATACACTGGAGCAGAATGGCGCCTAAGCGATTATGGTGTTCTGTTCTTGGGTGTTATAAGGAACACAGCAGTCATTTTAATGTTCCTAAATCCAAACCGCTGAAGACGCAGTGGCTGACTTGTTTATGAAGGGAATATTCCCGACGAGCAACGTCAATGCGCTCATGTTTGCGCAAATCATTTCTCACCAGACTGCTTTTTAAACGAGGCGAGGGTCAATATAAATCAGGTTTTGCTAAGAAGCTGCTACTGAAAAAGGAATCGGTACCAACTATTCGTGTTCCTGTCTGTTGGACCTCCAGAAGAAGTGAGTGTAACGTTTTATTAACCTATATATTAATCTTTGCAAATCGCTTGCACGCTTCACGATGATTGTGGCTAATGTTTACACTCAGGGTGCATTACGGCATGTATTCTATGTAACGTTACGACGTTCTCAATATAATTCATAATCCCACGTTTATAATGAAAAACGCGTTATAGTTATTGTGTTATTAAAAACTGTGTACGCAGGTGTTACAGTTAACGTAACAGGAATATCAATGCAGTTACAATACTATAGATGTACTTAAAAGTTTTCTTAAAACAAAACATTTTCGTACTGCACTAAACATAAACATACAACAAATTCTTAGGTATCTTTCAACTACTGCTAGAATCATTACTGACATGACCTCATGTCAGTTTCAGTCACGATAGTTGTACCTAACACTGAGATAACGTCACGCATCACTGACAAGCCTACATTTACGACAACAAAAAAAAAGTTTTTCAACATAAATCTGTCAACGAACTAACCTATAACTTACATTAGTAACGTTAAACACATAGCGATTGTATCTCACAACTCTAACGTTACCCTGCCAGTACAAAAATAGATCAAAGTTACATTGTTAACCAACCATTCAGAAACGTCCTGTTCGAGCCTTAATTGTCGCACTTCTTCGGGGCCGTCATCATGTTTCGGTTCCGACTCCGGTTCAAACTGATACGGTTGCACAGATGTGTCCTCAGAGAGAATCCCGCTGCCATAATAAACCCTCAACTGTTGTCAAGTCAACACTCCACGTGCGTTGTGTCAAAGCGCCCACAGAACAGAGGGGCGGAGTCAGCGGAGCTCATTATCATTTAAAGGCATATGCACTTAAACGGCGTGCTGAAAACAGAGCTGTTTTTGAGCAGGTAAAATAAGTGTTTTCTTAAAATACTAATGAGAATTTTTAATAAAAGTATATTACAGAGTTTTCATTTAGACCCTAAAGATTCATATTAACTTGTACAAAAATGGCATTATATGACCCCTTTAAAATCTCTACATATTCCCCCCTTCGATCGATGATGGGTTGAGAAGAAGACATCATTGAACGCTGGAGAAACAGAAGAAGCAAACACACACAGCAAACAACAAGGCAAACACCTCCATGACTGGTCACTTTACCGGTGCAGGGCATTAGATTATCTAGGCCTGAAACAGGTTCACTCTCTCAATATAGTCAATCACGTTGAATAAAGTTTAGTTCAATTTTAGGACCGTTGTTCTAGTTAGTTTTGGTACGGTGATCGATCAATCTTTGTGACTAACTTTGATTTGTTTGTTTTAGTCTCTTCTAAATTGTTCTAGGTTTAGACCAATTTACCTTCCATTTTCTGGTGACATCACTTGTGGTAAAAGTGATGTGACCCATCATGCATGGAGCTCTCTGGCTCACATTCGTATTAAGGTGACTTGCAAACATCAGGCGTGGTGCGTCAATCCTTATATGGTAACCTTGACCCTTATGGGGTAACAGGGATTTTACTTAATAAAAGAAGAAGAAAGGGAAGAGGTAAAACACAACAAAGCAGTTGAGTGACTCCTGTATGGCTACTGTTGTGCAATGTCAGGTGTCACAATGTAATGAGAGGGTTATACTTGTTGGGTGTATTGCTACATGTTTCCTATGGAAAGGATAGCTAAGTCAGTGTTGCGATTTCAGTGTCTACCTGTGGGAAGAACATGTTTGTTGAATGTTTTTCATGGTAGCTGTGTTTAACTTGTGTATGTTAGTGGTACAGTGTGGTGTAGTGCATGTACTGCATGTATACTGTATGTATGTCAGATCTGTCTCAGTCTGTTTTGCTCCCCCCTTTGCTTGATGGCTTAGCTTTGATGGGCTTGTTGCATCTTTGCCTTGGAAAGGGATCTTCTGTGATCTGCTGGGGGTCAGTCCAGTAAGGCAGGAAGTTATCTGGCAGACATTGGGAGGTGGTTTGGCATGGATGCGTGAAGCTGTAGTGCAAAACGTGGTCTCCTTTGTTGCCTTCCTCTTGTGATGCCTTCTGGTTGTGACAGACTTTCTGACCTTCTGTGCTTACGGTCGTTGCTGTAGCACACACATGGTTCTTGAGTTTGGAGCTTGTTTGGTGGTTTCTTTATGAGTGATGGGTAGCCAGGATGGTGTTTCCTGGTACCTCTGGGTGTTTGTCAGTGGTTGACTGTGAGAAACCACTTTGTTCTGTGTTGTTGTAGAACAGGTGGTCGTCATCTTCCTTAGGAAGGTGTACCAGATGATCATTGGTCCTCTGTGTTCAGCTCGTTTTCGATGAACACTTGCAGTTGCCTCATTAGTCGCTCCATGTCTTCAGAGGGTAAACTGTCTTGTTCTTGGGCACACTCAGTGCGGTGTTTAGCTGAGTGGTGCAGAGGTGGGTTTTGTCGTCGATTACCCACATAGCATGCTTTTGGATGCGTTGGTTGATTCCAGTTGTTTCCTTCTTGCGGGTTTCTTGAGAAGCATGGCTGGTCCCATGACCTTTCCATGCGGTTGGTGTGGTAGGTGTCATTAGCATGGGAGTCACGTTCTCTGTGCTCCTTACGAAGGATGGTGGTGTTGTCATGCCACTGGGTGTCTTCCAGTGCAAGGCTTGTTTCTTGGCAGATGGAGTTTGAAACTGTGGATGTTTTCAAACCTTTCTTTGAGGTCATCTTTTGTTTGACGTAGGCCTTGTGTGTCAGGTCACGTAGCTGTTGAATTGTCATTGTGCCTGGGCAGGCCATGATACCAAGATGATGACTCAATCCAGGGTGCAGGTTTCTCAGGAAGAGGGTTTTGAAGTTCACATCCTCTTCAAGTTCAGGTTTGCTATGTGCACCTAAGTAAGCTTGTCGAAAACGGTGGAAATAGGCTTGGGGAGTCTCTTGTCGACATTGTTTGGTTTCCAAGGCGATTAACACACCGTGTTCTGACTCTGGACCTGTAAATTCTTTAATCAGTGTCTCACGTAGTAGCTGGTAGTTTGACATGACATTAGCAGGTTGTCGGTCTAGGAAGCTTCGTACCTCTGGACTGGATGTGGATCTGATGAGGTATAACCTGTCTCTGTCAGTCATAAGGGGTCTCACCTCTAGGTGGAAGTCGATATCTCGGAGGTAGGCCTGGATGTCGGGACCCTCTGTGGAGTTCGGGTTGAACTGAGTGATATTCTTAACCAGCTTGTCGAGATCTTTAAAGGTCATCCCCTGTGCAGCTTTGGAGTCTGCCTGGATGATCTCTCTTCCGTTGTTGGCAGGGAAGAGTTCTGTGGTGAAGGCCGGTGACGTTTTGGGTTGTGGCCATTCACTTCTTTCACTGTATGCCAGTTCTTGGATGGAGGACTCTGTTCTGCTCAGCAGGGGTGATGCGAAGGGAGGTCTCTCGCTTCTTGGCTCTGGTTTCTGTTGGAAAATGTGCTGTGGTTCATCTCTGACCGCGTAGAGCTCGTCGTTGACGTCATCTCGCTGTTGTGTCAGATGGTCGATGTCAGCGCTGCACCTTTCCAGGTGGTCTTCCAGAGCAGTGATTTTAGAGTTCTTACTTTCAATGTCAGCTTTGGCTTTCCTTAACTGATGTTCAGCAGACTGGAGTTGGTTTACCAGGTGTTTCTGGACAGTCTTTAATTCTTGTTTGTCACGTTCAGTGACTGCAAGGGCTTCTTGGAGCTTGTCAACTTGTGTCTTTGTTTCTTGCTCCGCTTCGTCGGACACTTTGAGTTTGTCTTGAGCTTCACCTTTGAGCTGGTCTTTGCAGTGTTGAGTGTGCATCAGCTCTCTCAGGAACTCAGTGGTCTGACGCTTGAAGTCGTCCTGGACTTTCACTTCCAGCTTGTCTATGCGGCTTTGGGCACGTGTCAGCTCCTCCTGAAGGTGGGTGATGTTCCTGTCGCTTAGTTTCAGCTGGGCTGTGAAGGCATTACTTAGGGAACAGGTGATTTTGGTTAGTTCAACATGGTTTTGGCTTTGGCTTGAATCGTGTGTCAGGAATCTTCTCAGAATTATGATTATTATTAAAAATAATAACAGTTCAATTGTCTTTGGTGTGAGGCAGTCTGTAATGCCTCTAAGCCAGGCGTCCACATCTTCCCTTTGGGCAGTGGGGTTTGTCGTCCACGACATGTTGACACGCTGGGGTGAAGAGACTGACACAGATCTGTGTGGGGTATAAGCCTATATGTGGTTGAACAGTTAAGTGTCGTTTCAATAATTGTACACCAATAGTGAAGTGTCGTAATGACTAAGTGTTGGTCTAAGTGTAGCCAGGTAGGCTAGAGATGTACAGATTTCCTCACTCAACTGCTTAAAGGAAAGAGAGAGAAAAAGGTTAAAACAAATCTCAATGGAAAGAAACTTTTTTTTTTTTCAATGGGAGAAATATTTTTTATAAATATTTTCTATCAATGAAAAGCTGGTTTCAACTCGTGATGTGAGGACTTCGTCACTCAACTGAGTAAGGGAAAAAGAGAGAAAAGTTAACAACCAATTTCAATGAGGGAAAAACAAAAAGAAAATTATTAACTAGGGGAAGTATTAATTTCTCATAAATGTTTCTTATCAATGAAAATCTGTTTTCAGAAAGGTAAACAATATTATTGTTTATGTTTACGAGGAAAAATAATACAATAATAATGCTGATACCTCTTTTCTGAGTTTGACAGGATTGACACACACACCTTCAGTTTAGGTCACCTTCAGGACCGCTTACAGCAGAGTTTACTGCAGGGATGCTTTGAGGGCGGAGTTTGCTCAGCACTTGTCTCTGTTACTTGATCTTGGATAAGATGTCAAAGTTTAAATTGCGTTTACAAATGCAGGGAGAGTATGAAGAACACAAGATTGTTGATTAAAAATCAAATACCTAATAATCTGTTTGTTGGGAAAGATTATCTTTGTCTCTTTTTAGAGTCGATTGATGGTTCTTCCAGGTTTGTTCCCTATAAATGTGAAGAATAAAATGGAATAAAGCAGGACAGAACAGGAAAGACGTGATGAGGAAGAAATGAAGCAAGGAGGTTGGATCCCGCTACCTTTAGGTCTACCACAAATATAGAATTGATAGTTGAGGAACAACTAAACACACAAATAAACTTTTGTAAAAGACGATTGTCTCTGGTTTATTTGAAACTCGTATGGAGATGGTAATGTCCCCTATTGAAGCGTCCCGAAAATGAATTAATCAAATATAGTGGTTAAGTTTATAACCAACAGGATGAAAGGATAAAACGCAATGACAATAATGAGCAAGTCTGAGTCTAACACTATTTTTGTAATAGTAATAACAACTTTCAAATTTTAACTTTCCAAGTTTAAGACCTATTCACCTAAAGTGATTAGATCTCAACGAGAAATTTAGAAATTATGAAACTACAATTTATTAAACATAAGTCATTAGAAATCATTAGAAATGATCTGTCTAGAAAAATAGAATTTCAATTTTATTTTAATATTTCCTTTTCTTTAAACTCAAATTCAAATTTGACAATTAGTAATAGTAAACCAGCATTTTCTTTTTCAGGTAAAATGCAGGTAAAGTAATTAATAATTGTAAACCAATATTTCCTTTTCAAGTAAAATATAGGTAAAGTAGAATGTGAGAGAGGTAAAAGAAAAAGGAAGAAAAGACCAACAGGTGTAAAAGTCGAGGTGTTTAAATGGTTAAATCACTTTAACTTTGTTCAAACAGACACTGTATTTAACCACTGATGTTAATTACTAATGATAACAGTACATAATGCGTAAGGCGTTAGCATATAGGCCTCAATGTAAACAACTGCTTAGGTTAGCCTAGCCACCGAAGGGTTTGTTTACACTCTGGCGATTGCACGGGTCAGAGTTCACCCGGAAGCGTTGGTTAAGACTTCCGTGTCATGATCGTAACTATAGCGACCAAACAAACGCTAGTGGGCAAACACGTGAAATGCAATGCAAATAGTTTGTAAGCAGTTACGCATGTGTTACATGAAATCTGAGCGCATTTCAACACTGTTCGAAGAATATGCACGTACAGTCGATCATATTACGGGAAATGTCGGCGCATTTCAACACTGTACAAATAAGATACACCACTCGTAGCTTTAGCTGGTTTTACGACGTGGGGCTTCACTCAGTTCGTTAAGAGTGATATTAACTTTAAGCAAGCGACAGCTTTGCGTTATACTAGATGGAACAATAGCGATCTCGGCGGATCGAGTCTGTGCAAGTTTATCTGGGCTGTAAGGAATGCTCAAAGGTTCATAAGCTTTTTAGTCAATTTTAATTTCGGGGAAGAATATTCAACAGTTATTAATCTATGATCAACAAATTATCGAATATAGTCTGAACCGAGTCCTTACGTACATAAGTAACCCACGAGGGGTTATACAGCACACGTCTGATTCGGTTATGTATATAACAATTAAACACAACGAATTTATGATTAATTAGGAATATACATCCTACACAGACCGATGGCTGTTGATCTTTAAAATTACCAAAGCAATTTGAAACCCCCTTTCTCAGTCAGCACGTCCGCCGTGCTGTTCGGTTGAAAGTTATCAATAGCTTGTGGCCTATTTTAGCTTAACTTTACTGACACTGTTTAGTGCACTTAACAATATCAGATTGTAGCGTTTAGGATCTTTTATATTAAAGCGGCTTTGTTATGTGGTCAACAACAACAGAGGCAATAAGGTATAACTGAGGTTTTTAATAACAAAACTACACTACTGGTAAAACAAAGATATAGATAAACAAAGTAAACTAAAACAAATAATAAAAGAAATGTAGAAACATAAGGAAAACACAATTGCTAGCACAATTAGACCCTCAGAGACAGCCACAGGATACACACTTTAACGCGTCTAAATTTGAGATGGAACACTTGCATTCAGACCTGTTTTGTGTAGGAGAGAGCGTGCGGCGTCCTGGAGATGGAAGGCGGACTTCTTTGATACTTCCGAGCGTGGATGTTTCGCGGGAAATTCAAACGTCCTAAAACAGTTCTGTATGCGCAAAGGCAGTCTTATCACCGGGATGCTGGAAGACTGACGAAACACACGTGGGTAACTCGGTCGGAGGACGAGAACCACACGGAGAACAGATTAGCTATACGCAAAATGAAACAAAGACAAACTAAAAACATGAACAAAAGAAAACACACGAAGGTTACATCTGGGAGCAGGATACACAGCGCAAGACCGAGGGAACGAACTGCTGCACGGCTTTTTACCGGGAAGAGTCCACGCCCACTTTGGAAAGAACTCTCCAATGAGATCCTTTCTTGCTTTGGCGGGGTTCCGTGGCCTTTGTTTTGTCGGAACGCCCAACTTTCGGATTTATGGCCGTTATGAATATGGTCAAAAACATTACAGAGATGGAAAAACATAGCAGAGTACATTTTAACGGAACCTCGTTTGTATGGTTAGTTAGACCACGTTGGGAGCTTTCATTTGCTATCATGAAAGACGTGTTTGACGCACATACAAGTGAATATATGCTCTTAGGCTCTTTATACAGGCCCTTAGAGTTTTAACTACACAACTAACAATCTTAACTGGCATGATACACAAAAAGGGATATACCAGAATACAGGAATATATCATATTTCTCTTAGAATCACCCATTTCTCTGGGTTTTCCCTAAGGAATGCATCGGCGCGTGTCCATAGGTGTGTGTGTGTGCGTGTATCCGTGGTTGCGAGCGTGGATATGTGTGTGCGTTTTCATTTCACACATCTGGCTTCGTTCTCTGTTTGAACAACCTAGGTCCGAATTTTTATGGCCATTTGTGTAAACCATCTCTTATCCTAAAGGTGTCAATAGGCGAGCTCTTATCCAGACCCAGTGTCGCCAGAGGGTGATTTGCCTCGAATGACCAAGGAGAAGATTAAGCTTATTTCAAAAAGGAAAACATATACTTGTGATTATACATTTCACGATATTGATATACAGCTTAATAGATGGATCAGATTGGGAGGATTGTAACGATATCAAACATCACACGTCACAGACATAATACTGCAGAGTTACCTCTTAACGCATACGTACAGGCATTTTATAATTCTCTTACACGCATGATGACATTCTTAGGACACGTTTACACATTACAGCTCTCCTACATGTATTTCGACACATCGGATATGTTTTAGTAACAATTTAATATATGAAAAGTCATGTTTCCTGCATGTGTGTTTGGGTGGATGTGTATCGAGCACACGTGGTGAGAGGAGACAATGGAAACATCTGTTTTTCGCTTCTCCCGCCCGATTTCCGCCAGGGGGGAGTAAATCAAGGCCGGTTTGTTGTCTTAAGAGTGAGAATTCGCTGTTTGTAACGATATTCAAGACATTCATCAACATAAATGACCAAGAAGGGCAATCTCGTCGCAGACTTTGAGACGCCTGGTTTGGTTAAGAGAAGTCCGTATCAGTTGACCACATGGTCGTTGGAATGTGGTTAGTTAAGGCTCTTTGTTCTTGCGAGTTAATGATTTAATAAAAGAGAATTAATGATTGTCCGTCCAATCTCTACAGTCCCCCCTTTTCGGGAGATGACGTCTCTGGGGAGACATCGTCTGCCGACAATCATTGCATGGGAAGATGGAAGGTGAATCATGAATTCGGGTAGCAGGTGATTATCAGGGCTGAGGGCTTAACTCAATGAGGTCGCTGGCAGCCTCTAGCGTGTTACTCTCTTTCCGGGGGTTTCGCCGGAAGCCTCCGGACACGGCTTTTGTAAGCCTGACGTTAGATTCTCGCATTTCATTGAGTCGCCGGTACAGGAGGAAAGCCACGCCCAGTGTTAGGATGTGGCCGACTACCATAGAGAGGCACAGCGCCGTGTCGGCGGCGGTCCAGGCTCGGACAACAGGTGAGGCAGTCAGGGTGGGCTGCCGAGACAAAGCTTGTAGTGCGGAGTCGAGAGGAGCGATGTCAATGAGTTGTGACCCCCCTGTCTCAATTTCCAGTTCCAGTTCTGGACCCAGGGTGAAGTTGTGGTCCTTGAAGAAGGAGGGGATTTCTAGTTCTGTTTCGTACTCGTGGCTCGGGAGATGATACAATGCCAGATCATCTACGTGGAGGATGGCCCCTTTAGGTACTTGAATCCACATGCTTTGGTTGAGCAGGCTGACACGGGTGGCGGTGTCATGCTGGTCGTACGTCAGAGTAGCGGTGAGTACTGGAGTATTAACAAGCCACCGGTCACCAATGATCTCTGCTCGTGTTTCTTCCACTTGCATGCGAGGCTTGGCTTCAGCAGGGCATCGGTTGTCGCTGGACATGGCCTGCAACCCACAGATTCCATCAGTGTTATCTCTGAGGAAGGGTTTGCTAGGGCAGAGATAATGAATGTCTTTAGTCAGTGTACACATGTGCAGGTTTGGGGCCAGGTACAGCTGTGGATCGCTGTCGTGGTAGGCTACCACATCTGGGGTTCGGATCTTGACGTGCGTGTTACCTTTCCAAAACCCGACATTGACAATGTCCTTTAGTCTGTAAATTCGGTTTGACTCGATGATGGGTAGATTCAGGAGGAATCCCATTTCTCTCTGCTCTGAGTCGACATAGAGTGGGATGGCGCTGCCCAAAGAGTAGGCCAGGTGTACTTGGAGCGGATCAGCTGGCGTGGTGATGGCGGAAGCCAGCACAGTTTGGACAAGGCTCAAAGGTATGAGGTAGGGTGGGATCCTACCCATGGCCAGGCTGTCAATGGAGGAACTCACTTCTCTCAACATATCCGACATCAGGGCGGTGACCAGCTGTGTTTGGGCAAAGTCATTCTGAAAAACAGTGAACAGCTGTTTCATGGAGTTCACAGTCTGATTCAGCAGGACGCTGTGGGTGTTGAGAACGACTATAGTTCCCCTCAAGGTCCTTCCGACGGTCTGCAGGGAGGCACTCTGCAAGGTGAGCTGCTCTTTTAACTGGGGAATCTCGGTTTGAATTTCAGCCACATGTCGTCTCACGGTGGCTAGGTTAACTGCGTTAACGCTTGACATACCGATGTTGAACAGGGTTCCCACCGCTGCTGCGGCTCCGAGTAGAGCTCCCAGGAACCGTTTGGGGCGGCGGTTGTGTCCGCCTAGTTCTGCTTGGGTGACGGTCATCTTTTCAAGTTGGTTTAGCATGTGCCTGACATCGGCCTCCGCATGGGCAAGGGAATCCTCTGTCCATCGGGCACCGGCCCAGCTGTACTGGGCTACTGCGCTGGGGTAGTGTGCTCTGTAGACGTTGCGGGGATCGAGTCGGACATACACCTTCTGGGTGTGGGTCCGACAGTTGGTTATCAAGAGACCTGGTTGCTCCCTCAACACGATGCCTGCCGCCGGGCCTGTTGCGATGACGTCAGGTGGCGGTTGCCCTCTGGTCGACTGAAGGCACAGGATGGCGAACCACAGCAGCATCCTAGTAGAGGTAAAAGGGAGACGTGGAGAGAAAGGGGGAGAGAGAGAGAGAGGCAGTGTGTCAGCGAGAGTTGTCCTTGGTTTGGCAGGACAGTCTTTTCGCTCCTAGGATGGTAATCAGGTTAGTTTGCATTGGCCCCTCCCCGCCTTTCTCTGCCAGCAGCCGAATGTCTTTTAATTTGGTTGCGGTGGACCCATTTGAGCACTGGGTCTTTCTGTCCCCGACTCAATTGGATTCGGTACGCCACCGGAGAAAGTTTATCAACAATTTCGTGCGGTCCTGTCCAATGGGGCAGGAATTTCTTGGACAGCCGATGGGAGGCTGTGTGTGATGGCTGTGCGAAGCTGTAATACCAGACTCTGTCACCCACGGCTAATTCCTGGTGTGACGCTTTCCGGTCATAGTATGCTTTCTGGCCCTCGGCACTTTTTTGAAGCTGTTGTTGGGCGAAAGCAAAGGTTGCTTTCAGATGCCGGTGCAGCTCATCGAGGTACTGGTGAGTGGTGCAGGCTGTGATGAGACTGGAGTCTCCTGGCTGATACAACAGGTGCAGCGGCAGTGTCATCTGTCGTCCCGTCATTAGTTCAAAGGGAGACACCTGAGTTGAGTCTTGTGGAGTGGCCCTGAGGGCCATTAGCACCAGCGGGAGTTTCACATCCCAGTCTTTCTGGTTGGCGGCCACATACTTTTTCAGCATACTGACCACAGTCCTATTCGTCCGTTCAACTTGGCCTGATGAGATCGGATGATGGCTCACGTGTAGTTGAACTTGGACCCCCAGGAGTTTCCAGATCTGCTGCATAATCTCAGCTGTAAAGTGGGTACCTCTGTCTGAGTTGACACTCATTGGCAATCCGAATCTGGAGAAGATGTGGTTCATCAGGAGGTATGCCGTGGTCTGAGAGGTGTCGTTGGGTGCTGGAAGACACTCAACCCATTTTGTAAACTGGCACACGACTGTGAGGAAGTACTTGTTGCCCCTTGTTGACCTGGGCAGAGGCCCTACCCAGTCGATTTGGAGGTCTGACCACGGGAATGTGACTCTCCTGCGTTGTAGCGGAGCTCTGTGGTTTGGATTTGCAGGTTGGAACTGGCAGCAAATTAGGCATTCTTTGACATATTCCGCCACATGTTCTTGCATGCGGGGCCAATATGCCACTTGCTTCAGTGTCTTATAAGTGGCTCTGGTGCCGTGGTGGCCAGCACATGGCGCGTCGTGGGCGTATATTAACATGACCCCCCTTAGGCACTGTGGCACCACAAGCCTTGGCGCTGTGTTGTCATCAGGTGCATACCACAGAATGTTGTCTATCACACGCAACATGTGCTTGATGTCATGCAGGCGTTTGAGACATGAGTCGTCAGCAAGGTCAGACGGTGTGAGTGGGTGGTTGGAGGGGTCAGAGAGGTGGTTTAGAAAAGTCTTTATGGACGTGTCAGAGGCTTGCATGTCCGCTATGTCGTTGTTTGAAATCTGCGGAGTCAGAGTGAGAGGCTGAGAGGTGGGCAGAGCGGCAGGAAGAGTTCGTTTGCTGCGGGTTAGCACTGCCACATCAAAGGCTGGTGGTTGGGCTGGAGGTGACCATAGATTACCGTGCAGTGCGCCAGTCTTGGCAAGGGCATCGGTTTGGTCATTCAGGTCCTTGTTGAGGCCCGGTTGTTTGGAGTGTCCTTTCACCTTCTTCCAGTAGACAATCATGTCGTGTTGTGTAGTCAGGTCATCACATGCTTGAAACAAGTGTTGGTGTTTGACAGGCTTGCCGTTTGAAGTCTTAAAGCCATTTTGTTTCCAACCTGGAAGGTGGCATGTGAAACTTAGTCTGGCATAGTTCGAGTCTGTGCAGATAAGGAGTTCTTTGATGTTATTGGTCGCTGCGATTTGCATAGTTATTAGAATGGCTGCCACCTCAGCATATTGTGACGACTGAGGTCCCAGCTTGAAGTGTTGTGGTTGGCAAGGCAGATCATTTACCCATAACACACCCGCACCTGCTTGGCGGATGCCCTCTTGGTTGAAGGAGCATCCATCGACGTAGGCTGTGGGCATACCTTGGCACGTATTGTCGTCGAAGTATCTGTGACATGTCTGTTGTGGTGGTTCTTCCACAGTAGCTGTTGCAGGTGGTGCGTTATCAGAGCAGTTCTGGCAGGCAGCCAGGCCGTTGCCTAGTGCTGACTTGTGGTTCTGAGCATATCTTGCTTCAACGTTGCGTCCCTGGAGGGCCATCAACCACGTGGCGATGCGGGAATTGGTGACCACGCCATCACGTATGCGTTGGCTGTTGAGGAACATGACAGGCTGGTGACAAGTCTCTATGATAACTTTCTGAGCTCCAATATAGTTGGAGAATCTTTGAATGGCCCATACAGTGCAAAACAGTGCTTTTTCACAGTCTGAGAATTTAGTCTCTGGTGGGAGGAGTGTCTTGCTGGCATACGCAACTACTCTTTTGTCTTGATCGTGTCGTTGGTACAGGCCAGCGCTGAGACAGTGGTTGGAGAATCCAGCTTCTAAGTAGAATTCTCTTTGTGGGTCGGGGTATGTCAGACATGGAGCTGTGCACAGGTGACGTTTCAGCTCAGACATGGCATCGTCCTGGACGGTTGTCCAGACGAATGGGCAGTCTTTTTTCAGCAGGGCAGTCAGAGGCTTTGCAATGTCTGAATAGCTTTCGATGAACTGCCGTGAGTAGTTGCACACTCCCAGAAAACTTCTCAGTTCTGAGACGTTGGTGGGTGGTTTGATGTTTTGAACAGCTTGAATGCGGCTGGACTGTGGTTCGATGCCCTGTGACCCGATCAGTAGTCCCACGTAGTTGACCTTGGTTCGACACCATTGTCCTTTGTGGAGGGCGATCTTAGCGCCTGCAGCGGATAACTGGTTCAAAACATAGTCTATTTCTTTCAGTCTATTTCTTTCTACTTCATCAGCACGTCGTCTACATAGATGAGATTTCCTCTCATTCTTGCATCGGGGCATGCTTTGTTTAGGAAGATGTTAAACTCAGCGGGTGAGTTAGCATAGCCGAATGGACACCTGGTGAAAGTGAATTGTCTGTTACCGAACGTGAAAGCTAGCTTGTGCTGGTCTTCTGGATGCACTGGTATGGTCCAGAATCCCGAGGCCACATCAAGTGTAGAGAAGATGGTGGCCCCCCTGATTCTGGGTATTTCCTGCTCCAGCTGGGTCATGGGCCATCGTGACAGTGGCACCTGTTGATTCAGTTTCCTGTAGTCGATGGTGGGTCGCCACTTGCCGTTTGGTTTGATTACCGGCCAGATAGGAGCAGAATAGGTGCTGTTGCATGGGCGAATTACACCTTTTTCAAGCATAGAGTCAATGATTTCTTGCACTGGTTCGTGTGAGGCGATGGGGATCTTGTACTGCCTGACGAAGGTGGGAGGAGCCTTAGGGTGCGTTGGGATGCGCACGGTGTGCAGGTGGGTGAGACCACAATCTAAAGAGTCTTTGGCAAATGACGCTTTGAATTTGTAAAGGACTTGTCTGAGTCTTTGTAGATCTGCGTCCTCTTTAATTGCATCGGCGTCTTTTAAAATTTGCTGAACTTGGGACTCAAATCCAGGATATGGCTCCTCTGTGGGTGAGTCGCCTGTTGTGTTTGCAGGCGTAGGTGCAGCTGTTTCATCAGTCTCGTATGCAGGTTCTTTGGAAACTGTGTATACGGCAAGGTGTTGGTCCTCCGTCAGTTCCGTTCTGCATACTTGATCTTTGTCCATCGGCATGACTGAGGCGATGGAGATGGTTTTGAAGGGCGCTGTGCGAAGTGTGTCGTCTGTGTACCCTTCGGGTGTCATTGAAGCTGGAATGGGCCCAATGACTGGCAAAGTCAGTTCAAAATCAGGAAAGTCATGGCTCACTAGCCATCCTAGCCGATAGGCTTTTGGAATTGTGATGTCCACTGCTATGCAGTTGTTGAAAAGGATGTAGACTGCCCGAGATGATACTTCAGTGAGGGGTGTGGCCTCAAGTGTGAGGCCAAGTTCAACACATTCGGGTGAAGGTTGAAAGAAACCCAGTGTGTTGTTAAGATTTTGGCCTCGTCGTATATTGAGCCTTACAGTGACCCCTTTGGTGTAAGCAGGTACCACAGTTTCCTGTTCGCTGATTAGGGTGCAAACCTCTGGAATGGTTTGGCCTGACAGAAGATTGTCAGTGTGTGTATGAACAACAGCTGGCTGTAAAGTCAGTGGGGCCCACAGTACCTCATTAATAAAATCCACATGAGCCTGGAGGCGAATCAGAACGTCTGCTCCAATGTAGACATCGTGGGGCAGGTCCGGAAGGACCAAGAAGTAATGGGTCAGGCACCGCTGGTTCCAGTTCAAGTTCAAAGCGCAGATACCTTTTGCCGTCACCAGGTTTGGTGGGCATGAGTTCAGAAGGAAACGTGTGCGCTTGCTTGCATAAGGAAGGTCTGGTGTGACTTTAATTAGCTCGTTGAAAAGTGATAGGCTTATGGCAGAGTTGTCTGCATATATTGCGAGTACAATGTCTGTAGTGGTGATACCATTCAGCTGCAAGTTGTCGTTGACCTTGGGACAGAAAGGCTCAGAGTCTTTGGTAAGTTGAAACGTGCAGAGTAACGAACTTGAATCTCGCTCAGGTGCTGAGTCTGTATCCCCGTGGCTGGTGGCGAAAGTTCCCGTGACCTTGGTGGCCTGACAGCCTGGCTCCGTTGACCTGGGTGGCTGACAGGGGAGAGGTTCTCGCACTTGAGCCCAAATTTTCAGCTGTCTGAAGTCCAGCAGGGGCTCGAAGCGGTCTAGCAGATCTTTGCCGATAAGGAGGGGATACGTGTCCACCGGTGAGATGTATATCGGGTGGATCAAAGTCATGGGGCCAATTGTTAGTTGAATGGGAGCTATTTGTTCAAGCCGGATGTCAGTTTGGCTGTATGATTGCACATTCAACCCACAAGTCTGAGATTTTAGAGTTCTGTTCTGCCTGTTAGCTTCAAATCTGAGTCTTTCAAAGAGTTCGGCTGATATCAAAGTGAGGTCCGATCCGGTGTCCACCAGAGCCTCGAGTTTCACTTCACTTTCCAGTGTGATAGAAAGATAAAGCTTGCGTGCTAGCCCTTTTTCGACCAGGTTCCCCAGGAGTTTTAGTGTCGGGGCTTGTGTGGTGACCGATAAACAGTCAGGGTCAGTGTCTTGGGATTCGTTGCAGAGACACACAACCAAAACAGCACTTTCTGGTATCTCAGGGGTTTGCTCGCTGGTGTGATGGGTTGGGTTGTCCGCTTCTGGATGTGCGGTTGTCAACAGCACTGAGTGGGTGTCATTATTACTTTGTGTTGTGACAGCTGGCTCTGTGGCCTGTGTCAGGAGAACAGTGTTCGGGGTGCTTGGTTCAGTAGGAGGGCTGTCAGGAAGGGTCTTAGTCCTTACCCTTAGTCATGAGGAACCAGGCTTGTCCTCTTTGTCAGTTTTCTTGTGAAGAAGCTCTTTCAGGATTTTCAGGATCTCTGCGGTCTCTGCCGTGGACTCACTGTTTTCTTTGGCGGCAGGCTCGGATTTGGACTTGAACTTGCTTGGGGCCTGCCGAGAGGGGTTTCGCTGCGGGCTGCCTGGACTAGGCGTTCTCGTCGCTGGAGTTCGGCTCCGTCTGGGCCGTCGGCTGGCTTCCCACGTGGCTCCCCCCTTTTGGTTGTGGGGGGGCCGTGGGTGGCCGTATGGTCTTTCAGAGCGCCCGCTCTGGTGCTTAGGACGAGCGCCGTCGCGGTTGCGTTGCCCTCTGCTGGCTTGAAACGGTCTTGACTCGTTATTAGAAAGTCTGTTAGTGTGGTGTTGTTGGGCGCCCTCTAGGGCCAGCTCTGGGTGCTGATTGGTGATAGGGCAGATAGAGGGAGTTTTTACAGTCTTTTCAGAAACAATTTTCTGTTTGATGAACGCCTTGTGGGCTAAGTCTGTCAGTTGTTGGGTAGTCATGGTGCGAGGACAGGCCAGGACCCCTAAGTGATGGCTCACAGTGGGATGCAGGTTTCGGAGGAACAAAGTTCGGAAGTTAAAGTCTTCCTCCATCCCCGGATCATTCCGGGCACCGAAGTAGGCTTGTCGGATGCGATTATAAAAGGCCTGGGGAGTTTCCAGTCGTGCCTGCTTGAGGTTCATCGCGGTGATGAGTCCTTGATCTGTTTCTGGATCAGAAAATTCCCTGATGAACGCCTGTCGCAGTTGCTGGTAGTCCGACTTGACAGTATCTGGTTGGCGATCCAGAAAACTGCGTACGTCCCGGCTAGACGTAATTCGAAGCAGGTATAATCTGTCCCAAGGGGTCACATGGGGAACAGTGTACAAGTGGAAGTCAATGTCTTTCAGGTAGGCATGCACATCGTGGCCTCCTGCAGGGTTTGGGGTGAAGGTAGGAATGTTCCTGGCCAGCTTGTCAAGTTCTTTAAGCGCCATGCCGTAGTAAGTGGCAGGGGTTTGCTGGGAAGCCCCTCCTTTTCCTGAGGGCGAGGGCTCTTGTAGGCTGTCCGTTGATGTCTGGGACGGTGGACGTTCGTTTCCCTTCACAGTTCTTTGTTCTTGGCTGAAGTGTGCGGACTGACCGGTCAGGATAAACTTTGTAGTGTGCGTCTCCCTTTCCCGGTCACTCTGCAGTTTATAGGAGTGTTTTAACTCACGGTGGACCAAGTCAAGCTCATTTTTATAAAGGTCTCTTTGCTGTATAAGTTCATTGATTTCAGCTCTGGCCGCTTTTAAATGTTTCTCACAGGCTTTGGTCTTTGCGTCTCTTTCTTTTAGTTCAGCCTCTGCTCTTGCAAGCAGAGCGTCACCTTGATGCAGTTTTTCGGTGAGTGTCTCTCTGGCTTTTCTTTCTTTCAGTTCCTTTTGGTTGGTGTCTAGACGAAGGCTTTCCAGAGCATTTTGAAGTTTTTCTACTTCCTTCTGTAGCTCTGGGTCCGTTTCCTCGTCGTCGTCCTCCTCGTTCTCGAGTAGTAGCTGATCAAGCCGACTCTGGGTTTCTGCTTGGTCGCGCCGGGCCTCCTCCGCTTGGAGTCGCAGAGTTGCCGTCTCCTGTTCCAGGTCGATGGCATTTCTTTCGTGAAGGCGGGCTTGTGCGACGAGCATGTGGGCCAGGTTTCCCACGATTCGGGCCCATTCTTTGTGGTTGTAGCTCTGAGTTGGGTCATGCCTCATCAGCAGGTCCAGGTCTGCGTCCAGCTGCGCCTGGTTCCGGGGCTCGGAGTCGCCGGTATCCTTGGGCAGGAAGGTGGCTGTCATGGCACTCAACCATGTCTCGAGGCTGTCCCAGTGGGCTGCTGGGCTGGGAGACCGGGACATGCTGGCTTACTGTAGGGCGAAACGGAGCACAACACACACAAACACAAACAGACCAAATGCAGGTTCGATCTATAATTTATGCGCTATACCTTTAATACGGCGATGCCGTTTACAGGAATTTCGACTAACTGATGCAGACAGTTAGGCAGTTTAGGCAGGGACAAATTGTTTAGGTCAGCGCAGGGCCGAAATAAAGATTTTGACAGGGCCGGAGCCTAGTAGGTCACGGTTAACGCTAATGGCTCGGTTGTCAATCTGTTATTTAGCTTTCCGGGGGTGTCTCTGTGGGCTTTGTCTCTGGGTGATCTGAAAGGCACAGTTCACACAGAATAGAGAGAATTAACAGAAAAATAGCAGGATAAACTTAAAGTAAGGTTAGACAATAGAAACGAATGGGTCTGCAGAGCCAGAGTGAAATAATAGCACAGAAAGTGTTAATCTGTTACTAAAAGGGCTGGACACGACTATGTGTGGTTTTCTGAGAAAAGGATGGCCACAGTTAAATGTCACGGGAGAATCTAATATTCTTGTGGCTTATACTAAGTGGATGACTTTTCCTTCTTTACCTTATTTCAGCTTGCCTGTGGTGATCCGAAATCACACCGGCCGGAGCCAGCGTCGAGGTCAGTCTTTTCGTTGCCCCAAACACGTAACCGAGGTGTCCGCGGGCCTTTCCTGTGCATCAACCACGGTGCGCCCACTCAAACAATTTCGACTTTAAACACAACCGGCACTACCGAGGAGATAACCTGCTTACGACACTGCAAAGAGAACTGTTCCCCAGAACCCTCGTTACGAGTGGTCCCGATTTAGACCCTGGTTTGAGTAATAGGTCCGAAATTGCCTTGTGTCGCTTTAGCGTGGTTAACTTCCCCTTTATGGAAGTGCCAAATTGCTGATGTCTTATTGCGTGCCGCACCGATGGAAAGAGACAGGAAGGTCCGAGACTCACCCACAGCAGGTGCTGGTAACGCCGGCCAGACGACCCCGCCCGCTGGAAACAAACCAGGGATGACGGTCAAATCACCACAGCGCAAGAGAGTTCTACCTGTAAATACCAAATGAGATAGAGAAAAGTGACTTTACAATTACTTAAAGCTTACTTTGTCTGAACCCAATTGAGTATCTGTGTGTGTAGAACATACAAAGCTTTGCTAACTAATGGGAGAGAAGAAAAACAGAAAGGGAATTATGACAATTTGGTAATTATCAGAATAACCTGAGGAGAGGGGTCAGTGAGTAAGGCAGGATAAACACAGGAGTACGTAAGCTGTAGTGGCGGGTTTGGGCCAAAAAGGGCGTACTTTCCAGTGGTTAGCCTGTAGAGAAGACAACTTAATTGAAATTGCAAGTCAACTGGTTTAAATTCAATTCGGGTAAGCGTATACAGAGAGGTTGAATAACACCTAAGATAGTGCGGGTGTATTTGTGATTAAAAAACAAAATCACTAAGAGACAGAAGGAAAGAAAGAGGAAAAAAAAAAAAAAATAGGTATAATAAATTTTTTTTTTTTTGAGAAAAAAAAAATTATAAAAAAAAATTTAATAACAGTTATCAATTTATTAAAAACAAATTAACAAACTTATTAATTTATTGAAAAGGGGAAAATTAAAAGATTAATAAGACTTATTGATTTATCTAAGGGAAAATCAATTAACTTATCTGGAGAGAAAATGAGATTAAGTGGAATTATTCATAACCCAATTCATAAAATTGAGTGGGAATTTAATTCAAATTTTTTTCAAAGTTGTTCTTCAAATCAAATCTGGATGAGATTACGAAAATTAACGGATGGGATTACTTCTAATGCTAATCACGATCGCTGTAAGGTATCAGTGACAGCCTAGAACAAACCCAACTGAAAAACAGACTGAAATCTCAAACAGAATGCAAAAACCACCAGAAACTGACTCAGCGTTGGAGGCCGCGAAGAGGGCGTCACTTCAACTGTGAAGAATTAGAAATGACTGGAAAAGAAAATTCAGGAAAGCATGACCTATCTGTTGGCGTCCACACAGTGGCGCTTTCGCGCTCAAGTCGATGAAGAGGGTGTGGTGGTAATTTGAGACTGAGGCGCTAGGCTGCGCTCTAGTGTTCAGCAACAGAATCACAACCAACCTGCTTCAATTGTACCTTAGGTGGGACGCGCAGAATCTGAACTGTACACAATTTAAATCCAGGCGGATTTTTACGGTGCTATGTTTCACGGGTTCGTGAGGCAGAATTATTGCACTACACTTACACGTAAACTGTACCAACAGGAATTGACGTCTGTGGTTTTACTCCAAACACATTTATCATTTAGCACTTAATGATTGACATGTTCTGTTTTAACATTTGGTTAGCTAAATCAAAGTTGAAAAACAGGAGTTTTCGTTAATCTAACGACTATCATATGATATCAGGCCTTGTTAGGTTGAATAACAGGAGCTTCGCTGTATTCAAATCCTCTATCGCTTCTGCTCAGAAGATTCTCGTTCTGAAAGCAGGCTGGTTAAAAGCAAATATCTTAACATGTAAACGTCTTTACAGAGGTAATACTTCTTTTTCTTACGAACTACAGTTTACTTTCAACACTTAACAGTGAATATCAGTATTATGAACTGCAATTTATTTTAGCAATTACCACGACTAAACGTTTAGACGAATTTAGCAGTTTGTAATGTGCTCGGCTGAAGCTCAGCTTTCAACGTGCGTCGGCGCGCATGTATCTTACTCAAACACAACAAAATACACAAAATTGACACTGCATTAATTGCTCACACAACAAAGCTTAAAATATGCCTGCATTCTCCACCACTTAATATGTAAGGAATGCTCAAAGGTTCATAAGCTTTTTAGTCAATTTTAATTTCGGGGAAGAATATTCAACAGTTATTAATCTATGATCAACAAATTATCGAATATAGTCTGAACCGAGTCCTTACGTACATAAGTAACCCACGAGGGGTTATACAGCACACGTCTGATTCGGTTATGTATATAACAATTAAACACAACGAATTTATGATTAATTAGGAATATACATCCTACACAGACCGATGGCTGTTGATCTTTAAAATTACCAAAGCAATTGAAACCCCCTTTCTCAGTCAGCACGTCCGCCGTGCTGTTCGGTTGAAAGTTATCAATAGCTTGTGGCCTATTTTAGCTTAACTTTACTGACACTGTTTAGTGCACTTAACAATATCAGATTGTAGCGTTTAGGATCTTTTATATTAAAGCGGCTTTGTTATGTGGTCAACAACAACAGAGGCAATAAGGTATAACTGAGGTTTTTAATAACAAAACTACACTACTGGTAAAACAAAGATATAGATAAACAAAGTAAACTAAAACAAATAATAAAAGAAATGTAGAAACATAAGGAAAACACAATTGCTAGCACAATTAGACCCTCAGAGACAGCCACAGGATACACACTTTAACGCGTCTAAATTTGAGATGGAACACTTGCATTCAGACCTGTTTTGTGTAGGAGAGAGCGTGCGGCGTCCTGGAGATGGAAGGCGGACTTCTTTGATACTTCCGAGCGTGGATGTTTCGCGGGAAATTCAAACGTCCTAAAACAGTTCTGTATGCGCAAAGGCAGTCTTATCACCGGGATGCTGGAAGACTGACGAAACACACGTGGGTAACTCGGTCGGAGGACGAGAACCACACGGAGAACAGATTAGCTATACGCAAAATGAAACAAAGACAAACTAAAAACATGAACAAAAGAAAACACACGAAGGTTACATCTGGGAGCAGGATACACAGCGCAAGACCGAGGGAACGAACTGCTGCACGGCTTTTTACCGGGAAGAGTCCACGCCCACTTTGGAAAGAACTCTCCAATGAGATCCTTTCTTGCTTTGGCGGGGTTCCGTGGCCTTTGTTTTGTCGGAACGCCCAACTTTCGGATTTATGGCCGTTATGAATATGGTCAAAAACATTACAGAGATGGAAAAACATAGCAGAGTACATTTTAACGGAACCTCGTTTGTATGGTTAGTTAGACCACGTTGGGAGCTTTCATTTGCTATCATGAAAGACGTGTTTGACGCACATACAAGTGAATATATGCTCTTAGGCTCTTTATACAGGCCCTTAGAGTTTTAACTACACAACTAACAATCTTAACTGGCATGATACACAAAAAGGGATATACCAGAATACAGGAATATATCATATTTCTCTTAGAATCACCCATTTCTCTGGGTTTTCCCTAAGGAATGCATCGGCGCGTGTCCATAGGTGTGTGTGTGTGCGTGTATCCGTGGTTGCGAGCGTGGATATGTGTGTGCGTTTTCATTTCACACATCTGGCTTCGTTCTCTGTTTGAACAACCTAGGTCCGAATTTTTATGGCCATTTGTGTAAACCATCTCTTATCCTAAAGGTGTCAATAGGCGAGCTCTTATCCAGACCCAGTGTCGCCAGAGGGTGATTTGCCTCGAATGACCAAGGAGAAGATTAAGCTTATTTCAAAAAGGAAAACATATACTTGTGATTATACATTTCACGATATTGATATACAGCTTAATAGATGGATCAGATTGGGAGGATTGTAACGATATCAAACATCACACGTCACAGACATAATACTGCAGAGTTACCTCTTAACGCATACGTACAGGCATTTTATAATTCTCTTACACGCATGATGACATTCTTAGGACACGTTTACACATTACAGCTCTCCTACATGTATTTCGACACATCGGATATGTTTTAGTAACAATTTAATATATGAAAAGTCATGTTTCCTGCATGTGTGTTTGGGTGGATGTGTATCGAGCACACGTGGTGAGAGGAGACAATGGAAACATCTGTTTTTCGCTTCTCCCGCCCGATTTCCGCCAGGGGGGAGTAAATCAAGGCCGGTTTGTTGTCTTAAGAGTGAGAATTCGCTGTTTGTAACGATATTCAAGACATTCATCAACATAAATGACCAAGAAGGGCAATCTCGTCGCAGACTTTGAGACGCCTGGTTTGGTTAAGAGAAGTCCGTATCAGTTGACCACATGGTCGTTGGAATGTGGTTAGTTAAGGCTCTTTGTTCTTGCGAGTTAATGATTTAATAAAAGAGAATTAATGATTGTCCGTCCAATCTCTACAGGGCACACAAGAAAAACAACAACAACAGGGTTTTTAACTGTTGGTTCAGTTATCACGACTTTAAGTTACTATTCAAATTACACTCGGACATGCGCAGTGTTGCACGAGAATTCATTGAACAGACATAAAAAGATAAACGTATATTTATTACAGGGATCGCAGTGGAACACGCACTGACAATCAGATAAATAAATATAAGCCTTATGACTAACGTTAGATGAGGAACACGCTCATCGCTCTGAGGAGAATATTCGTCCTTACAGATAACGTTAACTTAAATTACTGCAGTTTAATTTCGTTCAGCTCTCTGAGTGGTATAAACACACACACATAATGTTATAGCTATTTGAAAGACTCTGGGACACGCAGACGTCAGTTAAGCTATAATCAAGGTATTTCAGGAAATGAGGAACACGCTCAATTCTTACCTTATAGTGTGATGTTTTATATCTTAACTCAATTTACTGCAGGTAAAAATAATAATAAAAACAAATAGGGAGGCAGACTAGACTAAAGTAACAGCTTTGCTCTGGATGCATTCACTCAAGCCGCAGCATCCACTTCATTCAAACAGGGCGCGTGCTGCGCGCTCTCCATACGTCACACACAGACTTTCAGAGGTTCGGATCTCGCATCCGAAACAAAATGAAAAGATAAATCTTGATATATGCTTACAATTTAGGTTGAACTGCCCGCATTCTCCACCAACTAATGTAACGAATGTACATCAATAATAATATATATACAATGTATTTAAGGGGGGCCGGAAGGCCAATGTAGCTCAAAAGGAATGATTCATCGATTTGCAATGAATCTTGACCAAATCACTATGGAACCGAGCAAATGACTCGTTTAGAGTTCATTTGAACGGGCCGTAATTATAACCTTGGCACAGATATAAATATCCAATCTATAGTGAAACACTATGTATTAGCAAGGTAACTTTAGATCGACAGTACAAGACATTAAATGTGCAAGCACAACACAAGGCAAATATCTTTTCAAATATAAACAAGACTTTATTGATTATCCTAAAACATAAAACTAATATCTAACACAAACACACGCACACGCATTCATACAAGTTGCAGAAAGAAAAAGAGTGAGGAAAGAATGAGTTTTAAGAGTGAGATAGTGAAATCCCAAGTTTCTATATGCACTTATAAGACATGACCTGAACGAACCATCAATCATTAATTTAACCCTTCTATCGTTTCTCAGGCAGGTTATTAGATATTACATTAATGCACCAGTTCAGTTAAAGGGATAGTTCACTTTGAAATTAATTTTTGATATGTTTTAGCTTACCTCCAGTGCATCCAAGATGTAGGTGTCTTTGTTTCCACAGTATCTTCAATTTTGATAATTTTAGGTAAAACCGTTGTTGTCTGTCAGTCATACAATGGAGGTGAAGGGGGTCCACCTCAAAGAGCAGTCAAAATTAAACATTATTTAATGACTCGTAAATGTAAGTACACATTGATGCCCTAAGACACGAAACGAGTGGTTTTTGTGAGAAAACGAACAGTATTTATATCTTTTTTACCTCGTGTAAGCATATCCACGTCCAACTGATCTGAGAGCAGGGCGCTTCGCTCTGCGCATGCGTACGGTGTTCGCCGGAATGCCCCGGAAGGGCTCCCTTGCGCGTGTTTACGTCACTAATTGTTTACGCTGAACTGACATTGTAGTTTAAGACGGCTAATTAAAATGGTACGAAATTGTGCTTATCCGGGATGTTTAAAAATGTTTAGATCTTCACAGTGTAAGGTAAAACTTCCGAAATCTCTGCGTAAACAATGGCTGCGTTTACATGCAGCCAATAACCCGTTCAAAACCGGGATATTAGCAATAACCCGGTCGCGAACGGCCATGTAAACACCGGCAAAAACCTGAATATGCTCATATCCCGGATTTTAAAAACCGGGATATTATACCTGGGGTACCCCTTTTCTAACCCGAATTTTTGGTCATGTAAGCGCGTATCGGGATATCCCCATAGTGATTGTCCCCACTGCGCATGTTCTATTCGCAAGGAATCTTGGTCTTTTGAGTAGAGGAACTTCTCAGTGCATACAAAAAACCCGTGTGCAGTATACCGGAAGTAAACATGGCGAGACGCAGCACAGCATACGTTTGGAGCGAGGTCAGTAACGTTACCAGCATCAAAGCGCAAACAAGGGCGATCGCTATCTGCCCCGAACTATTCATTATCCGCATGCTGCTGTTGTTGTCGTCTTTGGTTACAGGAAGAAGAATCGGAAATGACGCATATTGCGTCTTAAGGTTGTCCGTACGCCAGACGCTAACCGTGCGTCGCTGTTTACATCGGGATATTGCAATTCCATGTATACAGGAGAAACTCTCTCTGCTCACGCATGTAAACGGGTTATTCCTAATGTTTCAGAAACCCGAATAGTGACCTTAACCCGACCATAACCCGAAAATTGGCTGCATGTAAACGTAGTCAATGAGTGACGTAAACACGCGCGAGGGAGCCCTTCCGGGGCATTCTGGCGAACACCGTACGCATGCGCAGACCGAAGCGACCTGCTCTCAGATCAGTTGGACGTGGATATGCTTACACGAGGTAAAAAAGATATAAATACTGTTCGTTTTCTCACAAAAACCACTCGTTTCGTGTCTTAGGGCATCAATGTGTACTTACATTTACGAGTCATTAAATAATGTTTAATTTTGACTGCTCTTTGAGGTGGACACCCTTCACCTCCATTGTATGACTGACAGACAACAACGGTTTTACCTAAAATTATCAAAATTGAAGATACTGTGAAAACAAAGACACCTACATCTTGGATGCACTGGAGGTAAGCTAAAACATATCAAAAATTAATTTCAAAGTGAACTATCCCTTTAATGCATTCACACATTTCTATATTAACTTAGTGTTGACCATTGTACAGTACAGGCTGTTAAATTTACACTAACTTGACGATGACGATGTTTAGGACGCTGCAGTCTCTTGCATCAGTAGTCTCATTCACAACAACAAAGTACTTTTTCCCACGGATCTTTTGTAGCACAGATTAGATATGTTGCTTGAACACTCGGGGTAGGTGAAGTTGGTGAATGCTGCTTACATTTTCAGGTAGGGCTCCTCCCTGTTTGCAGTGCTTCTTTAGAAACGGACGCAGTTTTGTCATCTTTACCAAAGGAATGTCAGCCTCAGCACACATAGCGACAAAATCCTCAACAAACTCTTTTCTTGAGTCCGAAGACTTGAATCTGTAGGGACGGCTTTTAAGTAAATCACATGGCTTTTGGATAACAGGTGGTCGGTGCATGTATTTTTGCGCTTCCAGTCAACGGAATGTTGACAAAACTTGCAAAACAATAGTTCACCTGACACATAAAAGTCATTTGGGAACTCAACTCGGTACCGAGGGCTTAGCGTCGAGTTTCTCATCTTTTTCATCGTAAGCAGAGTTGTGGAGAGCCGCTTCGCCATTTTTTCATTGTTTTGATGGGGAGGGGAAGCTGAAATGACGGGAGGGGTTGTGTCGCCCAGATTTGCTTTCCCCGGTCTGCATTTTCCCCAGACATACGTTCTTCTCCCACACAAAAACAGAATTTCATTCCAAATATGTAAAATTCTGCGAAATTCCGCGTTAACACTAGATTGCGCGTTAATTTGCCAATTCCACAATTCCGTCCGCGATTCCGTGATCGCGGTAATTATAGGGCCCTAATTACAGTCCCTCTCACAAACAATAAATAAATAATTCGGTGCAGATATTTCAAGATTACTTTGTCTATTGTGATAAATGATTTTAAATATGGGATGATCGAAATATTCTCCATATGATATTAATCTAGCCACCACCGCTGAAATAATGTAGCCTACGTTAAATAAATAAAAGAAAAATAAGTAGTTGGTTAGTTTTATAGATGTTTAGCTTTAACGTTACAGTTAGTTTGCTGACTATCAACTAGGCTAGTTAGGTTACATAGCCTAACTGCCCAAACTGGATTAGCAACGGTCCAATGTGATCAAGAAACGTTGAAAGTAAACAATACATGGATGATTACTTCATATGTCATTTTACAAGTCATTACATGAATATTTACTCACCCGATTTGATGATGATGGAAGTCGGCGACAGTTATTGACTTGGCCTAGCTAATTTAGTTAGCCCTTTTTACTGTTGCCATTTTTATTTTATTTTAACATCTGAATGTTGGTGACCAGAAGAAAATGTCAAAGCCAGTAAATTACCAGAAGCGGGATAATTCCAACAATGATTTCTGCTGCGTGCCTCAATGGGCGATGTCAGGGAAGTTCAACTCCACCATGAGTTTCCACCACTTCCCAAAGGAAGAAACCATAAGAAAAATATGGATACGTAATGTGAGACGTGATCATTTGGTAATTAAGAGGACCACCACAGTCTGTAGTAGACATTTTGTCTCCACGGATGTCATTCAAGGTCGACGACGACACTTGAAAGAGGGGGCTGTGTCCGTGTTGTTCGCCTGGAACGACTACTCTCTGCCGGCAGTCAGACCAAGTGTCTGGGATAGAACACAACGACCAGAGGATGAATCAACTGAAGAGGAAGAGATGGATGTTGAACTGTTGCTCAGTGCCATGATTACAAATCAAAACCAGAACCATCAGCTTTGGATATAGCATGTGAGAAAATAGAGGCCCAGCAGCTGGTGATAGAGGAGGTGCAAAAGAGAATGGCTGAGGTTACACTGAAGCAGTCGTTTGGCTTGGAGAGGTTTTTAGCATCGGATGATGACATCAGATTCTATACCAGGTACGTATCATGTCATATGATACTTAGCTTGCATACCTCTGTGGTTATGACTTTCTTGTAGACCTAGATTGTGTTCAAATCCATTAATTTATTAATCACAGTAGTGGGCAGAATATTCAGAATCTTTTAATTCAGTAAAAGCACTAATACCACACTGTGAAAATACTCCACTACCTGCATTCAAAACCTTAATTATGTAAAAGTATGTAAGTATTATCAGAAAAATTGGTAACACTTTATATTACGACCCGCAAACAACTGCGTAAGTAAACCGAAATTACGGTGTACGTTTCTGTAATTATAGTGTACTTCTGTGTAGGTATAAGGGAACAATATGTTAAAGGAGAACTCCGGTCAATTTTAACATTGAGCAAATTTTTTGGTAAATTTGGAGTGCTGTCAGTACAGAGAACAACGACAAAAATCGGCGTTGCCTACACCGTGTTATTTTCTTTTTAAAATTTGCACCCTGTTGACTTCAATGGGGCAAGTTTTAAACCTGCTTTTAGCCTCTTAACATCCTTGATATGTCATTACAAGTGAAAGATATTAATAAAAATTATGTATATTCAGCCAGCTCACATACCTGTATTTTCTTCCTGTTTTCGGTCGAAGTCCAAAGTAGTCAATTATCGAGTTGGGAGAATGGGATCTCATACAGCCTGGCCGTGCGCGCGAACTCGATAATCGACTGCTTTGGACTTCGACCGAAAACAGGAAGAAAATACAGGTATGTGAGCTGGCTGAATTAACATCATTTTTATTAATATCTTTCACATCTACTGCAGTCAGATTGACCGTGTTCACTCGTAATAACATCACTCACATGGCTGTGCACTTGTAATGACAAATCAAGGACGTTAAGAGGCTAAAAGCAGGTTTAAAACGTGCCCCATTGAAGTCAACAGGGTGCAAATTTTAAAAAGAAAATAACACGGTGTAGGCAACGCCGTTTTTTGTCGTTGTTCTCTGTACTGACAGCACTCCAAATGTACAAAAAAAATTAGCTCAATGTTAAAATTGACCGGAGTTCTCATTTAAGTTGTGGGTAATAAAGGGGTAACGTTAACAAGCAGATATATAGCCTAACCTGCAAAGAACTTCGTAAGTAAACCGAAATTACGGTGTACGTTTCTGTAATTATAGTGTACCTCCGTGTAGGTACAATATATGTTAAGTTGTGGGTAATAAAGGGGGTACAACCAGATATATAAGCAAATTATTTATGATGTAATTATTTTAAAACTTACAGGTACCTATTCTGTTAATATATTCCAGGCAAAAATTTTATGTCTGTTGTATATAAAAGTTATCACATTTCTGGCAAAACATGTTCTTGTGCAATGTAGTTACAGGGTAATTTTGACATATGTGGGTTGTAAATTCAACATATATATATATATATATATATATATATATATATATATATATATGGCTGTATGTAAGCACAGTATGATAAAAAATTTAATTTATTGGCTTTTCTTACTAAACTACTTAACGTTAAGCCAAAAAAAAAGTTTCTGCTATGATTTTAATTTAGAACGTAACATGTAGGCTAGTACTTAATACTTACCTTATCACATTGTATTGTAATGACACTTAAATGTCAGGGCAAATATAGCCTACTGTGTAAATTTTTGTTTTGTTTTGTTTTCTTAATAAGAGTACATTTCTCTGTACTGTGCAAATCGTGTTGTTTCATATTGTTACATAGTAAGTAGTGTTTGTTACCCGTTTCAACTGTATTTACAGGGTAAGTGTGACTCCTGCGGGCTGTAAATTAAAGTGCCGCTTGTTACCCCCTTGTTCTGTGTATTTACAGGGTAAGTGTTACTCCAGCGGGCTGTAAATTAAAGTGGCGCTTGTTACTCCTTTATAACCCAAAACTTAACATATTGTTCCCTTATACCTACACAGAAGTACACTATAATTACAGAAACGTACACCGTAATTTCGGTTTACTTACGCAGTTGTTTGCGGGTCGTAATATAAAGTGTTACCGAAAAATTTACTTAAAAGTATGAAAAGTAAAAGTACTCATAGTGCAGTAAAATTATCCCTTTAATGTGTATGTTTCATTTGACTGCTGTAGATGTTTAAGGTTGAGATTATTTTAACTTCTTTATATACTGTTGGCTAGTTTAATCTATATGATCATCATAGCCTGTTTGTAGCATCTCTGTCCTGTGAGAACCACATATCTCAGCTTTGTAATGATGCATTTTCCAAACATCAATAATGGGTTATGCTTTGATTTTAAAGTAATAATAATTTTCTTTCACTCTTTTAGATTTGCCAGCTACTGCCACGTACAGGCATTTTGGAGACAGATTGAACCTGCAGCAAGGAGAATAGTGTGTGTTGGTACACAGTCATCCACTTCCAGCACAACAGCAGCTCCTGATAATGCCACTGATCCACCTCGTCGACCGGTAGGCATAGTTCATACTTAATCATTTTGTTTATAAAAGTAGCTTGCTGGTAAATCTGCAACTGTCTAATTCAATATAATTAAAACCACATACTAGCGGTCTCAGACTTTTGGACCCCACTTTACAAACATTTATGATGACCATGATTATGAAATGATTTTCGTTTTTACTACTAAGACTTGTTCCCCCTGCTCCCCACCAGAGCCGATGCCTTCCAATGATTGATGAACTGTTCCTGTTCTTGGTGTACCTATCACTGGGACTGAAGGAGAAAGATCTGGGTGATCGTTTCAGTATTCATCAGTCCACCGTCAACAGGATAATCAAAACCTGGGTAAATTTTTTGTACACCTGTAGCGGGGCTACACATAATTGAGATGTTGAATAAACTGTCTGGGGGGGCAGGGCTGTACACATGTCTGTGTGTGTGGTTGAGGTGTTCATCCACAGGTGCGGCTGATAATGGAATGATCAGCAGCCTTTGTTATTAGTGGTTGGAGAGGATAAAAGCGGAGGGATTCTGGTAACACAAAAAGCAACCGGAGCCCGAAACGACTTCACGCACCGCAACCTACGAGAGCGGAGACGTTGGTATTGTACGCCACCGATTCCCCAGATAGCCGCGAGCCGGTCACTATCTACTTGGACGCAGTGAAGACGGCGAAAGAATTGTTCCAACGCACTCTATTCCTCTCATTAAAGGGAAGTAGTTTTGCGACTGTCTCGCAAACGAGTGGGCTTTACCCTGTGATATTGTTGTGAAGTGTTGACTGATTCACTTTACCCTCCTCGCAGTTCCGGGTGGAGTTCCGTGGATAAACACTGTCAACGGGGGGCGTCAGATATACTGCATCGTCACTAGGAACAAAGAGACAGAGATGGCGGCGATTTCCCTGTACTGTGATTTCGAATTATGGACTGACCGTGAGTGGTTGCTGAACTGTTAATTCTCCTGTACTGTGACGTCGATGTATGGACTGACCGCGAGTGGTTGCTGAGCTGTTAATTTTCCTGTACTGCAACGGGGGGAGTTGTATTAGGTAAACAATGGTTAGGTTATAAGGTTTGGCTGCTCGCTGTAATTTTACTGAACAGTGAATGTGGTGCAAGTGTATTTCTTGTGTAAACAGTGTCTTCAATGTTGTAGCATTTAACTGTGTGTGCATGTTGCATTTTGGCTAGTCTATTGTGTTAGGCTGTGTGATTCCTTGTATCTTTTGTCACATGGTTACGGTTATTTAACCCTTGTTTTCATGAAAGTGTGTGATGTGAAATGTACACGAGTGTAGAAATAGTAGTGGTACGTCCATCAGCGTTGGGATAACTGGGACCTTGGGACTTGGGTCAATACAAAAATTCCCGATTCCGTTACACACCTTATTGGGCGCTGATGGGATATGGATGTCTCCTGAGACAATTAGAGCCATGATGCCGAGTTCGGCAAATACTCTGACACCCAAGTCCTTATTGACTGTACAGAGATGAGATGTCAGATGCCTTCATTTTTACTCTTACAGAGTGAGATGTTTTCACAGTATAAATCCCACACTACCCTGAAAGGAATGATTGGTGTGTCACCACATGGTGCTGTTACTTATATTTCCTCACTGTATTCCGGCTCTATCAGTAATAAAGAATTGTTCAGGCAATCTGGCATTATCCCTCTTTTGGATAAAGATATGGCTGTAATGGTGGGATTCACAATTGACGACCTAGTGCCTTGCAAAGTTTACAGACCACCTTTTCTGAGTAAAAAGTCACAGCTGTCTCATGGCGAACAACCAAAACAAATAATGCATAACGAAAATGATGTGGCCGTAAAATTATCAAGCATTTGGCTTTTATTTCTAAAAAAAAAACAGAGGTATTTATTCCGACTCCAACATTTGGCTCCAAAACTAAGCCTATTTATTGCAATTTTTACCCATTTAGTGTTTATAAGTGCCAGTGCCAACAATTATATAACAATACAGTTAAGTCAACTTACTGTAAAACATGTATAATATGTAAAACTATGAATTAGGGGTGTGACGGTTATTATATAACCGTGAGACCGACGATTATAGTTGAACACCGTCATTAGAACTCTATAACCGCCAAAACCGTGTTATTAAAATATCTTGCAGAAGGTTATAGTAATATCAGTGTTGGGGTCGGTTCTGTTTGCTGTGGGGGCAGGCTTCATGGCAGGGCACTAGATTCACTAATAAACTAGATTCACTTAACTTAATAAAGACAATAACAATAATTTAACTTATCAACTTTATCTTTATTAATTTTAAACATTGGCTTCATGTTTTCTTTAGAGCAGTTAGCACACCTGAGTAAACTAAAATTAAATAAATCCCTCCACTGTAACTAGTCAGAAATAAACTGGTTTATCTACTCATTTTACCATACATCTAAAATGTAAAATTAATGTTTAAGTTCTTCTTCAAAAACACCATCATGTCCACATTCTCAGGTGAGAGGCTTGCTCTCTGTGCTGTAATAATGTCCCCTGCTGTAAAGATCACTGGGGACCGATGTTGCTGGGACTCCAAGGTAGCATTTAGACAACCTGGCTAAATGGGGAAACTGGCTCTCTTTGTCCTTCCACCATGCAAGTGGATTTGACTCCACTGGAAGAGTCGGCACTTCCTTGTAACACTGCACCTCCTCTTTCACCATTTGAGACAGAGACTTGGATGCAAGTGTGCTTGTCTCCACTGGAAATAACTTTCCAAACAGTTCCGCGATTGGTGCTCTTTTGGCTGGAGGACCACATTCAGTGCCATCCACTACTGCTGGATGGCACTGACTGCTCCCCTGAGGCCTGTGCCCGGTTGCATAAAGCACCTTAATTTTTTCCCTTAAGTATGATACTTAAGGGGTGATTTCCCCTTACCTAAGAGAATAACTTAAGGGTGTTGCATATAATCTCTTAAACAGTTCTCTTAGGTAAGGGAAACATTTAAGTGTTTCACGACAGCGATCCTGGATTCACGTTATAAAAGTCTATTGTTGCCATAGATACGCAAAACACTAACATGTCGGCATATCACGTGTCAGTCCAGTGACGCTAGCACGCAACACCGCGTCGGCAGTTTGTGTTGTAATGTTCACCGTCTCCTGCTTTGGCATTTTGTTTAGGTTTTGTGAATGCACTTCTGGCTCTGTCTCTCGAAATACAGCTGAGTATATTTCTATAGCATACATGTTTTCTTATGTCATGATTCATTTTAAAACACAGAATCATCTCGTTCTCCAGTGATTTTTTTTCTGCTCGAGTCGGCCACACACTCTCCGTGCACGTACTGACTTAACGTTGTGATAGTCTACATGCGAGTCGTGTGTAATGACAGACAGACCGCCATCTAGTATGTTAGCGATGTCAAATATTGCATGTCGATCAAATCTGTATTTTTGCAACAATTTTTAATCGCTAAGTTGGTCCAAAGGGTTCTCAAAAATTATTCTTGACACATAATGATCTTCAGCTGGTTCCTTATTTTTGTCCGCGTTACTCTTAAGGTTACGATTTCCAAACCTTAAGTTATACTTAGGAAAATGACCGTTAAGGGGTTTTATGCAACACTTAACGCTTTTTAAGGGATTACTTAAGGGAAAAAACAGCATTTAAGGCAAATTCTAAGTGTTTATGACGTTTCACTTCAATGAACCCTTAAGTAACACTTAATGGTTTTTTTCTGCAACACCCTTAGGTTTAAGGGAAACATAAGGGCGAACTTAAGGGAAAATTACACTTAAGGTGCTTTATGCAACCGGGCACTGGGCCTAACAAGGACAAAGCCACAAAATAGTTTTAAGTTACTATTGCTAATTGCAATTCATCTGACAAATAAACCAACCAAAAACATAGTAATGCTCATTTCTGATGAAAGTTTCTGTTTAGATATTAGAGTTTAAAAAATATATATATTTGTAAAGTGCTTTTCACAGGACATGTTTTATATGTTGCAGGTCTGTGGTATTTATAAACAATGGTATTTATAAAATGAAAAAAAAAATGTATTTTTTTTATTTAGATGTATTAAATTAACTCATTTTGGAATTAAAATGATTAAACAAAAATACCTGTGGGGGATGGTATTCCAGAATCTTCTCTATCAGGTTGTTGAAGACGATGCTGCGCGTGGTCTCATCCAGAAACGGCAGAGATTTAAAATGTGGGTCAAGTGCAGTACTCATATGAAGAAACTGCACAAGTGTTGAGTCAGAGTCTGGGAATCTGTGATCGATTGCTCCTGTCTGCCTCGCTGCCTGCTGTGTGTGAGTGTGTTTGCTCCGGGGCTGTAAGCTCCATCTAAACTCTCGTATTTCTCTCTGTTTTGAACCATACATTTACGATCATTTCTAGTGTTTATACTACTAAAACAGTTTACCTAACATCTCAGACTAACCTAACATCGCTAGCTTCCGTTATTGTTAACACAACACGCTTGTATCTCGTTAGCCTGTTAACGCGCCGCCCTTGCGCTCAGTTATTTATTTTTCTCGTGCGCGCCCGCGCCTCTGAGTTCATAAAAAGCCTAGGTGAGTAAGAATCAGTCAACAAACACGGCGAGTAATGTCTTGTCCTGTTATTGTCACCTGCACCTCATGCCACATGTTTACAATAGCCTTCCCCGTCGGCAATATAGGGTTTATATGTGATAAATGCAAGGAGACAGTCAGGCTGACGGAGAAGATTTCAGAATTAGAGACACGCATCCAAACTTTAATCGAGGATAGTAAGTGTGCTCGAGCCTTAGATACTACTTTGGATGCGCCTAGAATAGTGAACCATTTACATGATTCGGTTCCGGCTGAGTTATTGCCTGTGCAGCAGGGCAGATGGGTAACTGTGAGAGATCGCTCTAGTCGCGGATCAAAAAACCACTCTTCTGTTCCGATCACCATAACAAATCGATTTGCCCCACTCAGTGAAACACCCACTGAGAATTATGTTGATTGTGCCCTGGTAATTGGCGATTCTATTACACGGAACGTGAAAATAGAGACACCAGCCACCATAGTCACATGTTTGCCGGGAGCCAGAGCGCCTGACATCAAAGCAAATTTAAAAGTGCTGGCTAATGCTAATCGTAAATTCTCTAAGATTGTTATTCACGTCGGCACAAATGATGTTCGACTTCGCCAGTCGGAGATCACCAAAATTAATATTAAAGAGGTGTTTGAACTCGCAAGTACGATGTCAGGCACTGTAATTTGCTCTGGTCCCCTTCCTGTTCGAAGGAGTGATGAGATAGTTAGTAGATTGTGTTCACTCAATGGCTGGTTGTCTAATTGGTGTCCGCAAAATAATATAGAATTCATAGACAATTGGAAAAGTTTTTGGGGCAAACCTGACCTGTTGAAAAGAGATGGTATTCATCCCTCCTGGGATGGTGCTGCTCTTCTCTCTAGTAATTTGGCTCATAGTCTTAGAGATAAAACATGACAACCTGGGGCTCAGGTCAGGAAGCAGACAGACTGGCTTAACCGACCGTCTGCTAGCGGCCTCACGTCACCAAGGTCAGATAAATCCCATCACATAGAGGCTCTTTCACCTAGATATCATCATATAGAGACTGTGTCTGTTCCCCGAATTTGGAAATCCAAAAAACTGCCAAACCTTTCTAAGGTTAAAAGTTTAATTGATGTTCAACAAATAAAAAACAGATATAATACAGATGAGCAAACGATAAAGCTTGGGTTGTTGAATATTCGATCCCTTAATTCAAAAGCGCTCATAGTTAATGATAAGATTACAGACTATAACCTAGATGTGCTGTGTTTGACAGAAACCTGGCTAAAACCAAACGATTACATTACTTTAAATGAGTCCACTCCGCAAGATTACTGTTATAAACATGAGCCTCGTCCGAAAGGCAAAGGGGGAGGTGTTGCTGTAATTTATAGTAATATTTTCAAAACCACTAAGAAATCTAGTTTTAAATATACTTCTTTTGAAGTGTTGGTGCTTAATGTAAAAATATATAGTGTAAACAATAAATCACGTTTGAGAATTCTGCTGGCTACTGTTTACAGGCCACCAGGGCACCATAAAGATTTTATCAAAGAATTTGCTGACTTTCTATCAGAATTAGTATTGGCTGCCGATAAAGTCCTAATTGTTGGTGATTTTAATATACATGTAGATAATGAAAAAGATGCATTGGGATTGGCATTTAAAGACATTATAAACTCAATTGGAGTGAGACAACACGTGTCAGAACCTACTCATTGTCGTAACCATACTCTAGATCTAATATTATCTCATGGAATAGATGTTGATGCCGTTGAAATTCTGCAGCAGAGCGACGACATCTCAGATCATTATCTAGTCTTGTGTAAATTACATTTAGCCAAGGCTGCAAAGCCGACTCCGTGTTATAAATATGTTAGACCTATCACTTCTGCCACTAAAGATGGCTTTATTAATAATCTTCCTAATCAGTTTCATCATCTCAGCATCCCGGATAGCTTAGAAGAACTTGATATTGCAACAGAAACGTTTGAATCTCTATTTTCCAGCACTTTAGACATAGTTGCTCCGTTGCGCTTAAAGAAGATTAAAGAAAATAGTACAACGCCGTGGTACAACGAGCACACCCGGGCCCTTAAGAGAGCAGCCAGAAAAATGGAGCGAAACTGGAAGAAAACAAAACTAGAGGTATTTCGGATTTCATGGAAGGAGAGCTCGATTGTTTACAGAGAGGCATTAAAAGATGCTAGAACGGATTATTTTTCAACCCTATTAGAAGAAAATAAACATAATCCTAGGTATTTATTTGAACAAGTGGCTAAACTAACGAAAAAGAAAGCTTCAAGCCCAGAAGTGTCCAAGAAACACAGCAGTAATGACTTTATGAACTTCTTCACTTATAAGATCTATAATATCAGGGACAAAATTATAACTATGCAACCGTCTACTACAGTAGCGCATCAGGGAGTGCATTGTAGTCTCCGTGAGGAACATTTTGATTCATTTGTTGCTATAGGAGAGGAAGAATTTTGCAAACTTGTTAATTCATCTAAATCGACAACTTGTATGCTAGACCCTATACCGACTAAGCTACTGAAGGAGATGCTTCCAGAGGTCATAGATCCTCTTCTAAATATCATTAATTCATCTTTGTCTCTAGGATACGTACCAAAAACCTTTAAGTTGGCTATGATTAAACCGCTTGTTAAAAAACCGCAACTTGATCCGACAGAATTAGTCAATTATAGGCCAATCTCGAATCTGCCTTTTCTGTCAAAGATACTAGAAAAAGCAGTTTCATCACAACTTTGTTCCTTTTTAGAAAGAAATAATATCTGCGAGGATTTTCAGTCCGGATTTAGACCGTACCATAGTACTGAGACTGCTCTCATTAAAGTCACAAATGATTTGCTCTTATCATCCGATCGTGGTTGTATCTCTCTATTAGTGTTACTTGATCTTAGTGCTGCATTTGATACTATCGACCACAACATTCTTTTAAATAGACTAGAAAACTATGTTGGCATTAGTGGAATTGCACTAGCATGGTTTAAATCATACTTATCTGACCGTTTTCAGTTTGTAGCAGTAAATGAAGAGATGTCTTATCGATTACAAGTTCAGTATGGCGTACCACAAGGCTCAGTACTAGGACCGCTGCTGTTCACTCTGTACATGCTACCATTAGGATATATCATTAGGAAATATGGAATTAGCTTCCACTGTTATGCTGATGATACTCAGCTGTATATTTCTTCAAAACCTAACGAAACTTACCAATTCTCAAAATTAACGGAATGCATAGCTGATATAAAAAATTGGATGACCAGTAATTTCCTATTACTAAATTCTGAAAAAACAGAGATTCTAATCATTGGACAAAAAACTGCCACACGTAATAACCCAGAATACTGTCTAACAATCGATGGCTGCTCTGTTAAGTCTTCGTCGTCAGTTAGGAACCTGGGTGTGCTCTTTGATACCAATCTTTCATTTGAAAGTCACGTGTCTAGTATCTGTAAAACCGCATTTTTCCATCTTAAAAATATATCTAAATTACGTCATATGCTCTCACTGACAAATGCGGAACAATTAGTTCATGCATTCATGACATCAAGGCTAGATTATTGTAATGCTCTACTGGGTGGTTGCCCTGCACGCTTAATAAACAAACTACAGCTAGTTCAAAACGCAGCCGCTAGAGTTCTTACCAGAACCAGGAAGTATGACCATATTAGCCCGGTTCTGTCAACACTGCATTGGCTGCCTATTAAACATCGTATACATTTTAAAATATTGCTGATTACTTACAAAGCACTAAATGGTTTAGCTCCCCAGTACTTGAGCGAGCTCTTAACGCATTATAGTCCTTCACGTCTATTGCGATCTCAAAATTCTGGCCAGTTGATAATACCTAGAATATCAAAATCGACTGCTGGCGGTAGATCCTTTTCCTATTTAGCACCAAAACTTTGGAACAATCTTCCTAACACAGTCCGGGAAGCAGATACAGTCTGTCAGTTTAAATCTAGACTAAAAACACATCTCTTTGGCTTAGCATACACATAACACATTATAGATTTCTATAATTCAATGTTAGGCTGCATAGTTTAGATCAGCCGGAACCGGGAACACTTCCCATAATTCCTGATGTACTTTGTACATCATAAGAAGGATGGCGTCTACGCTAATATTAGTCTCTCTGCTTATCCCGAGGTTTACCGCGAACCGCCGGATCCAGGCCATATCCAGATCTGAGGAAGGACCATCACATGGACACGACGACAACGCATCCCTGATGAGCCAGCCCCATCAACACTGTGAAGGCCCATGGACACCTCAACACACTCATCTCCTCACCGGCCGGATGACCCAACCCAACCAGATGAACTGGATAAATATCGTGAAAGTTCTGATCACATCTGACTCCTGACATTATGCTGCCTAACTCATAATCATACACTGTTCGTTCGTTGGCCAAAGAAGGACTGGCCCCCTGACTGAGCCTGGGTTCTCCCAAGGTTTTTTTCTCCATTCTGTCATCTGATGGAGTTTTGGTTCCTTGCCACTGTTGCCTTTTTCGCCTCTCTTCGCCTTTGTCGCCATTGGCTTTTGGCTTGCTTAGTTGGGGACATTTAACATTTAATTTTGAATTTAACAATACTATTACAACATTGTTTTCCTGTTATCTCTGTAAAGCTGCTTTGAAACAATTTGTATTGTAAAAAGCGCTATATAAATAAAGGTGACTTGACTTGACTACTATAGATCAAAAGGGAATTATATTACTGGTTTCTCGCTGATACAAAATGTATTCATATTTGAGTATTTTATTGGCATTTATGATCTAAGAGGATCAACAGGTGATTTGTGTGTGAAAGAAAATACACAACAGACATTTGAACATTGCATTTAATTCTTTTATTTTTGATTTACAACATTTTATCATTTCATCTGTCTTTGTTAAATAAAATGACTTGTTAATTGATAAGAACTTACATTTGTGTTGTTTTAATTACAGTTATACAGAAAGACAATCATCTAACATTTTCATTTAAGTAAAGTGATTGAAGGGGAAGTAGATTAGTTAAGTCGAGAGACACATTATTAGAACCTGGTGCTCCGCCCATCAAAAAAGAGGGTAGGGGGCGCTACATAAAGGTCTATGAAACTCCCCCAAAACTAACATAACAAATGAAGTTACTATGTCGGTCGGGTGTCCAGTTACAGAGCACCTTAAGACTGATAACAAACTTTTATGACCTGTAGGAATGTGCAAGAGAGAGACAAAGGGAAGTCAGAGACAGACTTTAAAACAGACTTTGCTGCACTCATTTATGGATGAACTTCTCTATAAAATAACATGCATCTCCGGACATTGTCTGTGATAAGTTACTGTCTCGTATAATGTCTTTTGAAACTATTATTATGACTATTATGTATGTACTATAGTGTGTATTGTATTATACAACCAACTAACGGTCGATGAAACCTCACCTATGTCATGCCTCCTACCTAATTAATCCTCATTTAATGACTCACACTTTGATGTACATCATCTTCTCTTAGAATGCAGTGTGGATTTGTTATATCTATCTGAGTATTAATGAACAGGAAAAGCCTAAGGCAGAGGTCTGAACAAAAGGTAGGACCAAAGAGTCGTAAATCAACCAGAGCAATTTTCCTGCTCGGACATTTCACCTTTCTTATTGGTCGAGTCAATCCATAGGGGAGGGATCTTTCACGGGCTTTATTTAGAGACAGTCCACCGTGACCGCCCCTTCTTGGTTTTTTCGCATCTGGACCCAACACTGCTTCTGCTGAAACTGGAAAAGGGGGACCCCTCCCTTCACTGGGGCCCCTAGGCCCTGCAGGCCGTGAGCACCATCGGCCATGCTTTCATGCTCCCAAAAGGGAGTCAGACTGTCTTTTCTTCAATCCAGAAACTGCAACCTTACCAACTGAAAAGGAGAACCTCCGGAGTGTTGGCACAAGACTTCTCCTAAGGCAGAAGAAGTCCGTCGCAGCTCACACCCTTTACTCTGCGTGTCCTCCCTGGACCAGGGCTGGCAGGCCGCAGTCTGCACTCCAGCCATGAGAACAGAGTCAAACCAACCATGCAAGTTCATCATATCTTCTTCATCCAACGAAGAAGAAAATGATTGAGACTTCAACATTTGACACTCGCAGAATCATCAACAACTTCAATTTTCAACAACTTTGATAATAGTGTATGCTACCCAGGCATGCAAGTATACTTTTGATTTGATGCTTTGAAAATGAAATGCTGATGTTTCTTCTCATAGTTACATGGAACTGCTCAATAGTTCCGTTTCTATCCTATCACTCACCTATTTATTTTATTTATGTGTGTACGTTGTTTAGTTTATGTATATTTATGATTTAGTTAATAAAACTTGTACATCATATGTATTTGGTTCTGATTTGCCGCAATACGGAGTACCTTTACGATTTTGATTTAGCTACATGCTCAAAGCGCTGTACAATTACAAGCTAAGAAATAATTATTCTTCTGTGGCCAGGGAAGGTACCTTTTGGCCAGGGAAGGAACCTTTTGGCCAGGGAAGGTGGCCAGGGAAGGAACCAAAGAGTTCGTTGGACGAACTGATTAATTGATTGTAATATTAATTCAGCCACATCAAGTTAATACAATTAACTGACCCAAATATTCATAATTAATAATAACAAGTTATTATTGATTATTAATATTCCAAAGAGCTGATTCGTTACAAATATATATATTCTTCAGAATTGGTTCAAAGTTAGAGTTGGAAACTATGAGGCGCCACGTAGGATTTAAATCAAACTTCGCTTATGCATAACACACGTGCATATACACCTATAAATTACTGGCATATACATGTATACTATTGGATGTTCAAAATACATATATGAAATACACGTGCACACTAATATGAAATTCATACCAATACATATTATGTTAGTAATGAATGCATATAAACTTGTGAATAACTTGCATATACATATAAACTTGACGCACGCATACACCTATAAATACTCGCATATACATATAAACTTCCATGCACATACACCTATAAACACTCGCACATACATATACACTCGCTGCACGCAGACACACCTATACACACTCGCATATACATATAAACTTCCATGTAGACACACCTATAAATACTCGCATATACATACAAACTTCCATGTAGACACACCTATAAACAATCGCACATACATATAAACCCGATGCGCGCATACACATCCATAAAACACTCGCGCATACATACAAAATAGAACGTGGATGCATGTTTTAGTTGTGTATATATACAAACGTTTCATGCATAATCATTACTTTTGCCGGTTCTTTGCATAGACAGTAAAATAAAGGTTCTTTGTGGCAAGCTTTATTTCAGGTGTTGCGTGATATCTCTCCGCCCCCTGTGTTGACGCTTCACACTCCTGTCCAGTTGATGGCGGTAAATGCACCTTTTAGCTGGTTTGCCAACCGCCATAAAACTCCAAAAGAAGAAGAATAAATGACTTCCTTTTACACTGAAATGACTTCCTTTTACAATGAAAAGTTCATGCGCATCCACATATGAAATCACTCGCATATACATATATACACAACTTAAGCATGCATCCACGTTTTATTTTGTATGCGCGAGTGTTTTATGTTGTCATAATCAAGACATTTTTGTCTTGGGTAATGTCAAGTTGTCATAACAAAGACATTTTTTGTCTTTGTTAATGTCAAGTTGTCATAACAAAGACCTTTTAAACAATGTCAACTTTGCATTAAAAGTGTCATAATTTACCGAATGACAGTTAATGACAACAGTCATAAACATTCATAAAGACTCCTTCATGTTCATGACAGGTGTTATGTCATGTTTATGACAGTGTCATGTCAGTCTTATGCACACCCCTTCAAATAAAGTGTTACCGTAGACTGTTAGGTTATGGTTAGGTGTTAGGGTTCAGGTTAGGAGAATAAGTTGACTTGTAGTCGCCAAGTTATAGTCAGTTGAATATCTGTTGGGGGACCAACAAAATAAAGTTCAAGTTCAAGTTCATTTTATTTATAAAGCACATTTTATAACAGCCACTGACTGACCAAAGTGCTTTACAGAACTACAAAATTAAAAGACACCAACACCATGCAAAGTAGCACATCATAGAACAGTACAGCAAAGTTAAGAGCAGCTTAGAACGGGAGACGTCCAAGCAGTCACAGAGTTATCAGCAATAAAAAATAAAAACAGAAAAGACAGTAACAGATTTAATACTAGTATCATACTCAAAGGAGAGGAAAATAAAATAGAAAGAAAAGAATATATAAATATATATATATATATATATATATATATATATATATATAAACATACACACACATACATATACATATACATATACACATATACTACATACACACACATATATGCATAAACATATACAAATACATACACACACATACATACACACGCATACATACACATATATATACATATACATGCACCTTATTTATAGGCCAAAGAGAACAAGTGCGTTTTTAAAAGTGACTTAAAAGAAATCACAGAAGGGGCTATCCGAACGTCCAAGGGCAAATTGTTCCACAGCCGAGGCCCAACCACAGAAAAAGCTCGATCCCCTCGATCCCCCTTTAAGTCTGCAGTGAGGGACTTGTAACAGATTTTTTTCACCTGATCTCAGACTTCTTGATGGAGTATAAGGTTGTAGCAGTTCAGTAAGGTAGTTAGGTGCTTGGTTGCATAGAGCTTTGTAAACAAATAACAGGATTTTAAACTCAATTCTGAAATTAATGGGCAACCAATGAAGAGACCTCAGAATAGGGGTGATATGGTCACTTTTCCGACTATTAGTGAGGAATCTTGCGGCGGCATTTTGCACCAATTGAAGACGAGCAGTTTGAGTTTTCGAGATACCACAGTAAAGTGAATTGCAGTAATCTACACGTGTGTTGATAAAAGCATGAACGGCCATCTCAAGAGTTTTGTGATTAAGAAAAGATTTGACTTTTGACAACAGACGCAGGTGATAAAAACTAGAGCTTATTACAGAGGAGATTTGTTTATCGAAATTTAAAGACTCATCCAGTAGAACGCCCAGGTTCCGCACACTTGAACTAAACGCCGCTAGTCTGCCTAGGTCGAAGGTAACAGCCTGGGGATTACCAGTGGACCCGAAAACAATGATCTCTGTTTTGTTTTCATTTAAAAACAAAATATTTTGGTCTAGCCAAAATTTTACTTCATCTAGACAACCTAAAAATGATGAAAGGGCAGAGGGATCATTTCTCTTGATTGGAACATACAATTGGGTGTCGTCTGCATAACAGTGAAAAGATACCCCATGTCTTCTTAGAATGGTGCCCAGCGGTAACATGTAGAGGGAAAAGAGAGAAGGCGCTAAGATAGATCCTTGAGGAAGGCCACAGGTTAGATGCGCAACAGACGAAGAGCAATTTCCTAGCTTTACTCTGAAAGTACGACCCGAGAGATAAGACTGGAACCACTGGAGGACGACACCTTTTAGCCCCACATCATATTCCAGTCTGGATAACAGGATAGAGTGGTCGATAGTATCAAAAGCTGCCGACAAATCAAGAAGAACAAGAGCCACAGAGTCACCAGTGTCGGTGGAACGATAGATGTCATTTAAAACTCTCAGCAGTGCAGATTCAGTACTGTGAGCAGACTTAAAACCAGATTGAAATTTTTCAGAAATATCATTGCATTTTAGAAAGAGCTGGAGTTGGTCAAGAACAACTTTTTCTAACACCTTAGAGACAAAAGGCAAAACAGAGATAGGACGGAAGTTATTTAACACGGTAGGATCCAGTGAAGGCTTCTTGAGTAACGGAGTGACAGTGGCCTCCTTAAGGGCAGCAGGGATAGAGCCGGTAAGGAGGCACTTATTAACAAAGGACACCAATCCTGGCCCTACTGAATCAATAATCAATTTAAGAAACTTAGGAGAGATGATGTCTAGAGAGCAGTACGAAGGTTTTATCTTAGTGATAATTTCTTTGAGGAGATTCAGAGTGATTGGCTCAAAAGCATCCCAGGTAACAGAATTCATCAACTGACTAGTTGCAAAGCGGCTGGCATTGCATCTCAAGTTAGATATTTTGTCAATAAAAAATCTCAAGAAACGTTCACATAGCTCATCCGAAACATCATTCAATACATTTACCGGAGGATTTAAGACCGAGTTTATAACAGAAAATAAAACCTTTGGCCTAGAGTGGTTAGCCATAATCATGTCAGAGAAGTGCGCAGCTTTTAACCGCCTTTACAGCATTCTGGTAGGTCGACAGACTGTCTTTAAATAACTGAAGTGAAATATGTAGCTTGTCCTTCTTCCATTTGCGCTCAGCCTTTCTGCTAGCTTGTCTTAGTCGCCGAATATCCACGTTGAGCCATGGTTCAGATTTCGGTTTAGGTTTGAAGGGCTTAAGCGGAGCAGTTTCATTTAGGGCATTTAACCAAGTGGAGTATAGCAGACCGAGATGTTGGTCAGCATCTAATTCCAATAGCGGAGAGTTCAGAAGCAAGTGTGTGGAGGAGTTCATAAAGTGCTCGTTAAAATTTAAGACAAAATGAGGAGAGTATGATCTAGATAGTCTTACATCTGCACTGGTGGTTTGAGCAATGCAAGGAAGAGATGTAGAAAATAAAATTGGCTTATGGTCCGAAAGCATAAAATCAGATATTACAACCTCACTAATCACCATCCCATATGAGAGCACAAGGTGTTGTGTTAGCAGATATTAAGCTGACAGTCTACTAATACTCTAATGACAGTTAGTTGACATGTAGTTGAAAAGTTACTTATAGTTAGTAGAATGTCTAAAGTGGGACTATCGAAATAAAGTGTTACAGAATATTTCGCAAAACTGTAATGGAAAGAGTTTTTGCGCATTTACAGTCACCTGACGTAGATGACGCGGTGTGTTTGGACAGAAGACGAGACAGAGTTCTTTATTAAATTCAGAAAAGACAAAAGAATTACAGGAATACTGGATTCTAAACCTCAAAGAAACACCACAATCAAGAGCTGGAAGCAGAAATGAGGAGAAACACCAGAAACTCCTCATACGAGCCGCTCACAGTATAAGAGTCTTTCCTTGCCATTAATACTCGGATAACACACACGCACAAGCACGCACACACACACACACACACACACACACACACACACACACACACACACACCTCATTCGGTTAATAATAATGGCCAGTGCAGTGGCTGAGATATACATAAACCCACCAACATCCGCCATGATGTTTGGAATGATTATCGTGAGAGAAAAAAGTGAGGTTTTAGCCGCATAACATCGGTTAATGGAAACGCCGCCATTTCGCAATAGTTTTTTGTCGACATTTATAAAAAAATTGCAAAAGTTTTGCGCAGATCTGTAATGGAAACGCGCCTATTGTCTGCCATGTTATCAAAAGCATCGCAGCTTCCTCTGAAAGGTGACCGTTTTTCGACAAGAAATCCCAGAACATCAATGAGAGCCAGTGGTGGGCCATGCATTTCATACCTACGCCTTCAGTGGTGTCCTACCTGAATTAATAACTTTTAAGGGCCGATTCACATATAGTGCCTAAAACGCATAGAAAACGCTAGGCGCGCCACATTCTCCTTTTACCAAAGCGGTAGGGTGGTTGCGCTCTGGAGGCGCCTGTCGTTGCTAAGCTTGTTGTTGTTAAGGTTCTTGTCACGTGACCTACGGTGCGCTTGCGGCATTCTGAAAAGTTGAGATGTTTTTATCTCGATGCGGCACGGACGTGCTTGGAAAAAACGAGCGCGTCGCACTGCGACCGCGTCGCTTCCATTATGAGCGCGCATACCGCGTGCCTACATTTGAAATAACTAACTTGAGCACGCAAAAGACGCGATATGTGAATCGGCCCTAATAGTGTAGCAGCGCTCAGACTCTCTATAATTGTTGTGAAATTGCTGTTTTTATTTTGCACCGGCAGTTATTGGGTTAATGTGGTGAGTTCAGAAAAGGCCGGGTAGAGAGAAACGAGCGAGTGAACTCGGCTTGTACAGTGGTTCTTGCGTTCCGATTATAAGTTCAGAAACAAATAAAAAAAAAAATTTAGTTTGGATCATAAATTTAAAAGAAAATCACATTCACCAGGGGAAAAAAACCAATACAATACAATCAAAGGACGTGTAAATGCCAACGTTATTGTACGCCTGCTAGATGAATTTGACTGATTATCTGATTAAAGCAACATATTCATTGACATTCATTTTAAGCTACAGGCGCCCACACTATCGATTCTGAAGGCCTCAAGGCAGATTACTTTGACCCTGACAATACGACAGCTGAAATATGATTGGATAAAAGCTCTAACATAAACATACACTACTAGAAGCAGCAACCAAGAGAAAAGCTATGAAATTAAGAGAATGGACGATTGGGAATAATTTAATACTCATTCATTGAAAAAATATATGTCACGGTACATGCAAGGCAAAAAAGGTGTGAGGACTCAAGTGCAGGAGAAGATGATATTTATTACAAAACAAAGCAAACACAGGCATGTCCAGGATCCGAGCCAGACACTCCAAATAGTCCATCAGTTCCCTCGCGGCCACGCGAATGGGCATCTCCTGATCCGTCTCTGACCGGGCAGACGTGGCGTGAACAGTCTCTGGCTGAGCAAACATGACATGAACCGTCTCTGACTGGGCAGACTGGACCTGAACACTCTCTGGCTGGGCAGACGTGACCTGAACAGTCTCTGGCTGGGCAGACGGGACGTGAACAGTCTCTGGCTGAGCAGACATGACATGAACCGTCTCTGGCTGGGCAGACGGGACGTGAACAGTCTCTGGCTGGGCAGACGGGACCTGAACAGTCTCTGGCTGGGCAGACGGGACCTGAACAGTCTCTGGCTGGGCAGACGGGACGTAAACACTCTCTGACTGGGCAGACGGGACGTGAACAGTCTCTGGCTGGGCAGACGGGACGTGAACACTCTCTGAGACCTCAGAATAGGGGTGATATGGTCACTTTTCCGACTATTAGTGAGGAATCTTGCGGCGGCATTTTGCACCAATTGAAGACGAGCAGTTTGAGTTTTCGAGATACCGCAGTAAAGTGAATTGCAGTAATCTACACGTGTGGTGATAAAAGCATGAACGGCCATCTCAAGAGTTTTGTGATTAAAAAAAAGATTTGACTTTTGACAACAGACGCAGGTGATAAAAACTAGAGCTTATTACAGAGGAGATTTGTTTATCGAAATTTAAAGACTCATCCAGTAGAACGCCCAGGTTCCGCACACTTGAACTAAACGCCGCTAGTCTGCCTAGGTCGAAGGTAACAGCCTGGGGATTACCAGTGGACCCGAAAACAATGATCTCTGTTTTGTTTTCATTTAAAAACAAAATATTTTGGTCCAGCCAAAATTTTACTTCATCTAGACAACCTAAAAATGATGAAAGGGCAGAGGGATCATTTCTCTTGATTGGAACATACAATTGGGTGTCGTCTGCATAACAGTGAAAAGATACCCCATGTCTTCTTAGAATGGTGCCCAGCGGTAACATGTAGAGGGAAAAGAGAGAAGGCGCTAAGATAGATCCTTGAGGAAGGCCACAGGTTAGATGCGCAACAGACGAAGAGCAATTTCCTAGCTTTACTCTGAAAGTACGACCCGAGAGATAAGACTGGAACCACTGGAGGACGACACCTTTTAGCCCCACATCATATTCCAGTCTGGATAACAGGATAGAGTGGTCGATAGTATCAAAAGCTGCCGACAAATCAAGAAGAACAAGAGCCACAGAGTCACCAGTGTCGGTGGAACGATAGATGTCATTTAAAACTCTCAGCAGTGCAGATTCAGTACTGTGAGCAGACTTAAAACCAGATTGAAATTTTTCAGAAATATCATTGCATTTTAGAAAGAGCTGGAGTTGGTCAAGAACAACTTTTTCTAACACCTTAGAGACAAAAGGCAAAACAGAGATAGGACGGAAGTTATTTAACACGGTAGGATCCAGTGAAGGCTTCTTGAGTAACGGAGTGACAGTGGCCTCCTTAAGGGCAGCAGGGATAGAGCCGGTAAGGAGGCACTTATTAACAAAGGACACCAATCCTGGCCCTACTGAATCAATAATCAATTTAAGAAACTTAGGAGAGATGATGTCTAGAGAGCAGTACGAAGGTTTTATCTTAGTGATAATTTCTTTGAGGAGATTCAGAGTGATTGGCTCAAAAGCATCCCAGGTAACAGAATTCATCAACTGACTAGTTGCAAAGCGGCTGGCATTGCATCTCAAGTTAGATATTTTGTCAATAAAAAATCTCAAGAAACGTTCACATAGCTCATCCGAAACATCATTCAATACATTTACCGGAGGATTTAAGACCGAGTTTATAACAGAAAATAAAACCTTTGGCCTAGAGTGGTTAGCCATAATCATGTCAGAGAAGTGCGCAGCTTTTAACCGCCTTTACAGCATTCTGGTAGGTCGACAGACTGTCTTTAAATAACTGAAGTGAAATATGTAGCTTGTCCTTCTTCCATTTGCGCTCAGCCTTTCTGCTAGCTTGTCTTAGTCGCCGAATATCCACGTTGAGCCATGGTTCAGATTTCGGTTTAGGTTTGAAGGGCTTAAGCGGAGCAGTTTCATTTAGGGCATTTAACCAAGTGGAGTATAGCAGACCGAGATGTTGGTCAGCATCTAATTCCAATAGCGGAGAGTTCAGAAGCAAGTGTGTGGAGGAGTTCATAAAGTGCTCGTTAAAATTTAAGACAAAATGAGGAGAGTATGATCTAGATAGTCTTACATCTGCACTGGTGGTTTGAAGGGCTTAAGCGGAGCAGTTTCATTTAGGGCATTTAACCAAGTGGAGTATAGCAGACCGAGATGTCACGTCATGGGACGTGAACACTCTCTGGCTGGGCAGACATGACCTGTACAGTCTCTGACTGGGCAGACGAAACGTGAACAGTCTTTGGCTGGGCAGACATGACGTGAACATTCTCTGACTGGGCAGACGAAACGTGAACAGTCTCTGACTGGGCAGACTGGACCTGAACAGTCTCTGACTGGGCAGACTGGATCTGAACAGTCTCTGACTGGGCAGACGGGACATGAACAGTCTCTGGCTGGGCAGACGGGACGTGAACAGTCTCTGGCTGGGCAGACGTGACCTGAACAGTCTCTGGCTGGGCAGACGTGACCTGAACAGTCTCTGACTGGGCAGACGAAACGTGAACAGTCTCTGGCTGGGCAGACGTGACCTGAACAGTCTCTGGCTGGGCAGACGTGACCTGAACAGTCTCTGACTGGGCAGACGAAACGTGAACAGTCTTTGGCTGGGCAGACGTGACCTGAACAGTCTCTGACTGGGCAGACATGACGTGAACATTCTCTGACTGGGCAGACGTAACGTGAACAGTCTCTGACTGGGCAGACTGGACCTGAACAGTCTCTGACTGGGCAGACGGAACGTGAACAGTCTCTGAAGTGGCCCCTCTTCTCCGCTGAGTCCTCATTTGGTCGGATCATTATGTCACGGTACGTGCAAGGCAAAAAAGGTGTGAGGACTCAAGTGCAGGAGAAGATGATATTTATAACAAACACAAAGCAAAAACCCATGAGGGGGAAAAACACAATGAATGAAAATAAAACAATAACAGAACCTGGAAGTGCTGGGAAATTCACGGGGAACAGGAGACATTAGACAACGATCCGACCAAGACTGCAAACAAGAGGAGACTAAGGCTGAATCCCAATTCTCTGTCTTACCCCTTCCCCTACCCCTACCCCTTCTCTTACCCCTGGCCCTTGTCCCTCGAAACCGAGTGGTAAGCGCTAGGGGTGAAAACATACCCCTATGAAATGAGACGCCACTAGGTTACGTCATACATCGTCATTAACTGGCGTCTGTGTCACCAGGGGCGACAAGTGTTTATCACAAACTTCCAAGATGCCGTCTGCAAGTGTGTTTATTGTCTGCAACAAATCGCAGAAATCAAGGGAGAAGAGAAATGTAGATGAACTGCTGCGCTTGTGAAAGGGCACATGTTTACCTGAACGAGCAGAGAGAGAGAGGGAGCCCCGGTCGCTCGCGCCCTCTCTCTCTCTCTCTTCGGAGCCAAGCGAAAGGCTTCACCGTCTCAAAACTAAGCGCTGTATTGGTCTCTCTCCCTCGCACATATTAATCAAAATAAATCGACACGATGGTAAGGTGGGAAAACTAAAGTTTCATGTGGGGCATTCAGAGATTTTTTTTCCTGACGTACATGAACGCTAAACAAGTGATATGTTGATGTGCATGCTAATATTCCCGTGTTTTCGTCTCGTTTGGGATCCGTTTGAAGCTGAATGCATCACCTGCAAAGCTGGCACGTACGTGTCAGTGTCAAATAATGTACACATAATGAATGGCGACTGTAGAAAGTAAAAGCTGAATCCCGGACATTTTGGGTGATCTCGAAACGTGGGACTGATTGTGCAAATCAGCAATGTAACGTTAGCATAGCCTAGCGTAGCAAACTAACGATTTTTAAAAACATTAAAAACGTTTCAATAAACAACATAGTTGCAAATATATATATGTACATAACTGTGTAGAGCACAAAACAAGACTGTCATAATTTTTTTATCAATCATTTAAGCCGAAAATACTTAAATGTTTGGGACTCTCTGGATGACATGCCCGCCATTGTTGCCGGTTGCGCGGTGCATTCTGGGTACCCCTTGGTTTCAAGTAAGCTCGCGAAAATTCTTGGTTTTAAGGGGTATCTACCCCTTCCCCTTAGCCCTACCCCTAGATCAAAATGAGAATTGGGATAGCCCTTACTCTCACGTGAACGTGCAAAACTAAGGGGAAGGGGTAAGAGGAAGGGGTAAGACAGAGAATTGGGATTCAGCCTAATGCCGAGTTCAGACTGCACGATTTTAGCCCCGATTTTGGCTCGCCGACAGGTTTTGAGAAATCGCGACAAATGCCTGAAATCACAGACAAATCGGTGCTCGTTCACGCGAGTGACAATCATGCAGTGTAAATGAGCAAAGACGCGATCTGAGAGAATCACAGACGAGTCGCCGACGCCCGTGAGATATTTGGCATGCTAAATATCTGGACCTGTCGGCGATTCAAAATCCTGCTGTGTGAAAAGTGTTCTGACTGAAAACTACATCGGCAATGACCGACAGCCAATGAGAGAGCAAGATACAGAGCAGCGGGGAGTTCGGGGAGGAGTTATAGACCAGAATATCAGTATTTTAATTTACAAGTATATCAAACAGAAACAAAGTAGCCTACATATTGCTTGACCAGCAGCACATTGCAAAATTATTTCTTTACCCCCAACTCTCTTTGTAGAACACAAAATCCTTGCTCAGAGCTCAGCAAGTTGATCTCGTCTCCCCAACCATTTCCTCCTGCATAATCTTTATTTTTTTCTCTCCTTTTCACTGCATATCAGCTCACAGATTGGGATCGCAATTTAGCTTCTTGCAGGCTATAATTTTTAATAACAATTTGAGTCTCACACGAGAGCTCTGGTCTCACGCACGCGTGACCTTGCGTTATTTTCTTATCACTTTTCGCGTGTGTTTGGTTGTGAAACGTAGTTTGCGTGCCAAACAGTTGTCGGTGATTCTTCCTCTTGTAAAGTCATGCAGTGTGAAACCTCCTGTCGCCGATCCATCGTTCAGTGTGAACACAGAAATGACTGAATGCTGGCCAAGATAGTCATGCAGTGTGAAAAGAACAGTGACCCGACTACTTTGAAAATCGTGCAGTCTGAACTCGGCATTAAGAAGGGAACAAATCAAGAGGGACCAGGTGGAAGAACTCAAACACTAATCAGGTAACAAGGGGGAGGGATCAGACAATGACAAGAGCACAAGGCCCAAATTAACCAAAACACCCATGTGCAACACAAGACAGGACAGACATGTGTCAATATATTACAGTGCTTCTGATAGTGTTTAGTGATTTCAGAATTAAGGAGCGTGGAAATATCCTTTCCACTGTCCATGCACATCTGGTGTTCTTTCCATCTTGCCAGACAAGTCAAATGTTCTTTTGACCTTGCGTGTTTATGGAACCCCTTGTCTTTTTCAGCGGCATGTTTCCAGTCCCGGTAGCCCCTGTACTGTTCATATGAGCCAAGTGCTGCTGAGCTTTTTAAAGCTTGTACTTGCCAAAAACTCAATTCTGAGTTTTGCTTACAATAGTAAGATTGGGGAATAACCACGTGAATAGGGGAGCAACGGGCCTAGCTCGACAAGAACTTGCCCGGGCAGCGGAGGGCACAGCAATCCTTCCAGGCTGTCGGAGCCGGACAAACAGCAGTTGCTGCAACTGTCCTGTTGGTTTCGGCTCTCTGATCCATCGCCACTCCACCTCCATTCGACGCTGTATGAGCCTCTGCTGCTCAGACTCAACGACTCTCTACAGCAGCGTTTCCCAACCGGGTTGCCGTCTGACGAGAGCAGGGGTGTCATGTAAAAAGCCGATTTGAAATTGCTAAAATGTGTAAAAAAAGAAAAAAAAGAAGATAATATATATACCATCAATCTCGGATGTCTCTAATAACAACAAATAACACACTAATTTATAATTGTTACGTCCCCAGAGCTCTGGCTACGTATTATAGTGATTTCTTTCTGGCATTGCTTGTGGTTTGTGTTTTTGTATTTCTTCTGACAGGTAAGATGGCTTCTGTAACAGTTCCGGCAGCTGATTGGTGGTTCAACGGCTGATTGGATCTTGGAACTCCTCCCCCTCGTCAGTGGCTGCAGCTGGCTGGGCTCTTTAAAAAGCCTAGTTTTGAATTAGTTCACTCTCTGCTCTCTGCTTTCTGCTCCTGCTGTTGGTTTGGTTGGTACCCTTTGTGGGGATCTTTGTATTTTGATTGGAACATTTGATAATGTTTTGATAATGTTTTAATCTGATTTGTTAGCTAGTAAATCTAGCTTTGGGTTTCACTTTTGGAACTTGTGAACAGCAGGACTGAGCATTTGATGTTTGTGAAGTTTTATTATGTGTTAACCTCTTTTTCTTTTGTTTATAGGGAGTTGGGGGAGTAGATTTAGAGCTACCCTGGGGTATACATCACCCGTAGGCATACTTCTGTCTAGAAACACCAGCTAGACCCGGGCAGACCACCATCTGTAAGTTTGGTTAGGGCGCCTTGAACGTGTGCCAGATAGGTGATGTGTATAATTAGAATAGGTTAGTAGTGGGGTATCTTTTATTTCTTTTCTTTGGTCCGTCCAGCTCTTCCCTTTCTCCCTGAAAATTGTTTATCATTCATGTTACTGTGCAAAATAAAAGCTTAGTTTGTACGGTATTTGGAATTTGTGTCCTTTTATCGCACCACGACTCCATACCTCCTTTACTGGCATTTGTGGGTCCAAGCGGTGGGTTATCAGGTTTCCCTCCCTTTCGGGGGCTGGAACGTAACAATAATAAAAATGCATTATATGATCACGTTCCTCTTCGTGTAAATGCTCTTAAACCATTCAAGTGCGACATGACAATTTTTTGGAGCCTATAATAAATGTTAAAATGTATAGCTTTCAATTATACTGTATTACATGGCTTGGTTGAATTCTAATGTAGAATGCGGTCTGTTATTTCTTGATAACAGACCTCTGCTAAGTATAATACACCGTTGCCATGAAAAACAGAGCGTTGCTATGGATGCAGGATTCTAACCATAGAGACGGAACGGACTATTTTCTTTAAATCAATATTTTGCGTCAAATCATCTCATAATCAGCCTGTCGGGGTTGTATTCGCTATAACAACCACCTTGCTATACATTATCCCTTACATGTTGAATAGCGATAATGTTTAAAATAGAAAATAAAAAAATAAAAAGATGCCATTAAACAATTATATAAAATATACTGTCTTTGTTGTTTCTACATTAATTTGTAGATTAACTGTGAAATTATTACATTATAAAATATATTAAAAACTTATATTAAAAACAAGCTATCTTGTGCAATTACAACTAAAAGATTCCCAATATAAAAACACAGATTTGAAATGGTAATTGAGCAATGTTTATGAATAAAAATCCTTAATTAAATATGTCATCATATAAAGTGATCTCTTCAGAAGAAATGACTGATTCATAGACTTTTAATGGATGGACAAAAAAATTTGATAATATTAAAAATATCTATGACAGTAGGAGGTTGTTCCCTGTGGTATTGAAAATCGATACATTTCAAGGTATATCGTATCAAAGTGGTTTCATAACAACTCTAGTGTAGGGTGCCACAAATTTTTCAAAAATTTCAAAGGGTGCCATGGCTGAAAAAAGGTTGGGAAACACTGCTCTACAGAACCAGCGCTCGACATCGACCTCAGAGAGGGACAAAGCTGATGATGACATGATGCCTGGAGAAGAAACTGTGGAAGCAGTTCTCCAGGGTCCGTAAATTTCTCATAATAATAATAATAGTAATTAATAATCAATGTCAGTGGTCAATTACAAATTGTTACTATAGTTACTCAAATTTAAAATTTGATTTCATATGCAAGAAATCAAATACATGTGATCACTTAGATGGGAAAATTGGGGAATCAAATGGGTTACCTCGCACAAGTTTCTTCACATTCATTTAGTCAATCATTGTACAACGTCATGACACACTATAAACAAATGAAAAACTAGAGCATTCTCTTTCAAACTGCAAAAAAAAGAGAAAGAATACAACGACAACAATACAACAAAATAATAAAATTAAACTCTCCTCAGAAATACAAAAATGTTGTAAAAAAAATAAAAATGTCCTCAGAAATAATATGAACTCTATTTCAATCTCACATGTTGAGCTCTTTCACAAGCTTTACGATTTGTTTCGTGTGTGGGACGCAACGGGGCGTACATGGTCTTAAATTTGATTTCACTCAAGCTTATGTCTGAATTTCACTATGGAATTTCACACATCGGCATTGACCGAATATGGAAAGGAAACATTCATTTTCATTGCTATTATATTAAGAGACATGATGAGGATTAGTTTTCTTTCGCGCTGTTTTTATTTTATTTTTATTATTCATATATTGGTACTATGGGAAGCACCACTGAACAACAAGCTGAAAATTCGTTGTCTTAATTGTTTATGACATTTTCAGTTCCATAGGGAAACGAAACAACTCCATTCAGCAGAAAGTGGTCAACACAAAACTGTATTTCGAAAGACCGTCAGCTAATTTTAAAATCATATTACGGAGAAGGCTTGCTCATTAATATTTATCGAACCGTCATGGAGAATGCAGTCACATTACCTACTTAATATTCATGAATCACGCCTTCAATAACAGGATTCGCCAGAGAACTGGCGCCCGCCCACCGACGCGGTCTTTCAGCCAATTCATTTGGACCATTCGCGTTACGTAATTCATATTCATAATTTTAGTCTTTGCCATAGTAGAAATCGTTTGCGGTTCCCCGTTACGTTCTGTCAGTAACTACGCAAGTGCGTACTCTAAAGGGAAGCTGCAGTGTTCCAGCCCCCTCCTCACACTAATGTTTATGTTCTTTGTCAGCTGTGTCTTTCGCAAACTCCGGACTTCGAGCCCGAATCTCAAGCTTTATCTTCAACTATCTCAAGCTTTCTTATCACGTCGTGTCGCTCTACTGACCCACCCCTTTCGGACCTTGAGCAGACCCATCGCGGTCCACACTATTTTCCCTTTTTTCTACCCCCACCCCCTCAAACTGTGAAACATGACATTAAATTCCAATAAAAACGAACCTGCTGTCACTCTGGAGCGTGTGAACAGCGCGCGAACGGCTCTCTCCGATCTCTATCTGGAACAGCTGCTGCAGAATAAACCTAAGTCTGACAAGGTAAGAGGATTCGCATTAAACAACACGATCTAGAACGCGACTCATTTCCTTATTTCAGCATTTCCATTTGACAATCGGATATTGACCGTGTCTGTCGATAGTTTTTTTAAATTTTTTTTATGAGTGTCACAGAGAGAGTTTCTTGTGTAACGTTACATGAGGGATGAAGATGTGCTGGTTTAGACTGGTGCAGCCCGGTTTGACATCACACCGCTGCCCAGAACAACTTTCCTCTTAATACCATTAGATGTGTCTTGACGATTTCAGTCTGAAATTTTACATGACTCGCATATACAGGCTTTGAATACATTATTGAATATTATTTGCATGAAGCATCGTGACGTCATGTCAATAGTGGCTGGGAAGTCCGACTCATTTTTGCGAATCGGTTCGTTCGAACACTATTAACCGATCTTTAAAAAAGTTGCCATGACGTTTTTTCCAGTACGTTTTACGTTTAATTTTTATTTTTTATTTTTTATATTTTTTTGGTTAAGCTATTAAGGCCTCCGGAGAATAGCTCAGACTGTCTGCTTTGTGAACAAATCTTTCATAACGTTTAGTGAACCGGTTCACCAATTCATTGAAAAGAAACGATTAATTTATTTACATGGCAGCTGTGTGCGCGTCGTTTCTCTCAGGAACAAATACTTTAATTTAAGTATCATGCAATTTAATGCTAGTGGGGATTTTTCTTCTCAGTGTCTGGAAACATATTCTTATGCTCTCAGATTTAAGACAGGCCTACCGTTTCTACTTTTTGTTGATGTCATATAGGCTACTTGAATCATATCACCGGTCATATCAAATGACTAGTTTGCAAATAAATAAGGAATTTGTATTGCTTAAATTTTGCTCTTTTATACTATAGCTCAAGACACCTAGTAGAGTTCAATTAGTTTATGTATGAACTTTTGTCTGACACAAGTCTGTCAATTGTGGATATAAGAGTGTTTTAATATTTAATGTATAGTTATAATAGCTGAGATAGAAAAATCCTGAGCAGTGGGTCTGGGGACTGTTTTTCAGGAGTAAGAGCTTTGACACTTCAGGTAAAGTCTCAATTTAATTTAGTTCCTTTCTAGGTTAAACAATAGAGACAACAGTGATTTAATTTATTATTCCTATGGGCTAGCAAAAATTATAATCACACCATATACCATTTATCTTAAAACACAATCATACTTTGACCAATAATTTAATCAATCATCAAAGTAATGTCTCAGATTCACACGTCAACTCATCATCATCATCACTTTTTACTTATTAATGCCGTTAACTGCTTTTCCTTTTGTTATCAGCAGTGATGGTGATTGTTCAAAAGAAGTTCATAGACCTTGGATTAGGGATGAACAGATTATGATTTTTCTTGTCCAATTTCATTTCCTTCATTTCATTTCATTTCATTTCATTCCAGTCCAATAAAAAAATTTTTTTACAACCAAATGAGCTGATTCCAATACTAGCCTAATTGCCCATTTTTAAGCAACCGGCAAGAAATATTGCAAATGCTACGTGAACATGAAATTGAAATGAAATAAAAAATTATTATTATTATTATTTTATTAGATAAAAAAACAGAATGGTCTGATGTTATAGTAGCTTTGTAAAATTACATGAAACCAAAATAAAATAATTTAAAACTTTATGTTATGCAATCTAATGTCAATGTAATTTGAAGATGAAATGAATTTACAGTCCTGCACACTTTTTTACAAAAACAAGCATTTCAGCTTTGTCACAAGCTAGACTTTTTCTTTTCTCATCCACCACGCTAAGCCGGGCTGAACAAACATTCACTGTCTCATGCTGGGTGCAGACAGGTACGTTCACAATTATGCTGCAATAGACCAACTCTAGTTCGCTTCTTGGTGTCTGTGTATGTTTAGCATCATCAACACATTTAAAATACTCATCGTGTTCCTCAGGGTGATGGACTTCCAATTGTCAGATCAAATTTGTCATGCCGAATGTCTTCACTGTAATTCTTTTGCAATTAACTTTTTTCCCTTTGAAGACATTACAGCTTGCAATCTTAACATGCTGTTTTACAGACTTTTGGGAAATTATTACAATGAAGTTTCTTTGCATGGGTGTGCTTCCGGAACACAGATAAAAAATAAAATAAAAGTTTAATGGCCGGTCAACTGGTGTGTCTCAACCTGGGATATTATGTTCAAAATTGACAAAAACAAGACATTTCCAGTTGTGAAGGTCAAGTTTACTAACAAGGTTAATGATAAACTTTTCAAGACACTGATGATGTGACAGTAGTACTCATGTGATTTCAAACTGAAATGAACAGCTGATGTTTAAGTCTGTCTCTGGGCCTCTCTTTCTGTAAAATGTTGCACATTATCTCTTTGGCCTCTGGTATCACAAGTAGACAAGGGAGACACATTCCTGTTTACACCTGGGGCCACCTGGTGGGGGGGGGGGGGGGGGGGGGGGTGGGGGGGGGGGGGTTAGTGTAAGAAAAATATCCATATTTAAAACTTTATGGACTAAAATAACTAGCTTCCGGCAGACGGCCGTACACAAGTCGATTTACGCCAAAAGAGTAACCCTTGAACTTGACACACAACGTCATATATCAGAATATCATTTGTAAAGTGGATCTTTTGACTGAAAATATAAGCTACCCTAGCATATACCACCTAGAAACACTTTAACTTTTTTTAAATGAGAATCATGGAGATAATAAACAAAACAGTTTGTGGCAAATCTACTAACCAACATCTTATCAGAATACCAAACCTGTACAGTGGTATTGCTGGCTTGCTGGCACAACACCTTCTTAGTCATAGATCTACAATGCCTCACTTCACTGGTCAAACTGAAGAGGCACACACTTTCTATCAATATAAGCCATAACTTTCTCTGCAGATAAAAGAGGGGAAGTCTGGGGAACAGTTTGTAGCTCCTTTTGTAAAACACAGTGTCCCTGTATTGTGTTTGCTTTAGATAAAAGCAAAAGACATGTAGCTTCTCTGTTCACACATGGATGATTGTAAGTGCTGAGACTCTAGTACATCTATGAGTAGCTGGTCTACCGTGGAAATGTATAATCCCACATTTTGCAAAATGTGAGCACACCTTATATAAATATAAATGAGCTGGACCATTTTTTGTAGGTTAGTGTTGGTGTGATGAATTTATGGAAACTTTATTGTGTAAAGGATTCTTATGTAAATACATCTGGTTATTCGGGCCAGAAAATGATTTCTTTTCAGGAAATTGTGCTCATAACTCTTTTTAACATCGAGCACGTCCCCGCTCTTTATATTCTCATTCATGCATTTGATCACTCTGTGAAGTGTCAATAGTGCCATACATTTACATGCCGCGATATAGCAAAATCTCTAATGATAGACATTTTATACGGCGGGAATTATATATATCATCATACCACCCAGCCCTAGGAAGTGTTATATTTATATATAGCCTATTGTGTGAATAAAATATTGTATTTATATGCATTCTGTGGAGACCCATTGAAATGTTTTAAATCAGATAGCAGTCCAATCGAACAAGATTCATGAAGTGACCCTTTCAGGCAGGTTGGGCTACATGAAGATGACACAGCTAAATCTCAGTAGTGTTGTTCTGGCTTGCGCTCGCTCAATGTGTTCGTCATAGATCAGCTTTGTCCCCAGGGCTCAAGACGGGAGAGTCAACACACTGCAGATATCAGCAGAGACACCCAGTCTATCACACTGGTTTTGGTGAAGTGCACTGCAGTGCGTCTCTCCTGAGCTCTTCTTTCTTTTAGATGTGTTTGCTTGCTTTAGATGGAGAATAAAAGACTGCAGAGTTTCAGAATGAGGTGTTTGAAGTGATTCATGATACATGATTTCAAATATTTAGGAGTGTCTTGGTTATTGCTGCTGCTCATTTTTGTGTTCAGCACTGAAAATCACTGCCTTGAAAGCAGTGTCTATTGAGTCACATGACAGTCCTGACACAGTGAAACTAAACTAGGAAGTGTAGCGAGCTGAATAAGGAGATCATGTCGCAGAGCATTATTTTGACATTGGGAATGAGGATGTGCTAGGGTCTGCCACAGATTGTCATCATTCTCATATGCACTGCATTTTTTTTGGGAGTGTACAAATCACAGTCAATGGTTGGATATGGGATTTGCTTCAAGAGATTATGACCTCTGGCTGCTGTAAACTGCAATATCTGTAGTTATGAATTCTGCTTGAAGTGTTGATTTCACAAGACCTGAGTCAACATGTTTCTCTGCATGGACATGCCTTAGTAGGTTCTCTTTAGCTGACCTATGCATTGATGTTTTATCAGCCAAAATCATGGCATGCAAACTTTGCTCAGGATGTTTAGCTGTTTCCTATGAACATGTGACTTCCCTGTAATGACGACAGCTGTGTCAGCAGCAGTGGTGGAAAGAGTACTGAAAAAGCATACTCAAGTAAAAGTACTGTTACTTGTCAAAAAATGTAGTGAGAGTTGAGTAAAAGTACCTGTCCTAAATACTACTCAAAGTAGGAGTAAAAAGTATCCCTTTTAAAAGTACTCAAGAGTAGTGAGTAGTGAGTATTATGCTATGAATGTTGTACCTTATACCCTGCAAATTGAAAATGTAGCTTACTCTTTTATCACAAATTCATAGGAAAAAAAAAAAGAAACAGTATTTCAATATTTCTCTAACAGTTTTATTTTTGACTGCTAGCACTAAAAATACAGCCATGTAATATTTGAGAAAGCAACCAATAATCTGGTAACATTTATGACAACCATTCTGTAGAGGTTTTCTTGCAGATTAATTGAAAAAGGTTGCAAAGCGTTGTACATTAACAATTTAAGTCAACAGAAAGGAGGGTCATGCGTTTATATGCTAAACGAAATTGATGTAAAGGAAAAAAATCTAGCAGTGATGATAAGTTAATGCCTAATGCACTTTGGCTGCGTTTACACTTTGCATTAACATGCGACCTGTATCTGGATGTTGTCCACATACACATTGAAAAGACAAGTGTAAACGCGTTTCTGATCGGAATGTTATCCGATCAGCGTGTCCTGGTCCAGAGGTAGTCGAAGACGCATTGTGATCGGATCTCAGTGTAATGTAAACGCAATCCAGCCATCGTGTCTGCATTCACAGGTGCACGTCATTTAAATCCCCGCCCAGTCTCCCCACGTGCTGTCAGAAAATAATGACCAGACGCAGTTTAGACAATAAATTAAACACATTTGAACCTTACAAATAAACGTCAATATTTAAAACACTGTGTGTGTCATTTTTTTTTTCATTTAAATTGTGCAACATTATCTGAACGAGGCGATCGCCTGTACAATCAGCTGTGAGTCATGAGATCTTAATGAAGAGCGTGCGCTGCTTTGCCAGAGGAATAATGGGAATACACTTTTTATTTTTTAATGTTTTAAATGTTGAATGTTTTTGTTGTTTCAGCATGTTTATTAATCTCCCATTTCTGTTAATATAGCCATTGCACGCTATAACCTTAAACCCCGATGATCGATGATGTGACTTGTTTAACATGATCAACCCAGATATTTTTGTATGATCAGCTCTGAAATATTCCTTCATTCAAAAAACGTAATTTGATATAAGACTGGAGATTGCATAGGAAAGCACACTGGGACATTGCTTAATTTGTATCATCTTTACTCTTAATTTGGCTACTGACCTAATTTAAATATTATGCAAAAACAGAAATCCGATCGGTTATCCAGATACAGAGGCTACTTAATATGAACAAATGTAAACGCACCGTGTCCTGATTGGCTAATGATCCGATCTGCTTGATCGGATCACGGTGATCACATGTTAATGCCAAGTGTAAACGCAGCCTTAGAAGCCCGGTAAACAAACTAAATTAATTTTTTCGAGCAGATGGCATCGCAAGCTCGTGCAGTGCTGCTAACAGAATACATAGCCTACCATTTGTGCGTGTATTAGAAAATGTAACATTCTGCAGTTTATATTTAGTAATTGTTTAGGCAAGTTCATGATTTCAGTCATCATACAGTAACCAGCAACAATTATAAAGCGTGCGTGCCTTTACTCTAGGCTGGTTGCTATCATGGTTGCTATGATCGCGTCATCAAAAACACCATGCATTGTCCGGTAAAATTTATTCGATCTGTGTCGATCACAGTGCTTTTTTGGCTATTTTTGGCAGAATAATTTTGGTTGTCAAACATTCACACTCATGATAAACCCATACATGAACAAACTTGCGCATTACCACTCTTCCTCCCTCCGGCTCTTCCTCCATGATTAAAATAAATTGGCGCCAGGTGTCTCGAAGTCTGTTGATGCTGGTTTGATGCAAAGTTTTCCACGCGCGATTTGATTTGACGGGAATCACGCATGGAGTCACATGACTTATTATAAAAATAAATATTAATATAAATGTAGCGACGGCAGGTTCAGGGAAAATAGCGCAGTAAAAGTACCGATACAGCACTTAAAATGTACTCAAGTAAAAGTAAAAGTACACTGTTTTTAAACTACTTAAAAAAGTACAATTCCTAAAAAAAACGACTCAATTACAGTAACGAGAGTATTTGTAATTCGTTACTTTACACCACTGGTCAGCAGTATGAAGCGAGTTTACAAGAGGCTTTACCAGGGTTGGGTAACGAACTCGCTACTTTTGAGGGCACCGACCGGATTACATATACTACTGAGTACCGATTCACATTAAATCAATCGGTGCCCAATTTACCTGAGAGAACGCATCTGGACACAAGACCTATTTAAATATGAATCCTGCATGTGCTGTGTGTCTTTGTGTGAATGAGTGGCGTAGACATGTGGTTTCATTTACCACACACACACACACACAAATTGTGGAAAACAAAACATTTCATAGACTTTTTATAAATTAAATTAATTAAGTAGCTAGCCTACTATTTACGGGTACATATACAAACATTACAGACAGCGACCAAGGCAGATCTGGAATAATGTCAATAACACTTCAATAAATTACTTAACATGACATAACATGTCTAAAGTACCGAAAAAAGGTACCGGAACCGAATTTCATGTACTGGTACTGGTACCCTAGGCTTTACTGATGATTGGTCTACAGGCTGGTATGGTTGGTATCAATTGATTTAAAACAGAGGAAGTATACTAAATTCTAATTTAGTTAATTTGAGTTAATTATATACTTTTTTTAAGGCCAGGTCACACCTAGAATGATAACTAATGAATAATATATTATGTACTGTAGTACACATTAGGGCTGTCACTTTTGAGAAAAATCTAATTCGAACAGATATCAAATATCCGTGTAAAAAGCAATGTATTTGAATATATTGGAATATCTACAAGATTCGCCCCCCACCCCAAAAAACAACACAAAAAAAAACCACCGTAATGGAGATTCAATCACAAATGTATTTAGGGTAGTTGACAAATGGCCAAGAAAAAGTAATTTTTTTAAGAAAAAATACATATATTTATGGTGTACGAAAATAGTGGTGGTCACTCATTTTGTCAATGACTTCACATATTTTTTTCACGTTTTCACTCAACAGTACTGTAATTGTGTCCTATGGTGTGACATTTAAAAAGTACTAAGAAATTATATTAAATAACTTTTAATCTCAATTAAAATTATTGAGAATTGTTCACATTCTTAAAACATTTTTTTTTTATTAAAGTGATATTTATTTTACATGAAAGTACTAATTAGAAACATTTTCACCATGAATAGATGACCTTGATAAAAGTTTCCCTACGAATGTCAATAAAACTTTTTCACCAACTTTACAAAACTGTTTGAAATTGTACCTACACTTGACCGTTTCTATGTTGTAAAAGTCAATAGGGGAGGGGTTCTTTAATAGCTCAATTTCACCATCTTTTTTATCAGATCATCACTATGTATCTATTAAAGTTTCTGTCTCATTTCCTAGATTCTCTAAATCACATTGGCACTTTAATAATAGATTATTGCAGGATTGCACCTCAAAGTCAAAGTCAAAGAAAGTATCTTTATTTGTCTCCCCGAGGAGAAATTAGTTTTGGATATAAAGAGATTGCCACAAAAAAAGACCACAACAAAGACAGAACACAGGTATAAAGTTAAAGCTACAGTCCGTAGTTTTTCCTCTTTGTCACCATCTCTGTTCGAAATCTGCAATTGCAGTTATTTGCGGAATTATCAACTTTACGTGGGTTGTAAATCGGCATGAAACAGCGCGGATGAACACAATGTTTTGAGGCGAGTGCTGTCAATCACCGCGCTGTGTGGATACTGTCATTCAGAATCACAGATTCACATTTTGAAAGTTTGACTAACATAAGAATTTTCACCGGAAAATATCTTCTGAAAAAGTAAGTAACATCCATTTTTGTTCTGATCAACTAAGGGGGAAAAAGCATTCGACATGTTAAGCGATCGTTAGATTTAATCAACGCGATTTACAGCAACCGTGCAAATTATAGCCTACTTTGTTCTCAAATTGTTCATGTTAACAACATCAGCATTGCGTGACTAACGTTGCATTTAATGTGTTTTATTACCTGTGTAGTTCAGAATTAATATTCTCCATAATAGCTAAACGAGAAAGGCACAACAAGGAAACTCCATAACTGTGTGAATTAAGAAAACAGTGGTAGGCTACTGTTACACGATTGAACTATTGAAATGTCTTTTTTCTTGTTAAGCAGAAAAAGCCGTCTCTTCTTCCGTTTTGAACCCCTTCAAAACACGCAGTTCACGCACCTTCGATGTTTAAATCCTTGTGTTCGTTTGAGACGGTTAATTTCTTTCTCTTTCTCAAGCCACCTTAAATCCGAAGTACGAAGTCTTTTGGGTTTCATAACTGGTGAATCTCCAGTTGACACTGATGATTGTTGTTTGGATCCTGAATTATGTAAAGTGCTGCGAGAAAAGCCTATACATATCTACATCTCCTCACGCGCAGTATAGCCGGCGAGCCGAAACACCTTCACTATGTGTACGGATGTGACGTAATGACGCAAAGACATGCTCGAATTTCCCGCGGAAACCCACCAGTACCACTGGAATTAAAATCATTATTACAAGCTAACCGTTTTGAATCTAGCTATGGCAAGCAGATGTTTTTTTTTAAATAATTATTTTGGATTATTTTTAACTTAAAAAAGTTGCGGACAGCAGCTTTAAAGCACATAAAGTACATTAAAGCTACTCAAAGAACTGTGCAAATAGCAAATAACCATTTCGTAAAATCTGCTTGTGCAAAAGTAATATCATATCATGTCCATACATAACATTCAATCACAGATATACAGTAATAGTATATACAGGGTTAAAACAGCTAAAAGACAAAAAGTACGTGGAACATTAAGGCTACTCAAAGAGCTGTGCAAATTGCAAATCACCATATTCTAAGATATGCTTGTGCAAAAGTAATATCATATCATGACCATACATAACATTCAATCACAGATATATGTACATTAATAAATTCATGGTTACACGTTCATCGCTGATCATTTATGAGCTTAATTGAGAGAGGAACAAATGAGCACTTATACCTATTGTATTTGCACATAGGAACTCTGTACCTCAGGAAAGAGTTCCTCAGCCTTTATTCACTCTTATTCACTCTTTTAATCTTTTCTGGAAAACTTTCAGTCATTGAGTCAATGGTGGGACATCGGTAAAGCTCAAATTAAGATTTTTTGCCAACAGTACACTGCACATAGTACTAGAGCCCTTAAAGATAAAATTAAGTCTCTTGAAAAATATATTCTTTGGCAAAGCAGTGAACTCACAATAATTAATCTTTTATTGACTCTGTTGCAAGACATAAGATCCTTTTAAAGAACTTATTGAAGGAACGAGGAAAAACAGTGCTTCTAAGGACCAGGTTTGCCCAGCTGAATGACATGGATGCTCCAACAGTTTTCTTTTTTGGACTCTCTCATCTTGGACTCAAGATCTTTCATCAATTTAAGTTACAACTGATCAACGGAAAATTCAAGCATATGCTCTTTCCTTTTATGAGGATTTATACTGTTCCGAGAAATGTGATGGAGCTTTAGCTGACATATTTTTAAATGATTTATCTAAACTATCTGAAGAGGAACATGATGGCTTGGACAGTCCTTTATCATTTGGAGAACTTTCTCAAGCTGTTCAGGAGATGTGTTCTGGGAAATCACCTGGGTTGGATGGACTTTCTGGAATTTAATTAGAAGAATTTGATTCTTTCTGGAATCAAATTTAGTAGAAAACGTAACAGTTTCCTTGACCGTGTTGAAAAACCGCTTTTTTTTCAACATCGCGTCATATTACGTCAAATGAGAGTCACAGGCTCTGCGTTTACTCAATGGAGAGTATGCTGGGATTCAGTAGGAGCGGTCATGATTTAGTGTGTTTTCTGTGGTTGTTATATTTCAATTAATTATCGTCGTGGTAATTATTGTGAATTATGGCCTGTCAGGACATCAAGTCCACAGATTTCCAAACAAAAAAAGGACGGTGCAATCTTCCGTGCCTGGGTGCGTTTAGTGCATGTGAAGAGACGGGACTTCACTTCTGCATCTGCTTCGAAACACGCGGTAGTGTGTAGCGTTCACTTTAGACTGGATGATTATAATCCCGGCGATATGATGGAGTTCAACATGGGATGCCGAAGCAAGACTCCTTCGGTGCACACAGCTCCTTCATCGGGTCCGCCGGTCCATCAACATGTGGTCCGGCCAGCGGTGGGAAACATGACGCTCACGGATCCGTCAGAGATCACTTATTGTACATCTGTTTTACAAAATGTGCCTTCTCTTAATTTAATTCATGAACATGTATCCTTAATGTACATGCATTTATGTGTTTGTTATTAGTCTGCAGCTGAAACTTAATGTTATTATTATTATTGTAAATATAATATATTATGTTATATAATTCATTTTCAATCTGTACAAAACCACTTTAATGTTTGTGTTGGCTGTTTACATATGACGTTTTTATACAGTAAGACAGTTGTGATTATTTTTGTATTCGTTTATTCAAAACCTTTAACTATAAAGTCCCTTTTCCTCTGGAAACTGTCTCCTAATGACTTACATACACAACACATGCAGTTAAAGGTCTAAATACTAGCTTTGTTATACACTGTAATACACTGGTCTCTCACCAAGACACCTGCCCTGTTCTCCTCACACCACAAATGACCGTTGTTCTGTGTAACCCTGGCATGTCCGCTCTCTTGGCCACATCGCAGGCTCATAATTATATGGCTGAGGTCCGTCATACGAGTAAACATTTAGGCTACAATTGCCTCAGCGTCCGAACTGTCATTGCGATCCATTGCTTTCCTATTGTTTACTTTGACCGCACTCCCTCACGTTACGTCACTTCCGGTTTGGTGGTTTTCAAATGCGAAACTAACATTTTTACACAAAAATGTCTCTAGAAGCCTAAATAGCGTTTTATACATATGTTTATATTTAAATCTAGTTCCTAAATAATTTTTCTATACATTGGCTCATGCAACATGGCCTTTAACACTAATTCCAAAAAAGGGTGATCTTGGGTGTCTAAAGAACTGGCGTCCAGTATCATTGATCTGTGCTGATTTTAAGATATTGTCAAAAGCATTGACTAATCGACTTAAAAAATGTATGGCATCAGTCATTCATCAAGATCAAACATTTTGTGTTCCTAAAAGGTTGATTTAGATCTCTTTTTGTTTGATACTATAGCCTAACTGTTGCAAAAATGCATAATTTGGATATTGGTTTTCTTTCACTAGACCAAGAAAAGGCGTTTGACAGGGTGGACCATCAATATTTATTTAAGACCCTGGAAGTTTTTGGTTTTGGTCCTTATTTTGTTTCTCTCATTAAATGTTATAATGAAATTTACAGCATGTTAAGGCTTAATGGTGCCCTAACTAGGCCTTTTTCTGTAACCAGGGGAATAAGGCAGGGGTGCCCTTTTTCAGGTCTCCTGTATGCAATATCTATTGAGCCTCTTCTAGTTTCATTTAAGAGGCAACTACATGATGTTAATATTACCATTTTCCGTGTAGATCCAATTAAACTTACAGCTTACACAGGTGACATAACAGTAGTTATAAAAGACTCAGAAGATGTTTCAAGATTGATCTCTTCTTTAGATAGATTTTGAAAAGCTTCATCTGCGTGTATCAACTGGGGGAAATGTGCATCCTTGCTGTTGGGAGAATGGCAGGGTGGAGGACCTCCCCAGCTGCCACAGCAATGTAGATGGGCCCGAGATGGCTTTAGAGTCCTTGGTCTCTATTTTGGGACTAATATTTAGGGCTATTTGAGGCTATTTGATCAGGTGATTCTTTGAATTCAGAAGTGGCAATGGATTCTTCCACAACTCTCTTACAGAGGGATATGTTTGGTTATAAACAACTTGGCAGCTTCAATGCTATGGCATAAATGTACTGTGTTGGATCCTCCCAAAGAATTACTTATTGGTGTCCAAAAAGCATTTGATTTTTTTGGGATGGTTGCCATTGGCTTCCTCCAGGTGTCCTTTATCTCCCTGTGGCAGAGGGTGGGCAGGGATTAATATAATAAATCTAGGATTATGGCAATGAGATTGCATACACTGCAAAAACTCCTGTACTGTTCAGACCATGTGCCTGGGGTTGTTATTGGTCTGCATATACTCAAGAGTCTTGGAGGAATTGGTCTTGACAAGCAGTTGTTCCTAATGCAGAATTTTTTCCCTTTCAGTTTTTATGGATCAGTGATTAAATCATGGGATTGTTTTAAACTGCTAAGAAAAGCGGATGAGCATTATGGTATTGCAGAACCTCTTTTTTTTTAATCCTGTTTTTGAAGTGCCATCTAATATGTCCTCATCTTTAACCACCAAATTTTTGAATGCTGGCATTTCGAAAGTTATGGACTTGATTGATTTAACAAAAGGCCAATGGCGAACTGAACATGAACTTCTTTTGAAGTTGACTTCTTTTTATAAATAATGTTCTTCTGAATGGGTTTAGTCCTCAGACATTTCCTGAATTAAAGGTGGTTCTTAAAGATTAGGAATCAGTTGATGATACAAGCCTAACAAACTTAATGAAAGGTTACATGGATTTGGTATTTTGTTGTATTGAGAATTTTTTTTATATCATATTTGTGTGAAGTCTGTACATCTTGGACAGTTGAAACAAAGACGGGACACTAAATGGAGGACTTTCTATTTCTGATGAGGTATATCCATCCTGGAGATTACTGTACAAACACCCTATCTATAAGAGATGTGGGCACCTTCAGTGGAGGATGTTGCATTGTATTATTGCCTTATTTAAAAGCTTAATGAGACTGTTTTACCGATATGTCCTTTTTGTAATGGAATTGACACTGTTTTTCATATGTTTTGTGAGTGTCTTAGACTCTGTTCATTGTTTGAATTGTTGGGAGAAATCATTGTAAAATTTGGTTTCTCGTATACCAATAGTCTATTTATATTGGGTTGCTGATATAGGAAGTATTGGCAGCAACAGTTTACACTTGCCAATTTTTTAATAGGACAAGCTAAACTAGCAATTTTTTAGACACATCAGTGCAAAAATGCTGGAGAGGATGTAAGCATGGTGCTGCCCCTTTTTAAGTGTTTGGTGAAGTCAAAAGTGGTCATTGAATATACCTATTATTGGCACCCTAATAATGTCTCTTATTTTGAATAGATGGGGTGTTGGAGCGGTTTTGGTGACTTAAAGTGAATCAGGGAATCTGGTATTTAATTGGTGATAAGAATTGTAATTGTTTATTTTGGTTTGATATCCTAGTGTTTTGTAAATTAAAGTGTGTTTAAAAGTCAAAAGTCTTGTTGTTTCTCCTTTGGTCGCACTCATGGAGGACCGAGTGAAAGCAGCAACCGAAATAGGCATCCCGGCAATGCAACTCGGCGTGCACAGCGAGGTGGATTTAACCAGCGGTTGTTGCCAGCTCCTTTTCGGAAGCCCGGAATGTTGTCCGTTGCTCTGATTGGTTGTTGGTCTATCCAATTGAGTGCAGAGGCATTTTCTTTCCTGGTTCGGTTAAAACACCCCATAATCACAGCCCAATGGATTAGTATTAGACTCACATTCTGACTAGAATATAAGTATGTCGACGTCAGGCTTGGGTGATAATATAGTTTACAAATTGTGACGATATATTGCAGTTTAATCAAATAAATTTTTTTGTTAAACAGTTTATTGACAAAACTTGTCATGTGTCAGGGATTTCAAAAAATGTCTTTACACTGTTGTTTTGGACTAAAACTTTTGGTGTGTCAAGTTCAAACTGAAATGACTCATGACAAGTGAGATTTTGTCTCATTCTTTGCTTTCAAAAACAACCACTTTCAATACATGTTAAAGATTTCTTATAATTGTGCACAAGGCTGCAGTAATCTACTCCTAATAGTTTGTAATGAGTCGAATCTTCTGTTTAGAATAACCAATATCTAGCTGACACTGGATTATGCTGGTTATCAAAACCTGACATCAGCGAATCTTCAGTAATCATGTCTTAAAAGCCTAGTTCCAAAGTCCTGATCGTGTAATATTAATGTGGTGTAAACTTTGCCCTGAGCTCGGGTCATTGATACACTGTTGATATTCAGCATGTAAGAGCTTTTCTTATATCACTGCTTGAAGGGTTGTAAAAGTAAGACATGGCATTTTTATGCATGGTCTTCTAAATACGAATTTTGTAATTGTTTTGGAGCACACTAGCTTATAGATAACTGTAAGTCTAACATATTCATACTAAAAGCCCAAAAACTTTAAATATGGCAATATTTGAGGGACCAACCATTTGGGTGTCCGAAACCATTGTGGACGTTATTGAGTGCACTTATTCAATCTCATGTTCAATCCCACTACTGGAACTGTGTTCTAGAAATAAAGGGTAGGCAGGCATAGATTCATAGGCATAAGGTACTGTATTACATACAACAATGCAACAATAATAAAACAATGCATTGACATTAACTGGCATTTTTATGCATGTCTTCATATGATTAAAAGGGAAAGTCTGGGAAAGTAGATGATTGACTAACTGAGCATCTCTGTGAGATCATTTTGCTTAAAAATAGTGCTTGAGGGTAGCCTGGCTAAGGTCAGACCTAGTCTCATTGAGACGTGGGTCTGGGAACCACATGTTCATTTTATCGTATTTGAGGCGTGGTTTACGAATGCCCAGAGCCGTTTATTGGGTGCTACGAATGTCTATCAAATGCACCTGTACGTAGATCATAGCCAATCGTTTAAATTATACCAGATGGCGTATGTAGAGCGACAGAAAGGTTGCTCTTTTTTCAAAATAAACTTGCGTTCTAAACTACTTAGATCAATATCTAAGGCTGCATCGAAAGGTAACTTCGCATCTGCTGCCATGTTGGATCCATAGATATAAACAAACTGCTTCGGTGTGTTGCATAGACGTCATCGTCTTGCTGCTCCCTCCCCGTTCTGTGATTGGTTCCCTATCTGAGGAGCAAATCTGGTCCATGGAATCCAGGCTGCCTAGCTGCCTAATAAAATCCCGCTGCGCGCAAGGCAGCATGGGGGAACCCAGGCTAGCTTGAGGGCAGATTACCAGAAATGGGTTTACCACAGTCCTGAACCATAAACAATTACAGCATGAGAGAAGTTGACCTGAAAAGAAAACTGTCCATAAAAGAATACAATGTAATGAGAATGCAACATATTAAGCTTGTCATTTATTGCATCTCTACAACAACACATAAAATCATGCTTTTGTAACTTGAGTAAAAAAAATGTTTAAGCGTAAAGCTACGGTCACGCTATACTTTGAGCACTTCTGACACTGCAATGAATGAGATAGGATGTCACGCTCTGTGGTGCCTTTTGTAAAGGCATAAATTCAACAACAAAAAATAAATAAATACAAGATGTAAAAACACACAATCTACTCCACTTTCCTGCAATGTAGAAACGTTCTAATTCAGCTTACACCACGTTTACTCTAGACGCAAGCGACATGAAGTGGCAAAAGCAAATACAACCAATTATAATCAGTGATGCTGTCTACACTGGATCTGGCGCGACAACAAATACCGAAACTAAACTGATGCCCCATTCTATTTCTGATGCACTTTAAGCGATTGCACAGCTTCTGACACAAAGAACAAATGGATTTGCAATGGCTGCTTTGTCTCGTCCAGTGTAGACAGCCTCAAGCTGACTCAACAACTTTTGCGTCCTGTGTAGACAGAGAGTTAGAGATCACGCTGAGATGTCTGGTTCTTCTTTTGGTCACACATATTCATGCAGGTCAGAGTTCACCAAATTTGAATTTTGGAAGGCAGCCTAAATGCAAAACGTTTCGCACAAGAGTGCATTTCCAGTCTTTTGCATTCACAATCACATGGGTATGAATAGTAGTCAATGGAAAGAAATTGGTGTCATTCGTCCCTGTGTGGTATTGCATTTAGCAGGTTTAGGTGTCTAGTTTGTAATAAAATGAAGGACTTAATTGAAAATAAACCCATTTATCTAATGGAGTAAAAGGACAAAATCTCCACATACCATATGTTCTTTTCAGATTGTTTTCTTAGTGTACGCGCTTGTAAAATCAAGCAAATAATGTTTTCATAAATGTAGTGTATAAAAGAAAACTAAAAACTTCATTAATATACAATATTAGAAAAAAAAATTTAAAACACTTTTTAATTGTAAACATCTTTTCATTTACCATATTAGGCAGTTAACAGGAAAAAGTAGTACTCTATTTACTCTTTAAATTCCCCCAATGGAATAAATGAATTCATCCTTTTCTAATAGTCACATCATTTTGGGACTTCACCAAATGGATCGTGTTTGTGATTTTATTGACTTGATCTCAACGTTAGGTAATGAACTGGCCATTTTCTGTGGCAGTTACCTAAAAACTGGCTAGTTTGTTATAAAAAAAAACTCACTATCCAGCATAAAGGTGATACAGAGATGATTATAGTCAATGTAATGTATATTTGTAACAAAATTAACGAAGATTTGCATCTTTATTCTTATGTGAATTTAAAAAAATAAAGATTTTTACTGCTCTATTTAACATAATAATAACAGAACACGATAAGGTACCATTATTAAGTTGTGATGAAGTTTGTTTAGTCATGCTAGTTGAAATCAAGCCCCCTCATCAGACAACATAACCATGCCAACCCGTTCCCAGCATTGCAGGATTTAATGAAGTGTTAAGATGTGACCGTTTAATCGTTAACCCAAAACAGATGTTCACAATGACTCCTTAATTCTCCTCCATCATACCACTTTATTTTATGCCTAGACAAAGTGCTTATATATGTTTGGTGACACTTTATTTTAAGGTGTCCTTTTTACAGTATAATCATACATGTAAGTATTGAGTAATATTAACAACACATACTTACTATAGAGTTAGGATTATTGATAGTTGCATGTAATTATGATTAGTTTGCTGTTATTACAATACTAAGTACATGTAACATTTATAACAATGTTATACATGTGAATGTTATGGTTCCTTCCTTCAGGGTTCGTACAAGGTGCTTAAAGTGCTTGAATTTGACTTTTTGGAATGTAAATCCTTGAAAACAGCCATAGTTTTGAAGAGGATAAAATATACAGTTTAATTGTTTGACGCAAAATTAATGCTGCAGTCAGCCTGAGATATAGAGCTATTTCACATGGCTATGAACATGATATTACGTTTAGGATAAGTATATAATACAACTTTCATTCTTCAGGTCAATCATATATTCATGGAAAAAAATCAGTTTCAATATCCTTTCAATGGTTTCAATGGATTTCCCATGCCTGTCAGCGCTGGTCAATGGATTGATGACTATGAAGTGAAACATCAGATCCCATATGTAATTTGATAAAAAATAAAAATAAAAAAAAATAAAGTTTTGTTTGATAAGTGCTGATTGAAGTCCTTGAAATCCAAAAAAGTAGTGCTTGAAATTTGTTTTACAGAATCTGTACGAACCCTGTTCCTTATATCTTGTCACTGATACATGGATTCATCTAAAGCCCTATTCGCACGGGATTAGTACTATCTGTGGACCTTGTGTGATTTAGAAATTACCCCCCCACATCTGAATTTCGTGTGGCGCATTCGCACGGGATAACCGAAGCCTGTGATTATACTCAAATTTACTGACTTTTCTCCCGGATGACGTCGAGGCTATTGCTTGGAAATGTCTTGCCGTTATTATAGGTCTATCTGTATGATATATCATAAACAGAAGAATGTTCCCTACCGCATGCTGCTATACCATTCATCTCCATATAATCATTATTTTTGTTTTTGCTCTTCTGATGATTTTCAGCTTTCTCTTTCTGCAAATTGTATAGTTGTATGGTGTATAGCGATATGACCCAGCACCCAAAATACTATCAAAACACTCCAGCGCAGCCTCCATTCTTCGCGAAAGATGGATAAAAAGGCGCGCATGAAACAAAAACCTTGAAAAAATTATATACGATCCGCCAAATCACAGAGATGCCGATTCGCACGGGACTAATATTCCCACAGGACCTCGGTGTTCGGCGAAATATGGTAGGTAATTTGCGGGGGAATTATTACTTTACAAATTACAGACATGACCGATTCGCACGGGATTAAGATCACAGACAACCTCCGCAATTATTACAAATGACTAGAGGTCACCATATAGTACTAATCCCGTGCGAATAGGGCTTAAGACAAAGCTAATGATTAGGATCTCAAAGGTTTGGTTCCTGTAATACAGAGCTTAATGTGCTCCCTGTTTGCATTCCCAGGCCGCCATGCAGACATATGACAACAAAGGACAGGAAGTCTTCACCAACGGCAGCGCGGGCCACATGAACGGCAAAGACCTAACCAAGATGAGAGAAGTGGCCTTTGAGAAGAACCCCTCTGAACCACTGGTATTATACCTTTTATTTTCATGCGTTTCATGTCTTTTGTATTTACAAAATTAAACTCATTCAACTTTTAATTCTCTTCAAAGCAATAATTCACAGATTCATTCTGTTATTATTTACTTGTGTTGTTCTATGTTTGTATGCTGTAATTTCTTCAATGGACAAGGAGTATTTTAAGAAGATCTTATCCATTCTATTACAGTTCATACTGACCATGAAATGAAAAGCAGTTTTGAAGTCTCTAAACAGCAGAAGTGTAATATTGTGTTCTGTGTCTATTCAGGGTGTAACTCTTAAGCTGAATGAAAAGCAGAGGTGTACAGTGGCCAGAATATTGCATGGAGGGATGATACACAGACAAGGTACAATGCATTCTTGGTTTGTTTGTGAACAAGTATGCAGTTTCCATAACTGTACATTCACACTGCCGCCGACTTGAGCTGCAAAAAAAGCTCTGGCCGCCCTGTCAAGGTCGCTTGTCAAAAAGTACGGGGAAGCTTGTTGACTCTTTGGCCGCTCTGACGTAGCAGGGAGAAGAGAAGTGTCACAACATGAAATGTAGGCTAATAAACAGAAAAAACAAGCAATACATTAAAGAAACCTTTTATAATGATGTTTTGGTCACATTTGGTCGGGGGAAAAAAAAGTATAATTAGCTATTATTATTATTATTATTTGCATTAGTGCAATTGGTCAAATCGTGTTACCGTAAGCAAATGATTTGCATTCCCGCTTAAAACGAGCGTTCGTAAATATTTAAAAGAAAAGTTGCGCTCATTCTCAAATGTGTATCACTGGATCATCATGGATAATCGCGAAGTTGTTGTGTTTGGTGCTGCTTTATTGTATTTGCGGATAAGACGTCAGACTCTGAGATTTTGGGTTCGTTCATGACACCCTCCAGGACCGTTATCAATTGGGAGAGTATCACGGCTGGTGCAGCAGCTGCGGCTAATGTTTTAATCGGAACTAATATTTTGGTAGGAACGAAAGTCGTATGTTTCTCCAGAATCAGCCAGCGTGAAGCACGTCTGTATTCCGATTGGTTGCTGCGTTTTGCCGCTGCTTGCCGGTGAACCGCGTCATAGCTCATTACCATAAAGTTGAGCTACTTTCAACTTTCTGATTGACGCTCAAAACACCCAAAACGCGACGCCGAGGGATTTGACGCTCCTTGCAGCTGAGAGAATGAATGACTTCCGGTAGCTTTGGAAGCTCAAGTCGGCGGCGGTGTGAACGTACAGTAAGGGATGTCCGGAGCCGATCTCAAGGAACGGTATTGGTTCGATTAAGCTTTTTTTTTTTTTACTGATCGTATAGACTATCCTAAGCCTGATCCATTATTTTATGTCAGCTGTTACGCAGGTGTCGTGCAGTAGGTGGCGGTATGAACCTTCAAGTGAATTTGAATTTTCCAACTGCTGTTAAAAGGAAAAGAAGCAGCTCAATTGAACCAATGAGGTCTGTTCTAGCGCGTCAGAAACTTATCAACGCTTCCCCGCGACTTTTAGCACTAAAATAGCTTCGCTACGGAATCACTAAGTTATATTTCCAACGAGGGGGTAACATCAGTGGTTTTGAAGTAATTAAACTCACAGCTTCATTGTTTATAGAGAGAGATTCTGAACAGACACTGGTAATTCACACATGCATCTGTCAGCTCTCTCTCTCTCTCTCTTGATAAAGAATTCAAATAAATGCTATAATTCATTAATTTAAATAAATGTAATCTTACTCACTCAGGGAATTATGAGGCAGCCGCCTCCATCAAATTTCGTGCCGCCTCTGCCTCTCGACAAAACTCATATACACTCATATACAGTGCTCATATACACTTTTTCTACCGTGACCGTTCTGTTGCGGTTCCCGCTTGTGTCCATTCTCAAACCGTATAGTTTGCCGATAGTGCTGCACGGATCATAATCCGCGGGTCGAGCGGGCCAAGCGAGGCCATCCAATCGAGGGTGGATGACAGATAAATCATTATAATGTGTTGAGTGTAATACAGACACTGTAAAACGCAATGAACCTGTGTCACTCTTTTACTTTCGTTTTCAACAACATAATTCTCCTCAGGGAAAACCAATCATGGAAAACATATCAGGGCTCGACATTAACGCTTGTCCGGGACACGTGTGTTTTTTTGGTATTGGCAGATACTCAATATTCAATGACTCGGATCAGATCGGGGGCACAAAAAACTTGATCCGGACATCCCTAGTTTCCATAGAGCTCAATGGAAAACTGCTTAACTCTCTCTATTTTTTAAAACAGGTTCTTTACATGAAGGCGATGAAATCGCAGAGATCAATGGGAAAAGTGTTGCTAATGAAAGTGTAGACCAACTGCAGAAGATTCTGGTGGGTTGTTGTGTCTGCACAATGAAAAAGAAGTACACTTTAACATAAACTTTTAAAAAGTGTGCTTCTTACAGAAATAACACTTTAAAAAAGAAAATGCTAAAGTGGAAACTGAATGTAATGTCTTAGTACACTTAATTGCATGTTATTGTAACTTTAAAGTAAAATCTAATTTGATATAAAAATACAAGTGTACCTGAGTGTGTTAAGAAACTTAATCAGTGGCCTTTTATTTGATTAATAATATGTTATCGGCAAGTACAGTTAAAAAAATATATAAATATATATTATATATATACATACACACATTACTGTATACATAAATAAGAAAGACATGTTTTTGGCATTACGCTAATAGAAATTAGCTGTGAAACTGAGCAAAGAAAGTGTCAATGTAAATTGCTACTGTCTGTTAGTAACTTTTTGTGTAAATACTTTATTAAAAGATTAACTTTAAATTGTGATTTGCCTGCTGCTTGTCTAGCTACAGTTTCAACGCAGTTTCCGCAACACTGGCACATTTTGAGCAGGTTTTAAGAAGAATTGACACTCAGAGAGGATATTTGTGATTATGTTACTCTTTATGTTATGTTGTTGGATGCTTTTTAACATTACAGAAAGACACAAGCGGTGTTGTCACATTGAAAATCATCCCCAATCAGCAAAGTCGCCATTTGGCATGTGAGGTGAGTAAAACAGCAGCTAAATCAATCTCACATCGTACCTTTTTCTTGCTTCATTTTATTATTATTTTTTTATGGTCACAATCTACTCATCTCGCTTTACACTTTGATCTGTAAATATGCGCTCAAATGTGATTTGATCACTTCTTTCTTTGTCTATTCTGTATCCTTGATTAAATTAAGGTGTGGGGTTTATCATGGGAATGGGAAACCAATGAAAGACACAGGTGACTATTTAAGCATCAATAGAAGATAACTGTACACTTACTTTTCTCATTAGATGAAGTAACTTCAAACCCTCTTCTGCCATCTTCTGGTCACACAGCGTCAAACGGCACTGCGGTTGATTGTGAAACATTGTTTGACGTTGTGATGAGCTATGGCAGTATTCTAAATCCTCTTTCACCATATACAAGTAACCATTGTGCTACGTTTAAGTCTGAACATCTAGTTCCATCTAGAGTTTTGCTTATCTGTTTTAGACTGTATTGGCGCTAGCTGTAGATATTGTCACTAAAATCTATCTATCTATCTATCTATCTATCTATCTATCTATCTATCTATCTATCTATCTATCTATCTATCTATCTATCTATCTATCTATCTATCTATCTATCTGTGTCTCTATCTGTCTATATGTCTGTCTGCTTTCTGTCTATCTGTATCTGTACCTTATATATAAAATCAGCATATTAGAATGATTTCTAAAGGATCATGTGACAATGAAGACTGGAGTAAATCACAGGCATAAATGACAAAATATATTAAAATAGAAAACAGTTATTTTAAATTGTAATAACAGTTGCGTATTGTAACAATATTGCTATTTTACTGTATTTTTTATCAAATAAAAAAAATCTGAATTATTCCAATCTTTTGACCGGTGGTTTATGACAATTAAATTAAAAGAATAGTTTAAGCAAAAATAAATGCATTACATAAGGGGAAACTTATTTATTTATTTATTTTCAACTTTTATTTAAATGAATTATACAACAGGATGATGTTTATATACACAACATGATGCACACAAGTAGGACATGTTCCTGGATTCGTTGACCCTGGAGAAACCGACCACTAAAATTGGAAGGCTCTGATTGGCCAAATCATCTTTATGAAGTACTCGTGATGGTTTTATGAGAGAGTAATGTTTTCCGGATAATGTTTTTGCAGATGTATATGAGAGCACAGTTTGACTATGACCCTGCCAAAGATGACCTGATCCCGTGCAAAGAAGCTGGCCTGAAATTCCAAACGGGTGACATCATTCATATCATCAATAAGAAAGATCCAAACTGGTGGCAAGGAAATGTGGACAGCTCCTCCACAGACTTTGCAGGACTCATCCCTTCTCCAGAACTTCAGGAATGGTGTGTTCTGACCTGCATTCTTTTCCCGTACTTGATGACAGCAAGTAATTAGAGATGTACATTTTAGATGTCCCTCTCTTTCACAAGCTAAACATTTCTGATGTGTCTTCAGGCGAGTAGCAAGCAAAAGCAAGGCGACACGGGAAGCCGGACAGTCCTGCAGTCCTTTTGGCAAGAAGAAGAAATGCAAAGACAAATACCTGGCCAAACACAGCTCGAGTTAGTGAAGCTCTCCTCTTTAGAATTTCTAAGGCTTGTTTCACATCATTATTTTGAGAAAATGCTTGTATAACACTCTTTTGAAAAATAGGCTTTTATAAAGCAATATAAAATTCTACTTACCCATTGTTTGAAAATGCACGTTCTGTGCTGCACTAAATACAGCTGATTTAAGCCGTTGAGAATCTGCACTTTATATTTGTGTTCCATTCCATGTAGATTAATATATTTTTTGGATATAAAGGTGACAGACACCTCTACTAATTTAAATTTAATTTCACAATGATGAGTTATTCTTCAATGCCAACATGCAAACAACATGAGTCTGGTCTTATAGAAACAGGCCTTAGACGGATGCTCTTGTCAAGCATTAACTGATGATTTTTTTCTTCCTTAGTCTTTGACCAGCTTGATGTAATATCCTATGAAGAAGTGGTCAGACTTCCTGCATTCACCCGAAAAACTCTGGTTCTGATCGGTAAGCATCATCATACCCTATTAACGCTAAATATTGTGGCTCAGTCAACTTTGACACAGCTTAGACCAGCAGGGAACTCTTGGGAATGGAGGATTTATGTGTCACATCGTGGTTGCAGCAGGGTAGAATAAACATGGGTATATTTGTGGCAATAGCCAACAAAACACTGTATGGGTCAAAATTATAGATTTTTCTTTTATGCCAAAAATCATTAGGATATTAAGTAAAGATCATGATCCATGTAGGTTTTTAGTACATTTCCTATAGCCTGGATGCCAGCCCGAACCCCGCCCACAAAATTTTTTTGGTCGGGAAGTTCGGTCTGGACTCGATCCATTGAGGAGTAATTATGATCAGTTCAGAAATGGTCGGGCCAATCAAATTGCCAGGGCGGGCTTTATACGATGATGGACAGATGATCTGCAGTTACGTAATCATCACGTCATCAAAGAGTGCTTGGTTTGAACTGGTTTACAACAAAGATGACTGCAGCTGGAGAATTGTGATGTATAGATTCCGCTATCGCATCTGTTGTAGAAGAAATCGACAGCGCATTAATTTTAAAAGATGAACAGAGAACTGCAATCAGGGCATTTGTCGATCGTCAATATGTGTTTGCCGTCCTTCCCTTAGACATCATGTCTGTGGTCCTTCCTACAGGATTCGATACAACTATGAGTCGTTCAACATACGTCACTTACTGCGTTGCTCTGATTGGTTGTAGGTCTATCCAATTGAGTGCAGAGTTTTTTTTTTACCTGGTTCGGTTAAGACACGCCTCATAATCAAAGCCCTATGGAGCAGTGTTCAGACTCACATTCTGAATAGAATATGAGTATGACGAAGTCAGGCTACATTTCCTACCTTAAATATATCAAAAATTTATTTTTGTAAGTGGATGCAGCACAATCGCCAACAGAAATTGAAACTTTTAAAGGCGATTTTCTCAATAATTAGATTTTTTTTAACCCTTAGATTCCCAATTTTAAATAGTTGTATCTCGGCCCAATATTGTCCTATCAGAATCTTTATATATATATATATATATATAATTTAGTTTCTGTATTTATTAAAAGTAACATTTTAATGACAGTATATTGAACAAAAATAAATTATTTTATCAAAATAAACAAAAATAGTACAAACTTTGCTGAAGTGATTGTTTTGAAAAAGTATTAAAGGGACAATATGCAATTTTTTTCGCTAACCTCTTACAATAACAAAGGGGTAGGTTTATGACGCAGTGATAAGCTGAATGATGGGACTTGCTGTCAAGCTGATGGATCTAATAATGTTTATGGATGAGTGAAAACATTCATGTTTTTGCGATTGTTAATAAGAGACATATATCACACGCGAGTCCCGCGGATATAAAGGAATGAGGACATTTCATTCTACCTAATACACGCAAGTGCTGTATTACTACTCAAAGGTCAGTTTATTAGACGAATTAAACTTGTGAGGGAACGCAGTGCTGTTCCACTTGGTCTAACGTTAACTGTTACACTATACTAAACAGCATTATGATGTTATTCTATGTGTTAGTTTGTTTGCTATATGAAACTATCAGTAACGTTAAGCTAGATCAACATAGAATAACATACTGATCATATTCTAACATTTCATCATGTTGAGCTATATAACATTGATTTGTTTTATGCACATTTGCTCACCTGTCTAATAAAGTATGTGGAAGAGCGGTGTCGCTGTCAAATCGTGACTCGTGAAGCTCTGTCAAGTCCAAGTTAGTCACAGACGTGGAGCTCTCGGCATCTCGGAAGATGTTGATCTTCGTTTTAGTCCTCTTTTTGTCTCAAAGTCTGCTTGCCATGGTCCATAATGTGTGACCAAAACAACAACAGCGTGAGCGTCCTGCTAGGCATAACACAGTTGTCCACGTCTGTCGCCGTGGTTACTATGGCGGCACGAGCGGAAACCATAGACGGCGGAAACTGAGGGTAACGCGGATATGACGCCATTGACTGGCGACTCCCAGCTCACACGCCCCGTTTCCTCGGTTAAAATCGCAATTTTCTCACGATTTAAAAATAGTTGGAAACATTTAGAATATTGTAAGTTATCAACTTAACAAAATATATAACACTGGCCTTGTGATTTTAGGATATTTTAATGCAAAAATTTTACATATTGTACCTTTAACTTAGAATTATTAAAAACATATTATTTAGCCAAAGTATTTGTATCAATACTGTGTGCCTTTTGCCCATGCTGGTTTTACCCTGTGTGTCTGTGGGGCAAAAGGTCCACCTCACCACCTCATACACTTATCAGATTTTTAACAAAATCAACCACTTTTATGGTTTATTTTCACACAAAATCTGTTGCTCCATCAATGTCCAATACAAACATATTTTTGTTTTCTGCAATCATACACTATGGGAGAAGTGAAAAACACATTTTTCTTAAGATGTGCCTTTAGCCTCTTTGTACCCTACTCCAAATAAAGTTGAATTATTTATATCAGGAAGTCTCAATTGATATGTCAGTAAATATCTAAATGGATTTGTAGTATACTATTATAAATATAAATACATTTTGGCATTGGTTTTTTTATTAGGGTAAATTACCATGTAGATCCACAAAAATGAGCTTAATATTTTAAAATGTGCAGCTACGTTAACAGGCTAAAATAGTGTTATTTAATGCTTTGCTCTTGTTTAAAGGTGCACCTGGAGTTGGAAGGAGCCATATTAAAAACTCACTGCTGACCAAATATCCTGAGAAGTTTGCCTACCCAGCACCACGTATGTACAATCCAGCTGCATCCCTTCTGGTTTGAATTTCTTAAAGGGTACCCCGACTAGTGTGGCATGTTGGCCTTATAAGATGAACGTGGTATAAAAGGTGATACAAAAACACTCCAAATGTTTTTGGTTTTATTAAAAAAAGACGAAAATCCGATCACTCGTAGGCCGCCATAGTTATTTACGTCTCAATGCATTCTGGGTAGTGACGTGTAAAGGTTGTAGCCAGAGCCGCTCTGGTTGTAGCTAGCAAAGTTTTGACAGTAGCGAGATGAACACGTCTGCCGTTCAGCCTTTTCAGTTTGAACCCGAGCGCACCGTAGGCTTAAATCAGGAGAATAACGCGGAAAATGATAGGCCTACTCAAGAGTTACATGAAAATGAAGATTATCAGAGAGTTGAAGAAGCGAGAGTGGGGCAAAATAGATGGTGTCTGCCGCAGTTTGCCAATGCCAAGCGAGAACGAGAGCGTTTGCTGTAAAGAGCTCCACTTTTTGTCAGCAGCTGTCCTGGGTAGGCTAAGTATAGATCAGACGATCGTACTATCGGTATAAATAATGTAATAAGTCATCTACCGCCGTCGTTTGCTTTATTTTCCCTAAGCAGTCACTATGTTGAACGCATAGAAATACCCTCTCGAACTTGTTCAAAATCCTGCTGCGCCACAGAGCACCGTTTACATAGTTTTATATAAAATTTACATTTATTTGTCTCAAGTCGTTGTTAATGTATATACTGACTTCACCCTGCGCAGCAATATACATTTAGTTTTACATTAATTTACAGAAATCAGCTGGTTGAATGAAAATTGCTGATGTTACCGGATTTCCAGGTGATATTCTCAATTCATTCAATTAAAGGACGCTCTGAGGTAAAGTGAATTCAGACAGCAGACTCATAAGCAATGATTGTATTTAATTATACAGTACAATCATAACATAGTACAGACATGATCTTAATTCCATGATGTCCTTAAACATAACAATATTGCTGGCCATAAACTGACAAAGTGCGCGTCCGGTGTGCGATACCTCGAGTTGTCATAGACGCGGAGCGGCGCTTCTCGTCCGGACCGGTGTGCAACCCCCTTTACACTGAACAAAGTCAACACTATTCTGCTCATCTACCTCATGTACATTTTCAATCTTACAATTACAATATTAATAATAATTACCATTGCACTAAATTGCCGTGCACTACATAGGCCTATTTAAAATCTTAAATCTAAGACTATAACGTTACTGACTATACTGAGCTCTTTACAGCAAACGCGGTCGTTCTCGCTTGGCATTGGCAAGCAGTTGCCGCACAGACACCGCGTTATTCTCCTGATTTAAGCCTACGGTGCGCTCGGGTTCAAACTGAAAAGGCTGAACGGCAGACGTGTTCATCTCACTACTGTCAAAACGTAGCTAGCTAGCCGGTACGTTGGAAAAACAATAAACGAAGCGGCTACAGCGGCTAGGCTCAACCGACTACAACCTTTACACGTCACTACCCAGAATGCATTGAGACGTAAACAACTATGGCGGCCTACGAGTGAACGGATTTTCGTCTTTTTTTAATAAAACCAAAAACATTTGGAGTGTTTTTGTATCACCTTTTTATAGCTGATGCCCACGTTCATCTTATAAGGCCAACATGCCACACTAGTCGGGGTACCCTTTAACTCCGAAGTCTTCCATCTGCATTTAGGAATTTTAAACAGTGTTTAGGAATGTTTAAAGGGTCATGAAACCCCCCTCTTTCAGCTCAAGTCTAGCTCACAATCTTTTTGAAAAATGCAACTTAAATGGGCGTGGACGGCTGTGAGAAGAAGTGAGGGAGTGGGTGTGTCTGGCCACCACTGTCATTGCCAGTGGCCGATGCATCGACTGTCACTAAAAAGCAGTGATAAAAACGTGAGGAAATGCTAGATTTTTTTTAATGTCATTATAAAATATATAGTTGTTTATATAGATACTATAAATGCATATATTTGAAAATAATTAATTTTCCTCTTAAAAAAACGCTCCGTGCATAACCTAGATCTACGCGCCCCCTGAACCCCCATAATAAAGATCGCTCTTTGGAGCTGGAAGACTTCTCATTTTAGACACACACACACACATACCTCTGAATTGATAGAAAAGTCCTCGGGACTTGGTTCCGCATCACTCGCAAGACGCAAACTGCATTGGTTGTCTTGTCAACAAGGCGAAATCCACCATTCTCCAGTTCTCGAAGCTAATGTTTGCGGCACACATAGTTTAGATGTGTCCGTGGTTGATGGCAAACCAACCGCCCAGAGCTAGAGTCTAGCCCTGGAAGCATCGCGGGGAAACATATTCAACCCACTTGGACTTTTGCACAAACAAACACTTGTAGCGTCCCATATTTGTCTCTCTCATCTACTTCGCGATATCACAGTTTGACATGTCATGCAACTTGGAAAGATCCACGTGGTGTCATGAATAATTAAGAGACAGTGTCTTCTCATAGGATATGAAAACTCAGTCTCATTAATAATTATGAGACACCGATGAGTCATCAACGCACTATACTGTGCACTGCCACGTCACAGCCTGTGATGAAGATTTTAAACCCGGAAGACGAAAAAAGCGGAAGAAAACAAAAATTTAACCATTTGAATCATACTATTAAATCTAACAGATGCTAACATTGTCTTCAATGGTGTTCAACACACATACCTCTGTTAAAATCTCAGAAAATTTGGTTTGCGGTTTCATGACCCTTTAAACAGAGCAAAACAATTATATACCATCGCAAATCCATGTATGGATCCCCTGGTGAAAAATCCAGTGTTGGTGTTCACCAGCATACGGTATGTTTGCATACTTGGACCAGCATGAGCATTATACCAACTCTAACAAGCCTGGACCAACATGGATTTCACACTGGTTTATTTTGGAATTTTCAGCACGGTAGTTCACCTAAAAAGGTTTTATTTATTACTCACCCTCACGTTGTTCCAAAGCTGTTAATGGCATTAATGACGTCAAGTTGACATGCCACACCATTTTTATTGTTTATGTACTTCAAGTGAAACCGCAAAACAAATGGATACCAGGTCATTTTTTGAACAAAATCTAGCCAAAACAAAGCCATGATTATGTACGTAATAGGTAGGTGTTTTCTGGGCCCCAGCAATCTTTTCAGGTTCATTTCACTCAACCAATTTCTTCGTCAAGGTCAGTCACAAGTAAAAATGAACACACTGGAGAGTTACTATATAGTTTAAATTCTATTCAAGTTGTTAGTCAATGGTTACCGCCAACTGTCTGGTTTGCAACATTCTTCGAAATATCTTCTTTAGTGTTTAACAGAAAAAAAAGAAAAAAAAACCTCATACAGGTTTGTAGGGTGAGTAAATGATGACTGGTGAATTTTCATTTTAAGGGGCTGTTCACACGTTTTTGCTTTCCATTGTGCTGATTTTCCATTGTTTTTCTATGTAAGCATGCGCTAGATGGACATCTTTCTTTGTTTCTTTTAACGCAGCACTCGTGATAATAGAAGTTCAACTTCTAAAAAAAATTGTCACTAGACCCTGTGCTTTTTTAAAATTTTTAAATGCAAAAACATGTTTAAAACACTTAAGGCTGTTTTTTGCTGCAAAATAATTGTCTTAATTTATAGTTTTATTTTGTTTTCCAGTATCCTATCATCCTTAAAACAAGATCAATTTGACTTGAGAAACAAAACTGAATCAGATCTATATAAGACTATAAGATTTTTAACAATTCTTCACTGGAAAACATGACAAAATAATGAATTCTAAAAACAAATTTTCTTTGCAGACACCACTAGACCTCCAAAGAAGGACGAGGAGAATGGCAAAGAATATTACTTTATTTCCAATGATGAAATGACCAAATGTATCGTTGGGAATCAGCTACTTGAATACGGCAGTCACCAGGGACACATGTTTGGTACTAAGATTGAAACTGTAGACAAGATTCACGCACAGGGGAAAATTGCTCTGCTGGATGTGGAGCCACAGGTAATGTTGAGTCAGCTATTAAGCGTAGCATTTAAATCCCCTAGCATTGTGTTCAAGTTTTACACAGAAAAAACACTCACATTTTCTTAAAAAACATAGTTTGTTTTTATTTTGGTGAACCGTCACTGTTTCTGGCCTTGTCAGTCAATTGCTTTCTGAACACTTTTTGTTTTTTTCCAGACGCTGAAAGTGCTCAGAACAGCAGAGTTTGCTCCTCTTGTGATGTTCATTGCTCCTACTAACACTGGCAATCAGGTTAGAAACTGATTCATTCAGGCTTTAAGCCCCAGGGACCTGATTCACAAAACATTCTTAAGAATTAAATAAAAAAAATAAAAAAAGATTAAAAAGTATTTCCAAAAATACTTAAGAATGTTCCTAACATCATTCTTAAGACAAAACTTGAAATTAAAATTGTGAAAATAAAAAAGAGCTTTCACTAATGATTATTTTGGTAATAGAGTAATCGGTCGATTATTTTGATGAGTAATCGGATATTTTTTGTGGTTATAAAAATAGACTAAGTGAACAATAGGCAATAAAATGGCTTAAAATACATATATAATTACGAGGCAATAATATTTGGTTCAAATAAAGTATCAAAAACAAGTAATCAGTTGGTTTTGTTGAACAACACTGTTAAAATACAAAATGTAATATACATAATATAATCAATTTATTATTGCCAGTATTTTCCAGTTAATCAACATGGGTAGATTGCCATGAAGGATTTTTTTTTTTTTTTTTTTTAAATCAAGTACTTAAATTTAATCGAGGAATCATGACAGGCCTATTAAAACTTTCCAAAGTTAGGACAACCTCCAACTTGTCTTAAATCCTCAAAGGTAAGATCTTTTATGTTTTTATTAGGTTGTTTCAAGTTCATTTTTGCACTTATGCATTACAACATAACAGTAGCTCTACACTGCTCTAGAGAGAGAGAGAAAACAGCATTTGTGGTGTGTTGATCAGTCTTCAGCGAGTCTTAAGAAAAAACAATAACATGTTCTTAAGAAAATATTTGATCTCGAGAAATTATTTCTTAATAAGATTTTTGTGAATCTGGTCTAATAAGCCTACCCATGCTTACGACCTGAAATTTATAAGAAAGCAATATTTCCTTTGTAGACTGAAGATTTGTAATCCATGCTTTTCAACTTTTCAGTCAGAGGCAGTGCAGAACATCCAGAAAGAATCCGATGGCATCCTCAGTTCATACCGCCACTTCTTCGACGAAATGCTCGTCAACAATGATGTAGATGAGAGTGTTAAGGGTGTAGAGGAAGCCATCGAGAGAGCCTCCTCGACCCCACAGTGGGTGCCAATCTCATGGGTGTACTAAAAACCCCAGTCCCTTTCTCTGATCTCCCCTCCAAATATACCATAAGAGTAAACCACACTCACACGGTCATCAAGACAGTTTGCACATGAATAAGTGGTTTATAGAATGTTTTAAAAAAGCAATAAGTTTGTTCTTTTTGTTTAATATGTGAATGATTTTTAAATGCCAGAGTGCTATAATCATACCAGTACAGTATATATATATATATAGCAGTAAGCGATGACATTGTTAGCGATGCAAAAAGGACCTCTACTGTGATTCAAAATACCACTCAGTTCATAAAGGTCTGTTGGTCTTTGATCTTCCCTGGAGTTTCAGTGTATTTTTTATACCATGTGCCATGGTGTTCTTCTTAAATATAATTACGTAAAAAAAAAAAAAAAAGTTAAAAACACAGGGAAATTGTATCAATCTATATTTGAAAGCAGGTTTGTCTTGTCCTGAAATGTTTCTCATTATGATATATGGATTTACCTCAAGTCATAATGTAAGGCACTTTTAAAAGAACTGAATAAACGTCTCCCCACACTTCAATTGTGACTCTCTGTGTTATTTTAGACGAATGTACTTGCATTCTGTCACTGACTAGATATATTTAAAATAACGTAGGCCATTTGTATTGGTAACGCAAGACATTCGGCATTATCAGAACCCACAAAAATTCCCCCACTGCATTATTATACATTATATTTAACACTATAGTAGTTCAGTACTGACACTAAATTCAGAAAACTTTCTCATACAGTAATTTTTATTTTGGGTGAACTATACACAATATATATTGCCACTATCCACGATACATATTGTTGCATTTTTGTATTGTGACAATTTGTTACACCCCTAATCGTTGCTAAATCTGCAGTCTGAACACGTTACCTCAGGGCGTAGCCTACTTTAACTGAATTAATTGAGAATCTCACATGAAAATGCGATAACATTAGCAATCTTCATCCACGCAGGCGATTGCTGTAAATGAATGTAAAACTGAATGTCTATGCAAATAATAAATAACATTACTAATCCTTACTTCAAGGAAGTGTTGTGTTCCATTATTACCTATTGCATACGTCATAATTTCATACGTTTCGAAATATTTGTGGTAAGGTTAGGTGAAGTGTGTAGCCATGTTGCTGTGGAATAGTGTGTAAGAGGGTTTGAATGCTCCATCTGAAGGTGCATGCGATTCAATTCTGGCTAACATGTTTTGTTTTTTTATTCTAATTCATATTAAATTTGAATTCATCACATCCCTTATGAAAATTAATCATAGTTTTACTGCAAATAAAAAATGGTTATTGTAGTTAAACCATGGTAACCACAAAATGAACCAGTTTAACCACGGCACTTGTTGTAAAACAAATGGTTATCAATCCACAAGCATGCTCAGGTCCTTGAAGGTAAGGAATTTGCAGAAACCTGATGACATATGCAAAACACAACGTTTTCCTGGACACATGGATACATATATGGATGGTACTAACTAATTATTATTATATATACAGTATGTGTGTTTATATGGCTTGAATTGCAAAATAGGAACTTTGTAAGGGCAAAGCAAAAGTAGTTATGATTTTGACATTGTACATATTGTGTTGTAATGCATAAAATAATGAAAACCAAATGCCATACAGATATGTAACTAGACTGTCAACAGCATATACATTCACTTACCATTCCAGAGTTTTTTTGTGTGCTACACAAATAAATTTGAAATGTGATTCCGATTTCAGAAAGAGATCTCAGTCTGTGCACTGTTTGCCACTATAACCTTTGGTAGTGACATAGACACTGCATCTGAGGGAGAACAGGAGAGTATTATGACTGACAGCACTGTAGATGCAAAAAACTTTTCAAAGCAGTTTGATGAGAAGCACAGTTTATTTTTACAAGATGAACTACAAAATGAGCTGGATAAAATCATGCAAACCCATTACTTACTTTAGAGAACTGAATTGTAAGCTCACCTCCAAGAGAGTACACTGGGTCAGTCCTCTTGTGAACAGTGTTTTGAGCAAGACACTTTAATGAAGTGTTAAGAAGCACGACAAGTCAAGCTAGCGTGACATCTAAAATCACGGGCTACACGTCCAGTAGAAATGCACCTGCCTTAGCTTTGGGGAAGAACAGTGAAAAATAGCTAGAGAAGCATTTACTTCAAACCAGATGACTTGTCATGACAGCTTGACAGTGGAAGAAACAGGTTCGGTAGTAAATCCAAAGTTTCCTCATTTAGGAGCCAGCCCAGATGGAATCGTCCGTTGCAAGAGCTGCCCATGTGCCACACTCGAAATAAAATGCCCCTTAAAGTATGCAAATGTCCATAACTGATGCTATCAAGAGCAAAGATTTCTGTCTGGGAAAAAAGACAGAACCATGCATACCGCACACAAGTTCAGGGGGAAATGGCAGTGTGTGAACTCAAAACATCTTACTAATAGGACTGCCACACTCAAAGTAGAGTTCTGTGAAGAGTACTGGGCTCAGACCAGAACTGCATCTCTTCTACAGACAGCACATTCTCACAGAAATTTGCACACACAAACTGAAGAAACAATTTCTGATCGCAGAGACTTCCTGTTTGTGTAAAAGTAGGTCTGAAACATGTGTCACACAGTGCTCTGTCTGTCAAAAGGTTTCATCTGAGATGTGTAAGCTTAAAAGGCACCCTGGTGAGCAATGGTTTTGTTCAGTGTGTTCCCCATAATCCAAATAAAGCCTTTTAAGTTATTTGTTAAAATTGTCAATAAATAAAATCTGTCAATCAATTGCAAGACAACAAATGTTCTCATTAACAAACAAATGTTTAATAATTGTAGTTAGAAAGAAATAATAAAGATCAAACATAAATCACGTGTCAAATCTGCCCCCAGTGTTAATTCTGTAAATTCAATAACAAAAGAAAGTTTCCAAACACTTGTTTCTATTTTTTTTTTTTTTTTTTACATGATTAATGACTTTTCCAAATTAGATAATGCAGAACAAACCAATATAATTTTATCAACAGTTGCCACTGTGTCCTTTGATCTGCGCTTCACCAAGTTCATGGGGAGCGTTTGTCGCAAAATGCAGTACTTTTTAATGCGACCAATAGCTCTTTCCACATGAGTCCTCAACCGTGACATGTGACGTGACACAGACACTTCCGGTCCTGAAAGCGGCGTCTTTCCACGGGGTGAAGCTGGTATGAGCAGCTGGACTCCCTTTGCATCAAAATACTCCGGGAAACTGAACCCTCTGTTAGCCATGACAATGTCTCCCTCTTCCAAAAGGTCAATTAAACCAGATGATTTGGTGATTGTTTCGTCACTGGCTCTCCCACCCCAGGACTTGGAAAGGAATGTGATTGACCCTTTTGGACTGATGCCAACCAGGAATTTGATGGTGTTGTAGGACTTACAGTTGGAGTGTGTCATTGCTCTTACACTGAGTGATGTTGGTCGCTCAATAAAAATCTCGCTGCAGTCTATGATACATCTCACTGAATTGTAAGGGGGGCTTTTGAACAGGGCAGGAAGATTCTTTTTAATCTCTTTCCTAGAAGGCCAATGAATTAGAAAGCTGAAGCGCTGTGTCATTACGTTCAGCCAGTCATGAAATATTGCAGAGATCGTTGCACAAGTGCAATGAAACCTGAAGGCAAGATCTTTATGAGTGAGGCCAAGTCTCAGTTTCATTAAGACTAAGTAAAACTGGAGAGGTATTGGAGGACTCTGTGTTAGAGGACTCCAAGAAGTGGTGAGATATGTCAATAGGGAGAAGAACACTTTGGATGAGCGAAGGCCAGTGTGGAAGTGAATGATTTGATCATTGTTTAAATCCACATCAGATTTCAGTTGTTTCCACTCACTGGCGAGAGTTTGTCCCTTTGACTCTAGGCTTCTCACTTGCTCTTTGAAAGATGTGTTCAGTTTCTGCATATGTTCAATATCACTCATAGGGAGATCTTTTCCAACACGCATATCATTGTAGGACTTAACTTCTGTTATATTTACGTCCATGTCCTCTACTTCCTCAGTAGGCTGAACTGCAGTGCTCGTCTCAGAGACATCCGATGCTCGTCTCAGAGACCTCTGATATCGGTCCGTTTTTCTGGAGGTGTCAGGTCTGAGAGGAAGCTGTGATGGTACGTAATCTGGATCTAGAGGGTCATCTGATGGCTTTCCTAAAGACAAAAGTAGAAAACGTAATTGGGATAGGTTATAGCTTTCACACATCACTGGTTGAAGATAGATGACAAAGGCCAAGACTATTTTTAATAATGTAATGTATCAATAAACTGACCATTGCATACTGCACTGTAACAAAAAGGTATTTGTACATATTTTAGGTATCAGGAACAAACAATTCACCTTTTACAGATTTGATTAATTGTAATTAATAGATTTACAATTTGCTTGCTCGCAATGTAACAATTCCATCTTACGAAAAAATCGTGTTAAAACTTTAAAACTCTATAAAAAGATTTTTGATAAAAGAATATTACTTAATATGTATTAATTAAGTTGATTTGACTGCTTTTATTGCTCTCTTCATTTGTAAGTCGCTTTGGATTAAAGCGTCTGCTAATTGATTAAATGTAAATAAAGTCTATATTTAACTTAGGAGCAATGAAGAAAAAATAACAATACTGTTATTATTTAATGCATTAGTGCACGTTGGAATTAACATTAAACAAGTTGAATAAGTGATGTAAAAACGTTGTTTATCGTTATCTTTTGTAAAATAATACAGTTAAGATAGCTAATGTAAATGTTACACAATAAAACATTAAGTGTTATACACAGCATCTGTCAGCTGAATAGAAACTTAGCACTTAGAAATTAAACGGAAATAAAACCCTGGCTTTTTCACTGCAAACGTATCAAAACACTAACGTTAGCTATTTAATAACGTTAACTTACATGCTGCATATGAAAACAATGACGGAGCCACACTGCTAACTTAGCTCGGCTAGCTCAAATAATGATTCATCACACATAACTAGTGACCGTATGGAAATAGAAATAATTCCGTGACAAGCATATCGTTTACTTACCAGAGATAAAATGTGTGCTACATATCCTAGAGTTGCTAGTTGGTATCCAGCCTTTTTCTCTCTTCACCGCCGCGATCCAGGCGTCACGTTTTTTTTGGTTTCTCGGAAACCTAAATGCTTTGATTTCGGAAAGCAAGTTAGTTCCAGCCCTGAGAGAACATCCAACCACCGAACAACATGGTCCTAATTTTAATTTGGACATGTTTTATTCGCACGAATAAGTAAATTATTAAATAAATAAAGCGCCACTCGAGTATGCCGTTGTTTCGAATGTGCGCGCTATTAACCGGAAACGTCTGAGGACCGAAGACGTCACTTCCTACAAAATGAGCTTCCTTCCTACAATCTACAAATAGCCGTTGAACAATATATAATAGTATGGCAAGCCGTTTTAACTTTTATTCATTTCAAGGATATGAATTGTTGATATCAACAATTCAATTGCTGATTAATTCATTTCCAGGATACTAATTCTTAAATATCAACAATTACATATTTTACTAGTTAAAATGATAGTTATTGATATCAGGAATGAAATTTCTACTATAACAATGGCAATTTTTGATATCAGAAATTACATTTCCACTTGTAACAATGCTAATTCTTGATATCAACAACTGAATTTCAACTAGTAAAAACTTTTGTTGATATCTGTAATTGTATTTTCACTAGTGAAATGTCACCATAGGCTCCCATTCAAAATCAAATGTTGATATCAAGAATTGATTTCTTACTAGTTGAAATTTGTATTTCACATATCACATTTCACATATTCACAATTCTTACTAGTAAAATCATTTACGTTTTATATCAATAATTCAATTATCACTAGTTGAAATGTCTATTCTTGATATCAACAATTGAATTGCTACTAACAATGTTAATTTTTGATCAACAAATAAATTATTGATATCAAAAATATAATTGTTGATATCAGAAATGTAATTGTTGATATCAACAATTATCCTGGAAATGAATAAAAGTTAAAACCACTTGCCATAAATAACAGTTCTGCTTTTGTTAAACTGAACATTTCACTAGATGTCAGTATAGGATCGTATTTAAGTTGATAGAGAATAATTAGCGAGTGAACAATGTAGTGCACTTGCTGAATTCAGATCTGCTTGGTTCTTACATTTTCTGCTATATGAAGACATAGACAGTAAATATGAAGATAAGGTAAAAAATGTAAAGCATACACTAAGTAGTAGCCTATGCTGTATAGGTTATAGTACTTATAGTCACAGTCAGGGCAAACGTTCTTGCCTGAATTTAGTGGATGTAAAGCTCTAGGAGGATTCATTTAAAAATGTTAGTATCAGAATAATAATAATAATTATTATAATAATCTAATAATATTAAATAGTAGATCAGAATATTGGCTTTATCAAGCCAACACAATAAAGCAGCAGAAGACAATAAACATAGGCTAGTTTAGCAGGCTGGTTGCATAAGTCTAAAAAGTTAGTCGTCACATTTTTTTTTCTGTTTTCTGTTCATAATTGTTTTAAGTCAGTTATATAAAATGTAGATTGGATAGTGGTCTAATTTTGTACTGAAAGTAATACTCGACTACCCATTGATTAGGTCATACGTAGAAATTGTCTTAACATAATACTATGTTTAATACAACTGGCCCAGGCCTTCTTTTTTTAATTCTCATAAAATAGTGTCAGTAGGCTACAGTCAGCTCGATGGTATATTCTGAATATTATTAATAGTTTGGGGTGTTTTGTTCTCGTTTTGTCCTGTGATGGCGCTAAAGATCACAACCGTCTGACATCACAGGAAGCTCGAAGGCAAATTTGATCTGATGAAGGCTGTGGCTTCTGGCTTTGCAATAACTTGTTAAAAAAAAATTCATTTAGACAGTTTGTTGCTTGAATTGTGTCTTTACGGGAATTTTCGTTATCTTCTCAAGCTCGCTGAGGATGGCTGAGCCAAGTGGGAGATATCAGCAGGTGAGTGAGTCCTTATTTTTAAAGCAGACCAGCGGCAAGCGCGTCCACGTCGGAAAGTATTTTCGTGAAACACCGAGGCTCTGACAGGATGCAGGCCGCAGTATTTTGAAATGAAAAACACGTACGACCATTTAAATGATTGTGGCATGACAACACATAGACTGCATTTGTGAACATATTGTGTTTAACCAGAGTATTATTTTCAAATAGTTGGTAATACGATAGTTTCTTGCTTACGTCAAAGTTTTCATTCATGCAACATAACCCTCGTATCTCATTTACCATGCAAGCAAATAAAATGAATGCGGGAGGGTTAACGTTACTGCAAATTGGCTGATATTTATGTAGTAGGAAACAGCCTTGACAAGTAGACGAAATATCTGGTTAGATTACTCTGACAACTTGTAGAGACCAATGTATTAATATTCCACTACAGCAGACTATGTTTCTATTCCACTATGTTTGATTTTTTTATTTGTATAAATTTTATTGAAAAATCAAACTACTCAATGACATATTTTGTCAAGGTTATTCCAATGGCCTTTATGTGGTACTATGGTGCAGTCCTGGTATCAGATGCCTCAGTTAAGTTTATTTGATACTATAGAATGATTATCATATTCATACATTGTCCAAGCTTCTTCAAAAAGTATGTGCATCATGGTAAAGCCATGATTCTGGACATTTAACATGCCTCAATAACCATGGCATTCCCATGAGACATGACCATAAAACACTGAATTGATGTTACCATGGTACATGTCTGGAAAACCATGTAGCCTAACTATTATAATACCTTAGCACTTTTACCCCGGGTTTCATAGACAAGGCTTAAGCCTAGTTCCAGACTGACTAAAATGCGAGCTGTTTTAATTGAAAGCAATTTGTCTTGCCCTGGCATGTCTTAAAATAGTGTCAGTGACATTTTGTCTCAAGATGCACGCCAGTAAAGTGTTTTTGTTTTGTTTTCTAAGGCATATTTATACAAGTTAATAAAATGTCCTAATTGAACTCAGGAGCAATCCTTGCTTAATCTAAGCCTTGTCTGTGAAACCGGGCCTTAACCATGTAGCTAAAGCCTGGAAATAGTCAACATAAATTATAATAAACTAAAATGGACACTTTATTGAACCTTTACACAAAATATCATGATATAGCATCTAAAGCTCTAAAAAAAGGATTGTAATGTAAATCAATGAGATTTGTAGCAGTATAGCAGACTACATACCAAACTTCAGTTGTCACTCTATATCTCCCAAATAATGTATTAAAGTAATAGTTCACCCAAAAAAAAAAAAAGTCTGTCTTCATTTACTCACCCTTCTTCCAAACCTTTGAGGTTCTTTCTTCTGTTGAACACAAAAGAAGATATTTTGAAGAATATTTACCCATTAACTTCCATAGTAATTTTTTTTTCCTACTACGGAAGTAAAATGGGTCCCGTCAACTGTGTAGTTTCCAATATTCTTCAAAATATCATCTTTTGTGTTCAATGGAAGAAAGAGACTCATAAAGGTTTGGAAAAAATTGAGGTTGAGTAAGTAACGACAACATTTTAATTTTTAGATGAAAAATCCCATTTAAGATATTTAAATACTCTTATTATCAAAAGCCCTGTCTGTGAAACCAGGCCTATGTATGGATGATAGTTTCTTAAATGTCCATCTTGAAATATTACTTGCAATATAAAGGTTATTCCTACATTACTTTATAAAAAAACATTAAAATGTCACAGCAAAAAGACATGTGAACCACAACCTGTCCTGACCCATATTTAGAATTAGGCTATGCTAAAAAGACTTTTACTTACTAAAAGGTTAAACTACCAATCAAATGACAGAAGGCAATGTGATAGATTTTGTTCAACAGGTTTTTCTGAAGTTTTGATCATGATCATTTAAAATGCACGTATCAAATTTGATACAGTAGGCTTTTTATGGTTAATATTGTTATTACTATTTCTACAAAAATGGTGTAATTTTATTCTGATGTGTTTTTATTATGGGACTGTTTATTTTATTACTTAGTGAATAAAAAAAATAAAGTTTTGCATTGTACAGATCCCTTGAATGTTGTTTTATGTAATGAATGTTTCTGGTCATCATTAATGGAAGGCGGTTCGGTTGCCCAACCTTTACTTTATTTATGAAAGGCTGAAGGTGAACTCTTTCTTGGAACATGTGAGTGTTAAGTGTATGGAAAGTCATGTGAGTTTCAGCTTCGGGTTACATTTGTCATGGTCTTTTACGGTTTCAGGAAGTACTACCAAATAGTATACAGAACCCATTCATTTAGGCTTGACATGAACCATAAACAATGATCTCATATTTTTGCATCTGCCTTTACACCAGGATCGTGTTTACAGTCCAACCATATCACAATGAAGCCGGGTAGGCAAAGTTTAGGATTTGATGCAGCCAATGAACTGTCTCTTGTGTCTCCAGCTGCCCAATGAGGAGGATCCGGAGGAGGGGCCTCAGCTGGCCTGTGATGCTCCGCCCCCTTACAGCAGTATTGCAGCTGACAATGCAGGTATGAAACTTATAGGGCTCTATGAAATCTGTTTTCAATTTCTCTATGAAATTAAAAAATTTTCCCAAAATGCCTGTTTTCTATTTTAGTTTTCCTGGATTTCGTTTTAATGGTTGATTAAACTGGTCGCTATTGAAATTAGTAAAAATTGGGGGGTGGAGACTAGAGGCGACATTATGTACGTTGTGTCAAAATGGAGGCCCAAAATCCCTGAATTAGATGATGACTTCAAAACTGATGTGTTTCACATTTTGTGTGCCCTATGCATTGGACGTTCAGCCAACGGTCCATGGGCTAGTTCAAATGTAATCATCAAAAAGGATGTCTAATCCGTTGAACTCAAAAAATTTATTAAAATGTTAATTGCTTGGTGCACACTTTAAGTTCATTAAAGTTATAAAAAAAAAAAAAAAAAGAGCATGTAATTCCAATATACAGTTATTATATTTACAGGCCTATCAGTATAAAGACGTTGGTAGATTGAAATGTCGACTGTAGGTTCACAATTATGAATATGGGACTACTGAATACAATACAAACTTATTGTATTTTATATGTACTAGGGGGGGCTGTCACTTTACGTTCGAAAATCGTTTGCACAATCGATCGGACCAACCAACACAAGTTGCGAAAACGAAAATGGGGAATCGATTTTAACGTCGTTTTTTTCTTTTCTTTTCTTTTTTACCAAAAATGTGTTTTAGGTGGACAGATCAATACAGTACACACAACATGTAGGATGTTGGAAAATAACAATGTCTTTTTTGTTAACAAAATGCTTTTTAATATTCACTATTACTCCAATGCTAATGAACAAGCGCGCCGTTATTTGTTGCTTAGTGACGTGTGTGTTCAAACATGTCAGAAATGCTCAGATTCTGCGCAATACGCTGTATTTAATATATCAAGAGGACTCACAAGTTGCGTATTTGCACCAAATAAAGTGAAGATAAGGTTAGAGAGCATGAAGCTCAAACGTCTTATTGCCTGCATCCACTTTTGTCTCCTTAAAGGCTGGCTTTTACGGTCCGGTAGGGTAGCTTATAAAAATGTAGTTGTTTTTTTTTTAGCTTGTTTGATGTACACCCAGCTTTTAGGCATTGTTTTGTATTTTGTTAGAAGCAAGAAATGACAAGGAGGCAGCTTCACACAATACAAAGTCAATGGAGAGGGTTGGATGTTTTCTTCATATTTAATATTTCTTCATGTTAAACCAATTTCTTTTTTTTGGTTAAGACCTTCAAGTTTCTGTATGTATCTTAAGATAGTTTTATCAAATGTAATGGCGAACTGCTTGTAAAGATGAATATAGTGTTCTCATACAGTGAGATGGCAGATGCTGAAAACACCGGAAGCGTCGCGCGTGCTTGAGTGTGTGTTCATTCACACAGAGACATGCAGAACATGGAGACTTTTTATTAGCAGTCTTTTTGAAGTTTAATATCCACAGACGCTAGTCCGTATCGTGATTTGATTAAGTGTACAGCCCTTCATTTGATATTTTTTTCATACAAACAAAAAACTGCATTGTGGAAATCATAGTTCCCTAATTAAAGGAGCCCTAAAACTTTCAGCATGCTTTTTCATCACATTATGCAAGAGCAAGTAATCAAGTAAAGAGCAATAATTATGCAAGTAATCACTATTCATATTCTTTCCCTGTTCTCAGCATATTTTGATTACAAAGACGATGCAGCGTTTCCCAAGCCCCCATCTTACAATGTAGCCACGTCACTTCCATCGTACGATGAGGCTGAGAGATCCAAAGCAGAGGTTACCGTCCCACTGGTGTCAGGTCGAGTAAGTACCACAAATCTCACTCACGAATCCAACAAACGTCCTTAACAACATCGTTTTAATGTGATGTGGTTTCCCCTGTTCACTGCTCTGTTTCTCTGCCACACACTGCTTGCGTACAGCACAGGGAACGCCTGGACACACTCGATGATGTAACTCGCTGTGCGCTGGAGGTACAGTAACAGAGTGTGTGAGTTTGTAAAGTGTGTTGGTGCAGGTGACGTCCATGGAAGACCCCAGGGCTTGAACGTCGCTGCATGTCTTGACTAGAGAGGCATATATATGTATTTTTGGAATGTAATATATAATTTGCTGTGCAGAAGAACAACAGTAATAACAGCAGACTTTGCATGTTTGATCAAATTAATAGCATTAGGAGAACAGCACTGTTTTGGTGCTTTCCAGGGCATGAAATGTTGCCCCTGGAGAGTTAGATTTTCGACGTCAAATATATATGTCTATATATATCTTCTATATATATATATCTGTCTGTCTGTTTGTGGGTAAAATGTCTCCCAAATTAATCCTATATATACTTTTAAGAATTCATTGTACAATTAAAACATACTGTAACTGAAAACATATTGCCTTGATTAGTTAGATAATGTTTTGAAGCCTTGCTTGAATTAACAAGCTCAGTGCTTCTTATGCTGTAGCTCTTAAAGAGCCGTCACACTGACCTTTGTACGGTGAAACTGTCATCTCAGTCATGATCTGGAACTACCCGTGAGGGACGGATGCTCACTCCACTTCCTCTGCTATTTTTGCTGATGCGTTGTGTTCATAGAAATGTGTTATTTGCTGCTATTCATAGAAATGTGTTATTTGCTGCTGTAAAGTGACGTGACTGTGCATGTTGCGCAGATGGGATTATTTAATAATCAAGTTTGTTGTTTTTTTACTTTCATTATCAAATAATTTGTATCTATTAGTTGTTACAGCCCTAGATTTTGAAACTAAGGTTTAAAAACCAAAGTACAAAAGTGAGGTTAGCCACTGCACACTTTTCTCTTGATGATAAAATAAACAGAACAAAAATAACAGCGGAGGGAACATCAGATAAGAAAGCATCTGATCATAGCGATATGGATATGTTTACTGAAGCTCTGCATTTTGGCTCATTTATACAATATTGCTTTAACGCACGCAGCTTCACAGTATTAAACGTGAAAAACTCATCCTTTTTCATTTTAAGTTCTACTATAAAGCAGCGCTCGTCTGCTGTGTCCATGTTTTTACTCGTGGACTCGTTTTTTGTTTCTGTGAATTTTATGCACTGCATCCAGTCACGTTTCTTTTCTGTCATTATGAAATAGTCTTGTGCTCTCATTTAAACGATCACATGATTTTTCCCAGTGTGTTGTTTTAGTCTTGTTTCCTTCTCTGTTGATATACATCTATGTGTCTGTGTTTTCCTCCAGGATGATGACTTTGTGGCCAGAGATGACTTTGAGGATGCTGACCAGCTGCGGATAGGCAACGACGGCATTTTCATGTTGACGTTTTTCAGTAAGTGTTTTCAGCGATGGACGATTCAGAAACAGCTTTTGCACTTTGTCTTTGTTCTATTATTCTCTTTATGATCAAGTGGGACTTTCCAAACATAAGTTTCACTTCAAAATGAAAATTCTGTCATTCACCCTGAAGTTTTTTCAAACCTGTATGAGTTTGAGACACAAAAGAAGACATTTGGAAGAACCAAACAGTTGATGGATCCCATTGACTTCCATAGTAGGGGAAAAAAATACTATGGAAGTCAATGGGGTCCATCAACTGTTTGGTTACCGACAAATTTTGCTCTGTAAAAATCTTTTATTTTGGTTCTTGTAAATATCTTCTTTTGTGTTCAGCAGAAGAAAGAAACTCATACAGGTTTGAAACAACTTGAGGGTGAGTAAATGATGACAGAATTTTCATTTTGAAGTGAACTATACCTTTAAGGCATGAATGTTGACAACCAAATAAAGGAAATTATGGTAATGAGGGTCATGTTGATTTTGATTTTTCTGGGAATATGATGATGGTAAAGGAAAGATTCCTAGAATAAACAAAAATGAAAAGAAAACAAATCTGATATAATTGAATATACATTATTTTTCCTCAGTGGCTTTCCTCTTCAACTGGATTGGCTTCTTCCTATCATTCTGCCTTACAACCTCAGCAGCTGGGCGTTATGGTGCCATATCTGGGTTTGGTCTGTCACTCATCAAATGGATCCTCATCGTACGGGTATGCCACCACCTAGACGACTGCTGCTAATTTTACACATTTCGTTTTATTTAGTATAACTGTTGGTTAACCATTTTGGCTTGGCTGGGTTTGTGAGAACATTACAGAAGCACATTACACTGCATTATGGTCTCACTGAATGAGTTAAACAGGCTGTGATTTATTGTAATGTTTTCTTGATATTACAAGCCTGAACATGATTGGTGTTTTATTCTTGCTTCTCATTCTCACTCTTCATCTCTCTTTGCATTCTCAGTTTTCCACTTATTTCCCTGGTTACTTTGATGGACAGTACTGGCTGTGGTGGGTGTTTCTGGTGCTTGGTAAGTATAAGGGCATTAAACACAACTAAGTTTTTGCTGCTTTCCAGTCGAATGATCTCAGTTGATTTTCTTGTTGATCTAAAATGTTTTGGTTGTAAAATAGGCTTAAGTTGTGTTTAAATGAATACCAAAACTTAGTTTGAGTTAAGAAATTGTACATTGTTGGGATAATTAAAGGAGCGAGAGGCGCACGCGCTGATTTGAGTTTCCATGACCTACAGGCTTCCTGCTCTTCCTCAGAGGCTTTATCAACTACGCAAAGATCCGAAAAATGTCAGACTCCTTTTCTACTCTTCCACGGACCAGAATTCTCTTCATCTAGGTTCATTTTTGTCAGCCTGTTTTATGAAGGCAACTTGTCTTAACTGTCTTGGGATTTACCTTCAATTGTTCGTTCTGGTTATTATTATTGTGTAATTACATTTTAAAGACATGAAATCAAAATGTGTGTGTGACTTAAAAAATGTATGAGATATTAAATTAAAAGCCCTTTTTCCCATACTTTTATGAACACCCTTTTTTCAGGATCTAATGAATTTCTGATTATTTTTCCCCCCATATATAATAATAATTGTGTGTGTATATATTAGTGCTGTCAAATTGCCATTAATCGCATCTAACATAAACGTAAAAAAAAAAAAAAAAAATCCATATGTATATATGTGTGTGTATATACTGTACACACTCACACATATTTATACATTTACACCCATTATATAAACAAAAACCTTTATGTTAGATGCAATTAATCATGATTTATCAATTGATTTGACAGCACAAATATAATCTTTAAGTTTCATAAGTTGAAACTAATGACTGTCCAGTCAAGTAAACACATAAAGATATATAAAAAGCATTTAATCTACTCTAGTCACTTGCTGGAAATGAAACCACATGGGCCTGTGTTGAGCCATTGACCCGGCGGGGAAAATATCTTTCCAAAAAAAACACTTCCTTCTGTAATCTACCCATCTGATATTGCGAGACTGCGGGATTCCAGAGCGATGGAGGAAGAACTTTTCTTTTCCACCCTCTGCTTCTGAAAATGCTGTTTTTTCGGTGTCAGATTGCAAGACACTCTTTTTACGTTTCTGGATGTAAAGTATTGGATGCTAACAGCTTTGTACCTGTTCTGAAATCATTTGTGGTTGGATGTTGAGTTCTATTTTCAGTCTGTAATGTATGAGATCTTGTTTGTAGTAAAGGCATGTGCTATGCTCCCTGTTAACCAGTAGGGGGAAGTCTTGCTTTTATTTTTCAGTATTTTTATTCTTCTTCTTCTTCTTTTTTTTTTTTTTTTCAGTCACGTTTGACAAGACAGCAACCAGTCACTGCTGGTCACCATTCATGAAGAGCTTTTCTCTTTGTGAATGGCAGTGTGAAATGAATTGAATCTAAAACAGTCAATGCTTTTCTTTTCTTCTATTCATTTTACTGTTTCTCTTTCTCTCAGCCTCCCTACATGACATGAAATTAAAGTTACTGTTTTTTAAGTTGTCACTTTTGATGTGGTTTAGACATGTTTTATTGGCTATGTAGTTGTTTGAAATGGCTTATTAAGACCAAAGTTAAGATCCAGAAAGCATATGAATAGCATCTTGCATCAGCAAATGCAAATTGTTTTTACACTGAACATTTGGCGTCCACAAAGGGGCTCTTAGAGCACCATGTTTGACTACTTGCAACTTTGCAAAGAAAAAACTGCTATTATCTCCGTTGCAAGCAGTCAAACCTTTTTCCTTTTATACTATGGCATTGCAGATTTTTCCTTTGAATATACATTTAGCCGGATGCCTCTCCCCTTGTGCAGTGGCCATGATAGGGGCCCGTTTGATCTCTCTCTGTCTAATCATGCATGATTCTGCTTTGGCTTGTCTGCTCTTGTCACCTTGGGTCTCGTCCATGACACAGGAAGTTACTCTTTTGTGCTCTGTTTTCCATACAGCTTTGCGGTCACCCTTCAAATTCCAGTGGATGTGCACATGTATTTGCTTGTAAATAAGATCCTGCTATTAAATGTGTCTGGTGTTCAACGTTTAGTGGTAATCTTTTTGGTGCATTGGGGTTGATGTATATCCAAATATGAGGTAACATTTACAGTCAGCTTTTGTGCAATTAAGTGCATAACTAATAACTTTTACCACACACATACACGCACAGTCACACAAGGGTTGAATTTAATAACCTTTATTAACCCCGCATTTGTGAATTACAAATTGTTTCAATTTGTTGTTAAAAGTAGTATAAAAGATATTCAAACCCATATGAAACAAACAAGAAAATTAAACATTTGGCACCTGCATTTTAAACTAGATTAGTTTTTTAGATTAGTTTGCAAACTTTGGAAAGAATTATCTGTTACCAAAGGTTTGTTTTTCAGCTGTTAGCCTGAGCTGCTGAACCTATAAAACTAGTCTGACCTGATTTCCTTGGTCGGATGTAGAGGGAAAGTATTCATGTCAACAAGGGCAAATTTCTGTTGTGGTTGCAGCTGGAGACTATTGACAGGCAATATATCATGTCAGCGAAATGAAAGTAATGAATCATGTGGAATGTAGAACATAAACAGCTGGTTTTGAATACAATGATTTTTTTTGTGTCTTGCGCATCGGTGATATTTGCCGATGCCCGTCTAATAGCTCATGAATGCAGTATAGTTGAGTATGCGAGTGTGGGTTTGAGGAGCAGGCACAGGCTGTCTCCTGTTATTGCCTGTTTGTGCCGTCCATTTGAGGTGTGAAACCAACAGCTCTCATTCCTCCTTCTGGTGTGACTTCCTGGGGGAAGCGCACAGCATTTAATAACCTAACACTCTCCTACCACTGACAATCATCTCCGCAAACACAAACACGCTCATGCTCGGGGGTCCTAAATATATCCCTGGATAGCTTTCCAAGAAGGTGACCAGAGTCCCATTTGAATTTGGAGGGAGGTGTTTGCAGGGACTAACAGATGACTGTTTGCAAAAATTAAAGTTGTCATGGCAATAATTTATTATTATTATTATTATTATTTTGGCCTGAAAATGCAATAAGGGTTCCAAAAGGGGTGTTTCGCAGTGATGCCATATAAGAACAATTTTGGGTACCCCCAAAATAACCTTTCAGTGAACCCTTAAAGGCAGGGTAGGTGATTTGCTCCAGAAACATTGTTGTTATGCTGGTTGAAAGTCTGTTCACGTCCTGATAGCAATCACTAAGTGAAGTGATCTAAATGTATTTATATGTATATATCTTGTCTATGGAAGGTGTAGGGCCATAATATGTTTGTCCAATCATTGCATCAGTTCAGAATGCAATGATATGATGTCCTACCTGCCTGTGAATGTACAGTTGTAATGGAAATGATTCAACCCCCCATTGCATCAGGTTTATTGACCAAATCTACACAACACATGTTTTTATGTGGTTTCCCCAAATTCAACTGAAAATTCAACTTTTAATGACTGCAGTCTCAAAATTATTCAACCCCTTCATGGCAAGCATCTTTAGTTCTTAGTAGAACGCTGTTTTGCTGTTATGACCTGCTGAAAACAAGATGTATAACCAGACACAGCTTCTGGCAGCATTTCTGAGGAATCTTAGCCCATTCCTCATGAGCTATGACCTCCAGTTCAGTTATATTCTTGGGTTTGCAGCTGTAACCGCCTTCTTCAATTTCCACCCGAGATTTTCTATTTAAGTCAGGTGATTGTGAGGCCACTGTAGAATCTTCCAGGACTTCTGCAACCAAGCCTTGGTGGAACTTGAGGTATGCTTGGGATCATTGTCCTGTTGGAAGGTCCAATGATGCCCAAGCTTCATCTTCCTCACTTAGGATTTCCTGATACTTCAATGAATCCATCTCTCTTTCCACACACTGCAGGTTTCCAGTGCCAGAGGATGCAAAGCAGCCGCAGAGCATCACCGAGCCTCACCATGCTTAACTGTAGACAGAGAGTTCTTTTCAGCTTATGCTTCATTCTTCTTCCTCCAGACATACCCCTGATCCTTAGGGCCGATAAGTTCCATCCAAGTTTTGTTTCATCGCCCCAAAGAACAGAATCCCAAAACTTCTGTGGCTTATTTATATGATTTTGAGAAAATCATTTTTCTTGTGCTTTTGGGTCATTAGTGGTGTACGTCTTGAGTTCTGGTGTGCGTTTAGCATGCGCTTTACTTTGCAAGCTGAAATCTCAGTGTCTGTTGCCCCCAAGTCTTGCTGCAGGTCTCTTTGCAGTCACTTGAGGGTTTTTCTGAACCTGCCTTCTCAGAAATCTGGTTGCAGTCGTTGATGGCTTTCTTTTTATGTCCCGTCCAGGTAGTGTAACCACTGTTCCTTTCATTTTGATCTTGCAGACTATGGTTCCAACGGTGTCTCTAGGAACATTTAGTGCCTTCGCCATTTTTTGTATCCTGTTCCTTGTTTGTGAAGGGCGATGATATCTTCTCATAACCTTTTGGACCATTATTTTGACCATTAGCCATGTCTCTAACATGCAGTCAAACGTGAACACTCAACAAACCTAGCCAGTTCAGATATTTCATGTGTTATAGCTCAAGCACACCTGGTGCAACTAATGAAGCTCTTGATTAGTTGCATCAGGTGTGCTTGAGACAACACCTGTTTTGCAGATTTGTGTTGTTGTGAGGGATTCTATTCAGGGGGTTGAATAATTTTGAGACTGCAGAAGTCATTATAAGTTGCATTTTTTTTTGTTGAACTTGAGGAAACCACTTGAAACATTTGTTCTGTTGAGCTATTTCTATTACTTTTGTTTGATTTGGTCTTTGCAAACAGCTGAGAGTCTGTAAAATTTGCCAATAAACCTGATTTTTTAATGGGGGTTGGATAACTTTTGATTACAACTGTATGTATTTTCAGGTGGTACAGGTCAGTTCTCTTTAAGTTGTTTATGTTCTTTATTATTGTAATATTATGTGCTTTGAGACATGAGGTTCTTTAACGCCGTCTCTCGTGATGCTTTTGTTTGCTCCCTGCTGTGTGCGTTCATGTATTTTGGAGGAGGCGTGGCTTTGGAGATGCTCTGAAAGATCCCAGGTGGGATCTAACGAAAATCACTGTACGTAATAACCATTCATTCTGTCTAACACTTGATGGCTGCTCTGTCAAGTCTTCATCCTCAGTTAGGAACCTGGGTGTGCTCTTTGATACCAATCTTTCATTTGAAATCCATGTTTCTAGTATCTGTAAAACCGCATTCTTCCATCTTAAAAATATATCTAAACAAGGACATATGTTCTCAATGACGATTGCGAAACAGTTATTATTATTATTATTATTATTATTATTAGAATATTGTAATGCTTTGCTGGGTGGTGGCCCTGCACGCTTAATAAACAAACCCCAGCTGGTCCAAGACGCAGCAGCTCGAGTTCTGACTAGAACATGAAAGTATGACCGTATTAGCCCAGTTCTGTCACTTCTCATTTGTTGGCCAGAGGAGAACAGGCGCCCCGACTAAGCCTGGTTTCTCCCAAGGTTTTTTTCTCCATTCTGTCACCTAATGGAGTTTTGGTTCTTTGCCACTGTTGCCTTTGGCTTTTGGCTTGCTTAGTTGGGGACACTTAATATTCAACAATATTATTGATCTGCCTGCATTGAAACCATTATATGAGAACTGAACTGAGCTGGACGATGACATCACCATTTTCTCCTGAGCCGGTGTATAGATAAATTAACTGAATTAACTTTTTTACAACAGAAATAAACCATAACTGAACTTACTTAAGCTGGAATATGACACTATTTTCTTCTAGATCTGCTGTACAGCAGAAACAAACTCTGTTGCATTATTTTCCTGTTACAAATGTCAAGCTGCTTTGAAACAATCTGTATTGTAAAAAGCGCTATATAAAAATAAAGCTGACTTGATTTGACTTGATACCGCCGTCAGCACTTAGCAAAGGTGGGGGCGGGGGATTTAGTCACTTATGACTCATACAGCCCCCGTATACCCCCCCCCCCCCCCCCACACACACACACCTCATAAACACACATTTGACATAGATGTTCTGTTGGTGTGTGTGTCTCTGCCTCTGCGCTGATAAAGTCAATCGAATGGCGCAAGGACTCTGACTGGTTACCGTGGCGAGGGCGGACCAGTTACCAGGAGTGACGGCCAAGAGATTGGTGACTCATCGGCGGCTGCTGCAGGCGGTGATGAGTCCAATGTATTCTGCTCACACTTGCTTTCTGCACCTCTCTCCATCATCCCTCTGTTTGTGAATGGCGTTCATTCACAATCTCTGTATTTTTGAAAATCCTATATCACCTGATCCCCCCCAAAGCAATCAATAACCGTCATATAAACTGCTGCCATGACTCTACAGATCAGTGTTTCCTTACCTTTTTAGTTTTATGAGTCCCCACAGCCACATAAGTGAAGCTCAAAAACCACTTCATAGCATCAACATTTCTATTATTTAAATGACAATAGTTAATAGACAATAATGACAAATGTCCCAAATACACTATGCATTTATACTATGCAGTATGTACTCTACTGTCTATTGCAGGGGTTTTCAGATCTGTCCTGGAGTACTCCTTTATCTGACACACTTAAATCGCCCCCTGTACCCTCATTTACTATTCCCTACATTTGTCCACTAATATAGTTCACTTGAAGTTGAGGGAGTGATCTCGGACACTGGGGCCCTGATTACAACCTGGTTTTAAGATGCGTTTTAGTCTAATCAGATCACAAGTAGACGTAGGATCACAAGTAGGCAGTCTTTTTTTTCCACTTTCAACCACTTCGTCCTGATTTCTTTGAGGTGAGGGTCTATGGGCGGGTAAATGAATGGGCTTTTTCAGATATTTGCAATTTACATTTGAACGCGCCCAGAGACGATGGAAAAACATACGGAGAGCATCCACTTTTGTTTAAGACTACGCTGAACACAGTGATTTGTGAATCAGAAATCAAGAATGGTGAGAGAACATTGTGCTTGGTACATTTTTCATCATCTTCATCTTGCATAGTTTATGCTTGCCGTTTAATAATCATTTGCAACTTAGAAAACTGACTGCTCCTCCAGTAGCAAGATTAAAAGATTTATCTTGAACTCTGTCATTGAAACTATGTATAAACCTTAATTAAACAATGTAATAATCAATTAAAAAGGAATTTATACCTGTATGATAATACTGTACCCATATTTGAGTAGCGTTTTGGAAAATGGGTTGGTGATTCAGATGCAGGCAATTCATTCGGTGCGCGACTCTTAAGGTGATGATACACAGGGCAATTTTTTGAGCAATGTTGCTGGGCAATCTTGCCGAGCGATTGTTGCTTGGGCACTTTACCATTGAAAATGGGTAATACATTTCTATCTGGATAATTCAGATCAGTCGTGGGCCCTGTGTCTCATCTGGTTGCCCATTGACAGCAACATTGCTCAAAAAGTTGCCCTGTGTATCATCACCTTTACAGTGCATTATGGGTATTCTCTAGCCATTGAGTGTACATCAGTTGTACAGTCGTTACTGCGGTGCATTGTGGGGTTGAATGAGTTCACTCGATAACATCCACTATGGTTTCAAACACCACTGCAAATTGCTGTCCCTTCAAATAGCACCCTATTTAAGAGTATAGGGGGCGATCTTGGACACAGCCCAGGTCTTGCAATCTCAACTAATGAGCTGATGAGTTGAATCAGGTGTGTTAGATGAGGGAGACGTACTAATGCTGCGTTCACACCATGTGGTTATTACCGTAAATAAAGCTCTGTATGTTTTCGAATCACTATCGCGGTACTTTGATGTCATACACCGTTCGGTCTACACAGCGGCGCTTCAAGTCGAACACATCTTAAATCTGCAGTGGTCAGGTGGTACAGCGGCCACATGGTACAAGTCAGAAAATTATGAGTTTACACGTTGTAATTACAACTTCGATAAGCATGTGAAGGCTTTTTTTAAGTTCAGAATTGTGATGGCAATTACAACATGGCGTGAACGCACCTAAAATGTGGAGTCCTGGGGGTGCTCCAGGACAGGTTTGAAAACCCCTGGTCTAGTGTATAATTTTTATAAGGTTATGTCATTCAGCGTCTAAGTGCGATTGCCCTTCTTATCTCCCTCCAATACATAATTAAAGCTGCGAGAGATGAGTGCATGAAGTGAACATTCCACACTTTTTTTTTGTTAAATAAATGCATCATTTTTTTGAAAACATCTTATAATTTACTCACACTAATGTTGTTCCAAACTTTTTTTTTCTTTTTCTGTTGAACATGAGAAGATATTTTGAAGAATGTTTCAACCGTTTTGTCCAAACAATGAAAGTCAGTGGGGTCCAAGACAAAACTGGATCCCACTGATTTTAATTGTATTGGCATTTTTTAAAATATTTTATTTTGTGTTCCACAGAAGAATGCATTTAAGTCTATACAGGCTTGCAGTCGACATGAGGGTGAGTAAAGGATGACGCCATTCTAATATTTTGGCAAGGTGTCCCATTAACAAACATATTTTTAAAAAAGTATACCCCTAGAGGAATCACTTCTATGAGGCATAGAATCATGCAGTGACGCAAGTGTCCTACAGAGTCTTTGAGATGCTGGAATGCAGGCCAGCCTTATTATCCAGCTATCTACATCCACATTTCATATTTTTATGAATGAGGAGAGATGCTGAATGCTGGGATGCTGGAATGCTGCGATTGGCTGCAGAGGACTCATTCAATCACACACCCCCCCCAAACACACACACACAGAAAGAGTGAGGAGACGTCATGCTACGCTTCCGCAGTGCATCAAGGGAATCAGACTGCCTCTGACTCATGCTGGAGACATTGAGAGAAAGAGCGAGCGGGGAGGGCTCGCTCTTCATTCTGATTTTCTCGCTCGCTGCTCCTGGAGCCCAGTGATGTAATACAGGTGACCTATTCGTCACAGACCACCCCCGCTTCCTCCTGGCAGCCGATTGGCTGAGTGCTCGTATGAATGAGCCGCTCTGTTCCCTGTGGGGAGGGGGTTTGGGTGGAGCGAGGCAGAAGCACGTCACTTGTTCATTGAGGGGAAAAAAAGGAAGTGGAGAAAAAACTGCTGGCTTCCTAGGCAGCCGCTCTGAATAGAGCTTAAATGAGTTTGCATGCTGATCTCACTCTTTGTCACACATGTAGGCAGAATGCATGAAGGTGACAGTGAGCGTTCGCTTTACTCTGTGTGTGTGTGCTGGTGGATATACATTAACTACTGCATGATCGTTCATTACTGATAATGAGAATGGAATAGATCTATTGTTTCGTAATAATTACAGACACCAGCATTAACACAAATATTAAGTGGACTGTAAGCGTAACTGAACCGTGTCTCCAGCGTAATGAGGAACAAACCTTGTAAATTTGTGATGTCAGATGCAATTTAAAAAGCTTTCCACCTCAGTTTGCTGCTGAAGTCCTATTCTGCTCCTGTTCTGTTTTACTCTATTCAGTTCGGTTCCTACTGTACTTTCTGCTCAGTTCTATTCTGATCGGCTCCGATTCTGTTCTGATCAGCTCTATTCTGTACTGTTTTTATTCCATTGTACTCTCTGCTTATCCATTTCTATTCTGTTCTATTCTTCTGTTCTAGTTCTATTTTCTGTTCTATTCAGTCCTGCTCCTGTTGTATGCTCATGTATGTTCTGTTACTCTCCTATCCTATTCTCCTTCTATTCTACTCAGCTTTATTCTGTACTGCTCTTATTAAATTCTACTGTATCTATTCAATTATATTCTTTTTCTATTCTGTTCTTCTTGCATTCTACTTCTGTTGCATTCTGTTTATATTCCAATCTGTTCTGTTCGGCTCATACTGCTCTGCTCTTATGCTCCAATTCTATTAGCTTCAACACAGATTGATTATATTCCATTCAAACTCTATTTTGCTGTTCTGCTTCCATTCTATTCAGCTACTGTTTTGTTATATTAGTAATCTGCTCTATTTTATTAATGTTCTCTATTATGTTCAAGTCCGATTTATTATATTCTGCTCCTATTCTTTTCTGCTCCTACTTTATGTCTATTCTGTTTTGTTTTGTTTTGGTTGTTTCTATTCTATTCTGATCTGTTCTGTTTTACTCCTCTACTGTGTTCTGTTCCTATTCTGTTTCATTCTATTGTATTGTATTCTATTCTATTCTATTCCATATATAGTCTTTATATTTTATATTACTTGCCTAGAATGATATAGTTATACAGTTTTGCAAACACAAGGATATGTATCGTCCTTTTGGCCATATTTTTGTGAATGATTTCATACTGTGTGTATTTGAGCACATATTGGAGAGCTGAAGCTCTGTGTGTGTGTGTGTGTGTGTGTGTGTGCTGGGCTGGAGAAATGCGTTTGCGTGTTCAGACCCTGTCCGTCTCTGCCTTGATCCTGAATGAGTCACTGCTGCAGTGCTCTGTGGGAGGAGCTACGGCTGGATCCCCTGCTGCAAACCCAGTTCAACATACTCGCATGCATGATTTCTCTCTCTCTTTCACACACACACACACACACACACACACACACACACACACACACACACTGCATGCTGTCACATCCGGCCCTTAGGTCTACAGTGTGGCCTATAATTAGCCGACTGCACAACTTATGGCCTAGAATGATCCAACCAAATGCTTCAGAATACCATTCCACTCAGATGAAGAAATCGAGAGGTGGTTGAAAGTAAAAGAAAAAGAAGAAAGAATAGATGCTGAGCTGGAATCTCTAATGAGTAAACCTAGAATGTCACTGCTGCCTCTCGTGCAGTCCAGAAACACGCTGGTGTGTGTGTGTTTTCTGACTGTCCTCCCAAAGCACTCCCAAACAGAATGTGTTTTTGTCATTAGTGTGAGTTCACGGTGAGAAGAGCCCTCTTTCTGCTAGATCTTCAACAACAGCAGAGCCCAGCAAACAAAGCTCTTGGAAGGAATACTATATAGTTGTCACAATTTATTTTCACAATTATTAGTGGATTATGAAATCCTACAACTTGTTTATTAAAAAGCTTGTTTAGCATCTGTTTTTGAGGAAGCAGTTGTATTTAGTACAGTTTTGGTGCTCAGCAATGGTGTCCTGCTATTGAGTGTGCTTTTAAAGCCACACTTATATCCCTCAACTCATCGTGTCAATTCACTGTTTGCTGTTGTGTGGAATCTTCTCGGGATGGACAGTGAGTCATACACTCCCCCGCTGCTGTTCCTCTCTGCCAGGAGTGGGATCTCCATGGAATCACTTATTCTTGCCTGACTAACCCATCTCTAGTCGGGTCTTCCTGCCTCCACACTGGCCAGGCAGGAGTCAATGCATCATCCAGAATATATCACACAGAGAATACAATTCAGTCCACTTCCTTACAAGACATAATATATATATATACATATACATTACCAGTCTAAAAGTTTGGATCAGTAAGATTTTTAATGTTCTTCTGCTCACCAAGGCTGCATTTATTTGATTAAAAATACAACGAAAAAAAAAACAGTAATATTGATAAATATTGTGACAATTTAAAATGACTGTTTTCTTTTTTTAATATATTTTGAAATGTAATTTATTCCTGTGATCAAAAGTTGAATTTTCAGCATCTTTACTCCAGTCTTTAGTGTCACATGATTATTCAGAAATCATTCTAATATGCAAATTTGACGCTCAAAATACATTCATTATTATTATCATTGCTTAAAACAGTTGTGTACAATTTTTTTTTTTCAGGATTCTTTGATGAATAGAAAGTTAAAAAGAAAAGCATTTATTTGAAATGGAATTTTCTGTAACATTGTAAATGTCTTCTCTTTACTATTGATTTCTGTTATTTCTTTCCCCCAAAAAAATTAATAAAAATTCGTACTGACCCCAAACTTTTGAACGGTAGTGTTTAATGTTACAAAAGCTTTCGATTTCAGATAAATGCTGTTCTTTTTAACTTTCTATTCATCAAAGAGTCCTGAAATACACATTTAAATAATAGTTTTCAACATTGATAATAATGGGAAATGTTTCTTGAGCATCAAAAAACAAATCTGAAAAATCATGAGACACTGAAGACTGGATTAATGATGCTTAAAATTCAGCTTTACTATAAATTACACATTACTATATATTCACATAGAAAAAAAACTAATAATATTTCACAATATTACTGTTTTTTTGTTTTGTTTTGTTTTGTTTTGTTTTGTTTTCTAGTCAAATAAATGCAGCCTTGGTGAGCAGAAGAGAATTCATTTTTAAAAACATTAAAAATCTTACCAATCCAAAACTTTGGAGTGGTAGTATGATGGATGGACGGACGGACGGACGGACGGACGGACAGACAGACAGACAGACAGATAGATAGATAGATAGATAGATAGATAGATAGATAGATAGATAGATAGATAGATAGATAGATAGATAGATAGGACTGCGTGGGTAAACAAAGCAATGTTTTTGACATACAAACTTGGACAAATGTCAGCATAAAAAAATTACATGCATTCTAGATATAGTAATCAAGGCTTGTGTTCAGAGCAAATTAATTAATAAGTACGTTTTACTTCAATTGATTGTAATGACGACGTCTGTTTGCACAAAATTAAAATGATTGCCCTGCCCTCAACTCGATCTGTAAACATGTACGATGAATTGAGCAACTTTATATCAGAACACATCTAAATATCAGTATATCAATTCCAGCACAGGAAACACAGAGGGCTGTTTACTTAGCATTAGCATTCTCTCTCGTCTGCGGAAAACTGGCCGCCAGCTGCAATCGCATATGGAACCTATAGATCTTGTTTTTGGTCTTGCAGAACGCATTCCATTGTAATGACATCCTGACCAGAGACTGTATCATCCTCTCAGCGGCCAAAGACACCGACCCTGGGAATCTTTTGGGTTTTTGCATTCCTCTTTAACAGTGGCATAGTTTGTAAGACTTTTATAAAAGAGTTGTAGGTAGGATTTGGTAGTTAACTTAATCTGGCAGGACAGCTCAAGGCAAAGGGCACAGTATTCTCAGTAGGGGGCATAACCCTGTTATATGAACCATTACACAAGGATCCTGATAACTGCCTAATGGGTTAAGTCTGTAAATTGATATGGTAACTCTGTTAGGTTAAACTGTCAAAATGCATTGTAGGAAGTAGTCATTCATGCTTGTTTTTATGACAGCAGCGCATTTTACTAAGGTGATAGCGGAGTGTGCCGCCTCAGTGAAAAAGCTATCACAGCCTGACCTTATAGTCATGTAGTCTTATATTCGTAACTTTAATCTAAAAATGACAATAAAAAAATAAAAATAAAAAAAAAAGATTACTATTTAAAAACACCTAATTTTTTACTCCATATCTATCAGTTATGAGGTCATATACAGGTGAAACTCGTGCAAAAGTTTGTGTATTTCAATTATTCAAATTAAAATGGGAAACTAATATATTTAGTATATTTAACTATATACATAGTATTATACTTTTCAGAGGGCTGACATTTCTGTATTTAAAATATATATATATATATATATATATATATATATATTGATTTCATGTAATATTCAAATTTTCTGAGATTTTTTTGAGAAATGTGGGGTTTTCATAAGCTGTAAGCCATAATCATCAAAATTATAACTTTTGCACAATATTCAAAGTTTTCGAGTTTCACCTGTATGCTGGTGTACTCTTTAACTGCTGACAGCAAAATTACGATTTTCTTTTATATTTAAATGCACATTTCTTTTAGAAATTGATAGATTTATACACTTGGAACTCATGCAAACCAAAAATAAGTAGATCCCTATCATTTAACTTTCAAAATGGCACTTAAAATTATTATAATATTGCTTTCAAATGGACAAAAAATAGGCACTTTTGTACCATATATGAATAATTTGGATTCAAATTTATCCACTTTTTATTGTTTGGCATCCAGACACTTTCCAAAAACAAGTATTTAAAAAAGGTAAGTAAATACTGTATATGGAGGCTTGGAACGTGCACTACCATGTCGAATATGAAAACATACAAACTTTGAATGAACCCTTATTCAACTCCATGTCATCGTCACAGTCACTGAAGGCTAACTCTGCACTCTTCCTATTGCCCTTTAAGTAAAATATTACTGTATTCATTTTCTGAAATGAAGAAATCAATTTGTTATTTATACGTAAATACAACTATACTACAATAAACACTTCAAATAAATAAATAAATAACTGCAATCATATTATTGATGCTACTATCTAAAAAAAATAAATAAATACCAATGGGGAAATACATTACTGTAATCCCACTGTGGTACAGCGTTGCTAAATGGAAACATTGATTCTTTCTCAATTTACAGTAAAACTATGCAAGACAAAGTTGATTTGTGAATAAAAATATCTAATTCACTTTCCAAAGATCCAAAGCAATTTCTGGAGCACTTCAACAGGGGTCTTCTGTGTGAGGGTGACAGTGGGAAAGAGAGTTTTGGAGGGACATTCAAATGTCATTTGACTTGAAAAAACAGCACATCATTGGCTACCTTAAGGCCTGACCTTTTAATTCCAATAGTGAAATATATTGTGTTTTTTCCCTGAATAACAAGGAAATGAGTATAAATGAATTATTGCCATATGGCAACTCCGCACCATAAAGGGTTAACACATGGAAGAAACTTGGATTCGTCAAGCTGCTTCGCGGCCTATTGACTCCATAGGAAGTTACTTTCTTTGGCGGATTCTTAATTGAAATGGAGTCTTGTAAGTTGTTTTTAGAATGTTCTAAATTCTCCACGAAGGATTCCTGTGATGCCGCTTTAGAATTCAACCAATAGGGCAGCATCATTATTGTACTGCAATGGTACTGTAAAGAAGATTTCCTCAGCTTTAGAGGAACATTCATAATGACAAAAGTGATTGAAATGCGTTACTAATACTCAACACTTGACCTGGTGGCCCAAACACATTCCCTTCTTTGCCAGAAGGGTAAATTGCTGGGCAGACATGGCTCTTTTCCTCACCGTGAGGTGTGGCGGCTGGGGGTGGAGGAGGAGCTGTGGGGGGTGTACTGAGAAACGGAAGGGGGCGGAGAGAGCAGTGAAGATGGGGTTAGGTGGTGGTGGGGGGAGGGAGGGGTAATGAAGGTGTAATTTGGGAACCATCTGTAAGACGCCTGCAGGGCTTCCTCTCTTAACCTCCCCCTCTGGAGGGACGCAGGTGCTAGAGGCGGAGTAGGAGAACAGGGGAGTGGAGGAGGAGAGGAAGGGGGATGCAAGGAAAAAGAGGTAGTGGTGATTGTAGTTAGCTAGTTTACTAAAATATAATCAGATCTGGGAGTCTGCGTTTTTGGGATAGGGAGTCTATGTGACGTGGATGGCCTTTGTTCCTTTGACCTTCTTAAAGGTCTTCAAGTCGAGCGCTGTGCCCTTAAGGCTTATGGATGCACCAAATTCAAAGTGACCTCTGCATAAATGAAGGATGATTACACCGTTCACACCCGCGGGCCTTTCTTCTTATGCTTAACTTGGGAAGAGGGTTTGTGAATGGGAGAAGTAATGCTCTTAAGCTTTTAAGCTCAAGTTAAAATGGGCTGTAATGATTGTAAATAAAAGGCCAGTGACAAGGTAACGTCCAGAAAACATGAAAGAGGGTGGATGACTTTGTGTTAGCTGTGTTGTCCTATTTTTAGCAGGCACTGCTCGTGGGCTCCTGATATTCTAGCATGTAGATTGGCGTGTTTGACACTTTGGAGTGCGTGGGCAATAGTCAGATCCACACTGCTCGTAGTTACCATTGCAACATCATACTGAGCCTCATTATTCATGGAATTGTTCTGACGCTTTGATTTTTAGTAGGGATTTACGACAAGAACTATTACTCCAGCATGTTGGATGTACACGTTGACTCCTGAACTTGACAGTGTTAACAGGGTGTAACAGCTGTAGTAATAGACTGAAAAATGCATGAGTTGGACTCCTTCCAATTCCATTTACAGTTGCAGTGCTCATTCTAGCATTCTGCCTGTTTTTTTTTTTCTTCCATTTTAGCCCTCTGTCTCTCTCTTTCCTTCTCTTTCTCCCTTCCACCTTCTCATGGAATGACTCCTGCTTAGAGTCTATTAAGACAAGTGAAAGACTCAATGTTTGTAACATCCCTGAAAGGACACCTTTGTTGGTGCTTGAGCATTGGGGGTTCACTGACTGATTCCCTGATTCCCTATCATTGCAGACGCACTAGCAGGATTCCCAATCCTAGCATTTGGTGATCTGTCGAGAGATCACCTAATTTGATAACATACAGTAGGCAATCTTGTTTATCACTCGAAAGGAACCACACTATTACTTTGCCGTTTTTAAAAAAATACTTTAAAACCCTAAATTTAAATTAAAATTAAAATTAATTTTATTTTCCCACCAGCTTTTTTGAAAAAAGTTGCTGGCCACTACCGGCATTCTTTATCATTTTCACAAAGGTTTCATGGCTCCCAGAAAATGTTGTTGTATGAATATTTTGACGTGCAATATGTCAAAAGAAAGAACAGACTCTTTGCTTTTAAACAACAAAAACAAAAACATTTTATTCTAGCTTCATACATTCCATTTTTATGGATTTTTTTAAATGGAATTTCCTTTCACTTGAATGTGTGTAAGTTTCATTAAAAAAAGCAACATTTTGAGCAAAAAGCTGAGAAAATAATGTTTTGGTCGAAGACTACATCTGGATTGAATTCAGAGCCATGTTCAAAACATATATGGAGTAGATCGAGTCCATCAACACCCCCAAAGCTTGCACAGTCCCGTAGCTCGTCCTGGGTCGACATTTTATTTAGTAACATTAGGCCGTTTTTATTTATATGCTGTTTAATATTGATGATCGTGTAATTTTACATATGCATCTGCTTACATATCCTATGGCATGTTTCGGCTTCTTTTTCGCCTGTGTTTTGATCAGGAGATTCAGTACTCTTTCAGAAGATGCGTGATAGCCGTACCGTATAACAGTGAAAACCCGGAAAGACGGATTATGGCCATTACCATAGAAGATTGGCTGACATGTTTGGTGGAACTTAGTCTCGGTGGAGTCAGGTGTAAGGAAGTCTGCTGCTGGTGGTTATACTCGTTCTTTAATCAGTTCAGCCCTCTCTCTCTCTCTCTCTCTCTCTCTCTCTTTGGAGTGAGTGGGCATGGCCGAGGCTCCTTCCTGCTTTGAAATCCTCTAGTCAAGCGTGCTGGCTCTCGCCACTGTAATGGGTTTAAGAGGCTCTCCTGAGCCGCCGTGGCTTCCTGCAGAAATGGCTCCTTCCGCTGGCTTGATTCTTGTTGGGGAATGTGGCAGGTGGCTGGGTTGTGCCTGCTTCTTTGTCTTTTTTTTTTCTTCTCCCCTCCACCCCTCCTTTTCTTCTCTCTCTCTTTCCCTTGAGCAAGAATGAATGAGGCATTTAACCCCTTCAGCCTCATCTGTGTTGTTGGCAGTTCCTGTTGACTTTGCGTTGTTTGTGTGGAGTGGCCTTACATGTGCACTGTGCCATGAATCTGTAGTCAGCATGAAGACAGAATAGTGATGATTAACTTTCTGAGGTGGATTTTAACAGCAATACTATACACAAAAGAAGGGCTTTTGAAGAAGTTCGTTGAGCACTAAGGACAACAGGCCATTCAAACAACACAAAGAGTGGTAATCATACTGTGGATGGTGGTAACCTGCACACCAGATTAAGTAGAGCAATTTTTTTTGTGTTACTCACTTCAAAATACATTTTCAAGCATTTTGAAAGTTGCTCAAGCAGTGTTCCTTGTTTCTCTCCAAGCAGAGCTCTAACAGTGCTCATCAGAATGACCAGCAGATTTCCTCTAATCTGGCATACCGCACATTCCCAATTTCCCACACTGATCCGCCACCCTTCCATTCGACTCAGCTGTGCTTCCAGCAGGACCTCAAGGCTCTATCGCAAACACACGGCTGAAGTACAGAAGAACACAAGAAAAGAAAAAAGTCTTTACATATGGCCATACAATAAGTATGCTCAGTGAATATGTTACCAGAGAAAGTTTTTTTTGTTTGTTTGTTTGTTTTTACAATAAAACACTACATTATATCCTCATTCTTATTTTTTTTAATCCAAATTTACTTCACATTATCCTCAAAGACATCCAATATCTTTCAAATCTCCTTTCCACAGATAAACAAGTCTTTGAGAACTCCCAGGGGCAGCTCAGGGCTGTGGGACACAAAGGCGGCCTCTCTTGTTTCTTGACTCTTGTTGTTTTTAACTCCATCTTCACGCCTTGACTGTCACACTCCGCTGAGGCTGGATAGGATGAAGAGAAGTGGAGAACCTTGGTGATAGAGGTGCTGGTAGCTCTAAGGGCCAAACTAAACCCTAGCCCCCCTTTACCTGAAAGCAATGCCCTCAATATGCTATTTAAAAGTAACTGTCCAAACATTACCAACAAAAACTCAAAAATTCGTGCACATTTATTCATCTCTGATGATACTATACAATAGTGCATAATGATTTCAAACATATATGAGTATTTATGTACTGCCATGCGAACTGCAGTAGATTTGCTTGTTTTGTCAGAATAGAATACTGACCATACCAGTGAATGTGATTTCACTAAGTACAACATGTTCCTGGGTCAGCATCTTTATTGATCCTGAAACAACATTCAGATTTAAGGGATAGGTTTACAGGTGATGTCAAGTTTAGGCTTCAGGTGCTTTTACATCAGTGTTATTCACCTATCATTTCCCTCTGATTTAAGGATAAGTTATGGGTAGGTTTTGGTTTAGGGGTATAGAGACAGGAATGTTGTTCCAGGATCAACAAAATAGGTTGATCAGGAACATGTCTTGCTTGACCCTAGCCTACCGCCCTCTGCTCACTGCATGTTGTGTAGTTTATACAGTATAGTGCCTACTATTTTTTGAAAATGCAATGTGAACTGGCACACATTATAAACGTTTTAAATAGTATTAAACTACATTGATGTCACATTATATGACCTAATTGCATTGTACGTTTTATTTAGCAGTTATTATCCCCAAAATAAATAATGTTATTTTGCATTTTAAATAAAAGCATCTTTACTTTGGGCAGCTTGATTATGTAATAAGTCAAAAAAGAATAAAAAATGTCACAATTGAATTGCATACAGAAAATATAGATACATACTCTCAAACTAAATAAACTTTATTAGGCCCTGTCCCAACTGGAACCCTGAGTCCTTACAATCTTCCTCCAAGTCCACACTTTTGTGAGAATGCTGCTTTGACTGTCGGGTAAAAGTCTGTTGCGGGCTCTGCAAAAGAGCGCATAGCACCCTTCTAAAACCTAAAATGACAAATAGGACACCCTGCATTATTGTTACACAAATGCACATTAAGTGTGTCATTTGGGATTGGGCCTTTGTTGCATGCTAAAATGCTGTTCCCAACATTGTTTGCAGTTATCTTCTTTGTCCTGCTTAAAGTTTAAGGAGATGTACTAAACTCAGATTTGAGAGTATGGTCACTCCTCGTCCCTACAATAATTTGGCTTTTAATTTGATTGTGGCCACTATTTGCGGTCATCCCCCTTCCTTGTTCTTTCTCACCGTCGTTGTATCTTTCCCCTCATCCATGCCCTAGAGGCCCACATCCGGTTGCTGTCATGTTTATTGCTGCTTATTCAGGTGGAGTGTCAGGATCGTAGTCCGTAGTTTAACCTGAGGCACATAATTACAGCTTTGATGGTGAAGTAGCAGATCTGAGATCAGTTCACACTGTTGCTATCAGTGTGATTGATGACCCAGCTGGATGTGGAAACATTACTGTCCAGAACACGCGTTAAAGGGTTGAGGGAAGGGAATGTCCCAGTTTGACTTTTGTTGGTGTGCATCTGACAGGGTTGAGCAAAATTCAGGATTTAGAATTTGTCACTCTATCAAATCATAAGTAGCAATATAAATTGAATTGGCCACATGCCTCAAGATTTTGAATTGGAATTGAAATTGTAATGACAGAAAGAGGAACTGGATTGGTATTTTTCTCAGTTCAGTTCTCTATGCCTCACAACCGTGGAATCTGACAGTGTTTGTGCTGTGCTTTATCAGGTGAGTAGCCTTGCACAGATGGACACAAGTCTGCTAGTCTTCTTTCCCCACACTCCTACACACTCACACAACTCATTGCCCACTTGATCAGATGGCAAATATGCAGCACCGGAAGTACAGGAACACTCTATCAGCATGTTATCTTAGCTTCTGTTTACCCTGCCTGCCCTTATCTGTCACATGAGGGCCTTTAGGTTCATGTTCCCGGAGCAGTGAATCCTGGGCTAGATGTGCGCACCACGTGAAACTGCTGTTCCACTTTTGAGAAAGAGCTTGCATCATACAAATGAGCTTCACACATACAACTTAAGGTGCTTAAAATGCATAAAAAACAATTCCACAATAATTAGTCATTTGTTTGAATTTCATACATTTGCTTATTCCACATTGTTCATATATATGATGTGAGTGTGTTTTTACCTCTTAGTGTATATATATATATTATTAAAAAGAGCAATTTTATTACAAGTCAACAACTAAATAAACAAAGAACCGCCTCTGTCTGACACACCCGTTCAATAAACAGCTGTCAATGTCGATATGTATTATAATTGCTGCATTTATTGATATATATTTTAATGGTGGCTGTCACAGGGGCTTGTTTTTGTGAAAATATCCTCTAAAACTTCTAAACAAGGTGCTCTTCACGTGGCGGTCAAAAATTACAGATTTTTTCATTTTTATTTCAATGAAAGGAATGTACTATATTTTAGTTTGATAATGTTTTTAATTCAACATTTTGTATTTTTAGGGAATTGTATGGTACTAAATTATATTTACTCTGTAGTTATCCATTTATTCACGTTTGAGCATACAGGTGAAACTCGTGCAAATATCGTGAATATCGTGCAAAAGTTTGTGTATTTCAGTAATTCAAGGTAAAACTAATATTTAGAATATATATAACTATATGCATGATTATACTTTTCAGAGGGCCGACATTTCTGTATTTAAAATCCTTGTTATATTAAAATTTTCTGAGATTTTGAATTTGGGGTTTTCATAAGCTGTAAGCCATAATCATCAAAATTATAACTTTTGCACGATATTCAAATTTTTCGAGTTTCACCTGTAAATTTAATTTCCAACTTAAACTCGTAAATCTTGAATGCTTTAAAGCACAGACTTTAGTTAAGTACACTTAAATTCAATTATCACTTGGCAAATGTGAAACTTGCTGAAGTGAAAAAAGTTGAAATGATTTTGAGTTCATGATTTTTTTGTTTGTTCACATAGCCAGTGCCAAAACCTTTACCAAGTTTTGTACCATTCCGATAAGTAAAAACTTAAATTTTCCTACCAAAAGAGTTTAAAATAGAGAACTTAAAAAAAAGTCACAGAATTTTACGTTTATTGTTATGAAAAATTATTTTTTTAAACATTTTTTTTTATGAAATCTTCAGAAATGTTCAAAAACATGTTTTACTCTAAAACTGCAAGAAAATCAAAGCCAAAAATCTAAACAAGCTGTGTTCCAAATATGAGATTGATATTTCCAAAAAATTTACTTTCAGTAAGATTTTGTTTGGCCGCAGTATTACAAAAGAATTCGCTACATGAAATTCGTCTCCCATTCATTTCCAATGCGGCCATTTTTGACCGTGAAGGAGCACAAGTGCGAGTTCATGATTTTTTTGCTTGTTCACATAGCCAGTGCCAAAACCTTTACCAAGTTTTGTACCATTCCGATAAGTAAAAACTCACATTTTCCTACCAAAAGAGCACCAGAGTGAAAAATGTAAAGAGCTGAGGATTGATGCGTGAGCTGTAAGAGCATTTGGAATGACCCAAGAATTTGACCGATGGGGTGAAAACTAAGTTTGTTCAAAAGAAGTGTTTCAAGGAAATAGGCTGGACGTTAAACACTTGCTATTTTGTAGCCAATTTTTAATTTGATCAATTTCAAATGTTTCCATTAGACCAATTATCTAAATCATTACTCAGCTTCCGGATTCTTCATTAAAACCGTTGGACGTGAAACATCTGGAGTGTAGTCTTCATTGTGTCTGTCAGCGGCAGTTAATAAGGACACTTCTCAGACTCTGTTCAGTCGCTTCCTCCCATCTACAGGGCAATGGGTTGTGGTTAGCTGATCTCCAGTGAACCTCCAATGAAAAACAGACCTGTTGGCAAATCAAAACATCCTCCACAGATTTAAACATATTACGACAGGAATAAACAATCTACTCCGATGAACGGGGATAACTGTCTGGGCTCGGCACGCTGATTGAAAGCAACGATATCGCTGCATTGGCATCGTGAACCCCTCTTTTTTTCAGAGGAAGAGGATTTGAAGGAGTACAGGAAGGACAGGGGGAACGGAGTGGTTGGGGGTGTCAGTTGTAAGCTCGAACTCTGCATGTTTCCTTATGAATGACAAGGGCCCAAGTGTAACTATCAGTAAATAAAAAGTGGCTGTAAAATTAACTACGAGACAGGTCCAACAGGAATCCCTGGCGGCACTTCCTGCCTCTCAGAGGCCATAAACAAGCCTTATACAAGCCAAGCTGGCTCCAGCTCATATCCCGCGGCAACAGGCTGGGGTCACGGTGGCCCCTGTTGCCTGCCTTCTCTGTTGGGGGCCAGGACACTGGGACAACATGGAAGAGACCACCGGAACCAAAGGAAGCTGTTTATGCCCTAATGTTAATGTTGACATTTTAGTGAATAACACAGTGGTGGCTGGCATGGAAGTTAAGGTTACTTTGACTTTTTTTAAGTAAGAACTCTGTGCACATGAATATGCATTCAATGTTATAGTTACCAAAACGTCCTTTGATATTCATCTATATTTGGCGCCCGATCATCTCAGAAGCTGGGAAACTCATCATGTTAAGTGCTGAGTGTTTTGTTAGTGGTTATTGTAAAACAATTTCTGTTAAGTCATAAAAGCCATTTTGTGTGTCCTAAACCTCGGTGGAGTTTTATGGCATTGGCGTCAGTAGAAAATGGCACTTGACAGAGCAGTAGGGGGGAGTGTTGATTGGGGCTTGACCCCAAGTTTCTCCCACCTATCCAACACTAACTACCCTGTCTGCTGCCTCTACATAATTGACTGGAGTGCCCCAGCAATGTTCACTTGAGTTATGGTCAACTGACAAGACTGTAGACTGAGCTACATCAAATAACAAACAAACCCGCCGAAAAAAAGAGCTCCTTTCAACAGCCACTCCTGCACTCCTGCTGTCAGAACAAAGCAGGCTGACATTGCATGGCCTCTCAGACAAAACTGCCCAAAGCCTCCCAAAACATTTAGGCTTTTTTCCCCCCAAAAATAGTTTGGTCAGTTGCTTGGTTGAGTCTCACTCATTTCTAAGTTTTATGCACTGAATAAAAGAGAAGTCTCCGCTTTCTAATGACATAATTATTATGTTTTATAATTTGAACTGTTCCCATATGTACTGTGTATATATACTACATATTCATGTAAATGGTGGCTTACCTCCGAGAAAAGAAACTTACCTCCAAATCTACCTGAAAAACTATGTGCAAATTTAAACACAAATGGTAGTCACACCAAATATTGATTTAATTCAGTGAATATAAGTTAATTGATAAATACAATCTAAATAAAAATGTATGACATTAGTGTGTGTGAACTGTACTGTACAAAGAATTTCCTTAAAGGGCACATTATTATGCATAATTCCCTTTTACGTGGTGTTCGAACATAAATGTGTGTTGGCAGTGTGTGTACACAACCACCCTATAATGATCAACATCCACCCAGTGTCTTTTTTTAAATCCCCATAAATCATAAGCACTCTCTCAGAACAACCCGTTCTCACATTTCGGGGCAATGTGATGTACTTTTGCCAAGTCCCGCCCATGACTGTTGACTGACACTGCTGTATTTGCATAGTCCCGCCCTGAGTGAGCTGTACACAGTCTGCCATTGTTTGGACAAGACAAGACTTTAGACAAGAATGTGTTCTAAAGTGTTTTGTTATAAGATGTAAGGATGAACATAGCAGGCGTCATTTACTTGAGGATGGATCTGTACCAACTGTTCGTGATCCAGCTTACAGTCTCCACAGTGATACTGGTCACGGCAATAATGGAAAAGAGATTGCGCACTTTATTGCAGTTCATCTGAGTCGTTTTACGAATATTTTACCAGTTTATTAAGCACCCCCTGAAAAGCTGTGTATATATTTGTTTACTGTTAGTTATAACAAATGTTTCTGTTTAACTCGCTGTGTATGTTGATGATAATGAAAGGGAGAGAGAGAGTTTATAGATAAGACTTTAATGTGCAATTCTTATACAGTGTTTGTTCAGCTCTTACTGTGATGTGAAACTGATTCTTCATCATTTTTGTGATGTACAACAAACTTTATAAAACTCATCAGTACATTTTTGGCCATCATTCTGACGCGGTCCGCTACAACCATAGATATCTATATAAAGGCTAGATGTCTTACGGCGGAGTCTCTATCCTCATCACCGGCGGCCATCTTGTCACAGGCAGGGTTTAATGTAAGGTGAGTTATCTGCACAAACACAAATACTCTTATCTCGCTGAAATCTGGACGGATTTACAAACGGTTTGGTTTCTTACTAACGTTATTAACGTGGCTATAATACTAGCATATAATGGATGTTTACATAATTAATACATAATTATCCATAAGTGTGCAGTGTCATAACTACATCTCTGATGTTTATAACGAACCAACCCGTTTGAAAATCGGTAGAAAATTGAGCAAGTTATGGTTATTTAAAAATTACATGCACCATAAACACAATGTTACGAGTGGGCGAGCTGCCTGTGACAAGATGGCCGCTAGGGTGCTGACGTCGACTACCATTGGCCAGCAGCGCGGACGAGACATCTAGCCTTTATATAGATATCTATGGCTACAACAGGCTTGTACTAATAGTGGATAAAAGCAAGATGACACATACGTTATAACCGTAATTTAACTAAACTATACCTGTTCTATCTCCATACAGTATATTCTCTGGCTCTGTGGGCATTATTGTCCGACTCCGGGTCAAAACGAACACCAATACTGAGAGTTTCTGTTTTGATATTATCAATTTCATTCTGTGAGATTAAATTGTCCTGACACTGAGCACGAGCTCGTGAGGCTCCGCCCTCTGTGCCGGCAGCAGCAGCTCATTTGCATTTAAAGGGATACACACTAAAATTGAGCATTTTTCTCAGCCCCAAAAAGTGACAATTTAAACATGCTGTTATAAAGAATCTGTTGGGTATTTTGAGCTAAAACTTCACAAACACACTCTGGGGACATCAGAGACTTATTTTGTGAAAAGGGGTATAAAAGGTTCCCTTTAAATTCCTGTGATTAAAACTGATATTTTTTTGTGCTATAACTAGTAGTAAAGAGGAAGAGTTTATCACTTCACTCTGTGACTTTTATCAATTAAAGTTCAAAATGTTTGGTTACTCTTCATTTTAACATGTCCTTGTTACAGTGTACAATTACTGAGTAATATTAATTAACAACATGCACTTCTATAGGGCCAGGATTAGGGGTTGGTTTAGGGTAAGTTGCTTGTAAGTATGCATAATTTACTGTTATTATGTAACCTGTAATAAGGACACTTTATTACACTAAACGTGTAATAAAGTGTTTCTAAAAGTTTATTGTATTTCATGAGAGAATGGCATAATGTGAAAGCTAAGAATTTGTTTTTAATCAAAAATAGCATAACATATTACAGTCAAAATTCAAGCTGTCACATATATCAGAACTCTAGGAAAGCCACTTGTCCAAACAGATTAGAAGCCCAGAAGTATGTATAATAAACATGAAAAATACTCTAATTTGATGTAATTTTGTGACATTCTGTAGCAGTTTCATGTTCACTGTGAACTGACCTATTTCCCGTTGCTGCTTTGTTCTTTGTTGATACTGTGTTCTTGTATGTTGGAAACTATGTTACTGACAGTATTTACATTGTCAAAATTGCCTTTTCAATCAGGTGTGACAATGACTACGGGGTTGTGGGCGCTCTGTAAGCTGTGCTTAGACACAAGAGTCTTCCTTCAAATCTCCTGCTTCAAAAATGTTCCACCTCCATCTTTTTTTTCCTTTTTTTCCCCTGCAGTTGTTTTCCTAAACACCGGATTTTCATTTGGAGTTTGGGAGGGAGCGGTGCTGACAGTATTTATAGCCTGGTGTTCTAACCAAAATTATCAGTGTACCACAAAATAACTTCCTCAGTCCTGGCCACAAAATAACAGGATGCCTTCAATTGTGCGTATTTATTAATTTTAGCAAAGCAATGCTAGTTTTATAAATAGATACGCTCCTGCGGCCCTCCGAAGTCGGCTGTATAAACTTCCTCTCTTGTCCTCCTCCTCTTCACTGGGCTTCTTCAGTGGGTGCTTGAAATCGAAAGACACTCGTCCTTCCCATGGGCCACAACCGTCGCCCTGCGCTGGCGTCTGGCCTCCATTAAGACTCCATTTTATCAGGTCAGAGGTGGGAGGTCAGAGGTCACAGTATGTTAATAGCTTAACTGGGGGGTCCTTTCTGCTTGAATGGACATCACACCACCTTGTACAGAGAACCCCAGTAACATAAACCTCAGCTTCCTCCGAATGAGTTAAGGGGTGTTCACACTGAAAGCGATTTGCCACGACAAAGAGAACAGAAGTCTTTCTGTATTTAATGAATCAGCTAGATTTACCAGTCGAGGGAGGAGTTTATGGAAGTCGGACATTTTCTGCTTCTCAGGCGGTGTTCACGTACTATATATCAGATGAAGTGGATAGGGTGCAATAATTGTCAAATACACGGACATTTCTATGTAAAAATAGAAACACTTCATTTAATACTTCATGCACTGTTAACTGTGTGTACAATAATAAAGTTCAACAATAGCCTATACTAATTAAATACCAAAGATTGGTCTATATCAGTTTTATTTTGATAAACATGTCACAATATAATAAAACTGAAAACTGTTATTACTGTTTTAAAAACAGAGTTTCGAGCATTAGCCTTCACAATCGTGAAAACTGCACAGAATAAGCTAAGTCGGAATTTGGCATGCACTGCTTCAAATCAGATGCTAACCCAGACAGCAACATCGTGTCGGCCCAGATCCGGCCCACATCTGAAACGCGTACATTCACATGTACCAGATGTGGCCCGGATCTGGGCCGACACTATGTTGCTGTCTGGGATTCAGTCTGTGCAGCACTATTCATTCATTCATTTTCTGTTGCTAATTTCTGGCAACATGACCAACAATATGGGCATGTTTATCAACAGGTGCAAAAAATTATTTCTTGGTCAAATAAAATAGCATCTTTTTTTTATTGGCTTCATTTAATTTGTGAAAAGATACCATGGAAAAAAATATATTACTTGCATTTCTGAAATAAAACAGTTTGTTATTAAACAGTTATTAAAAGTATAGCTACTTACAAGACTCACTGTTAAAACTGAAGTCATGCTGAAATTCCTGCTTATTGGCTTTTGTGAACAGTAAAGCACGTCTTTTATTTGATTGGTCATCTCAGTCAATTTGACATTGACCACCGCTGAACCTCTGAAGCAGACCATCCTAAAAAATACCTGTTAAAAATGTTTTTGTCATCCTTTTTCTTTTCTTTTTTCTTAAAGCAGAACATAGAACAAAACACAGTTAGACGATACATCAATACAAAATACATAAAACGGAAAGTAGCATGTACGTGTAATTATGTGAAGTGTGTGAATTCCCATACATTTTTTTTTTTTGTCATCCAGATCAGATCAGTCCGTAATGGAGAGCAACAGAGCAGAATCCAAAATAGCATGTATAATCTATCTGAAGGAACACCCCCATGACATTGTCACTTTTACTGTAAACAAGGTATTACACCTATACAAGAGTGCCTAAACCGGCCATTTGTGTTGACTTTTTAAAAACAAAAATGTGTCAGTGATTCATTGGATTTTGTCCAGATGTTTTCAGGCAGATCTGTGCTTTGTTTACAACTGAACAGTGGCAGCTACTTAGCTACTCTCTAACATGTATCTTTAACCTTCGCTGTGCCTCTCCATTATGAGCTGTTACCCATACTTTCAGCGTGAAGTGATGCATGGTAATATTTCATCCTAATGGATGAGCCTGCTTGATAAAAATGAGACATATTAGGAAATTCTTTGCTCATGAGCAGAACCAGCTGTGTTCCTCGTGCTCCTCATCGCACTGTAAGTGTCCACCTCCTCCTTTGGCTTGCCTACCGGGTTTCTCTAGTGCTGAACAGGGCCTCTGGGTCAATAAATCTCTGGGAGGACATTTCAGCACAAGGCTGAGTGTGTCTGCTCAGTGCAAATAATATAGCAGAACTTCCACCTGGTGAAGATGTTAGCATGTGAGCTGCAGGCTATAAGCGATTGCAACATTTGATCAGATGTTCAAGTGCTATCGGATACAAATGCATTCATTTTATTTTACTTGGCAAATTATTCTACTGTGGCAAAATAAGAAGCGTGTGTAAATCAATATCACCTATAAATTCTTATTTTTAAAAGAAAAAAAACATTGTTCTAGTTTGAATTATTGTTTGTCATTTATAAAATAAATAATTTAGCGCTTTCCTTTCTATTCTCAATACATTTAGAATGTATATAAACCATTTTTTGTTTTATATTATTTAGTTTACCAAAATATATATATTTGGTTATAAATAATATTTGGTTGTAAATGAGAAGTAACAGGCAATCAAATCTCTTCCATGCATGACAGTGAGAAATAGTTTTTACATTTTATCTTATGTATTAATTAATTAATTTTTATCTGAATATAGCTTACATTAAATGCATACATTTTAACATATTGTTACAACTGGTGTGGTTAGCAGTACGCACTAACAGGAAAATACTAGAATAAGTGTCTTTAATTTAGATTGCTGGAGATACAAATCTAGGAACGCAAGAGAATATGCATACCAAATCAACATAAATGCAACCAACACCGAACAAAGAACTGTGAGAACTCAAGGCTTAGATGCACAAGGGAGGCTAACACACCAGGGAACAGTTGCATGCAGAGAAAAACACCGCAGTGGAGAACAGAGCGAGGAACCATATGGTGGAGCTTTCCCAGACCATCCGAGTGAAACCTGGCGACCGTCCGACAGAGGCGGAGACGATGAGATCGGACGACACCGGAGGTCCTTGAGGCCAAGGCTGAGCCATGGTGATGAGGGGCCAAGGTGGAGCTAGGGTGATGAGGGGCCAAGGTGGAGCTAGGGTGATGAGGGGCCAAGGTGGAGCCAGGGTGCCAGAGGCACAACCAATGGAGTGAAAGGCTCGAGGTGGAGACAGGGGATCTACTTGCCAAGGCGGCGCTGGTGACCAGACCTGAGGCAGATCCGCACAGCAGAGTGGAGTAAACAGAGGAGATGCAGAGGAAATGAAGGGAGCTAGCGGAGGTAGGGCAAAAGAACTGGCTGTCTTGAGTAGAGGAGGCTGGAGAGGGAGGCTGGGAGGGACCAGCGGAGGTGCAGGAGACTTGGAGCTCTACCGTCCTCACGGGACGTTGATGCCGGCTCACCCACCTGGTCAGACTTTCTGTGGGTCTCAGGCTTTGGGACGAAGATGGCCTCAGTTTTCTGCTCTGGAGCTGTCTTCATGGCAGCCACGGTCTCCCAGTCTGCGGTGGGCTCATGCTTTTGGTCCAGAGTGGACAAGGGTGAAGTCTGGCAGCGCTCTAGGTCAGGAGTGGGGCTGGTGATGCCTTCTTCAGCTGAGAGACGACACCAGGGGTCCTGGATGCCAAGGCGGAGCCGCGGTTACAAGCAGCCAAGGTGGAGTTGGAGACAGGGGATCTACTTGCCAAGGCCACGCTGGTGACCAGACCTGAGGCGAATCCACACAGCAGAGTGGAGTAAACAGAGGAGATGCAGAGGAACTGAAGGGAGCCAGCACCAAAGAGCATGCTGTCTTGGGTAGAAGAGGCTGGGAGGGACCAGCGGAGGTGCAGGAGACTTGGAGCTCTACCATCCTCATGGGACGTTGATGCCAGCTCACCCACCTGGTCGGACTTTCTGTGAGTCTCGGGCTTTGGGACGAAGATGGCCTCAGTTTTCAGCTCAAGAGCTGTCTTCATGGCAGGCTCGGTCTCCCAGTCTGCGGTGGGCTCAGGCTTTTGGTCCATAGTGGACAAGGCTGAAGTCTGGCTCAGGAGTGGGGCTGGTGATGCCCTCTTCAGCTGAGCAGCTGCTCTTGGTCAGGAGTGGGGCTGGTGATGCCCTCTTCAGCTGAGCAGCTGAGCAGCTCAGCAGTGAAGTGCTGTGAATGTGTGAATGTCCCTCGAGGACCACCGTTGGGCAGGCGTGCCTTAGTTACTTGTGCCTGTAAGGCACACCAGATCTAAATAGTTTCTCGTGTGGTCCTTGAGGGATCGTTGTTCCTGCTTCACGCAGAGCTAACTGACTGCAGGTAAGTCCATGATGTTCTTATGGAACAGCTAATGATGTTATATTCTTTGCTTAAGGTTCAGTGTTCTGTAATGGCTGGTGTGATAAGCAGTACACACGGATAGGAAAATACTAGAATAAGTCTTTAATAAAGATCGCTTGAGACACAAATTCAGGAACAAGAGAATACACATACAACGTAAATGAAAACAACTTCGAACAAAGAACTGTGAGAACTCAAGGCTTAATTACACAAGGGAGTCTAATTAACAGAACAGGGAACAGGTGCGTGCTAAATTAATAACAGCAGAGACTAACTAGGAACACAGACGGCAGGCAGACAAGAAAAAACAAAACACAAATGAACTGAAGCTCAAACGCACCTGACATTACATTTGTATAAGTTCAAAGTTAATTGACTACTAGTTAACTAGTTTTCTTAGTATGTCCAAGGCTTAATCAAAAAATTACTCATGTCATTACTGTCATCTCCATCACACAACATACCAAAAACCCACATGGAAGTTGATCAAGGCCAGCTTTATTCCAAGACTTTGTTCAAACTGTTTCATCTGTCAAAACATTTATCATCACCTATAAAGTGATTTGAAGAAGAATTTGACCAAATCTCTCATACACATTTAAGAATCCATTTTCTTAAAATAAGTACCACATTTGCTGCTTAACAACCCAGTTAAATATTGTTATTTAGGTGTGATTGTATACATTGAAAAATCTAAAGTTAAGGTAAAACTTAGGGGGGGGAATAAAATAACATGATCAGGATGTACAAGCCACATCCCTAGACCCTGTAAACATTGTCCCTCAAAACTCTGTGTGAACAAGGAGAGTCCCAAGGAAACCACAAAAATCAGCAATCACATTGTTGTAATTTGTTAAACTCATTAGCTCCCTCAAAGTAAAGGTGCACCAGTCAACCACATCAACATAATAATGACTTATGGGTGGCACAATAGAACAGAATAACTAATATTGACTCAGTTGCGATGTATTAATATATTTTGTGTTTAAATGGGACCAAGATAGATATTTGATAAAAATCTAAATTGAATGTTATACAAAATCTAACAATGTTCACTCCTCTATGAACAGCATATAGTTACACATGACGAAGGGCTGCATTTTTTCGGCAGAGAGAAGGTTCAATTTTCTTGGGGGTAGCTATGGGGTCATCGGCTGGAGCAGGCTAAGGAACAGACACCGACTCAAGAACAGACACCGGCTCGGCGGCGGCCATCTTGTCCAGGGACACCGGCTTGGCGGACGTGACGTGAACAGTCTCTGGATCGGCAGAAATGGCGTGAAGCGTCTCTGGCTCGACAGAAGTGACGTGAAACGTCTCTGGCTCATAATTTTGAAAGCATTTTTTCAGCAGAGAGACGGTTCATCATCGTCAGTGTTAAACTGAAGGAAGAATTGAACTGCTGCATGTTTGGAATAAGGTTTATCTTTTAGCAAAACTAGAGTGGCTCAAGATCAAGAAGTTGAGTGTCATACACTGGTCCAGTTAAAGCTCAGATCTTGATCCAATTGACATATGGCTAAGCCATGGCCCCAAACGCGATGAGCCAATCACAGTGCGCATAGCTAACCCAATACACTCGAACATTCTCTGCTTTCACATCCATTGAAATGCATTGCAGTTAGTCAGTTTTAATTCGTTTTTATATGTTTTTTCTTGTTATTTTGAGTTTAAAATGGTCAAACGATGTGCATGGGGTACATGCAACTCCAACAATAAGTATCCCGAGAGGCGGGGTGACGGTGTGTATTTTTTACCCTTTCCCAAGCCACATCTCAACCAAGATAAGTGTCTGCTCTGGATTAAGTTATGCGGAAGACCACAACACCAACTAAACGTGGATAAATTAAACAAGGATATTTTTGCAAGGACAACGTATTTGAACGTTATCTTTAACATCTCTAACGTAACGTTAGCCTAACATTAGAAAACGTTAACGTTAGCTTCTATCTGTGTTGTACATCATGTCACTTAGCTTCATTAACGTATCTGTAACCGAGATAACAAATGTTAGCACTGTTGTGCAGAATGATTAATGTAATGATTAATGTAAATACTGTAGCACCAAACTAACGGAGAGGTACTCTTGGTAAAGATGGTAAAAAGGTTTGTCCTGGAAACGTATGCAGCTTAGACCTGTACATATTTAATTTGATCATGAACCATTAATTACATATTGAAGCACAACATTTTAACACTGAAAGTAAATCACACTTCTTACCCTGCAGTGCATGCTGATCCTCCATCTTGTTGTCTGAGATGGTGATGGCAACAAAATGCGGTTTATCACGTTTACTGTTATGATGCGGCTGAAGTAGAGGCAGAAGCAGGATCCACTTGCAGTGTGTTTTTTATTAAATAAACTAGGAACTGAACAGATTCAGACATCAGACTCAGGAACAGAACAGCCAACATTAAACGCTACAACATTAAGACCTCACAAAGACTGAACAAGACACAGGGCTTAAATATACAAGCAAACAAGCTAAACAAGATAACAAGGGGGCGTGGCTAATCAGAAACACATGGGAACAATGATCAGACAATTAACAAGACACATGGCAAACAGGGAATCACATGACAGACAAAACAAGGAACAAGACAAAACCCACACCGTGACATAGCCCCCACTCTATGGGCGGCTCCTGACGCCCATCAAAACAAACAAAGAAACAAGTTCAGGAGGGTGGTGAAGAGGAGGCGGTCTAGGGGGAGGGATGGAGGGCCAGGTCCGTGCAGGGGAACGGGACCAGGACATTGCCATGGCTGACCTGAACCATGGAGCGGGGGAGCGGACCTGGCTGTGCAGGTGACCAGGGCGGATCAGGATGTGCAGGCAGACACGGCGGATCAGGATGTGCAGGCAGCCAGGGCGGCGAAGACCCCTCGGGCGACCATGGCAGTGAAGACCCTTCGGGCGACCATGGCGGTGAAGACCCTTCGGGCGGTCTTGGCGGTGAAGACCCTTCGGGCGGCCAGGGGGGTGAAGACCCCTCGTGCGGCCAGGGCGATGAAGACCCCTCGGGTGGCCAGGGTGAGGACCTACCGGCGGTGAAGGCTCTGGAATGATGGCCCACTTGGCAGCACGTGCTGAAATCAGCGGGGAATCGGCTACACTAGACACTAGTCCCGGACGGCCATAAATCGATCCGATGGCTTGCTTGATGGTTGGCGCGACGTGGAGAAACTCAGGCTCTTCAAGTGCCGAACCGGCCAAGGAAAGGGCCAGATCAACAAACCCTTTCAGGGTCCAGCCGGTATGATCCTCCGGCATCACATGAGCGATGTCCCCATCCAGCCCGCTCCAAAACAGGTTCACGAGCTGGGCGTCATTTAGCGTTCCCAGATGACAACACGAAAAAAAGTCCCTCACATACCTCTCCAAGGGCTGGCCATCTCGAGACAGAGAGGATAGGAATCTGGTTGCTAACAACTGCTGGATCCATCTTGGTGAGTTCTCCTGTTATGATGCGGCTGAAGTAGAGGCAGAAGCAGGATCCATGTGCAGTGTGTTTTTTATTAAATAAACTAGGAACTGAACAGATTCAGACATCAGACTCAGGAACAGGACAGCCCACATTAAACGCTACAACATTAAGAACTCACAAAGACTGAACAAGACACAGGGCTTAAATATACAAGCAAACAAGCTAAACAAGATAACAAGGGGGCGTGGCTAATCAGAAACACATGGGAACAATGATCAGACAATTAACAAGACACATGGCAAACAGGGAATCACATGACAGACAAAACAAGGAACAAGACAAAACCCACACTGTGACATTTACACTGTGACCTGTACATTTTTGTCTGGAGCTGAAGCTTTTCATTGACCTTCTCTTTAGTTATAATTATATAATTAGTATATAATTATATTATTAATATAACATTCCAATGCATAGTTAAGGCCCTTTTGGTGATTTCGAGATGATATATAATCTTTCTGTCTCCAAAAATCATCAATTGCCTCCTGTGAAATGTCTCCTACTGTGACAGCTGCCATAGCGCCTGTCACCGAATCTTGACTTGTCCGAGTGAGTAGAGGGGGCGTGGCTTAGCCATAGATCAATTGAGAATCTACAAAACTATTTGAAAACTTCGGTACTCACGCATCATGAAGCAAGTATACAAAATTGGTACAGTATGGTTACTCCAAAGACTGTTGATTCTGCCCAAAATCTGGTGATTTATGCAAATATCAGATTTTATCATATCATAAAAAAAAATACTTCAAAATTAACTATGAATATTTTCTAACTATATATATTTATACATATATACTGAAATAATTTGTAATTGGCCATAATTTTGAAAGCCAACGTGAATTAAGTCCTGTAAAAAGACACACATGCTCACGGTTTGAAATTCCAAACATGTTGTACTTTGTCAACTAAAATATTCAGGTCAGGCAATTGGGCTACAGCTAAATTGGCTATAACACAAACTCTTGTCCATACATCTACAACAGTGTGTTCACATTTCAGTGTGTGTGTGTGTGTGTGTCTGTGTGTGTCGTAGCAGTTGCCTGGTTGCACAACCAAGCCATGCACTTGTTAATCCTAACTCTTTCCTGCTGTCATGTTAACAAAAACATATAGATAATTTATCTATGTGGTTGAGCACACGGAACCAAGCTCTGGGGGATTGGTGCATGTCACCGTGACCTCATCTTTGACGAGAAGCATTCATTTGTCTCATCAGCTAAGGCTTTATTTATTCTCCAGGAAGAATGTTACTCTCCAGGCCTGGCACAGCACATCAGTGAGGAATTCTGTCTACCGTGCGAAGCCAGTGCCTGACGTCATTCGATGTCATGTTCATTCTTAGAGATTCACCACAGTGGAATAAACCAGCAGGTACTCAAGCTGGATCAAGCGGTATTTCAGGAAATATTTAGATTTTACCCTTTACTTAATATGTGGGTTGTTTCCATTTTCGAACACCACCAGAGGTAGTCAAAAACACATTCAACAGGATTGCTTTCGTAGTTTAGATGCTCATGTGGTCATATGCATTCGAACAGCCATAAAAGACTGCTTACTTAATTTACATATTTTGAGAAAACACTCTAAAATAATTGATTAAAGCTTGTGCCAAAACAATTGAAATCGCATTTCCATTAATATATTTTCCATTCACTTCCTTTCCTGTTCACATTTAAGCAGCACAATGGCTTCATTTATTCAATCATATTGTGAAAAGTGATGTAGAGTGTGACAAGACAAGGGTCTAGACCAGGGGTGTCCAAACTCGGTCCTGAACCAGAACCAGCTAGTCAAGTTCTTCCTAGCCATTTGCGATGGGTCGGTCATGAACGATTCGTTCATTTTGAAAGAATCTTTAATATGTCTCGGGACTACCGAGTTGTCTCAGAGAGTGATTCGTTCATTTTGTGTTGACAGCGCAAACACATCTCTCTAGTTCATATCTCGAGTCTTCGGGTTCGAGTCTTTCGTTCTTCCCATACACTATGCTGTCTAAGAGAAATTATTAGTTCACCTCTCGAGTCTTTTGTTCTTTTGTCACGTGATGAACGATTGACTTGAACCCGAAGACTCAAAAGATGAACTAATCAATTCTCTCTCCGGTAGTACAGACTGCATAGCTCAGCCTATATGGGGCTGTCACGTGATGAACGAATGACTCGAACCCGAAGTCGATAGACTCGAAACCTGAACTAATCAATTCTGTATCTGGTAGTACAGACTGCAAAGCTCAGTTTATGAGGATGTCACAGGATGAACGAACGGCTTCGGGAGGTGAGGTAAACTAACACACTGCATAGCCTGAAGACCAAGATAAATTAATTTATTCGTTTCTGTTTCTCATAATTTGCCCCTTTCCTTGCACTTCCTTCTTATTCTAAAGGCGATCAACATTTGATGTGTTTGGGGAATTTGGCTAAAACGTAACATTTTAAATACATTCAGCTGAAATGAACGAAATGACTCGAAAAAAAGGTTTGTTCATTTTGATGAACGAGATTCAAAGATCCTAGTCAGTAAAATGATCCGAACTTCCCAGTACTACTAGGCATACTAGAATCTTCCAGGCAGGTGTTGAGGCAGGTTGAGCTAAACTATGCAGGACAGTGGCCCTCAAGGACAGAGTTTGGACACCCCTGGTATAGATAAAATCCAAGCACAAGTGGCCACAAGAGTCATTATAAAACGCGTTAAGACCAGGTGTAAACGGTAATGTATCTCAGCTGACTACTTGTGATCAGATCACTGAAAATGCATCTTAATATATATATATAAGTACTTGTAACCAATGTTAAAAAGCATTATAATATTTGCAGATTCCTTGATACATCTGAAATTGGATGTTTGTCATGTGTTTTTAATGCATTATACTTTCTAAAGGTGTGTTCAATAAATAGATAAGTAATGAAATGTATTAGTGGTTACAATTATTCATTTGACCATACAATGCATTATAAGGTGCATTACAAGGCATAATTAATGCATTAAAATTATTTTATAATGCAAAAGGCTTTAAGTAAAGATATTGCTAGTTCAAATATTGCTGAACTAAATAATTGCACAACGAGGTATTACGTTTATTTCTTTAAAAAAGAACAGAATACTGCCCTATTGGTGACAGCCCTATTGATATCATGATCTGGTGATGATCTGATTAATTGCATTTTTCTTTAGCTTTCTGTGACTTTCTGTGTATAACCCAACTTTGCAATGAATGAAAAAAAAAAAACCATGAAAAAGCAGATAAGCAAAATATCACTCTTTAGAACCAGACATCCCGCTGTCTTTACTGGGTGACCGTAAACTAGCCTGCCTGGACCTGGATTAGGTTAATTATTTCCCTGTGTTCATTTTTACGTCCTCTTTCCTTGGAGCCGGGGTCACCCATGTCTTTTTTATAATACCTCCTTGTGCTGGAGTCTGATAAAGAGACAGCGAGTCGCAGAGGGCAGACTGGCGCTCACTGGATTCATGCGCTACTCAGCCGGGGCCAATAAATCTGAGCGTTAGTGTGAAGGAAGTATGATCCATAAAGTGCTAAGTGAAGCTGTCTGCTCCTCCTCCGTCGCCCATGGCCCAGTGTGGAGGCATTATTGGGACTCTGTGAGTGTGAGCTGTCCCGCTGTCTGCTAAATGAGCTCCTTCCAGCCCCGGTAGTGAGGCGGCAGGGAAGGGCAGAGGTGTTTGGCATGGGATGAAAATAGATGCTTTAAAAGGCAGTAAATTGTGTGACTTAAAGCAGGATTGTGAATGTTTGGGGCTTCTTTTGTGGTACCACTAAATCGCTCTAGACTTTAGATTGTGTGTGAGATGAATGCTGTCATCATCATTTAATGATATTAGTGCAGCAAAGTCTTGGCACACTCTTCATTACCACAATTACTAAATAACCAAAAATTGTCTTTAAATATCCTTAAAGGGATAGATCACTCAAGAATGGACCCTCATGTTTTTCAAAGTGCATCAAGTTTGTGTATCTTTTGTTTGTGTGCCATGGTTTTAAAATGACATCTGGGTTAGTAAATATTAGTTATTAAAACTTTTGAAGAACTATGCCAAGTACATAGGGCTACCTGCAAACTAGTCCTTTTCGGTGGAATTCGTTCAATTCATTTTTTTCATTTATCGTCATTTATGTGAATCGTGTAGATCCAAATAGTGTTTTTTTTTTTATCGCTGAAAGACGTCAATAAAACGGCGTTAAACAATGTTACATAAAATAACTTCAATGTCCAAAAACTCAGCTAGAAAAATGAACACAGAGAAAGCATTTTGATAAATACATGCACTCACTGTATATTCATTCGGGTCACATGACGTCACTGTAGCTTAGCGCCGCCATCTTTGCGACCGACGGTCTCAGTAATGCCTGCAATATATTGTGCAGTTGGCTGCAACAACAGCCGAAAGAGGAACCCCGAACTGGTATTTCATTCTATACCAAAAGAAAAGGATAGAAGAAAGAAGTGGTTAGCTGTCAGGGGGGTCTAGGCACTCTCCGTTGGCTTGCGAGCTGGAAAAAACAAACTCTAGCCAGGCCAATCACATCGTGTATAGAGTCGGTGGGCTGGGCGGGCTTATACCTGCTGCTGCTGGGAACAGCACTGAAATAATTCTTAAAAAAATTAAGTTTAAGTTTTCGGAGAAGTTATTAAGGAAGTTCGGAGTTTTGCCGACCAGATAACGGCAAAGGTTTAATGTGCGGAATGCTTTTCAGAGAAGATAAGGTATTTTAGCACAATTCACACACCCAGCGGTAATTCAGAAAAATAATATATCCGAATACTCCACATGATACTATGGTCTTCCGACCGTTTACCATCGTGTCGATTTATTTAGATTAATATGTGCCAGGGAGAGAGAGCAAGACAGCGCTTAGGAGACGGTGAAGCCTTGTTTATACATTCGCCTTCCAAAGAGAAAAAGTGCGCGGCCCGCGCGCGACCGGGGCTCTCTCTCTCTCTCTCTCTCTGCTCGTTCTTCAGTTAAACATGCGCCCTGCTGCGGGACAAAAATTCGCTTTGGAGCTGCATGGGCATACAATATCGATGGTTTATAAAACTTAGAACCGGTTCTCAAAGTGGAACCGGTTTTCAATTCCCATCTCAACTCACTAGCAGCACTGACAATCAACAATGATCATTGATCAGAGTAAGTTAACCCACCACAGACTGTTCACATAAAGTCACAATCGCCTCGTTTTGTTTCCCTTCCCTTCATGTTCTTTCAATGAGGCAAGACTGTCTGAGGCAGATAATAATGGACAAAAGAAAACTGGGGGGTAAAAAATAAGGATTGGAGCATAAAATTGACATTTTCTCCAGGTATCTCTGTCTCTCTCTCTCATTCAAATGGGCAGTTCGGGCGAGATCGGTCGCAAATATGGCGGTGTTCTATTTGTAGTGACGTAGGTGGCATCTATGAATTGCATATTCAACGTCCGCGATCATTGGTAACTAAGCAACAGTAGAGACTCTAACTGTCAGCTGTCAGCCGATGACGGTGCTGTTTGGTGTTTGAGAATATCAGCTCAAATGGTTAGTTCATCCGAATCAGATGTTGAACACACGGAGGAGGTTTTTGAGTTTGATGATCGCGCGCGCGAACTCGACAATCGACTACTGTGGACTTCGACCGAAAACAGGAAGAAAATACAGGTATGTGAGCTGGCTGAATTAACATCATTTTTATTAATATCGTTCACATCTACTGCAGTCAGATTGACCGTGTTCACTCTAAATAACATCACTCACATGGCTGTGCACTTGTAATGACAAATCAAGGATGTTAAGAGGCTAAAAGCAGGTTTAAAACTTGCCCTATTGAAGTCAACAGGGTGCACATTTTAAAAAGACAATAACACGGTGTAGGCAACACCGATTTTTGTCATTGTTCTCTGTATTGACAGCACTCCAAATGTACAAAAAAAGGAGCTCAATGTTAAAATTGACCGGAGTTCTCCTTTAACTTCAATAGTAAATGTATGTTTGAATAAATCCGTTATATATGACAGCCACCATTTAAATGTTCATGTCAAAATGTATTATTATAACATTATTATAAAAACATCCTTATGTGTAATTAAAATGTAAGCAGCTACAAATCAGTTCATTTTAACCTCAAATATTTTAATTATGTACCAACTGGGATTCCCTGTATCCTTCTTTACTGCATCAGTCAGGAATTTTTTTTTGCATGTGCTGTACCTGATAGGCCCCAAATGAACTGATTCCAAATCTAATTTAATTGAAATCGAATCAAATCAGATTTCTGAAATTTGTTTCAATGCCTAGTGTCAATCAATAGATGTGTTTGTTTCTTTGTTTTTTACTTGAAGCATATGTTGTCTTTTTCCTTTATCTTCTTGTCAGAGCGCACCAGAATGCTTTGTTTACATGTTAAAATCACAAAAATGGGTTTCACTTTATTTTGATGGTCCCTTTAACACATTCGGTTGTCTATAAGTAGAATTGCACCTACACGTCTACTAACTCTCATTAGAGTGTTAGTAGAGTATTAGTAGACTGGTAGGGTTAGATTAAGTTGATGTAGTTGAAAAGTTACTTATAGTCAGTAGAGTGTCTGTTGGAGGAGCATCACAATAAAGTATTTGCAGATATTAAGCAGACAGTCTACTAATACTCCAATGAGAGTTAGTTGACATATAGTTGCAAAGTTACTTAATAGTCAACAGAATGTTCAAAAGGGACCATCAAAATAAAGTGTTACCCAAAAATGTTCTTATGGGGTAGGATGACCCCAGACCAATCCCTTCAGGGATTTTAATCATTACACTTTGCAGGTCTGAAAGTAGTAGTTGTCGTAGAGTAACACTACCGTAAAGGTTACTCAAACAGCACGGACATTTTTTACACTAGTAACTGTTTATCCATTGGCTTCTCTCAGTGCATGCCCCTATAAAAATGCCAAAATCTTTTCTGAAGGAAGCCTAGGTTTTGTGTGGGTTTCTGCCCAATATTCGTTCAACCAAAAATAGAGCAAATTTTAGCCATGATGCAATATGAGCTAAATCATGCTTTACACCCTTATCTATTTCTGAATCTCCGAGTTCCACTTCAGGTTTTTATTTTTTACTCGATCATGATCCCAACCCCGGATCTGCGGACAGCATTTTACGGCATGAAAAGTAAAACAATCTACAGGGACAGAATTTGACTGCGGAAATGATTCATTAACAAACTTGGGTTTTACGGTCATCTTTTTCTCATGTTGGCACTGAAAGCATAACGCTAGAAGAAAAGCACTTGGCCTGTGCTTGACTCGCAGTGGAAGGATAGAGTGTCAAGAAGGACGGACGACCTGTTCGGCCAGATTTCTATCCAGTTTATTTTTTGTTGTTGTTCCTTTTCCCTCCATTCCAACAATCAGAGATCCTGGAAAAGATTTGAAAATAGAACAAATTGCTCAATGAAAAAGTTCCTCGGGCCTGTGTTTACTGTTGATGTCCTTGCGAGAGAGGCCTTAGCTGGCCTGACCATGTTTGCCCCGATCCACAAGCTGTTCCATCCCCCTCTGGGACGCAAGCCATGTGCTTTGGAGGAAAACCACACAAGAGAGACCTAGCAGGGGGTAGAAAGTTCCAGAAAAAGCCGTGGCCGCTCTGAGCCAAGACACCAGCGAGAAACCCAAGTGGATGTGGTGAAAATGTCAAATTACCAAAAAGGAAATGGAGGGTAAACCTCAAGGCGAATGAGAGCAGCTATAGGCGCATTTGTATTTTGCAACGCTGTGAGCTGCATCTGAGAACGGCGGCCTGAGATGATCTGATGTAACAGCTTTAGTCGGTTACACTTTAGAATACTGTTCCATTATTAATGAATAACTACACATGAACAAGCGAGTAAAGCACTATTAACACTCTAGTAACAACTATTAACTAACAAGAAACTCTGATTAACCAATTAGAAGTTAATAGTGCTTAGTCGAATGCTAATCAATAACTAATATTGACTACTGATAACTATATGAAAAAAAAGAGTAGTTATTGATTAGCTAATAGTGAACTAACACATTCAACTGAGCGCTATTATTTACTAATTCATTATTCAGAGTTTATTGATAGGTAATAGTAGTTACTAGTGTTAATGGTGCTTTACTCATTTGTTCCTGTGTTCATTAATGCATTCTGAAGTTTTAGCACTTTGGTCTGCTTAAATATTTGGAAGTATATTGTATATGATTAAAGACCCAAGACTTAAAGGTGAAGTGTCAGATTTTATCAATGTCAAGACATGTTATACAATCCCAGATTAATACGCCTTTTTAAGAAATATATTTCAAAGTTGATTCCCCTGAAAATGTCAAATCTGAAACTGAAAATAGTCATTATTTTTGCAATTTCATTTGTTGCCAGTCAAGAGCGATTGCAAAAGCACGTCGAACACATGGCGAGTTGTTTGTGTGTTTGGAGAGTTATGAAAGACAGCTCGAATCTTTCCTTGAAAAAAACAAAAACGAAGACAAAAAACGAACTAACATGCCACAGAACGACTCCATCCCAGCTTTAGAGGACAGAGACCGCCAACAGTTTCCTCTTCACTCTATAACAAACAGAGAGAGGCCGGGCCCCCGGGGCTTCCTGCGTCCCACACACAGCCCGCAAATAAACACAATCACATTCTTTAAACCTTCAACTACTTCCCCTCCACATTTCTTCCCTCTCTTTCTTAGAAACACAGCTCGTCCAGCTACGTAACGTTTTCTCCGAATTAGAATGCAGCATGCCTTTATCCGGCATCGAGAGGACAGAAACATGGAGTGGGACGTTTTGAGCTGTCCTGTAAATACATCTCATATTCCCCGGCTGCATGGTCAGATTTGAGTTGTTACAATGTTTACAGTTATGGTAACACTTTACAATAAGGTTAATTAGTTAACATTAGTTAATTACCTTAGTTACCATGAACTAAGAATGACTAATACTTCTTCAGCTTGTATTCATCTTAGTTAATATTAATTTCAACATTTACTAATACGTTATTACATTACGTTATTATTTGTTAACATTAGTTAATGCACTGTGAACTAACATGAACAAAAAATGAACAGCTTTAATTGTATTAAGATGACCTAAAATTAAGAAAGATCAATAAATACTGTAACAAATGTATTTTAGTGCATTGTTAGTTCATGTTAGTTAATACATTAACTAATGTTAACTAATGAACCTTATTGTAAAGTGTACCACTGCTATTATACATATTCTGCAATGCATTCATACATTTTACTAAAAAATCTTGATGTTGATAGATAGATTTTTTTTTTGCTTATAAAGAAAGCAATGTTACATTTCTCTTACAGGCCATTTGACTTCATTTAAAAATCAAGGCTTTAAAGTTCAACGCAATTTAAACGCAAATCCAAACACAAACAAGTTATTTTGCAATAAAAAGTCATTTTATAAATGACCGTTCACTGGCCTAATTCCTGAATCCTTGGCCAGAAAGTAATATAACCTATAAACGTCCTGATCTGGCTTCAGCAACGGCTACACTTCAGCCAAATAATTATCGTCTATCTTCATACTCCACCGCACACTGATTTGTTGAATTATGACCCTGTTCTCCTGTTGAAAGCACAATCTTACTCCTCTGTGTAAAACAAAACCATGAAAGACCTCATTCACAGCAATAAATGAAACAACTGGAAGGTTAGGAATTTTGTTTACTTCTGGCAATAAAGAGAAAAAAACATGAGCATGCAAATAAATCCTTAAGAAAAATCATGGAATTTGAATGATTTTAATGTTAACTGTCCCTGTTTTGTGTTGAGGGTGAAAAGAGTGTTTAGAGGTTTGGTTCTGCATTTACACCCTTATTTATTTGTAATCTGGAGTTTAAGAAAGAAGTATGTTTCCCTGTTTTTTTACCTGACACCAAAAAAGAATAAACACTGATAACACTTCATTTTACTGTGTCCCTGTTACACATCTTACATGTAACAGTAAATTATGTGTAATTACAAGCAACTAAACCTAAACCAACCCCTAACCATAAGTATGTAGTAAGTATGTTGTTTATTAATATTACTCAGTACTTACAAGTATAATTACAATTTAACAAGGACACATTAAAATTAAGTGTAACGGAAACAAATTCCCTTGTTACAGTGTAATTATACATGTAAGTACTGAATAATATTAACAAACTGCATGTACGTATATGTACAAGATATAGTATATAATTTACACGTTACCCACGAGGGAAATGGATTAATAATCATACTAAATTATGTTTTTTTGAAAATATAAAAATGCAGAAAGTTTTGTGTGATGGGTAGATTTTGGGGCAGTGTAAGGCGAGAGAATATACAGTTTGTACAGTATAAAAACCATTACGCCTATGGAGAGTCCCCACAAAGAAAGCAAAACCGAGTGTGTGTGTGTGTGTGTGTGTGTGTGTGTGTGTGTGTGTGTGTGTGTGTGTGTGTGTGTGTGTGTGTGTGAAAAATCCATGTTTTTTGAAACACAACATTCATCTGAAGTTGATATTTAAGAGGTTTAATTTAACCCTCAATTTAGTCCTGGATTAGTTCTAGTCGTCCTCCAGGAAAACAGTTTGTTAAAGTGTAGGACCATTTCAAATCATGACAGAGAGAGCAGATTTCTGTTAGTCTGGTTTAAAATGTAATTTTAATCCAGGACTAAGCATAATCCCTGTTCAACATGTGGAATTTGTAATATGACAAGGTTTTACATTGTTGCAAAACTTGTCACAGGCATAATTTTTCAGAGGAAACAGAAATTAGACTGGTCATGTGACTATTTACATCATGAATTGTCACATGAAATCAATACAGTGCACTTTTATTTATCGTTGACAGGTCTGTGTACTATATTACACCAGTTTCGACCCTCCTGAAAAACAGAGAGAGAGAGAGAGAGAGAGAGAGAGAGAGAGACCCATTTTAGATGTCTTGTAACTATGAACTTATGTAAAAAATTACAAAAATTGAAATATTTGTTTGATACAACATACTTATTGTGTTCATGTTGTATTGCACAACACTTTTGCTGCTGCTGAGGTGCGCTATAGTAAGGTTAGGACAGGTTTAGTGGTATGGTTAGAGATGTAAGGGAAGGGTCAACAGTGTACTTATAGATGTAATTACAGAAATTGATTACAGATGGAATTACATCCCAGTATTTTTAAAATCCAAGTACAATGTAACATATGCACACAATAAGAGAACTGTGTCAAATTATTCATTTAAATGTTATTACATAGTTAAAGATTTTATGTAAAGTGGGTACAAATACTCCACTGGTGTCATAAGAGATATTAAATGAAATGTTATAAAGCCAGCAATATATATACAATATATATTCAAAATATATACATATATATATATATATATATATATATATATATATACATATACATACTTATATTTAAGTATATATATATATATATATATTGTGGTAATTTGACTTAGTTGTGCTATTCACATTCATTTTAGCTCTAAAATCTTATACTGTAGTGTAAACAATTGTTTCATTCGAGGAAATTTTGGAGAAACAGATGAGACAAAGCTAATGATTGCATAAAACATAAATAAAAACACAATCATGTCTTAGAAGAGAAACCTCTGGGACCCAGAGATGCAAATAATTCAATTAGTTTTCAGGAGAGAACTCTATTGCAACAGCCAAAGTGACAAATGCAAACCTCGCAGGTGCATTTTATCTGCAAGCTTTGTCATGTCAAACTCTATTATGCTTTTTCAACTTTAATTTAGTCTGTAATGTAAAAAAGATCTACAAAGTTAAAAGCCTAAAGGGAAATATTTTATTTATCAGAATCCACTAGCTAAGAACTACAACGAACGGCTCGTTTAGACTACAACACATTTTTTTCCTGGCTTTATGAAGTCATAATGTTACTCATTTATATAATCCCGCCCACGGAATACGCAAAAAAAGTGGACAAGGCCTGGTTGAGCTGCTGCTATGTCAAAGAGATGCTGTTTTTTCCACAACTCATTTGTTTGACCTTCCTAAGGCTGACGAACTTAAAGTGGGTAAAATTAATTTCAAACACTGTTCCTAAACATTATAATCCCAAAGTTTCTCTGTACGCTGCTCATTTTACAGAGAACAGCTTCCAGAACCACAACCACGCACAAAATCTTCTTCTGAAATGGATCCGTTTTCACTTCGTCGGGACAATCTGTTGTTTGTGGATCATAACTTGTAAGTATGCCTTATTATGTGTAGTTGCGTTTTCTATTAACAGTTCCAATTATAAGTTTTATGTTGTTGCTACGCTCGCCTGCTAGCCAACATTAGTGTTGATAAAGCGTTAAAGCTTTTGTAAGCTCTCGCTTTTGTGGGGCTGGTCACCGCCCCTTAGGAAAATTAACCTGTAATGTAAAATTTGTGAAAAATAATGTGTTTTTTAACGATCAAGCATGAGAGCATATTCGAGTACACCCCAAAAACTAAATCAAGACTTTGTAAAAGGGTATATAATAGACCCAACTGACTGGGATTGAGATCGCTCTGTTTTTATACGGCAACGTGCTCAAATGAGCTTCTCAAAATCTTTATTTAACACAAAGGCTTCCTTTATTTTACTGCTTCTGTCATCTTAATATTTTGACATATTATGTGTGCATGTTTTGTGTCTTCACATGTTGACATTTCTAGTCACATTTCCAGACATTTTTGTAGTATTTTGTACTTAGGCACTGGCAGGGAAAGCCCACCATGCAGTCGGCCACTGGGATCAAACAGTTCCAACAATCACTGCACAATTAGCAATCACGCTTAATGCACTCCCACTAATTTGGGCCAATCATCTGGTATTTCCACTTGATGCCCACATCCTTGTGCTTTCATCCACCCTTGGTGCATTTAGTCAGGTGAATGATTACAGTGCTTAACACCGCTCTCCTGGAAACAGCTATTTTAGGAAGCACTTCATCTGGCATGTGCTGACAGATGCCGTCATATTTTAATTCAGGTGCATAACACAAAAACAATGCAATGCACATGATTTGGGGGTTGCGTGGGCGAGAAGAAAATAGCACATTTTGCCAGTTTACACTAATATTAATGTTGTATTTTAGAGAACTGGATTTGCAGTCCGGGTTTACGCACCTGTCCACATCTGCACTAAGTCGAGCGCTCTTCCCAGCGTGTCCCGTGAGCCTCTGCATCACACTGAATGACTTTTTTCATCTTGATCTAGTTAACCTGCGACATGCCTCTTTTTCCCTGGTGAAAAAAACATCCTGGATAAATATTTGAGCAGGCGGTGCGAGCGCTCAGTCCCGGCTCTCTCAGAGGCCCTTCCTGGCCCGTGTCAGCCAAGATTAATGTAGATTCACTAATGCACTGGGGTAGGAGTTTCACAAACACACACTTACACACACACGCGCTTTTTACCAGATCTCCTGTTTGAACCAAAGTTTGTGGAAGGACTATGTACATGACTTGGGAAAAGTAAAGATGACCATGGAGAAATCATTTCAGCTGATGTTTTGATATGTTAGGAAAGTAGACCGTGTTTCCAGTAAAAGAACCAAATGATAAATTAATGTACAGGAGAGAAAAAGGCGGAAGAGAGTTATTAGGAATGGATCCCCCTAAAATGGCTTCGCTAAGACACTTTAGCCTTCATGGCCTTCAAGAACTGTGAATTCCAACATAATGCCTGAAAATAGGGGGGGGGGGGGGGGGATGTTTATTATAAAAATATATATCTTTTAAATTTCAGGAATAATGCAAAAACATTTGCAGATAAAGCAGTGTTTTCATGCAGTTTGTTCAAAAGAACAAAATAGTTTCTTCAACTTATTTTCTCCAATAAGCAATTTGGTGCTTAGAGCGCACAGATTTAATGCCCTCATGAACCTTGTGTTTGCAAGCAATCAGCAGCAAATTCTTTACTTTTGGGAATGCATGTCAGACTAATTATTTTGATGCCAATCTTTGTCTTCAGCATTTGAGATGCTATGTGAAGATATTGGTCAGCTGATATTTTCTTCACTGAGAGATTTATCCAGTCACATATAGGCAGTCCCATAACATTTGATACGTTTTGTTACCTAATAATTTTTTTCCCATACTTTATAAGTGAGCTTTTTATGGAGATTTAATTGACATATTTCAGAGTCCATGTTATAGATCTTACTGTGAGTAATTTATCTGTGCATAAATTAAATTTTTTAAGAAGATATGACCTTGTAATGTTTAATAAAAAATTCATAACTAGACCTACATGTGAGAACTTCTCTCTGGCGATGCACTTCAATCCTGCCCATGCAAGCTTGTGTTCATCTGCCTCCATTTTTGTGTGCAACACCCACATCTCAAAATCCAATCAACAGCTGATGCATAGAATGATGCCTTAGGGTATGTTTACACGACAACGATGTACTAAAAATCTAAATGTTTTTCCTTAGCATTTTTTGTGTATACGTCCATGACAACATTGTTGATCCCTGGAGCCGTAAAAACAACTAAAAAAGCTGTATGCATGCCAGGCCAGTAGCTGACAATGTCACTTTGTAAAGAAACACTATGCGCCTATAGACTGAACATGTAATACGTCACCATTTTTTTTAGGGCTGTAGCGATACACTAATCTCACGATACGATACGATACGCGATATTCAGCTCACGATACGATATATATCACGATATTCAGCCAACGATACGATTCGATACGATTCGATATAATTCGATACACTTACATAATTTTCTGAAAGATTTAAAAGGGAAAGAGTGATTTGTGACATCTTGTGAGTGTTCCATTTACTTGGATTGAAATAATTGAACTGAAAACTAAAACTAAACTAAAACTGAAAACTAAAAACATACATTTTTATCAAAAACATCAATTACACAATATATATATTGACTCTGACTGGACAGAGAGTCTACAGCTTGCAAATGCAAAGTACTTTACCATGCAATGTTGTAAGATCATTTTTATTTTTTACATTTATCAACCGATTTCAGTGGTTTGTTTTGTGGTGTACAAAAAGTTCCATAGTTATTTAAAAACTCGATAGACTTATAAAATATTTTTTTAATAAGGAATTGATGGATCATTTATGGTAATACATGTGGTACACAGTGCAATGCAAATAAATATAAGATAAAGTGAGAAGTAATAGTAAATAGTTTAGTAGCCTAAATATAAAGTTATGAAACTTCACTTTGCCAGGAAACAAAACGATTTGACAGAAAACAACTTATAGATTAATGAGACCAAAGATAGCCCGTTAGATATACACAAGACGAATTATATCCATGTAAAACCACTAACGTTAGACTAGAGCCATCCGAGCCAGCGGCACACGTCAGAAGCACTAGCCGAGGAAAGGCTGTTCCAGGCGGGGTTCATGAGCGCTGAGCGCCCGCTGATCTCCTGGATGTCACAACTCCAAAAACGTCAGATCAAATTTTTAAATAGGCGCTATCTTTATAAATAAACCACAGATTTGATCTTTAAACAACTACATTGTCGACTGAAAAACTATTAAAACTACATTTCGTGACACAATAACAGCAGTATTTTTAAATGTCGCGGCCTTTCTCCTCTGAACGTTACTATCACTAATTATATCATGACCAAATACAATCAGAAACAAATGTTTAGTCTTGCTTGTGACCTGTTTTTAATTGTGTGGCGATTTGTAAAGTCCCAAGCAGAACACGAAACAGGCATTTTTCTCAATTCCCGGTATGAGAGGTATGGGAAAGTAAAAGTTGCCCTCCGCAATATGGCGTACGCTCCAGCAGCCGTCTATATCTATGTCAGCGTCTGTGTAAAGTTTACTCTACAGCGACACAAGCGGCTGGCTGAACAAATCGCTCGTCCTGCAACGCGAACGGGGGAAAACACGGGGGATTTGAATGGGACTTATGTATCGATACTCGCGGTTTAAAAATCGATACTTTCTTGGGAAAAAAAATATCGATTTATATCGCAGAATCGATTAAATTGCCCAGCCCTAATTTTTTTTACAAATTTGTGTATTTGTAGATTAAATCGAGATGGTAACAGTACAGTTTCAAAAACGTACGCGTTTCCAGCCCCCACAAAACGTTGTTGTCATGTACATGAACAGCCAAAACGCATAAAAAGTTTTTAGTTTTTATTTGAAAATGGTGTCGTGTAAACTTCCCCTTAGTCGCAGCGCAGCTGAAGCAGAGGCAGAACGTGAAGGAAAGGAGAGAGAGGAATTGGACCAGGAAAGGACCACAAGCAAGGATTCACCCAAAACAAGCACTGCCAAGAAGACTATCCAGCATTTTTTATGCAATATCTAAAAAGCACATAAATATATGGTTTTCAAAACCTGGCTACAGTGTTGGTGCCCAAAGAATTAAACACAGTTTGAGTCGATAAGAAACTTGCACTGATAGTTCTCACAAATATGTATTACATTATGTATTTGTAACAAAGTTAAAGGCTTAGGGAAGAAGGAGGAGAGAACCAGCAAACGATCAACGTAAAGTTTAATCACAAAATAAACTTCAAAACGAAAGTAAAGCGGCAGTACCTCAAAGACAACTCCATCCAAATATCTTCCTAGCATTATTCCCGTTCATTTGCAGGGTCCGCTTCACACACACATTTGATTTGGCACAGGTTTTACGCTGTTGTCACTTTTATCCTTCCTGTGTTCCTCCGTGGGACTCGAGACCTGGCGCGCAGGTGATGCGCATTAACACTCGCGCCACCGGCTTTACTCTGTTCTCTCTGCCCTGCTTGACAGAATAATATAACTCTATCCATCCATTCTCCAAACCTCTTTATCCTCTGCAGGGTTGCAGGGATGCTGGAGCCTATCCCAGCATTTCAGGGCACAGGAGGGGGACACCCTGAAGAAATGGCCAGTCCAAAATAAAAATAAAAATATTAGTTTTCAATTTTATTATGCATTCTTATGGCATCATACCCCTGACTTTCAGCAACTCCATGCACTTCATTTTGAGCTACAAGAAAGGTAGGTGGAAGAGTTAAACAAAGGAATAAAGGTAAGATTGTGATACATACTTTTTGTGTGCAGATTATGTAGTAACGTAGTCATGTCATTGTTTAGCCGTCAAGTCGATGGAAAAGAGGGACAACTCTGAGAGAGATCTAAAGCCAAGGACCCACAATATTGTAGTGCAATGATTACAGTTAGACATTATATGGCTGGGCAAAGTCTACTCTGAGAGGGCAAACCGTGGGGCTGGACGAGCTGGAGGAAAGGGCCTGGCCACTGTTGTGAGGCTGGACAGAGGTGCCTTTGTCTGGAAGCATCCGTTGCGTAGCAGGTGCTTTCAGCTGCCCCGGGGGGCTCCTGTGTTCAGCCCTTCTGGTGGAGGGACGAAAGAAGGGTTAGCAAGTGGGTTAATGCACGTCTCTTTCAGCTTCCAGACAGAGCGAGAAAAAGAGAGAAAGTAAACAGCTCTCTGATAACACCATGAAAATTGTTCGACTTAGTGTTGTCTTTTTTGAAGAACGCTAAAGTAGCCTACCTGCAAATACTGTACTATACAACCTGACTATGGTAATCATTCAGTACCTTGATGTTACCATCTGATTCCACAGTCAGAATGACTGGACAGAACTGTCAACCCATTTTGTTTGCGCAATAAAGGGTAATCACCTTCTCAATTAAAAAAAGCTTGTGACTTCAACATTAAGAAATTTAGAAAGGATGTGCATTTTTACCTTACATGTTGTGATGGAGAGCAAAAGCAAGAGTACCAGAACAAGAAGCCCACACTTCACACACACCTGGCTGATCTGCATTCTTGGGTTACAGACCTCACAGTGTTCCCTTGAGGCAGTTTTACTGTTGTGGTGCTTGCGTTGTGCGAGTGTGTGTAGGGTGCAATTCAAACGCGACTCTTTTGTTTTACACTTTATAATCACTACTCCTTTGAGATCTACCCCAACGTTTCTTGGTGTAATGTGTATATAGGCATCAGTTTGACATAAAACAATCTCATTAGCTTCGGGACTCTTGAATCAAACGAACTTCAGTTGAGTAATTGTTACACAAGCATATTCCATACCACAATGACATGCAGTGGAGATATATTTCAAGCTGTGGTCACCACTTAAATTTGGTTCCTGTTGCGGCATTCCTTTGAAACGTCACTGTGGAAAAAGCTTACTCCATCATTACGGCTCAGAGCACAGAGGAATTCTCAACATTCAGAGCCGAGTTTAAATGAGAATGTGGAAGTGTTGTGTGACATTGCAAAAAAACTCTAATTCCTGGATGTTAAAAACCTCATCTATATCCTATGTTTTCCCACAGCTGTTCTGAAAGTCTTGGTAGAATCTTCAAGGGGTCATACCATGAGAAATCATATTTTCCTCAATCGACTGAAAGGAACGAATTCACTTATTATATGACTATGAAAACGCTGAACATTTTAGAACTTCCTCCTCCGTCCAAAATGAGCATTTATGGAAACTAAGCTCCAAAAATCCCATTACAAACATCAACAAGTTACATATTAGAACATATCAACAAATGATTGTCAACATTTATAAACTAATAACAACATCTGGCCGATTAGAAACCCATCCTGTCACAAAAGGGGGAAAAGTACCACTTCAACAGCAAAATGCTGCTCCACTGGTCAAATGACAAATAAGGCTGTCTAAGATAATGAAAAGAAAACCTTAAAAAACTGCATGTGCCATGTGCTTATAAGTGTAATATTTAATGTTGTTTTTGTATTAATGCTTCAAAAACCCTTTTCAAATAAAGTTCACATACATCATCACTTATTCATGCATTTACCAAAGGAAATTTTTAAACATGAACTAACCTTTCCATGGCATAAAAAGGTCAAAATATATGATATTTTAAGAGACTAATGGATCTTGACAAACAGTCATAAGGGTCTTCATGGGTCCTCTCTATGATATCACTTCCTGTTTAAGGTTTTTTTTTCCCTGCATGTTTCTGATGTGGTCATATCACTCAAGAAGTGTATTCATTTGATGTATGAATTGCTTTTTAATGTATTTATGAATAAATTAGTCGATCAGCATATTTTCATATCATTCTGAGGGATTCCAACATTAAATACGAGCATCTGAAGTTTACAAATATGTTGACGATTTTAGCCTGTTTTTAACAGTTTGTGTGGAATATTTCAGCGTTAATCATTTTGTGCATGTCACAATGTGATCTTTGCGAAGAGAGAATCACGAGGACAAACACAATCTGCGATTAAGCTGTTTCTTATTTTACACGTGAAGAGGGTCTTTAAATTAAAGCCTTAAAGAATAAAAAAGAATGAAAGAGAAATAAAGAGAAAACAAACGGAATAAAAAAACAATTTTATAAAAACCTTTATTTTTTCATTCCACCTTTACAAAGGTATAATGATTCTTAATGGATTGGAGGGAACAATAATGAATGTTCAAACTTGGCAGCTTGTGTATTTTTAGCCTGTCATATACCATGACATTTGTTGTATCATGCATCAGGAAGCCAATGTGTGACTTAAAGGATGTTTGTAAAAGTAAGACCGATCGCACCCGGTGTTTGCTCAAGTGTGGTAATCCATAGCTCAGTTTGCTGAAAGTCAAAGTTCGTCCTTCTTATCATTGCCAGGACTTCAGCTCCTATAGCACATGAGAGACAGGCATGAAACAGGCCACCAAAACAGCCCCCCCCCTTCCCCCCCCCCCCCCCCCCTTTCCCCCCCTTTCCCCCCCCTTTCCCGGGTCTGGGTTAGAGTGGCTTTTTTACTTTTAATCAGATTGGCCTAATGCCTACAGGTCGCCCACGCAGCTTGAGCAGAGGAGACAATTGATACATATGCTTGTCCCTTTCCCCCTCCTCCTCTCCGGAGTGTGACAACAAAGCGTCTTTGTAACCTCAAGGAAGGGACACAGTGGACCTTTATCTGTATGTCTAGTGCATCCAAAAAAAGAAAAACCCGCAAAACCTTTGTTCAGTTGCCTTCCTGTGAGGTCATACATATTACATAAGGGCTTGCTTCCTGTTGCACTGACCTGGTGATTTTAGGCTAGACGTTGGATGGTGTTTCTCGGCAGTGGCCCATGTCTGACAACCTTTTGTTGTGACGTCCTGTGGCAACATCCGGTAAAGAGCACATTCAGTCGCATCTTTTTCCCTGGAGACAAAAAGAGTTCAAGGACTAGTTCACTCGCAAATGAAAATTCACTCTGATGGGTTGTAAACCTATGACGTTCTTCTGTTGAACACAAAAGCAGACATTTTCAAGACTGTTTTCCATGCTCTTTCAGTGCAATTACAATGAAAGTTTAAAAAAATACAATGGCAATTCAATGAAATCAAAGCAAGGTGTGTGCCTTTTAAACTGTTGCAAATTAGAGGCCATTGAATTCAGAATGAATGAGAAGGTAAAATGCAACAAGTATCTGATTTAGTACACAAGAGCGTACCATGTGTCCCACTCCCACAAAGTAAATTAACAAGAGAAAGACTGAATGAATACAACAACAATTTGAATACAGTAATTAAAATGTGGTTGGAATCATCTAACATCTTATCTAGGGGCATAAATAAGAAAAATCCAAGCCTCACAAAAACACATGCAACATACTGACCATTTCATATCAAGACAGCCAGTCAACGTTACAACAGTAATTCATGAACTCTTGCCTTACTAATGTCTCTTGCACCTAAAACAATTTTCCAGGCAGGCTTGAGCTCACATCCTCAGCATTGCCCTGTTGCCTCATAAGTGCGGCAAGCTGACCAATTACATTAGCCTACATACAAAAGCCCCAACCTTCAAATCTCTATTCTACAGAGTGCCCAACTCAATTGTATTTGGTCAGCCAATGTTATACTGTCTTTCACATTGCCTCTTGAATAATCCTTTAATTGAAATAATAGGAAACTGGTCTTTTGCATTAGCTTTAGAGCTCTCGTCTTACTACAAAGTCTATTGCATCACATTATCCTAAATGGCAAAATTACTATCGCACTTCCTTGAATACTTTACAAATAGGGTTATGTTGCTCACTTTCATTTGAAATGACACTTTGTATGGCTTTCTCTTTCCACAGTACCCTTCAAGGCCACAAAAATGCCCTGAATGTGCAGTGCTGTGGGTCCCCATGACCAGGACTGAAAACCACTGGATTAGCACATTCTACAGCAGGGTTTCTTAACTCTGGCCCTTGATGTCCACTGTCCTGCAGAGTTTGAAATAAAAAATACAACTGCGTTAAAACTTCTTTGCCAAGGATAACACAATAAAGTTCCATTAACTTATTTCCATTGTGGTCCTTGATTTTAGAAAATCTCCAACCCTAATCAAACACACCTGAACAAGATAATCAAAGTCTTCAGGATAAACTCTGCAGGACAGTTGACCTCAAGAGCCAGAATGAGTTGAGAAACCCTGTTCTACATTCTACAGAGTATCTCTCTCTCTCTCTCTCTCTCTCTCTCTCTCTCTCTCTAAAATATAAGCTTAGAATATGCTTCAGGGTGTCTGCCTCTGAAGATGGACAGCCAGTGTTAGACCTGTCTTGCATTAGCAATTGAAAATGTCTTCTTAATTAATTTTCCATACAAACACACAACGCCACCATTTCCCTGCTACATACAGCCAAATGAGTATAATGCACTGACCAATTGTGCCACTAGAGATGGCCTTTCTGAAAAAGATCAGGTGTGAGGTCTGTGAGGTCTTAAATCTTCGGTTTTTAAAACGAGGCTACTAAGTGCAACCTCAAATTTCTCAAAGGAAAAGTAGCACAAATGCTACAGAATGACTACATTAATGGCCTGCATAAACTTAATTCTTGAACTCAATATCTCTTGCAAACTAAAATTGCCAAAATCACAAAATCATGCTCTGCTGCATACTGCGTTATAAGTACTGCATACTGCCGTGTAACCCCTTATAAGTTCCTTCCACAAACTGATTGTGCCACTCAAGTAGCAATCTTAAATCTTTATTACAAAACACTATAGGGAAAAGCCAACTTAAAATGGTATATTTTAGAATGAAGCTACTTACACCCAAAGTCTTGCTCAATGCAAGATTAGTACATGCTACAAAGTGTACACCTGTTTTTTTTTTTGTTTTTTTTTTGCATAAGCTGTTGAGCTCTTCTTACCACAGTGTTTCTTACATCCTAAAACCATTCTCCAGGTGGGGCTCCAACTCTGCTTTGCATGACTGATTACACTACTGGAGACGCCTTTATTGAAACTAACCAAAACCAGAAATCATTCACAAGTTCCAACCTCATTGAAAGAACAACACACATATTATATATTTTTGCACTTTGATTGAAAACGGCCAGCCAATGTTGGACCGTTTTTTTTGCATCAGCTCTTGAACTCTATTCTAATTTAAGATTGAGCTCCACAAAAAGGTGGAGACTCCACTTTTTGCAGACTAAATTGCACTCTTTTGTACTACAATGTGTCTTGCATCCTAAGATCATACTCCACTTGAGGACTCACAACCTCAGCATTGCCCTACTGCTTAGCATCTTTTAAGCACTGCTATCAACAGCACAGGATAAATGTGAGGCTTAGGTGAGTCTCAAACTCAAAACCACAATATAGCATCCATAATATTTTATGTGAATGTTTTAAATCTGTATCATAAAACATATGTAACAGATTCAAGCAAGAGCTGTGCGACTCCCCTGGCCTCAAGAGGCATGCTAGCGACTTATGTTAGCGGCTGCTGTATTTGGCGTCGTTGTTAGCGCACCCGCCTCCCATGCCAGAGACGCCGCTAGTCGCTTCAAATCCCGCTCATAGCAGGTTGAGTAGGACGAGTTACATGTGGTGCCGTGACCCACATGGGAGTGGGGTTTAGGGGAGTGAGCATAACGGAAGCCAGCTAGTAGGAGCTGTGTGGGTAAACCTCACTCCCCTGGTCTCAAGAGGCATGCTAGAGACAGCAGTCTTTGTTAGCGCGCGCCTCGCATGCAGGAGATAATGGTTTGAATCCCGCTCGGAGCGAGTCGACTAGGACCGTCTTCTTAATATCTGCTAACTCTTTATTGTGATGGTCCCCAAACAGATATTCTACTGACTGTAAGTAACTTTGCAAGTACCTCAACTTATGCTGACCCTAAACCAGTCTACCAATACTCTACTAACACTCTAATGAGAGTTAGTAGACATGTAGGTGCAACGGTACTTATAGTCAACAGAATGTGTTAAAGGGACCATCAAAATAAAGTGAAATTCAAGTTCATCCCATTAATAGTCCCATTTTTACTTTTTGTGTATGTGTTTTGGCTTTAAAAGCCACATTTAGATAAGATAGCAATCAGACCATTCTGAAAGAAAGATAGCACAAATACACTTTTAATGAAGCTTGTTAGGTTTAAATTGTAGTAGTAGAAAACCAGATTTATAACTTAAAAAGAAGATTTGGACACTTTCAGGTTATGAAATGTTAGCGGAACATGCCGTGTGAACTCTGACAAAAATTACTCAGAAAAAGTAAAATTATAAAGTTATCTGGTATATAATATCTAGCAGCAATTGTTTGCAAATGCCAATATATGTTGTATATTATTATTATATTATATTTGTATATTATTATTACTATTGTGACGTATATATCCGAGTGAAATGGCTTCTCAAGCAAGAAAAAAACTGCAGCCCTCGCACAAGTAAGCCTCGAGCACAAGGAGTCTCCAATGACATGCTTACTTGTGCGAGGGCTGCCGTTTTTTTCTTTCTCCAATTTGGAGAAAAGATGTTGCTGCAAGAGAGAGGGAAAGTTATTTGAGTAAATCATTTATAATAAACATTGCAATATCCATTTTGATTGCATGGTGACTTTAACACTTTTTCCTGTCCTTAAAACTCACTTTCTTTATAACTATAATGAAGTAAAAAAAATGCAATGGGTCGAGGACTTGTTGAGCGGAGTGCAGCTGTCTTCGGTCTGAGCGCCATGCATGTATGAAATGTCTCTGCGGTCGTGTCGGTCTGTACACTAGAGGAAGTGTTTGGCTTTTGACAATGAGCTGCCTAGGAATGCACCACTGCTGAGGCCAAGTGGGCGTGTTGCACTTCTGATATCGAAAGCCAAGTTTGGTTGGCTCTGTCCCCTCCGGCGCCTGTGGGGGGCTGCTGCGCTCAGTAGAGGGGCTGTTTTTCACACAGCCCGCAGATAAGCAAGCCCTGTGTGTGTGTGCACGTGTGTATGCTTGCAACAGTACTCGGAGCATGAAAATCTGCAAACTGTAAAACAAAAACAGATTACAGATAATGTTAACACATAATACAATGTTTCTAAATGCATGCATTCTAATTTTGCTTGTTGCTTCCTGTTCCTGTTGTCCAGCGACAAAAGACAGGGCTTTAGGAGAAAAGGTATTTCATCATGAAGAATTTTTTTTTTAGAACATGGCAAATGCATGGGGTAAATGTAAATGAGTATTTGTAAGACGACCCTGCTATGCATTTTACAACTCTGCATTTGGAGCACTGAAAATCCATTGGGGTTGGGTGTTAGCACAGACCAGGCCACTGATACAGACCGGCAATAAATGGTGATAAGAAGTGCTTTCCGGAGCAGCAGTAGAGAGGGGAAATGATGCAAGACAGTAGTCCTTTGTTTTTAAAAGTTGCTCGCTTGGGTCTGTGCCATGGAGTTTGCAAAATTAGTGTTGCGAGCCGATTGGAGCTGAAAGATTGGGCCAATTCTCAGGGCCATCTCTGTGTCTGGCTTTTCTTATTTCTCACATTTCCTCACCTCAGATGATTTTATTTGTTTCCTACATCACATTTACATTTATGCATTTCGCAGATGTGTCTATCCATGCAAGGTGTTCGATCCATAGTAACTGTCAAATTTCATTGGTATCACAGTAAAATTCTGGTTGATATTAGACACCACTGACATTAAAACAAGTAAATAAAAAATAATAATAAATAGACTTAGATTTAATTTATTTGTCATATATATTTATTCCATTTACATTTTTTGAAAAAAAAAAATTCTATAAAATGTGTTTTATTAAAACAATAAACAATGAACGAGATCCAGCATGATGATTTAATTGTCAATTGTTTAACCTTTTAAAAACAGCAAATGCTGCTCTGTATATGTGAGTATAAGCGAAGATATTTGTAATTGATTAATAAATAATTTATAAAATGTATCATTTTTAATTTTGTTTATTCTACTTTATTTTATAGATATTTCAATAATATTATAAATAGTTCACTAATAACACCATTTAGTAACAAGACTAGCCTTTAGAGGAGATTTTCGGGATTTTTCTTATCCAACTATGAGGCTTATGTGTTTTCTTATGTGACTATGAGGCTACTTGCTGACTGAACACATCAGACTGGTCTATTTAGCTGTAGTTATAGGCTATCTAGTAGAGACTTTCTGACTAAACCTTAAAACCTAAACTAAGAAGCTTAAACCACTACTTAAGCATTAAAGCATTTAAATTCCACACACTGAGTATTTCTTTTTGGTTATAGCCTTAAAGAGCATTTAAACATGATGACATTTTATGTAACATTTCTTATTACAGAAAGATATTCATACAAAATACTGTATAACTCTGAAATATATATATATAAAAATTTTTAAGCATAAGCATAAGTATTTAAGCATAATGTGTAGGAATGGCTAAAAAGTGTCTAAAACCACTCAGAAATCCTTAGCAATAGCCCTGTCTAGAATGACTCTAATTGTCTTAGTCTAGTATGGTATAACCTTGTTTTAGTTTAAACACTTCAGATGATTCAAGTTCAGTCAAATACTCCTTTTAGGAATTCTTTGCTGTACATTAATCAGATTGTTTGTGCCAGGTAACATTTTGAAATATCCTGCCCTTGATGTTTCCAGCTTCAATTCCAGCAGATTTGCACACACACATGAACCAGAGGAAGTTCCATGAACAGTCTTACCTCGCAATTCCCCCCTGCCTAGCAAATCACTGAGCTTCACTCTTGTTTGCCTCTCTGGTGCATTGCATTCATATCCGAGGTGTGTGTGTGTGGGGGGGGGGGGCGGGGGGTGAATTGAGGAGGAAGGGGATGAGAATAAGAATGAAAATGAGAGGGGAGGACATGAGTACAGCACCAGATGTGCTCAGGAGTTTTGCAATATGTCATTCGCAAGAGGACGTTTTCTTGAACCAAGACACCGTGGATGAGTTCACTTCGGAAATGCACATGCAAACCAGGCTCTCAACGCAGACTGAATTGTACAAAATGACTGGACATGTGACTTAGCCAGAGCAGATGCCAGATAGAGCGGTAACACTTTATTTCGATAGTCCACTTTAGACATTCTACTAACTATAAGTTACTTTGCAGCTACATTTCAACTAACTGTCATTAGAGTATTAGTAGACTGTCAGCTTAATATCTGCTAACACTTTATTTTGTTGGTCCCCCAACAGATATTCTACTGACTATTATTAACTTGGCAACTACAAGTCAACTTACTCTCCTAATCTGAACCCTAACACCTAACCATAACAGTCGAACTGACAGTCTACTAATACTCTAATGAGAGTTAGTGAAAAGTTAGTTGAAGAGTTAGTTGAATGTCTAAAGTGGACTATCAAAATAAAGTGTAACCCAAATGTGTACAAAATGGTGTTCCTTTTGGTTTTACTCTGACTACCTACCAACCCTAAGTATTAAACATTTTGAAACCCACCCTTCACAGATGACATGAATGACACATTCAGTTATGTGAGTTATTGAGGAGAGGTGTGCTATTAATCTTCTGAACAGTAAATAGATTAACGATTTTCAAATGGTGGGCAATTAAATTATGTTTAATTAATAAAGTTTGGGTGGAGCACGTTCAGAGAATCAACCCAATCAGGGGCGAGGAGGCCTATATAAATAGCCGACTCATCCCTGTCCCATGAACGTGTTCCAGCGTCTCCTCCACCCAAACTCCTTACTCTCAACTGTTCCTATCCCAGCCATGGATGGGGGGTGTACTCTGGGCTCGGAGCCCTCGCCCCAGACAGCAGGCCAAATACGCATACTCTTTACTCTGTTCAAGTGTTAACTAGTGAAATGAGATGATTAAAAATCCTTTAGACCCACACTGAATAAGGGACGCAAGCCATATCTAGACATCCGAATTTCATAAGCTATGTTCATGCCATTAAGTAAACCATTAGTAATCAGATTGATGGCTCAATTGGACTGATAAGGCTTCATGTAAACACCTCAATCGATCCTATTAAGCTCAGTCTGAATTAGATTTTGATTTTACATCTCAAAAACATCCATGTTAATTTACGTCTTACGAACTGGTCAGTGAAGGAGACTAAATGTATTTACTAAATATTTGCTTAAAAAGCTGCTTAAGTGTGTCAGCTTTCTTTTTAGATGTCATTGGGGCAAAGACAACAATAGTGCTGCAGTGAAGACATATTTTTGAGGGCAAACCCAGAAGTTGGCATCCCCCTGTTTCCCTCAATAAAAACCCAATAGGATTTAAGATTATTGCAGAAAATAAGCTCTGTGACCAACAAAAATGTTCGATTCTTACACGTTTTGTTCATCATGATAATCTTCACAAATCAAATTTGAATTCTAAATACCATCACCAGAAGTACAAATCTAAACTTAGGCTGTAAATTGCATGACTTCAACATCACCACCATTAAGCAACTCTTTCATTCTTCAATTAAAAACCATTTTCACTGAATGTTTGAGTTAGAATAGTTTGCAAGAGCACGACTATAAACACAACGAGTAGGTGAGTTTACCTGTTCGGCGTGATGACGTTTTATGTTCCCGACAACCTCTGTAGTCCCATTTAGCCACATGCTAGCAACCACCTTTTACAAGACAAAAGCTTTAAAGAATCACCAGGGGGTGTTACTTATGTATTCTATGTTGTAGGATGAAACTATTTTGAGCTTGTGTTCACCACAAATCTTATTTCAAGCCATTCAGGACTAAGGAACCGGAAATGCTAAAATGCTAATTTGTTTCTGGGTTTTGGCTTACAAAATGACGTCATCCCTGCAGCACTCTATTTTACTCACGGTAGCTGCGGTGACAGTGCACATATGCTGAAGTTTGTTTTAAACAGGACTTTCATAAACTGAAATTGGACTGGATTCATTCAGATTAAAAAATACTAGTGCATGTAAACATACCTATAGAGACATGGAGGTGATGTCTGTTGGCCTGGTCCAATATGATACCACCTAGAAACTACCCAGAATAACCTAGAACACCCTAGTTATTACCCAGAAACCATAGCAACTGTATAGCAACCCATACACCTAGAGAATGTGACTCAAAATAACATTCCGCCCCTTTAGCATCCCATATTCATGACATTTTCCGTTATGGAGAACTACTCAGCTGCATATTTTTGTGCAAAAATTACTAAACACTGTACAATAAAATTATCTACAGTCCCAGGAAAATTATTTCATACATAGCTGAGCCACTCTCATGTCTTCATCGTGTAATAAAATGATTTCAACTCACTATTTCATGTCCATTTATTTGGAAAGTAGCCAGCTGTCCACTGGATTTATATTGCAATAATAACGGTTTAATTGTACTTTATTTCTTTAACTAAAAGGTAGTTTTTTTATCATTTAAATCTGACCCACTTAACAAATGAAAGTCAATATTACAAATTGTTGTAAAATAACATTGTTTGAAATGATCATGTTTTCCAACAGCATGTTCTGTATGAATGCAGGGACACTGAAGACACGACACAAAGAGTTTTATATTTAACAATATATATTTTCCGATTTCAATGTACATTCCGTTTTGACATAAGCTTTTATTCACAAACAAAAGTAGGCATCTAAATAAATACTATATAAAATAGAACTTCAAAATAAATATATCTATAAAGGGACATTTTCATATGTGTGAGAGATTTTTTTTTCTTTTTGCTTTTTTAAACAAAACAAAAGCACATTGCTCTTTTCTTTAATCCTCAACATTAACAATGAAGCCAAAAAAAAATAATAAAAAAATAATGCAGAGAGTACAAGCACAGTTTGGAAGGCAGCTTAAAGTGGGTTAAAAAAAATAGGTTTCTAGTGGCCAAGAAACTGTACCACAAAAAGACATAGCGTACTGATGGAAATATTTCAGCAATGGGTTGATAGAAGGAAGATCGTTCAATTACGCGTGGGCCAGATTATTATGTGAACAACCATAAAGTTTCTCTGTAGTCAAGAGAAATGTAAAAGATGAGTTGGGGCAAAAACCGAATAGGATGGAATGTAATGTTACTTGAGAGGGATCCCCGTTCCTCCCAGTTCACGCACAGCAGCTGTATGTGTCAATCAAGCACTGAAGATGTTGCACCATTTTAGGAGGAAGGAGGAAAAACAAAATGCTTGCCCACATTCGGGTAAAAACTTTACTTTGAGCGTGATGAAATGCCGTTCCTTCGGTGAATACAATTAAATCTACAGTTTCAGGGGCACTGAGGAACCGGGAATTAGCCTTGCCTCTCTCGTGCTAATGAGGCATGGCTAGCATTAACAGAGGTATTTTTATTGCCTGGCACACTTTTCTAAATCAAGTGCTTGTAATTGAAATACCTAAAACACCCTACCTTCTATGCCACAGCCACATAATCTTAACCCCCACCCGCCCCCAGCCCTCCCAAAAATATAATAATTCATTTATATACTTTTGTACTGAATTGTAATTAAATTGTACCATGCAATTTCTCAGGACATTTGAAACATATTTTAAGATAGCTAGTTTCTTGAGACTATTTACAAGAACGTGTAACCTGCATAGGTCAAAATCTAAGATATCTATGGTACATTTGCAACTCTTCTCTATGCAAGCTTCTCCATTCAGAACTACTCTGGCACTTATCCACGGGTTAGATTGCAAACTTAAACTTTAACTTAAGCACTAGCCTTATACATTCAAGACTAAGAACAGTAGTGTATTTCTGCCTTTCTGATTTGTGCAACAAGTACAAACGTTGGAGTATGTGGGGCTAAATGAGCGAGGTCTCAGTTCGGTATAAATGCGTGAACCGTGGGTTTGTGTTGATCAGGCAGAAAACATTCCCTCATGCTCCAAGACTCTAGGAATCCCGGGAAGTAGAGCACCGTACCTTTAACTGTCGCACTAATTGGCTAGAGTACAACAATGCATGCTCACTTGAAAACAAACAATTAGAATTATAAAACTCCATGGTGCACTCCTTTGGCAAAATCTCTATACTCTACATATAACAAAAATATATGCGGAGAAAGCAGTTCGATACTAGGGCACATTGATAGAGCATTGTGTTTGGTGGTGGTATGGTGTGTAGTAAACTAGAGGAACTTTTCCAACTACAGTGAAACACTTTGTTTATGCTACTGTACATAATACTGTGCTTTTGCCTTATTATAATGGTGATACAATTGGCATGTTTAGTTTATTAGCGGCAGAGCAGTATAAGCTAACTTTATAGCTTCTCCTTTTCCCGTATCTACTGGCCCTATATTTCTCATAGCTTATGAACGCTTGGTGTCTGAATTGCTGTTTGTTTTTTTGTTTGTTTTTACTTTTTTCCCCCAAACAATTCCACTGCCTGTTTCCTTAACCCTAGTCACCAAACCATTTCCAAGCTGAATTCACACGCTGTACGTAATTCAGATGAACTGATGATCCCTGAGGTCATTGTCTACAACAAATTGAACCGCTTACATTTGGAAGAATCATTATGGAAGTCCATGTATACTATGGCATGTCATCAAAGGGACTACTTATGAAAGCTATTTCACCTATTTACCGTCAAAAACAAACAATATGTCCCCACAGAAGATAGAAACATCCTGCCACGTGGTTATGGGTGGTCACCAATGTCTTTCGCAATAGTACACATTGCATTTAGGGACATCAAGGGAACTTAGAATCCTTCAATGACACGAAATTACCTCCTATGTTTGCATTTCAAACAACAGAAGAACTAAAGCTCTATAACAAGCTTGTAAATGCACTGTGCACAGAGATGAAGTCTGGTTATTTTGATTGTGACATGTTATCAGCTTGGAATTCGCTGCAACCTTTCCACAGTGCCAGATCCGGAGAAGGATTGCCAAAGTATAGAGTGTTCTTGAATGGGTGATATTTACTTTGACTTTTCAAAGCCACCCAAAGAGAAAATAAACATCAGAGAAGAGATCGTAATCTTTCAAAAAGGACATTTTGCTAAAATGCAGCATTCTGTGTTAGCAAGTTCTTTTACTAGGGGCTGAAATGGCAAATACTTTGATCCCGCAGCCATTGTGAGAACCCCAGGAAAAGAAAATGCAGGCCTCTCATCTGTAGTACTGTATAAACAAGTAAAATAATGGTTTGTGCCCGTTGGTCAGTCAAACACTGCTACTGATTTACGCCAGAATACCTTGAGCGTGAGGATAATGCGTGAACCTTAAGTACCATGATTTTGGGAAGTACACCACTACTGGAGAGGGTCCCGCAAACTTTGCTCACGTGTCTTTTTGTACTCTCCATTTCTGGCACACCATCACGAGGCCTGTTTTTCCAGCTGACAGGCCTTGACCTCGGCCACCTTGCAGGACTGGGTGCTTTTGCAGCGGCAGCCTGGGCGGCTGATGCCATCGTAGCACTTCTGCGAAAGCTTGGCGCAACCAGTGGCGGGCAAATAACACATCAGGCAGGGCAGCACCAGTGAAACCGCTGCCATGAAGGACCATCGTGCGCAGCAGTTCGAGTGCGAGCAGGAGCATGGCTTGTCAGCACAGGAGCCTTCCTCGTCCTCATCAGTGCAGTGGTAGAAGACGCCCTTGACTAGACACATGCAAGTGACAGAGTCCACTAGGTTCTGCGCTGAGCACAAGCAGTCTTGGTTGCAAACCCAACAAGAGGGCAAGGCCCGAGGCAATGTGCACTCTGTACATCGGCATTTGCCACACTTCTCACACAATAGCACATGCTTCTTCTCTGGCAAGGCTGTCACTGCCTTCAGGTTCTGAGTCTTGGAGCTCATCACCTTGGGTTGCTCTGCTCCTAGAGTCCTGCCATGGCCATTAGTGTATGGATCCACAACAGGAGGGGGAGCTGCATGGTCCAGCAGCCGTTGGTCGGAGGAGGTGCTGCTGGAGCTGCTGATGGAGCTGGGCCGACCACTGAATGAAATCCACGGGTGTGTGGTGGCATCTGGGACCTCGCAGCGGGACAGATGAGGATGGTGTGGGGCTCCCAGCAGGACTTCCTGCCCCCTCGTGCTTGCCTTGTGGCTTGGTGGCTGTTGTGAGATCACAGCAGGGGTGTCAATGTAGTCATTCTCCAAATGTAAAGATTTCATTTGGTCAATGGGGTAGATAGTTAATGGGTGCTGGAGCCGTCCATAGGGAACTCGGCTGTCCAGCAAAGGCTGCACAATGATGGAGGAGGAGACTCCAGGAATGTGGTGAGGAACCCTTGACTCCATCTGTAGGTTATGTTCCTCATATACCAGAGATCAGGTCAACATTTAGCACTCCTGCAAAGATAACAGCAGAGCTTAGTACTGAAGCACCCTCATAGGATTCTATTCTATTCACACTTTTTTTTTCATGCCAATAACAAAGATTGGTTTGTGTGTTGGAAACACCTACATCTAAAATAAAGTTGGCCTTTACATAACAGAGCAAATTGGAGCTTGAAAATGACATGTGTAAAATAATTAGTGTTAACTGTAACTCGTAATTATAAGTAAAAAAAAAAAAAGAAAAGAAAAAAAAGAGAGAGAGTGTTTAAGCCTTCACATCAACAATCAGATTTATTTGTATCAGTTTAGAGTACACGCCCGCACTAGTGTTCTGAAGGAAGGGGTTTATTCAGAATAAACCAAACGCAAGTTAAGAAAACCACACATAGGCTAAATTAAGATTTACAGCTTTTTCTAACACGATTGGGTTACAAATCACTACAAGTTGATGAAGTCAACCCGGGATTCATTATGATTAATTTGACGTTATTACTCAAGAGTGTAAGGGTTAAAATCCTCTCTTCAACGCAGCTGCACTTTTGAAACAGTTAATTCAGGGAAATATTTTCGTTGGACGGTCCTGTAAAATGTTACACAGCCTATTTGTCGCTATATGTTTGCTACAGCGCTGAAGATAACCGTATGATGTGGGAAAAAAATCAACCTGTTGCAGGATTTTTGCGTGAGCTATCTAATATATTGAAGTGGCACAGACTGGATACGTTGCGAATTAAGGGCTTCTGTGCTCATTTTAAGCAAGCTTGTACCCTACTGTCCTGTCGTCTATTAAAACGACAGTTTATTGCATGCTGGCGTGCCTCAATTACAGTTTCATAGAAAGCAGTCTACATTCAAACGGCGTTTTTAATACTTTTACATATTTGCTAGAATATAAAAACGTCTGTCTCTGACTAATCTCCATTGAGTGTTTTACTCATTAAAAAAGTGTTAATATCGAATGCGCGAGCTGCAGTGGAGCGTCACGCGATGAAATTCGACCGAACGCGAACGAACGAGCTGCTCGCGCGAGCAAATGGCACAGAATCGTGATACGCAACACGAAATCCTGTTGTTTCTCCAATCAAATGAAACGACGTGTATACGACTAACCTCGAATCCTCACCTGTTTTACGTGTCCATTTCATTATTAAATCGCATACGATCCTGTCGTGGTTAGTGTCCGTAGTTAAATATTTAAACAAGGCAGACCCATACAATGCGTTGCTAAAGAGCGGCTGTTTCGGCGCTTTGTGATAAACCAGCAAAACGACTCGATTCGAAACAAGAAAATGAAACTCCGTGTTTTAGCGCTGTCTTTGACATATGTATTATAGTATTATGTTATAGAGATATAAAAGTACATGGCATGCATGAATATATATATATATATATATATATATATATATATATATATATATATATATATATATATATAGCCTATATATAAAAACTAAACGAAAAACTCACTTGTATTAGGAAACAGATCATTTCCTTCTCAGATGAACAGATTATTGCGATATATTCCAACAATAGGTCTAGATAGATCCAAACGAAGCCACGAAGGAAAAAAAATCCGGACGACTATCCGTGCGATGTGCACTGCAATAAGGACACAGTCTTCTTCTCCATACGATGTTGCAACTACATGAGGGAAATGGCTTTTTATGAATGGGAGGGTAAGAAATGTACTGCGCAGATGCTTTGACGGATTTTTTTGTGAATGGGAGGGCATTACGACTCGGGGGTTACACTTTTATGAATGGGAGAGCTCCGGATTTTACAGCGCATGCGCCATTTCAAGATTTCATGAATGGAAGAATGGGGGGCTTTTCGTCACAAGAGCAATGCCAAAGCGGATTACATGAAGAAGGCGGCCACAACTGCTTTAATTCATGTTTTCTATACATTGCCTTACGTGTGTCTTCTTAAGGTCCTGACCTGCTATGGTATGGAAGTAGGCTATAGCTATTCTTCTCTTTCAACAAAATTTAAGGCAACATATGTACTGGACAATTTGATCTGCGGTGTTCATCTGTTATTGTTTGATATGACGCACTGGGAATGTAAAATGGTTGGATAGTTAGATTACGTTTTAGTCCAAAACACTTTCGTCACCACGGGTTAATTTGTAAACCTCGGGTGCACTTTATCCTCTTTTTGGGAGGATAATCAGAAAACAGGGCAGCTACAACCGGCATTGGTTAAAAATGAAGAAGAATAAAAACGAGAGAGAGACAGAGTTTAATCAGTTCCATTTTTATTTCCTATTTGATTGAGCGCGCGTACTGGAGTAGAAAAAAAACGTTTATGACGCAGCAGCATGAGGTCATGCAGGATCAACAAAAGAACAGGATGTTGTCGATTTGTAACGATCCTACAAGCAGGAAATGTGTGTGGATTTCCTTTTTAACACCCCCCTGTCTACCCTTCCCCCCACGGATGATTCCCAGCTTGTGGCTTGACTAATGCTGTGAAATGTTAATGGGAAGCCTCCACATTAGCACACATTTCCATGACAACATCTGCTTTCATATTAAAAATATATTTTTTTTTTGATGTGCTCAATTCAGGAGAGGAAGGTTTTCATTGTTATTATTATAGCTTTGTTAGGTGAAAAAAATACTGTGCTAAAATGGTATATCCCTCTTAGAAAACAGAAAAAAGAAAACACTTTCAATATTGATTAGATGGAACCTGAGGGAGAGAGAAAGAGCTAAATACAGTGCATACACTCTCTTTGAACACAATGTTTTCCATTTGGTGCAAACTACCACAAACTGAGAACAGTATTATCAAATGGGGCAATTTAACACCTCCAATACACAATTGGTTACATAGCATAGCATAGCATAGGATACCATAACCACCACCATGGAAAACCCTTCTGCCAAATGTCATATAAATCTAATGATGAATCATTGATTATTCATTTATTTATGTACGTTCTGCCAAATGTTACATAAATGTAATGATGAATCATTTATTATTTACTTATTTATTTATTTATTTATTTGCGTTCTGCCAAATGTCATATAAATCTAATGATGAATCATTGATTATTTACTTATTTATTTATTTATGTACGTTCTGACAAGTGTCATATAAATCTAATGATTAATTATTGATTATTTATTTATGTTCTGCCAAATGTAATATAAATCTAATGATGAATCATTGATGATGTATTTATTTACTTACTGCCTAATTTCATATAAATCTAGTGATGACTCACTAATGAATGGTTAATTAATTAATTAATTCCTTCATTTATTCAATCACCTATATCAGTCATATCACCCGGTCTATTTTGATTTTCTGACTTTATAGGGTTAGTTCACCCAAAAATTAAAATTCTGTCAGATGTTTCAACCCCGTAAGACTTTCGTTCATCTTCGGAACACAAATGAAGATAATTTTGATGAAATCTAAGGGCTGTCTCACTCGTTCATAGGGTGCTAGGTAACTGCGTCTGCTGGCCCAGAAAAGTTAGTAAAAACATTGTTAAAATAGTCTAAGTGACTATAGTGGCTCAACCTTTTGTTTATCAAGCGATGAGAATTATTTTTGTGCGCAAAACTCCCCCAAAATAACGACTTTATTCAACTATTAATTTTTTTCTGTGTGGGCCTCTGACGTGAGTTCACGAGAGTGCCACGACGCATGCGTGAGAACTGAGAAGATGACGCGGATGGTTTTCGATGTAGTGTTTAAAATGGTTCTAAAGTGTGCATTCACACTTTCCCATCAAATGATCGTGAGCGCCATCTTCTCAGTTCTCGGGCATGCGTTGTGGCACTCTCGTGAACTCACGTCAGAGGGCAGCCCACACAGAAGAAAAGGGACAATTGAATAAAGTCGTTATTTTTGGGGGGGTTTTGCGCACAAAAAGTATTATCGCCGCTTGATAAATTTAAGGTTGAGCCATTGTGGTCACTTACTTCTCACTTACTCACTTACTTTCTTTGAAAGCAGCAAATATTTTGACTATAATTTTTTATATAAATTATATGGAGTGTTTTATCCCTAACTTAAATCTGTGCTGTTGCTTTTAGGCTAGACTTGAGTAGTGACCTGATTTAAAAACCAGCAGCCTGTGTCCAATCGGGGGGTCCCTCAGCTTCAAGCCAAGCCCACAGGAAGGAGCTTGTGAGAGGGATATGTGCAGAGAATGCCCGCCTTTGGAGATCTGGGCCTGTGTGGGAAGAAGGGGAAGGCCCCTTCTGGTCCCCTGCTGATAGCGAAGGGAAAGCCGAGCTCTTGGTGAGATGGTGACCCTCGACCCTTCTTCAGAGAACTGACAGGAGCGGCCCTGAACTCTCACCCATGGGACAAACTAGCGATGAAGCGTGACCTGTTGCTGGGGGCGTGGACCTGCCATTCAGGCCGCAAGCATTCTGGGCATTCCACGCGTCATTCCCCTTACATAGCAGACTCCCCCCTCCCATGAGAACCCACTCCAGGACCCCACTATCCCCATCACAAAGTTCCCATTCCTCACCATCGATGCTAGACACCATTACCTGCATTTCCACATAAGCCTTTTATAGGAAAAAGCCAGAAAAGAGGAATAAATGTGTCAAAACAGAACCCAGACAGGACACTCAAATCCAAAAGTTTGCCAAAGAAAATTGTGTGTTTTTCAGCCTCTTTATATGTATGTTTCCATAGATGAAAATCCCCACTTCCGGTGACAGCAGCTGGTTTTCGGCTTGCAGAACTGGATAAAATCAAAAGAAATGTGTGAAGCATGTAATAACATGTTAGCTGCTCTTCTTGTTAAACAACCTGATCTTATCTTTATCAAAAGTATAGCAACATATAGAGTTGCATGTAGAGAACATGTTCACGTTATAGTTGTTTGCCCATTTCAGTTATATGTTGAAAGTATACTCTGTCAGGCATGAGTCAGCAGTTATGAATCTGACCATAATGCCAGTCAGTGCAGTTGGGTGGGAAAGTAGGAGGTCAACCTTCATGCTGTCCTCAGCGCTCCTTGCTGACATGAGAATGCCTGACCTTCATTAGTAGTGCATCATGGAGTCACTAACAGCGGGGAGCTATATTTGAGACCTGAATCAGCAATGCTGCCCCAAGCAAAGCACAGTGGATCAGCATTATCCATCCCAAGGAGGCCTTTGTTGACAAGCTCTCAGCTAAAATAAGCTCCAGCCGGGAGGAGGCACACATTTCCATCAGCAGCCCACTTCCTGTGAGACAGCATTTTTCAGCATGATGAAAGAGAAGCGTCCACACAGTAGACATTAGTCTAGTTATTTATTTGATTTGTCCACACTGAGATGGCATTTTTATTAATGAAAACAATGCTTTTTGAAGACTCTCTCCAAAGTGGATACATTTGAAAACGCCGTTTTCTCGTTTTAGTGTCGACTGTCAAAACGGTGGTATTTAAAAACGATGACGTATGTTTGGTCATGTGACGCATATTGTAGGCTACCAATAGATATTCACGTGCCTGTTATGCGCTATTCACTTTCACACTGTTGCTAAAATATGTTACTTTGCACTCTTCATATCATATCACAGTCCTGCAAACATGACAGAAAATGTACTCACATTTGCTGTCCTGTTAGAAAACATAAGAGCAGTTGCATTTTAGGCCAAACATGGTGATTGAGGGCGACCTGGATGCATCAGTGAATGGTGAGTTATTTTGCTAAATAAAATGATCCTGTCAGAAGAATTGCATGATAACTTTATTATTTCATCATCTCATTGAGCTTTTGTGAGGTTTTATTTTGCATGCGCAGTAAGGTGAATTTAGCGTTTTCAGGCGGTTTCCAAAAGTTTCTCATCCACACTAAAACGTCGGAAAACGCCTGAAAATGCTAGTGTGGACGGAAAGTGTTTTTAAATTACAACGCCGTTTGCAAATGTATCCGGATTAATTAACGTAGATGTAGCCTCAGTCAGTGAAACAAGATTAGGAAGTGCTAAAATCCAGTAATATCTACATCATTTGCGTCCTTAGGTGTTTGTAACATTTTGCTTAGCAATCTGACCCGAAATCCCTGATAGCCTATATTCAGAGTTTTTGCAGCTTTACTGCAGTTTCCATTTTGTTAATTAGCCCTATTGTCTGCTTATCAATCAGATTAGCGCTGGGGGATCTGGGTGGAGGGTGCTGAGTAGAGCAAGTTTACCCAGGAGGAAGTGCAGGGCTTTGATCTCTGTTAATGAGCTGCCAATACTGCCCTCAAGGGCTACTTCCTGGGGCCAGCTGGAAGCCTGCAAGTTAGGCCACCTGAAACAACACGTACTCTTTCCCTTTCCGAGTGCCCTCACCCCACCTGCCCTTCCCCCAGTTTTATTCAATGGTAACCCTTCCACCAAATTGAACTCTGTGATTGGAGATAGAGGTGGGCTACAGTCACCCAAGGTTCTATTGTCCCTAGTGTGTTTATACACTCCTCAGCCTGACTAGTGGCCTGATGTTCTTGGTGACACTTAGCTTTTTTAATTAGATCATATTTTTCGCTTTTGGGAAGCGTTTGGTAAATGATGGATGTGACATTCTGTTTGTTCTGTCACTCTCCTCAAGCTCAACCAGCTTTTTCAAGTTTGAAATGTTCATAATTTAACATTTTAACTAGATTACGATTAATGAAAGATTTGTTGCTTTTTTCCTCCCTCATAGACTGACAATGTTTGTCCTGCAAATATGCTCTATCAAAGGTGGGATATTTTTTTCTAATGAAAGAGTGCATTTCTTATCTTTATGATTTGAAAATAATCAAAGGAAACAAAATTTGATGTTGGCTTTAGAAAGTGTCTCAACACTGCCCACAGTGCTATTGCTCCGACATGACAGCTCTCTTTCGTCAGTTATTGTGTCTATGGGTCATAACATTTCTTACAGATTTCTGCTTGTTGTAAATCAGATACAGATAAATTAGCACAGTACCATAATTTATTTTAATGCATTAATGAGGGAGCAATTGCGTGTGTGAATTAGTCAAGTCATCTTTATTTCCATAGAGCTTTTTACAATACTGATTGTTTCAAAGCAGCTTTAGAGCGATAACAGGAAAATAAAGCAACAATGTTTGTTTCGGCTGTACAGCAGATCTTGAAGAAAATAGTGTCATACTGTCTCTATTAATTTTAAAGCCGTGGGTTGTAGTTACTTCAAAAGTTGAAAATTATATGCTATAACTGTTGAGTTTCTAAGCTACTTCAGTGATAAATCACTGGACAGCATTGGTAATGAGTTTCTGCGCGCCTGAATGTTTATCTGTGCGCACGATCTTCACGTGATGTACGAGCTACCGTCGGTATGAGTGTTCCTGTGCCACAATGTATCACTGCATTAGTTCAGTTTGATGATACACACCCGATGGTCTAAACTCACTTGCATGTTCAAACTGGCAAGCCTTTAAACAAATACAATACAATTATAAAAAATAAAAAAAATTTCGTAAGGACGCAAGCTTAATGCTCTTGGTTCGGGGCTTGCGCGCTGTCTGCGTGTGTGTGTTCTTTACTTAAGACAAAATGTGTCCAAACGACGGACACTGCATTTTCTTTGGTACAAGCTGCTCCTGTCGCTCAGTTGATTTGGCGTTTGAGTTCTTCTCCATGTTGCTTCCATGCCTCTGACTGGACAGGGCAGAATCACGTGACTAACTACACACGTGGTAATATGATTTTAAACAGTACTAACAGGATTAAAAAACGAAATATCCGACATGGGAAAATTGCTTAGGTTAGAGGTTCTAAATTTCGGTTTCGATTACTTTTCGATGAATCGTCCGGCCCTACTTTGAATTATGAAACCCTCAGACAGATTACTTCACAGTTTCAAAACCAGACATCTCCGTTCCATGGAATGTCCAAACAGGAGTGCGTGATTCTCTCCAGAACGCCCCTTAATCCTCACTGCTTCCAGTAAACCTCTCACTGTTGGGTATCCTCTCACTCCTTTGTGACCGTGGGAGAGGGTTGATACAGAAAGCTCAGCCAATCCTCAGAAGCTCTGTTTCACATCCATTCTCTTCGTTGATGCAGCTCAGGTACCTGCAGTCCTGGGAAAGAAGCGACTGGCCATGTCTTTCCCCACTGGACATTGAGCCATGCTGAGGTTGATGGAGAGCACACAGCAGCCCCTTTCATGGGCGTGGGGACAGGGCAACACGGGACACTTCCTGGGCTGAATGGCGCCCCGACACTCGACACCTGGGACAGCGGCGCTTCGACGCTGGCCCGGTGCCAACCTCAACGAGGCACCTTTGTGCTCCTGGTCTCAGTAACCTATCCGGAAAGATCTCTCAGTGCTGGTTCCCATGCATCACTCCACTCTACTTCACACTGCCTTTGTGCCCAACTGGCTCGGGACTCTCCTCACTTCCTTTCGCCTCAATCCAGGCTATAATTGCATGGTCCCAGTGAAAAGCAAGTATGAACTTGAAAGGAGGGGTCTAACTCTTGCTTTGCAGTAGCCTTTGGGCTCGGGCCACTGAATACAGCTTCTTGTACATGTAAAACCATTCTCCAGGATTAATTTGAAGGCATTGTTCAAACATGGCCTATCTGGTGTCCCACTGTCTTTACTGCTGCTCTTTAAATCTTCCTCACAATAAGGTACAAAGTGCTTCATTCTCCTAAATAAAGGAAGCACAAGAATCTTTTGTTGTGACAATCCACTATTGTGCGTGAAGCAGGACATCAAACATAAATAGAAAATATACAAATTTTGCTAGAAATTTTAACCACTGTGATCCAGGCACATAAAAACGGGGGTGTTGGGCCTGTTGAGATGTGAATTGGCTAACCACAAAAAGCCATACGATGGCAACATGTGCACAGGAGACTAGGTTTGCTTGTTTTTAGGTGTTGCCTCCAAGCTCTGTGCGGCTCAGATCCAAACCCACCAACCCGTCTAGCTTGTCAGACGCACAAGGCTGTCTCCCCAGGATGGTTTAGTACAATGTACAAAGTGACAAACCCATCAAAGCAGCCGGGCCCAAATAAAAGGTCTTTTTATGACTTTCCTTCAAAGAGCGGCTAGGAGTTCAAAGCACACACAGTGAGAGCGAGTCGATGGAAAGTTCAGAATCATACGGAGAGGCAAAGAGATGTGGGGGTAGGGAGTGGTGAGGGCCTCAAAGGGGATTCAATATTGCTCATGAAAGGCCTCCCCCAACCTGCCATACTTTGTGTTCTCCTAGGCAGTAAATCTTCGACATTAGGTTATCATTCTCCTGTACACGCTACCTTGCCGCTGCACTAAATATATTTCAATTTCATAAACATATGACGTATTCACGGTATCTTCTGCAGCATATGGCCCGTCTTTTGAAGACGAAGCAGTCAGTGGCTGTACAGTTTAGCCTGCACGGCACAGATAAGAATGCAGCTCAGAGTTGGGAAAAATTATTTTGCTTCTTGCCCTCAATTTGTGCCTCCCTTTTCAGAAACAGAGAGAGCTCTTTAATTAAAAATGGATGTCACTTGTGGTAAAAATCCTTATTTATGTGCATACAGTTGTATGCCTAACATCAAATGTATCTTTGATGTGAAGGCATGTTAAGCCCCAATTCGGTCTCAATTTACAGCGTAATGTGAGCTTTCAATAAATGCACAGCTTTGATGACTTGATGGCTGTACTGCATCTTCTATTGCATTCTGAATGCAGTTTCTGAGTAAACCTTGCCATAGTTTCATTGGAATGAAGTGAATCAGCCCAAATTGATTTGCTATCATGCAGTGTTGAGGAGTGATGTATCATCAAGAGAACCATGTGTCCAGTTTGTCAACGTCCCTTCTACAGCCATTGGATTTAATTTTGATGAGTCATGTTGAATCAATGTAGAGCACATGTTAACGTAACTTTTGCGTATTACATTATATGGACAACTTTACAAGTGGAAACCCTAGAACTAGGGCAAACTTACCATGACCTAAATCTGCGTATATCTGACGCCCAGGGGTGAATCTATTGTTCTGCTATAGTGGAACATGTTAGCATGCTGATGGGACAATAATAGTGACTGAAAAAGCCACCTTGGAAATCTTTTTCATTTGTTGAATAACACAAATAAGAGTTTAGAACAATCTCCCTCGACCGAGTCTGGGTAACTCTCCAAACAAACATTAACAGTGAAGCAAAGAATCAACTCCAATCAAATGCAAACTATGAGCATGTGTGTGCGGCCTCACTAATTACAAAGCAGCCTGAGTTTACGTTGGCTGAGCGACAGTGAGCGCTGCGGGCTGATCCACTAACCAGCTGACAGATTGGCCATCCTAAAGTTTGGCTTTAGCAAGTGTCATTCCATTCACTCTGTGCCGATACCATATCAAGTCACCCATGCCATTGTATAAATAAAGGTATGATTTCCGCTTGTAGATATATAATGCAGGTATCTCCTTACCAAGCCCTCCCTTCACACTGGCTTTGTGCCTCTGCAGTGCTCCTGAAATCCCCCAGCCCTTTTAATCCCCACAGCAACAAGGGTCTGTTTCTCTGCTTTATACTGAAGTAGGCCTCTGAGGCCTGCTGTATGCCTGTTGGCTAGAAGCCTCCTGTTTACAATTTCCCTATTCCTGTTTTTAATGTTGCTCTGAGAGCAGCCACAAAGGGCCAGTTTTGTCCAGCATGAACAAGGGAGCCATTAGAACAGAGATGGAGGAAGGAAGGAAAGGAGATTTGGGAGGGTTGGGTTTGGGGGGGGAATCAGGTGCCCCAGGGGGGATTAGTTATCCCAGCTGCTCCCTTTGGGGTAAGACATGGAAGGCATTTTTATTTCAGAAGGAATCAAGAGTTAGGTACAGCTATGGATGCATTGAGGAAATTGAGGAATGATACGTCCTGATGACATGACAACATTATGATGGTTCCATGCCACTGTTGCCTTTGGCTTGCTTAGTTGGGGACACTTAATATTCAATAATATTATTGATCTGCCTGCATTGACACCATTATATGAGAACTGAACTGAGCTGGACAATGACATCACTGTTTTCTCCAGAGCGGCTAGATATATAAATTAACTGAATTAAAAACCTTTTTACAACAAAAATGAACCATCACTGAACTTACTTAAGCTGGACTATGAGGCTATTTTCTTCAAGATCTGCTGTACAGCCGAAAACAAACTTTGTTGCATTATTTTCCTGTTATCACTGTAAAGCTGCTTTGAAACAATCTGAATGGTAAAAAGTGCTATATAAATAAAGGTGACTTGACATGAATAAGAAGCTTATTCACATAAATGTGTGATCTAGAGAAGTACATGTGTTCTCAGAGGTGTCCTAGAGACATGGGATGATAACGCTTAATTTTTGAAAACACTTTGCTCATTAGACACCAAACTGAGATTTAATTTAATTGCAGGGCTTATTAAAAAAATAACTTGACAAGGAGCAAACACTAGCTAAACTTTTGAAGAAAATATCAGTGTGCTTGTTTGTGGAAATCTATCTATCTATCTATCTATCTATCTATCTATCTATCTATCTATCTATCTATCTATCTATCTATCTATCTATCTATCTATCTATCTATCTATCTAAAATCTACCAACCCATCCATCCATCCATCCATGCATGTGAGCTGATTAGGGAAAAATAGGCAGCTAGCAAGTGAGTTTACTTTAACATTTGGCCATTTCCCAAAGCATTGGCCCCGACTATGGAAATACAGACCCATGGCTTTTCTCTGGTCCTATCTATGTAAGAATTATCCAGGGTAACCCTGGACTGGCCAGCCCTCATAGTGGAAAAGCAGCATGAGTTTTTCTTTTCTCCATATGGCAGCCATTTGTCTCAAAGAGCTCTGTCAAACATAAATAATATGTTATGAAAAAAGGGGCAGAAAGCATTACTTCCTCTGGGATAGGATCTCTGGAGGTCTGGTGTCCTTCACATCCTTGTCCTTCACAGAGACACAGAGCAAGTAAAGAGAGAAAGAAAGACTAGTACAGACTGGCTGCAAGTGCGTGCACACATACAAGTCTGGAGAACGCATGTAACCCTTAATCAAAACAGGCCCTGAAAACTCAGCCCATCTGTTTGTTTGCAGTGCATACTGGACTCAAGCTATCAGGAAATGACAGCAATGGAAGAAAAATCTGCAGAAATATCACACAACTCAATCATCTACAAGACACCAGATATCTGTAGATTTGACCATTTGGCCATTTAAAATGGAACTCTAAAATGAGCGTTACAGTATTTGGTCAAATGCTGCTGTTTTAAACAATAATACATCTAGCTTAATGCTGTTTGGTACTTATTTTTTAAAAGTTTTGAAAGTTTTGCTTTTGTTTCAAAGTAACTCAGCAATGATACAGGTGACTTTTTTTTTTTTAATACCCTGACAAAATTAATCCTTTAACTCTATATCCAATTCTCCCTTTCCTTCTGTTTCTTCACCAGCCCAGGCTCAAGCTTTCCGTGAGTGCCGAAGGGATCATGATTAACATTCGTTCAATTCGCTGAGGGACACGCATTCTAAGCCCTTCCTTCCTGCTTGCAAGTGGAATTCTCATTAAGTCATAACTACTTTTCAAGAGCAGCATTCCTGCTTAGGAGTCCCTCCAAGATTCCAGCACAATGATTTTCTTAGCTGCAAATTAATTGCTGAAGAAGACAAAAAGGGTCATTTTTCTTAGATCTGACACAAGATAATTTGTTAAAAGAAAGAACAAGTATAACTGTCATGGATTAATGAATGAGGTCTTGTCAGGAAGTAAAACCTTTTCATATTCAGACATGCACAGTGTTTAAACTTCTGATATGTGATATCCATCATTTCATTTGTTAAAGTCGATATGAAGTCCAAATAGACCTTCTTAATGCACGTTCCTATTCTTACTGTGTATGATGTACAGTGTTCCAATTTTTTTCCTTTTTTCCACCACTGAAATGACTTTCCCTCTCAGCTGATGTCACAAATCACTCTGACTTTTCAACCCTCTGGCTCCAGGTTCCACTTTTCATGATCCAACCAATTCCCAATGGATAAAATCAAGCCCCTCCCTAAATTTTGTTTCGGTGATTATATGGTTTTTCTTGGAAATACGTCAGATTACGAAAGTAAAATTGGTTGCAAAGAGGCTGCATTTCATGTTGACTACAAATTCTACATCTAACCAGGGACAAAATCATGTCAAGTCACCTTTATTTATATAGTGCTTTTTACAATACAGATTGTTTCAAAGCAGCTTTACAGTGATAACAGGAAAATAATGCAACAGAGTTTGTTTTGGCTGTGCAGCAGATCTAGATGAAAATAGCGTCATAGTCCAGTTTAAGTAAGTTCCGTGATGGTTCATTTTTGTTGTAAAAAAGTTTTTGGTTAAACTTTATTTCGATATTCCACTTTAGACATTCTACTAACCATAAGTAACTTTTCAACTACATGTCAACTAACTGTCATTAGAGTATTAGTAGACTGTCAGCAGAATATCTGCTAACAATTTATTTTGTTGGTCCCCCAACAGACATTCAACTGACTATAAGTAACTTGGCAACTACAAGTCAACTTATTCTCCTAACCTGAACCCTAACACCTAACCATAACCTAACAGTCTACTGACAGTCTACTATAATATACTAATACTCTAGTGAGAGTTAGTTGACGTAGTTGAAAAGTTACTTATAGTAGAACGTCTAAAGTGACTATCGAAATAAAGTGTAACCAAGTTTTTAATATGGTTAACTTATCTATGCAGATGCTCTGGAGAAAACAGTGATGTCATCGTCCAGCTCAGTTCAGTTCTTATATAATGGTGTCAATGCAGACAGATCAATAATATTATTGAATATTAAGTGTCCCCAATTAAGCAAGCCAAAGCCAAAGGCGACAGTGACAATGAACCAAAACTCCATCAGGTGACAGAATGGAGAGAAAAAAAACTTGGGAGAAACCAGGCTCAGTGTGGGGTGTGGGGTGTGGTGTGTGTGTGTGTGTGTGTGTGGGGGGTGTGGGGTGGGGGTTGGGGGGGAATGGGGCTGATTACCTGCATAAAGTAGTTTGGCTATTGAAAACAGAGAAAATAACTGATGGAGCCGCCTGTCCCTGGATTTCCTGTCTTTGGCACTGCAGGGCTGGGCACAGGCCTTCTTACCTGGGCTGAATGGCTGTGACTGGGGTAACTGAAATTGGGTGCCCCCCTACTTGACTCATTTAGTAATTTGTCTGGCTCTTTTCCTTCTTCCCTACAGCTTGTAAAATGATCCAGCAACTTAATTTCCCCCTTCCCAAAAAAGATGGATGCTAATCCTGTTGGAGAATGAGAGGAAAGGGCTGTAGGCACTTAAAATCAACCCTTAAAACCTTAAGAATGAAGGCAACCTCTTCATGTAAGAGGGCCTCTCACAAACACACATGCATGTGAAATCTCATGGCACATATTAAAGATCCCTGTGTCTTTACAGTTTTACACAACATTTTCCTTACAAAAAATTACTGTGGCGGTTCTATATGGTGTCAAATTATGGTACCATGATACGGAATGCTTACCATATTTATATACCATGGCATTTACATGGTACTCCAAATGCTTTAATGTTTTAATGGTTAAAAATCATGTCATTAAAAATATCTTATTCTAGTTCACACAGGATAGTTCAACCAAAAATAAAAATACTGTCATTGTTTACTCACCCTCAAGTTGTACCAAACCTGTATGATTTTTCTTCTGTTCTCATTGAAGAATGTTGGTAATCAAACAGTTGACAGTAGCCATTTACTTCCATAAAGGAAAAAACACTATGGAAGTCAATAGCTATCGTCAACCGTTTGATTACAAACATTCTTCAAAATATCTTTTGTGTTTAACAGAAGAAAAATACAGGTCTGGAAATATGATGACAAATGACTATCCCTTTCAATACTAAACCCATGGTATTACCATGAAACCATATCCATGGTAATTTGGAGACAAATTTCACACAAACAATGTGATAGTGCTAGATGCATTGTCACTGTCATCTTCTTTTGCCTGAAATGTTTGCTGTCAGCAGATCGAGTAGCAGTTTTATCCCACTCACAGCCATGGTGCATCCATGCTGGCCGCCGCTTTGCTGATGTGAAGTGGTGCCGGGGACCGGAGGCACACTTCTAGACTTGTGGATGAGGCAGAAAATGCATTATGGTCTGTTATGGTTGGCTGATCGCTCCCATTCAAACAGTGAGCTGCTCACAAAAGAGCCAGGGCCGAGTTCAAATAATGGATCGACTCCCACCCCCCTCTCCACCCTGGCCGCCCCATTTAGATGATCATGAGGCACTTTTGGTGGCAGGGCAGAATCTGTGCCCCGTATCCTGGTCGTGTTGTTGCATACTGGTGATGAACAGCAGGCCTATTGGTTGGACTTCCTGTGTTTCAAAGAGGGTGTTGCTGACCATCAGGAAGGGAAGCCTGAAAGGCGGAACATGGATTCAGTGTTGCTCATTCAGATGGAGAGGAGCCCTTGGGGAGGGGAAGTTGGGGATTTACTTCAAAGCATCCACAGACAACTTTTCAGAGGGTTTAGAAGCAATAGCATGCATGTACCAGTCAAGCAGTTCTCATTAAGTGTGTCCCTTGCAGGCAAAACTAGCCGACAAGACTTGTTCTCTTCTCTAAGGTCATGCTAATATGACTACAGACACTTGACTTTTTTGGAAAATTATATAAAAGTCCTTTGGGTTGGGGGGGTGACACAACAAAAGCACAACAAAGAAATAAGTGAAAAAGAATTTGGTTTCCGATGTTCCATTTTTCTAAACCTACAGATTTAACTCTGAAAACAAAGAATCTACATGTGTTTGCAAGGGTATTCTGTTGAGTTGCAAGGGTATTCTGTTGAGTTGTCTCAAAAACCAAAGTTCAACAAAATTCTTGAATATATTTCAGGTGAAATTTCACTTCCTCTTTTATTTGTTGCTTGTCTTAAGGTGTCTCTTATCCCCTCAAGCCATGTTCTTAAATTTCTTTGGCTTTAAGCAATAGTTCTTCTACACTGCTCATTTGGCACAACCTGATTTTGCTGAGTTAGATGCGGTTCTTTTTCAACATTCCTGTCTGAAAATGTCCCTACCCCTAAACGTAACTCTACCTATCCCTAAAATCAGAGGGAAATGTCAGGTGTATAACACAGATGTAGAAGCACCTAACCCTGGCTGTAAGCCTAAACTTGACATAAATTGTACACTTGTCTCTCAAATCTGATTGGTTGATTGGAATGTTTTTCCAGGATTAACAAAGATGTTGATTTAGGAAAATGTTCAACTTGGTGAAATCAGGTTCTGCCATCTGTATATTTGCAGATTATAACATTCCTCTCCCTCATTTAATGAATTACTCCTGCCATGGTAAAAATCCACTTTATGACTACTTTCAGTGGGTGGTAATAGCACAACGTTAAACGCGACAGGTAAATAGCACTGACTTTTGTAAATAAGCCCTAGTATAGCACTGTGCTTCTCTTTTCCTTTCAAGGCAAGACAATTGACAAGGCAGCCATCTAGCTAACCTCCAGTTAGTGTGGTTCATTTGAATAAGTGTGAACGCTGCCTTCTGAACCCTGGTGCGCACCAAAACAACAAACTAACTGGTGCAGTTTGACTGAAATATGAATGCAACACGGACCAAAGACATCTGAACAAACCAAAAACATGATGTGATGTCACAAGATGAGACCCTAATGCTCAAGCATACATTTTCATACGCTACACTGCCCACCGGAAACGCCGTCTGCTTGCAGTAGATCCTCATTTGTGTGCAACAATTCCGGACACAGTTTTGACTCCTTTTCACATTTTATTAGCTCTTCGTGAGTTCTCAGCTGGTAAAAATATTATCATATGCATGCACATTTAGCCAGTGCACAGCATTCTTTTGGATGTTCAGTGAACCAAACATATATTTATTTCTCATAAGTACAGTCACCACTTAATGTCCGATATAAAACCAATATTCTAAAGCAAAACCAATTGAGAAACACTGAATGTTAGTTTGCTCATAAGTGTTCTTAACTCAGCCCAACCGTCTACTTCTCCTGTCTTCTTCTCTCCTTCTCTGATTACAGGGCACAGGCATTGAATGAAGTTGATGTTATCTGGTTTTCGTGCTCTCTCGTCCGTTCTCCTTCTGTTCTTTCCTCTCATTTACTGTACAGTAACAGTGGTGTCTTTCAGCTCCCGGAGAGTAAATGAAGTTGTCCGTGTGTTGTGGGTCCAGCCTGGAGACAGGACTCACGGCCCACCTCAAGCTCTCAATCAGAAAACAGATAATACAGAGCTTCTGCTGGACACACTGTAATAAAGCACACGTGTGCGAACCAGATCCTCGTCCTCTCTTTCGCAACTTCCATATTTTCCCCACAGACTTTTCAGGAGGATATCTGGTCCGTTGTTACATATGCTGTCAGATATGCTGACATGAAGGCATCAAGCCAGTTTTGTAATGGCGCAATGCTGGATTGCAGTATTGTGTAATAAGCCTGTGTAGGTCATGCTTAGGAGAACTATGCAATAGAGCTGGTTGTTTTCGAAAAACACATAATTTTGAATGATTACTCATAGCTGTACAAGGGGAAGTTGTTATTGTAGCGATGCTATTATCTAAATCTGGTGGTACTTATGGTGTGGTGGTTTGCTTTTATTATGTAATGAGTACATCTCAGTTCAAGTTCAATGATTTAAACTAGCAGGTCAACATAGAGCTGCTTTATCAATGTTCTGCATCGTAGCATTGACTTGTACTGATCTACACTTTTAGGGTCAGTCTCATAAAAACATGTAGGTCAAAAAAAAAAAAAAAAAAAAATATATATATATATATATATATATATATATATAGGCCTATATATGAAAAATATTTCGAAAATAAAGTTTCTCCTATTTCTGGACCATAAGTATTATATACACTACATGTCAAATTGTGGAATAATTAATTGAAGGAATAATAATGTTTTTTTATTTTTTATTATTATTTTAAAGTCTCATACTCATCAAGGCGGCATTTATTTGACGACAAATACACAAACAATTTTGAAATAATATTACAATTTAAAAGAACTGTTCATATTGTGAATGTGAAAACTGAGATACCCTACAATTCAAATGTTTAGTAATATTTAAAAAGAAAAAAAAATGAAAGAAAGAAAAAAAGTAATAATTTTATTCAGCAAGTACACACTACATGAATCAAGTGACAGTGAAGACATTTAAAATTTTATAAAAAAAAAAACATTTATATGAAATTTTTTTTTCAATGTTTCCATAAAGTTTTTAAGCAGAAATTATCAACATTGATAATAATAATAAAAACATTATTAATATTTAATATTAAATATGTTCCAAATGAGCATATTAGAATGATATATATATATATATATATATATATACAGTACTGTGCAAAAGTTTTAGATCGGTAAGATTTTTTATGTTTTTAAAAGAAGTCTCTTCTGCTCACCAAGGCTGCAATTATTTGATAGAAAATACAAAAAAAACAGTAATATTGTGAAATATTATTACAATTTAAAACAGCGGTTTTCTATGTGAATACACAGTAAAGTGTAATTTATTCCTGTGATCAAAGCTGAATTTTCATCATCATTACTCCAGTCTTCAGTGTCACATGATCCTTCAGAAATCATTCTAATATGATGATTTGATGCTCAAAAAACATTCATTATTATTTTCAATGTTGAAAACAGTTGTGTACAATTTTTTTTCAAAATTCTCTGATGAATAGAAAGTTCAAAAGAACAGCGTTTATTTAAAATAGAATATTTTCTAACATTATAAATGTCTTTACTGTAATTTTTGATCAGTTTAACTCATCCTTGATGAATAAAAGTATTGATTTATTATATTTCTTTCCCCCCAAAATAAAATTTAAATTCTTACTGACCCCAAACTTTTGAAGGGTAGAGTTTAATGTTACAAAAGCTTTAGATTTCAGATAAATGCTGTTCTTTTTTAGTTTCTAGTCATCATAGCATCATGAAATAAAAATGTAAAAAACTGTTTTCAACACTGATAATAATCCTAAATGTTTCTTGAGCATCAAATCATCATATTAGAATGATTTTTGAAGGATCATGTGACACTGAAGACTGGAGTAATGATGCTGATAAATTCAGCTTTGATCACAGGAATAAATTACACTTCACTATATATTCACATAGAAAACCGCTGTTTTAAATTGTAATAATATTTCACAATATTACTGTTTTTTTAATAATTTTTTATCAAATAATTGCAGCCTTGGTGAGCAGAAGAGACTTCTTTTAAAAACATAAAAAATCTTACCGATCTAAAACTTTTGCACAGTACTGTATATATATATATATATACTGTATATATATATATATATATATATATATATATATATATATATATATATTATAGAAATATATAATATAAAAAAAATTATAATATATATATATATATATATATATATATATATATATTTTATTATTATTATTATTAATTTTTTTTATACAGTAATAACAATGTGATTTTTTTTTTTTTTTTTTTTTTACACATTATGAGAATTGGGGGAGAAATTGTCATAGAAAATAAAAATTTGTTAATATTTGTAAAAAAAAAAAAAAATCTTGATGTAAAATGTCCACAGATGCCTTTATCAGAAGAATCTTGAAGTGCATTAAATCTGTACCTTTATCAGAGCATATTTGGCCCAAACAAGTTCTTGACAGATTTCACTCTTCAGTATGATTGAGCCGTTTGACTGATTGCATTTCTCGTGCTCCGCTCTGTGTCTTCACTAATGTAAAACACCTTTGTAATGTAAAAAATGTCAAACAGTCTCAAGCCTTCCTCTTCGTCCCCTTGTAATCCATCTCACAGCCTCTCCTGTCTTCCTGCGCTCCCCTCCTCCTCTCAGAGAGGCCGAGAGTTAGTGGCTGATAAGGGTGATGTCATACCTCCGCTTCCTGGGGATGTGAGTAACTGTATATGCTCCGCTGTGGGGCTCGGTGGGGAAACCTCACACACACACACACACACACTCCATGAATGCCGTGTCCACCTCCATTTCTAAGCTTTGCAGAACATTTTATGCTCAAACATCCTATTTGTCTCAAGATGCAAACACGAATGCAGATGCACAGATTATGGGTTTGGTGAAAATCTCATTCTTTCTCTCTCTCTCTCTCTCTCTCTCTCTCTCTCTCTCTCTCTCTCGTCTTTTATGTTATACAAATGTATGGTATCACAACATGATCTCATTATTTTTTGCAGGTTTTTAAATGCTGTCCATGTGTTTATATCGTGCACATCAGTGTCTGACTGCAGAACTACACCTGAGAATAGTGATCCTTTTGGTATTCTTTCCTAAATTACCCCTCTTTCATTTTAAAGTCAACATGAAATAAAATACGGATGTGCCCAAAACCTAAATCTGAATTCGGGAAGGCGCAGAAAATGAATGACGCCTTTTACAGATATAGGCTTGCAATTCCTTTTGTCACTGTCAAATGAAAACCTAGGCCCTTTTAAGAGTGTAAACTGATATTTCCCCATTTATGGTACGGAAACGTGAGTCTACATGTGTCTGTCAGCAAGCTGTCCTGTGCCAAGTATCTCTTTCCTGTACGAGATTACGGTCTTGGAGGTTTAAAAAGATCAGGATGTGGTCCATCTTGTAATTTACACCATGAAGAAGAAGAAGAAGAAAGAGAGAGAGAGAAAAAAACAAACAAGGTACGAGCAAAGTTGCTCGCAATGGGATACCAGCAAGTGGTTTAAAACTCAGTGTTTCTCTCTTGAGAATGTCTCGAGTCAATCGTGTGTGATTTAAAGAGTGAACGGACAGAAATTCTGCTTCTGCTCCTCACAAACTTTCACCCACATCCTTTTAATTCCACATGCATACAAAGACGCAGGCGAGCAGTGATGTGTGAGCTGGCCTCTGCTGGCAGGGCCCCAAAGGCTCCTGTTCTTCTCTAGTCTACCGTGGAACTGCTCCTTTCACCGGCTCCAAAGGGACCTCTGATTAGAAATCCTTCTCCGCTGCCGAATCTCCTGTCCTCCTCTTGCTGTGGCGTCTGACAGAAAGAAAGAACTTAACAGAAGCTAACACAAGGACAAAGCAAACATTACATTTCGTGAGCCGTGTCTCCACTGGCCTGGTGTTATTGGGTTCTTTGGGAAGATTCTGACATTATCATTTCTGCACTGGTTAGGCTACAGCAATGCATACGTAGAGACAGAATACAAAAGGACATATATCAAAACATTAAAAATTTAAACTGGCTTGAGAATAGTGTTAGTTTTAGGCAAGCTTGGGTTTTATTTGGTTCTGCTTTGCTTTTGTCAGCTGTGCTTAAGCATCAACACCACCATAGACGCAAGAAAGAAAAGACCAATCACAATTCAGCACGCCAATAAATAGTGATGGAAGCTTCTAATCGTTTGCGAATCGGTGATTTGAAGCAAAAGTCATGTGATTTCAGTAAATGAGGCTTTGTTACATGTCATAGCTGTTTCTAAATGATTTGAAATTTCAATAATCACCACTAGGGGCGATCTCATGAACCAGTGTCTATATATGTTTTTTAATTTTTTTTTATTTGTAGCCCTACAAAACAAGCAATAAATAAAATAAAAAAAAGCCTACAATTTAATAAAATATCACATACTTTCAAATATCACATCATTATATGAATTATTCATTGCATTTAATTGATTAACACCTTCAACAAAACATTTGCAATTTTACAATAAAAACGTTGCCACTTTGAAAACAACACCTATTGTGAGACGAGATCTGACACAGAACAACTGAAACTGATGGCTATATGGAAACACTCAGGACTAAACGAGATATTAACAAGACACAGGTGAGACACATGAATGCAAATCAAAAACCATGGCAACAGATGAGTATGAGCAAAGAAAACTGATTGAATAACCTTTCCGTTTCATGTAAACGTACCCCAACTGAAGCAAAACACAAACACAGACCAGACGTGACCGCAGAACTCAAACTTTAAAGTGTAACGTTTATTAAAAGCCAACATGTAGCACACTGAAAATGATCTGACAATCTCTAAAATAAAACACTGAATGTATAGTCAAGCTGAATTAACAGATTCAAGCTGAATTTATACACAAAATTATGGAGAGTAAAGATAAAAATACATAGTTTGTTGTTATATATTTTATTTATTTATATACAGTATATGTGCAATGTATAGTAATAATATAGATGTTAGAAAGAAATTACTAATAAATACAAAAAACATTTGTTGATGCAAACACTGATGGTTAAATATTTGAAGTATAATGTTACATTTATTTTTCATAAATTGCACACACATCTATGTTCTAAATATGTATGGAGTTTAAGCTGAATTAACCGCAGTAAATTATGGCGAAGGAGAATAAAAAGATCTGCCTTCCAAGCACTGTAAAAACAAACAGTCACAGAGGAGGAAAAAAAGACACAGATTACTGAAAGGAAGAGTATGGCCCACAGTTAGACAAATAGGGAGAAAGAGATCTCTCAGGATCCAGGGACAGCTCATCTCTCACACAGATCTATGTCCAGAGCTCTCACACACTTCCAGACAGGAAGCGACACGTCTGCCCTGACGGCTCCTTAAAGGGCCCTGCCAGAATACGACCAGTAAGCCTGAAAATCCCCTCTCACCACCTCTCACCACACCCACCTTTATTACACCCCTAGCCTGCCCTACCAGAAACTAACTCTCAATGCAATGCCAACAACACCTGCGGCTTTCCTGACCAACCCATTCCTGTCAATACACAGATGTGTGATCCATTTACACACACAGGCCAAGCATTTTCTATGCTGCTTCTACTTTATTCTCAAGCTGGAAATTCTGTACTAGAGTAGGATACAATTGGAAAATAGTGTGCAAGCACCAGGGGCATTTCTAGCCATTTCTAGCCTCTAGTCCATTACAATGGATTTTTTGAATTATAGGTAAATGTCCACCTCATCCAGTCCTCTTTTTGTTCTCTGTTATATTTTGTTACAGTGTTTGGAATCAGAAATCACTGCAAACGGAATGAATCAAACTGAATCACGACCTTTTTGCGAACCTGTTTGTCAGATTAGATCACAAGAGCGATTTATTGTCAAATCTGCCACCATAAGTTCTGATACTAAACAGAGGATAAAAAACACGCACAATATGATTGATAAAATATTATAGCAGATAGCAGGACACTTGCCACGCTTTTATAGCCTGTGACCAACCTTAGATGAATTACAAACATTTAAGTGCATATTGTGTATTTTTATGTCTATGCTCAAAAAGGGGTAACGGTAAACAGGTCAACTGAAAAGTTCATTGAAAGTCATGCCATACTTATTTAATAAAATAAATAATACATAGTACATACAAAATATCTTTAGTCCCTAGTGTGCGAGCCAAGGCAACTGTGGCAAGGCAAAAGTAAGGAAAAACTGCATTGGATAATAAAAAAAATAAAAAAAAACATTGGGTGAAACCAGGCTACACCAGGGGACCATTACTAAAGCCTGTGTAATTTTAGCACAGTATTAGTATAGTGTGTTTATATATGATGTTGTGTCTTGCCATGTCCTGTCCTGCTTTTAGGATTCCGTCTAAAGGATGTTACTCTTTTGTGTAATGTCACTCTAATCTACTTTTATGAGAACAACATGCATCTATCCTCCCAGGAAGCATCCGATTATCTGTCCTAAAATGAGGACTTTGGTCAACATGGACTTTTAGGGTCGGGGGAGTGCTTGCGTGGCTTCACTCGAGACATTCTGTCCTCAGGAAGCTCCTCCGTTCCTCCTGCGCCAGACCTGATCCACTCCCACATCGAGACAATGGCCCGCTTCAAAAAGCCCTATTTGTTTGGACATTCCTGTGAATAAGGGAATAATTACAGCAGGTCTCCTGCTCTTTCACAAGAGAGGATACAGCTCAAAAAGAGGCAATGAATGAAGGACAAAGAATGGGTGTGTGTATACATGCATAAGTGTGTGTGTATCCTGCAGCATTGACATCGTAAAGGGAAGGAGATGCCTGGGTTATTCTTGGTATGTGAGGCATTCACCATAAATAGGGCCACGACTCAGTGGTTTTTGTTTGTTGTTAGGTTAGACAGTGACTATTTTAATTCCAATGGGATTCTATCTAGAGAATGGCTGGAAAAGGAAAAATGAAGTGATGATGGATGTTAAACTAACATCTAGAGACCACTTTTTTTATAGTTAACTGGTCTTCTGATGTGTTTTTATGTGGAAAACGGTGGGTGGGCATGTTATGCACGCTGCCTTCTAAAAAGAGGGTTTTTTTTCCATGAGGACATAACAGTTATAGTTGACACAGGTATGAAAATTAAATCATCGTTGACACATGCTGTTCCAAATTGATAAGATTTCATAGGCGTCAAACCTGTTGTACCAATATACATAAACGTGAAACAGAGAGAGGACAAGGATAATAGGGACAGTTCACCTATTTTGTTTGACTTTTTCATTGTGTGGAAAAGAGCAATGTGACAATTCTGCTAAATATCTTATTTTGTGTTCCACGGAACAAAGAAAGTTAAACGTATATTTCACTTCCAATGAAAATTCTGTCATCATTTACTAACCCTTAAGTTGTTTCAAACCTGTATGAATTTCTTTCGTCCGTTGAACACAAAAGAAGATGTTTTGAAGAACGTCAGTAACCAAACAGTTGATGGACCCCATTGACTTCCATAGTATTTTGTTTCCTACCGGCATTCTTCAAAATATCTTCTTTTGTGTTCAGCAGAAGAAAGAAATTCATACAGGTTTGAAACAACTCGACAATGAGTAAATGATGACAGAATTTTCATTTGGAAGTGAATTCCTTTTAAACAGGATTCTTAGGGGGTTTCTTAACCCATTCCTTAACATCGTCCTTAAGATCATTTTCCCAAACCCCAATGACTGGGCTTCTGTGTAGTGAAAAAAAAAGAAAAGTGATTATCATAACATGCTCTATGTGACCCAGTTTCGTGCCAAAAATAAAAACTCTTTAGCACACATCACATAAGAGTGCAGTTTAGATGAGATCAGTCTCTCTGACGGCCACTTAATTATTGAAACTAATGTCAATATCCTATTTCCTGAGGATGTATTACAGCTCATCAAAGAAATGGGACAGGGATAAAAGATTGTAATATTCCATTCACACTATCCTGCCAAGAGGGTTTATAATCAGGAAGTAGGAAAGACAAGGAGGTGGACTTCCTGTTCTTCTGGATGGAGATGTAATAGCTTGCGCTGTATCACATCATGGGAATATAGAGAACGCATCCTGCCGAGAGCCTCGCTTGTGTTAGCGTGACGCACAAAGGGAGAGTACAGCTGCCATGTATTTGTTATCGTAACACCACACTCTTTTTTAGACGTTTCAGAGGGTGAGAGTCTTTTTTTAGCTCTTTCCGTCAATGAATCGGTCAGTTGTGAGGATAAGAACGGGAGGTGTGACAAATGAGAATGTGGTGGGCTAGCTGGGATTCTGGTTGTTATGGAAATCTGACTGATATCTCACAGGAAGAGGAAAAGGTGACCAACACACTGAGCAGAAAATACAGTCAGTTCATTTCTGTGGGATTTTCTGTTATTACTGAAATACAGATTTTTGTTTTTTTATTGTTTTTTTTAAGGATGTCAGTTTATGAAATCATCAATCACTCCAAAATATATCTATTGCATCTTTCTGTACAGTTTGGCCCAGCATTTCTCTAATCTGGCAGGTCCTGTATTACACAATGTAATTTATTTTCAAAATTGTTTTTTTATCATTATAATTTGTTCCTTTACATTAAGGTGATTTGTTTTCAGCTCGCTGTCATCAGGAAACCTTCACAATCCATTTTAATTCATACATATTTTTGAATATTTGATTGGAGAGTGTATGGTGGGTGTTGATTATTTCCATCAGAAATGGATTGGATCGTGAAATGTGGTTAATATTTGACAGGTGGTTGGGAGGAAGGGATTGAAAAATGCATAAGCTTGATGATGTCAGCTGAAAAGCAAAGTCATTTCAGATGGAGAGCGAGTTATTCAATTTTGATAAAATATTCATATTGTTGACCAAGAAAAAAAATGTTGAGAGTAAGAACATAACAGAGTCAATTTAGTGTGTTTCACTGGCCAAAACACACTAGAAAACACTGAAAAAACGGTAACCTAAAAATGGTGACATCTATATATTAACTGATGTTCTCTAAATCAACCTAAATACATTCATTTTTACCAACAAACTCATTTTTATGGGTTAAATCAGGTAGAAATAGCTCCTTAACTCTTTCCCCACCAGCATTTTTTTTAAATTGTTGTCAATTTTCGCAAAACTTTCATGGCCCCCAGAAAGCTGTTTTGTTCTAGCTTCATGCATTCTTTTTTTATTATCACTTGAATGTGGGAAAATTCCATTAAAAAAGCAACATTTGGAACAAAAAGCTAAGAGAATCGATTTTGTTTCCCCTGAAGACTACAACGTACATAAGCAATGCTTTTATCACTTGTTTCTGATCCTTTTTTGCTTGTGTTTTTTATCCAGAGGTTCTGTACTCTTTCAGAAGATGCGTAATAGCGCCCATGGAAAATGTCATGGCAGGGAAAGAGTTAAGGTAATAGTTGTAGGTAACCACTTTTTACGGTGCAACCTGCACCCACAAGTCCCAAGCAACCATTCAGAACATCTTAGCAACCACATAGCAACAGGATCAATGATATATAAGAGCACCATAACATTTTACAGCCTGAACTAACCTTGACATGTCATAAAAAGGTCACATTTTCAGATTTTTTAAGAGACTTATTGACCTTACACACACAGTCATGGAGGTTACAGGGGTCCTCTTTATGTTTTTGTTCCCCGTTTCATCACATTATTTTGTGTATTGTTTGAATTTTTGTAGGTCAAAACCTGGAAATCAGTTAGCATTTTAGCACTTCCGGTTACATCGTCCTGAGGTCAATGAGTCTGATATAAGATCTGTGGTGAACACAAGATCAAGTTATTTTCATGTTTTTTTTTCTGCAGCATAAAATAGATTAGTAATACCCCTTGTGATTTGTCTTATCTCTTTTACTTGTCTTGAAAAAGGTGGTTGCTAGCATGTGGCTAAATGGGACATTGAAGGTCATCACGCTGAACACGTAAGCAGACTCACTAGTCCACAGCTCTTACAAACTATTCTAACTCAAACTTTCAGAGAAAATGTCTTTAATTAAAGAGTGAAAGAGCTGTCAAAGCTTAATGGTGGTGATGTTGAAGATTCTTCTGATTGTATTTAGGCTTTAAAATGCATAGTTGCGTTCATATGTGATGGTTATCATGATGAACAAAACATGTAAGTTAAACTTTTTTTTCACAGAGCTTATTTTCAGCAACAATCCAAAAGCCAATGAAAAAACCCTATTAGGTTTTTGTAGAGGGAACCAGAGTGATGATAACTTCCGAGGTTGGCCTACAAAAAGATGTTATTAATGCAGCACTCTATAGAGAACCTTAGTGGGCCCGGCATAATGTTCTCCGGTTGTCCCCCTACGACATCCCTGTGATAACAGCATAAACGAACATTTAAAGAATGATTTATCTGAAGAATGTGTCCACATAGCCCAGAACTGCAGTTTTGAAAACGAGAAGGCCTGGATCCTAATAAGCCGCTCTCGAGGCCCTACCGCAAGCATGCGAGGCACACCGTAAGGAATTCTTCATTCTACCCCAATGCCTCCCCCCCCCCCCCCCCCCCCCCCTCTTCCTCCCTCCATCCTCTTCATATCCTCCCCCCCTTCAGCCTCATAGCTTTTGCAGCCGCTCGGGACGTTGCAAAGTGTTTCAGCAGATGGAAAGCAGTCTTTAATTACAGTGGAATCAGCTGACCGGCATGCATCCCCTCTTTCCGTCCTGGATGGACGGAGGCTGAACAACAGCAAGGTAGAAAGTAAGGCCGCACACACATGCATTCACGCAGATGTCAACAACACACTCCGGTTCGAGACTCCTCCAGGGGTGTGTGTGTGTGTGTGTGTGTGTGTACTTGAGGTAATGAAGAAGTGTTTGTACAATTTTTAAAGGATTTGTCTTCCGCTTTGACAGAGGTCTGTCAAAGTGCTTTATAATGCTGGTATCTTGGCTGCAGTTGCGCCGGGGGAGTCCCAGAGGAAGCTGTTGCTTGTTCAGTTTACAGTGAATGGCTCCCTTCCTGCTCCAACCATGGCCTCAAAGGCTGGAGGCCAGGGTGCAGGGCTGCGTGTGTGTGTGTGTGTGTGTGTGTGAGAAGAGAGAAAGAGAGAAAGAGAGAGAGAGAGATAGAGAGAGAGAGCTCCCTTGTGCTTGTGTGGGTGGATATGCAATCGTACATCTGTTTGTTTGATAATGTGTGTGTGTTTGTCATTTAACCTCACAGATTTGCATTATTAAAACAGTTCTTGGATTTTTTTTTATTCTTCAACTGTTTTATTCTTCAACTGTTTACAGAAGGGGGTCTCATTTCCGACCAATAGCCTACTGTTGCAACCGGCCATTTGCTTCAGCTGTCCTTCCGTGAAGGTAGTATATGAGGTACCTTTAGGCCTGTATGAGCAAGACCATTTGCATTTTTGCCCATACTAAACAAATCAATCAGCAAAATAATTTACACTAAAACTCTTACAAGAAAGTTTCACTAATATATTCTGAGGTTACTCTGAAATGTGTGGAGTGCTTCCATTTTCAGCTCAAGTCAACTGAAGAGTGGCTAATTAAATCCATTACTGCCATCTGCTGGAGAATGAACAATCTGTGTTATGTTCAAAATACAAAATTCACACAAAATTTTCATACAAAACCCACAACCATTATACGACAGTTGTCACATGTAGGTTCTGTTTAGGTTTTATTCTAGTCCCAATCTCCTTTGTTCTCCTTTTCCCGCCACTGGTTTGTTTCTATGGTTGTTAATTAGTTCCCCACGCCTGTTTTGTGTCTGATCTCATTTATGGATACATTTTGTGCAATTGTAGATGAAAAAATTGAGTTGTGTGCTCATTGCAGCAGAAGGACGGACGGACCCCCACAACGAGTAAAGTTTAACATGGACTCCTCCACCCTGAACAGAGGAGCCTGCTGGATTATTTGGGATAGGTACTCAAACACGATGCACAGATCCGACACCAGAGCCCACCGCAGTGGAAGCTCTTCTTCCCTCCTTATATAGCAATCAGTCTGTTCAAACTTTTACTCATTTTACTCACTACACTTTCCCATGTGCTGATGATATGATTAGTGAAATTATGTTAGCTGCTCATTTTGTTTTGCAGCTTTTTGCAATTTAAAATTCATCTGATCACTCTCCACAATAATCTAGAAACAATGAGAATCGAGTCAAGTCAAGTCACCTTTATTTATATAGCGCGTTTTACAATACTGATTGTTTCAAAGCAGATTTACAGTGATAACAGGAAAATAATGCAACAAAGTTTTTGTTTCCAGAAGAAAATAGCGTCACAGTCCAGCTTAAGTAAGTTCAGTGATGATTAATTTTGTAGTAAAAAAAAAATAATAATAATAATTTAGTTCATTTATATAGCCACTTTGGAGAAAACAGTGATGTCATCGTCCAGCTCAGTTCAGTTCTCATATAATGGTCTCAATGCAGGCAGATCAATAATGTTGTTGAATATTAAATTAAATGTCACCACCAAAATCAACAATAGCAAACTTTTTTCCATCAAGGAACTGGGAAGGTCATGGCAGAAGCTTCATTTTGTGCTCAGTAACACATTTTTGTGTTGATTTTGATGTTTTCTTTTGATGATTTGTTTTGAAGATCCAACCACGACCCATAATAAGATTTCTAGCAGAAGCGGTCAGGTTTGGATTTTTTATCTGTTGGTATTTACTTGAATCCCAGACAGCAACATAGTGTCGGCCCAGATCCGGGCCACATCTGGTACATGTGGATTCAACGCGTTCCAGATGTGAGCCGAATCTGGGCCGACACTATGTTGCTGTCTGAGATCCGTGATAACGTATCTGAACAAGATGTCAGCTAAAAAATAAGCCCAGAACATATAAGATATAGCAGTATATTTCACCGTGTGCATAGGGTACTTTTATCCCTGTTTGCACCAAACACATCTGGCAAGTTTACTGCCAAAAAGCTCTTTTTTTTTAGTTTCATCTGACCATATAATGCAGTCCATTTTGAAGTTCCAGCTGTGTCTGACAACTGAATATGCTGGAGTTTGTTTTTGGATGAGCGAGGTGAATTTTCTTGAAACCCTCCCAAACAACTTGTGGTGATGTAGGTGCTTTTTTAAGCTTTCTGGCCCCCAAGACTCAACTAATCTCTGCAATACTCCATCTGTGATCCTTGGAGAGTCTTTGGCCACTCAAACTCTTCTCCTCGCTGTGCATTAAGACAATACAGACATGCGTCCTCTTCCTGGCAGATTCATAACATCTTTAGTTGATTGATTATTGCCCTGATGGTGGAAATGGGGATTTTCAGTGCTTTAGCTATTTTCTTACAGACACTTTCTATTTTGTGAAGCTCAACAATCTTTTGATGCACATCAGAACTATATTCTTTGGTTTTACCTTTGAGAATTTGGCCTTTGTGTTTCCTCATATTTAAACTCCTGTGAAACAGGAAGTCATGGCTGGACAATTCTATGCTCCTATTCACTCTGGTGTGCAAAAAAAAAAAATACATAAATATGATTGGGAATATATACTTCTGAGATATTTTACTCATACAATTTTCTAGGGGTGCCAGTAATAGTTGCCAACATGCATCGGAGAAAAACATTTATTTCATAATGTGAGTTTCCCCACACTTTCAATTGTTTTACTTCAATGAAAGGTTAGAATTTTGTGAATTGTTTTAATGAAAGATCAAAAGGACATTTTCACTGCTGCCTTTGCTCATATTAACCAAGGTGCCAATATTAGTGGAGAGCACTGTGTGTATGTGTATGTGTATATATATACAGTATATATAATTTTTTATTATTAATATCATGTACAATATTACCCTAGGCCAAAGAAAAGTTTTGTTTCCCTTGGTTCATTTTGTGTTCTCAAATCCTTAAAATACACCCTAAACGTAATATATGGAAATGATCCCAAACCACTGTAAGGTGTGACGCACACAGCAGAAGTATTTAGTAAAATTCCCAAACGAGTGCTGTTATTGTATACCAAAAACTCCTCAAAAGGAGCTATTGACAGATCCAGAATGAAATGTATTGTTCAGTTGTCTAATACAGTTGGATTTGTTCCTTAAAAGTGTAATTTCACCTAACAACTGTAGTCTAATTGCATTTTTTAAAGCATTTAAATATGTGATTTAACAGCATGGGAATATAATTTTGGCCACACAATTACATACAAATAATACAACCTTTTGTTTCTAATGTGTTTTTAACCACAATATAAATTGTATTGCCTTTAATTTGATGTTAAATGGTTAAAATGATTTATTGTTGCACTATTGAAAGTAATTTTCACAGTCACAGTGAAGCTATGCCATTTAAGATACATTTCAAATATTTCGTACCGCATAAATATACAGTAAAGTTAGTAGCCTATACAGTATATTTACAAAGGATCAGACATTCTAAAGATATTTCTATATCAAAGGCTCCAATGGTAACAAAATACTTGTATTGGTTGAAAAAAAAATACAATAATGATATTTTTTTCAACCTTCTTTACATTCACCTGTACATACAAAATTATCTAAAATAATAAATATAAAAAATAAATGTTTTATCTGTATATATGGACATATATTGTATAGATATAATGGCTAATTAAGCATTGTCTTCTCATTTACTTATTTGATTTATAATTCTTAATAGTGCTTGGGGTGTTTTGAGACCCCCAAGCACATGCCAAAACATTACTGTATGCTGCCATCCACTGGAATTGGCAGGAAGTAGATTGCATTTTGGCCCTTGTGTGTTTTGGAGCCGCTTTTTGTCCGTCCATTCTTTCTGATCCCCACGTACCAGTCTCCGTTCTCCTGATACCTCTGTGAACGATATGTGTTGTAGTGGTTCTCCTCTATCTTCTCAATGAAGTAACACTCATCGTTCAACATGGCCTGACACACAGAGATTAGAGCTGTTACAGTTCACAGATCATTTGAATGAATCAGAGTTCAGGAATTTAACAAGTTTAAACATCATGCTCCAGTTTAAAGAACGATTGAGATGTTAATATGTTCAATTTAGAAAATTTCATTTTAAACTTATATCAAAGTCATGAATTTGCTCAAAAATGTAATTATGTATAACTAACAACCAGGGTACTTACAGTGCCATAAAGTTTTCCACATTTGTCCATTGCCAGGTATAGTCCAGTCGCATGACCCCTGATGGCCACCAGTCCTGCTTTCACAGCTTTGACCTTCAAAAGAGCTGTCATACAATAATCATAACACATTTACTGCTGTTACATTATTTGATCATTCTTACCTATATGTAACAGTTGTTACAATTCACAGGTTCTTATACAGAGGCATTTTCCATTATTTTCAGTGAAATTAATTACATTTTATAGTGCATAGGCTACTATTACTAGGCCTATATATATATAAAAAATGATTGCATAGGTTTTACCTATGTCCGCCTAAATTACACGTTCAAGCGCTTTTAACACTATTTCATAGATATTTTAGATGACATTTTTACACATTCAAGCACTTTTAACACTATTTCATAGATATTTCAGATGACATTTTTACATTTAGCTCTGTGTTAGGAAATAAGCAAGAGAATCTCAGGTATGCTTCAGACAAATACTAACTGTAAACGTCGTTATCTTGTCGACTCGCGTCCACAGTCCCGCTGGGTTGGATCCGGAGATGGTATCCTCCATTCCTGCAGTAGAGTTTTTGCAGAGAGTTATGTTTGTGCTCTTTCTGGTCGGTGGTCGTCGGTAACAGTGTGAAAGCGGGGATATCCCGCTCGGTCATGGCGCAGAGTGTGTTCTGAGACGCGCTGTGTTCACGAACACCCCTGTGAGTGAAATGGATCCGTCTTCCGAGATCAACTACCACTTATAACGAGTATGTGTCATGCAACCTCCTTCACACTGTCTTATTATAAACAACCAAATTGGTTCTGCTATTCTGAAACATAATTATAATTATGGTTCTTATAATTTTGGTCCATAAGAAGTATATTACAATCTAAAATGTAGCCAGGATTGACAGTATAAAGATTCTCATAATAGAACAAACATTATTTGTATTTATGGCCCTTCAAGATCCTTGCTTAAAGGTATAGTTAACCCAAAAATAAAAATCATGTTGTTCCAAACCCTTAAGACTTTTTTTTTTTAAATCTTCAAAACACTTATGAAGATATTTTTAATTAAACCCAACTGGGTCTCTCCATTGAAAGCCCAGGTATCTTAGAAGATCCAATTATGTCATAAAAGGCATAAAACATGAATCCATATGAATTTTGTCAAGAGATATAATAACTTTTTTATGATGAACAGATTGAATTTAGGCTGTTATTCACATATAACATCTATAACTAAAACCTCATCACATATGGTAAACATGCAAGCTACCATATGTGATGTCCTCTATGTGCATTTTGTGAACTATCCCCTTAAGGCCAATAGGTAGTTTGGTTTTCATTCACTTCAAAGGGCCTCAGCCAGACATCACATCTGAAGTGGTTTGAAAATCTATCAGAAACATGTTTGGAGAGCAAGAGAGAACAAACAGAACAGGAATGCGTTCGGCCTACACCGAGCCTATTTTCCAAGCGGCCACTGCACGGATACATTGTATTTATTGGAAATAGAGCCTTAGTGCCAGACAGGTTGTCGAGAACTCTGTGCAAAGCAGCCAGTGTGAATGATGGCCCTCAATGGAGTGCTAATGAACTGGGTTGACCAGGAACGTTTGAGACTTACCTGTGACTTTGTTTCAGAGCTGCAAAGAGAAATGCAGTCTCATTGTAGCTCTGGAAGTTTGAAGTTTGTCCTTTTTTTTTTTTTTTACTCTGGATAGTCTGGATAGAATCAGTGGGCAGGTTTCTTCTTGTTCTCTTGAAGGATGACTATTATTATGAGATACATCCCAGGGAAAAAAAAGGCAGCTTTTGCATACTATCCAGTGCAGTCTATGTGTGTGACGTGGGCCTACGATATGCTCGGAAAACCTGCCTGTGTAAGGTTATCTGGTTATCAACTGACCTGACCTGTTCACTGAGGATCCCTTTAAGATCTACTGCAGTAGATGCGGTCAGATCTGGTAGAAGATATGTGACCTCATCTTTTGCCCAGACAGTGAACTGTGTTCATTTCAGGACATTCTATATTTAGATCTCTGTATCGTTGCTATTTGTTGCACATTTACACACCCAGTTTTTCTGAACCTTTGACATATAGTAATAGTTTAACTGTGTAGTTTCTAAATGTACAGATAAGTGCCAAAGGTTCCCACACCTTCTGAATTTCCATTGCTTTTCCAGTAATATGTTTCCATATATGATTAATGGGTAAGATATAATATAGATCATTTAGTAAAATAATTTTTAAAAATCCTGAATAAAAACGCACTATAAACAGTAATATTGCGAAATATTATTACAATTTAAAATAACTATTTAAATCAGCAGCCATTTCAAGTCAAGTAACCTTTAGTGCTTTATACAATACAGATAGTTTCAAAGCAGTTTTACAGAGATTAACAGGAAAATAATGATGCAAACAGAATTCAATTCTGCAGTTAAGCAGCTCTAAAAAGACAATAGTCAGTTCAACGTTGATTCGGTTCAGTTCAATAACTCTGCAAACTTCATCAATTATCAAAGGAGTTATATGAGTTCAAAGTAATCTATAAAGCATCTCTGGAGAAAGCATTGATGTCATCATCCAGCCCATTTCAGTTCTCATCCAATAGTGTCAGTACAGTCAAATCAATAATATTGCTGAATATTAAGTGTCCCCAACTAAGCAAGCCAGACAGTGACAGAAAAAACGTCGGTGACAGAAATGGAGAAAAAACCCATGGGAGAAACCATGCTCATGGGGCCAGTTCTCCTCTGGCCAAACAAATTAGTGAGATTGTGGTTTGATATCATTCAGAATATTTCAACCATTTCCTGCTTGAAAATCGGGATCCCTCATGCCGGCATATGGAGGAATGAGAAGTTGAAGCTGGCCACAGGGTTTCTGTGAAGAGGACTAGTATGGAGCTAAAAAAGTCTCAATAAAGATAAATGCCACACACTACATTCACATATGCACACACAGAATTCATACATGCATGCATTTGTGTATCCTGTGTGTGAATTTATTAATCATGTGTGTGCATGTATGAATTCTGTGTGTGCAGATGTGAATGTAGTGTGTGACGTTTATCTTTATTGAGACTCCTTTAGCTCCATAGACTTGGTCCTCATGGTCTTTGCTGAAGACTAAGTTGGAGGTACGCAAGGACGGTTTGGTATATAGAAAACATAGATAATATTTAACTTTTAAAATATTTTTTTTAGCTTGGTCTGTCTTGCTTTGTTTGATCAAGTATGAGATTGTTTCGCTATGGGGTGGGGTGGATCATGAGCATGAGGTCTGAAAACCAAGTCCGGGTGGGCCAATGGGGCGCAACCAGAAGGACCTGCTCGTCGGCCTCCCTGATCTTGCACAGGGTCTGTGCGAGAAGGCTCACTGGGGGAAACGCATACTTGCGGAGGCCCCGCGGCCAGCTGTGCGCCAGTGCATCCGTGCCGAGCGTGCCCTCGGACAGGGAGTAAAACAGAGGGCAATGGGAAGAGTCGAGGGAGGCAAACAGATCTACCTGTGCGTCGCCGAACTGTTCCAAAAATCAGCTGGACCGTCTGGGGATGGAGTCGCCATTCTCCAGAGAGTGGCTAAATCCGTGAGAGCTCGTCGGCTGCACGGTTCAGGTCTCCGGGAATGTGGATAGCACGAAGCGACCTCAGATGCTTCTGACTCCATAAGAGGAGGTGGCGAGCGAGATGTGACATACGGCGAGAGCGTAGACCACCCTGATGGTTGATGTACGCAACGGTCGCGGTATTGTCCGTACGGACCAGTACATGTTGGTCTTTGAGCATGGCTCGAAAGCGACGCAGAGCCAAATGTACTGCCAACAACTCGAGGCAATTGACATGCCATAGGCGCTGGGGTCCTGTCCAGGAGCCCGCGGCAGTATGTCCATTGCACATGGCCCCCCAACCCATGGCTGAGGCATCCGTTGACACAACAACATGCCTGGAAACTTGAACTAGGGGCACTCCGGCCCGTAGAAAGTTGAGGTCTGACCACGGGGAGAGGGTTTGACGGCAGGTCGGGGTAACTGGTACCCGGAGCGTGCCTGAGTGCCATGCCCACCTCGGGACTCGGTCGCGGAGCCAGTGCTGAAGCGATCTCATATGAAGCAAACCCAGCGGAGTGGCGGCCGCTGCGGATGCCATATGCCCCAGGAGCCTCTGAAATAACTTCAGTGGAACCGCATTCTTGCTCTGGACTTGGCGCAGGCAAGTCAGCAGTGACTGCACGCGCTCGCTCGTAAGCTGCGCGGACATGGCGACCGAGTCTATTTCCATACAGAGAAAAGAGATCCTCTGCACGGGGCAGAGTTTGCTCTTCTCCCAGTTGACCCGAAGGCCCAGACGAGCTAGGTGCTGGAGCACTAGGTCTCTGTGTTCGCAAACCTGGTCTCGAGAGTGAGCTAAGATAAGCCAGTCGTCGAGATAATTCAGGATGCGAACCCTGTGTAACCAGAGTGGCACAAGGGCTGCCTCGACGACCTTCGTAAAGACGCGAGGAGACAGAGCTAGCCCGAAAGGGAGAACCGCGTACTGGTATGCCTGCCCCTCGAAAGCAAACCGAAGAAACGGTCTGTGTCGAGGAAGAATGGAGACATGAAAGTAGGCGTCCTTCAGGTCGATCGCTGCAAACCAATCCTGTGGCCAAATGCATTCGAAAATGCGTTTGGCGGTGAGCATCTTGAACGGAAGCCTGTGAAGGGATCGGTTCAATACTCGCAGGTCCAGGATTGGCCGTAACCCACCGGATTTCTTGGGTACAATGAAGTAGGGGCTGTAGAAGCCGGACCTCATTTCGGCTGGAGGGATAATCTCGATCGCACCTTTCGCCAGTAAGGTAGCGACTTCCGCTCGCATGACAGGGGCATTGCCACCGACCATAGTGAAGCGGACTCCCCGAAACCGGGGAGGAGATCGCGCGAACTGAATCGCGTAGCCGAGCCTGATGGTCCTGGCGACCCAGCGGCACAGCTGGGGGAGCCGAAGCCACGCGCCCAGGAACCGCACCAGCGGGGTCATGGGGACCACAGACGTACCCTCGGTGGGGCAGCGAAGCGGGATGACTGACTCGGACTGGGGAGGCATAGCGTCCCCGTGTGGGAGTACAGTCATCGACCGCGTCCTGACAGAGGAGACCAGGGAAGGGCGTGCGTTCTACTGGGGTCTGCTCTGACAGGGGTCTGGCGACAGAGGGGGACGAGAGTGGTGAGGCTCGTGCGCGCCCTCTGGGGGCTCAGAGATGGAAGTGTCAGTTCTGTCTTTAACCACATTAGGGTGCCGCTGGCCTGCCAACAAAAGATTCTCCCCTGGCCCTCCACCAGGGGAAGGAGTGGCCCTGCTACCACCTCCTCGACAAAACTGCAGCCCATCTTTGAGCTGTCCGCATCAGGTACGCCGCTTGGCCTGGCGTTTAGCGGGCTGCGGAGCCTGAGCGAGTGGGACGCCGATCTGCGCCGTCCTCCACGGCGCGGCCCGGGTGGAGGCTGCTGCGGGGGCCGAGCGGGAGGGGCGGGAGACGCAGAGGGGCGCCCTCGGCGGCGAGCAGGCTGGGCTGACTGAACCGGCGGCTGGGTGGAGGCAGCAGCGGGCCGCCGGGGCAGTATGTGTTTTATCGCCTCAGTCTGCTTCTGGGCAGCCGAGAACTTTTGGGCGAAGTCCTCGACTGCACCGCCGAATAGGCCATCCTGGGATATGGGCGAGTTGAGGAGACGAGCCCGCTCAGCCTCGCGCATATCGGCCAGGTTTAGCCACAGGTGTCGTTCCTGGACCACAGCTGTGGACATCACCTGGCCAAGGGAGCGTGCGGTCACTTTCGTCGCTCGGAGAGCGAGGTCAGTGGCGGCACGCAGCTCATCGAAGAGCCCTTGGTCAGCTCTACCCTCGTGCATGTCCCTGAGCATCCTGGCTTGATAGACCTGCAGGATGGCCATGGCATGCAAGGAGGCGGCGGCCTGGCCCGCAGCTCTGTAAGACTTCGCCACCAGGGTAGACGAAAATCTACAGGCTTTGGACGGGTGCTTTGGGTCACCACGCCAAGTCGAAGCACTCTGAGGGCAAAGCTGCATCGCTACAGAGCGTTCGACTGGGGGAACCCCAGTGTACCCATGAGCCGCGGCCTCATCGAGGGCAGAGAAGGCGGAGGAGGCCGCCGAACGATCACGGGAAGACAACGGGGCCTTCCAGGATCTCGTGACCTCCTCATGCACCTCCGGGAAGAAAGGAACCGGGGGGATGCGCTGACGAGAGTCAGCGCGTGCAGCCCCGAGGAACCAATCATCGAGCCGCGAGCGCTCAGGGCAGGGTGGAGGTTTCCACGCAAGCCCGATGCTCGTGGCCGCCCGGGCAAGCATAGCTGTCAACTCTGGGTCGGTCTCGGAAAAAGCTGGAGCGCCAGAGGGCGGCAGCCCAACCGAGTAGCCCAACCAGAGGAACCCAGCTCACCTTGTGATGCGACGATCGACATCGCATCATCCTCTGGAGCTCCAAGTGGTGCACGAGGCGCGTCACTTTTTGAAGACGGCCCCGCGGCAGCACTCGAGCTCGCGGGTTGCTGAGGAACAGAGGGGGGTGTGGCCCGAGGAAGCATCGTCGGGGCAGTATTCCACACCGTCACCCTCAGATCACCCTGGCCACCAGCCAAAGTGTCACCTCTCGTGGAGGGGACAGATTGGGGTGTGGCAGAGGGGACTCTACCTCCACTGAGGTCACGGAGTCTTGATCTCAACTCAGCGATGGTCATGTTCCCACAGTGAGAACATGACTCATCCATGAAAGCTGCCTTAGCGTGCTGTAAGCCCAAACACACCAGGCAGCTTCCATGCCCATCAGAAGATGGAACGGAACGACCGCACCCAGAAATACACGGGCGAGACATCTTTAAAAAGACGTGCCACGTGCAAGCTCTTTTATGAGAGGACGCTCAGCAGCCTGCGCTGAAGCGGCCAGGGAGAAACACACACACTGAATGCAGACCACTGCACAGATCAGCAGGCAGGAATGTGAAACTCGCTGGAAATCGCCTTTACACCAACACAGACTGGAGAGCTGCTCGTCTCGAAGAATACTCGATGACACTCAGAGAATTCAGGCTGCAGGAGTGAAGAGGATCTCTTAGCTCCGAAGCAAAAACATGACTGCGTTATGCCAGCGTACTTCCTTATATACCCCCAGCGTGGGGCGGAGTTACGCTATGCAAATTCCCCAGACCCATGGCATTTTCTTGCCATTGGCTCGTTTTGTAATACTCGAAGATGATAGGCTTCTAAGCGAAACCCCAATCGTCGTCATCCGACGGAACTCGGAGTGACAACGATGGGGAACTAATATTAAAGAGGTGTGTGAACTCGCAAGTACGATGTCAGGCACTGTAATTTGCTCTGGCCCCCTTCCTGTTCGCCGGAGTGATGAGATAGTTAGTAGATTGTGTTCACTCAATGTCTGGCTGTCGAAGTGGTGTCCGCATAATAATGTAGAATTTCTAGACAATTGGAAAAGTTTTTGGGGCAAGCCTGACCTGTTGAAAAGAGATGGTATTCATCCCTCCTGGGCTGGTGCTGCTCTTCTCTCTAGTAATTTGGCTCATAGTCTTAGAGATAAAACATGACAATCTGGGGCTCAGGTCAGGAAGCAGACAGACTGGCTAAACCGACTGTCTGCTAGCGGCCTCACGTCACCAAGGTCAGATAAATCCCTTCACATTGAGCCTCTTTCACCTAGATATCATCATATAGAGACTGTGTCTGTTCCCCGAATTTGGAAATCCAAAAAACGTGAGGTTAAAAATTTAATTGATGTTCAACAAATAAAAAACAGATATAATACAGAGGAGCAAATGATAAAGCTTGGGTTGCTGAATATTCGATCCCTTACTTCAAAATCGCTCATAGTTAATGATATGATCTCAAATTATAATCTAGATGTGCTGTGTTTGACAGAAACCCGGCTAAAACCAAACGATTACATTACTTTAAATGAGTCAACCCCACAAGATTACTGTTATAAACATGAACCTCGTCTGAAAGGCAAAGGGGGAGGAGTTGCTGTAATTTATAGTAATATTTTCAAAACCACTAAGAAATCTAGTTTTAAATATACTTCTTTTGAAGTGTTGGTGCTTAATGTAAAAATACATAGTGTAAACGATAAATCACGTTAGAAAATTCTGCTGGCTACTGTATACAGGCCACCAGGGCACCATAAAGATTTTATTACAGAATTTGCAGACTTTCTATCAGAATTAGTATTGGCTGCAGATCAAGTACTAATAGTTGGTGATTTTAATATACATGTAGATAATGAAAATGATGCATTGGGATTGGCATTTAAAGACATTGTGGACTCAATTGGAGTTAGACAACACGTGTCAGGACCTACTCATTGTCGTAATCATACTCTAGATCTAATACTATCACATGGAATAGATGTTGATGCTGTTGAAATTCTGCAGCAGAGCAATGACATCTCAGATCATTATCTAGTCTCATGTAAATTACATTTAGCCAAGGCTGCAAAGCCGACTCCGTGTTATAAATATGTTAGACCTATGACTTCTGCCACTAAAGATTGCTTTATCAATAATCTTCCTAATCAGTTTCATCATCTCAGCATCCCAGATAGCTTAGAAGAACTTGATATTGCAACAGAAACTTTTAACTCTCTCTTTTCCAGCACTTTAGACGCAGTTGCTCCGTTGCGCTTAAAGAAGATTAAAGAAAATAGTCCAACGCCGTGGTACAACGAGCACAATCAGGCCCTTAAGAGAGCAGCCAGAAAAATGGAGCGCAAATGGAAGAAAACAAAACTAGAGGTATTTCGGGTTTCATGGAAAGAGAGCTCGATTGCTTACAGAGAGGCCTTAAAAGCTGCTAGATCTGCTTATTTTTCAACCCTATTAGAAGAAAATAAACATAATATTAGGTATTTATTTGAAACAGTGGCTAAACTAACGAAAAATAAAGTTTCAAGCCCAGAAGTGTCCAAGCAACACAGCAGTAATGACTTTATGAACTTCTTCACTTATAAGATTGATAATATCAGGGACAAAATTTTAACTATGCAACCGTCTACTACAGTATCGGATCAGAGAATGTATTGTAGGCTCATATGAGGAAACATTTTATTCATTTGTTGCTATAGGAGAGGAAGAATTTTGCAAACTCGTTAATTCATCTAAATCGACAACTTGTATGTTAGACCCGATACTGACTAAGCTGCTGAAGGAGATGCTTCCAGATGTCATAGATCCTCTTCTTAATATCATTAATTCGTCTCTGTCTCTAGGATACGTACCAAAAACCTTTAAGCTGGCTATGATAAAACCACTTGTTAAAAAAACACAACTTGATCATACAAAATTAGTGAATTACAGGCTTATCTCGAATCTACCTTTTCTGTCAAAGATATAAAAAAAAACAGTATCCTCACAACTGTGTTCCTTTCTCGAAAGAAATGATATCTGCGAGGATTTTCAGTCCGGATTTAGACCGTACCATAGAACCGAGACAGCTCTCGTTAGAGTCACAAATGATTTTTATCTTTTATCATCCGATCGTGGTTGTATATCTCTATTAGTGTTACTTGATCTTAGTGCTGCATTTGACACAATTGACCACAACATTCTTTAAAATAGACTAGAAAACTATGTTGGCATTAGTGGAATTGCACTAGCATGGTTTAAATCATACTTATCTGACCGTTATCAGTTTGTAGCAGTAAATGAAGAGATGTCTTATCGATCACAAGTTCAGTATGGCGTACCGCAAGGCTCAGTACTAGGACCGTTGCTGTTCACTCTGTACATGCTGCCATTAGGAGATATCATTAGGAAACATAGAATTAGCTTTCACTGTTATGCCGATGATACTCAGCTCTATGGGCCCTATTTTAACGATCTGAAACGCAAGTATCAAACGCGAAGCGCAAGTAACTTTGTGGGCGGGTCTTGGGCGCTGTTGCTATTTTACCGGCGGGATAAATGACTCTTGCGCCCGACGCAAGTTTAAAAAGGGTTGGTCTGAAATAGCTTCATTATTCATAGGTGTGGTTTGGGCATAACGTGAAATAAACCAATCAGAGCGTCATCCAACATACCCTTTAAGAGTAGGTGCGCATGTTGCATGGCGGATTGTTATTATTATGGCGGATTTACCAGGCACGCGCCAGGAACGGTTCACAGCCGAGGAGACTGCCGTTCTTGTCAGGGCAGTGAAAGACAGAGAAGTGACGTTGTATGGGAATGTGTAAGCTAGATTTAGGCCTACATTTTTTTACATCTTCATGGACACCACAGTGATTTCCCTCATGTGTTAATATTTTTCCTTGTTATAATGTATGATTTGCAAAAATAAAAACTGCATCTGTGTTGATGAGAGAATCAAAGTGTGTGCGCGTTGTGCATCCGCTACATTATGGCCAAGCATGCGTTCTTAAAATAGCCTTATGAACAACGTGCAACGCGCCAGACTAGGTTTTTTCTGGTCAGTGGCAGAATTGTTTTCTGGAACTGCAAAATAGCTCTAGGGAATGTTTGCGCCGAAACACGCCTCCTTTTTGCGCCGACCCGCCAAGGGAGCGCAAGTTCATTTCCTAGTTTACCGACGTGCGTCTGTGGAGGGAAAAGCCCGCTTTGCGTGGGTGCAAAATAGGAATGATACATGCGTCAGTGTACAAAGTCATTTGCGCCAGGTGCAAGATAGGGCCCTATATTTCTTCAAAACCTGACGAAACTTACCAATTCACAAAATTAACGGAATGCATAGCTGATATAAAAAATTGGATGACTAGAAATTTCCTACTACTAAATTCTGAAAAAACAGAGATTCTGATTATTGGACAAAAAACGTCCTCACGTAATAACCTAGAATACTGTCTAACACTTGATGGCTGCTCTGTTAAGTCTTCGTCGTCGGTTAGGAACCTGGGTGTGCTCTTTGATGTCAATCTTTCATTTGAAAGTCACGTATCTAGTATCTGTAAAACTGCATTTTTCCATCTTAAAAATATATCTAAATTATGTCATATGCTCTCATTGACAAATGCGGAACAATTAGTTCATGCGTTCATGACATCAAGACTAGATTATTGTAATGCTCTACTGGGTGGTTGCCCTGCACGCTTAATAAACAAACTACAGCTAGTTCAAAACGCAGCAGCTCGAGTTCTTACCAGAACCAGGAAATATGACCATATTAGTCCGGTTCTGTCAACACAGCATTGGCTACCCATTAAACATTGTATAAATTTTAAAATATTGTTGATTACTTACAAAGCACTAAATGGTTTAGCTCCGCAGTACTTGAGCGAGCTCTTAACCCATTATAGTCCTTCACATCTATTGCGATCTCAAAATTCCGGCCAGTTAAAAATACCTAGAATATCAAAATCGACTGCTGGCGGTAGATCCTTTTCCTATTTAGCACCAAAACTTTGGAATAGTCTTCCTACCATTGTCCGGGAAGCAGACACACTCTGTCAGTTCAAAGCTCGATTAAAGACACAAAAGATCTCTTTGCCCTAGCATACACATAAAGATCTCTTTGCCCTAGCATACACATAATACATTATTGACTTCTATAATTAAATGTTAGGCTGCGTAGATTAGGTCAGCCGGAACTGGGAACACTTCCCTTAAATCCTGATGTACTCGTTACATCATAAGAAGAATGGCATCTACGCTAATTTGAGTGTCTTTGTTTATCCCAAGGTTTTCCCGCAGCCTGCCGTATCCAGATCTGACGAGGAGCTTCGCCTGGACCCGATGACAATACAGTGCTGAAGTGCCAACTAGCCTCTCCCTATGGAGGATCCCTTTCCCACTCTAGTCAAGTCAAGTCACCTTTATTTATATAGCGCTTTTTACAATACAAATTGTTTCAAAGCAGCTTTACAGAGATAACAGGAAAACAATGTTGTAATAGTATTGTTAAATTCAAAATTAAATGTTAAATGTCCCCAACTAAGCAAGCCAAAAGCCAACAGGGTTGACGAAGAGGCGAAAAAGCCAACAAGAGGCGAAAAAGGCAACAGTGGCAAGGAACCAAAACTCCATCAGGTGACAGAATGGAGAAAAAAACCTTGGGAGAACCCAGGCTCAGTCAGGGGGCCAGTCCTCCTTTGGCCAATGAACGAACAGTGTATGATTATGAGTTAGGCAGCATAATGTCAGGAGTCAGATGTGATCAGAACTTTCACGATATTTATCCAGTTCATCTGGTTGGAGGTTGGGTCATCCGGCCGGTGAGGAGATGACTGTGTTGAGGTGTTCATGGGCCTTCACAGTGTTGATGGGGCTGGCTCATCAGGGATGCGTTGTCGTCGTGTCCATGTGATGGTCCTTCCTCAGATCTGGATATGGCCTGGATCCGGCGGTTCGCGGTAAACCTCGGGATAAGCAGAGAGACTAATATTAGCGTAGACGCCATCCTTCTTATGATGTACAAAGTACATCATGAATTATGGGAAGTGTTCCCGGTTCCGGCTGATCTAAACTATGCAGCCTAACATTGAATTATAGAAATCTATAATGTGTTATGTGTATGCTAAGCCAAAGAGATGTGTTTTTAGTCTAGATTTAAACTGACAGACTGTATCTGCTTCCCGGACTGTTTTAGGAAGATTGTTCCAAAGTTTTGGTGCTAAATAGGAAAAGGATCTACCGCCAGCAGTCGATTTTGATATTCTAGGTATTATCAACTGGCCAGAATTTTGAGATCGCAATAGACGTGAAGCACTATAATGCGTTAAGAGCTCGCTCAAGTACTGGGGAGCTAAACCATTTAGTGCTTTGTAAGTAATCAGCAATATTTTAAAATGTATACGATGTTTAATAGGCAGCCAATGCAGTGTTGACAGAACCGGGCTAATATGGTCATACTTCCTGGTTCTGGTAAGAACTCTAGCGGCTGCGTTTTGAACTAGCTGTAGTTTGTTTATTAAGCGTGCAGGGCAACCACCCAGTAGAGCATTACAATAATCTAGCCTTGATGTCATGAATGCATGAACTAATTGTTCCGCATTTGTCAGTGAGAGCATATGACGTAATTTAGATATATTTTTAAGATGGAAAAATGCGGTTTTACAGATACTAGACACGTGACTTTCAAATGAAAGATTGGCATCAAAGAGCACACCCAGGTTCCTAACTGACGACGAAGACTTAACAGAGCAGCCATCGATTGTTAGACAGTATTCTGGGTTATTACGTGTGGCAGTTTTTTGTCCAATGATTAGAATCTCTGTTTTTTCAGAATTTAGTAATAGGAAATTACTGGTCATCCAATTTTTTATATCAGCTATGCATTCCGTTAATTTTGAGAATTGGTAAGTTTCGTTAGGTTTTGAAGAAATATACAGCTGAGTATCATCAGCATAACAGTGGAAGCTAATTCCATATTTCCTAATGATATATCCTAATGGTAGCATGTACAGAGTGAACAGCAGCGGTCCTAGTACTGAGCCTTGTGGTACGCCATACTGAACTTGTGATCGATAAGACATCTCTTCATTTACTGCTACAAACTGATAACGGTCAGATAAGTATGATTTAAACCATGCTAGTGCAATTCCACTAATGCCAACATAGTTTTCTAGTCTATTTAAAAGAATGTTGTGGTCGATAGTATCAAATGCAGCACTAAGATCAAGTAACACTAATAGAGAGATACAACCACGATCGGATGATAAGAGCAAATCATTTGTGACTTTAATGAGAGCAGTCTCAGTACTATGGTACGGTCTAAATCCGGACTGAAAATCCTCGCAGATATTATTTCTTTCTAAAAAGGAACAAAGTTGTGATGAAACTGCTTTTTCTAGTATCTTTGACAGAAAAGGCAGATTCGAGATTGGCCTATAATTGATTAATTCTGTCGGATCAAGTTGCGGTTTTTTAACAAGCGGTTTAATCATAGCCAACTTAAAGGTTTTTGGTACGTATCCTAGAGACAAAGATGAATTAATGATATTTAGAAGAGGATCTATGACCTCTGGAAGCATCTCTTTCAGTAGCTTAGTCGGTATAGGGTCTAGCATACAAGTTGTCGATTTAGATGAATTAACAAGTTTGCAAAATTCTTCCTCTCCTATAGCAACAAATGAATCAAAATGTTCCTCACGGAGACTACAATGCAGTCCCTGATGCGCTACTGTAGTAGACGGTTGCATAGTTATAATTTTGTCCCTGATATTATAGATCTTATAAGTGAAGAAGTTCATAAAGTCATTACTGCTGTGTTTCTTGGAAACTTCTGGGCTTGAAGCTTTCTTTTTCGTTAGTTTAGCCACTTGTTCAAATAAATACCTAGGATTATGTTTATTTTCTTCTAATAGGGTTGAAAAATAATCCGTTCTAGCATCTTTTAATGCCTCTCTGTAAACAATCGAGCTCTCCTTCCATGAAATCCGAAATACCTCTAGTTTTGTTTTCTTCCAGTTTCGCTCCATTTTTCTGGCTGCTCTCTTAAGGGCCCGGGTGTGCTCGTTGTACCACGGCGTTGGACTATTTTCTTTAATCTTCTTTAAGCGCAACGGAGCAACTATGTCTAAAGTGCTGGAAAATAGAGATTCAAACGTTTCTGTTGCAATATCAAGTTCTTCTAAGCTATCCGGGATGCTGAGATGATGAAACTGATTAGGAAGATTATTAATAAAGCCATCTTTAGTGGCAGAAGTGATAGGTCTAACATATTTATAACACGGAGTCGGCTTTGCAGCCTTGGCTAAATGTAATTTACACAAGACTAGATAATGATCTGAGATGTCGTCGCTCTGCTGCAGAATTTCAACGGCATCAACATCTATTCCATGAGATAATATTAGATCTAGAGTATGGTTACGACAATGAGTAGGTTCTGACACGTGTTGTCTCACTCCAATTGAGTTTATAATGTCTTTAAATGCCAATCCCAATGCATCTTTTTCATTATCTACATGTATATTAAAATCACCAACAATTAGGACTTTATCGGCAGCCAATACTAATTCTGATAGAAAGTCAGCAAATTCTTTGATAAAATCTTTATGGTGCCCTGGTGGCCTGTATACAGTAGCCAGCAGAATTCTCAAACGTGATTTATTGTTTACACTATATATTTTTACATTAAGCACCAACACTTCAAAAGAAGTATATTTAAAACTAGATTTCTTAGTGGTTTTGAAAATATTACTATAAATGACAGCAACACCTCCCCCTTTGCCTTTCGGGCGAGGCTCATGTTTATAACAGTAATCTTGCGGAGTGGACTCATTTAAAGTAATGTAATCGTTTGGTTTTAGCCAGGTTTCTGTCAAACACAGCACATCTAGGTTATAGTCTGTAATCTTATCATTAACTATGAGCGCTTTTGAATTAAGGGATCGAATATTCAACAACCCAAGCTTTATCGTTTGCTCATCTGTATTATATCTGTTTTTTATTTGTTGAACATCAATTAAACTTTTAACCTTAGAAAGGTTTGGCAGTTTTTTGGATTTCCAAATTCGGGGAACAGACACAGTCTCTATATGATGATATCTAGGTGAAAGAGCCTCTATGTGATGGGATTTATCTGACCTTGGTGACGTGAGGCCGCTAGCAGACGGTCGGTTTAGCCAGTCTGTCTGCTTCCTGACCTGAGCCCCAGGTTGTCATGTTTTATCTCTAAGACTATGAGCCAAATTACTAGAGAGAAGAGCAGCACCATCCCAGGAGGGATGAATACCATCTCTTTTTAACAGGTCAGGTTTGACCCAAAAACTTTTCCAATTGTCTATGAATTCTATATTATTTTGCGGACACCAATTAGACAACCAGCCATTGAGTGAACACAATCTACTAACTATCTCATCACTCCTTCGAACAGGAAGGGGGCCAGAGCAAATTACAGTGCCTGACATCGTACTTGCGAGTTCAAACACCTCTTTAATATTCATTTTGGTGATCTCCGACTGGCGAAGTCGAACATCATTTGTGCCGACGTGAATAACAATCTTAGAGAATTTACGATTAGCATTAGCCAGCACTTTTAAATTTGCTTTGATGTCAGGCGCTCTGGCTCCCGGCAAACATGTGACTATGGTGGCTGGTGTCTCTATTTTCACGTTCCGTGTAATAGAATCGCCAATTACCAGGGCACAATCAACATAATTCTCAGTGGGTGTTTCACTGAGTGGGGCAAATCGATTTGTTATGGTGATCGGAACAGAAGAGTGGTTTTTTGATCCGCGACTAGAGCGATCTCTCACAGTTACCCATCTGCCTGGCTGCACAGGCAATAACTCAGCCGGAACCGAATCATGTAAATGGTTCACTATGCTAGGCGCATCCAAAGTAGTATCTAAGGCTCGAGCACACTTACTATCCTCGATTAAAGTTTGGATGCGTGTCTCTAATTCTGAAATCTTCTCCGTCAGCCTGACTGTCTCCTTGCATTTATCACATATAAACCCTATATTGCCGACGGGGAGGGCTATGGTAAACATGTGGCATGAGGTGCAGGTGACAATAACAGGACAAGACATTACTCACCGTGTTTGTTGACTGATTCTTACTCACCTAGGCTTTTTATGAACTCAGAGGCGCGGGCGCGCACGAGAAAAATAAATAAATAAATAACTGAGCGCAAGGGCGGCGCGTTAACAGGCTAACGAGATACAAGCGTGTTGTGTTAACAATAACGGAAGCTAGCGATGTTAGGTTAGTCTGAGATGTTAGGTAAACTGTTTTAGTAGTATAAACACTAGAAATGATCGTAAATGTATGGTTCAAAACAGAGAGAAATACGAGAGTTTAGATGGAGCTTACAGCCCCGGAGCAAACACACTCACACACAGCAGGCAGCGAGGCAGACAGGAGCAATCGATGACAAGGAGGATAAAGATAAAGTCCTTTAACTCTACAGATAAAGCGTTGTGAAGTTCATTTTGCGTACCTACCCCGAAGTGATAAAATAAAACAAAATTCTGTATCAAATGTATAGACAAGACAAGTAGTTTGTTCAGGCATGGTTTTGTAGGGAATTACAAACCTGCGCACATATATTCAAACACACATAACTATAGAATCAATTCTTAATGCACATGTGAACGCCATCAGCATTTATCACAGGTTTGCGTTTAAAGTCTGTTTAGAGACATTCATATACATTTTTATCTTACAATTACTGTAAATCCGGCCCCTAGTTCATAAACACCAGAGGAGAACTGGCCCCCGACTGAGCCTGGGTTCTCCCAAGTTTTTTTTTTTCTCCATTGGGTCACCTGATGGAGTTTTAGGACATCATTAGGTCACTTGATGGAGTTTTTCGGTTCCTTGCCACTGTTGCCTTTGGCTTGCTCAGTTGGGGATATTCAAATTGATTAACCAATCATTAATACCATTGATCAGCTCTACCAAACGTGGATGTTTTTCCACTAAGAAACAAACATTATGTTGTTTTGATTGGTACTGTGAAGCTGCTTTGATGCAATCTATATTGTGAAAAGCGCTATATAAATATACTTGACTTGACTTGACTTGACTATTGAGGGGCTGGTAACCTGTGCGAAGGGTATGAATACATTTTGTGAGAATGTCTAGCGTTATGGGTTGTCTGGTGTCAGGGCGGGTGGGCTGGGATCTTAAAATCCCTTTGATCATGTTTGTGAATTATTTATCTCTGGGGAGGGTGCGCCATAAATCAATTTGTGGAAAAATTGGATGCCGCTCATGTAACCTTTGATGGACCCGACTTGGAGGCCCTTAACGCTGTTCAGATAGAAGATAAATGAGGTGATTGAAAGGAGAGAAATATCTGGAAACTACATGTTATATAAGAAGTGGAAGGCTTTGAAACATCTCCATGCTATCATGTATGATTGGAGGGTTCTGGGGGACTACTTGAAGGATGGTGTTGAGTGTAATATCGAGAAGGGGTTTTAATGGGTGGGTTATGGGAATATCAGTTCTGAATTGTGAGGTACTGGAGTTGGGAATTGGTCCGCCTCTGGAGCCAGCATCCTGAATTTCTGCCAGGATCTGTGCTCGGATCTTGTGAGCCACTGGGGTGGGCTCAGAGGCTACAGCATTAGATGGGCATCAGTGTTGCTGTGAAGAGAGAGTATTGTGATTTGGTTTGCAGGAGAGAGCTGAAAAGGACATGAGCTGGGGCTGCGATTGTCGGCAGTAAACCTGCATAGGCTCGCTAGGAGGTGCAGCTGGAGTGGCTGATGGCATGGATGGAGAGCTTTGCAGCGGTGATGCTTTCAGTTGGCGTGCAGTGATGCATTGGGCTATATGAATTAATCACTGAATCAGATTTTCTAGTCCCATAGCCTCACGTTGGGTGTTCATGTTTTCATTGTTTTCAACACACTCATCTTCTCACCGGCCGGATGACCCAACCTCCAACCAGATGAACTGGATAAATATCGTGAAAGTTCTGATCACATCTGAATCCTGACATTATGCTGCCTAACTCATAATCATACACTGTTCGTTCGTTGGCCAAAGGAGGACTGGCCCCCTGACTGAGCCTGGGTTCTCCCAAGGTTTTTTTCTCCATTCTGTCACCTGATGGAGTTTTGGTTCCTTGCCACTGTTGCCTTTTTCGCCTCTCTTCGCCTTTGTCGCCATTGGCTTTTGGCTTGCTTAGTTGGGGACATTTAACATTTAATTTTGAATTTAACAATACTATTACAACATTGTTTTCCTGTTATCTCTGTAAAGCTGCTTTGAAACAATTTGTATTGTAAAAAGCGCTATATAAATAAAGGTGACTTGACTTGACTTCAATGATAATAGACCTGTAGCGCTCACTTCACATATTATGAAGACGTTTGAGAGACATCAAGGCTACATCAAGGCTAGCATGTCAACTCAAATGGATCCTCTGTAGTTAGCATTTCACCCCAACATGGGTGTAGATGATGCCCTCATTTACATGCTACAGAGGACCCATGCACACCTGGACACTCCTGATGCATCTGTGAGGTTCACATTCTTTGACTTCTCAAGCGCCTTCAATACAATCCAGCCTCGACTGCTGTGTGAGAAGATGAGGAGAATGCAGGTGGACTCATCATTGGTCCTGTGGTGCATGAACTAAATCCTGCAGACCACAGTATGTGCAGAATACACAGAATAGTGTCTGCAATACTATCCTAATTAATATGGGGGTGTCACAAGGAACCGTTCTGGCCCCGTTTCTGTTTAGCATCTATACGGTTGGTTGTTGTCTGCCTAATTAAGGGAGGAGAGGAGGAAGGAGTAAGAGGAAACAATCTGTTCCGATCACCATCCGGGGCATCGAGGTGGAGATGGTCTCCGGCCACAGACACCTTGGTGTGCAGCTCAACAACAACCTGGACTGGAAGAGCCACACAAGGGGCTTTCGCACCGGATAGTTCTTGGAACTTAGTTCTAGGAACTAGCCACCAGGATGTTTCCCCGAGAACGTCCTGGTTGCGTATGCAACCCACCGTTCCCTGATTGAGGGAACGGAGGACGTAGTCAACATCGACTGAATGAGATCACGTTTAGGGAGCCAATCCTCTTCGATTACTATTGAACAAGCCAATGGAATTGGCGTGCGTGACTCGCATCACACACTCCGCCCCCGCAGAGCGGGCACAAATACGGAAGTGGATGCACGCACCAGTTGCTTTTTCGCTGAGGAGCCGATCGGCCCCCGGAGTCAGCGGTGGTCCAGCAGAAGTGGCAAAGGGACTACGTCCTCCGTTCCCTCCTTCAGGGAACGGTGGGTTGCATACACAACCAGGACGTTCCCTTTCAGTCGAGAACGTCAGACGTAGTCGACGTTGACTGAATGGTATCCATTTCGAACACGCCACTAGTGCTGCCACCTTCCAGTGCCTAGACAGAGCCACCTGATCCCCCCGATTTAAGGAGACGGGACAGGCGCTCAGACCAGGAAAGTCACTGCTGTTCCTGCAGGATCACTGGGAAAGCGTTCCCTATAAATAGAAGGAAGGGACGCTGCGGAACCACATCCTGTTCAAGGAGGTAACATGTGGAAATACACATATGAACTGGGTGGATGACCATGCAGTACAACATATGGAATGTCACTGAGGTGGCTCCAGCCTAAGACAGGGGGGAGTACTCACCAGACAGTGACGGCAGAGCAAACTCTGCCACGGGAAGACACGGGCTCGCTGCAGGGAGCCGTACCGTGGAAGAATACACATATGGTATCGCTGTAGGGATCACAACATATGGACCCAGCCTAACACAAGTTCCACCAGTGCATACGAGTGATAGGCCTGGCTTCGGACGTTCCGCCACGTCCGTAGCCGAAGGGTATGGAGGAACTCGACAGGGTTCAGCTAAGGAGAACTCTACTGGATCAAGAATTGCGCACGTATCCAGTCCAAAGGAGGGGAATGGCGCAGCAAGCCGACACTTCGAACCGGGCTCACGGAGAACTGGCATCATAAGAAGGGAGCCTACGAGAAGCAGCGGTTCGACTACAGGTGTCGTCCAGACCCCAACTCTAACACATCTGTCAGCGAAGCACTCTATGTCAACGCCTAGGTGGGAGCACACACACTCACTTCAGGAGGAGCTCACCACCTAAGTTGACACGTGCATCTTGGAATTCTCCCCAAGATGAAGGCAACCACTAATTTAGTGGGCCAACCTCGCTTGGAAACAGCCTTCCCTTCTTGCTGATTTCCTAACAGACAAGAGCTGGTCTGAGGTACTAAGCTTAAACTCTGTGCACGTACAACCTCAATGAAGCGGACGGACAGAGAAGCCAGGGCTGGGTCTGCCTCATCCAGGCAGCGCTTGCAGGCTCACTGGTCCCACCTTTAGGGAGAGGTAGGAACCTTGGGCACATATCCAGGCCGGGGTCTCAACTTGTGAGAGTTAGCCGGCCCGAATTCCAGGCCCAACTCGTTGACCGAAAGCGAGCAAGTCTCTACCCTCTAGTAGAAACCAGGCGAGCAGGAGAACTGTTTCTTAAAACAGAATTTTTAACTCACTGCCTACAGTGGTTCAGGGGCAGACTCTGCAGTGCAGTAGCACCAGAGAAAAGGCCCAAGAGGATAAAGAGGGGTGCAAGGGGATTCATTTCCCTTGCCCCCCTCAGGAACATGACGATCAGGACGTGCTTCCCATGCTACTGCATCACAATGTGCGTAAAAAAATAGAGGCAACATCATTTTGAGGGTGGAGGGAAACAGCCCAATTCTAACCCATCTTGCAGGAAAGAGAGCACTGAAATGACCGAACGCTTTCGGGATCTCCTCATGGAGAGAAGACTCACTCAACGAATAGGTTCGACTTCTAATTGGCGTAAGCACAACTTCCTTACAGGGAATGCTACCGCAGAAGTGATGGTGACTACCACATAATCCTGTGGTAGCTACCTGAACCACCGCGTCCTGAAATCCTCCAGAGGTCCGAACGCGGGTACCAACATACCCCGTCCCTGAGAATGTTTCAGGGGAGTCAGAAGGGCTGTCGAGGGGAGAATAGGTCTGGTTGGGCCAATAAGGGGCAACTATCAAGACCTGCTCTACTCCTGACCTAGCACAGTACGTGCAAGCGACATGCGCGCACCAGACAGGAGCCTTACTCAACACTAGGTGTGAAGAATATCACTGAGCTTCAGGAGCATTTCTGCTCAACACCTGAGTGTGATGAAATTCACTGAGCTCAGGAGCATCCCTGCTCAACACCTGAGTGTGATAAAAATCACTGACTTGAGAGGGCGCAAGCAACAATGAATCGCATAGCCGCTTAAGAAGGCTCACTGGGGAACGCATTTCTGCGGGGCCCCGGGGGCAGCTGAGAGCCAGTGTCTGTCCAAGGGATGTCCGCTCGGACAGAAAAAAATTCAACTGGCAAAGGAACGAATCCGGAAAGGCAAACAGATGTAACTGTGCGTCCCCGAAGTGGTACCTGCCCAGCTGGACCGCCTGGGGATGGAGTCTCCACTCTCCCTGGCCATTGGCTGTCGTGAGGCTCGTTGGCGGCACGGTTGAGCAGCCGGAAGAAATAGTGGAATGAAGCGACCTCAGAAGCTTCAGACTCCAAGGAGGAGGTGACGGGCTTGTAACATGCAAGGGAAGCGTAGCGCAACAGTCGCAATGTAGACAATGAATGCCAATGCAGTCGGAGGGCCGCCCAGACCTCCGTTACTGCATGCCCTTTGTACGTGGCCCCTCAGCCGGTAATGATGGACACTCGTTCAAAAGGCCCAGCTGTTACGGACTGAGGGTTTGGCAGCAGGACAGGGTGCTTTCACACGGAGCGTGCAGCTCTGCCACGGTCACCTCGGGACTCGGCCATGAAGTCAGTGCTGAAGCGGTATTCATATGGAGGAAGCCGACTGGCTGCAACTACCATATACCCCAGGAGCCTCTAAAGAGCACTAACCATCCACGCACTCGTCTTTTCTCAGAGATGCGGTGGCAAATCCATCTCCAAACTAGAAAAGAGATACTCAGTCTGTGGACGAGTATACTCTTTCCCAGTTGACCTGAGGACCCAACTGGCTATGAGCACTTGAAGGGTAGGACTTGTACTGACACTTCACACCCCTCGGACGCACAAACACAGGATGGCCTGTGGTGCGGAAGGATACAGATCTAAAGTACATGTCTCTCAGGTCAAAAGCTGCAGACTAATCTTGGGGACGGAGCATTTGGAAATGCATCTCTGTGAAACAAAATTAAACGGAGGCCCGTTCAATTAACACAGGACCAAGATAGTCATGAACCCACCCCTCAAGGGTACAACGAAGTACAGGCTCACGAAGCCGGCCTTCATATCGGCTGGAGGAACGGCTACATCGTGTCCTTCGCCAGACTGCGATGGCGCACACAAGACAGGAGCAGTGCTCAACACTTAGGTGTGACAAAAGATCACTGAGCTTGGGCGGAAGCCTATAGCGAAAAGAATCGCCAGCCGAGTCTGATGGAATAGTTCCACCTGGACCGGTTTGGGAAACATTTTTTGGCTTCCACAAACTGGGCCAGGGACCACAGACATACCCGAGGTGGGGCAGCACGGCCCGCCCCGAGATACCAATCATCCAACCGAGACTGAACAGGACACGGTGGTTCTCTTCTTTAGAGTTCCACTCGAGCCTGGCAGCCTTGGCGGCCCGTTTCAGCATAGCTGACAATTCTGGATCCAGCTCGGGCAACGTCAAGCTCCCAGAGGGAGACAACGCAGCCGAGTCATCATCTCCAGAGGCCAGCTCACCCTCCGATGCTGCAATCGGCTTCCTGTCCTCTGGGGGGAGCCCCGGATAAAGCGACTGAACCACCCATTACAGATGGACCAGCACGCTCCACAGGGGACTCCAACGACTGCAGTGGAAGGGAGGAGTGAGGAGCCCACAGGGAATGGTTACCGGGCGAGACATCCAACACTGTCCTCCTATCACCCATCCCACGCGGCACCTGTAGGGCGGGGCGCGGTAATGGGGACTCGCGCTTCGCGGACGAAGGCGAGTCTCGATCTCAACACCGCGACAGTCATATTCCCGCAATGGGAACATAAACCATCCACAAAAACTTGCCTCAACGTGCTGTAAGCCCAAACACGTGATACAACAATTGTGACCGTCATAGAGGAACCGGGAACGACCGCATCCAGAAACGGTGGAATGACATCTTGAAAAAGACACAAACGCACCCGTGTTGCTCTTTCAGGAAATAGGACCCATCACCAGTGCCGGAGCACACAGGGGAATGACCGCGGCAACACTGAACAGAGAACTGAAACAGTGAAGCACTCACTTTTAAGCCCTCTAACCAACCGTCAACAAACATAAACAAACAGAAATTTGTTGCTGTTAAAACAGCAGTTGAGAGCTCAAAGCTCGCGATCACCGCTGCACTCGCGCTGTAGAAACCACCAGCACTGGGAGAGTCTTCCAGAAGAACACCGACACACTCGCTCGTTGTAAACAACAGCAATCTTCAGAGAAATCAAACGATCGGCTCCGAAGCGAAAGGCAACTGGTGCGTGCATCCACTTCCGTATTTGTGCCCGCTCTGCGGGGGCAGAGTGTGTGATGCGAGTCACGCACGCCAATTACATTGGCTTGTTCAATAGTAATCGAAGAGGATTGGCTCCCTAGACGTGATCTCATTCAGTCGACGTCGACTACGTCTGAACGTTTTCCTGGTTGAATTTGCACCACCAGTAAGAACTCTGAAGTGACGTAAGCCACACTTGTTGTTGTGACTTTTATTTTGACGGCGCAGCGGACCTTCATTTTGATTTTGCACGGAGAATGGCAGAGCCTTAAAACACAGCACTCGAATTCTCCGTGTTCATTAGCAAGCAAGCAAGCAACTTTATTTATATAGCACATTTTCAAACAACAGACGTTGCCTTAAAGTGCTTTACAACAATAATAACATTAAAATCATACAACACACCAAACATAACTTATTCAAAAGCTAAAGAAAATTAATACGTTTTTAAATGAGACATAAAAGTGGCAATTGATGGAGCTGACCTCACATGGAATGGGAGACTATTCCAAAGTTTGGGGCCTACCATGGAAAAAGCACACTCTCCTTTTGATTTTAAATGACAACGAGGGACATTTAAAAGCCGTTGATCGGAGGAGCTGAGAACTCTAGAAGGAGATAATAAGATCACTGATGTACTGGCCTTGTAGACAAACAAGATAACTTTAAAATCAATTCTGATCAATAGTTTACGATCTGTCCTGTCTAATACGTTATTTGATAGAACTGTTATACATAGAAAGACAGTATATGAAAAGGTATTAGCGTTTGCCGTGTGGTTTATGTCCAGTGTTGCTAGCTGAGCAGAAATACATAATCATGTTTCTCTTTGTCCCCTCAAAAGTTGTGTTGGATTTTCTCCTCAGCGTAAAGGTTAAGACCATCTATCACTTTTTACCAATTTAGTTTCTGGAGTAATTATATAGACTTTAATCTGTGAGTTTACAATTATTATTATTTTTTTTTTAAATGGCGGGTGCTGGTGCATGCGTTCGGCCAATTCAGCGTACAATAAGGTCACGGATAGTTCCTATAGTGCTGGTTTAGACCCGACTCTGAAGTAGGAGCTAAATTAGTTGTAGGCTACTCTCCAAATGGACTTCCTGGAACTAAAATCGTTTCTAGTTCCAGCGGGTGCTAACACACCAAAATCCGGGAACTTTCGCCAATAGTTCTAGAATACTCTAAACTGAGATCGATAATGAACAATTCCTCACATCCACTCCACGCCCTTGGGAAGGATCAATAAAGAATTAACAATGTTTTGTGCATATATACATCACAATTAATCTCAAAGTATAAATAATGATAACAATGACTCACTAGATGACATATCATTCCTTATAAGGCAACAATTTATAATAAGTACAGTAAAAAAGTATGTACAAATAATTTGCAAACTATATACAATAGACTATACAAACAGTGAGTTCTTCATTCATTGTAACAAATTATCATTGTTTAATTAGCTCATATAATGCTTATTATATCTAACGGAATATCGGAGAATGTCATAGATTAAGTGCTTTAAACCTATCTTTATTGGATATTAATTACATTAGTAGGCTATTAAGAGTTTCCCATATTCCCATATTCCGTGACCTAATCTAGTGAGAACAATTTATGGTTAATAAATTGTTAAAAAAGCATTATCTAACTCTTCACATATATGAGCTATTTAAATGATAATTACAGTGATTATACTATTTGTATAGAGTCAAATAATGCATTAATTACAGTTGATACATTTTTTATTAACTATAAACTAATAGTTTGCAAACGATTTATAAGTGATTCGTTACTGTATACTTATTATAAAGTGTTACCCAATATAAGTTTGGTCCCTTTTAAGACACATGGTGGCAGTATACTCCACATCAGAGATGCAGACAGTTGTGTTGGACTTTTTCTCAGTTGCTTTGGTGCATTTTTTCAAATCATCCTTAGTATTTGCAAAGAAGTATGTGCGTTCTCAAAACAATTCGTACAAACAGCACCACACATTGGATTAGCCTACCTGCAAAAGCCTGTAACTTACTCAATATCTTTAGTTCATCTCTCAAAAGTAAGTATTTGTCAATGAACCATCAGTGCCATCAGAATGAAAAGTCCTTGAGTCATTGATCACAAACAAGATAGTCAAAATGCTTAGTCATGTTGTCAATAAAACACTGCACTGTTAGTATAACCTGATGTAAACTATGGCAACAGTTTGGATGTTGGATGTACAAATTTACACAATACTGTACGTGAGTTATTGATTGAAAGAGACTGGATTCACAGTTACACTTTTACTAGTGAAGAAAAAAAATTCTATATTATTGTGATATAAAAAAGAAAAAGAAATAGGGGCATAAGAGGAAAATGACATTAAAAAGGCAAACACAGGAGAGACCCCTTAGGCAGAACTTTGCTTTTTCAGTGACTAGATGATGTGGAGGTTGAAGAAGTAGTTTTGAGAATTTCATATCTGATCTGAGAAATGCACCGACTGAGAAAAACTGTAATAAGACCAGCAGGTATGAAATGATATGAGGCCGTTCTTATGACACTGAGATATACTCACGCCCAGGGAACATGTATCAGCCATCGGCAGAGACTCTCGCAACACAATATTCAACAAGTTTCCTTTCTTTCTTAACTAATATGTCAATTCCGCTACCATCTAGCAACACCAAAGTGAACTTCCCTAGCAGCGATGGCAATATGGTATCGGTTCTTCTTTCAGTTTACGTTATAAATAGGGATTTTCATTAGCATTGCCTTAAATGGCTTCAGGAGATGCTGACAGGTTTGAACAAGATTCTGACTGAAATATAATTAGAGTGAAAGTGAGACAAACCCTGGAGTAAAGTGGGAGAAAGGAATTCAGGATCGTTCGGAAAAAAGTCTGACCCCGTCTCTGTTCCAGTATTTCTAAGCTGTCATTCACTGTTAAAAAGTTGTATGTGATCAATACACTATGACAACGTATGTTTTTACGTCGCTTTAACTCATCAAAATACTCATCAAAATTTTACTCATTTTTTTAATGTAATCCAAGGTGATTGTACTTATGTAAGGCAGTAACTTTTTTTTTTCTACAGTGTGGAGCTCATCAATTAATTTTTGTACTACAAAGATAGATAGATAGATAGATAGATAGATAGATAGATAATAGCATTTACTTAAGTGTGCGTGTGCGTGTGCGTGTGCGTGCGTGTGTGTGTGCCAGATAGATAGATAGATAGATAGATAGATAGATAGATAGATAGATAGATAGATAGATAGATAGATAGATAGATAGATAGATAGATAGATAGTTGATTTGACAAAAGAAAAAGGATTGTGATTACAAATCATGAAAATATTTTTTTACAGTGTAGATAGGCCAGATAGATCCTCACATCGTAGTGACATCATCGTTCTTGACCATCCAACCAATCAGGTTCTTATCCTGTCGCCTACAAAGCGTGCGTGCCGCGTTCCGGAATCTCGCGACACCATTGGCCCAAAGAGATGCCAATCACAGGATTATCCGCTTCATGGTAGGTTGGTACAGAAGCGTTTAAAAACGCCCAAGCAGGACGCCGCAATTACCGCGTTTTGTTTTATCATCACCCCACAGACGAACATTATGACGTCGTCATGAGAAGCGCACGGGTATTCCGTGGATTCCCTTCATAGACAGATCGCTTGAAATATTTGTAGATTTTTTTTTTCAGCAGCGGCTTTGTTGAAGAGATGCACTTGTGATTTTTGTCAGACTGCATCCGTTTCCGACTACAGCTATGTAGTTTCCTCTTCTATGCTTTTTATTATTAGCTAAAGTTGCGGTTAAGTTGCATCTGCATTACATTCCTCTCTTGTCCTGGACTGAGGAGCGGGAGTAAGAATGGGATTGCCTGCGTTAGAGTTCAGCGACTGCTATCTGGACAGCCCGCAATTCCGAGAGAGGCTGAAGTCTCATGAAATGGAATTAGAGAAGACCAATAAGTTCATCAAGGAGCTGATCAAGGATGGCAAAGCTTTAATTCAAGCACTGAAAAGTAAGATACATGTTTGCTTTGCTTATGAATGTAGGGGGGCATGGAGGCTACTTTGTTTATTAATCTGTAACAGATTGTTTATTACACAAGACAACGAAACAAAGTTCGATTAAATAGTCCTTAAGAGTAAGTGATTGTTTTATGTCGAGACATAGTAGAGAGCTTAACATTTGTAAAACTAGGCTACTTTTAAGTGTGTTTCTTTTGAATAATCTGTCGATTTTTAGACAATCATAAATTATTATCACATCCAGTTGCCCCAAAAAGTCACACTTAAAAATGTTTGAATATCATTTACATGAACAAAATAACAAACTAAATGTTCCCCAAAAAATTCCCAGGCTATTTTTTTTTTTATTGTGCAATTATTTTAATTACAATTAAGTAATTTCCCTTCAGGTTTACACAGGTGTTCTTGCAGAATACCAGCAGCAGAATTCATTAACTTTGAATTTCAGAAGTGCATCGCACAGTCGCAGTGACCCACAGATACAGACCCGCCTGAAATTTCCCTCCACTCCCCATAACCTTTCAAAACAAACACCCCGAGTCTAACCCTAGCAGAACAAGCGCTTACTAGAACTCACATCCAGTTGGAGTTGATACCAAACCGGCTCTCTGTGTTGACCCAAGAGACATGTCCTAAGATGTAAGGTGTTAGGTAATACAACACCGAGGCGTGTCACAGCTCTCAAAGTTTGACAGCTTTAAATTCCTCAGGTTTGTTATATAAAGTTGTATAGCTGGAAAAGCATCCTCTTAGAGGTGGTTTCTAATATTAGAATCATCAGTTTTAATGACATTCGTCTGGGCAAGTCCTGAATAAGCCCTGAAAATTAAGATGTTTGCTTGTTAAGTTTCTCTTGCTTCTCTATAGGCTACACTTCTTGTTGTACCAGAAAATGTACGAATGTCATTGTGCGAGATTGCAATCAATTTGCCAAAACATCAAATAAGTACAAATTGTCACTGTGTTGGATTTCACATGAGACCAAACCCATCCTGTCTATCCATTGCTGATGTTTTGCACCACTCAATAGCTTTTGCGATGTGTGACCTGTCATGAGTGAGATACTCGTAAATACTTCACACACTAACTTGTTATTTTGTGTCAACATAGAGCTTCTTTCCACAGTCTGAGACCTGAAATCATATTTAATACCTCCATAAACACTAATCACAGGTCTTGTACTCCTCACAGATGTATTTTTGATATCCTAATAGACATTAAAAAACAGATTATGAGTTGAGGTTCAACGGTTATAAGCAAATGTTCTCAGCGACTATGTTCTCAGGCAACACCCAAAAAATGGCATGAGGGAGGACTGTTTCATAGGGGTCTCATGTCATTTTGTGACATATGGTATAGGGTAACAGTAATTGCTAAGGTATTGTTATTTTTGAAGTTTTTTTTTCTTCCACTAAGATATTTTCGTCTCTATGGGTCAGATCCTGTCTTCAATAAGGCTATTGGATTTAAATACAATTGTGAACCAAGTCTCTCTTTTTTTTAAACCTAAAGTTAAAGTGTACCAATATCACTGCAGTCACATTTCTTCTAAATGATTCTGGCTTGCAAAGTTGTGAACTGGAGTTTAATCACTATTGTTTGGTTGATATGTCCAAAGGATAGACAATTCACACTTTTTGTAACTTTCTGACTCATTATTTCACAATGCCTGAATCCCCCTACTACCCTTCCTCTTTTTTTTCTTCTTCTTCTTATGTATACGTGTGTATGAGATTGTCTTGCTTCGTTCTTGTGATTTGCGTTGACTGTTCTCCTACTGTCCTGAGGGCTGGTCACCTCTGAACCTGTGAACCGTGCGGATGGCTGCTCTATATCACTGTGTCAGTGAGCCCAGATCTACAGTACGGTTTGACCTGTGACCGATTCACAGACGTCAGGACACCGTAACCTCCAATGGGCCTGTGCATTGCTGACACACACCTTTTTAGCATGGAAATGCAGCCTTTTCCTGGAATCATTTTTATGTTTTTGTTAGAGTGACTAACATGATGTCGTGGTTCATGGATTGTTGGAAAGGGTGCAAACAGAGTTATTTTTAAAAAGGAGTTATAAAAAAAAAATCCCTTAAAACTCATTATTGATAATCAAAATGACATCTTTAAATGTTTTTTTCTTTCCTGTAAAAATAATGCAATGCTGATGTTGTTAACATTAACAATTTGAGAACAAAGTGGGCTATAATTTGCACGGTTGCTGTAAATCGCGTTGATTAAATCTAACGATCGTTTATCATGTCGAATGCTTTTTCCCCCTTAGTTGATCAGAACAAAAATTTATGTTGCTTGTTCAGAAGATATTTTCCGGTGAAAATTCTTATGTTGGTCAAACTTTCAAAAAGTGAATCTGTGAATCTGAATGCCAGTATCCACACAGCGCGGTGATTGACAGCAGCACTCGCCTCAAAACACTGTGTTTCATGCCGATTTACAACCCACGTTAAGTTGATAATTCCGCGAATAACTGCAATTGCAGTATAAACGAATCCATATAAATTGAGTGATTTTGTAAAAATTTTCTGAAGAGACTCGATCGATCACTTCATGTGATGATCAGCTTTAATTTAGGCTTTTATTCACATTTAAAAATTCATTAACTGGAAGCTCAAGCATGTTCGTTTGACATGTTTGGGAGCTTGAGCACCCTCAAAAGAAAGCAAGAGCACACTCAGTTATAATATCATATTGACAAAACATAATTTTCTTCACATATATACTCCAGTGCGTATTTGTGTTTGCGGTCTGGAGAAATGTTACTGAACACATTCATATATAGAACATACTTTTTTTACGGTCGCAAAGTTCAAATTGAAATGTTGTGCGTACTCAGACAGTGTGCGATTTCGGACGCACCGAATGCGTTTTAGCAGTTGCTGAATGAATACGGCATTATAGAACATTTAACAACATATATAATTTAACATATCTGAAAACCCAGGCCAGTTTCAGTTAAATTTAGGTTTGTCTAAATTAAAAGAAACAAGTTTTTAAACCTCAAAACAACAAACATACTTAAAATGTGTCAGTTTTGTGAACTCAAAAGAAGAGGGAAGTTCTAAATACTCATAAAAGTTAATTTGATTGAACTAATTTGTTTAATTTAAGTTTACCCTACTCAAACCAATTAATTATTTTTGAGCATTAGGGTTTATATAGTAATTGATTATCCTTTGGCTCGACTATGTTATCAAACAGCTGATAACGTGTTACTCAAATCATGTTCCCGTTTGCCTTCTAAAAATCTGAAACTTTACACTGCAGTTTTAATGAGAAAATACTGCACATGTTTTGTCTTAAAGCATATTAAAAAACACCACACATACATATAAACATCATTAAAAAATAGATTTTCATCACAGGGGGTCTTTCCAAAGTTGTAGTTCACACACTGCAGAGTGTTTCACAGGTTATGAATGGAAAGAGAACATGCTCCCGATGGATGAGGCGGTTTTCACACTGCACAGCTGTGAATGGGGAAAAGATACATTTGGTTGTGCTAAGTGAGGGCACATCCACAGATAAACGCATGAGAGGAGAACAAAGACACAGCGTGTGTGTTTTGCTTGGTTTGTGCTGTGTGAGGAGTGGGCTGGAGGGGAATTAGGGCAACCTCCACTTGGTAATTATTGTCGCTCTATAATCTCAGCTGTGTCTGGAGGCGACCACGAGCTGGCGTAGCTTCAGTCTGTCGCGTTGAGCTTGAGGAGAGCAGGATTATCGTTAGTAGGATTATCATATCCTCTTTAATAAAGAAACTCCGATATACTATGATATTGTAATTGCATGAGGTGTGCTCTTAAACTCAGGATTACTATCAATCAATCAATCAATCAATCTATCAAGTGTCTTTGATAGAGACTCTCTATTACTATAGTAAATGATGGTGTTGCCTCCAGATGCATTATTAATGTATGGTTGGCATGTTCCCTCTCTTAAATTAATTTGTCGTCTGGCTGGTAATTGGAACACAAAGCCAGTTGCCTTAGTATTATTACTGGAGAAATATATTATGAAATATAACTTTGTAGCATGATTATTACTGTTGCTCATATAAGTTAAATTTTAAGCGTTTTTTTGTTACTCGTCATCCTGTGCCGTCCATCTATATTTTATATTTTTCACATTTTCATTCACATATTCTTCAGAAAAGATATACCGGATCCACATCAGTTATAGGCTGATAATATGGTTGATATTCAATTTGCATGCTCATTTCTGTTTTTTTTACATTTAGATTACAATTGCCGTCATGCAACACTCACATAACGTTAATCTTTAAAACACCTGTAAATGAATAGCTCTTTTAAATATAATCTTTTGCTCGTGTCAAAATGAAAATGTTATTTATATTTTTAATATAAATTGTTCATACTGTTCATTATAATGTTGGGATTCCTAAATGCACTTGTAATAGGCCTATTTTAAATGAATTATTTTAGTTTTTAGTGTTTTATTTTTAGAAAAACATAGTATTGAATTTTAATATTGTCCATTCATTGGTTACTGGCCACAGCATGAAAATAATTATTGTCTTGTCCTATTTGCTAGAATTTTTTGTCGTCCTCAGAAAATCAAAAACAAAAAAAGAAAAAGTTCTTTAATTGTTATAAGCTTGTGTTGGTCTTTAGGTTTATAATAAAAGACAGTTTGAGGTTAAAGGGAAAAAAGCGAGAGGAATCATTATGACCTTGTTGGGTTCATTTTAGACCATCATGCAGTGGAAAAAGCTATAGAGCCCCACAGTTTTCAACATCCTCTTTCCAGGCAGGAAAAAGAAACCATTCAAGACTTTATAAGAATGTTCCAGGTTTTTATATATATTTTTTTTTTAGATATGCTGTTGTTAGAGCTTAACTTGAGCAGGGGCATTCATGAATGTTTAGGCCTGCTTATTGTATGCTATATGTAGCCTATAATCATTTTATTTTCTGTTGAGTAAAAAAAAAAAAAAACTGCTGCTCAGAGCTTCTTTGAAGTGTCAAGAGGCATGACATTTGTGGAGAAGGGGCAATATATTGACTCACTTGTTTGTGGTTTTAGACCGTCTGCTCTGGGATAAGCACTTCTTGTATGCTGTAAAGTTCAAGGCCTTTAGGTAATGGGCTGTGATTCAGGAACGCTCCACACTTTTGATGCATTGGTCTCGCACACACATTCTCACTGGTTAAGACTTCCTGTTTAATTCAACGCTCCACAATTGAGTGGCCACTTTGACCAAAACATCCTTCATGAATTCATAGCATGTGTCACAATCTCTCCATGCTACAAATTGAGCCACCAATCTTGTCATCTCTGTCAGCCTCAACTGGGTCAAGTTTAAATATTTACATTTTAACTTTTTAATTTTTCTGCCTAACGGAATTAAGTAGTTCACACAAACATAAAACAAAATCTTGTGTTATTTACTCCAAAAACTCCAAAAACCCAACCTAACTTTCTTTGTTCTGTCAAACACAAAAGGAGATATTTGGCAGAATGTTTAAGTTGTTGAAGGGATAGTTCACCCTGAAATGAACATTAAGGGCCCTATCTTGCACCCGGCGCAAATGACTTTGTACACTGACGCATGTATCATTCCTATTTTCCACCCGCGCAAAGCGGGCTTTTCCCTCCACAGACGCACGTCGGTAAACTAGGAAATGAACTCGCGCTCCCTGGGCGGGTCGGCGCAAAAAGGAGGCGTGTTTCGGCACAAACATTCCCTAGTGCTATTTTGCAGTTCCAGAAAACAATTCCGCCACTGACCAGAAAAAACCTAGTCTAAAGTCAGTGGCGCGCTGCGCGTTGTTCATAATGCTATTTTAAACGCACATGCTTGGCCATAATGTAGCGGGTGCACAACGCGCACACACTTTGATTCTCTCATCAACACAGATGGAGCAGTTTTTATTTTTGCAAATCATACATTATAACAAGGAAAAATATTAACACATGAGGGAAATCATTGTGGTGTCCATGAAGATGTAAAAAAATGTAGGCCTAAATCTAGCTTACACATTTACCCAAATTTTTCAGGCTAATTGTAGTAATGACAGATCAGACCTGTTTGCCCAATAGTGGCAAGACACATAAGGACATAAGGACATCTGACAAATTAGTTTGTCCGTCAAGAACCAGGAAAAAAAAAAAATCTGAAGACTGGGCCTGGTAAATCCGCCATAATAATAACAATCCGCCATGCAACATGCGCACCTGCTCTTAAAGGGTATGTTGGATGACGCTCTGATTGGTTTATTTCACGTTACGCCCAAACCACACCTATGAATAATGAAGCTATTTCAGACCAACCCCTTTTAAACTTGCGTCGGGCGCAAGAGTCATTTATCCCGCCGGTAAAATAGCAACAGCGTCCAAGACCCGCCCACAAAGTTACTTGCGCTTCGCGTTTGATACTTGCGTTTCAGATCGTTAAAATAGGGCCTTAAGTCTTCATCTACTCACCCTGGTGTTGTTGTAATGCAGTGTGCCGCGGTGCTAATAGAGTCTCACAAATGCACAGTCGAGCACTAAAGACCAAGGTCAGGATTTCTGTTAAATAGTACATTGGATTTTGGTTTGTTTTTCACTAAACCCTATTGATACCGCCAGAACACTTGGGATATAGGGATTTAACCCTAAAACAGGCAACGTGACTCACGAGTCACATCGTTTTTATTGTCTTTTTTGGGGCATAAGAATGAATTTTTTCATCAAATCCTTTTATCACTAATGACAGCCTGGTCTGTATTGAGTATGCTGGTCACATGATTTGCTTCTATTTTTTTGTGATCAATTAGTCAGCCTGACCTAAATCCAACATGGCTGCCAGTGGCACAGAACATTCAGATTTTGAGATAAGTAAATATTAAACTTACTTTTTTTGTGAAAAAAGAAAGAAAAGAATACTGCTAACATTAATTGTGAACCTTGTCTTAAGCTGCTGAAGGAGAAAATTAAGTAATATGTTGTTCATGTTGTTATTTAGCACGTTTTGAAATGTATGTGACTCCTGAGTCATGTTGCCTGTTTAGGATATAAAAAAGGGATTAACCCTAACGTTGACCATTCTTTGTATTTTGAGTTAACATTTGTACAAATTATAAAATTTACAGCTTAAACTGATATTAGATGACTGATATTAATGATGACTTAATTTTCATTTTAGGGTGAACTATCCCTTTAATTTTCATGCAATGACAAAAGTGCTTTCAAGCTCAAAAATAGAATGGTTAGATTGATAAACAAACAGATGTGTTAGATTTTTTTAATTTAATAATTAATTGAATTTACTTTAATTTACTTACGTATGTAGAACTACATGATTAATTGTTAAAAGATCACGATCTCGATTCAGACAACCACGCAATCTTCTTCCTAAATGACAGCAATTCGCCTGTGTCTATTAAACCTTTGACAAAATCACTCCAGAACATTTAAATCTGAGTTGATTACAAATATTCAAATTATCACAGAATTACTGGGATAAAAGTTTATAGTTTGCATATAAACACTGATGTCTACGGTAGCGGTTACCTTTTAAAAGTAACTTAGTGCTTCGAATAACGATTGTATTGATCAGATTGTTACGCCACTAAGAGGAAACAAGTGAGTTAAAATTTTTATTTGTTATTTAATCATTCATTCTAGAGATTCTTTAAAAAACGCTGATTCATTCAATAATGAAACGAGGGAAGTATTTATGAGCGAGTCATTGAATTATTCCTTTGAACCATTTCATTCTAAATAATCGAACATTTTTAAATAGACTGCAGCAAAGAATATTTTGTCAGAACCTCTAGTAAATTACATGTCATTTAGTTGTCTGCTTAGAATAGTGGGAGTATCGTGCAGCAAACTCTATTTGAAAAAAAGAGTTATTAGTTTATCCAGAATCGTGCAGCTCTAACACATCTTATTACTCTGCTTATGCTCTTCATTAAAACTTTTAATAAAGAGCAGCTTGGACATTCTTCAAAATTTATTTATTAAGGAAAGAACACCATACAGGTTTATAACAATATGAGAGTGGGTAAAGGATGACAGATTTTTTTTATTTGTTTTTTTATTTTTGGATGAACTAATCCTTTAAAGTGATAGTTCACCCAAAAATGAAAATTCTGTCAGTAATTACTCACCCTCATGTTGTTCCAACCCCCTAATACTTTCGTTCACAAATTAAGATATTTTTGATTAAATCTGAGTGCTAGATCACTCCTCCATAGGCTTCTAAGGGATTGAAACTTGTTCTCCCGAAAAGTTATTAAAGACATCGTTAAAATAGTCTACTACAGTGGCTCAATCTTCAGTTTATCAAGCGACGAGAATACTTTTTGTGCGCAAGAAACAAACAAAAATAACTACTTTATTTCAACTATTCGTTTCCATCTCTGTTGGCCTCGAGTGAGTTAACGTAGTGTGATAGCGTTGGGCTACGTCACACGTAGGGTGCCTATTGGCCGACGCTGGTCATGTGTTTGATGCGTGTGACGTCCACCACAGAAGCGATACGCTGTTTTACTACGTGAGGCCGACCGAGAAGGAAATTAATAGTTGAATAAAGTCTATATTTTTTTATTTTATTTTGCGCACAAAAAGTATTCTCGTCGCTTGATAAACTTAAGATTGAGCCACTGTAGTCACTTGGACTATTTTAACGATGTCTTTAATAACTTTTCGGGGGAACAAGTTTCAGTCCCTTAGAAAGCCTATGGAGGAGTGATCCAGCTCTCAGATTTAATCAAAAATATCTTAATTCGTGTTCCGAAGATGAACGAAAGTCTTACGGGGTTGGAACAACATGAGAGTGAGTAATTACTGACAGAATTTTCATTTTTGGGTGAACTAACCCTTTAATGTCGACACAGAACCACCTCAAAGATAAACCGATGCAGGAGCTCTAGATTTCTTGTTCTGAACCTGACCTGTGGACCTGGATGAACTTTTGCTTGAACATGACCTGTGTTGACTCAGGCTTCTGCAGGTTTCATTGGTGAGCTTTGCCAGGGCTTTTTAATTGGGGTTGAGGAACCATGTGTGGTTTTGAAACCAGCTCAGCCTGTGTGAGATTTTGTGTGCGTGTGCCACATCTTAAGTTCTGTTACACATTAAATTGATCTTATTTTAACATTCTCCTGGTGTACCATAAAAGTTAATGAGTGGAGGGCAGAGAGAGGACACAGGAGATGTTTTCGTGGATTGCTTCATGGCTGTGTCCTCATTGTGAAATGCATTTAGGTACTGTACCTGCACAGGAAATTATTCCAGCAGGTCAGTGAGTTTAAAGGATTTGAGCCAAAAGAAACTTTTGAAGCCTAGATTCTCTATAGAATTGTACTGCTAATATAAGAGTAATACTAAAACTTGAATTATAACACGGATAGTCCCGGTCCTTGATTCTGATTGGTTGTGCCTTGTTCAATAAACACCGTGAAGCCACAGTTTTCAGTGAAAGCTATAAGGCAGTTTTTATATTAACTTTTCAAATTATGTTAAAGTCCCCCTGTGGTGTAAAAGTGTTTGTTTGTGGTGTTTAAGCTTTTAATCTTGTTTATATGTCTATGTTGTGTTTTTAATGTGCTTTAAGACAAACCATGTGCAATTCATAAGTCGACAGCATTGCTGAGTATTTTCTCCTTAAAACTGCAGTGAACCAAAGACAGTCTCAAAAACACGGTTTGAAATCGCTGGTGTTTCTGACGTCACAAACTACCTTGTAACCAATCAGATCAACGTGTGATCGTCAACCAGTGGATCTCTCAGCTGAGTGAGTGAGTGGAGGTGGGGCTCATTTGCATATTCATAGAACCACGTATACTAAATGAAGCAAGGGTGTAGAGTTACATTCAAGCTATTTTAAGGCATGAAGAAATCCTTTTTTTTTTCAAGGAAATAACCTTTAAATATGTAATTTTAATGATAAAAGATGAGTTTTAAGGGATAGGATTATTGACTACAGGGGGACTTTAAAATACATTAAACAATGAAGACAACAGTTTCAAAATATAATGCATATGAAATCTATTGTGCATAAAATTATTCAAATGCACCTCCCTAGAGTTATTTTGATATAAGTTTATATATATATATATATATAGAGAGAGAGAGAGAGAGAGAGAGAGAGAGAGTAGATTTTTAAGTTATTCAACTTTTTGGGAATGATTCACTGTGCATACTTTTTAGTAACATTTGTTTGATCTTGCAATTTTTTATGAAATTGTCATTTGCTGTTTTCCTGTAATATGACTCACTTCTCTGATGTGCAAGGCCATGCTGCAGTTAATAGAATCACATTCAGTATACAACACACACTCTTCACATTCCAATCAGCAACTGATCAATAAAACCCTCATGCCACAGAAGAACGTGAATCTGGCAATGTTTTATTATGTTGTTCTATTAAGTATGTATCGCGGCGTTTCTGAAATGAAATGTCCAGTGAGTGGCGTTAAATGGTTAATGCTCTATGGCGTTGTTAAAGGATTAGTTCACTTCAGAATTCAAATTTACTGATAATTTACACATCCAAGATATTCATGTCTTTCTTTCTTCATTCGAAAAGAAATTAAGGTTTTTGAGGAAAACATTCCAGGATTTTTAAACGGTTATCAACGGGTTGAAGGTCCAAATTGCAGTTTCAATGCATCTTCAAAGGCTCTACACGATCCCAGTTGAGGAATAAAAGTCTTATCTAGACAAGCCACCTGTCATTTTCCACAAAAAAATTACATTTATACACTTTATAACCACAAATGCTCATCTTGCACTATCTGTGATGTGCCACAGATTACGTAATCACGTTGAAAGGTCACGCGTGACGTTGGCGGAAGTACCGACCTAATGTTTACAAAGTGATCGTGCAAAGATGAAGTCAAACGCCCTTTACAAGAAATAAATTATTATGAATATTTGAAACGATGTTGGACGATTTTGAAGTTGGAGGAGAAAATGAAAGGGAGTTTTTCGCCTTACCCTACATTTTCTGCCTACAAAGTATTGTACGTGTGACCTTTCCAACGTGATTATGTAATGCGTGAAGTCGTGAATGTGCAAGACGAGCATTTGTGGTTAAAAAGTTTTTTTTTGTTGAAAATGACCCTTATTGTACTGTATTTTAGTTATTTTTTTATTCTAAACTGTTTTAATTATTCTTATTTCTGTTGATTGTTTTAATTTCTTTATTCTAAACTGTTTTAATTATTCATATTTCTTTTGATTATTTTAAATTTCTTCTATGTAAAGCACTTTGAATTACCACTGTGTATGAAATGTGCTATATAAATAAACTTGCCTTGCCTTGCCTTGCCTTGCCTTGCCTTATTCCTCGGCTGGGATCGCGTAGAGCTCTTTGAAGCTCCATTGAAACTGCAATTTGGACCTTCAAACCGTTGGACCCCATTGAAGTCCACTATATGGAAAAAAAATCCTGCAATGTTTTCCTCAAAAACCTTAATTTATTTTCAACTGAAGAAAGTAAGACATGAATATCTTGGAGGACGTGGGGGTGATTAAAATTATCAGGAAAATTTAATTCTGAAGTGAACTAATCCTTTAACAAAAAACGGGATAAAACACATTTGCTGATACAGACACAATATTTTAGCTGGCTTCTACATGTCTTTGAGCTCTTTTATTGGGACTCGTGTTTCACAGGACTCATAACTTGAGCCGCGCTCTGCATGCAAAGCCCAGTGCTGTACCAAGTGAGCTACCGAGCAAGTTTACTACATCAGCAAAGCGTGCTATGGTAGAGCGTTTGGAGGTCATCATAACATAGTATTGTTCAAAGTAAGTGTGAAAATAAGTACTTATTTGATAATCTGCCCCGTAATGAAGGAATAATGAAAAGGAATAAAAGTTCTTGCCGTTTACTGCCTCTAGTGTTCAGCTGAAAACTGCAGTGAATTGTACAGGTACGTCTTTGGAGTTCTGCAAACATGTTGGTAGAGGCATGTTTTTCCAATGGGCCTGGGTTGAGGAAAAGACTGTTGAAAATAAACTTACCTCAATAAACAGTTTACCAACACAATGGAAATGCAAACCCAAGTTTTGGCCTCAAGCGGTACATATAATTCCATTCCATGAACTCTGACTTGTCTGACGGTGAGTAACTACAGTAACTGATACCATGGTATCATTATACTACAGGCTAAAATAACAAGTGTCCAATTGGTGAAATTTTCTCTTATATAGAAGTGCAGCAAGGCGTAGAACTAAAATTCAGTTGGCCGAAGCACTTTTGCTCACAGCCGCATTTGGGCTTCATTAGCGTGTTGGTGAGACTTGCTGTAAGTGTCACGTTCAGCATTTCCAGTATTTGCTGTCTCATTGGAGAGGAAAGCAAAACGCAGGTGTTTTTTTGACATGTAATTCAGACAGATGTTGTTAATAATGATTTTTCCCCATCATTGTGCCAAATATCGTCTGACTGCTCCACAGTCAGGTCTTTCACTGTCTGTTATACAGTAAAAAACCCTCTTTGGCTTGGTGACGGCACAGGAACAAAGTGGAAGTGGGCGTTCAGGCATGAGACAGTACTGAGTATTTCTAAGAACACAGGCCTTTGTTCCATCTACAATCCCAGAAAATGCTGTAAGCACTTTGGAATTTCGAAACGTATCTCTCTGAATTCTGCGTAGCTGATGGATTTAGAGATGAACATTACTGTTTGTTCTGTGATTTTTGCCTGCATAATATGTATTTATTTTTTATTTTTTAAAATTACTGATCCACCGTCACTGTCCCAAATTCCTCTTTTCCAAAGCTGTCAAATGTGTGGGCTTTTAGTAAAGTCCCCTTGGGTTATTTAACTCTCTCTGTCTCTTTCTGAATGCTGACCATTGTGGCCCGAGGCTGCTCTCCCATATAACTCGATGAGTGTAGATCCAGTGAGTCCCCAGGAGGAGAGCAGTAAGACAATGGGCCAGTGTTCACAGGGCCTGGCTGGGCCGGACTGAACCGTTGAGGTCCAGATTGCTTGGAGATGAGGAACTTTAAATGTCCAGCCAGTGAACGATTGGTGATTAAGTTCTTCTCATTAACTTTTCAAATGATTTTGCTGCTTTAGGTTACATGTTACACTTTAAACCAAAGAGTGCAGGCTCAACCGCTAAAGCTACACTGAATGCTAAATCTGAAAACCTGCTGATGTTAGGAAGAACCGTTTTCAGATAGGTTCCAAAATTCTTAATTAGAGAGGGGGAAAAAAGGAGTTTATTGTCCTCAACTTTTGATAGGTGCCTGAAAGTTTTCAGTTAAAACTAGAAGAGTTTCACACTAGAACTGCTGGCCACGTTCATTTTGCAGCTTGTGGAATTAAAAAAAAAATAATAATAATTTAGCAACATTATGATTTAGGGCTTAGATTAGGTCAGGATTAGGCCTTATTTCAATTAGGACATTTAAGTAGCTTTTTTATAAATGAAAAACTGTAAACAATTTACTGGTGTGTATCTTAAGAATAATCAATGGAATTGACATATGAAACAATAAACCAATCAGAAAGTGACATAAAGAACGAAGAACCAATGAAAACAAGACACATGAACAGGGGAAGCACATGATGGGGTCAGGGAAATCACATGACAAACATGGACCATGACACTGGAAAACTTCAAATTAGAAGACATGAAACAAAACCAAAAAACAGACATGACATACTAAAGCAAATCAGCAGTGCACTTTAACCATATTTAAATAAATAAAAGTTTATAAAAAGGTGCATATAAAGATGTACTTAAGTCTATAATAAAGTGTCCAAAACCATTACATTTAGTTTGTGCTTAAACATATTCTTTTAAAATATATTCTTTCTGTAATAAGTACTCTTTTTTTTTTTTTTAAGTATGCTAACATGTCACATCACAAGGGTTCTCCTTGTCCCAGGTAAAAATGAATCCCATTTTCTAGTGAGGGAATTGATGATTTGCTGGACTGAGGCAGTGTGAAGAGGAATTGACACGGCTGGTCATTCTGTGAGGGAAACGGATGAATAATTAACCAGGATCGTTGACTGGGCTGCAGAGAGTCTGTCATCAGCTCTTATCTTCTCTTACAGACTTTTACTGTCCGGGCCGTCAGTTTGAACAAAAGCGCTGTGTCAGCAAGCAGTCACAAGGGGCGACGATCCGATACCTGATCCCTTTCAGCCACAACGCAACTATCATTACTGTACAGACTAAAATAATTATTGTATAGGATGTCAATTCATAGGGGAAGGGGAGTCTTTCTTGCTCAGAATCATTAAATTGGTTTTAAAAGCTGGTGAATAGTAGCCTGTGTCTCCCCATGCTGCCTTGCGCGCAGCGCGATTTTATTCTCGCTGCTAGGCAGCCTGGATTCCATGGACCAGATTTGCACCTCAGATAGGGAACCAATCACAGAACGGGAAGGGAGCAGCAAGACGATGATGACGTCTATGCAACACACCGAAGCAGTTTGTTTATATCCAACATGGCAGCAGACACGAAGTTACCTTTCGATGCAGCCTTAGATATTGTTCTAAGTAGTTTAGAACACAAGTTTATTTAGAAAAAATAGCAACTTTTCTGTCGCTCTACACACGTCATCTGGTATAATTTAAACGATTGGCTATGATCTAAGTACAGGCGCATTTGATAGACATTCGTAGCACCCAATAAACGGCTCTGGGCATTCGTAAACCACACCTCAAATACGAGAAAATGAACATGTGGTTCCCAGACCCACATCTCAATGAGAGGTCTGACGTTAGCCAGGGGTGCGTTTCCCGAAAGCATCGTTAGCCAACTATGGTCGCAAGTTGGTCGCAATTTCCATTGAACTCTATTGGTAACGACGGAACTTGCGACCATAGTTGGCTAACGATGCTTTCGGGAAACGCACCCCAGGCTAGGTGAATAGACTAATTGACTACATTATGTAGGCAGCACTGAAATATATACACACACATATATATATATATATATATATATATATATATATAAAAAAATTTTTTAAGGTAAAAAGTAGTAATTGTATTAAATGTGGAATTGTAGTGCATATTTCTGAAAAAAAAAAAACTGTACTTGCATATAATATAATATTAATGAAATAAAAGACCACTTAAGTGTAATGATAGATAGAACAATTTAATGACCTTACATTTACATTTACATTTAGTCATTTAGCAGACGCTTTTATCCAAAGCGACTTACAACTGAGGACTAAACCAAGCGAGTCATCGTGAAGAGGCAGAAACAACGCAAGAAGTGCTCAAAATACAAAGTTCAGACATAGCTCAGAGTAGCATAAGCCAGGCAAGCGAGGATTTAAAGGAAAAGGGAAGGTTTTTTTTTATTTTTTTTTTTTTTTTTTTTTTTATGTTAAGTGCTCCCGGAAGAGATGAGTTTTCAGTTGTCTTTTGAATGCTGTCAAGGATTCTTCATTCCACCAGCATGGAACCGTGAATGAGAATGTTCTGGAGAGTGATTTTGTGCCCCGCTGTGACGGTACCACAAGCCGCCGCTCATTGACCGATCGTAGGCTTCTGGTAGGGATGTAGACTTGAAGTAGTGAGTGGAAGTAGGAGGGAGCTGAAGCAGTGGTCAATCTGTAAGCAAGCGTCAACACCTTGAACTTGATGCGAGCAGCGAGTGGTAGCCAGTGCAGAGAGATGAACAGAGGAGTGACGTGGGCCCTTTTGGGCTCGTTGAAGACAAGACGGGCTGCAGCATTCTGGATCATTTGTAGAGGTTTAGTTGCACATGATGGAAGTCCAGCCAGAAGAGCATTGCAGTAATCAAGCCTAGAAATGACCAGGGCCTGGACGAGAAGTTGTGTTGCATGCTCAGTTAGGAAAGGCCTGATCTTCCTGATGTTGTGCATAGCAAACCTGCATGACCTTAACACACTTGAGTAAATCATCATGTCATTCTTTAAAGTACACTTATTTTGATGTGCTGACAGGGATGTGTTGACAGTGACGTGTTGACACATACTAAAGTAAAGTACTTAATTAGAAATTAAAATAAGTCTATTTTACACTTTAACCATATTTCAGAGACAATAGAAGTAGTTATGAAATTACATGTACTTGAGTAAAAAAGCACTCTTAAAGGGATAGTTCACCCAAAAATAAAAAGTATCCCATAATTTGCTCAAGCTATCCTAGATAGCTCAGTATATGAGTTTTTCTTTCAGCCAAACACAAGAAGAATATCATATACACCTACACAAGATCGCTTGAGAGTGAACTAACCCTTTCATTTAATGCTAATTGCATTTAATATAAACTTAAACTTAGAATACATTTCATTGTAAATAGCGTTCAATGATGTGTCTGAAAACATATTTTTAATTATATTATTTCCATAATAAGCACTCTTTTTTTTAGTAAGTAAAGATTATACCACACTAGTTTTAAAAGAATTTCATTTTTAACTAGGCTTTTTTCTTTTATTATCTTATCAGTGCAGCTAGTGTCAGCCTGACATTTGGCTAAAAAGAGACTTCAAATAATGATGTGCATTAACGGTCCACGTTGCTTTTTTAACGTCACTCTGATGTAAAGGCAGATATGACAGATGGGTGCCCCCCCACGATCTCGGAGGTCTCTGGAGGAGGAAGGGCTAATGGCTGTGAACTGTGAGCAGGGATGGCTCTCCGCATGCCAACTCAAACAAACCACAACACACTGGCAATGAGAGGCAAGCTCCGGGGCTCGTACAGCTCCAAAAATAACCCCTGCTGACAGTTTTTTAATCTCCACATAACCCTCTCTAGGGGTTTGAGGAATTTCCAAAATTCAAGCCTCGTGCTTGCTTTTGAAAGAAACTGTGAAATCTGGGAGCGATTTGTAGATCAGCACAGAGTGATTTGGTGATTAGCACCTGTGCACTGGTCCAAAACCTCAGCAGACAAGACCTTTTCTTGATGCATAACCTTATTAAACAGTTTACAAGATGAGATGCATTCAATTCAAGATGAGTCAATTCAAAGTATATATTAAAAAAATTCCTTTAAACAATGCAGTCAAAGGAATGTCAATCTCCCATGTATTATTGTCTCATAAACTTCATCATATGATTGTCGCCTTATATACGTGTATTGTGAAACACGTTTAAAACAAGTTTACTGACACCATTTAGTGCACAGAAGTTACACTGTAAAAAGTGACAACCAGCAGTAGAGAGCTGTTCTACATGATCTAAGCCATAAAAATTGGTTTTATTGAAACAATATTCAGTGATTTTAAAGGGATAGTTCACCCAAAAATGAAAATTAGCCGGTGATTTACTCACCCTGAAGCCATCCTAGGTGTATGTGACATTCTTCCATGACATGTTCATTCAAGTGCAAATTCATCTCTCCATGATAAAAGTGTCCCAAATGGCTCCGAGGAGTTAATAAAGGGATGCATTCCTTTAAGAAAAATGTCCACATTTAAAACTTTTATTTTTTTACTATTTTATTGTATTTGAAATATATTCCCTTTTTCAATAGTACATTGCAAATATACTAACAAAAATTGTATTGTCTTTAAATATTTTAAAAGTATATTAGCATCATGCTTTAACCATTTTTTCACAATACAACTTTTAACACACTTGAAAGTAATTGTACTTTAGTATATCTTCTAAATATACTTCTATTTTTGGTATATTTTAACTGTGTGCTGGAAATTATCATTGTAACAATGCATTGAAAGTATACTTTCAAAATACATTATAGTATAGTATTTTGTACAAAGTACTAAGTTTTATTTGTCTAATAATGTACATTTGTTAGTGAAGACAAAGTATGCAATTTGTGGTATTTGGAATAAGCCAAAGGTATTAATGAGCCTATGATTTTTACTCCCAATATATCACACACCACGATAGCCTTGTGTGCCGACATGTGCTTCAGGAGACCTTAGACCTCTCTCTCACACTCTCACACACACACTTCCTGTCCAGCTACTGTCCTATCCTAATAAAAGGCGACAACGGCAAAAAAAATTTTTTTTACAAATATATATATATATATAAATACACTTATGGTATATTGCTTGTATGTTTCGAAGACTCTCGTAATGAATTTGTTATGTACTTGTAAAGTACACTTTAATATCACTAATCAAGCATGTAATAAGTCCCTACATAGGCATATACTTCAAGTATAAGTATACTTGAAGTTGGTCCAATTTAGTACACTAAATACACTTAAAGTTATGCTTTACTACAATTTAATTACAACTAAAATACACATATTTTGTCACAAAATAACACATTTCAAGTTAACTAATCATTAACACACTTGAAGTATACTGATAATTAGCTGCAAGTATAGACCTTATGCACCAGAGAAACGAGGGCGCCGCCATCTTTGGAAAAGAAATTGTCTTTGAACTTCCGTTTTTTGCGGTCGCTCTGTATATTTCTATGGCATCGCTGTCGAGTAATTAGCTGGTGAAGTGGATTTACTTATTGTAGAGTTAACGAAAGTTATCATGAGCATTGTAATGTTTATCATAAGCATTGTAAAGCAGATGTCTTAAAGGTGCTCTTGGTAACTTTTTTAACTTAATAAAACTGTCTAGAAATCATTTGGATGGTTAAACAACCTGTTCTGATGAAATTGGTGACTTCCCCCGCTCCCCCCAGCGTTCACAGGCGGAAAACCAGCCTTGCAACATTGGGACTACCGTCCCGGCAAAATGAAAATTTGAAGTCTCGTGAGAAGCGAGACGAGAGCGAGAACGAGCGAGAAACACAAACTGCTTTACGACAATTCGATATAAACACACACGCCCCCCTCAATACTAGCTAGAATTATTACAAGCGACGATGGATAATGAGCCACCGCAAAGACAGAAGAGACGTTTATCGGCGGAGGAGGTGAGAGAGGAAAAAACTTTTGGACCGGCGAGGGACAACACTAGAAACAACATTGGTCATGCGTTCACTGAGTGGCGAGAGCTTATAGTTAAAGAACATGAAGAATCCAAAACAGATGCTGGCCTTGCGTTTCTGCTAATGCAATTGTAAGTACATATTTGTTTTCTTTATTCCTTATTCTTGTTAGTGTTTATAAATGTGTTCAATCCATGACCGTCTGTGGCGAGCCAACGTGTTTGTTTTGATTACGGTAGATTGCTATATCTTTTGTGTTGGGTAAAAATCTAATTTATTACGCTAACATTTGATGTTGTAGTCAAGGAAAATTGTGCGTACATTTTTTATAGTTAGGTCAACTAACTCCTCTATGATCTACAATTGTTCAATAATAACAGGTAAAACACAGTCATTGTAACCTAGAAGTTATTTATTCTACTTTATAAAATAATGCAACTGGAACATTGTCTGCACGATTAACATTATAAACTATAATATTGACGAGCTACCTACCACACATACATTGAATTGAATTAGCATATCCATTGTAAAACAGTAGCAAATAGGCTACTATAAAGACGCTGACTTGTAAACATGGGCTACGGGATCTTTTGGGGTTTGAAAAAAATAATAATAATGTACCTGGGATGAAGACATTTCACACGCAACACTGGTAGTCTGGCCAAGACGTGAGGACGCATTCTGCAGAGTTCGGGGTATCGCTTGTCAACAAATGCACGCGTGTATGGGTGTAACCATGACAGATTTTACGACAGTAGAAGACAATACTGTTTCCCAACTGTAGGGGGACCCAGAGCAACATTTCAAAAGTTACCAAATGCTGCTTTAACAAATGTCGATCGGGAATTTTTTTATTTTGAGCCGTTCATTCATAACTACGCAAGATCGCTGTGAAAATACAGACCGGAAGTCAAAAGACAACGAACGCAGCGCTGAAAAGGGGCGGGGCTACATAAGGTCTATACTTAGCTTTTGTTTTTTCACCAGGGAATAACTACAGCTTCTGGCAGTCGACCTACGCCAAAAGAGTAACACTTGACGATGTATGACGTAGGATGTAGGAGTAGTGTAAGCTTTGACGCCTTCAAACAAACAAACAAACCAACAGGACTGGGCAACCGCGTTCATCATTACATTGTGTGTCCAGTTCAAGGGTTACTCTTTCGCCGTAAATGGATGCGTACGGCCGTCTGCCGGAAGCTAGATATTTTAGTCGATAAAGTTTTAAATATGGATATTTTTCTTACACAAACGCATCGCTTCACTTCAGAAGACCTTCATTATCCCCCGCAGAGCCGTTTCGAGCACTTTAATCATGGATGCTTGCGTTTTGATGGACTTCCAAAGACATACAGCCATTCACTGCCATTATAAAGCTTGGAAGAGCCAGGACATTTTTTAATATAACTCTGATTGTATTCATCTGAAAGGAGAATGTCATATACACCTAGGACTAATATTATTTTAAACCAGTCATTTTTTTTTTTATATTTACACTTTTACAAGTTTTTTAACAACGTAAGTCTGCAGTTTCTACAGTTTTCTTTTTGAATATCTCAATAAAAAAATGAAGTATTGTTTTGCTGTATAGGAAACATAATGATGGCCAATAATTTTTTTTAATGATCATTATTCTAGTTTAGAGATGCTGCAGTTTCTATACTTTTCTTTTGGTTCATTTTAGTAGGTCATTATATACAAAAGTATATTCGTTATCACGGTGAATTATTTGACAGTACATTCACAGTAAATTACTGGCAACTAGTTACATTACTTTCACTGTAAGTTACTGTATCATTTTTACAGTAAATAATTGTGAAATGACAGCTGTATACGTGACCTCACAGTTGTAATTCCATTGTATTACTGTGATTTAGCAGTGTGCTCCTGTAGAATTACTGTTTTTAACTGTACTGTTTACTGTTTTTTAACGAAGTTACAGTTAATGCCATCAGATTACTGTGCAGTATGCTCCTGTAGAATTTGTTTAAACTATAATACAACTCAGTAGCCAGTAATGTGCTGTTAATTTACACTTAAAAACTATTGTAAATTACTGTAGATTTTTACAATAATCGTTTTTATCTGTTAACCTATCAATAACCTATAACATTAAAAATATATGTTAAATTCAAATAAACACAAAAATATGATCGATTTTGTATTGCAGATTTATAGATATGGCCAAATCCTTTTATTATTATTCTAAAGTATTGAGAGATGCTTTTTTTTTGAGAGATGCTTTTTATCCCAAATAAAGCAATTTGGGACTCCAGTGAGGCATGAAGACTGCATCTGACCTACTAAACCCTGACTTCATTCATTCTGTCATAAATTGGCTTATTTGACCCGGAACAGAGGCTGGTAGAAGTAAAAAAGAGCATGCTTTTTGAAGAAGGCCAGTTATTTTCTTCATCATGAGACAGCAGCAGGCTCTGAAGGAGCCAGTGAAGTTACTGAAGCATGTGAGTTTGCTAATATTCCTGCGAATCCTGGAGTGCCAACAACAGCACAACACTTGAACATTAAGGGCCCTATCTTGCACCCGGCGCAAATGACTTTGTACACTGACGCATGTATCATTCCTATTTTGGACCCGCGCAAAGCGGGCTTTTCCCTCCACAGACTCACGTCGGACTTCCTGTCGGGTCGGTGCAAAAAGGAGGCGTGTTTCGGCGCAAACATTCCCTAGTGCTATTTTGCAGTTCCAGAAAACAATTCCGCCACTGACCAGAAAAAAACTAGTCTAAAGTCAGTGGCGCGTTGCACGTTGTTCATAAGGCTATTTTAAATAGCATGCTTGGCCATAATGTAGCGTATACATAATGTGTTGGCCATAAAAAAAATATATAGGCATAAATCTAGCTTATATATTTACCCAAATTGTTCAGGCTAATTGTAGTAAAAATAGAGCCCTTAGTCAGAAATTGGTGTTTGTTCACGTGTATGTAAATATAAATGGAGAAGTGCGGAGTATTGCAGTAATCTCAGAGGTATTTGTGTCTCAGAAAGGGGAAGAAGCAACTTAAAAGAGTTTCTATAGCTGCTATAAACGTAGCTATTTTTAGTAGCCTGACAGAAACTCAGCTGTTTCAAAATAGCATGCGGCAGAAACCAGCTGTTTTTTTTTCTAGTGAAGTAGTGATGTAGCAGGACAAAATGTTGCAAATGTATGAGAACGCCACATTAACTCGTCACAAACCTGGTTTAGTTAAAAGGTCAGTCATCTGGATGACAGAATAATTGCATTAGCTGCATTTTCGTCTTCTGCATTGTTTTAGCGTAAGTATATGTTTTGCTGCTCACCGTGTTTCTGCTACTGTTGTTATTAAAATAAACGCGTCGTCTTCAACTCTTAATGCGGCGCTTTATATTTTTAGCGAGGAAGATCAATGCACACGGAGCGGAAAATGGCTTATTATAGATATAGCTACGAAAGACCATTACTGTAGTCCAGTCATTTTATGAAAAAAGGTTGAACAAATTGCAACAGAAGCAAACTCAACTGATTTTGTATCCTCAATATGTCCTGAGTAAGGAAAAAAAGCCCAGAAGAATCCCATTAGGGGAAAGTTTTGAAAAAGACCCAAATATAGCCTATTCATACGCCTATTCATTATTTTTCTCACGTGAATAGGGTAAAAATTGTCATCTTTAGATATCACCATGAAAATGACTGAGTTGATTACTTACATCAAGACAAAAAAAATGTATAATTTTTTTTATTTTATTATTTGTTAATATAGACAAACGGTGCATAATCTAATTACGTATGTGCTAATTTGCATAAATACCCAAACAGATCTAAACATTGGGTATAGCCAGGTGAAAATGTCTTGTTGAATCTTGACACCTTACAGTAAAATACTTCATGTTAAGGTCTGAATGGAACCGATTCAGACTACCCATGAACATTAATACATGGAGGCAGGAAGAAGTACTTTAGAAACCAGCCTTTATTCATTTGTATTGCAGAGATGGGGTTTGGGGCTGAAACAAGACAAAAGGTAGGTCAAATAAAAAGTGGCTGGATCAAAAAATCTAATTACGTACACAATGCACCACTAGAAGATCTCATCTTCATTCTCTTCACAGGCCATCTGCATTGAGTTTGTGCAGCTCCCCGTTTAGATCTGTTTGGGTATATATGCAAATTAGTACATACGTAATTAGATTATGCACCGTTTGTCTATGTTAACAAACAATAAAAAAAAACTTGTAATACACTTTTTGTTTGTCTTGATGTAAGTAATCAACTCAGTAATTTTCATGGTGATATCTGAAGATTCAAATATTAACCCATTTTCAAGTGAGGAAAAAGAATGAATAGGCGTATGAATAGGCTATATTTGGGTCTTTTTCGAAACTTTCCCCTAATGGGATTCTTCGGGGCTTTTTTTTCCTTACTCAGGAGGACACACTGAGGATACAAAATCAGTTGAGTTTGCTTCTGTTGCAATTTGTTCAAGGTTGACCCCCATTTTGGCTTAAAATGACTGGACTAATAAACAACCCTGAGTGCTTGTGGTGTGAACGGCTCCGTTGTTTTGATGTGCTGCTCACTTTAATCTAATGGAATGGCAACGGGGTTCTGTTGCGCATGCGTGACTTTTACTGCTACTTCGGGAGAACAGCTGATTTGCTGTTGTCGTTAATACCCCAGACAGCAACATTGTGTCGGCCCAGATCTGGCCCACATCTGTTACGCGTGGAATCCACATGTGGCCGACAAAGTCCTTCCAGAAAAATGAGTTTTTTTGTGATTGTTGCGGGCAAAAATCCTTGATTATGCGGCACGTTTTCTTAAAAAATGCGATGGAATATGCGGGATATTTATGCAATTTTATGCTATGAAATTGCGGGAACTTGCAAAAATTTAGGCAACTTGCAAAAACTGCGGTTTGATGAAAAAGAAAGAAAACAAAGTGATTCCACCACTCCCTGTTCTCACTAGGCTACTACCTTAATGTAAAGAGTCATTTCTTATAACTTCCTATGAAAAGCAAGCATACTACATCACAGAAAGTGCTGGGAATATTTAAGTGTCTTGTTTTATTTCAGACCTTAATAAACACATGGCTCAAACTTACAAAACATTGATGAGTCAAACAAGTTCTGTAGCTTTACAAAAGGAATATGCTACAACTTCTGTAAAGATGAATAAATAAAATACAAAAAAATAAAATGTGTGCTTTCTGTTTTACAGAGGTAGCTATACAAAACAGACTTAAAATACAGGCTTAAAATAAGTGCTTCCAATGCACAAAGTGCAATCTCTTACTGTAACGTAAATTCACATCATGTAACTCTGCGGGAAACTGCTTTGCATGGTCTTTTGTGCTTATTTTTTATGGCAAATGAGACTGATTTGTGGGCTTCATCATGGCATCGCGGGGTTTGCAGCTTTTTGATGATGTTCACATCGCGTAATTACGTCACTCATAACGTTCCCATGGCAACAGGGGGGAACGGCTGCTCTTGTGTGAAGTAAACGCAACACAATGCGTTTTTGAAAAACTTTGGCTGATTATGCATTGAATTACGCGATCGCATAATCACGTTTTTCTGGAGGGACTGTATATTGCTGCTGGGACGTGACAGATTAGATGAGTAAACGTTATATTTTATAGTTATGTGGTATTTTATTTGTATCTGTATATAATTAATGCCAAAAGCAACAATTTTCTTTCTTTCTTAAATGACAAATTTTTCCATATGTTGTTAAATAATTAAATGATCCATTATGCTTTCCTCTTTATCGTTGCTTTTGTGATTTTTGGTTACGGCAGTTAACAGTTTCCCAGACAGCAACATGGTATCGGCCCAGACCCGGCCCACATCTGGTACACCTGGAATCCACACCGCAGTAAGATGAATTAATTAATAAACGAGTCAAAGAATGCTTGGAGAAGTAATACGCTTAGCCTACCTCTCCTTTTTATAAGTTACTTGTAACTTAGTTTACTATAGTTGTACTACAAGTAGCTTGGCAACAGTTTCAAAGCAGCTTCCCCAGGTTTCATATAGCCTTTCATTGCATTCTCCTGAAATGGACATACATTTGGGTTTCATGAAACCCTCCTAGTCCTTCACGGTTGAGGTGTCTGGTGTCTGTTTGGTACAGGCACCTTCCTCAAGCCCTTCTGCCTCGTCCAGATAACAGCGATCACCCGCCTCCTGCCTACTAACTAGCAATCCATGCCAGCACGTCCGTTGGACAGCACCAAGAGTGGCAGGTGTTTGTTTTACATTCTGATGAAAAAGCAGCTTATGCGAGCAAACATTCGGCCCCTGATAAACACAATTAAACACATTCTCTGCAAGAAGTGCTTGAACAGCTCAAAAGCACACAAACACAAGTGAGCGCAAAAGCTCATGCATGTAGGCTTAAAGTTGTCCGTCATGGCTTGCCATAATAATGGGATTTCCCTGCTGACCTAGAATCCTCTTCCTGGCGAACAGAAGCGGAGATCCCAACCAACCCGCCAGCATACACTCATCTCGGGACGTGCGCTGCCCTCCCTTTCTCCTGCAAGCATAACACACGCACATGTTCAGCATGTTGGCATGCCGATCTCATGAATAATTTGAATGATTAATTTCTACTTGGGGACAGCAAGCGATGCTTGAAGTTCTAAGAGGATCAAAGTGAATATTGATTATCCACTCCAGATTTGTTGTATCAGACTTCTCCTTAGAGTGTAATTTGCAGTTGTATCAATTGAAAGACCACAGAAAGGGCCTGAGTGATCATTAGTATAAACACTGTTTTCAAATTAATAAAAAAATTACAAGCCGAACAATTACTTGCATTAAACTGTAAACATGTAAAAGTCAACATGAAATCAAAAGCTCCCTATGTTCTTTTGGTGTTCTTCAGTCATTTTGAGAAACATTTTGGTTTCTTAGAATGTGTTACTTCATTGGAATCGTGCGAAACTTGGTAAAGACACACACACACACACACACACACACACACACACACACACTAAATCATGATTAGAAAAAGTTAAAATGGTCCTTTTAAAATTGTCAAAAATGACGTTTAAGTTGGACATTTCTTTTTCAGGTCCATGCTTAAAAAGTGAATAAATGATTTTTTTTGGCATTTAAGTAATAAAATTGGCAGCAAATTGCATGTTTTTGCACAGTTTGAGCCTCTGAAATTCTCCATATTCTCCCATATCATACTATATGAGCCATCAAAACCTGATGTATCAAATATGATACAAACACATGCAAACTTTTTCTTTTTTAACAATTTTATCTAAAGGTTCAATAAACTGTTACATTTTAAAACATATTTATATTTATATTAACACACGTTATTCCAATATTACCTAAACGTGTATCATAATATGCATTCAAAAAGGTGTAAAAGGTTACTTGGACATATCCACAGTGCAATCATTGTTGACACGTAATTCCAACTACCAAGCGAGCGTACTCCATGTACATTTATGTGGAGCTCCTTTTCCCGAAGATTCGTCACAGTTTCCCCATTCATAATGGGAGCTGAAGGAAAGAGGTCATGGAGTCACCTCGGTAACCTGTCAGCCGAAATAACGGATGCAGTTCTTTCAGGTCAAGTGTCATATAGATACAGCTACAGCTGTGAGCCAGGTGCAAGAAATGCTGTTTACACCCAATCATTTTATTGGATTAAATGACTCGTTTTAAATAGTTCATAATGACTCTTTTATATTCCAGCTGGGCCCGAATACTGTCCTTCCCTATACTGCCAATGCTGTCAGACTATAATGAGGTTACAGCACTGTTAGTTAGCAACATATGATGAGATTACACGCCTGCAGAAGCATAACTGATCTATATCACGTGTCATAGAAATGATACGATGGTTCATTTAGCACTTCATTCAACATTTATTAACTGGGAAAACAACCCGATCACACTAAATGCGTCTCTATAGCATGCAGAGTGTTTATCGTGCAATTTATACGCGAAAATGAGTTTTTACGTGCATAGGATACGCATGGGTTGGTTAGGGTAGGTTTAGTAGGTTTTAGTGTGTATTATACGTTTGGGTAGAATTAGTGGTGTTGGGTGCGTGTGTATTACACGCAATGAAGTGGGTATCAAATGCATGCGAAAACTGCATATCATATGCACGTAGAAACTCATTTTTGTGTATAAATTGCACGATAAACGTGCAATTGAATAAATTTAGCCATTTAAATAAGTATAAGTGTACTTATTTAAAGCACATCAAAAGAATAATAAAGCATAATGATTTAAAATATACTTTAAAGTAGAACTTTTCATTTGACAATATTACAAAGTGCACTTTTTAAAAGTGTACTTAACTGTGTTAAGAAACATTGCGATGAAAGTGTACTGTCTTTAAGTGCATTTAAGATTATATTATAATATTATATTATCAGCAAGTGCAGTTTTTTTATTTACTTGAAAGATTTGAAGCACACTAGAAGTGCACATTCAATACAATTAAGTGAACTTTTTCACAAGGGTTAAGATCATTTTATATAAACTTGCAAACTTTGGGTAAACCATGCATGCATAACCAACAGTTGCTCACACTATTCTGAGCACTTCGTATATTGGTTTTCCTGTTGCAGACCAGCATGCAGTTTCATTGTTGCAAGTGTGTTAAAAATGGCTGAAGTCAAGGGGGAGGGGGGGTGCTGCGTGCTGCGCTACCGTTCAGAACTTAGGAGTGATTTCATTTTATTTTTTCAGTGTGACCTTCAAACCACTTTTATCTCTCTGGGTGCTGTGTCAGCATCAGCCATGGCAAAAGCCTGAATCCCTAAAGTAGGATTCCGTCAGAGGGGGGAAATAGGGGAGAAAGAAATCTTCCTGACTTTGTTAGGAACCTCTTTGTTGGGGTTGCTAGGAGACTGGAGCTATGTGGCCGAACACTGCAGCGGGAACAGGATGGGGAGGGTGGAGAATAGATATGGGACAGGCCGAAGGACAGAAGAGTAAAAAGAGTGAAAAGATGGGGGAGGCTTAAAAGAGGAGACACCATTGAGTCAAACTCCTTATTTATTTGTTTTTGCATCTTCACACTAAGGAAAGTCCTTTTAATGGCTCTTAAATGTCTTTGCTTCCAGAGACTAGACGTGAATGCTTGAAGCCTTAGAAATGTCTGGTACGCTGAACAATCTTAAAAGTATGCTATGTACTTGCATAATCTTAATGAAATACAAGGGTGTTTAAATATATTTAAATACAGTACATAGTTCTAATCCCACTTAAGTGCACTTGAGAAAAACGTTGTTTTAATAATCTTTTGATGTGCTTTAAAGCAGTATACTTATTTTCATGTGCTGACTAACATACTAAAGCACATGAAAAGATTATAATTTCAACTGTAGTGTTATTCGATGTTACATTTAAAGTTTATTTACACTCACTGGCCACTTTGACACCAGTATTCCCTTCTAAACTGCCTTAATTCTTTGTGGCACGGATTCCACAAAGTGCTGGAATCATTCCTCAGAGATTTTGGTCCATATTGACATGATCGCATCACGCAGTCGCTATTGATTTATCAAGCGAATATCCCGTTACAACACATCCCAAATGTGCTCTGTTGGATTGAGATCTGATGACTGTGAAGGCCATTTGAGTAAAATGATGTTCAAGAAAGCAGTTTGAGAGGATTTGAGCTTTGTGACATGGTGCGTTACCCTGCTGGAAGTAGCCATCAGAGGATGGGTACGCTGTGGTCACAAAGCGATGGACATGATCAGCAACAATACTCAGGTCGGCTGTGGAGTTTAAACGATGCTCAATTGTTACTAAGTGGCCTAAAGCCAAGAAAATATCCCACCATTACAATCAGACTAGGCAATGTTTTTTCAGTCTTCTACTTTCCAATGTTGGTGAGCCTGTGCGAATTGTATTTGAGAATCAGCTCAGTTCAGGCCATTTTCCTCTGACCTCTGGCATCAAGAAGGCATTCTCACTGGATATTTTCACCTTTTCAGATCGTTCTTGGAATAATATTTAATTGAAGCTCCCGTTGATGCTATTATAGCTCTCAGTCTGATTGGATAGGAGTCTATCAGCTTGGTACATCTTGACTTGGGAATATTTTCCCACTCTTTTTTGTGTGAAATGTTCCAGATCTGCTAAACTGCGAGGGCATCTCCTGTCCTCTTCAGGTCCCCCCACAGATTGTCTATAGGCTATTCCAAAACGCTAATCTGTCTTTGGTGAAGTGATTCTTTTGTTGATTTCTTTTCTTTTTTTTTGATCATTGTCATGCTGAAAGGTGACAATTCTATTCATCATGAGCTATTCATGATCCCCACCACCTTGACTAAAGCCCTAGTTCCAGTTGAAGAAAAGCTGCCCCAAAACATGATGCTTCACCACCATGCTTCACCTTGGGTATGTTGTTATTTTTGCGCCAAACATAACTTAAACAATTCTGGACAAAAATCTTGGTCTTATCAGACCTTAACACATTTTCAACATGGTTTAGGGAGACTGGATATTTGTTTTGGCAAAGTTTAGCCAGGCTTCGAAGTTCATTTTAGTCAGAAAAGGCTTGTGTCTTGCCACCCTGCCCCATAGCCCAGACAGATGGAGAATATGGAAAAAGTAGGGAGCAACTGAACACCCTTCTATTCTGTTACAGATAGTTCCACCCGAATGCATTTCTTTTTTTCTTTTTTTCTTTTTTTCCCCTTATTTTTTTGGGAAAACCAATATTGCATTTTAAACAATAGATAAATAAACAAACACTTCAGCTTTAAGGCTGTTTTTTGTGTAAAAGTCCATGGCTGTCATGGCAACAGTTAATGAGATTTTAAACTGTTCAATGTTGTTCACCAATACAATTTGCTTTCATTTTTTCATGCACACACAAACACACCTGCTCACTACTTTTCATGCTGACACTTGCTGGTTGAATGAAAAGCAGCTTTAGCCGAGACAAAGGGTGTGTATCCAGCACATGTTCGACTGCTCTCTTGTACACCACCAACGGATCCATGTCACGAGATCCCTCCTGTTAACCTATCCAGCACATCATGTAATGTTGTCTGTGTCCTCACTTATCACCCTTTGAATACACAAAGCTGCTACATCTGTTTTATATACTGGTTTGTTTTGATTCTTTATACTAATACAAGGAGAACAATTGCTGAAATTGGCCTTTGAGCTTGACACATTCTCTTTATCATACACATTTTTCCCAGAAGTTCACTATGTTGAGACTGTTTTGTTTACTACACCTTTAAGACTAATACATGTAAATTGTCGCTGTAATGATTGGATAACTTATTTGAATGTGCAATGTGGTGCAGTTCTCAGTGACTGAATTCTGAATAGCAATTGATTTATTAATGTGCACAGATGTTTGTTAATGTTCATGGTTCTAATGTCATAAAAAGAAGATTTTTGCTAATTAGTTCTAATGGGCATTTTTCGCATTTCGATGATAATTTTGGAGTAACGAACGTTACATAGACGATCAAGTTCTTTTATTCGAAAGAGCAAGAAAATCCTGTTTTTCGTGATATGACGACTTTAATCTTCATCTTTGTTCCTTGTTTTGTCCATGCTTTTCACACATCTCATCTCACAATTCTTTAAGCGACCAATTGACTATATGTATACAAGTGAAAGTAATTAACAGGATATTGAGAGGTATAGAGAGTGTTGGGTTTACAGACTTTTTCATTGTGTGGTCTGATGTTTATTAATTTATTTTTTTGTTTCTGTGTTGATTTACTTTTTGGCCTTCAGGAAGCAGCTGTTGTACACCCTTTTTAAACTGACATAGTGCCCGCATGCAAAAATTCTAAAAATCTCCAGCCATATTGATCCAACGCATATGACAAAACTTTACTTTGAAGTGAGAAAGGGTTACTTATCGAATAGTAATGAGGTAGCAATGAATGCATACATTTTTTTTCATACTATAATTCAATTTTGGGATTTTGATTTTTTTCCCCCCCTCTGTAGCATAATATGCAGAGAAAACTACAAGTAAGGCATTCATTGGCTGATTCCCTAGAAGTGTAAACTAGCTGGTGCTCTGTTTGAACATCCCAACCAGCCTGACACAGCAAAATTGTCTTGAGCAGTGGCTTGAGTTTGGAGCAGGGTTATCTGACTGGAGGCAGTGAAGTGTTCAAGAAATCATTGAAAGTGGTTCAGAAATGACATGATTAGATTTTAAAATTAGGAAGAGAAAAACTGGCAAATCAAATATGAATATTATATGCCTGATATATACACTCACCGGCCACTTTATTAGGTACACCTGTCCAACTGCTCGTTAACACTTAATTTCTAAGCAGCCAATCACATGGCGTTAACTCAGTGCATTTAGGCATGTAGACATGGTCAAGACAATCTCCTGCAGTTCAAACCGAGCATCAGTATGGGGAAGAAAGGTGATTTGAGTGACTTTGAACGTGGCATGATTGTTGGTGCCAGAAGGGCTGGTCTGAGTTTTTCAGAAACTGCTAATCTACTGGGATTTTCACGCACAACCATCTCTAGGGTTTACAGAGAATGGTCCGAAAAAGAAAAAACATCCAGTGAGCGGCAGTTCTGTGGGCGGAAATGCCTTGTTGATGCCAGAGGTCAGAGGAGAATGGCCAGACTGGTTCGAGCTGATAGAAGGGCAACAGTGACTCAAATAACCACTCGTTACAACCAAGGTGGGCAGAAGAGCATCTCTGAACGCACAGTACGTCGAACTTTGAGGCAGATGGGCTACAGCAGCAGAAGACCACACCGGGTGCCACTCCTTTCAGCTAAGAACAGGAAACTGAGGCTACAATTTGCACAAGCTCATCGAAATTGGACAATAGAAGATTGGAAAAACGTTGCCTGGTCTGATGAGTCTCGATTTCTGCTGCGACATTCGGATGGTAGGGTCAGAATTTGGCGTCTACAACATGAAAGCATGGATCCATCCTGCCTTGTATCAACGGTTCAGGCTGGTGGTGGTGGTGTCATGGTGTGGGGAATATTTTCTTGGCACTCTTTGGGCCCCTTGGTACCAATTGAGCATCGTTGCAACGCCACAGCCTACCTGAGTATTGTTGCTGACCATGTCCATCCCTTTATGACCACAATGTACCCAACTTCTGATGGCTACTTTCAGCAGGATAATGCGCCATGTCATAAAGCTGGAATCATCTCAGACTGGTTTCTTGAACATGACAATGAGTTCGCTGTACTCAAATGGCCTCCACAGTCACCAGATCTCAATCCAATAGAGCATCTTTGGGATGTGGTGGAACGGGAGATTCGCATCATGGATGTGCAGCCGACAAATCTGCGGCAACTGTGTGATGCCATCATGTCAATATGGACCAAACTCCCTGAGGAATGCTTCCAGCACCTTGTTGAATCTATGCCACGAAGAATTGAGGCAGTTCTGAAGGCAAAAGGGGGTCCAACCCGTTACTAGCATGGGGTACCTAATAAAGTGGCCGGTGAGTGTATATACTCATGTCTACAGAAAAAAGTATAATAGATTTTTTTGTATTTGACCATAATCAAAAAAAGACATACTACAGTAATTTTTGACATATATAGCAATAGCAACTTTATTTATATAGCACAGTTAAAAACAACACAAGTTGACCAAAGTGCTTTACATTGTAACGCAGAACGAGAAAAGATCTACTCTGAAAAAGAAGCATCACATAGGCAACACGTATAGTAAAATTATCACTGATTAAAAGCTATTGAAAACAGATGTGTTTTAAGTTGTTCTTTAAAATCCTGCACAGTAGCGTCGTCTCTAATATGTTTAGGCAAACTATTCCAAAGTTTAGGCGCTAGTACAGCAAAGGCTGTTTTCTCCTTTTTGATTTCGATGTGTCCTGAGTATTTTGAGTAGCTTCTGAGTCGCTAATCTCAAACTTCGTCCAGTCTGATATTCACTTAAAAGATCTGACAGATAGGCCGGTGCGAGTCCATGCAGGGATTTGTACACCAATAACAAAAGTTTCAAATCAATCCTATAATAAACCGGAAGCCAGTGCAGGGAGATCAGGGTATGATGATCTCCCTGGAGATCATAGATGAAGGTGGAGCCTTCTGAATGCAGGGTCAGAGTGACACCCTAGGGTTGGAGGACCAGTGTGGAGCCGGAGGATTAGAGGACCAAGGTGAAGCCGGTGGGAATGAGGATAATGGAGGAGCATGAGGGGATAAGGGCCCAAGTTCAGCCAAAGGCCCAGAAGTGTTTGGGCGACAGACCAAAGAGAGACAGTGGGACAAGGTAGCCCAGTGGAACCAGAGGAAAGACAGATTACGGTGGAACCAAGGAATCAACAAGCAACGGTTGAGCTGCAGGATCGGAGGGCAGAGGAAAAATCATTGGCTCAGAGCATCAAGGTGGAGCAGAAGGGTAAGATCTGTTCCTAATTCCACAACTCCCAAGGCCATGGTGGATGAGAAGAGCCGGTAGAACAGGAGGATGAGGAGGAGCCAGGGAACTGGATGGAACAAGGGAGTTCACATGGCTGGCAGAACCAGTGGAGGAGGAAGGGCCAAGAAACTGGACGAAATTATAGAGTCTAACAAGCCGGATGGGACCAGCAGAGGAGGAAAACTTTAGGGGTGGTTTTCAGGGTAGGAACTAACTCTTTAAAGGGGTCATGAATTGAGAAATGAAAGTTTCCTTGATCTTTTGACATGTAAGAGGTCATTGTATATAGAAATGTTGTGCAAGTTTTAGAATTCAGAACTTCCTCGTTAGTAACAGCTTTTATAAAAACCAAGCTCCTAAAATGACTGGTTTGGGATTTTGTAACAGTATAAGATGTAATACTGCAACCTCCTATGCAGACAATCAGCGCCTTATTTTACATCATTGCCTCTTTAGCCGTGCCCACCAATTTGCACATGTCCTATAGTAGTAAATACGAGAGAGACGCAAACACAGGATCAATGGAATATTATAATCTATTAATGATATTATTAATTGTAGATAACAAATTACAATCCACAGTTTTGACAGTGGTTGATCCGCGGAATTTGTAATCTGGTTGTAGTTTTTGTATTTCTGTCGGTAATGTTTATCTCCTGGTCTTCTAATATTGCTAACAACTTGTGCAAAATATCCACATGAGAGATAATTAGAATTCTTGTCCCTTTGAACGGAACGGAGACACCACGTCCTGTCACCACATCTGCTGCGCCCCACTTCGGCAGCCAGGTCACTGGCTTGGCTCCTCAGCGCATGCATGCTTATTCTGCCCTATTGAGCTTTGCACTTTTCCCCATTCAAAACAATACGTGAGACGAGTACAAAGTAGATCAGAAAAGGTGTACAAAGGTATTTCGTTATTCCTCGTTTACCAATAACTGCACTACCAGGTGAGCTACAAAATAGCCACATTTTGCACTTCTGTAAAAAAAAAAATTGGATTAACTTACAAAAGTAAGTTACCTGGTTGCCTTAAAAGTTTGAGTTCATTGAAATAAAAAATTTGAGTTAATACAACAAAGGAGATTGCCTTAATAAATAGAAACTATGCTTCTAGACAAAATATTATGTTATCTGAACTACATTAATTATTTAAGTTGATTTGACAAAATATAAAAAGTTGTGATAACAAATCATCAAAATTAATTTTTACAGTGCACATGCTAAAAAAACAAACATAGGCCTACTGTATATATGATAGCAAACCCTGAAGAAACAACTATGCAATGTAGGGTAATGTTGGAGGCAGACGAACCGCCAACAAAATAAGTTGTTTAGCAGTTGTGGACATCTCTTACCAAAATAGTGTTGGTTTGAGTCTACTAGTGGGATAGGGGTGTTAGTGAGTTTGTTGCAGTGATTCATGTGTATTTGCTGACATTGCAGGGATTAAGTATCCGGTTGTAACTCACTTCCTACCCTATTATTCATTTCCTTTTCCTGTGGCATACCACCGTCCTCCTCTCTGAAGGACGTGTGCATCAGTGTCGGAAATCCACTTTCATGGACCATCGGTACTCCATCAAAATCCACTTCCTGTATGCATGTCACTACAGAAGAGAAAACACAAGATTTATTTAATTGGTATTTACATTATCTGAGAATTTCACTGACATTTTTTTTTTTTTTGCCTTGAGGCCTGCAAATAGAGGAAATGTATTCCAGCGTCCGTTTCTAGAAGGTTAACAAGTAATTTCATGCTCATTGAGTTGCTAACACTGCTGTAACTGTACTTCAGCTGCAAGCGTCAGTCAGCACAGCGGCCACACAAATCCCAGATGGCTGCAGCTTTCATCTTATCTCGCTGACTAAACTAAATGAGCAGAAATTGCAGTGCTCTGAAATGGACCCAAAAACAACAAGAGTCAATTCCACAGAGGTCTATTAGAGGATGTAGAGTGAAACTGCAGGCCTTCATTCTTTGAGCAACTGCTCATCTGTCTCCTTCATGTTTGTTTACGGTGTTATCGACAAAGGTGTTGATTTTAAAAATGCATAATTGGCCTTGTTTCAAAAAGAGATCTCCTTGTGTGTGCTAAAGCAACAAAAAACACAAAAGATAAAACTGTGTAAACTTTGTAATGTGCACACTGATGAGGCCAGTGTGTGCTGAAAGCTGTCAAGAAACATCGATATTTCATCCCAAAATCAAAAGAAAAATCCCCTTAATTCTCAATAGCCTTATGTAAAATAATGACATTACATGTAAAGATGGCCCAGATGTTTCTAGTTGACATTCCCTTTAAAGTATCAGTTATATTGCAAAGTTACTAAACAATTGCTGTTGCAACTATTGTTGTTCATCTTGTGCAGTCGTTTTTTGTTTGTTTATAGATTTAAAATAGACATTTATCCTTAACAGTGTGATCTATCACATCATTTATAAGTATGACTTAATGTGTATTTCTCTTTTGTTTATGCAAATTCCCATTTGTATGTGCAACATGTTTGGTCTTTGACAACCCTGTTATGGTCCATGTGTCAGAATGTGTTTGTTTTGTTATGAATGAATGAGCTTGAATGCATATCTGCATCTTCTTCAAATGATATCTTAATTGATTTGCACCTATAAGTGTTCCAAGTAAAATATCTCACTGGACATTTTAATGTGTGTGTGTCCAACAGTGATGTGGCTGTGTTCTGCTGAGTAGACTTTGGCTTCTGACTAGCTCTCACTGTGTGGCCCAGTACAGCTCCCTGCTGGTGAAGTGCTGTGTGTAATGGAAGCTCTGCTGTTTGGACCATCTGGAGAGATGTGTCTTCCAGGTCCTCACTGGCCTCCACTACAACGACTTTTATCAGATATACTGCTCTAGATGTGACCTTTTTTCCTCTATGAGTATCAGAAAGAATGCAAGGTGGAAAGAAAATTGGTTATTGTTTATTTATTATTATATTCTATATTATTATATGAAAAGATGTATTTAACTTGGCTGCCAAATTAAGTATTTTTTAAGCCTTAATAATTTCCACTCTAGCTCTCAATTCAAATGAGAACCCTTGGGGAAAAGAATGTGCTTAATGTTTTTTTTTTTGAATGTGCACATATAATGTACTTAAAATCTTAATGATTATGTTTATGCTTAATAAATCTGTACTTGCAGTCAGATAATATAGTATTATTGAAATAAAACAAATACAAATATATTTAAATGACTTACAAATTTCAGTAGAAATGATGTAGACTAGTTATGTTTTAGTTTATCATAAATGTTTGTCTGTGTTGTGTACAGTTTGTCGGTTGTACACTTTAACCATATTTCAAAGACAAAATAAGTATTTATGAAATGACTGTACATATAAAGGTATAAAGTAATTTGTACTAGTACACATACTATCATTTTATACAATAATACATTTGAATTTAATTGTAAATAACATGCAGTTCGATTTTGAAAATCACTTTTCCCGTTATAAGTAGTCTTTTTAAAACAATAACAATAACAAATTGTGTAGTGTTACAGCATGTAGACAGATCTCCCTCATAAACTTTGTGATTTTTAGGTTAGCTTCTAATTTCTGAATACACAACACACATATAGGCTACATGTTTAACAGAGCTAGTGTGTTGTACAAAGTGACTACTAAGTGTCTTCCGTAATGGTCTTGAGAAACAAATGACACTCCTTCACTTGGCTGAGGCTGAGTTATGTGCTCCTGGACCTCAACCAATGGCTTTGTTCATGACATCTTTCTGTTAGCATTCCAAAACACTTCCTTTTGGGTAGCATGAGAAATATTGTATGTTGGGAAGAAACTGCAGTTCACTAAGCTTCAAGATACTCATAATTTCATGTATTTAAACTACAAGCTACCCATTTGATGAAGGAGCTAGCTGCACTAGCAAAAAGCTAACCACACTGAAACTAGTCTAGCGTAGCCAGACCTTCTGCCGCTAGGCTGACAGTTTGTTTTGTTCTGCATCATGTTTAGGGGCGTGAACATGTAACGTTGATGTCCCTACGATAACAGACCGGCTTGCATCTACTAAGTTTACTGCAAAATGGTGCCTGTGAAAATCCAGCATTTAGTTGATCCTGATAAGCGCTCAATGTCACAGTTGACACACACGACTTTCCAAAAATCCTGTAGAATTCAACCAATCAGATGACGACTTAAAAAATCCCAAAGTTTTTCCCATTTTGCATTCCTTATGCATCAGACGTTGAGCCAACTGTCCGTTGGCGTCATGTCTGAGGCTAAGGTGCTGTTTACACGACACCGTTTTCAACTAAAAACATATAACTTTTTATGCGTTTTCGGCATTCATTTACACGGCAAAGCCGTTTTGGGTGCCTGAAAACGCAAACTTTTGAAAACGGGTTTCAAAGTGCAAGTTTTTGAAAACAGTCTCCGTGTGAGTCTCTGAAGACGGTGAGGTCTTGCACGTGGGTATTACGTGTTTAGTCTGCAGTGTTTCATCGCCATTTTGGCCTGGCAGCAGAATACAGCGTTTTTAAGTCGTTTTCGCATATCCGTGTGAATGGGGATAGTTTTGACAATGGTGTCGTCTGTACGAGAAAAACTCGAAGGAAAAACTTCTCAGTTTTAACCATCTCGTTGTCGTGTAAACAAGACTACACTGGAGCTAATTAATCGTGGGCAAAACAAAGAAACCAAATGATTAACTAAAATGGATTGCACCTCCAGACACTACAGGAGAGAGATTCTAGGAAAGCGAGTGTTCAGTTTTCTCAGATAAATGCATTACATCTGTGGCATGTAGCAATGCAGGATTTTTCCTAAAAAAAAAATTTTTCCTTCTTTTTTTAAAAATGCAGTCATTCATGCTGCTTAAAAATGTAGGCACTTTTGTACTGTTTTAGTTTTTAGTTTTGTACTGTTGCTGGTTTTAGTTAAAAACCTTGAGCTCATCTGTAAGTCTTTGTATGATTCATTTATCTCATTTGAGAGATTAAAAAAATGCAGGAACATCCGAAATAGTTGATGAAGGATGATGAAGGATTTGGGAGGGCCGATCCTCCCTCACATAAATGTGAGCTCCCTGCAGACAGCAGCTGGTATCCGTTCCACACCAGCAGCGATCTGTCTCCTTCCAGTGCAGGAACCTTTCGAAACAAGGCCAGATTACAAACTTTAGGGTTTTCCATTTTCTCATTTCACTGTCACTGTGGACATGTTCACTCTTCAGGTTTTGGTGGTGACAACCACATTCAAATGCATGTCATTGCTTCTTGTGTGTAAAGAATACAGGAATCACTTTTCTGTGTATGATATTTTAGTATTTGTATGCAATTAAAAAAACATTTTAATGTATTTTGAATACATTATCAGATAAAATGCTGTTCATATGTACAATGAACTTGAATACAGCTCTTCTGTGATGAACATTTCTGAATTATATTTTATTTTAAAAGTTTAGGGGAGTCGAGTGTAAAGTCAAAAATGGCTGGGTGGCACAAGTGTGCTGATATATTTCAGTAAAAAAAAGCCTCATTAAAAGAAAATAATTCAGGAAAAGAAAATCGTTGTTTGGAGTAACCTATTATTATTATTTCTTAGGGGGGAAAAGCAGTTTTGTTAAAGGGACAGTTCAGATTAAAAAAATTTATTCTGTCATTTACTCACCCTCAAGTTGTTCCAAACCTGTATTTCTTTTCTTCTGCTAAACACAAAAGAATATATTTTGAAGCATGTCGGTAACCAAACAGTTGATGGACCCCACTGACTTCCATAGTCTTTTTCCCCCCTCCAAACTGTGGAAGTCAATGGGGTCCATCAACTGTTTGGTTAACCCATTTTCTTCAAAATATCGTCTTTTGTGTTACAAGAAAAGAAATGTATACAGGTTTGGAACAACTTGAGGGTGGGCATATGATGACCAAATGAAAAATTTTGGGTGAACCATCCCTTTAAAATGTTTGAAAAACTTTTATGTGGTGCGACCAAAAGAAGCCATGTGGTGCACCAAACATATAGGAAAAAAAACTGAAAAAGGATTCATCAAGTGAACTAAGAAGTCTCTTGTGAAAATGAAATGGACCTTTTTATGACATGGCATGGTTAGTTTAGATTAAAAATGCCTCTAAAACGTAGAGGAAATTTACTGTGCAAGCAAGCAGAATGTTAACTGAAGTTTTCGGGTGCACTGAGACTCCAGCGTCAGCAGCATTCCACTGGAGCTTTTGGAAAATGCTGCATCTTTTTATTTGATTTCCTGTCTAGTTAGCTTGTATTTGTGAGTGTTTGTGCGTACATACACAACTGTATGTGTGCATTCCTTCCGGGCGCATTGTGTCGCTGGGCAGAAGGCAGGAAGCAGGGCGCTGGAGGAGACAAATTGTGGGGAATTCTGTGTTCTTGGTGGACATGTGGAGGAAAAAGCTTCTGGACGTCAATAGAAGCTGATTATTTTTAGGGCCGGTTGCTACTTAACAATTCATTCTTGGATTCCCGAGTGCTCAAATAACTGTCTGTAGATACCAAGTGGAAGATTGTTGGAAAGTAGCTTTGTCACTTACCAAAATCAGCAGTCGTTCCCAATACTAGTTCAATTAAATGATTATTGATGCCAAAAGCAAAAACGACTATGCTTTTGAATATTCCCATGAGATGTCATAACTTCACTGGTAATTGGTGTGAATTTTTTTATTAGACATTCATGCAGATTTAACAATTTTACAGTTTTGTTCATGCATTTTAAAACGTCTTGTAGTCTTGCAACCTTGTAGCTTGGTAAGCCAAACAGAGTCGTATTTCTTTCCGTGAAGAACTGGGTCAATTTGTTTCACAAGATGTAAATGTATGTCCTAAAGAATTTGTATGCTGGCGAACTTACAACTGAGTTGATTATTATTACTTATGTCATTTGTATTTGAGAGAGTTTACACACAGGGAATGAAGTTTGCCCAAAATGTGCTTTTGATTTCGACACTTTGACAGTCACATACAGTCACAGTTCAGTGATCCATTCTTTTGAGAAGAGCTGCCAAGCCAAATCCTTTAGTGGAGCTCTAGGAATTTTACACGTTTATTTATTTATTATTTTTATTGGCTTGGAACCACAAGCAAGTTGTACATTTTCAAAACTTTTAGTAATAATCTGATAATAGTAAATAAAATGTACTGTTATTTTTTCAAACATTTCAACATATTTTCAATTGTTAGTATGATACACAAAATTACAAAGTATTCTTTCCACTTCATGCAATATGTTTAATAATCTATATAAACTTTTTATTAACAGCAACTGTCTTCCATTATGTTAATACTATCAAGCCATTATGATAAGACAATGTCTTATCTAGTATGACTCACTAACAGTTAGTCAAGGGGAAACCAGTCTTACTTTTACTTATCAGATAAGGCCAATCTACGGTTTTATGTAACAGATTTTAAAAAGTTATGAACGCTCTTAAATAAAAAAAATATGTCTAACTTAAGACTAGTCTTAGTGGTTTATGCACATTTGTCTATCATTTAATCCAAGTGATCTTAATGATTAATCATTCATTTGGAACATCTATAGATTTCTATTGATAATTGATTCTATAGAACTGGTTCGCAATTTCCAAAATAGATAACCAAATATAACGAATTATTGTCAAAGTATATGCGATTTACCTCAAATGATAACTAAAAAGTGCTAGAGAGGTTGACATCTAGCTTGATTCATGTGCGTGCAAGTTTTTCTTTTGTTTGCTATTTTGTAGAAGCATTTTTCCATAGTTATGACAATCTAAAACCAAGGGGCCTGTCTTCGATTTATAAGCTGATCTGAGCAGCCAAATTCTCATTCCATGACAAACAGTATTTATTTTTAGGGTCTTTTGGGCTCATTCTGTCTCTTCTTAGCTTTCTTTCTTGGACATTTTCCCCTTGCAGTCTCTTTTTCTTATTCCCTCACAGAACTCTCACTCTCTTTGTCAGTCTTATGTCTTGAAAGACTCAGACAGTGCAAAGTTTCCAAAGTCAAGTACATGTCTCTCGGTTTCAGACTGACAATTTGTGGTTTTGTCACCCTGTCTCGTATTCTTTTAACACATCTCTTATCATATCTTTTGCAGATTTGTCCACAGCAAAGAGAAAGTTTGCAGAGTCGCTGAACGAGTTTAAATTCCAGTGCATTGGTGATGCAGAAACAGATGATGAGATATGCATTGGTAAGATCACAACATTGCTTCTTCTGAATGTTTGTTGTTAAGGTCAGTGTAATGAAGAGAAAAAAAAAGAAAACAGCTTTAACTTCAGCATGAAACCATCAGCATTATACTTCAGTTTTAAACATTGCTATGCATGTTTTTATACATAGAACAATTGTAGAAAGCATATGTGATCCATGAACTCAACCTTAAAAGCACACGCTTCATCATTGTTTCTCTAAAGAGAATCGGTTGAGTACAAATTGATCCATGGCCATCTGATTCCACTCCAGTTCTTACACAATATATTCATTGCAAGCGTTTAACTCAAATAGACAGATTTTACTGAGCGCCATCCACATGACCATTTCATTGAGCCACAATTAAATTAAGCTCAACTTTTATGTATTTGCCATAATTTCATTTGACGGTGTGGCATCAAAGACTTAAGTGTTGGAACCTGTGGGAATTTTTGTGGCTTTCTGTAAGCCCTGGCACCTTACATGGAAACTTGCTGAAATCCTGCTTGGCTGAATCTGAAGAAGGAACGAGTATGGACTTGCCTTTCTGATCTCATCTTCAATTGCAGCCTTGCAGTCCTGCAGTCTCTTACTTTCTGTTGACATTGTTCTTTATGAAGTTGAACATTAAAACCATAGGCCACAGCAGAACCCACTTTATTATATCTGGACTCTGATATCTGGAGTTTTCTAAGTAAATGCATCCAGTGCGTGTCTGAGGTTGAGAATCTTGAGAGATTTGATGAGTTAGCGGCTTTAGTTTCGATATACTAGCGCCAAGCATGAAAGGCAAGCATCAGTATTACTTCTGCACATACTGTAGATAGACATACACTACCGGTCAAAAGTTTTAGATCAGTAAGATTTTTTATGTTTTTAAATGAAGTCTCTTCTGCTCAACAAGGCTGCAATTATTTGATAAAAAATAAAAAAAAAACAGTAATATTGTGAAATATTATTACAATTTAACACAGCGGTTTTCTATGTGAATATACAGTGAAGTGTAATTTATTCCTGTGATCAAAGCTGAATTTACAGCATCATTACTCCAGTCTTCAGTGTCACATGATCCTTCAGAAATTATTATAATATGATGCTCAAGAAACATTTATGATTATTATCCATGTTGAAAACTGTTTTTTAAATTTTTATTTCAGGATTCTTTGATGAATAGAAAGTTCAAAAGAACAGAATTGATCTGAAATGGAAAGCTTTTGTAACATTAATCACTACCATTCAAAAGTTTGGGGTCAGTAAGAATTAATTTTTTATTTTTGGGGGAAAGAAATTAGAAAATACTTTTATTCATCAAGGATGAGTTAAACTGATCAAAAGTTACAGTAAAGACATTTATAATGTTAGAAAAGATTATATTTTAAATAAATGCTGTTCTTTTGACCTTTCTATTCATCATAGAATTTTGGGGGGAAAAATGGTACACGACTGTTTTCAACATTGAAAATAATAATTTATGTTTTTTTAGCATAAAATCAGCATATTAGAATGATTTCTGAAGGATCATGTGACAGTGAAGACTGGAGTAATGATGTTGAAAATTCAGCTTTCAAATGACATTTTAAAAATATATTAAAATAGAAAACAGTCATTTTAAATTGTCATAATATTTCACAATATTACTTTTTGTCATTTTTTTTTTTTATTAAATAAAGCAGCCTTGGTGAGCAAAAGAGACTTCATTTAAAAACTTTTGACCGGTAGTGTACATCTGCAGACACAAATGTCATATTATGCATCAGTTCTATATGGAGGTGTTTTACTAGTTTTATAACTATGCTTGTTGAACACAAACTTGATGTCTTGGATTCTGTGGTGAATTATAAAATGACAAATGTCTGACTTCAGTGCTTGTAGATGCAAATTAATCTCATATTTTTTCTTTCAAAGCTAAATCTCTACAGGAGTTTGCAGGAGTCTTACAGAACCTGGAAGATGAGAGGACACGAATGGTGAGCTGGTTTCTTCATCATCATCATCAGCTTCATTATCATTATGCTTATCACTAATATTTTAAAGGAATAGTTCATTCAAAAATTAAACTTACCCCCATATCGTTCCAAACCAGTTCCGTTCAATAAAGAACGTTGGACAGTATGATGATGATATATATATATATATAGAGAGAGAGAGAGAGAGAGAGAGAGAGAGAGATTCTGCTATAGCATTTAATTTATACCATGGTGCTACTGACCAAATCTGACACGAAGGAGACAAACAACTACTTTGTACCTTGCTAAATGTCACATTAGGTAGCTTTGTGAGCTTATGGATGTGATTTAGTATTTTCTCACTTGTTAGATACTGTGTAACTGGTTTACAGTTTCCAAGCAAAGTTGCAACTTGATGCAACCTGCTGATGCGCGCTTACACCGCCATACAGTATATATCCGGTATCAGTTAATGAAGGTCTTCTGAAGTGAAGCGATGTGTTTGTGTAAGAAAAATATCCAGAGCCGTGAGGAGCACTTTTATCACGGATGGATACGTTTTGATGGACTTCCAAAGACGTCATGTAAATGTTGTAAATGTTGACTGAAATGTCAGTTTTGGATGTAAGTAATGAAAGGAACTCTGCGACTTGTGTCTCTTCAGATTGAAAATGCCAATGATGTGTTGATCTTGCCGCTGGAGCGCTTTAGGAAGGAGCAGATTGCAGCTGCAAAGGTGAGAAACCCCTTTATGCTGTTATGGGATTCATAGGCTTGTTGTGTTTCTGTACTCCCGCCATCACTTAACAGTTTAGTTATCAATGCCATTGAAGAAGTACCCTGTTCAAAGGCAAATTTCTCACTTATGATTAATGTTACAGAGTCAACACGTGGAGATTCCATGTGGGCCGAGCAAATACAGATCAAAGTGTTTCTAAGAAACTGCCTTAAGGTTTTAAACAGCACTGCCATCTGTTGGCTATGTTGTGTAAGCACTTATTATAGTGTTCATGATGAAAATAAACTTAATTTGATACATATAACAGGTTGTGCATTTCTCTTAAAAAAAAAAAAAAAGCCAAACTGTGTTGAAAGTACTTTTATCAGAATACAAATGGAATACATTTAGGGCATAGTATAAATAGGCAAATTGGAACGCAGCTATGGTTCTTTTTGTCACTGTTTTGCCTGTGTTTCTAATCTAGTTCATCATTAGTTGTCATGGTTTCTGATTAGTTACACACCTGTTTCTTGTTCTGTTTATCATTCCCTCAGTGTATTTAAGCCTTCAGTTTTCTCCGTTTTGTGTTCTGCTTTAATGGTTTATGTGTAGTGTTTTACGCTCTTTGTGTTTATTAATGACTATTTCATCGTTCATTCTGTCACACGTATCATTCTCTTGTGGATTTACTACATGCTCATCAGTGACAAAAGCATGAGTATTAAAACATAATTATTTAAAATGTACTTTAAGTAAACCTTTTCATTTTATACTATTAGAGAGTGCACTTTAAAAAAAAATTTAGTCATGAAATTACTCTCTTTAAGCACTCTTTAGTGGTATTTTATGTCATTAATTTTGTATAAAACTATACTTTAAATATTTGAAGCACACTACGCGCACTTCTTTTTCACAGGCGTTGGAGAACCATTTAGGTGATCTGTCTAATCACAGTCAGGAGACAAGCGAAACCGCCTGAGAACTTCAGCACCCCAAACGCGCTACTTGATATAGTTTAATTAAAGTGAATGCATGCGCTTCAAACAGAAACGACTTAACTGCTTTCAAAATGTAAAACATATTCAATTTAAAATGAATATACATGTACACACACAGTTCATACATGCAAGTCTCCTCATATAGTCTAACTTTATAGCTGTTGTTTGTTTGAGTTCAGGGTTTCCGCGGGGTTGTAAAAGGTAGTAAAAGGTAGTAAATTAAATTATGCCAAATTAAGGCCAGTAAAAAGTTGTAAAAAGTAGTAAACGTCATCTGACGAGGTAGTAAATTTTCGAAGCCCCATCTAACTGGGTCTATATGGTTTTCAATTAGTATTGAAAATATACGAGATTCCATTTTTTTCCCTAAAAAATAAGGCTGTCTATGAAGTAAATATGTCTTACTAGTGGAATATTAAACGCAATATAGTAACACAACTTAGCTGTGGTGCGCGATCACTGGAAACGTGCAATGGATTGAGCGCGCAGCGGCACAGATGCGCGAGCTGGTCGAGCACATCCCTTCAAACAGACATCAGTGGAAAGTTTATAGTTCAATCGGATGTCAATGGCAAAGAAAATTAAAACGGGTCATCATCTAGCTTATTATTATCGTTAACTGACGAGAGAGAGAGCGCGGGCGCACTTCTGTTGAATATTCTTGATCATTCACTCAGCACGTGTTATTTGGATTAAAACTAAATCGTATATGTAAGTAAAGTAAAACATGACCTGTTACCTGATTTATGTATAACGAGTGGTTCCCTACATTATTACTGGACGTGTGCATATCAAGAAGTTCCATGAACGCAAACATCCAAAGCGCGTGCCCCGCAAACCAGCGCCTCAGCGCGCGAATACTAAATTAAATTGTCTTTCACGTCACAAAATTATGTAAAAACGCCCGTCTTGACGACTATCCTAGTAAACAAAAGTCAGTTATATCTCAAGTGAACGTAGCCATGTTCGTGCCTTCTGTCTTAAAGGGGCAGCAATTTAATAAACCTGGTACTGTGTTTTAATGTTAATCAAACAAAGGACAAATAAATTACTCACTGCTCTTGACTAAATAGTCTACCCTTTTCAACTTTACAAAAATATCCATCTATTTTATTTAGCTATACACTAATGAATATGCAAATTTTTCACATTTGATTACTTTTATTCAAATGTATTTACCAATCTACCCGAAAAACTCTAAAAACAGTTTATTTCATTTGTAGCTTTTCTTTGATCTATTGTATTTATTTGTCCTATTTGTAATTCGATTATTTGTTATTATTCACCTTATTAGGGCTAAGGGCTAACGTTATGGTTAGGATAACTCAAGGGCTAGGGTTCAGATAAGGACAACTGAAACTCAACTCGACACTAATATTGTCATTGTCAATTATGTTTTTTTTTTGTAATGATCACAATTAAACATTAGTGTACCTAATATGTAGGATGTGTGTGACAGTGTCACACCATACCTTATAGTAAGTAGTAAGTGGTGCTTTGCATACCTCTCCCACACCCCCCAAAAAAGGGCTGCTGCTTGATGTCGTGTTGGTAGTAAAAAATATTGTGGAGGTAGTAAAAAAGGTAGTAAAAGGTAGTAAATTCATCTCTATGATTCCTGCATATACCCTGGAGTTGACTCAAGAGTTTGCATTTTTATCCCATAGGAGGCCAAAAAGAAATATGATAAAGAGACAGAGAAGTATTGTACAGTGTTGGAGAAACATCTCAGCCTGTCTGCCAAGAAGAAGGAAGCACACCTTCATGAAGTATGTGCTTCTCACAATGCCAATCTATGTATACTGAAATGACCTTTTTGCATGCTGTCAAGGGACTGGAAGCCACAAATCCCCAATTGGATTTCATGTGGATTTGTCCAGTTGTGTATTCCGTCTGATTTTCTAAACGCATTTCCCCACAGGCGGATAACCAGGTGGACCACGTGAGGCAGCACTTCTATGAGGTCTCACTGGAATATGTCTTCAAAGTGCAGGAAGTTCAGGAAAGGAAAATGTTTGATTTTGTGGAGCCGGTAAAACCTCATCTCATTTTATTGCAGTGGTTCTTCAAAAATACAATAGCACTGCCAAAAACATGGTATCCCATCCCTGCAAACATTTGGACATGTCATGGTTGAAAAATCGTTCCAAAATGAAAGTTGAACGGACGTCTTTGACGTTATCTGTTCTGTGTTACATATTTTGACCGATTTATGCCATCCTACCACGACAATTTTTGGCCAGGGAGACGACGTTGCAGTCGGACCAATGTTTGCTGGGATGGTACTGTCTGGTACTTTTTTGTTAGTAAAGCTCTTATAATTTTAACTGAAATTAAATTTGCTAAATATAATTGCAATTATACATATAATATTTAAATTATATTCACGACAGCTGCTTTCCTCTTTGTTGTTGTGTGTAGTTGCTGGCTTTTCTACAGGGTCTATTTACATATTATCATCATGGGTACGAACTGGCCAAAGACTTCAGCCATTTCAAGACAGACCTCACTATCAGCATTCAAAATGTGAGTCCATTTCTTACAACAGACCCTCACAGATGTTGATATAACACATAAAAAAAGCAGAATTAGTCCAGTTTATAGCCTTAGTGCATTATGTCGTTCCAAACCCTAAGATTTTTTTTCATCCTCGGAACACAAATGAAGATATTTTTAATCTGAGAGATTTCCGTCCCTCCATTGACAGCTACGCAACTACCACTTTGACGCTTCAAAAAGTTCATAAAGAGATCGTAAAACTAATCCATGTGAATTGAGCGGTTTAGTCCAAATTTTCAACATTTGAACAGATTGAATTTAGGCTTTTATTCACATATAAACATTGATCAACACACATCAGTTGTGGTAAATGGAAGCAAGTTAGAGCTTCTGCAAGAACCAATGAGGTTCATTCTCGTGTTACGCATCACGTTTGAGCTTCTGCAAGAACCAATGAGGTTCATTCTCGTGTTACGCATCACGTTTGAGCTTCTGCAAGAACCAATGAGATTCATTCTCGTATTACGCATCACGTTTGAGCTTCCTCAAGAACCAATTAGGTTCATTCTCGTGTTACGCATCACGTTTGAGCTTCTGCAAGAACCAATGAGGTTCATTCTCGTGTTACGCATCACGTTTGAGCTTCTGCAAGAACCAATGAGGTTCATTCTCGTGTTACGCATCACGTTTGAGCTTCTGCAAGAACCAATGAGGTTCATTCTCGTGTTACGCATCACGTTTGAGCTTCCTCAAGAACCAATGAGGTTCATTCTCGTGTTACGCATCACGTTCAAGCTTCTGCAAGAACCAATGAGGTTAATTCTCGTATTACGCATCACGTTCAAGCTTCTGCAAGAGGTTTGTTCTCGTGCGTTAAGCACGTTCGTTTGAGCTTCTGTTTATGTTCGCTGATCAATGTTTCGTGTCGTGTCTCTTCAGAAAATTTAGACTAAAGCACTCAATTCATATGGATTAGTTTTACGATCTCCTTAACTTTTTGGAGTATCAAAGTGTTAGTTGCGTAGATGTCAATGGATGGACAGAAAGCTCTCAGATCTTCATTTGTGTTCCGAAGATGAACTAAAGTCTTACGGGTTTGGAGCGACATGAGGGTGAATAATTAATGATGGAATTTTCATTTTTGGGTGAACCATCCCTTTAATAATTTGCAAATGAGAATCATCACCATGTCATGTTCTGTTAAGTCCATTGGGGTGAGTGTATGTTCACTGGACAGGATATCAACATGACCCCTGATGGGAGCAGTCAATGTCCTTTTGCCAAAATATAAATTACAACTATGATAAAACTGTCCACTTCACAATGAGCCTGGTCAGATACGTCTTATATTTAAGCAATAGAGTAGTTTAATGTAAGAATTTAGGATTTTTAATGTAAGAACAAGCGTTCTCGAATCTTCATACAGTATCTGTTGAAGCATTCACCTTTTTAAATTGTCTTTGTGGTCTTTCAGACTCGGAACCGGTTTGAAAGTACACGTTCAGAGGTGGAATGTTTGATGAAGAAGATGAAGGAAAACCCACACGAACACAAGAGCATCAGTCCACACACAATGCAGGGATATCTGTTTGTGCAGGAGAAACGTAAGTGTGGAGCTTCTCTCTTATTTCTAAGACACAACTGATCACACTGACTTGTGGCCTCTGTAGAAGTTAGTGTGATTTTATTTTTAATTGTTTCATTTTCAATTACTAATCAACTACACTACCCATAATACTAAATGGCGACCCATCATTCAGAGACGTTTGCGTGGACAGAAATTGTGGCAAAACAGCTCTACCATGAAGCATTGCGAATTATGTCATTGAACATCATTAATCTCCCTGCATTCTCAAAACTACTTGTACATTTGTGTATATGTAGTATCTAAAATGTATTGTATTTATCAAAGACTCTAATTCAGTTGTTTTATATTGCAGGCAACTGTTGTTATTTTATATGTTTCACTATTCACAGAGCTTTGTTGGAACCCAGGCTCATGAAAAATATGTGCCTGTGTCGTTTTTGCAAAAAGATTACATTGTTTTTTGCATGGTTCGTGGTAGTTTCAAGTCAAGTCAAGTATATTTATATAGCGCTTTTCACAATATAGATTGCATCAAAGCAGCTTCACAGTATCAATCAAAACAACATAATGTTCGTTTCTTAGTGGAAATACATCCACGTTTGGTAGAGCTAATCAATGGTATTAATGATTGGTTCATTCATTTGAAAATCCCCAACTGTGCAAGCCAAAGGCAACAATAAACAATTTCAAAGTGAAATGTTCTGAAACAAATAATTATGACTGTGCCAACATTTTATTAGACTGATTTATGCACTTATTGTGCCAGTTTAATTGAAATGTGCAATGCTTTGAAGATATGCTTTGGCGTGTTTGAAGATAATGTAATAAAGTGCTTTGGGAAGTTTGCTTGTGTCTGTCTAAACGTGAAATGGAACACACCCCATTTATATTCTATTATAGGAGTGGTTTTAATTCCTGATCCTGGGGACCCTCTGCTCTGGATATTTAACCAGTGTCCGAAAGCTTAAAATGCAGTTGGTGGTCAATTTGTGTGTAAATGTATGTTTTTGATCAATCCACTTTTGATGTCATTTCTAGTGAGAAATTTCTAAATTTTGTAGTACATATTCTATATTAAAAATTGTAGTAAATATTCAAGTTGATTTGCTCTATTTAGAATCTCCATAGAGTTCCTATAGGCCCCTCTAGTGGCTATTATCACAAAATGCAGATTAATGTAATTTTTTTTCCACAAAAGGTCAGCGGAGATACACAATGACTGAATGCGAGTTCTATTATGATGTTTTCATTAGAATTGGACTGGAATGATGTCTTTACTTTTTTTGTGAAATAATGTAAAATGCATATTTTCAATTAAAATAATAAAATTCAAGGATTTTGAGCTAAATAAAATAAAAATCACACACATACATATCTAATAGTAATATTTGATCAAAATAGACTGATATTAAAGATATCTGGACAGAAAAAAAAAAAGTAGTGTAAAAAGTCTCCGGGTCATTTCGGCCCCCGAGGAGATGTTTTGTTACACTCCGGGGAGGAGAGCTTTGTGATCCACCGTACTGTATCTTGTGGTCTAACTGTCTTTTTCTCATGTGGCTCCCTGCGTTGTACCAAATCAGGTTCCTTTGTGTCCACATGGGTGAAGTACTACTGCTCCTATCACCGAGAGCCCAAACGCATGACCTTGATGCTGTTCGATCAGAAGTCTGGGGGCAAAATTGTAAGTTGCACTCTCTCTCTCTCACACACACACACACACACAAACTCTCTCGCACCCTTTCACTCAGCAGCATGTGTAACCTTTGGAATGGAGAGTGGCTTCTGGCACAGGCCACGTGCCTGTTCCCCATGCTGGCGCTGACACGACTCTTATCCTGCACAGAAAGCTGTGTATCGCATGGTTGAGCTGGCACTAGTGTCTGCACCCGGCTCTGTGCCCATCTCACTCTCCACAGCCACACACACACACACACACACACACACACACACACACACACACACACACACACACACACACACACACAGGGTCAATAAGCACGAATCTCACACCAGGGACTGTATGCGGCCTGATTACATTCTGACCACTTACAACCAAACTAAACACACAAGCCTGCCAACCGCAAGAGATAAACGAACAGAAACGTGTTTTATTATGATTATAAATTCAATTCAGAATCAAATTGTTTCTTGGTTTGCATGGTTTATGTTATTGCTGACATATTTACTTAGAAATGCGCAAAAGTCTTCTACATTCAATTGAAAGGTTTTCGCCGGTTGCAACGAAAACCCCTTCAACTGAATATAGGCAAATTGCAGAATTAAAAAAATGTCTTTCGATTCTTGAGTTGGAATTTGAATTGCTGTCACCCACTGGAGTTTCAAGTGGAATGGCAGGAAGAGCAATTTACCGAATTGCAATTTTAAACAACAAAGAGTCCAACACGAATAGCTGCACGATTAATCGTTAAAACATAACGAACTCGATTCGATCACCCACGCGAGTTTGTAGATTGGATATAAACACTGATGTCTACAGTAGAGATCGAAATAGAGAGACTCGCCTTCTGAAAATATCTTGACTGTTAAAAAATTTATTTGTCATTGAATCATTCATTCAAAAATGATGATTCATCCAGTAATGAAACAAGTGAAGTATTACTTACTTTCTCGTTCATCGTGTTAATAAAACAATTGGTAAGAGAGCATTCATGTTTAAAGCCCTGTTAGACTGGAATAATTTGAGTGTAGATATTAGATCCATTACTTCACTTCGGTTGTTTAAACAATCTTTATTATTTTATTTTAAAGTAGATTGCACATGCTATCATTTAAACTGTTGTTGTAGTTATGTGTACTGTTTCTTTTACATATATATATATATATATTTTTTTTTTTTTTTATGTTTTGTTGTTTGTCTGTTTTTTTATGTATTGTTAATTGTAACTTTGTTATGTTTTTCAAATATAGCTAACTAAAATATCATGCCAAATATGTTGAAGATGAGCAGACAGGCAGTCAACTGGTTTCGCAGATGTGAAACATTAGGTTTAAATAACTAGAAAAAATTACTGGAATATATATATATATATATAGGAATATTTAATGTACATTAATTACAAATTCGATCTTTTAATTTTATTTTGAATTAGTGTTTGTGTGAAGCGGCTACACAAGCTTCTGTAATGTGAACTGAATTTGAGCTGTATTGAACTGAGACCGCAAACATGATTTGTTCTGTGGCTGCTTACTGGTCCAAGTCAAGTATTTTCGTAATAAAAATTGTAAGTGTTATCAATTTCACTAGTGATAGCACACTGCAGCTCAACAAGGCACACAATATGATAATTCATGTTTGCAGCACAAATGGTGTGGTTGAATTAAGGACCAAAATTAAATACTTCTGGTTAAGGGTTCAAATACTAATGCTTCCCATAGGATTATTAAATAACCTAGAATATTCCTTAACACATGACTTTATCCCTAATTGTGCACTTAAAGTCTTACACACTTATTGTAGACTAGACTGCAGAGTGTCCCATTTGTCATTTTTTGTTTCAGATGAGTGCTAACATGAGCTCAGTTTGTTTAGTCTGCAATCGTTACGCTAGTTTTACCTTATCACCTTTTCTGGTATGACAAGAGAAAGAAAACTAGAGAGAAGTAACTCAGTAGAGTGGATTGATAGAAACAATTAGTCTGTAAGTGGAGAGGTCACTGAAAAAAGAGAACGGCAGCGCTCTGGTAATGAACTCCAGTGGCATGTGTGTAATGTGTTGTTAGTCGGTAAAGGAGTTGTGAAGTGTTGAAATAAAAATAGCTCACCGCATTTGAACACCCATTCCTTGGCCAGACTTTGCAAGAAGATATGGAGTAACCTGACACTTTATCACACATTTATATAATCATTTATGCAATGACAGTGTAGTCTGTAAATATAGAACATCTGGTCACATTTTCCTTTCAGCTGTCCAGGCTCACGTAAAATTCAGTCAAATAGTGAGAATTTGGTGCCTATTTTCAACCTTATGTTTCTCTTTCAGGGAGATGAGGAAAGCTTTACGCTCAAATCTTGCACCAGAAGGAAAACAGACTCCATTGAGAAGAGGTTCTGCTTTGACATTGAAGCCGTGGACCGGTGAGTTGACGGCCCGCATACCCGCCACCAGATGGTGCTTTAGTCCACACAACATCCAGCGGGAGTCACACTTCCTGGCTGCTACTCAAGAAAGGGGGTGGAGATTTTAACTAGGTCTGCCAGGCATAAAAAGAGTACACTGCAGATAGCTTCAACCTGTCATAACTGGTGCAGTAACTAGGAATGGAGAGGTAAAGTGGCCATCTCATGGGTTGAGGGTAGGAGAAAGCAGGCGATTACTTTATACTTCAGGCAAAAATGTCCTCAGCCCTCCTCAGAATGGTGATGCAATGTTGGACTGTTAGGTAGTAGCCTGCACCACGCTTTGCACACTGCAAAAATATATATATTTTTTGACATTTTAGTCTTGTTTCCCAGCTAAATTGTGTCAGATAATAAGAAAATATATCTTGAATTAAATCAGTTTTTCTTTCCCCACTAAAATTCAAGTATATACCTTATTATATTTGCATTTAAAGGCACAGTATGTGATATTGACAGCTAGCGGTTGAAATGGGTAATGCAGTTCAAAATTCAAAATATTTGAGAGAAATTTGAGATTTGATTCCCCCGCCTCCTCCTCAGACTCGACGCTCACGCAACAGGAACAAGCGCAATTTACAATGGAAACGACGAGCCTTACAACACTGTATATTTATCTGCATTTTAATGTGTTTTAATATGCCTCTGGTCATTGAGCAGTAATACTTTACAATAAGGTTTCATTACTCAACATTAGTTAACATTAACTAAGAATGGATGCACTTCTACAGCATATAAAAATCTTGGTTAATGCTAATTTAAACATTTACTAATACATTATTAAAATAAAAATAAAAATATATTTGTTAACATTAGTTAATACTCTGAGCTAATGCTCAACTAACATGAACAAACAATGATTATTAACTAACATTAAGAAAGATTATTAAATACTGCACCGGCAGTTCTGAAATGAAAACTGGGTCCAACCCTAGCAAGGTGTACCTAATAAAGTGGCCAGTGAGTGTCTGAATTCACTAGTTTTTCTTACTGTGGCCTTTAGTAAGCAAAGAATTTCACACACAGTCTGCACATGAATGTGCATATTACAGTAATGCCTTTTCCGTTTGTTATCTAATGATTCAGCACAGTGTCAGTGTGTCATGATTAACATGATTTCCAGTTTCCCATCTTCTCTTTCCACACTGACTGACAGATGGTGTAAAAAGAAAATCGTATTACTATAGCAACCGATGTAGCTATCACGGATATTGACAACATTATTTGGACAAACAGATCAGATTTCAGGATTTGCAAAATAAGAGTATGGAGATGTTTTTTTGCCAAGCGGGGTTTTTCTCTAATTCAGCATACAACGGTCCTGTAGCCCCTGCTCATCAATACCTGTTATAGAATACATCTCGGTTACGTATGTAACCCTTGTTCCCTGAAAGAGGGAACGGAGACATTACACCAGAATGACTGATGAATTGGGATCTCGTCTGAGAGACAATGGACTTTGGCATGCGAGATTTTCATCGCAAGCTCCGCCCTGCAGTGCAGGTATAAATACGGAAGCGTGTGCCCTCGCATTTCAGGTGTTTGCTGAAGAGCCGCGGTGGTACAGTAACTGTGGCGACGGGACGCAACCTGTCCATTCCCTCCTTCAGGGAACAAGGGTTACATACATAACCGAGACGTTCCCTTTCAGTCACATCTTGGGACTCAGCCGTGAAGCCAGTGCTGAGGCGGCCTCATATGAAGATGCCATATGCCCCAGGAGCCTCTGAAAAAGTTTCAGTGGGGCCACTGTCATGCTCTTGAGTGAATTCAAGCAGTTCAACACCGACCGAGCATGTTCCTCTGTGAAGTGCGCTGTGTGGTTGACAGAGTCCAACTCCATAACGAGAAAAGATATATCCTCTGCACGGGGGAGAGTTTGCTCTTCTCCCAGTTGACCCGAAGTCCCAACTGGCTGAGGTGACTGAGCACCAGGTGCCTGTGTTCACACAACTGCTCTTGTGACTGGGCCAGTATGAGCCAGTCGTCGAGGAAGTTGTGGACGCAAAAGCCAGGCTCTCTCATGGGAACAAGGGCCGCCTCCACGACCTTTGTGAAGACGTGAGGTGACAGCGACATCCCGAAGGGGAGGACTTTGTACTGATATGCCCGACCATTGAACGCAAAGCAAAGGAGAATCAAGATATGAAAGTCCTTCAGGTCGACCACTGGAAACCAATCTTGGGGACGGATGCATTCGAAAATGCATTGCTGCATTAACATTTTGAATGGGACTTTGTGAAGGGCCCAATTCAAAACAGACTGAGAGGCAGCTCACGATGGCCTGGTAGCACTTCGGAGCAGGGTTTTGATTGCCCGAAAAGGCCACCTTGTGAGATGGGAGCATCGAGAAAGTGCACTTTGTTGACATCTTGCACGCCTACAAGGTTTAGCCAGGGAACACTTCTAGACCACCAAGGCAGACATCGTCCGGCCGAGGGCCTGTGCTGCGACTTTATCACAGTCAGTCATCATGTGCAGTTCCTGCATCAACCGGCGAGCCGGTTAATGCTGGCACATGAGACGGTGAGGAGTTGGAGGTCCACTGCGATTTTGCCCGGCGGATAAACTCTCGCTGAGATCCTCTATCTCCCAAAGTGTCAAGCAGTGGCTGGTCAACAGCAGAGGGGACCGGAGAAAGAAGAGTCGCGGTCATGTGAAAACATGAACCACCCATAAACGCCGTATCAGCATGCTTGTGGCAAGGCATGTGAGACAGCGACTGTGGCCGTCAGATAAAGACAGGAACCACTGGATCCAGAAATCCACCTGCATTCCACGGGTGGAATAACATCTTTAAAAAGACGCTGTGTCACACCCGTGTTTGCTCTTTTAGGGACATAAGTTCTTTTAGTGCTGAAGCGCACATGGGGAAACGGCCGCAGAACAGCTTGCAGGAATCAGTGCAGTGTGCAAGGAAAGCTCTTTAGGGGTGCCTGCAGAGACAGCAGGAAATGCTCTTGAAGATCGCGACCACCACTGTAGCGCTTTCACGGCATCACTGGTAAGCCGAGCTTCTTCCTGACTCGTAGTAAATCACTCGAACAAATGATTGCATCCCAACAACACAAGTGCTCGGCTCCGAAGTGAAAAGCTGAAATGCGAGCACACCCTCTTCCGTATTTATGTGTTTCCGTATTTACAGCTTGCGAATCAAATATCGTATGGCAATGTGCATTGGCTCATTTAGTTTACACTCGATGGTGATGGCTCTCAGGCGAGATCCCAATTCGTCAGTTGGTCTGACGTAATGTTGAACAAGACTGACTGAAAGGGAACCACAGACTTTCATATGTGCTGGTTACTCTCTGACCTTTATTTCTGAAGAAATATGGCTGTACCTAGCATATAAGTAAAAGCCATTGAACTGTGCCGTGTGTTGGAAAACCTCTTAATATTTCAGTATGGCAGCTCTATCAGTAAATCAGTAACACAACTGAAGGTTAGGCCATGTCGGGTCAGGCAGAGTGATGGTAATAGAACTGGGCTTTTTAAATGAGTTTGTGGACAGAAGCCACTGATTGATTTACAATGTGTTAGCACACTGGTGGTGTGGAAAACAATGACATTTTGTGTATGTGATGTTAATTTTAAGCCGACATATGGGAAGGTGTTTGGATAGTGTTTTTGTGAAAAAAAACAGGAGGATGTAAAATTGCAATGTGATTTGTATAAAATATATTTGTGAATAGGTAATGGGTATTTCTTCAACTATGAATGCTTTTGTCCTTTAGCATATGTTTAAAAAGTTTATTACAGAAATAATATACTTTAAAAGAATATACTTGTGCCTTTTTGACCCACTTACTATATATAGTAGGACTTAAGTACATATTTATAGGCAATTTAATACTTAATTGTGTTTGAAATATGGATAGTGTACTGTCAAATGTACTGACAAGCATTTAAAACTTGCACACTCACCTAAAGGATTATTAGGAACACCTGTTCAATTTCTCATTAATGCAATTATCTAATCAACCAATCACATGGCAGTGCTTCAATGCATTTAGGGGTTTGGTCCTGGTCAAGACAATCTCCTGAACTCCAAACTGAATGTCAGAATGGGAAAGGTGATTTAAGCAATTTTGAGCGTGGGATGGTTGTTGGTGCCAGACGGGCCGGTCTGAGTATTTCACAATCTGCTCAGTTACTGGGATTTTCACGCGCAGCCATTTCTAGGGTTTACAAAGAATGGGGTGAAAAGGGAAAAACATCCAGTATGCGGCAGTCCTGTGGGCGAAAATGCCTTGTTGATGCTAGAGGTCAGAGGAGAATTGGCTGACTGATTCAAGCTGATAGAAGAGCAACTTTGACTGAAATAACCCCTCGTTACAACCGAGGTATGCAGCAAAGCATTTGTGAAGCCACAACACGCACAACCTTGAGGCGGATGGGCTACAACAGCAGAAGACCCCACCGGGTACCACTCATCTCCACTACAAATAGGAAAAAGAGGCTACAATTTGCAAGAGCTCACCAAAATTGGACAGTTGAGGACTGGAAAAATGTTGCCTGGTCTGATGAGTCTCGATTTCTGTTGAGACATTCAGATGGTAGAGTCAGAATTTGGCGTAAACAGAATGAGAACATGGATCCATCATGCCTTGTTACCACTGTGCAGGCTGCTGGTGGTGGTGTAATTGTGTGGGGGATATTTTCTTGGCACACTTTAGGCCCCTTAGTGCCAATTGGGCATCGTTTAAATGCCACGGCCTACCTGAGCATTGTTTCTGACCATGTCCATCCCTTTAAGGCCACCATGTACCCATCCTCTGATGGCTACTTCCAGCAGGATAATGCACCATGTCACAAAGCTCGAATCATTTCAAATTGGTTTCTTGAACATGACAATGAGTTCACTGTACTAAAATGGCCCCCACAGTCACCAGATCTCAACCCAACAGACCATCTTTGGGATGTGATGGAACGGGAGCTTCGTGCCATGGATGTGCATCCCACAAATCTCCATCAACTGCAAGATGCTATCCATGGACAGTAAACCATACCTCATTGTGTAATAACTGTGGCTGGACTTTGCATTGTTGCATTAACTACATCTGTATCCAACTCTGACCATACTCTCTGTTCTGGATGTCTTTTAAATTGTTTTGTTAAGCCTCTTGCTGCTATCAAGAGTGAATGTCACAGGTTCTGTGTCTTAACTATATACTTTTGATGTGCCATGTTTACACAGGGGGTATTTATTATTTATTTGTTAGTGCACCTTAATACACCATGTACGGTTGTTGTATGCTCCGAACACAATTTCGTTGCTGTTCTCTGAATGACAATGACAATAAACGTGAAATGAAATGAAATATCAATATGGGCCAACATTTCTATAGAATGGTTTCAGCACCTTGTTGAATCAATGCCACGTAGAATTAAGGCAGTTCTGAAGGCGAAAGGGGGTCAAACACAGTATTAGTATGGTGTTCCTAATAATCCTTTAGGTGAGTGTATGTCATGTATTTAAATATATATATTTGTAATTTCAAAAATTTTAATGATGCAGTTGTAATTTACTACATTAAAATATATTTACTTAAAAGGTGCAGTAAGTGATTTCTGAGAAATGCTGTTGAAAATTTAAATCAACATTTAAACAAATAATTTTGCCAGTGTTTGCTAGATGTCTGTTCTGTGTGTGTGCTCAAAAAATATTGTGTTTGTACTGTGTACATAGTCCTGTCTATGTAAAAAAACTATTGACGGATCACCAAAACACTCTCGCAAGCAACACAGAGGTTGCTTTGTATCTGTTGCATAATACGTGATTAACATTGGTTTTTGCTATGTTTCACAGAACCGAGATATGCTGTTGTATGCTGTCGTAGTTGTTGAATCGCAGCTGATTCATCCACACTTGCTTCAGCTGTCTGAAGTGGTTAGTCATTGTCTGTGTTGCATATCGTACAATGAAGGGAGGGGTGTATTTCTTTTAGGTAGGGGTGTTTTTGTTTGGATGTCGATTTCAAATATCAACAGTGCTTCTCAGAAATCGCTTACTGCACCTTTACCTCTGGCCGCATTGAGTTCTCTTCTGCACTTGAACGGACAAAAACACACAACAGAAAGCCAAAATGCCCACTTTGTAGAGTGTCCTCGTAAGCACAGTCTTAAATTAGTTAAATAAAGTCTTAAATGATCGTAAAAAGGTGTCAGGTCCGCGTCATGTGCGGCAGGTCTTAAAAAGACATCAGCCTTATAAACCTGCTGCTGTGATGTCTGTCATTTATGTAAAACAAAGAACAAAAGACAGAGAACATCGCTCACTACTCTTGACTGAATAACTTTTGTAGCTTTAATAAGGTTGAATCTATTTTTAAATGATAATTTATGCAGTGAAGACTGTTTGATAACTTTATATTATTATTCTACATTTGGAGATAACTGTTAAATTATTACAATATAGAAATATATTAAAAACTTTATTGTTAGGTGTGATTAATCGCTATTACCGAAAAATGTGCATTTAATCAGTACTTTTTTTTCCTTTTTTTTCGCATGCATCAGAGATCTCTGTTTGTGTGCGTGCGTGCGTGCATGTGTGTGTGTGTGTGTGTGTGTGTGTGTGTGTGTGCGTGCATGCATGCATGCATGTGGACTGTACCCCTGTGACAAAATGTCCCCACAAAGATGACAATATCTGGTATATTTATGCTTGTGGGGAAATTCTTTGGTCCCCATGAAGACATCGGCTTATAAACCATACTAAATTCAGAAAGTTTAGAGGTGGCAAAATGGTTTAGGGATAAGGGATAGAATATACAGTTTGTGCAGTATAAAAATCATTACGTCGATGGAAAGTCCCGATAAAACATGAAAACCCAACGTGTGCGTGTGTGTGTGTGTGTGTGTGTGCATGTTTCAGGCCTGGCGTGATCACCATGCAGGCGCTGTCAGAAGAAGACCGCAGACTCTGGATGGAAGCCATGGACGGAAGAGAACCGGTACTTTATCTGAGAGATCATAAATTTGTTTCGCTTTCAAATCTGATAGGCTTCATCTTAAGAGTGTTTCACATGCTTGGCACTGCTGTGCATCAGATCAAGTGAATTCTCATTTTGAATGCATATTCATGAGACTCATTGCTTCATAAGACTTCATAATTGAATCCGCAATGTATTGTAGGATGTTTTAGGCTCTGTCTTATAATCTAGTGAGCTGCCTTGCTCGTCTACTGCCTACATAGACAGCTATGTTTAAGGGCAGCATGCTAACTTGATTAGAACCAGAATCAGTGACTGATGAAACACTCTTTAGGCAACATCTCAAGTGCTTATCACATAAAAAATAAACAACGCACAGGAAAAAAAAATAGACCGCCCAAATATTTGGTATAATAGTTAAATAGTTTTTAATTTTTATCAAATATTATTTGGTTTTGAATTAATTATACATTTATAATCCATTTTGCTGCTTAGGTAATTATCATAAAAGTCATAGACCGCCCAAATATTTGGTATAATAGTTAAATAGTTTTTAATTTTTATCAAATATTATTTGGTTTTGAATTAATTATACATTTATAATCCATTTTCAGTTGTCCGCCATGCCTATGAAGGCCGCTCACTAGGTTTTGAAACAGATAACATGCTAGCATGCTGAATGACTCTTTCAGTATGGTGAAGCCTGATTTCAAAAGCACAAAAGCAAAGAGATTAAACATGTAAAATAGTGCAAATGAGGCGTCTGCATTGTGTGCTATGACGGCTCGACTGGTAAAACAAAATTGTACTTGTTAAGTAGGAGATGATTTTTTTGTGTTAACAGCCACAATCTTAACCACAATGTCTTCTCACAGGTGTACACCCTCAATCGGGATAGCCAGAACGAAGCCAGTAAGTATGGCGCCAGTTCAGTCCTCTCAATTTGAAAATCATAATTCAGTTGAATTGCACACTCTTATCATGTCATTTTCATGAACACTTGTATGTTTTATATTACTGTTTGTTTTACCATGAAGTTGTTCTGATGCTTTCTTTGTCCCAATGTACTTTCTATTCAAGTGGCCCAATTAGATGTCATCGGCTTCAACATTGTCACAAAATTCATCTATGCCGTAGAAACCAGAGGTACAGCTCATATTCTTTTGTTTGTTTTGTTCAGATGCAAAGGTCAGATGGTGACCAGCACATGATTAAAGCTACGTCCGAAATCACATACTTTCTTGAGTAGGAACTTATTTTGAATAAGTATTTACTTCACGACCACTTCACGAAAAAGTATGTTCTATATATAGTACGAGTGTGTGTAGTATCAATGTAATCCAGCCGTATTACATGTACCATGATGTCATTATCATGTGACCTACCAGCATCAGTTATGTTGCGTTACTGCCATTCACAAATCCTCTGCCGTGGCCTCATGGGATTGGAAAGCAGGGGCGGAGTGGCAATCGGGAGAGTCGGGAGTTTCCCCGGTGGGCCGGTAGTGTTTTGAGGCCGCGAGGGCCGGTCTGATAAAATTTATTCATTGCAAGTTTGCCATGCGCACTTGGGGCCCAAGCGAGGGGAAGAAAAAAAATATTTTTTTTACATTTTCGATAACGGAGCGTATATTTGGCTACAGTGGCGTAGGGCGTGAAGAATCCGCCTTTTGCCAAACTCTTTCTTCTCCCTTTTCCCAACACATATGAGATGTAAAATGTATAACCTAACATAAAGGTCTCTAACGTTATATTTTGCCAACGAACTAAAATCGAAACCATGATATGGCTTTGTGCCTTTATAAAACAGCACAAGACTTTAAGTCAAGTCAAGTCACCTTTATTTATATAGCGCTTTTTACAATACAAATTGTTTCAAAGCAGCTTTACAGAGATAACAGGAAAACAATGTTGTAATAGTATTGTTAAATTCAAAATTAAATGTTAAATGTCCCCAACTAAGCAAGCCAAAAGCCAATGGCGACAAAGGCGAAGAGAGGCGAAAAAGGCAACAGTGGAAGAATAGGCATCCTGTTTGTGCTGGGTGATTTAAAGAAAAGTGTGCACTTTTCTCACGCGATCAGCATGGTTATCTGGTGTTTTCTCCTAAATAAAAGCTCAAGGGTTTATTTCTTGCAAGTGAAGAAATTAGGACAAAAGTATTTTAATTTTCCTATACTATAGTGTAATGTAGGCTAAAATATACTTTTGAAATATTCATTTTCATTTATATAGTACATTTATAGGCTATATGGATTTTACGTCATAGGAATAATTATATAAATCATTATTACATTATTATAATAATTGTTTGGCATCCTAAAACACCATTGATAATGCAATGTAGACTGAGACTCTCATAACTAAAAAGATGTTTGAGCCCTCTTTAATGTCCTGGTACAAATCAATGCTTTTTCATTGTTCAATGAGCAGTTCATGGGTTGAAGCTCTTAATTTTGATCTCGCAGAGTGCACCAGATTGATAGCCTGGTTAAAACCAGACCCTTCTCAGTTTAAACTGAGTTAGGGTCTGGCAAAGCTCCATAGACAAATCATTTCCAAAGGGCGTCACCAACGGACGTCCCTCAAATGCCTCTTGGCGCAATCAGATAGAGCTAAAACCAATCAGAGCGATGAAGGAGATGACGTACGCAGAGGGCTCTCCCTAAGACAGTCTATGGCTAAGACCCACCCATTCGTTTAGCCACCAACAGGGCTCGTTGTTATGGGAAGGAGGAGGTGGAAACCGGCGAACATTCACACATTTTAATGACAAAATAAAACAAATACAAAGTCCCTCACGGTCGACTGCCGCCACACATAATAAAACAAATCATCAAATAAAATTCAGGCCTGTCCTCTCTCGATCTTCACCGTCGTCACTCCTCCTTTTATGCTTCCGCTCCTCCGTGAGAGATCGAGACCGGCCTCACTCACGCCGTTCTCTAACGTACCTCGGCTCGATCGTCCTGCTTGCCACACTGGTATATCAGACTTTTGCCGAATCCAGTCGGTAAGACAGCGACAACATCTTTTTTAGACATGAAGGCTTCGAGTGTTGTTCTTTGCTCGGGTTATAATGAAAAGGAAATTTTTAAATCGCTTAAAACAGACGCGATAGCTGATTCGAACGAGTGATGTACGACGGCGGCATCCATCTTTGTAGTGTAGGCTACAAAATCCCAGCGCTGTCATCATCGTGTAAAGCCCGCCCCAACGTTTCTGATTGGTGCCGTGATTTCTGCGGACTGGAAATGGGCTTGAATGAGCTCTTTGCCAGACTAACTTTCAGAGCAAATCTAAATTTGCCGGAAGTTGTCTGGGTTTTCCCAGGCTACCAGATTGATGCATTTAACCTTAAAATGTACTCCCCCGAACCTTAAAATGCAAGACATTGTGCCCTGGGGCCTCTGAACTCTTAATCCGGCCCTGCCAGCGACGAGGGCCGGTGGTCTACGAAATTTCCCGGTAGATTTTTTGGTCCCACTCCGCCCCTGTAGGAAAGTGTCCATCACATGCACGCTTCAGAATCTCACTGGAAGTAGTACGTCATCCGGGGACTTTTCGTCTACTCTTTTATGAGGACTGTGAATTCGGACTTACTTAAGTATGTGATTTCAGATGCAGCCTATGTCTGACAACCTTTGGTGTCCTATAACAGGTATTGATGAACAGGGACTATACAGGATCGTTGGCGTCAACTCCAGAGTGCAGAAACTACTCGGCCTGGCCATGGGTGAGCATCAGCATCCTGCTGCTGGTCATTTTGCTTTAGTGAACTAAGGAGATTAAAATTCATTTCAGTCATAAATGTCACCTGTACAATTTCTCAGCCTTAACATTGTTTCAAGTAACACATTAGGCACTTTTCACACATGTGTGTGTCACATATGTGTGAGCAGGACCTTTTCATAAATACCAATAAATCAGTTCTGGCAACTTTCCAGTATGAGAAGTTGTATCATAAATCATAAAGCTTTGTTTAGAGTAAGATGTAAACATACGCAAAAACATCATTCTCTTTTGCCTGTCACTCAGAAGTAAAAAAAACAATGGGTGTTATTCACTTATATTTGCATACACTGTTCGTATTTATATGCACATTTGAACTTCTTATGAAAACTTTCCACCTCATTCACAACACATGCGTACGCAAATTAGTTTGTTCTGAACCTCGTTCTTATGTTGATGAATTCGGAGTATTCTAAATAAGCGTGTGCCCGAAGACAGTAATTTACATAAGACACACCGAAACCATGTCCATATAAGGGCTTTCCGCACACCCCTTCTTTTGTCACTCTCAGCAAACATGACGCTCCAAAGATCCTCGAGCAATGCCAAGAGTTCCAAAACATGAAACACTTTTTATATCGACATCACAGACATCTGATTAGCCTGCTGTACATACGCGTATCTGCGTCTTTATCCAGATATATACATACCGGTTAAAAGTGATAAAACACTACAATTTTTAATGTTTTTGAAAAAAGTATTGGATGCTCATCAAGCCTGCATTTATTTGATCAAAAATACAAACAAAAAAAACCCCAGTAATATAATGAAAATTTAACATACTTTAAAATAATAATTTATTTCTGTGATGCAGAGCTGAATTGTGTCACATGATCCTTCAGAAATCATTCTAATATGCTGATTTGATACCCAGTTATGATCAATGTTGGAAACAGCTGTGCTGCTTAATAGTTTTTTAATAACCTGTGATACTATTTTCTGGATTCTTTGATGAATAAAAAGAAAAAAAAAGAACAGCATTTATTTAAAATAGAACAAAATACACTACCGCTCAATTTATGATGTGTTCAATTAATAGAAAAAGAGATAGTAAAGATTTAAATTGTTCGAAACAAATTCGTTCATACGCATGCGTTGTGAATGAGATCCAACGTTGTCAAATTAGACAGTTAGTGAAACTAAACAGATACCATTGACCATGGTCACGTTTTTAGACAGCTTTGTTTAATTGTAATGTGAGGGTCTAGTTGTCACGTTGCGTCATTGATTTACGCTGTAAACTGCTCGTTGATTATAATGGAATGTATCTAGGTTTGCCACATTCCTCTCTTGCAGTGCAGACAGATTTATTGATTACAGTGTGGCATGCATTGCTCTTGTACAGACAGATATGTTGACTACAACAGCGATGATCTGTTTTTTTGGAGTTGGGTTGTTTGCATGGTAGACACATTTCCTTTTCTCAGTTCATCTTGTCAAATCAAATGAAAATTTAGGATCAATTAAATCCTAACCAGCGTTGAATACCGTGACCTTGTTCTTTGCTACCATGCCAAAACCCCTCCCATATTACAGGATTCTTACTGTACTTTCAAAGCACATCTGCCTCATTTGTGTATAAAGCTTCACTTCGCAAGGAACCGTAATTTTGGTTGGTAATCCCGTACAAATGTTGAGCGGAGGTAACCATAAGATACTGTAATCCCTTCTCTAGACCCCAAAACCTGTGCAGATGTGGAGCTGGACAGCACAGAATGGGAGATTAAGACCATCACCAGTGCAATAAAGCACTACCTCAGGTACTGACCGTCCCACTCACACATGACCAGAGGGGCATCAATCCAGTTATAACCGTCTACACAACACAAAATGTGTTTTATCTACCTCACTTTGACTAGCCCCTTTAGCATTTCAAAAGTTAGCTTGACCGCTAAAGCAAGCATCATTTCTAGAAATCCTTCATGTATATACACCTTTATTTATATAGCGCTTTATCCAATCCAGATTGTTTCAAAGCAGCTTTACAGTGATAATTGGAAATGAATGCAACAGATTGTTTTGTGGCTGTAGAAGAAACTCATTGTCCAGTTAAAATACGGTTTTGATTGATTCACTTCTGTTGTGAATATCATTAGTTATTAACTTAGGGGCCACTTACACAACACCGTTTTCAACGGAAAACAGAAAGCTTTTAATGCTTTTTACACGACGACGCCGCTTTGGTGGCCTGAGAACGCAATCTTTGAAATATGTTTTTTGAAAGCGATACCGTTATCATCTCCGTGTAAACTTCAAAAACTTGAATCTGTGAAAACGGTGACGCCATGCACATGTGTATTACGTGTTTAGTCTATACCAAGAAAGCAACATAGTGCTGGCCCACATCTGGAACGCGTTGAATCCACATGTACTAGATGTGGCCCGGATCTGGGCCTGCACTATGTTGCTGTCTGAGATTCATAATACAGCGTTTTTAGTCGTTTTTGCAGATCCGTGTGAATGAGAATCATTTTGATAATGTTTTCATCTGTTTAGAGGAATACACATTTTTATCGTGAAAAATAATAATAACCCTTATACTTAGAGTTATTAACTTAGCAACCATGCAAAACACCCTGGCAAATACAAAACAATCTAGAAAATACACTTAGAACAAGTACATCTATCTTAAATGAATACATTGTTTGCTTACTGTGTGATTTGTACATGTACATTTCTGAAATGCATAACTTGGACACAGTAGCCTCTGATAACAAATCACTCTAAATTGTAATGTAGAAACATGCGTTTTATGTAAAGAAACAATATGTATTGTGAAAAGCGCTATACAAATAAATGTGAATTGAATTCAATTGAATCTGCAAAAACATTTAAGATTTGAAGTACACTACAAGTTTTCACGACACACTTTTTTACATGACACATTTGTTCATGACACCAGCCTGGCAACCACCAGCAACATAAAAAAAAACATATAGTCATTAATGTTGTAAGCATAAGATGTTTAATAAGATAACAGCATTGCTAATACACTACAAACTAGCCTCCAGTCTAAACACAAAACCTATCGGAAGTTAGTGTATAAGTAGTATACTACTTTAAAACCGGTCAAGGAAGACCTTCATGGCTTCAAATGCTCTCCGTTTATTCTTTCTGGACGCCATGATTGCTTTTGTCTTTGAGTTTATTAGTCTGTTTGGTCTGTTATCTAATCGCCAATCTTTCCTCTTCTTCTCTCCATCAGGATGCTGCCGGGCCCTCTCATGACATACCAGTACCAGAGGAACTTCATCAAAGCAGCCAGTGAGTCTCTCCATCTGTCTGGTTATTTCCACTGATCTATTTTGATTGTGTGATACTATTTGACTACAGTTCGGCCGTTTACAGAGTAGCTAGTGAGCTTGTAAGATTCAGTCCAAAGAAGGAAACCAGGGTGCAAAAAAACGAAACTGGATTCACAGCGTGGCGGCTGTCGTCTGAGACCTCAAGGGACGTTGTCCCTCCAGATCTTCTTTTCGTACACCATAAACTTTCAAAGAGACCAAAAAAAATATATTTTTGGAGACCAAAAATTTTCACACTGCAAAAAAGCTTAGCTTTTAGCTTTAAGCACAAACTTTTACATTTTGTGCCTAAGATAATAACACTTGTTTTCAGACATTATATTCTTGTCTTAAGCATAAATATGTGAATTGTATTCTTAAAAAAAAAAATATAATATAATATAACACATTTATAATTCAATATTTTATACTGTTTTATAAAGAAATAAAGCTGTGGCTAATTTCCAATAAAGCAATGAAGGTTGAGCAACAGAAATATATTAATTTCCCCCTTGTCAGCCTGTTTTATACCTCTCTCTCACTTCATATTTTTACTGGGGATTATTAGTATACCATGGCAGCCAGACATTACTATTTGAGTGATCTTCAGTCAGATACTCCATTCAATTTGATCTTTGCCTAAAACAACCGTTTTCTAAAAAATTATCCCAATTATTTTGTCAAATATTAAAATGGTTCATTAATTACAAGCATTTTTTTTAACTATTGGGGGAAAATGATTATAAATATATAAAATATTATAAAATGATATATTCTATGAAAAAATAATTTTGAATGCAATTTTGCTAGTAAATGTATCTCGCTTTAATGATGTTTGAATTTTTTGTTCAGGAAAACAAGACCAAAAAAATATATAATTAACAAGATATTCTATTATATTTTATTCCCGCCATTATATCTCATGCTATCCTCATTTGATCTCGTTTTGTTCTCTATCGTTGTTTTCGTTTTTGTTTCTGTTTGTCTGTCTTTCTGCTTTTTTCCCTCCGCCTCTTCAGGGTGACGTTAGGCCCTTGTCCTCAGATGAACTCGTTTTTTTGGAGTGCTCCACCCCTCCCTCTCTGCCTTTCATATTCTCTCTTTTTTCCACCCCTCCCCTCGTTCATTCCTGTCTATGCGAGCCGTTTATGTGATAAAGAGCAAGGTACCATCTGGAGTTTGCCCCTCATCAGAGAGAGAGATGGGAATATGGGAGTGAGAGACGATGTGAATGTGTATGTAACTGGAGAAGAGTAAATCGAGAGAGACAAGAAAGTGTGGAAATGTTTGTGTACAGTCTAGTGGTTCAGTTTCTGTTCAACACAATTAAATACATGTCTTGTCTGGTTATGAGCTGTGTTTATAAAACTGGGACTTGCAGTTTAATATTTGGAGGAGATCATTTTCTTTATCTGTATTTTGTGTGTTCAAAAAAAAGTTTGCTAAAATAAATTATTATTATCTAATTAAAAGCATTTACAACTAATGGGGAAGGAATAAATAATTATAGATATATTTTGTGCTTTATCTCCAACAAATAGCAGTACAAGGGTAACTTTTATATTACATCAGAAGAACATAGCACATGCTTAACAATACAATCTAAATTACAAAAAAAGAAAGAAGGGGGAAAAAGAACAAAATAATTATAGCTATACGGTATTAAATATTAAAATGTACAAGTTCTGAAAACACATTAATAATTGCTTTTTGATCAATAAATACTATTTGATCAATAAATAAAGCAGGCATTGTTTGTTGGAATCCAGGTTGCAGCATTTTTTTTTTTTTTTTTAAGAAATGAATGTGAGGCTACAGAAATTTAATAATCCACAATATATTTTTCTCCCTTGTTATGTCATTTATATACTCTTGTTACTGGGGATTATTAGGATATCAAGGCAGCCGGTTAGATTACTCTAATATTTCAGTGACCTTTAAGAGCCGCGTCTGGTGGCTTATCCTTGCCCTTAAACACTGCTGGAGCCGTCACATGCACTAGGTGGCACAATTTCTGTGCTTTTACAACTAGACAGACACAGACACACACACACACACACACACACACACGAGCATTAGTATAATTTTAATTGGAATAATGTGTCTGTGTTGGTGCAGACTGTGTCAGTGGGGAACGGGATCTTTTGTTCCGTTTTACAACAGCAGCAACAGATGCAAACTTTCAGCCCTGAAATCTGTCAGTGAATGTTGAAGTATACATCAAGACTTACATGGCTGAAGCCAAAGAGACTGGACTCAGTACAACGCCTACAGTTCATGCAGAACAAAAGGAAATGTGCTTGTTTTCCTTTGCAACCCCTCACTCTCTCGCTTCCTATCGGTCTTCCTAGAACTGGACAATCCCGAGGCGAGGGTGGCAGAGATCCACTCCATAGTGCACCGTCTCCCAGAGAAGAACCGCCAGATGCTGGAACTTCTCATGAAACACTTGGCCAAGTGAGTTTTGGGGTTGACGCCCCTTTTTATACGGTGTTACAAATCCAGCAGAGCCAAAGACCTTAGAGGATTGCCATTGTAAAAAGCTCAAGCATGCTGATGGCAATAAAGGCCTCGGCTTCCCCTTTGTGTTTGTCCAGCTGAAAAGAGCGGCTTGTTTTCCTCCACCTGTCCTTTCCTCAGTCTCCTTCCCTCCTGTACCCGGCTCCGCTTTCTTTTGTGCGAGTCTAATTTGACACCCTGACTGCCGAGCTCTGCAGAGCCGTTTCTCACTAATGCTGGGAAAATCCTTTTTTAAAAGATCAGATTCATAATCCCTAAGAATTTTGGGATGTAGAATTTGAATATACCCAATTTATTTATTTGCATAGCCTTTATTAGCCTGGCATTGAATGCTGTCAACGTCGGTTGGAAATTACTTTGTCATGTGGAATTTTAATAAATCTCTTCAAGTCAAGTCACCTTTATTTATATACAATGCAGATTGTTTCAAAGGAGCTTTACAGAGACAACAGGAAAATAATGTTGTAATAATATTGTTAAATATAAAATCAAATGTCCCCATCATTCACCTGAGAATACCAGTGAACACAATAGCCAGTGTGCATAGGATTCATTTTGATTTTTTTTTTTTAGCTTGGGTTCTGTTTACACTAAATCATAATTTACAGACTGTTGCGTTTGCTCATCAAATTCACACACACACATACTCGGTTTCGCTATCTTTGTGGGGATCTCGTAATGGTTAATGCATAATGGTTTTTATACTGTATAAACTATCTTCTATCCCCTTACACTAACCCTACCGCTAAACCTACACACAACTTTCTGAATTTTTACATTTTCAAAAAAACATAATTTAGTATGTTTATTAATACGTTTTCCTCGGTGGGACCGCTGGCTGATCCCCACAATGTAGGTGATCTTAGGTTTTACTATTTTACTTGTGGGGACATTTGGTATAATGTAATATAAACCTGTGTACACACACACACACACACACACACACACACGGTGTGTGTTTTAGGATTTCAGTTATATCAAATTTATAACATAACTGTGATATTTAGGAATGCGTGATATATTACAGAAAGTTTTAAAAAGACAGCAACATTTACTCATGTGCTGTTTTTTAGAATGAAAATGATCCCATTATAAGAATAAAAGAGTACATTATGAGTAAAGAATGAAATGACATCATGAAAAGCACTGAACTATAATGAGGAATAAATGGCTGAATGCGATCTGTTACTCTCCACAGAGTGGCCAGTCACCACCAGCAGAATCTGATGACGGTCGCTAACCTCGGCGTAGTGTTCGGCCCTACACTTCTCAGGCCTCAGGAAGAGACCGTCGCAGCGATCATGGACATCAAGTTCCAGAACATTGTGGTAGAAATCCTGATCGAGAACCATGAGCGGGTATGTTTCTATTCCCAGCTAACAATTTTGGGTTCCCAGAACCTTCTGGAAACGCTAGTTTCTAGTTCCCCGAACAGATAGAACTAGCATTCTCTGTTGGTTAGCCAGGAAAGTTGTCTTCACGTAAATAGAACGTTCCCCTAACCTTCCCAGTAAGTTCTCAGGGGCTGGTTGTGCTGGTAGGGACTAGTTTTGACGTAAATGGGCACTAAGTTACAACTTAGGCACTACTAAATATTTTTACGTTGCACCATTAAACTTAGTTTCTCTACGTTCTACCTAAATATTTATGGCAGCCTCCGATCAGGAGTAACGGTTGGAATAAAATATCAGACAGGCATGAACCGCATCAATAAGCTCTTCTTTTACCTGATAGACTTCAATTCGTTAGACATATATGATAATGCTGACATTTACACTCGCTTACATTTTAAGAGAGAGAACATTATGTGAAAAGATTACTTTGTTAGTGGCTCTTTAACAGGAACCCATCCTAAACAGTGCCGCTGTGTGCATCGGTCCATGTTGTGCACATCAAATATCACTCATAATCAATAAACGTAATTTCTTATGTTTTTTGTATCAATATTAATTTATTGATCCATATTAAATACAGTTTCTGAATGTTATTTACATATAATACAGTTTCTGAATGTTATTTACATATAAAACTCTGACGTTATTCATGATCAAGTATCGTATTAAATGGAAACTTATTTTTACCGTTAGTAACGTCAGGCAAAAGAAGTTAGAATGAGGGATAAACTGAAATTCACTGCATTTCAACACAACCTCTGCTCACGTATTTGAAGGCTGCTATTGGATCATCAAGGCTAAACGTCATATTATGCGACTACGCATTCCTTTACTGAGAGTTTACGACCTACTTGCTACGTTCTGCCTTATGAACAAATGGTGCAACGGAGTAATGTACAGAGTTAGTTACAAACTAGCTTCATTTATCATTTAGCCTGCTGTACGTCAGTAATCATCCAGCACTGCCATGTCTTGTTTTGATTTATTGTTTAATGAGTAGAAATAATCCAAGCACATTAATCATTAATTGGAGCAGTGGTTCCCAAATGTTTTACACCAAGTACCACCTAAGAAAATATGTGGCTCTCCAACTACCATCATAATGATCAATATGAAAATAATGTAGCGTAGTAGGCCTAACTATTCAGCTACAGTTATGCACAGCTCAAAAATGAGGCAGTTTATTTCTAATAAGAATATTTATTATTGTCAGCCACATTGTAAAAACACAAGTTTGAATATTAACACTGCACTGTGCTGCTAACATACAGGTAAATAAAAAACTTAAATAATGATTAAATTAAAATTTGTTGCACTTAATAGTGAAATAAAAACTGTACTGTACTTAAAATATTAAGTAAAACTGTCGCGTCACAGAGAAGGCGGAGACAATAGCAAGTAAAACTTTGTTTATTATATATGGATAAAGTCTCAGTGGATGATGTCTCGGTAGATGATGTCTCGGTAGATGATGTCTCTGTAGATGATGTCTCTGTGGCGCAGGCAAGCAGGTGGGCAACCCAATCCACGAACAGGTGACGAGTGAAGTAATCCAACGAAGAACGGCGGTCGTGCAGGACGAGACTCACGATGAGGATGGGAGCTGAACTGAAGCAGCTCTTGAGGTTGGCGAATACAGCCTCTGCTGTTTTGGACCACCTGAACGTCGTTCTGGGGGAGGTCAAGGCAGTCAGAGGAGCGGCTAGTTGGGAAATTGCGAATGAAACGCGATAGAAATTGGCGAATCCCAGAAACCGCTGTAGGGCCTTACGGGAGTCTGGACTTGGCCAATCCATCACAGCCTTAACCTTGTCAGGGTCCATACGCACCCCCTCAGACGAGATGATGTAACCTAGGAAAGGAACAGACTGTGCATGAAAAGCGCATTTCTCCGCCTTGACAAAAAGCCCATTCTCTAGCAACCTCTGAAGCACTCGTCTGACGTGCTGAACGTGTTCCTGGAGAGACAAAGAAAAAAATCAATATGTCATCCAGGTAGACAAATATGAATTGGTCAACCATGTCTCTCAGCACGTCATTGACGAGTGCCTGGAAAACCGCTGGGGAGTTGGACAGCCCGAACGGCATGACCAAATATTCAAAGTGACCCCTGGGGGTGTTAAACGCGGTTTTCCATTCATCCCCCTTCCTGATGCGGACCAAATGATAAGCATTACTTAAATCCAGTTTTGTGAAGACCGATGCTCCCTGCAACCGCTCGAAAGCCGAAGACATCAACGGCAAAGGATAAGTATTCTTTACCGTGATGTTATTCAGCCCTCGGTAATCAATACACGGTCGCAGGGAACCGTCCTTCTTCCCCACAAAAAAGAACCCCGCCCCCGCTGGAGAAGAAGAAGGGCGGATGAACTCGGATGCCAGAGAATCAGAAATGTATTTCTCCATGGCCTCCCTCTCAGGAACTGAAAGAGAGTATAGCTTGCCCTTAGGCGGAGACGTACCTGGCAGAAGATCTATAGCACAGTCATAGGGACGATGCGGAGGAAGAGAAGCAGCTTACTGAACTCTTCCTTCAGGTCGAGGTACTCAGGGGGCATGTTAGACACATTCACCGACTCCTCCTGAAAAACAGAACTGGACACGGACGAACAAGCAGACACCAAACAAGACGCATAACATTGAGTGCTCCAGGTAGAGACTGAGTTATGTCCCCAGTCCACCCTGGGGTTGTGCTGAACTAGCCAGGGGTGACCGAGGACAATAGGGACGTGAGGGGAATCCAGAAGTAGAAAAGATAGTTCCTCGGAATGATTTCCTAAAGTGATAAGGGTCAACTGTGAGTGGTGGTGAATGAAATACTGGAAGTTTTTAACCATTCAGTGCATTAACGGAAATCTTGTTGGTGAGTTGTGTGATGGGTATTTGAAGCTTACGTGCTAACGTCCAGTCCATAAAATTTCCTTCGGCTCCGGAGTCCAAAAGTGCCTGACAGTGATGTGTCTGGGTTCCCCACTGCAATCTCACCGGGAGGAGTGTGGAAGAGGCGATGGATGTGGAGATCCCGCCCGACAGTATCCTCTTCTCTACTGCCGAGCCCTGTCTTTTACTGGACACTGATTGAGAAAGTGTCCAGTATTATATAATAAACAATGGACAGATGGATAAAGTCTCAGTGGATGATGTCTCGGTAGATGATGTCTCGGTAGATGATGTCTCGGTGGCGCAGGCAAGCAGGTGGGCAACCCAATCCAAGAACAGGTGACGAGTGAAGTAATCCAACGGAGAACGGCGGTCGTGCAGGACGAGACTCACGAGGGCTGACAGAAGAATCCAGCGGAACTCCACGCACACTCGAACACACAGGCAGGAACAACGGAGACACAAGAGGGATCAGACACCAGGCACGGGAACATCCAACAACGATCTGACAAACACAAGACGAAAGACTAAGTGCTTAAATAGGAACCGCTGATCAGTCACAGCTGGCACTGATGAGAATCAGGGATTATATCTAATGCGGCTCCGCCCACGAGCATACAAAAACACAGCGTCAGAACAAGTCAGTGAATGCGTGAACCATGACAGTACCCCTCCACCTAAGAGCGCCTCCTGGCGCTCCCAGAGGGACCTACCTGTTGATTGTAAACATCAATAAGGGATTGATCCAGGATGTCCCTAGCAGGAACCCAACTTCTCTTCTCCGGACCGTAACCCTCCCAGTCCACCAAATACTGGAATCCGCGTCCCCTCCGTCTCGAATCCAGAATACGATTGACCGAAAAAGTAGGTTCCCCATCTACGAGTCGCGGCGGTGGGGGATCCGGGACCGGCGGATTAAGGGGAGAACGAAATACGGGCTTTAATTTGGAAACATGGAACACGGGATGAATTCTCCTGTATGCAGGAGGAAGTTTGAGGCGGGTTGTCACCGGACTAAGGATCTTGGTGACAGTAAACAGCCAATTATTTTCCTTCAAATAGGATAACATTACATCTGAATTGAGCAGTTTAGGTTGACATGCTTCTTTTTGTTTGGTCAGTAAAATCTCTCTGAAATCACTATTTACTCTCATATGTATATTAATGCATATTAAGTAGTTATTCAATAAAGATCGATAAACATGTTACTCACTCAGTCAGTAAAACGAAATGACCGTTCATTTTTAAATTATTCAAGTTGGCTCGGCTTTCTGTGAAAGACAAAAGGCTTTTTAGCTATGAAATTGAATTGATCATATCATTATAATATGTTTGACTGATCTAATTACATGTAATTCTGCAAAATATAGTTTAGAGATTATTTCAGCATTAGAATAATCTCTGTTTTGGTCATCGCACAAGTTTACATAGTTATAAAAATAAAACATATAAATAACCTGCAAGGAACCTTCTGGGCAGGATCTCTTTAGAACCTCCCTGCTACATTCTGGGAGCTACAAAAAAAACATAACCTACAGAGAACGTCCCTAGAACGTTATTTGGTTCCAAAAAAAACTAAACAAATGGTAACCACATGGGAACGTTCTGTGTTTACTGGGTTGCTTGTAAGATATGGATGCTAGCTGACCAGAATAGCCAGTCATATAGTATGAAACTTGGGTTAAGCATGTTTTTTTTTTTTTCTGAACTTTTGGGGATGATCTGCACAGCTAATGATTTAAATGGCTCATTAGATTGTTTTTATCAATTTGTCACCATATTCACCCTAAAGGTGCTCACACCAAAGTGTGAAAGAAGGATGTCTTCTATTAAAGGACCCTTTTTAAGGGACACACTCAGACCTTGTTTGCTGTAACAGGTAACTTCAAATCCAACAGGAGCTTAAGGGTAAATCAGCTTAGAGTAGTTGCCATGGCAACATGCAAATCGGCTCATGGCTGATTCCTCAGGCTGACCCCACAGTCACATGACAGAGAGCCCCTCCCCTCCCGTCTGAAGGGGTGAAGTGGCCTGGGTAAGTTTTAAGATCAAGGCTGTCACCACGTCCTGTGCGTTTAACCTTCCCATGTCTCGTCCCCGTAAAGACATGGCATGTGCTTTATGTTACTGTGTATGAGGTTAACCTATAATAATCCTTCAAGCATTGTAGGGTACCTATCCTATATCTGTCAGCATATTTACACAGTTATGTACAGCAGGAAACAAACAGTAAACTGACTGTAACATAAACCTGATCCTCAAAAAAGCTTATATGCATTTATAGACTCTATGCATAAAAACTTGTGACCGTCATACATTTTGTGTCACAAGAGAAAGGGATTTTTCTCAGCATTCTTATTAGCCTAGATCCCTTTCAGTCGAGAACGTCAGACGTAGTCGAAGTCGACTGAATGAGGATCACGCTAGGGAGCCAACCGTCTTCGATTACTATTGAACGAGGCAATGGAATTGGCGTGCGTGACTGGCATCACACACTCCGCCCCCGCAGCGCCGGGTATAAATACGGAAGTGGATGCATGCACTAGTTGCCTTTCGCTTCGGAACCGATCGTTTGATGTCTCTGAAGATTGCTGTTGTTTACAACGAGCAAGTGTGTCGGTGTTCTTCTGGAAGACTCTCCCAGTGCCAACAAACACAAACAAACAGACATTTGTTGCTGTTAAAACAGCAGTTGAGAGCTCAATGCTTGCGATCACCGCTGCACTCGCGCTGTAAATTCCACCAGAATTTACAGCGCGAGTGCAGCGGTGATCGCAAGCATTGAGCTCTCAACTGCTGTTTTAACAGCAACAAATGTCTGTTTGTTTGTGTTTGTTGATGGCTGGTTAGAGGGCGGAGAAGTGAGTGCTACACTGTTCTCTGTTCAGTGTTGCCGCGGTCATTCCCCTGTGTGCTCCGGCACTGGTGATGGGTCCTATTTCCTGAAAGAGCAACACAGGTGCGTTTGGGTCTTTTTCAAGATGTCATTCCACCCGTGCGTTTCTGGATGCGGCCGTTCCCTTTTCCTCTATGACAGTCACAAATGTTGTATCACGTGTTTGGGCTTACAGCACTCTGAAGCAGTTTTTGTGGATGGTTCATATTCCCATTGCGGGAATATGACTGTCGCGGTTGGATGTCTCGTCCGGTAACCGTTCCCTGTGGGCTCCCTTCCACCACAGTCGTTGGAATCCCCCGTGGAGCGTGCTGGTCCATCTGTAATGGGTGGGCCAGTCAATACACCCGGGGCTCCCCCAGAGGACAGAAAGCCGATTGCAGCTATTGCAGCGGGTAGACTGAGTTATCTCACTCTGGGAGTATAATGTTGCTCGAGCTGGATCCAGAATTGTCGGCTATGCTGAAACGGGTCACAGAGGCTGCCAGGCTCGAGTGGAACTCTCCACTGGGTCCTGTTCAGTCTCGGTTGGATGATTGGTATCTCGGGGCAGGCCGTGCTGGTTCTCAGCCCACCGCCCCAGTACCCTTCTTTTCCGAAATGCACGGAGAACTTACTAGGTCCTTTTACTGCTGAAAACTGCCTGAATGGTTCTTGCCCCCCTCGCTACCCTGGACGGAGGAGCGGTGAAGAGTTATGAGGCTATCCCTCCAGTGGGGCGGTCTGTCACAACACAGGTGGACCTGTGTCTGGCGGCCGCTGCTTTTGGGGGATCCTCGTCTCCCCCTAAGGGCTGTAAGTTTTCGTCCGACGGGCAGGACTTACAAAGCCTGTGGGCAAGACACCTCCTCTTTTGCATGCCATGATGTTGAAACAGGTCTATCAGGCCAGGGCACTCATGGACATGCATGAGGGTAGACCAGGCTATGCGCTCATAGGTGAGCACCGCACTGCATCCGACCTTGCCCTCCGGGGCATGAGTGTTGTGGCATGCGCGATTGGCCTGTCGATGTCCACATAAGTGGTTCAGGAGCGCTATTGTTGGCTCAGCTTGGTTGAGATGGCGGATGCGGACAAGGTTCAGTTCCTGGTCTCACCAGTTTCCAAAGGTTGGCCTACTCGGTGACGCGACAGAGAACTGCACCCAACAGTTCTCTGCCGTCCAAGCGCAGACAGAGGCCATCCGGCACATCCTGCACTGGCGGGCCGCTGCTGCCTTCACCCCGCCGCCGGTGGCAGTTCCTCCGCCTGCTCGTTGCCGAGGGCGTTCCCCTGTCGCCACTCTCGCTGGGCCTCCGCAGCAGCCTCCACCTAGGCCTCAGCATGGAGCCGGCCGCAGTAGGGGACGCCCAGCCCGCTCCAGGCACTGCCAAGCCAGGTGGCAAGCAACAGCGTAAGCATTCCTGAGCGAGCCGCTCAGGGATGGAGGAGGGTGCTCTTGGAGTTGGTCACTCCCTCCCCCTGGGTGAGTCTTCGTTGGTGTGTGTGTCTGTTCCACCGCTTGTTCCCAAAAAGAGCGGAGCAAGCGGTACCCACACTTCAAAGAAAGAGTAAATTTCTCTGTTCCTGGGTCCCAAGAGGGCAAGTCTGGCGGTGTGTGACCCTGTAAAGCCTTGCACCCCTCATCCCCCTCTTGTTTGCCAGCATGGCAGCTGGGTGCGGTTCGAGGACCCAGTCATCCGCCTTCTCACGCTTCCCTGGCCGTCTCAAGGAGACAGGTAAGTGTCGTACACCACACTCAGAGCCTACTTCGGGCTGCTTCCTTTTTCGGAAGCGTCCGTTCAATTTGTTACACAGAGATGCATTTCCAAATGCTCCGTCCCCAAGATTGGTCTGCAGCTTTCGACCTGAGAGTACTTCAGATCTCTATCCTTCCGCAACAGAGGCCATCCTGTGTTTGTGCGTCCGAAAGGTGTGAAGTATCAGTACAAAGTCCTACCCTTCAAGTGCTCATAGCCAGTTGGGTCCTCAGGTCAACTGGGAAAGTGTTAACTCGTCCAAGGACTGAGTATCTCTTTTCTAGTTTGGAGATGGATTATGCTACTGCATCTCTAATGGTGCGTTCACACTGGACGCGAATAGCGCGTCAGGCGTGAGTGATTTCAATGTTAAGTCAATGCAAAGAAGCGTTACGCCCGTAAAAAATTCCTGCGGCGCGAATGAGGCGTAGAGCGCGCCGCGGTAGACGCGAATACGCCTCATTTGCGCGTCAAGTTCGGGCGAATTAAGCGTCTGGCGCGTTAAAGGTGCAAAACGCAGGTTTCAGAGTTTTTGCAGAACTACGCCCCCTCTGGCGACAAGCGCAACTGCAACCAGAGTTGTGCACGCTCATAGACCACACGCACACGCACGCATGCACGAGCACGAGCTGTTCATAACTAAAGGAGCATCTGCCGCACAGATCTTTGTAGTACAGCCAAAATGTCTTCAGAGGTAATAAAGTTATAAATCTGCAAGTCATTTCAAATATATGGAAGGAAAGACATTTGAGTAAATTACTCTTATGTGTGAGGGGAAAACAGGGGTAGTAGAAAACTTTGTTTATGTGTTTACTGTATCCACCTATGATTGTATTGTTATGAAAACACTTTCATGAACAATATAATTGATTACTTCGCAATAGCTCAAAATAATAATCATACCGTACACGGTTGGTCAACAACGTTCACTCAAATGTCTCAAGGTAATAAACAATCAAATGTCACCATGACGTTTTCATAAAAGCCCAACAGGCTAAGCCGCCGAAGACTTGCGGGGTTCAGCCTGTTTTATTGATCTGCTAAGTAGAATATTCCAATAACAATACATCCTTTTTCTGTTAGAATTTATTCAAAATTTGTGTCTAATTATCGGTCATATTTTTCAACATGTTATATCACACAAGAATCTTGAACTGTTTTGGTAATCACTAAACTACATGTAGTGCTGATGTATTTAGTAGATATTTTGACAGGAACAATACACACTGACAAACATAAATGTGAAATGTGTCAATACTTTATTTAGTAAATAGTTAGTCTACTAAACAGTATGAGTAAAGTAAAAATATTTACCCCTTTACCATTGTATTTCCCTTCCTGCAATGTTCAGAATAAAACATGTATTTTATCACAATACCAAGATATTTTACGTTTTCCTCGTTTTGATAGAATACGAGCTCTGACCAATTTGATGTTACTGTGGAAAGAAGCACTGAGGATCACTCTCGTCTTACTCCGACGCTTGTCTGACTCCAGTTTGGCCCTTTTGGTGGCACTAGACAAAATTTTTCTTTACTTTACGTGGAGTTTGCGTTGGGGTTTGGAATGGACTACAAGCCGGTCTCTTTGAATCCATCTTCTACCTTTGACTCACGAGTTGTCTTCGCTGATGCGGAGAATGGCGGCTTATACACAAACCTGCGAGACAGCCTGATGAGCGTGAACGCGCATGACGTCACGCCCAGGCTCAGATTCGAGCCCGAATCCCTCTTATATATTTTACTGTACAGGATTATAGAGGCAATCTCAGTGAGCAGAGAAGGGCTCATTCAGCCCATCAGGCAGTTCTTTAAGCATGTATAGGAAGAAAAACAGGTATTTTTAACATGAAAAGTTGCGCAATGCACCTTTAAGTGCGTTACGCACGAATTATTTAGTTCGTGCTATTTGGAAACATGGAATGTTTGACGCGAATTCGCGTCTGCCGTCTGAGTTGAAAAATCTGAACTTCTGTGTCAATTCGCGCCGCGTTAACCAATCAGGAGCCTGCTTGCTGTCACGTGGTAAAGTATCTGGATGCTGGATGCCTCAATACATTATTTTGTAATATGACAAAATGGAATAAAATGACTATTTTATTCTATTCTGTTCTAATGCACAACAAAGCAAATATTTTATCACATAAAAACTTGATTTAAATATATGAGACATATTCATTTTGTATTGAATGCTTTTTATTCCATTTCTAGATTATATGAAACATTATTATTCTAATGTAAAGACAACCAACAACCAACCAACAGTCCTCGCTCCGATGCGGGACAACAGGTCATCAAACTGGGCGCGGGACAGGCGGAAGTACCGCTGAAAGCAGCCGTCATCCAGGCGCTGCTCCTGGAGCGAGGAAATGGTGAAACTCGCTAAACTGAGTTCGCCTCCGAATGGTCTGGTGGACCCAAATACAGCGACGATGATCCCTACGCCGCTGTTCTGCTTTTCAGAGCAAATACAGAGTGGTGACTCTCTCGATAAATGCTCGATAAACATAAAAAAGATGGCCGCCAACAGATTTCGAATCTGACGCGCGTAAAATCAAAAGTTTGAAGCGAAATGTACGCGCGTCAGATTCTAAATCTGTTGTCAGTTTCACTCTTGACACGCGAATTAACACAAAGTGGTCAAGCGTCAAACTAGACGCGGTAGACGCGAATTTGACGCGCTATTCGCGTCTGGTGTGAACGCACAGTAAAGATGAGTGTGTGGATGGTTAGTGCACTTCAGAAGCTCCTGGGTCATATGGTAGCTGCGTAGCCGCTCGGCTTCCTCCATATGAATACCGCTTCAGCACTGACTTTACGGCCGAGTCCTGAGGTGACTGTGGCAGAGCGGCACACTCCGTGTGAAAGCACCCTGGCCTGCCGCCAAACCCTCAATCCGTAACAGACCTGTTGTTTCTCCGGACCAACGGTCCTTAGAACAAGTGTCCATCAATACCGGCTGAGGGGCCACGTACAAAGGGCATGCAGTAACGGAGGTCTGGGTGGCCCTCCGACTGCATTGGCATACATTGTTTACATTGCGACCGTTGCGCTATGCTTCCCTCACATGTTACAAGCCCATCACCTCCTCCTTGGAGTCAGAAGCTTCTGAGGTCGCTTCATTCCACTATTTCTTTCTGGCCTGCTCAATCGAGTATATCCACATGTTCCCAGTATTTCCATGTTACCTCCTGTGGCAGGATGTGGCCTGCGCAGCGTCCCTTTCTTCCATGTACAGGGAACGCTTTCCCAGTGATCCTGCAGGAACAGCACTGACTTCCCTGGCCTAAGCCCTGTTCCGTCTCCTTAAATCAGGGGGATCAGGTGGCTCAGTCTGGGCACTGGAAGGTGTCGGGACTAGTGGCGTTTTCAAATAGATCCCCATTCAGTCGACGTCGACTATGTCTGACGTTCTCGACTGAAAGGGAACGTCCTGGTTGCGTATGCAACTCACCGTTCCCTGAAGGAGGGGGAACTCGCCATTACTGCTGGACCACCACTGACTCCGGGGGCCGATCGGCTCCTCAGTGAAAAAGCAACTAGTGCGTGCATCCACTTCCGTATTCCCGCGCTGTGGGGGCGAAGTGTGTGATGCGAGTCACGCACGCCAATTCCATTGGCTCGTTCAATAGTAATCGAAGACGATTGGCTCCCTATAGTGATCCCCATTCAGTCGACGTCGACTACGTCTGACGTTCTCAACTGAAAGGGAACTAGGCTAATGAGAATGCTGTGAAAAATCCGTTCACCAAAAAATATGTATTTTGGCATCTTTTACTCAATTGTATGTTGTTCCACAGTCATATGACCCCCTCATATGAAATTTTGCAGAATGCCCGAACTGTTCTTTTTCCTTGAATGCATACACTGACGCCAGAATAAAATGTAATATCCCTCTGTCTATTTTCTTAATGCATTTTATTGGTTCATTTGTTCGATTAAAAAAAACATATTTAGTCATTTAGTGCGCTTAAAGGGATAGTTCACACTAACACCTTGTCCTAACCAAACTCGACGCAATGCCGAGACACGTGATAAAAAGTATCTTTTATCATGTTAATCAGAGTTAACCAGCAAACTAGCTGCGATGTCGACACGAAAAATAGAAGATTTTTCTATTTTAGAAACGGTTTCTTTTTTTCCATTACAACACAGAGTATGATAATCGCAGATACTGTTTGTGCTTTATTTAATATTACAGTTTTTCTCAATCGATTTGACACATTTCTCCAAACTCAGGTCACTGTTCTCAAAACAGTTAACAGTAATCGGAACACTTTGTAATTTTAGTAAAAACAGGTTGTTCATTTTCCTTAATTTCATGCATTCATTACAAATCACAAGCATCACACTGTGCACCAAATTCTCAAATGTTTTCACAGTAGTTCATACAGCCAACCAAACTTTCATATATCAGGGAAAAACAATTGCAGCTTTTTTATTGGTTTTACAATAATCACAATCATCTGTGCACCATTTTTCTCAAACACAACAAACAAAACTCCAGACCTGTTGCTGTCTGCGTTTCCATCGCGGTCTAAAGTACTGTGAAGATTAGGCAGATTAGTCTGGTGACGTAGGACTGTGCGCAACTTTTCAGTTCCCGCTGGATTTCATCCTCTGAATTTAAGGTTTATAAAGCCTGAACCTCGTCGTCGGCCAATCGGTCATATTTTTTCAACTCCATTGTTGATTCAAATAGCAAACAACTCTTACTGCACACACCGCAACTGACTTCTAAAACCACCCCGGAAAGTTCCTGAACTTTTGAAAAAGTACTACCTCGAGCAGGGACTTTCTGAGGGGGAAATTTTTAACCAGAACTTAATTTAGACTCTTGTCCCTGTGGTCAAAACACACTGAAGTACCATCCCAAAGTCCCAAGTTTCTGGGGAAAGTTCCTGCAAAACGGGGCTTAAGGTGAGAGGTTTTGGAGAGGATAGAGGAAGGGTAATATTGAGAGGGAGAGGAACAGTGGAAGAGGTAGAAAGAGATGAGGGGAAATTAATAGATGGAATAGGAAGATGAGATGGAGCAAGAAGAGTTGACGATGTAGGAAGAGGGACAAGAGCTGGTAGAGTGGAAGGCAATGGTATCAGTAGAAGGAGCAAGAGAAGAAAATATAAGACGGCTTGGACAGAGGAGAAGGGGAGAGCAAGGTGTAAGAGGATGGAGGAGATGTAGAAGGGTAAAGTACAGACAGGTTTCAAATGAAATCAGAGCCAACCTAATTGACCATGATATAAACTATGTTTTTTCCTTGAGGGAAGCTGGACAGAGAGTTCAGCCCTATATAAACATTGTGCCACAGTCAATGTCCCTGGTCAGAAAATGCTGCAGTCCACTGATCCACACAACACTGTCTTTGGGCCGCACAACACAGAAAGAGGAGAGTTGAAGTCAGGTCAACTTTATGGTAATAAGCTATGATGCAGTTCGGCGGCAACCAATCGGAATGTAGAAGTCCTCTGCATGAGAAGATTCCAGAGAACGGAGTCCTGTAAACTTTGGATCCAACCACAAGCAAGTTCCCAAGCAAAATGGAGGAGAGGTTGATCATGTGAATGTGATCTGTGAATTGGATCATGTTGATCAGCGGGAATGCAATTAATTTGCTGAAAACAACACCGATTTGACCAATTGCATTAAGGCTACACTTCAACCTGGACAGTTATTGTAACGTAGGCTGCACACAAATTAATGTTAATTAAAGACCAAGGCAAGTAAACGAATCCTATAAACTCCTATAAATGTTAAAATTAGACAAGCACTTAACCATGAACACAAAAGCCACATTACACACATGGCTTTTAATTGGTTTATTTTGTTAGCAAACATGTAACTATAATTAAGTTCTTTCCATCGATAATTTTTTTCCTTTCACATTTAAAAGATTACATGAGGTTAACTTATAACCTACTTGTGGTCAGTAAGCACAAATATGCTTCAACAGCCCCTTTAAATAAAGTTTGCAAAACCAAGCATTCGATCTACGTCAGAGCGTCCAGGAATCTTTCAATGGCGTTGTTGGCAGAGAGGCGAACGCGAATTTTGGCGCGCTCGCCGGCGGCGGTGTGAACGCACAGTAAGGCTTTTTAAACTCCCTCAGTGAAATACACTTTGCGCAGGGTGATCAGGAACAAATTGAGCAAAATTGTGTTTTCACAATTTCCAATTTCACCATTTAGCACTGGTGCAAGAGTGATTTCAGCACCACACACGTCAGGATGGTGTTCCTTCCAGCATATTCTCCTCTTGGAGATGGAAAGTGTGTGTTTGCAACCCTTAAACCAAGTAAGTCTTCTTCAAGCGATGGAAGAGCCCTTTGGGGAAGCTGAGGCACAAGGATGGATCCAGCATTCACAGCTTTTTTTTCCCACGATGCATGACTCGTGAAAATATATGCTGTGTTGTTGATGAAATTCTTTGACCAGATGTAAATGAGAGGCAAGATCTATAAAGTTCTTTGATATATTTACTTATTTATTTTATTAAATATTTTGGAGGCGATAGCATTGTTATACAGCTAAACTCATCATTAAAGAACACGATTAAAGAACACAAAAAACATATATATATATATACTGTATATATATATATATATATATATATATATATACAGTGTAAGCCCCAATAATTATTTAGTTTGAAGTCACCATTGTTATCAGAATTCTTTTAAGTTGGGAACTTCAGCCTTTTGCAATTATAATTAAGTCTCTTCCAGATAACACAGCCAACTTGGGAGAATAAAATAAGATTATTGGCTGAGTTGAACTTGACTTCTAATCTATGCTTAAAATTAATCTGTGCTTAAAATTAGTGTTGAATAACTGTCAAAATTTTCTATTTTAGATTTCTGACTATTTGCAAATGGAGCCTTGACAATAGTTTAGAATACACAACTACAAAATCACAGTAATTCCATAGTCAGTATCTCCAAATTCATTGTTAAATGATTTAGTGCTATTTTCATAAACAAGTGGTACATTCTCTCTATGTTTAGAACTAATCTCACAACAAAAAATCACTTTTCTCAAACATGTTAGCATATTTTCAATTGTTAATGCAATATACAAGATCGCAAAGTATTCTTTTCACTACACATAATATATATAAATTTCATTTATATAAACTTTCATCCACAGTTATTGCCTTTCTTTCTTAATGTGATTACCATCAAACTTATAAATTGCATAAAGGTATAAGGTATATTCTCCCAGGATCAGTAACAGCATTTCAGTCTGTTCTATTTTTGTGCAGACACTCATCCCATCATTGTGGCTCTCTGGCATCTTTATGCTGATTTGAATTTTCTCTTGGCTCTGCAGATTTTCAAAGACATGCCAGTGTCTGCAGGAGGGCAGGGCAACACCCAGCTCAACCTGCCCAGGCGGAGAAGTGCAGACGGCAAGGCCCCGTCCTGCAGTGAGAGACCCCTCACGCTTTTCCCCACACCCACATTCTCAGAGAAAGACAAAGGTACACCAGCATGTACTTTCTTTAAAATATTTATAATTATAGTTGTTTAGAACTAAAAATAATGATAGAATGCATGACTCTGTACATGACCTTCATTACTCTGTAGCCAGTTCTATTTCATCCTGGTCAACACGCCTCCATATGGGTCAGTCTTGCTAGAGGGCAAGTTGTCAGGAGATGGTATTTCAAATTAAACACGCTCCACCTGAGCAACATTAGGGCTGTCAAATAAAAATTTGAATTTCGAATTTTATTTTAAAAACATTAAAACCCAACAACGACACATGCGTCATCATTATCATCATCATTGCATATCGTGCACCACTGATAAGGCTGCTTGTCCCCCCCCACCCCCCAACTGAAATTATGCTTTTTAAATTTAAATATAATTCAAATATTAGTAATATTTAAGTATGAAATTCAGAGGATCTTTCAGATTCTGAGATGGATAAAGATACTTCCCAGGCGTCAGATCCAGCACTTCTTGATCCATCAGATTAAGCTGTGATTTCTAGGGCAGCAGAGCGAGCTCAAGTGCCGGTTTTGGCAGTACCAACAACATCTGTTTTTGTTAGAGGCTCCCATCGTCAGAAATCCGAAGGGCCGAAGAGCTACAGTCTTCCTGGAAGGCACCATTAGCGCTAATGCCTTACCCAAAACACAGTTAGTTAAAGGCCGGAAAGCTGTGGCCTTGCCGCAGTGCCTCTGGTGGGACCTATTTGGTATGTTGAATGGAGCAACAGCAAGAGCAGACAAAATCCAGACAAGTGCAGCAGGGCTGTGGGTGTTTAGCTTTGTAAACCTTATCAGGCATCAGCTTTACCGGCAAGGCTTTCTGGCACAAGTTTCCAGTCCATGGCTTCAATGGTCCAAGCATGCCGCCAGGTTTGGTTATCAGAAGCAAATGTTTCTGACCAGGATTGTGCAACAGTGATAGCTGCCCCGGAGCAGCCCTGGAACAGGCACAGAAAGCAAGGGAGTTAACTTATGCATTGCAACAGATGGTGCAAATGGGACTATTTTTGGCAACAGGTGGCTGGGGTCATTCAACCTCATCTGTCCAAGAATGGGGAGGTTTACAGCGTACTATGACCCAGAGTTCATTGGCAAACCCGAGGAAGGGCAATCACCACTGTTTTTGCCAGCAGCAGCCAACAAAGCAGCTAGAAATGCGACTGTTGGGATCCCTGGGTACTCAATTCCTTAAGATCAGGAGACAGGCTCCAGTTCAGAACCAAGCTACCAGATTACTAGGGTATTGTTCCAACAGTCTAAAAAGGAAATGCAGAGTGCAAATCCCTCTCGACAGAGGTCTCAACACTATTGCGGAAAAGAGCAATAACACTCTTCCCTCAGAGTCAGTAGGGCAGGGGTTTTATTCAGCCTAGTTTCTAATTTCAACGAAGGATGGAGACTGGCGTTCCATCTTTAATCTAAAATGGTTCAATTGGTCTTTAAAACGTCTACCTTTTCGAATGTTGAACCTGTCAACCCTCTTCACAAGCACAAGACAAGGGGGGACTGTTTCACTACAGTGGAATTCTGTGATACATTTTTTCACATTCCTATCCACAGAGATCACAAAGTATCTCTGTTTTTTCTTTTAAGACAGGTTGTAAGAGTACAAGGGTCTTCTCTTTTGAACTGTCTCTGGCTCCTCAAATTTTTACCAAGTACATGGATGCAGCACTCATTCCTCTCCGTTGGCAGGGAATTTACATCATAAATTACTTGAACGATTGGCTGATATGTACCCCAACCAAACAAGCGAGGAGCGACACAAAAGATTAGGCTTGATGTTAAACGAATAGAAGAGCTGGCTTACTCCATGCAGAATAGTATCACATCTGGGCTTAGCTCTGGACTCAATGACCATGAGAGCCTGTCTTACCCCACCAGAGGATCAGAGGATTCTGATGCAGATATCCCAAAATGTCAGTGAAGTGTGGCCTGAGGATCCTCAGTCTGATGGCACCAGCCTCTCAGGTTGTCACTAGGTTTACTTCACATGCAGCTGTTAAAGCAGTGTTTTTTTTTTTTTTGTTGCAAATGGATCCAGAGTATGTCCCAGCCATGAGATGGTGGTTTTCAATGCCAGGCCTCCTGCAAGGGGTCTGGGTGAGGTTTGTTCAAGAGAAACAATAACTACTGATGCATCCAAAACTAACTGGGGTGCCATGTGGAAAAACTGGAACTATGTGGTGCCAGTCGACAAAATAAGAGAATGTGCTGGTGCTGTTTAAGTCTGTTTAGTTTCATTGCGTTTTGTTTTTGTTTTCATTCTGTTCCAAGTTCTGTTTGTTAGTTAGTTTCCTTAGTGACTGATTACTTTCACCAGAGTTGTGTTTAGTTTTCTGTGTATTTAAGCCCTTAGTTTGGTTTCACTTTATTTTGATGGTCCCTTTAACACATTCTGTTGACTATAAGTAACGTTGCTCCTACATGTCTACTAACGCTCATTAGAGGGTTAGTTGAGTATTAATAGACTGGTAGGGTTAGGGTTAGATTAAGTTGACATGTAGTTGTAAAATTACTTATAGTCAGTAGAGTGTCTGTTGGAGGACCATCACAATAAAGTATATGCAGATATTAATCAGACAGTCTACTAATACTCCAATGAGAGTTAGTTGACATATAGTTGCAAAGTTACTTATAGTCAATAGCACATTCAAAAGGGACCATCAAAATAAAGTGTTACCCTTAGTTTCCTCAATTCTTGGTCCGTTATCATATGAATTTGATTCCTGTATGTTTCCAAATAAAGACTTAGTTATTGAATTTTCTGCATTGTGCGATCATTGCAGCCACCAATACGTGACACCGGCAGTTATTGCACCTGAATTTGTTGATTGCATTATATATGATATGATCTAGTGTGGCTTACCAATATGGTGACGTTGACCTTATTCATAGAAATTTGGTTACCTATGTAACCCTCCATTTTTAAGCCACGTTTGATTTACAAATAGGACTTTTTTTTTTAGGGAATTTTTCGGAGACCATATATGGCCACTTTGATGTATCTTAAAATGATATCTAGAGATTTTGGATGTTTGGGGGTTAGGTTAGGTAGAGTCAACTTCCTCTTTTATATATATATATATATACACTCAACTAAAGGATTATTAGGAACACCATACTAATACTGTGTTTGACCCCCTTTCGCCTTCAGAACTGCCTTAATTCTACGTGGCATTGATTCAACAAGGTGCTGAAAGCATTCTTTAGAAATGTTGGCCCATATTGATAGGATAGCATCTTGCAGTTGATGGAGATTTGTGGGATGCACATCCAGGGCACGAAGCTCCCGTTCCACCACATCCCAAAAATGCTATATTGGGTTGAGATCTGGTGACTGTGGGGGCCATTTTAGTACAGTTAACTCATTGTCGTGTTCAAGAAACCAATTTGAAATGATTCGAGCTTTGTGACATGGTGCATTATCCTGCTGGAAATAGCCATCAGAGGATGGGTACATGGTGGCCATAAAGGGATGGACGTGGTCAGAAACAATGCTCAGGTAGGCCGTGGCATTTAAAAAATGCCCAATTGGCACTAAGGGCGTAAAGTGTGCCAAGAAAACATCCCCCACACCATTACACCACCACCACCAGCCTGCACAGTGGTAACAAGGCATGATGGATCCATGTTCTCATTCTGGTTACGCCAAATTCTGACTCTACCATCTGAATGTCTCAACAGAAACCGAGACTCATCAGTCCAGGCAACATTTTTCCAGTCTTCAACTGTCCAATTTTGGTGAGCTCTTGCAAATTGTAGCCTCTTTTTCCTATTTGTAGTGGAGATGAGTGGTACCCAGTGGGTCTTCTGCTGTTGTAGCCCATCCGCCTCAAGGTTGTGCATGTTGTGGCTTCACAAATGCTTTGCTGCATACCTCGGTTGTAACGAGTGGTTATTTCAGTCAAAGTTGCTCTTCTATCAGCTTGAATCAGTCAGCCCATTCTCCTCTGACCTCTAGCATCAACAAGGCATTTTCGCTGACAGGACTGCCGCATACTGGATGTTTTTCCCTTTTCACACCATTCTTTGTAAACCCTAGAAATGGTTGTACGTGAAAATCCCAGTAACTGAGCTGATTGTGAAATAATCAGACCGGCCCGTCTGGCACCAACAACCATCCCACGCTCAAAATTGCTTAAATCACCTTTCTTTTCCATTCTGACATTCGGTTTGGAGTTCAGGAGATTGTCTTGACCAGGACCACACCCCTAAATGCATTGAAGCAACTGCCACGTGATTGGTTGATTAGATAATTGCATTAATGTGAAATTGAACAGGTGTTCCTAATAATCCTTTAGGTGAGTGTGTGTATATATATATATATATATATATATATATATATATATATATATATATATATATATATATATATATATATATATATATATAGATTTTTAGTTTTGTAATGGCTGATCATGAGTCCTTTGTTTGTCCTGGGCTGTGTTTCCCAAAAGCATCGGAAGCCTAAGTTGCTTGTAGAGACCATTGGTGGCAATTGTTCTACGATCAACTTATGCTTATGATTCTGTGGGGAAACGCAGCCTGAGCTGTTAAACTGGCCAATGTTTTTTTTATTTTTTTTTTTATAAATACTCAAATTCTTTGGTTTTACAGCATCTTTTGCATATATTCCAGCTGTGATTGTATGATTTTGAGATCCATCTTTTCACACTTAGGACAACTGAGGGACTTGTATGCAACTATTACAAAAGGTGAAAACATTCCATGAGGCTCCAGAAGGAAACGCAATGGATTTAGAACTAGGGAGTGTGATTTTTTTTAATTTGAAGATCAAGTTAAATTGTACTTATTTTGTCTACTGGGAAACAAATATTTTCTGTAGCTTCTGAAGGGCAGCACTAAATGAAAAAAATATTATCTTTAAACAAAACATAGAAAATGTACACATCTTTATCCTGTGCTGTTTTTAAAAAAAAAACTGGCTGTTAATGCATTGTTTCTCCTTCTGGAACATCAGTGAATGTTAGCTTTTGTATTTTGAGTATTAAAACATGTACATATGTTCGACCAATCATTGCATTCGGTCTGATTAATTGTAATTAATTGACATTGAACATTGTATACATTTTTGCCCCATAAGGTTATAACTAGTTTTTTGTTATTGGTGCTATAATAATACATTAATGCCACATCTAATCTATAATACATAATATATTATCTAATACATCATATATAATGTAAAAAGAAGCAGTCCCAATATTGAACCTTGTGTAGTTGAGTCCATCAACTGACCTCAGTGTGAAAAGATGGATCTAAAATTCATACAGTCACTACTGGGTTATAAAATGCAAAAGATTTTGGAAAACCAAAGAATTTGGGGGACCTGAAGGATTTTTCTGAAGAGCAAAAAGGGACTCAACCATCTCAAAACAAATACAGCATTTAACATTTGATAATATTAGTTAATAAAAGGTTAATGTTAGTTCACAGTGCGTTAACTAATGTTAACAGATAAAATGCTTTAGTAAATGTTGAGATGAACAATAATTCCACAGCATGTATTCATCTTAGTTAATGTTAATGTGACCTAGTGTAGTTAGCTAATGTTAACAAATGAAACCTTAATTGTAAAAAGGAAATCCCAAAGATTGTTTTGCATTCTCCCAGTAGGTTGTTTACATGGAAACGGTTTTACATTGCTAAGCTCTGTGCATCAGGTCAGCTGGAGAAGGAAATTGTTGTGCTATAAATGACAATGGAATTAATTATTGAAATAGTTTCGGGTTTCAAGTTGGCACACCTACAGTATGACCAGACACCACCCTGTTCGCAATTACAAAAAAATGCTGCCAACCCCTTCTGGGCATGTGACGAATTAACTAGTCCACCAATATTAGATTCCATTTAGTTATTGTCTAAAGACAGGAGTCACTAGAAGTGTAACTTAAATTGCTTATTGAAATACAAACCACCATTAAAAAAAAAAGAAAAAAGAAAAAAATGCAAACCACTAGATCCCACCAGTAATCATATTAGCATACCATTAACTCATCATTAGGATAACAAAATTTTTGCTTTTCCATCAGCAGTGGAGAAGAGGAACAGTGTGGTTGTAAACTCCAGTGCAGACTCAGTAAATTGCAACAGCACACACAACTGGACTCGACTCAACAACCTGCCCACCGGAGACGGAGATCATGATGGGCTTCAACTGGCCAAACCGAGTCAGCCTAATTCACTGTAAGTGTACAGTACATGCTTTAAAGCAAAAGTGTTAAAATACTCTCCCATTCTCCTGGTTGCCTCTGTTTATTTGAGTATCCCAGCCAGCCCAACACAACAACATTGGCCGAACCAATGCCATGAGTTTGTTCAACCAACAGCGGGTAGGAGGAGTGTTCATGAAACTTATTTAAAAACCATAGTTTTCAATCATACAACCAAGCAGCTTTTTGTTTGTCAGTGCTTGTGACCAACTTGAAAATCTGTGTGTGGAACGTTTTCGCCCTCACGCAAAACTCCAGATCATGCAGATTCCTATTGAAATTACTGGATTTTGATCAACTAATTCATAATTGGTTTTCAGATTGTTTTGCCTGCGTAGACTAAAAGAATATGCAATTTCTCCACACACAAACACATCCTGTTTAGCAGCATCATTATTCCAAAATCAAGGGCAATAATTGACAATCATTTTTTAAATTGTAATTATTTATATACTTTATGTAGGATATTTAATCTCATAACATTATCCAATTGCTGTGAAAATACATTTATGCCACCTTTGAGCAGCATTGAACAGTCTCTGTAAGGAAACATGCCATGTGACAGATTCTGTGCCATTTTGGCAATGCAAAGGCAAAATAGCTTTTGTTGAAGGCTTTTGTGGAATTTGGTTGTTAACAGACTTATAGTGTTCTGATGGATTGAATTAATTTACTAAATTTAAATATTTTACATAAAACAACAACAACACAGAGGCATAAGATAATTGAAAAAATTGCTTGACAAAGTTAAAGTCCCAGAAAATTACTTTTAAAGGGCAAATATTGACCTTTATGCCCCGTGTCCACCAAATTGCTTTTTCGTGGCTGGCTTATTTTTCCAATTGTTTTCAATGGGAGCACCGCGTTTTTAAAATGCCAGGAGGGTAACGAGGTGCTTAGTGTCTATTTCACGCTGAAGATCTCTGCATTTTTTACCGGTCACTGAGAGTTGAAGAATGTTCAACTTTGGGTAAAACGCAGCACTCATCCCTGTCACTTTTTACCCAGTCGTCCAATCACAGTGGAGGAGGGCTGGGACTAATACCACACCAAACAACAGTCACATTCTGCTTGTACAATGTCAACAGATGACAACAAGCATAATAACGGATAGAGCTAATTTGCTAGGGCAAATACGTTACATTGTATCAATATTTTTTATAGAAACAACACAAACATATTATTTGTGAAATGAGATACTAGTAACACTACAGATATTCCGTATCATAGCAAGCAAAGCATCTCATCTGAAAAAAAAAAAAAAAACACTCTCAAGCGCCCACAGCTAGGCGTTTTCAGCGGAGTGCCTTACATTTTCAGCTGGCTAAACGTGCTTTGGTGGACACGTGGCCTTAATGCAAAAGTAAATTTCTGACCCTGGTACATGTGACCATACCTTTAGTCAGGGTTTCTTGCACCAAAAAGCTGTCAGAATCTAGTTTTACTTGACCATTTTCTCTCTGACCCGTACTGCACCTTTAAGACTTTTTTATGTAAATGACACAACCTCTTCCCATATGCAATGAGGTGCAGCAAAAATGTCAATGTTCAAAGCATAACTGAGATGTAGATTTTCCACAAGTTGCAGGCCGGACTTGAACATTTGTCGCACACATAAGCACTGTAGCTCATGTTTAAAGCATATGTGTTAACTGCTTTGCTGTTGGTTCAATGTTAGAGCATATCTACAAAATAGAGAAAACATAATAGATCTTTTACTTCCAAAGAAAAAAAAAATCCTGTTTTCCATGATACATCCCCTTCAAAGCAAACATATACCCTCTCACATGGGCTGCAGTATTGATTTTCCCTATAACCTTTCCAATCTCCTACATCCCTTTTCCGCTGTTCACACTTTCTAAGGCACACTGTTTGAAGTATGCATCTCACTGTCTCTGGTTGGTCATGGGTCGGTAATGGATTTTTGAACCTCGATCTTAGGCCCATTTTGATGGCTCTTAGCTGTGCACAGCTATGGCATGAGATGAGGGTAATTTTTTTAATGCTGCTTCTCTGCAGCATAAGCACATACAGAGCAGATGTTTACTTCCTTCCGAATGACAAGGACAAACATACAAAAAGTCCCCATGTTCTCAAGATCTTGATCTCAGTGAAAAACACTTATTGCTTTGCTTTTTTTGGAAACCTATTAGAAATCTAAATGCAAGCAATTTTCTCAAATTGTACTCTGCTGACTGTGCTGAGGTCAGTTTAAAGTTTTTGAAAAAGTTTGTATTTTGTTAGTGGTGTTTGATAAGTCAAGCATTTCTACATGCGTTTTACATATGCTGGATTTGAACAAATCCCTAATCCCGCGCGTTCATTCGGGACACTCACGGGGTGCTTATGATCGTCAGCGCTTTGTTCCACACTGTAACCCTCAGGTCACCCTGGCCACCAGCCAGTACCACCTCGCGAGGAGGGTGTAGATCAGGGTGTGGATGAGGGTGAGGATGAGGGGACTCTCACTCTAGTGAGTTCATGGAGTCTCGACTGCAGTGTCACAATGGTCATGTTCCCACAATGAGAACATGAAGCCTCCACAAAATCTGCTTTAGCGTGATCAATGCCCAGACACGAAAAGCAGCTATTGTGCCCATCAGATGACGAAACCACCCGACTGCAACCAGAAGTGCATGGACGAGACATCTTTCACAGTTTTGTCAGAAAGATGTATCGCGCGTGCAACTCAAAATAGAGAGGATTGAACCCCGCAGGTGCTGAAGCGACCAGGGAGAAGCACACGACTGGCAATCACTGCACAGATCAGCAGGCAATGTGAATCTCGCTGGAATTCGCCGTCACACCAACACCTGGAGAGTAGCTCGTCTCGAAGAGTGAAAACTCAGAATGGCTTGTGTGGAGTGAAGAATAAACTTGGCTCCGAAGCAAAAACAAATCTGCATGTTGCCAGCGTCCTCCTTTTATACCCACGAGGTGGGGCGGAGTTATGCTATGCAAAAAAATCTGTGAATTTTCTTTGCCATTGGCTCGTTTTGTAATACTCGAAGTTGATAGGCTTTCTAAGCGAAACCCCATTTCGTCGTCATTCTATGTAACTCAAAATGACTACGAAAGGGAACAGTGTGTCCAAATAGATGGTATAAGGTTCTCTTATCAAAGTACTGAAATACGTGTTCCACAAGGTTCGATATTGGGACCGCTTCTTTTAACATTATATATTAGATAATATATTATGTCTTATAGATTAGATGTGGCATTACTATATTATTATAACACCAATAACAAAAAACTAGTTATAACCTTATGGGGCAAAAATGTGTACAATGTTCAATGTCAATTAATTACAATTAATCAGACCGAATGCAATGATTTGTCGAACATATGTACATGTTTTAATATTTAGACCACTTCTATTATTGATTGCTATCAGGATGTGAAGAGAGTTTCCAGAATAACAGAAAGTGTTTATAAAAAAAATGCCTACCCTAACATTAAATTATTATTTGTTGTTTTTGTTGTTTTCAAATATATTGTATTAATGTGTTTTGAATTTGGTTGTTGTTGTCTTAATTTCTGCAAATCATCTATTATCTAGAAGCATATAGAGGGTATTGTCCCTGTCATATAAACAATCAAATAAAATAAATTAAATAGAGCAACCACCCAGAACATCCTAGCAACTACTACAGTAGCAATGCCCTAGAAACCACTCAGAACACCCAAGCAACATCATAATACATTAGCAAGTACAAGAACATCATAACAGCGCCCTTGCTAACATCATCTGTTTTAACTGTTTGAATTAGTATGTGGAATAGAACAATGGTTTATCTCCATGTTTGCTATGAAGTAGACAGCATCTTACATTTAGGAGATCTTTGCAGATAGTTTTTAGTTTTAGCTTTTTCTCAGGGTCAAAAGGGTAGATTGTTTTATCAGACTGAACAACTTTTTGATAAAATCTGTGATTCATTTCATTACCTTACATTGGCTAAAGTCTTTGCTTTCTTTGAGGTTTTTATTATGTGAACGGAAATTATGAAACCCAGCACAGCCCTCAGATTCTCTCAATTTCCTGCCAACATATTTACTGTTGAGAGAGGAATGACTGCCGAGGTCTTGCTTTTAAACCGGTGTTCCCCAAGACTCTGTCCTCGACCCTTTCCCAATCTCCCCCTCCAAGTAGATCACACTCTTAAGTTTCACGTCATTTTTTTTTTCATTCCTGTGAAATATACTCACACAGATACCAAGATTCGTGTGAAAAAGCAAACATCCAGTAATTCTGGCCCCTCAGGCATTTTCATTGAATACTGCCATATAAATATTTCCCTCATATATGAATCACGATTCTATCATCTGCAATTCACAGAAGAATGCCAGTCATATGTGTAATGATTGCAGTTAGCTTTGACATTTATGTTTTATGATGTGGGGGTAGACTAAAATGTGGGTGGGGGGGGACAATACATTTCAAGGTTTACAATGAATTCAGTGAGATTTTTTTCTTCTAGACCTATTAAACTGTCTACCGCAGTCAAATCAGAAAAGAAAAGAAAAGTAACACAAAACAGCTAACTACCCAGACAGCAACAGTGTCGGCCCACATCTGGTACGCGAATCCACATGTACATCTGGGCCAACACTGTTACTGTCTGGGTATGCATATATCAAATCAAAATTTGATTCAAAATCAAGAAGCTTATTTTAAGCAACCCTCCCCCACGCCCACAGATACAATACAGATACAAACAATATTTATAATTTAGGTTATTTCATTATCCTCCTGTTTAATATGTTTCATGCAGATCTATGCTTTGAAATAAATCAGTGAAATCAAATTCTCCATCTATAAACTATTTTGATGAGCCGAGTTGCTTATTTTGGGCTTGTTTTGCTTGGTTTGTTTAACACTGGCCACTCTTTCTCTTTTTATTCGGTTAACATTACTCTCTTTGTGCAAACCAAAAAGCACAGCCAAATCTGCCCTGTTTAACAGAGCAAGCTCCAAACTCTAGTATGTCCCAGTACCAAAGGGCCGCACAAGCCAAAAACATACATAATTAGAAGTAAACAGAGAACTGAGTATCAAATGTGAATGCATAATTAATAAGCATGTTTAATTTTATTGATCTAATATGTGAATTCTGGGTATTCGGTATTAGCAAGTGTTAATGCTTTTTTTTGTTCTTTGTGATATTTCAGTATGACTCAGTTTAATAGGAAAATAGGTAACGCTTTAGATTACAGCCCGGAAAGTACTGTGTAATTAAAGCAATTTTACAGTGTAACTTTCTGTAATTATAGTGTACCTATAAAGTACTTACAAGTAAGTATAAGGGAACAACATGTAAAGTTTGGGGAAAAAAGGGGTAACAACCAGGAGAATTAAAAAATATATTTATACAGTAAGTATTATAGAACTAAGGGGTACATATTCTACTATTATGATACAACAGTCACATTTGGGAGCAATTTAGCAAGAACAGACACTGTGTACCTTTTTGTAATAATGGTGAACCAGTACATACTGTATAGGCTTTTTAAAAATTACAGGGTACGCATATCTATGCATACAGTAATCTTTTTAACAAACGTGCACTTAAAACTAAAACAATTGCAACTTTTGCTTAAATATTGGGGAAAGATACTCTTGTTCCATGTATTTACAGGGTAAGTACAATAAAAAATACAGACACAATCTAATATCACTGACTCAGAAACCTTTATTTGAAAAACAACTTAATTCAAAACAGATTTGCAATGCTTCTTTTTTGTTTAAAACTGCTTTTTTAGCCCAAACTTAAACATCTGCACTATTGCTATAAGATAAAAAAAAAAAAAAAACTGTATAAATGCATAGATATGTACCCTGTAATTTTTAAAAAGCCTATACAGTATGTACCGGTACACAATTATTACAAAAAGGTGCACAGTGTCTGTTCTTGCTAAATTGCTCCCAAATGTGACTGTTGAATCATAATAGTAGAATATGTACCCCTTAGTTCTATAATACTTACAGTATAAATATTTGTTTTACTTCTCCTGGTTGTTACCCCTTTATTCCCCAAACTTTACATATTGTTCCCTTATACTTACATGCAAGTACATCATAGGTACACTATAATTACCGAAAGTTACTATGTAAATTCGTCTTAATTACGCAGTACTTTTCGGGCCGTAATCTAAAGCGTTACCGGAAAATAAGAAAGCCAGTTGTAACAAGTAAGGGAAAGCGTTGTATCTCTCTCACTGATAAGAAGTTTCATATGAGATCAGTTATGTTCTTAGCAGGAACGTTTTGTCCGTAGAGGCATCTGAGGAGGTGCTTTTTCAAATAAGTGTGTAAGACAGAAAAAAGACACCAAAGACATGTTACAAAATATTAGATCAAATAGTGTGTGTTAAAAAATTATTTCTATTCAGCAACACTAACAATAATGTTTCAGGGGGAGGCAGCAACTCTCCTGACTCCCTTGAGTTTATTGTGTTCTCACTGAGCTCCTGAAGCATGGCGTGAATGTGAGAAGAGTAACTGCAAAATGTTGGTAAAAAAAAGTTATGTGATTGAATGCTGATTACCCTGACAATGATGTAATGCCAGTCTATCATCATTGCAGCCTGTCCACAAATTGGCCTAAATGAGTCAAACTGGTTGAAATGTACAGACTAATGTTCTGCCATCACAATGTCATGGGGATTCGTAACTATTCTGCGTTTTGGCAAATGGGTGGCTTATTCATATGAATTCGTAGAATCTCATTCATACGTTTCCGCCCCAGTGACATATAACCGTTTCCAGTAAGATTGTGTTGTTACTGTAGATTTGTTGACAAATGGCCTGAAAACAAGGTGACTAATAAAAATAATGACCAAACAACAGTAGTAACAAAATATTCACAAAATATGCTTTTTACACATTTATTGTTGTTATAAAAAAAAATTTGAGGAGACTTTGAAGTGACCTGTTTGTAATAAATAGGATATTAATGAACACTATAGTAAATAGTACACTGTATAAAACAAACGCAAATTTATATTATACAAAAAAACGATTTAAACACTTTGAATTCTAATTTTCAGAAGTATTAATACGATAGGTAGTTTAGATAGTTGTTCCATTGTTTTTATAATGTTTTAGAGGAACAGAATGAAGGTTAACTAACTTAACCAATTTAGATCATTAGATTAAAATGGCAACAAAATTTTTTTTTTTTACTTACTGCTGTGAAATGCAGAGACATTGAGCAAAATAGGATGATGACAGTATGACATCTAAATATTTTCATGGATTTAGGAGAAAAATTCCTGCTTTTGTAACATTGAAATCTGTTTGTTTTGTAGTCATTGAAGGTTAATCCAGATAAGCGTCCATGATATTATGAGATTAATAGTCACAGCACTGCTGTGTGGTTCAGGTATTTCAGAAACCAACCCCGCAAGGATAGTATTACCAGAACTCTTTTATCTTGTGTGGACATTTTTCATCCATGTGATGAAAACAGCTTATAAATGTTACTAAATTATTATTATTATTATGAAAATGCAGAATGTTTACTGTAGTGGGTTTAGGGCAGTGATTCCCAAACCTTTTAGAGTGGAGTACCCCCTGAGGCATTTACCACCCTTCTGGGTCCCCCTTCTCTTTCACTTAGACTGCAGATTTCTATTTAAAGACAATATTTTCCCCCTTAAATTGATTTTCAGCTGCATTTTTTACCTATATAAAGGCAAAGTTTTTGTAACCCTATTAAATCATGTTTTATGTCAAATTCTTAAAATTCAAGAACGCTGTTGCAGAGCAAGTACAGGACTTGCTACTGCCAATACATACACAGACACGCTGCTGTGAGCGAGTAAGTCATGCTGCTGCTGTACAATATAGCGTACATGAATTACACATAGCCGATCTATACAGGTGGAGCTGGGGAAGGTGGGGGGGTTTCTGAAAGTGCACTGCACTGCTAAGGCAAATGCTACCCATGTATTTGAAGGTTTCAAATACATCCAAGCTCATTGGCAGTTCTATATCTGTTCTTTATGCTAGTAAGAGCTGAAACCCCACTTTTACAAAGATACATCAAGAATGGTAGTAATGTAGGGTGATTTGCTAAGGCAGCAGATTCTGCATTAGGAGTTGCACAGACTAGTCGACTTTAATGCTCTGCCATGCCGCTTTAAGCTTGATGTTCATTAATCGCTGATCATGGCCTATAGGGGGCGCAACAGGATAAGAAATCTTAGAAATGTTTGAAGTTCCAACAGTTTGAATGACAAATAAATGCATACTTTGAGATCGCTCCACAAGATATGTTTGATTATATCTGGATGCTCAAAGGTTCAGCTCAAGGTTCAGGCCTATTTGTGCGTTAATGACGTCATCAGTGACTAGTTGACGTCGACTCGACTTTAAAAGTCATTAAAAGACATAAAAGTATATTTTTTTTAAACTGAAGTTCTAACTCTGCATGCTCTGCATGCAACCTATCATATCAAGTCAAGTCAATTCAAGTCATCTTCGTTTATATAGCGCTTTTAACAATGTAGATTGTTTCAAAGCAGATTTACAGAGATAAACATATCATTTAAGGTAACAGAGATGGTTTTGGCTTTATAGCGGTTCTTGAATGTTATTTTCCAGCTAAAGTTAGTTTTGATTGATTCACTTCCGTCTAAATAATTGACCCTTCGCAAAGACCCGTCCCCCTTAGTTACTGTCGCTATGTCCGACAAGCTACTCTTGTCTCTCATGTTCTCACGCAGTGAAAAATACATTGCGGAGCAGAGAGGAGACTGACAACACGCTGACAGACAGGACAGACCAGGTTACTTTTCGGTTATTTTTGATATTAAACAGATTAAACAAAGTCTCACCTTTCAAATTTGGTCATTTTTTAAAAGAAATTTAAACAATAAATACCGTTTTATGGCTCTTTAATGTGTCGTGACAGATCGCTTTAGAGCATCAGTTAAAGCTGCTTGTGATCCGATCATCTCTTCCTTCTAGTTCATTTATAGCATCAAATAAACATGAATGAACATAAGAAGGAATGTTGTTTTAACCGTGGAAAAGCGTCAATACACTCCGTTTTTCAAGTTCAAATCCTCCCATGTTAATCTAATATCTCTCCTGACTGCTTTGTCGAACAAAATGGTGGATGGCGAAGTATGATTGGTCAGATTACCTGTCAATCAAGCTCCACGCGAAGGGTCAATTCTCTCTAAACAGACTTTAAACGCGAACCTGTGATAAACACTGATGGCGTTCACATGCGCATTAAGAATTTATTCTATAGTTATGTGCGTTTGAATATATGTGCACAGGTTTGTAATTACCTACAAACCATGCCTAAACAAACTACTTGTCTTGCCTATAAATTTTCACTTTGGGGTAGGTATGCAAAGTCAAGTCAAGTCACCTTTATTTATATAGCGCTTTTTACAATACAGATTGTATCAAAGCAGCTTCACAGTGATAACATGAAAATAATACAACAAAGTTTGTTTCTAGAAGAAAATTGCTTCATCATCCACCTTAAGGCAGATCAATAATATTGTGTTGAATATTTAAATGTCCCCAACTAAGCAAGCCAAAAGCCAAGGCAACAGTGGCGAGGAACCAAAACTCCATCAGGTGACAGAATAGAGAGGAAAAACCTTGGGAGAAACCAGGCTCAGTCGAAGGGCCAGTTCTCCTCTGGCCAACGAACAAACAGTGTATGATTATGATTCAGGCAGCATTACAGGTCAGAGGTCAGATTTGATCAGAATATTCAGAATATTATCCGATTCCATCTGGTCGGAATATGGAGTCATAACGTCGGTATGGAGACGAGTTTGTTGAGGATCAGTGCCGATGGCTGTCGTGTCGATGAGGCCATCACAGGGCTGATGAGGCTGGCACTTCAGGGATGCGTTGGGGATGGGTCCAGGCACAGGTCCACCAGCTGATCTGGATACGGCCCGGATCCGGCTGACTTCAGTAAACAGAAGTAAAAGGGAAGAAGGCCTTCACGGAGAGGGACTAGTTGACAGTTCAGGACTGCGTTGTAGTTGCGTTTAGGCGCAGGTCCTTCATCAGATCTGGATACGGCCTGGATCCGGCGGGAAACCTCGGGATAAACAGAGAGACTACCGTAAAACTTCAAATAATAGCCGAGTCCCAAATAGACGCCTGTCTCTTTTACACGCCTGGTGTGTCGACAGGTTTGGATAAATAAAGGCCGGTCTCAAATAGAGGCCTGGTCAGTTTTTTAGTTTCGGGTTGTATTTAATCTTCTAAAACCCGTCAGATCGTCTGTTTAAGCCAGTTCTATTGTGCAGATTGCGCACGCAAGAGAGCCCTGCGCGTCTGGGCGGGAGCTGTTAGCGCAAGCAATGCAGGGAGAGTTAGCGGAGGCCGGAGAGGGAGAAGTGGAGGAGGAATTCACCAATGAACTTGTAGTTGAGGATCGCGGTTATGATGATAGTGATGAATAGGGTCAGTATCACATTATTGCAGTTGTTTATAGCCTTCATTCACACCGGACGAGAAGCGCCGCGCGTCTTTGACAACTCGAGGTATAATGATATTCTCAATTCATTCAGTTAACTGACGGTCTGAGGTAAAGTGTTCAGACTGCAGACTTAGCAACGATTGTTTTTAATTGTACAGTAATCACAACATAGTACAGACATTATCTTCATTTCATAATGTAACATAACAATATTGCTGGCCATAAACTGAGAAAGTGCGCGATCGGTGTGCGATACTTCGAGCTGTCCTAGACGCGCGTCTCGTCCGGTGTGAGACCCCCTTAATTCTTGCATTAACTTTGTTAAACACATTCGAATTATTAATAAAACACAATATAGTGTGGTAACCTCTTATTGTCATGCTTTCCGTCTATCAGCCTATGCTATTTGGATCGTTATCTCTAGACTTAACGTTACACTCAATGAACAACATCTCAACACTGAATTAAAGGCCTGTCTCATATAGACGCCTGTCTCAAATACAAGCCGGTGCAGTTCGGCGATTTGGGAAAATAAAAGCCCGGGCTATTATTTGAAGTTTTACGGTAATATTAGCGTAGATGCTATTCTTCTAATGACGTAACGAGTACATCAGGAGTACAAGAGAAGTGTTCCCAGTTCCGGCTGACCTAATCTATGCAGCCTAACATTGAGTTATAGAAGTCGATAATGTATTATGTGAATGCTGGGTCAAAGAGATGTGTCTTTAATCTAGCTTTGAACTGACAGAGTGTGTCTGCTTCCCGGACAATGTTATGCCTGGTTCAGATTACACGAATTTTTTGTCTGTTACGATAGTCACTGTGTCAGATTACACGATTTTGACTCCTAAAATCTTGTCGTGTCGTGGACAAGAAACATGTCAGACTACACGTTGCTTCCTGACCAGTCATCGCGTGCCGTCTCAGGTTAACGACGGCGAGTGTTGTATTGGCTGTCCTGTGTTCAGAAAAACGTTAAAAAAAAAGAAAGAAAACCCGACAATGGACACGTTCCTGGATTGCTCGAGGAGGACAGTATGGGGCGAAATTAAATACATTTATTAAAAAAAAATCGCAATTTTTATTTTATTTGTAGCCTATTAATAAACTGTTTTCTGTGTCAGTGTCTGCAAAGATGAAATTGACGAGCAGCATCTAGTGCACGCGCCATAGAGAGAAATGCACGTAGGCCTATGGATTACATAATCAGAGAGTATCCTGTTTATTTTCGTTTTAATTGTTTCGTTTAAAGACAGATAGCGTTTAAAGATAGCCTAGATAATATTTTGCATAGGCTATGTGAGGACAGTGAGGCATGCGCTGAGTCTTGGTTAATTTATGATGAGATGCGCTCCAGTTCACGTGCTGGGACGGCGCCCGCGCCTCCATGTCATGATTATAATTGTATATTTACTTCTTATTTATTAAATCCGGGCAATTTGTTTATGAAAAAAATATTAAAATTAAGATATAATTTATACAAAACGAAATTCACTTTAAGAAAGGCTTTACAAGACCAAACTTAATTATGTGGCCAAAATTATGTCTGACCATGTCTCTCGATATATTGCACATCATATCTTACTCATGCTGTCACTTTCCATAATCAACATAGATGTGGAAAAAAATAACTGTCAATGCTCCAAAGAGAACTTGAGGTAAAATATTTTTACTTTTAGCCAGTAGTACAAGTAAAATAATGTTGCTAGCTTGCCACAGCGATAACATATTACAAAAACAGACTGTTAACCTCATACATGTGACGGAACCCGTCGTGGACGACCGTTGAAAAAATTAAACATGCTAGTCTTTTTGTCGTGATGTCGTGAAGCATCGCAGACGCGACGTAGGTTGTCGCCCACTATGACACACTATACGAGATGATACGATCGAATCTTGCGTCCCGACGCCCGTTGTCGTTTACGAATCCCCACGACACCCTACGTCAAACGGATCGTGCCAAAATCGGGCTAAAATCGTGTAATCTGAACCAGGCATTAGGAAGACTGTTCCAAAGTTTGGGTGCTAAATAGTCGATTTTGATATTATAGGCATTATTAACTGGCCGGAATTTTGAGATCGCAATAGAAGTGAAGGACTATAATGCATTAAGAGCTCGCTCAAGTACTGCGGAGCCAAACCATTTAGTGCTTTGTAAGTAATCAGCAGTATTCAAAAATGTATGCGATGTTTAATAGACCTTATGTAGCCCCGCCCCTTTTCAGCGCTGCGCTCGTTGTCTTTTGACTTCCGGTCTGTATTTTCACAGCGATCTTGCGTAGTAATGAATGAACGGCTCATTAAAAAAATTTCCAGGTCAACATTTGTTAAGACATCTGCTTTACAATGCTTATGATAAACATTACAATGCTCATGATAACTTTCGTTAACTCTACAATAAGTAAATCCACTTCACCAGCTAATTACTCCTCGACAGCGATACCATAGAAATATACAAAGCGACCGCAAAAACGGAAGTTCAAAGACAATATTCTAAAGATGGCGGCGCCCTGGTTTCTCTGGTGCATAAGGTCTATAGGGAGCCAATGCAGTGTTGACAGAACCGGGCTAATATGGTCATACTTCCTGGTTCTGGTAAGAACTCGAGCTGCTGCACTTTGAACTAGCTGTAATCTGTTTATTAAGCGTGCAGGGCAACCACCCAGTAGAGCATTACAATAATCTAGCCTTGGTGTCATGAACGCATGAACTAATTGTTCAGTATTTGTCAATGAGAGCATATGGCGTAATTTAGATATATTTTAGAAGGAAAAATTTGGTTTTACAGATACTAGACACATGACTTTCAAATGAAAGATTGGTATCAAAGAGCACACCCAGGTTCCTAACCGACGACGAAGTGTTAGACAGTATTCTAGGTTATTACGTGTGGAAGTTTTTTGTCCAATAATTAGAATCTCTGTTTTTTTCAGAATTCAGTAGTAGGAAATTACTAGTCATCCAATTTTTTATATCAGCTTTGCATTCCGTTAATTTTGTGAATTGGTAAGTTTCATTAGGTTTTGAAGAAATATAGAGCTGAGTATCATCGGCATAACAGTGAAAACTAATGCCATGTTTCCTAATGATATCTCCTAATGGTAGCATGTACAGAGTGAACAGCAGCATTCCCAGTACTGAGCCTTGTGGTACGCCATACTGAACTTGTGATCGATAAGACATCTCTTCATTTACTGCTACAAACTGATAACGGTCAGATAAGTATGATTTAAACCATGCTAGTGCAGTTCCACTAATGCCAACATAGTTTTCTAGTCTTATTTAAAAGAATGTTGTGGTCAATGGTGTCAAATGCAGCACTAAGATCAAGTAACACTAATAGAGAGATACAACCGGGATCATATGATAAGAGAAAATCATTTGTAACTCAATGAGAGCTGTCTCAGTGCTATGGTACGGTCTAAATACGGACTGAAAATCCTCGCAGATATAATTTCTTTCAAGAAAGGAACACAGTTGTGAAGATACTGCTTTTTCTAATATATTTGACAGAAAAGGCAGATTCGAGATCCGCCTGTAATTGACTAATTTTGTATGATCAAGTTGCGTTTTTTTAACAAGTGGTTTTATCATAGCCAGCTTAAAGGTTTTTGGTACGTATCCTAGAGACAAAGACGAATTAATGATATTAAGAAGAGGATCTATGACATTTGGAAGCATCTCTTTCAGTACCTTAGTCGGTATAGGGTATAACATACAAGTTGCCGATTTAGATGAATTAACTAGTTTGCAAAATTCTTCCTCTCCTATGGCAATAAATGAATCAAATTTTTCCTCAGGGAGACTACAATGCACTCCCTGATACGATACTGTAGTAGACAGTTGCAAAGCTATAATTTTGTCCCTGATATTATCAATCTTTTAAGTGAAGAAGTTTATGAAGTCATTACTGCTGTGTTGCTTGGAAACTTGTGGGCTTGAAACTTTCTTTTTCATTAGTTTAGCCACTGTTTCAAATAAATACCTAGGTTTATGTTGAAAAATAAGCAGATATAGCAGCTTTTAAGGCCTCTCTGTAAGCTATCGAGCTCTCCTTCCATGAAATCCGAAATACCTCTAGTTTTCCTTTCTTCCAGTTGAGCTCCATTTTTCTGGCTGCTCTCTTAAGATTGTGCTCGTTGGACTATTTTCTTTAATCTTCTTTAAGCGCAACGGAGCAACTGTGTCTGGAAAAGAGAGAGTTAAAAGTTTCTGTTGCAATATCAAGTTCTTCTAAGCTATCCGGGATGCTGAGATGATGAAACTGATTAGGAAGATTATTGAGAAAGCAATCTTTAGTGGTAGAAGTTATAGGTCTAACATATTTATAACACGGAGTCGGCTTTGCAGCCTTGGCTAAATGTAATTTACATGAGACTAGATAATGATCTGAGATGTCATCGCTCTGCTGCAGAATTTCAACGGCATCAACATCTATTCCATGTGATAGTATTAGATCTAGAGTATGATTACGACAATAAGTAGGTTTTGACATGTGTTGTCTAACTCCAATTGAGTTTACAATGTCTTTAAATGCCAATCCCAATGCATCTTTTTCATTATCTATGTCTATATTAAAATCACCAACAATTAGTACTTTATCTGCAGCCAGTACTAATTTTGATAGAAAGTCCACAAATTCTTTGATAAAATCTTCATGGTGCCCTGGTGGCCCGTATACAGTAGCCAGCAGAATTCTCAAACTTGATTTATCGTTTACACTATATATTTTTTAATTAAGCACCAACACTTCAAAATAGGTATATTTAAAACTACATTTCTTAGTGATTTTGAAAATATTACTATAAATTACAGCAACACCTCCCCCTTTGCGTTTCAGATGAGGTTCATGTTTATAACTGTAATCTTGTGGGGTTGACTCATTTAAAGTAATGTAATCGTTTGGTTTTATCCAGGTTTCTGTCAAACACAGCACATCTTGGTTATAATCTGAAATCATATCATTAACAATAAGTGCTTTTGAAGTAAGGGATCGAATATTCAGCAATCCAAGCTTTATCATTTGCTCATCTGTATTATATCTGTTTTTTATTTGTTGAACATCAATTAAATTTTTAACCTTTGATGGGTTTGGACGTTTTTTGGATTTCCAAATTCGGGGAACAGACACAGTCTCTATATGATGATATCTAGGTGAAAGAGGCTCTATGTGATGGGATTTATCTGACCTTGGTGACGCGAGGCCGCTAGCAGAGCCCCAGATTGTCATGTTTTATCTCTAAGACTATGAGCCAAATTACTAGAGAGAAGAGCAGCACCAGCCCAGGAGGGATGAATACCATCTCTTTTCAACAGGCCAGGTTTGCACCAAAAACTTTTCCAATTGTCTATGAATTCTATATTATTTTGCGGACACCACTTAGACAACCACCATTGAGTGAACACAATCTACTAACTATCTGATCACTCCGGCAAACAGGAAGGGGGCCAGAGCAAATTACAGTTCCTGACATTATACTTGCGATTTCACACACCTCTTTAATATAAATTTAATAAATTTTATAAAGAGTCAAGCACTCTGCTTATGTGGATGCAGTCTGTTTTGACCACAAAAGATGAGGTAATTTGATTGGATGTCATGTATTTGAACTTTTACGCCACTACCATTTTTCTGTTTTTACACTAGATGCTAGTTAGAAATAAAACATACTCTGTTGTAATGTTATTTTAAGGTGGGGTGGAATTAAATGTACGGCAAAACTCAGCATTTTGTTTGCGCACCCCCTCTATCACTTCCTGAACACCCAAGGGGTACGCATACCCTAGTTTGTGAACCACTGGGTTAGTGGATAATAATAACACAAGATGTGTTTGTGCGCTCATGATTGGTGGTAAAGACCTATATATCAGCTGTGAGGATCAGCGGTCCACAGCCACAAGACTGAGATGAATGCTGTCATCTATATATAGACATATATATTAATTGTGGCTGTGTGCTGATATACCCATCTCAAAGGCCCCAGAGCACCCGGCAGGCCGTAAATCAATGGTGGCCTGAGATTGATAAATTACTTGAGAAAACGTGTTATCAGTTGAATTACCTTGGCCGAGGCAGCCAATGTCACATTCTAGAAAATGAAAGCGGTGCCTTGAATGCAAAGGCCAAGTGTATGCAATTATCGACAACAGTGGTGTCAAACTCAGCTCCTGGAGGGCCACAGTCCTACAGAGTTTAGTTCTAACTCTGCTCCAACACACATACCTGTATTTTTTAAATAAGCCTGAAGGACTTGTAAGACTTGAGAAATTCAAAAATTCCGAGCCGTCTGGTTGAGGAACGACCACTCCCAGAGAAGACAAAGCACGTTTGTGGAAATTAACATTTGAACTTTCTCTTGCGAATAACCATCCCCATCCGAGACGCACCACACCAAGCAGTTCACACCTCAACCTTACTGACTCCTCATTACCCATCCCAGTTTCCCAACAGTTTACCCATCCCAAGAGATATCTTGCTTACAGAGGAGGGTGGGTCTTTCATGCAAATGGCATCCTGCCCTCATAAGGTGTAAACTCTGGAGACTGTGATTAATGCAAATTCCCATTGTTAGCACATGTTTAGGTTTCTGTCGTGGTCTGAATATAAAAAGAAATGTCTCAAGACACTTACGGCAATTTGTAATGAGATCAGCCCATAATGCTGAATGTCTTTCCTATTATCCTATTAGAGTCAGGTATGCATCTTTTACTCTTTACCTCAGAGCATTTGAGCTCTGCATTGATTCTGTAATTGGCATGATACATTTACCTGACTAATAATACATTTTATTCTGACTTATTCTGAAATTTGTCACTTAAGTAGATTATGTTGTGTCCATTGTTACCGCAAAGCTGTGAAGTACATACTAGATCTCAGGTTAGATGGAGCATGGGGCACATCAGGTGGGATTCTAGATTTCTGACTAACTGCTTGACTAAGTTGTTATGCAATCGCATTATAGGGGGCTAGATAAAAATACTATTGAGCCATAACCCTAACCCTAGACATAACCTCTGATTATTGTTTGGGCTTTAACTAAGTTGTTATATAGGCGACTGTAGGGGGCTAAATGGGTACCTTTTAACAATAGCAAGCATGGGCGGCATTTTTAAATTGCTTTAGCCATAACCTCAATCAGATTGGCAAGTTTGTGATCATGGGCCTGCATAAAAATGAACGGCTGGTGCGTATTTCACTACGTCCTCTCCCTTTCTCTCTCCCACTTCGCTTCCTGTCTACTCACTGACCTGCCATAATAAAAAGGCAAAAATAAATCTTTGGAAATAAATATAAATACAAAAGAAAATAATGTCCGATTACCTGTGGCAGTTGTTTCATGAGTTCACACTGTTTCATGAGTTCATGAGTTGTAATAGAGTAAAATAGGCATATTTGGCATACTATCTGGCGGGATCAGGCTCTGAATTCAAACCCAGAGCACTCCCCCATATCCCCGGCTGGGAATAGGAATAGAGTGAGGAGTTGGGGGGGCAGAGGAATGCAGAAAACTGTCGAGATAACTTGGTGAATCAGCTGTGTATATATGTGCCTCTTATAATAAAGCTGCTGGCAGTGGGGCAAACACACTTTGTAATGTTGAGCAGATTTGTTGGATCATTCTCAGTAGCGAATTAAAGGAAAAGTAGTCCAAAAGAAATGATTAGATTTACCATGATTTACATTTTTATTACTTTATAACACATAGGTGGCGATGTCACCAGATTCACATGGTATTTACAGATCAATGTTCCAACGATAGGTATGTGTCATTAACAATACATTTCATGTCAATATGTAGAAGTAGTTTCTGAGATAATGACCAATTTCCTCTTTGGCAACTTCAGTAGCAAGGATGCATTAAATTGATCAAAAGTGACAGTAAAGACATTTACAGTGTTACAAAATATGTATTTCTATTTCAAATAAATGAAATAGAACTGGACTCTGAACTGGAGTAATGAAGCGGATTAGCTTTGATCCCTAGAGTACTTTTCACAATATTACAGGTTTTTTTTTTACTGTCATTTTGATCATAATAATGCAGCCTTGCTGAGCAGAAGAGACTTTCAAAAATATATACAGAACAAATTACTAAAATGACAAATTATAATATATCCTTTCGACCTTATACAAATATATAATACTGTACCTGCTATGAAGTTGCCACAAAGAAATCAATACAAATAGTTAATAGTCACTAAAAATGGATCCACTAATTTTTATTTTAAATATTAAATATTTGAAAAGGAAATGCCCATGCCAACATAAACACATTTTATTTTATTTTTTAAAAAGACAAAAAGCCTTTGGTTTCATTCTTCTGCTGGAAAATATAGTCCTCTGAAAGTTTAGGCTGCACAGTGATACAAAAAGTATCTAGATAAACAGATATTTAGCGTCGTAGCCGAATATTACGCTTTAAAATGGTTAAAACACTCTATTGACCAATGAGCACCGGAACTTTCCATCGTTTAAACAGGAAATACAGAATGGTAGGGACTAAATGTGACAGCATAATGTATTTTCACTGAGTGAGAGTCCATTAACACTGCTAATGTATGGACATTTAAATTATTAAAGTTAACTCGCCACTTGAGGTCACACTGTTCCCATGACAACCCCATTATCTACTGTGAGTAAGACGCTCATCAGTTTAGTGATGAGTGCGATGGGTGTTTGGCTACAAATTCCACTGTGTCCAATAAGCAGCTTTATTTGCTCCAGTGCAAATAAAAAACTGATTATGATGATATCCACTAACGTATGTATCACTTGAGATTGTATTTGATCATTCTGTAGCAACAATGTATCAACTACTTACTAGCAACCACCCATGATAGCTTAACATCATTGTGTGTATGGCAAGGCGTCTTAACATTTAAAGGGGTCATGACATGAGAAACCAAATTTGCCTTGATCTTTTGGTATATAAGAGATCTATGTACTATTCAAACTTGATGCAAGTTTCATAGCTTAAGACGTCCTCCCCATTATAAACGAAGCATTTATTTAATCAAGCTCTAAATACAGCTCGTTCTGGATCCATGGTATGAAGTGACGTCACGGTGCGAAGTGACGTACCAGTCGTTTGCATATAACCGCCTCCAGCGCAAGACAACTACGCCTCATTTCGCATCATCGCATGCGTTGTCGTGCAGCGAGTGGGTCTGTTTACAAGATGACTGTGATGCCACGCAGATGTGCTGTTCCTGCTGTGGACAAACAACATGTTTGAATACACTGACGAACGATCCAGACGTCAGGGAAAGCAGTTGGATGCAGTTTATTTGCAGCATATGCAGCCCGCCAAAGCTTTATTTGAACGGTGAGTGATCAGATGAGTGTGACAGGGCATGTTACTGAAAGAACGAGCAGAGAGAGAGAGAGCCCCGGCCGTGCGCGCGCGCCTTCAAACTGTCTTGCTCTCTCTCTCCCTCCCTCCCTCCCTCCCTCGCGCATATGAATCAAAATCAATTGAGAATTGACACGATGGTAAAAGATTGGAAGACCGAAGTTTCACGTGGTGGAGCATTGTGTAGTCTACATGTGATACAAAATGATTAACGTTAATAATTTATGCATAAGCAGCACTGACGTTAGCCAATCATAACAGTATAGGCGTTAACACTGAAGTCTTAAAGGGGAAACACCCCAAAACAGACTGTTTGAATCAGAGGTGAGAAACAGGGTGGGAAAATGTCATAAATCACTACATTTTTTAAGTTTTTTTGTACAAAAAACTATAGTAATACTATAATTGTACCTAAGGGAACATAATAAAACAAAACAAAAAACCATGTCATGACCCCTTTAATCATTTAAACGTACTAGTCTCTATTTTCATGCTACTAGTACTTATTTTTTAGATACTAGTATCTATTCCATTAAAGGTGTGGTATGTGATTCTCTTTTTTGTCCATTTTTTCAAAATCACTTGAAATCCTATTCATAACCCACTTACAGCCACTGAGTTAGAAGCACTGAAATGAAAATTAAGCAATTTAATCATCTGTGGAACGGGCAGGACTCGAAAAACTCCAGCCAATCATTTCCAAGACCACCTAGAATCATTGGACAGTAAGTCCGTCAATCAAACGGTCGTACCATACCCCCCTCCCGCAAATCAGGGCCATCGTTGGAGGAAAGAAGGTAGGACCATTTGAGTTGTGTATTTTTTAAATCTGCCGGCCGTTTTGCAAATCACATACCCCACCTTTAAGTACTAGTACTTATTCATTAGCTACTAGTGCTTATTCTTTAGGTACTAGTGCCTACTCTATAGATACTAGTGCCTATTCTTTAGATACTAGTGCGTATCATGTTGAGGCAAAATGTAGACGCCTCTCAGAAAATACATAAAACTGACATTATAATGATACTGAGCTATATGCGTTTAAAAGTAGCCCATTAAAATGGTACAATGGCATTGCTCAGTTCAACGTGTTGGGAAATCGGGCATTTTGTCCCGCGTCAGCATTTATTCAAAAGTTAATAACGCTCAACATTCAAAAGGTAAGTGAGGATTTCCCACTTGTATTAGTAGGCTTAGGCTATTTTGCCTCGTGGATGCCCACTTGAAGCTCTCACAAGCACAAAATGCAGGTATAGAATATGTTAATAAAGTTTTTATTAACGCATTTTAGACAAACAAAAACAGGTAGGCTAAGCCACAGACTGAGGCTACAATATCCATAAATGTTCACAAATACCCATGAAAGTAAAACTGAAACACACAGTAAACTTAACCTTTTTTGTGTATTTGCGGAGCTTCCACTCCCCAGTCTTTACCTTTTCTCTTGCCGCCTCCATCTCTACCTGCAGACTGAACTTGTGCGTCATCTTCGTGCCAGTTATTCAGACAATAAAGTGTAGGCCTATGTATTTCATAGAAAATTGTGTATATAAATTACAAAGGTTTAATTGGCATCTTTATTTCAAACGACCAGACCGACCGCGACCCGAATATCATTAAAAATATTTTTGGATGACTCGTAACCGCGGGTGACCATGGGTGACCGCAGACACCCGCTCATTTTGGATCAACCCGCGCATCACTGACTAGTTCCTAAAGAATAAGCACTAATATCTAAAGAATAGGCACTAGTAGCTAATGAATAAGTACTAGTACTTAATCTAATAGATACTAGTATCTAAAAAATAAGTATTAGTAGCATGAAAATAAAACTAGTAGGTTTAAATGATTAAATGTTAATACGGCTTGCCATATTGTCTGATGTGTTAAAATTTAAGTCTAACTTTATATTAGGTGTCTTTAACTACTATGTAATGTAATGTACAATGTACTTCTTGTGTTCATGATCCTGCTATTGAGATGGGCTACGGGTGGTTAGGGACAGGTGTGATGGTGTGGTTTGGTTTAAGGGTGGGTTAAAGGAAGGGTCAACAGTGTAATTATAGATAATATATTTAAAAAATGTAATTACAGCTGTAATTTTTATAAGTACAATGCCTAGAACATGTATGCACACAATATGTGCATTGTATCAAATGTTTAATTTAAATGGTATTACACTGTATTTAAAGTGGGACTGTGTATCCATAAATGTTTACAATGGAGGTTAAAAAGTTTGCTTCTGTCTTGCTGAATGTTTCCGATGTGTAAAAACATCCATACCGCCTGTTTCCCTCTGCTAAAAGGTGAAGTGTGTGGTTTCTGTAATGTCACCAAACAGAACTGGAAAAGTAATGAATGTTTTAGGTCATGCAGGTTTCTCATCTTACATTGGTTGGACAAACAGATAGTTCCGTCCCAAACTCATGCTATTGGTTGAGTCACTGTTGGAGGTCAGAATGGCTCCTCGATATTTAGGAAGGCCCGAGGCCAGTGGGAGAGAGTTTCTGGCCTGTTGGTGGAACTACTATATCTTACAGTTTTTGATCATGAACATTACACTTAAACTGCTTTTTTGTATTGATTGTTATTAAACTTGTCAGCTATGCAACATGATCTAACTGAATAACATACTGTATATGAGATTTTGTCAAAGCTTGAAGAATGATTTGAGATCATGTAGCATCAGTAAGAAGGGGTTAAAATTAAAAACCAATCACTATTGTTTTGACATGTATGCCATTATAATTGTTGGACATTATTTATTTTAAATACATTTATACATTTCTGTAATTTACAGTCAAAATCCTAAGGTTCGCAGCAGTACATCAACAAGGTAAGTTGATCAAGTTTGGCAGCCAGCATTGATGTATTTTTGGACAATTTTGCGAGAGAGAGAGAGAGAGAGAGAGAGAGAGAGAGAAACCTCACTCATTATGCTACATTAACAAATTATCACTAATGTTTTTCCTCAGCATGTTTTACTCAGGAACAGTTGCACTAAATATGAAAATTCTGTCATCATTTACTCACCAAACCAGCATCTGTATGACTTTCTTTGTTCAGTAGAAAACAAATTAAGATATTTTGGCAAATATTTACGCTGCTACAGTATTTGTATGAAACATATTTTGTGTTCATACATTGGAAAGACGTGTAAATGACGACAACTGTCATTTTTGCCTGAATTGTTACAGTAAGCATGAAACTCTCAAGTATGTTTTACTGTGTTTGTCTATTTCTTTATGCTGACTTCCTCTTAAAGTCTCTTGTGAAAGTTGTAACTCAGCAGCTGCTTTAACATAAACGTTGGTGCTGTGATGCGTGTGTGTGTTTGTCACAGCCCAGCTTCACCCAGTCCCACTTCACCGCGCTCCCCCTCGTGGCCGATGTTCTCTGCCCCCTCCAGCCCCCAGCTGGCCTCCAGCCCCTCCAGCGAATCCTCCCCCCTCAGGTGTGTGTCCTGCTCTGGCCTGCTTAGAACACTATCTATAGTGGTTTTCTAATCGTTCAGTGTTAAGCTTCAGCTCTGGAAATTCACACCTTCTCCCTCAAGTTTGAGTGTATACACCAACTTCACTAATATTAGTTTTTAGTGCTTTATTTTTTATTTAGACAAAACATAATCGAATTTTAAAAACCATTTATCGGTTATCAGCTGTAACATGAATATAATTATTGACATCAGCCCATATTTTCATATAGGGGCATCCCTATTATATAATATTGTACAGAATGATTACTGCATACGGTGTCCTATTGTATTTACAGTACTCAGCATATATGACTACACCTTCTCTGAAAGTCAGCAATTATTCTTTATGTAGAAGACATATTAGGGTTCCTTGAAGATAAAATGTTCCACCAAGTCTGCTTGATCAGATTTTATTATCAAAGGGATAAAATGTTAAGAATGAAAGTAACATACTTAAAAATGAAAGTAACAAAAGAAAGCTCAAAGCAATTCTTTATCAACATGAGTATGTTGAACCAAAATATTTTAATACATTTCTCAACACTTAAAAGTGTTATAGACTGTTGAATCCACTTGGGAGAGAATTGTCAAAATATTTGTATTTTTTTTCACAAAAGAGGCCAATGGTACAAGAGGATTCCCAAAGCACATAAATAAAGTTAAAGAAACTCAAAAAAGTTAAAGAAACTCAAAAAGAATGGACTTGTGACAAAGTCCCTGAAACAATCATGCCTTCCCCTGAAGCTTTAATTTTTTGATGAATGATTTTTTGCTAAGAAGAGCTGGCGAAATGCCAGCAAGTGTCTCAGAGATGACAAAATGTACAGAGGTGAAATGCATTTTTTCCCTTTTGAGGGAACTCAATGCTGCGTAGGAATGTTGATGCTATGGGAATGCTTCTGCTCGGAAGCATGTGTGAATCTCACGGGCGAAATGTGGTCCTGTGACAGATAATGGCACATCCTGGAAACTATAAAGGACCAAACATCATCAGCTTCTGTCTTCAGTAAGCGCTCTGTGTTGTTGTTAGCCTTATTTGATGTTGTCTGTCTCATTATTATATTATTATGGCAGGTAGTAAGCAGCAGTTTAAGATCTGTGTGTCTCCCTGCCCACTCTACATTACAGGAGGTGACACTGTGGCTCTCTAGAAGGCTGGCTGTGTTTAGTGTGACCATATGCCGTTAAGAACGCTCTGTTCCCACCTAGCTCCTATTGAACAGGGAGGCCAGGCACGCGCCGCTCCTGGTTCGGGTGACGGCTCAGATCATGGGGGTCGCAAATATAATTGGCAGAGAAACTTGAGATGGGTTTTTCCCTTTCTCAGCTCTCACCTACCGGTCCCAGTGCTTTTATTCCCAGAAGCCAGAAGTATGTTCTGTGGTTTCTTCTGGACTGATTGTGGCTATATCAGAGTACAAGCTCCTCCCAAAGAGAACAAATAAACCAGAGTGTCGCTTCTCAAGACGCCCCTTCAGAGAGACTGGGGGTTGAGGTGATCACAGCCGAAGCCTTCCCAGAGGCAGACACATCTGAGGACTGTCATCCTCTCGAGGAAGGTTTCAGGCAAAAAGTCCTTACGTCAGAGGGCTCAAATTGTAGAAAAAGGGTACAGAACTCAGTCAAGTTACCTTCATTTATAGGATACAATATAGATAGTTTCAAAGCAGCTTTACAGTGATAATATAAAATTAAAGTAACAGATTGTTTTGGCTTTACAGCTAAATTTAGTTTTGATTGATTCACTTCAGTTGCAAAGAGCATTAGTTAATTAATTTAGGGGCCACTTATATGACACCATTCTAACAGAAAACCCCGGAAGACGACAAATATTTGACAGAGCAGCCAGTGTTAGACAGTATTCTAGACAGTATTCTAGGTTATTATGTGAGGAAGTTTTTCGTCCAATAATTAGAATCTCTGTTTTTTCAGAGTTAAGTAGTAGGAAATCACTAGTCATCCAGGTTTTTATATCAGCTATGCATTCCATATCACAGCTATGTTTTGTCAGGGCGTGAAGAAATATAGAGCTGAGTATCATCAGCATAACAGTGAAAACTAATGCCATGTTTCCTAATGATATCTCATAAGGGTAGCATGTACAGAGTGAACAGCAACGGTCCTAGTACTGGGCCTTGTGGTACGCCATACTAAACTTGTGATCGATAAGACATCTCTTAATTTAGTGCTACAAACTGATAACGGTCAGATAAGTATGATTTAAACCATGCTAGAGCAATTCCACTAATGCCAAAATAATTTTCGAGTCTATTTAAAAGAATGTTGTGGTCAATAGTATCAAATGCAGCACTAAGATCAAGTAACACTAATAGAGAGATACAACCACGATCGGTTGATAAGAGCAAAAAATTTGTGACTTTAATGAGAGCTGTCTCACTACGATGGTACGGTCTAAATCCTGACTGGAAATCCTTGCAGATATCATTTATTTCTTAAAAGGAACATAGTTGTGAGGATACTGCTTTTCTAGTATCTTTGACAGAAAAGGTAAATTCGAGATCGGACTGTAATTGACTAATACCAAATACCTAGGGTTTTGTTTATTTTATTCTAATAGGGCTGACAAATAAGCAGATCTAGCAGTTTTTAAGGCCTCTCTGTATGCAATCATGCTCTTTTTTCCATGAAATGTTTTCTTCCAGTTGTGCTCCATTTTTCTGGCTGCTCTCTTAAGGGCTGTCCTGTCCACTTTGGCCAGCTCTGAGCAGACTCAGGTGTTAGAACACTCTCTCTCTCTTGGCGAAAGAAGCCATGGAGCGTGTTCCCTTTTCCCGAAAGAGACGGGTCCTCTACAGCCAGTACTTCATAGTTCTGAAGAAGGATGGGGATATGCTTAATCTGAACCGTACTCTGCAGAAACTTATTGTTTCTGAAATCAAGCCCAATGACTGGTTTGTGACAATAGATTTATAGGACGCTCTCATTTCCATCCAAAACTTACCAATAACTGGTACTTCTGATTGCCTAGCCTTGTCACCTTACACCTACATAGATGTAGCTCTGGCTACGTTGCAAATGCAATTTCAGGGCATTTGTGTACTCAATTACATAGACGACTGGCTAATCCAAGCTCAGTCCAAGGAAATGGAGATTCGGCATTGAGATATTGTGAGGTGCTTGGGGTTAAGACTGAATTCCAAGAAGAGTGTGCTTTCTCCAGTACAGAGAACCACTTTTCTAGGGGTGATTTGGGACTTGACTACAATGCAGGCACACCTGTCTCCTGCTCTTATCGAGTCAATACTTTCAGCCATAGGCAAAATCAGGTTACGCCAAGATGCTAACAACAGACACTTCCCTCATGGGCTGGGTTGCGGTCCTAGATGGCCGCTCAATTCAGGGTCTGTGGAGAGGTCTTCATCTTTCATGAAACATAAATAGCTTGGAGATGATGGCTGTATTTCTATACTTCCTCCCAGATCTCAGAGGCTACCATGTCCTTGTCCATTCAAACAACATCAGTAGTCTCATACACAAATCACCAGGAAGGTCTGCATTTGCACACTCTCTATTCAGATTGCCGCAACAGATCCTCCTCTGGGCCCAGGGCAAGCTTATCTCGCTGATGGCAGTTTACATCCCTGGGCACCAAAATCAAGGACTCCAGAAACCCCAGAAAAACCACTCCCAGAAAAAGGTTCAGCCAGGCAAAAGTGGACTTGTTCTCATCAGAAGAAACGGCACACTGTCTGCCCTGGTTCTCCCTCATGCAAATCCAGCTCTGTTGGGATTGGATGCCATGGTTCAGACTTGGCTGAGGCTATGTCTGTACTCATTTCCCCCAATCGATCTGCTCCAGTCGACACCTGTCAGTGTTAAGTCTTTGGAGGGACAAATTAGTGTCTCATTTCCTACATGGTACTATACGGCTGAGGCCTGCATGTTATGCAAGAGTTGCGGCCTGGGACTTGGCCGTAATACTATGGCACCCTTTGAGCCTTTAGAGTCAATTGCAGATACATTTCTGACTCTTAAGATGGTAATTATTCTTACTTGCAATTACCGTGTTTAAAGGAGTAGGTGATCTGCAGGCCCTGTCTGTTGCCTCCTCCTGCTTAAGGCCCCGATATACTCACTGCAAAGTTCTTTTTCATTCTTTGTTTTTAGGTAAAATTAAGTTTGAAATACGTGAGCAGTGAGTACGATATACAGTTAGTGAACATCTGACACTGCCCACACTGCTGAGAGCGATGATTAGATGAATATGCCAGAAGCCATATCACCCTGTAGCCCAAGACTGGTTGCCCACTGAAGCTAAGCAGGGCTGAGCCTGGTTAGTACCTGGATGGGAGACCTTCTGGGAAAAAGGTTGCTGCTGGAAGAGGTGTTAGTGAGGCCAGCAGGGGGCGCTCACCCTGTGGTCTGTGTGGGTCCTAACGCCCCAGTATAGTGACGGGGACACTATACTGTCAAAGAGCACCGTCCTTCGGATGAGACGTTAAACCGAGGTCCTGACTCTCTGGTCACAAAAAAATCCCATTTCTGATGTCTTTCGAAAGAGTAGGGGTGTAACCCCGGCATCCTGGCCAAATTTTCCCCAGTGGCCTCTGTCCATCATGGCCTCCTAATCATCCCCCTATATACTAATTGGCTTCATCACTCTGTCTCCTCTCCACCAGTAAGCTGGTGGGCGTTCTGGCACAATATGGCTGCCGTCGCATCATCCAGGTGGTGCTGCACATTGGTGGTGGTTGAGGAGAGTCCCCCTTCTATGTAAAGCGCTTTGAGAGCAGAGAAAAGCGCTATATAAATGTAATGAATTATTATTATTAAATATGTGCTGCGCTCTTTCCTCTTGGTAACATATTAAATACACAACAAAATTGAGAAAACAGCAAGCATTTTTTTAATAACGCATAAGAAAATAATCTGATCATAGAAATGTGGATATGTTTGCACAAGCTCTGCAATCCAGCAGTCTAATAAAGTTACACCTCGTTTATATATAGCACTTTATACAATAGATTTCTTAAAATTCAATAGCTTTAGCATATTAAACATGAAAAACAGTAGCTTTAGCGTATTAAACATGAAAAACAGTGTCAGTGTCTCGTTTCATCAGAAGTACAACTTCATTTTCTACAATAAAGCAGCTACTCCAGTGTGATCATGTTTTCACTCACGGACGTCTGATCGCAACAGAAATAAATGAATTGGAAAAGATTATCCCAAATTAACTAAAAAGTTTTGAACAACACAAACTGATGATTGTGGAGTCAGTCTCCACCAGAGATGTTCACAAGTCTTTCATCTGGAGTCCGAGTCGAGTCGAGTCTCGAGTCATTTCATGCCTTACAAAAACAAAAACAAATCCATATATTTTGTCTATATAATACAAATAATAGATCTCTCTATTATCTGCTTTGTTTTAAATAAGGTCCTAAGATTTAAGGGATATTGTAAATCTAGCTTGTTACTTTATAATCCATTGTATAAAACAATCGCCCTGGCAACAAGAGTTATTTTCAATACTATCGCTGATTGGACGCAAGACGGTGCCAGTCGCGGTTTGTTATACAGTAGGCTAGTTTGTTATACAGCGACGTTGTTATTGACGACAGTCATATTCTGAAATATCAAACCTTGGAATGTTAAATTCAATAGAAAACTGGAACGTTATTGCAATACGTTAATATATGCGCTTTAATAAATGTATTAACATCCTTCTATCTCCTCTCTATCATAGACATACATTAAGAGAGAGAAAAGCTGAATATATACTACGAAAAGATGAATAAAAGTAAAACATAGTGCTAGGTTTAAAGGCTATTTTTGTTAATGTTTTAACAGGGTTGCAATCCAATGCAGCTACACCACAGTATAATATGTAAGTGACTAAACTTTGTGGATGCGATGTCTCATCAAATTTGAAGTTGTCGTTCCTGTGCCTTTAATTGTTTTCCCACATTCGACATGTTAATAAACCCAAATCTAAGAACATATGGCACGGTTGCTCCCGTCATGTTTCATGGGACTTTCATTATGATAATTTGGAGTTTATGCGCAGCACAGACATACGTAATCAAATTCTATGACAAGGGTCTGAACTACCGCGACACGTTGGGAAATATATGTGACGCAGATATTATAAAAACATTCAAATAAAACAACATTTTTCAAATATTTACGAGTCTTTTTGTCGAGTCCGAGTCAAGTCTGAAGTCTATTAAAATGTGACTCAAGTGCCCATCTCTGGTCTCCACAGTGAAGTTCGGTGGTAGTAAAGTTCTTCTATAGGGATGAATGTGGGGGAGTTATCTTCAATAGCCTAATCAATAGTGTCATGAATTCACACACCATTGTATGATGCAATTAAAAATCTAGAACCTGACCCTAACCTAACCTGTAATTCTAGAAACAGAAGATGCAACTCTCCTTTTTCCTTGCATTGGTGGACACTTTTTCAACATGACAATGACTCAATACATATTCCCAAGGTGAAAATCCTAGTATTAAAGTGAAGTGATGGCCAAGTATGGTAACCCATACGCAGAATTTGTCCTCTGCATCAAACATCTGGGTACTCCTTCACGAGTTCAACAGAATAGATGTGACAATTTGTCATAAACTTGTACACTCAATGCCAAGAAGGGTCAGAGAAGTATACTTAGTTATGGAGGACATACCACATTCTAGAATACTACACAATTGTTGAATTTAATCAAGGTTGTACTTATTTTTGCAACCCTTCATTTATGCAAAATCGGCTCATTTTCTTATTTTACAGATAATTTTTTTTTTTTCTTCTATGAAGTACTGTTTCCAAACTTTTGACAGGTAATTTAAAAAAAAAATGTTTTTAAAGAAGTCTTTTCTGCTCACCAAGGCTGTATTTATTTAATCCAAAATACAGTAAAACCAGAAATATTCTGAAAAATTACAATTTAATAACGACAGATGCTGGCGACACCATTGCTTTAGTGCTAGTAGACTTGAGCTCAGCTTTTGACTTCGTAGATCATAGGATTATTTTATCTTGGCTGGAACGTTCGATTGGAACCATTTGAGTACCGTACCTGAGATACCAGTTTTTCTTTCTGTTAGGTTAGGTACTCATTCATCCTCTGTGACTCACCTCAATTGTGGGGTACCCCAGGGATCGATTCTGGCACCCCTACTTTTCTCATTGTACTTGCTACCCCTAAGATCAATTATGAGTAGATTTGGTGTGTCTTACCACTGTTATGCGGATGACACCCATCTACATACCTATAAAACATAAAGATAACTCTGCATATAAGAGATTACAAGACTGTCTTCATGAACTCAAGCTGTGGCTCACTAACAATTTCATGTTGCTTAATGATGATAAAACCCAAATTATCCAATTTGGTCCAAATGAGCTCTCCAACAGAAATTCTATCGATCTAGGCACCCTCACACCACGCCTTACCTCCGACATTAAAAACTTAGGATTTTATCTCGACAGAAGTCTTAAATTGAACAAACAAATCAAAGCCACAGTCAGCGCCAGTTTTTACCACATACGCCGGTTAGTCAAAGTCAAACCATTTTTAAACAGGAATAGCTAAGGAAACAATTATTCACTTACACTTGTATTTCAACACGACTCAACTACTGTAACTCGTTATATGTCGAGTTACCTCTCTATTTCATCTTTCATTCCAAATGGTCCAAAACGAGATCACATCACCCCAATCTTACATCCTCTGCATTGGTTACCAGTCCGATACAGAATTGATGTTAATATTGTATTATTTGCTTATAAATCTCTCAGCAACCAAGCCCCAAAATACCTTTCTGACTTAATTGTCACTCATAACCCATCCAGATCACTTAGATCAAGAGATGAACATCTCGTCTGTTCCACAATCTCGCTTACAACGCCGGGGAGATCGAGCTTTCGCAGTGGTCGGCCCTAAGCTGTGGAACAACCTACCCCTACATGTGAAAACAGCTTCCACATTACCTCAATTTAAATCCATGCTAAAACGCATATTTTCTCTCGTGCTTTTATTATACCGTAACTTATGTTTCTTGCTTTTTGTTTTTTTTTCTCTTACTTTCCTGTACAGCACTTTGGCCAACCAAGGTTGATTTTAAATGTGCTTTATGAATAACATTTTATTTAATTTGAAAATAATTTAAATAACTTTAAAAATGGAATTTATTCCTGTGATCAAAGCTGAATTTTCAGCATCATTACTCCAGTCTTCAGTGTCACATGATCCTTCAGAAATCATTCTAATAGGATTTGATGGTCAAGAAACATTTATTAATATTTGTATAATTATCAATTTTGTTTTTGCTGCTTAACATATTTGTTAAAACAAGGATACCATTCAAAAATTTGTAGTAAGATTTAAAAACTAGAAGTTAATACTTCTAATCATCAAGGATGCATTAAATTGATCAAAGGTGACAGTAACAAACATTTATAATGATACTTTATTGAACTTTGTATTCATCAAAGAATCCTGAAAAAAGTATCAGCATATCTGCAAAAATGTTAAGCAGCACAACTGTTTTCAACATTAATAAAATATTTCTTGAGCAGAAAATCAGTATATTAGAATGATTTCTGAAGGATCATGTGACACTAGAGTAATGATGCTGAAAATTCAGCTTTGCCATCAGAATAATAAATTATATTTTAAAATGTATTAAAATAAAATAAAATATTTTAATTTCTAACGTTTTACAATATTTGTAATAAATAATATTACTGTTTTTATTGTATTTTTTATTAAATAAATGCAGTCGTGGAGAGCTTCAGAGACTTCTTTCAAAAATCATTAAAAAAAAAAATTCTAAACTTTACAATTGCTATATATTTTTAATAAATTTCAATTTTGTGTCATCATCTCTCCATGAGTTGTAATAGTGATCAAGAGTCCTGTACATGGTATCCCAAGGTACTTCAAAGACTAAAATGTTCCTTTAAAACATGTACAATAATAATAATAATAATATAACATTACCATGGCAACATTATGAACAACCCATAATAATACCATGGTATTAAAAAAAAAAAAAAAGCATTTTCTATATTTCAGCTTGAAGTCTGCAAACTTTGAACTGTCTTCATGTATTTGTTCTGAGCAGATACTGATATCATGCATTTAATTCAATTCAAATGTTGAATTCATTAATAGCCCTAACAAATGTTCTTTTCTTTTCCAGTACTCCGCTCCGAAAAGCACGTGCACTATACGCCTGCAAGGCTGAGCATGACTCTGAGCTGTCCTTCATCGCAGGGACCATATTTGACAATGGTACGTCTCCATTTGTAAACCTCAGTATCTGTACTATATTTGGTTAGTTAGGCAGGTCTGAGCCTTGAGTGTTGCCGTAGGAGCAGAGAATCGATATACGGTTTGACATTTGACACTGTGGAGCTGATGATTAGATTAGTGTTTAATGAAACCTCAGCGTGCTCTACTGAAAGATTCAATAGGCTTCAAATTCTCCAGATGATTTTTTGGGGGGATTGAGTCAACTTCTGTTAGAACTCAGGGATGAGTCGACGGTATTTTTGGTGGTAATCACCAGATGCCGCTCATAGAGCTTAACTTGAATCTGGAACTGTGGAAATAAGAGGATAACTAGAGGAAAAAGTTGTCAATGCGACCCAAAAACAATCTTCTTTTTGCATCTTTGTCTCATAGTTCATCGGTCAAGAGAGCCAGGTTGGCTGGAGGGCACCTTGGATGGGAAGACGGGGTTAATTCCGGAGAACTACGTGGAGTTTGTTTAGACGCTTTTGGTTGAGCAATGCTTGGAGTCTTTGAGGAGGCAAAAGGACTGGACTTCCACAGAAAAGCCACATTAGCATGCCTGAGCGTGGCTGTGCGATGGCAACTGTGGCGTTTCACTAGCATCATTGTCCCACATATCCCACAGTGCACTGCAGCGGTTTAAAAAAGCAAACGGGGAAAAAAAAAAACCCTGGGACCAAGGTGTTGCTTCCGCTTTGGCCACAATCACGAAAGATTTTAGATTTTCAAACAGGGCTTATTATGATTTTTTTATACATATGTGAGCACTTCCTGGTTCACCATGTGTGCTGTTTCTATGCAGTCTGGGGCTTTTTGAATGTGTGTTGTGTCTTTCAGGTCCTCGTAACTGTTTTGTTTAGAACTACTAAGAGATAATTGTTAATTATGGGGGGGAGGAAACTATTGCACTCTTTTGTATATCAGGAAGCAATTCATTTTTTTTTTTGAATTACATTTTTTCTCCTTTCTTAGCATGTAAGTGGAAAAGCGTAAATTATTTCTTAATGTGAATTAATGTCATGTAAACCACTCTTATTTAAACATTATCTCTGATGAGATGTGTTCTTTTGGAGTGTATTAACATTGTAAATAAGTGACAACTGATAAGGTATAATTTTTTTTTTTTGTAAAATATGAATTATATATATTTTTTATTGTAGCACACTAACTTAATTTTTTTGATAGCCCAATTGATCTTTTTACATTTAAAAAAATTATTAAAAATCGTGTACAATTTTATGAGCCTTAATATTCTTTAGAATATTGAATAAATATAAACATGGTTCAGTTGTTTTGATTTTTTTCTATTCAATAAAAATGTTCAATAAATTTTCATTTAAAAACAAATTGATGTCGATTTTTATTTTTTGTTAGAAATTGCTTGGTTTAATTCGAATACAATTGGTTCAGAAGAAATATTGCACAGGTCTTTTTTGTTGTTTCTGAACTTCGGAACAGATATAGGATTGAGAAGAAAATAAACCAGCATGTCCAAGTGTAGATTTGTGTGAACATTCAGATACAATGGGGAAAAATATCAAATTAGCACATAGATTTCACAGTATGAAATCACACAGACCTCCTCTGAACAAATTTTATCCAACATTTAATCAAATATGTGTAATGATCGACATTGACTACAGGAGAGGTGTAATACAGAACTCATACAAAACTATTTTTCAAACAAATAGACATTGTATATCCTTTACATTGGATTACTTTTACATTGAAATGCAAAAAAAAAAAAAAGACTTTAATGAAAGCCATATACCAGTGAAATATGATTTGCCCTTAATCTTTAAAGATAGTATTTGCATGAATTTTTGTACAAAATATACTATGTCAAGCCAGTATTAAGGTAGTGCAAATTCTCAGGCTCTGATACATTACTTTTACACACAGCTTTATTTATATTTTATTATTTTATTTTATTTTACTAATTAATTTTACAGCATTATGTAAGAGACCAAAGCCTAAATCTTTATAAAAGAAATATAAAAGGATAAAATAAAGTACTAGAGTTGGGTAGTAAGTGCTACTGTAAAATGTAACTGCTTTAAATATTTCTTTTTCTCTCTCTCTCTCTCTTTTTTTTAAAATTTTTTTTAAATCTGCGTTGCTTTGGTCACTCTGTTGCACTATACAAGCTATACTGGCAACCCCCGACTTCTAACTTTAAGCTGTCATTCTTCAAAACAGTGATTACTCATATATTCCCTATAGATTTATAGAATTTACATTTACATATAACATCTGCAATACAGTTCTTGACACAAAAAAGATAGCAATACAACTATGTATTAAAATTTTGTTGTAAAATGATGTGTATATCAAAGTGTATCTGTGTAATTATATTTTCGTTTTAGTTACTTTTAAAAATGATCAATGATTACCAAACAAAAAAATATTTTTTAGACACTTCAGCTTTTTTTTCTTCTGAATTTATACAACCTCTGGTTTATGGCTCACAAACTCCCTTTCCAAGGCCTATTGTGAAACAATTAGAAAATGCGTCATCTCACAAACCTAGCGAGGAATTTGTAAAAAAATAGTCTTGTAAAATACGCTAAAATATGTGATTGGGATTTTTACCGCGTACATTTCGATTTCATGTCATATTAATGAAGCTGTTGGAAATGAGCGTTAAAACAAACACACCGCACACTCCAACACACATCCTCTGCTCACCATGAGCGTTTTCATACTGTACGTGGCTATAGTGGCTAAATAAATGGCTGAATCTTGTCAAATGACCAAATCTATTTGTATTTTTTTTAAATAACATTGTTAGTTCAATCTTTGAATGTTCAGGTGTTTTCTACATTCAAGCAATGGGAATTCCAGAAATGTGCAGGATACTCAAGTGCAACATGTATCTTAAAAAAGGAAATATTTCACCAAAAATGTCAATTCTGTCACTATTTACTCGCCTTCGTGTTGTTCCGACCCCGTATGTTCAAAGAGGACGTTTCGAAGAATCTTCACACGGCACTTTTCAATACAAGTTCATAGCGACAGAAAAATAACAGCATGAGTTTGGAACAACATGATGATGAGTAAATAATGACAGTCTAATAAACATTTTTTTTCATTTTTGAGTGAATTATTCCCTTCGGCTAGTAATGAAGCTTAGCTGGTGCAGACACCCTAAAGCGCAGCGACACACGTAACAACGAGCAAACACACACACACTCGAGCACGAGAACAACAAACGTTCCTTTTGTTCTGATGTTACCAAAAACAAAAGTGGGTCAAACGTGTGGGTTACCAGATTTACAGTATGCAGAGAATATTTCCACAAACATTTCAATTAAAATGGTTTCCAAGAATGACAGAAAATTAAACGCATGAACAAATAATCCGAGGTGTCCGAGACACACTTAAAAAAAACCACACAAACATTCACACAAAGACATGAACAGACCACAGTCGAGAGGAGGGGAATGCTGGGATATGCGAATCTGAATATGGCCAGAATGGACAGGAATTTGACTAAATATCCCTGAATTATCCACTGACTCCAGGACTTACCAAGTGCTGATGCTCATTTATTTTACGTGAACCTGAGCTAATAATTAACAGAAAACTCAATTAATTTAATAATCAATTGTCAATAAAATATGCTTACATTTCAGTTAAATAAAAAGTTCACCCAAAGAAAAGGTTTTTTTTTTTTTGTCAGTGCTATTTTAGTATAATTCAGATACTATTATGTATTTCCATTTACATTTTAATTGTAGTAAAATAAGTTATTTTTTTTAAATCTTATTTAAAATATCAACAAAAAATATATATTTCTCACCCTCATGTTATTCCCGTATGAATTGCTTATTTCTGTGGAACATAGATTATTATTTTATATCAAAATAATGGAAGAGAGTGCAGACCGACAAAGATTCATGAGCGAATGATTCAAATTCACAAATTAATGAATCGGACTAATCTGGTTCTCATCGAAGTGGTACATTTTCAGTGAATAAAGACTTCAATTTAGCCTTTGAACCTGAAACTCACAACATGAGTGGTATATGAGCCACTTTAACAATACATTTATGGCGCTTTTGTGTATTTTTTGAAGCTGGAAAGCTCCAGCCACCACTCACTGCAGCTGAAATGAAACCTGCAACAAGGAAATCACTCAGACTTTCTCCTTGTGTGTTCCTTGGAGTAAAGAAAGGCATACAAGTTTGGAACAACACGAGGACGAGTAAACAATAGAAGAATTTTCAGTTTTGGGTGAACCATTTAAAAAAACAAAACAAAGAAACAACTTAGTATTTGCTGCCAGTCATGGAACGGATCTTGATTTGAGTTATGGCATTTCCACGGGGCTGCGTACATGCATGTTTTGGAACTCCGGTGAGATTGAAAAACAAAAAAACAAAAAAAAGGGTCTGTTTCATGGGCTGCTTCAAACTTTTGAGCACCTCAGAGGACCGTTCAGCTGCCACCCCACAGAGAACCATCGAGGCAGGCTTAGACAAGAAAACAGACGTCGACAGTCGCCAAGTGTATGCCAAGTCATTACGTAAGCCTGAGAAATGTCTGAAATTGATTCGCAAAGCGCAAAAAAGGCACATTTCCCTTTTTTTGATATACCTTTTGTAAACATTTCAGCAGTGTACATGCAAAAAAAGAGAAAATATCACTAAAATATGTCTTTCTGAAAGTCATATTCCGTCTGCTCTGAGTACATGACTCTGCTTTGTCCTTTGTCCTGCTCCACAAACCTTTGTGAAGAGCGAACTTCACCTCTCTCCTCTGAGAATCAAGCAGAAGCGATTGCTCAATTCCTTCAGGATGTTTGGGGGCAAGCGGGCAGGTTGGACTGGCGCTGGTAAGGGAAGGGTGGCGTTAAGGCATTGTTATGATCTAAGGCAGTCATTTCTGATGGAACAGAAGAGGCTTGACACTCCCGTCTTTAAATTTTGGTAGCTGATGGCTGATGATCTCTGCCAACATCTCAGGAAACTCCACGCTCAGAGATTTATTCACAAACGTGTAGAAACAGAAGTCGAGAAGCCCTTCCACCATCTGTGGACAGACGAAGCATTTCAATAGAGCTCTTACATACATGGCCCTATCAATGCAAACGCAGGACAGCATGTGTCCTCAAAAATGTCAGTGGCACAACTGTCCCGATATCATCATGAAGCAAAGAGCCTAATGAAATAAAAAAAAGAAAAAAAAGAAAGAAAAAAAAAGAAAAAAAAAAGGGTGGGGGGGTGTGGGGCTAGTTCTGCATGTTTTATTATTTCTTTTTTGAATTGTATATTTTTGCTCCAAATCAAGTCATGTGGTGCAACCGACATAACATTAAACAGTAGCAAAGGGAGGACAACTGCAGACCCTCATGACTGTCTGTCGGGGGCAATAAGTCAGATAATGTCAGATAATTTTAAGTAAATTTGGTCCCACTTTATATTAAGTGGCTTTAAGTACTATGTACTTACATTGAAGTTACTACTTTGATACAATGGACTTATTATGTACATACATGTTTTTACATTGTACTTATATTTTGAAAAAACCTGCATGTAACTGTAATTAATTGATGTATTTACATTTGTAATTACACAGTTGACCCTTCCCTTACACCTTAACCCACCCTTAAACCGACCCATACCACCACACCTGTCCCTAACCTTACCAGTATCACATCTTAATAGCAGCAAAAGTGTTTTACAATACAACCTGAACACAATAAGTACATTGTACTTATTTTTCTATGTAGGTACATAGTACTTAACGCCACTTAATATAAGGTGGGACCGTAAATTTTAATGAGATTTTATTATTAAATGAGATTTTTATTAATGTTTTGCTTTGTTTAGGTTTATGTAGTACAACCTCCAAGTTAATCTAATTCATGATATGTGTAAAAATATATGTGTGAAAAACAAAGATATGTGTGTTTTTCTGTTGGGCCGTTACTTGTAGCAAGCAATACTTTTATTTTGATAGCGCCGAGAACCGTCTTCTGTTTACTTGTCTTTGTTGAATAGTTCTGTCAAATAATAAAAAGGCAAACGCTATCATTATTTTTAAAGTATTCTTCTTGGCATTCAGTATCCCCAGAGGCGCATAGCTTGTCGGTCGAGTCATGTAAGGTGGTTTTCAAATTTCAGATAATCACAGCACTGATGTTTTGTTCCTGAATGAATCAGCGTTTTCTAATGTGTTGGTTAAATGGCTCGCTCATAAATACCATCAGAATCTTGAAAACAATACCGTGATACAGGTTTTTGGTCGTACCACCCTTGCACTAGTATCTTCCTGCAAAATTCAGCTCCAACCCTAATCAAACTGAACCAGCTGATTAAGATCTTCAGGAACATCTGGAAGTTGCGGACAGGTGTGTTTGAGCAGTGCCAGAACTAGACTCCGTAGAAAGAAGCTCTCTAGGGATTAGGGCTGTCAACGAATATTCTAAATTCGAATATATATTCGAATAGTTTAAAAAAACAGAAATTCGAAGGTGAAAATTAATATTCGAATCATGTGGAAAAACATGCCCGCGGTAGCAGAGGCGCGGCTGTCTGCTTTGCTAGTGGCAAAATTCTGAAGCTTAAAATGTAAAACGCATTTTCCAGCTGCACAGATAGCACAGTGACTGGCTCACTCATTGGCTGTGCTGCGGCAACTGCACATCCAATGGCGCGGGCGCCTCGACCGTGTGCGCCAATGAGCTAGCATTACATCATACAGAGCCCGCCAAGGGGGTGTGGCCAGACGTCCCCGAAATAGCCATAGTAGCAGCAGTTTACCACAGCACGAGCTGCGCCTCGGAGAGTTCAATGTCGGTTCTATACTGTAAAACTTCAATTAATGTTAATAATATTTGTTTCAATCACTGAATGAAGCCTGCTATATTTAGGACAAGAGTCGCGACCTTAAATTGCTTGCACAAAACTCTTGATCAGCACTCAACATGTGTGTATTATTGTTCATTTAAACCGTTATGCGCAGAGAGCGTGAGGGCGAGAGAGAGAGAGAGCGCGAGAGAGAGCGCGAGAGAGAGGGCGAGAGAGAGAGAGAGCGCGAGAGAGAGCGCGAGAGAGAGCGCGAGAGAAAGAGTGCCTGCGAGTGCGAGCGAGAGTAAGGTCTGCGGTCTTGGCCATTAGTTGATTTACTTGTTTTTGTGTAAGTTAATACGTTGTCAAATATGTTTAAACTTAAATAAGCTACCTATACAAGTAGTTGTGTCTCTTTGTATTAATTTGTCCTGTTATTGACGTAATGCGCGTCATTGACAAAATGCGCAACCAAATATTCGAATAGTTCGAATATATGTGTTTTTTTTTTAGGGAATATTCGAATGTCATTTTTGAGCAATTTTGACAGCCCTACTAGGGATAGGGTTGGGCTTTATCAGGAAATCAGGAAAGTGAATAATCCTTTAATTTACTCACCTCCACGTCATCCAAGATGTTCATGTCTTTCTTTTTTCAGTAGAAATTTCTGGTTTTTGTGGAAAACATTCCAGGATTTTTCTCCTTATAGTGGACTATGGGACAATGGGAACCAGTGGTTTGAAGGTCCAAATTGTAGTTTCAAAGAAGTCTACACGATCCCAGCTGAGGAATAAGGGTCTTATCTAGCCAAACCAGGGATGGGCAACTTCGGTCCTGGAGGGCCACTGTCCTACAGAGTTTAGCTCCAACCCTAAAAAAATCACCTGCTTGTAATTTTCTAGTAATCCTGAAGACCTTGATTAGCTTGTTCAGGTGTGTTTGATTAGGGTTGAAGCTAAACTCTGTAGGACAGTGGCCCTCCAGGACCGAAGTTGCTCATCCCTGAGCCAAACCATCGGCCATTTTCAAAACAAAAAAAAACATTTATATACTTTTTAATCACGTTTAAAGGTCATGTGTGTTCCGGTTCAAGCGTAAAAATATGAAATCCGTCCAACATCGTTGTTTTACCTTTTTTTTTTTTAAAGGGTGTTTGACGTTCGCTTTGTAGGCACTAGGTCGGTACTTCTGTTTATGTCACGCGTGACCTTTCAACGTGATTACGCAATGTGTGCTGCATCACAGCTAGTGCAAGACGAGCATTTGTGGATAAAAAGTATATAAATGTTTTTTTTTTTAATGGCCGATCGTTTGTCTAGATAAGAGCCTTATTCCTCGTCTGGGATCGCGTAGAGCTTTTTGAAGCTCCATTGAAACTGCAATTTGGACCTTCAAACCGTTGGACCCCATTCAAGTCCATTATATGGAGAAAAATCCTGTAATGTTTTCCTCAAAAACCTTAATTTATTTTCGACTGAAGAAAGAAAGACATGAACATCTTGGTTGACGTGGGGTGATTCAATTTTCAGGAAATTTTAATTCTGAAGTCAAGTCATGTCAAGTCACCTTTATTTATATGGAGCTTTTTACAATACAGATTGTATCAAAGCAGCTTCACAGTGATAACATGAAAATAATTCAACAAAGTTTGTTTCTAGAAGAAAATTGCGTCATCGTCCACCTTAAGTAAGGCAGATCAATAATATTGTTGAATATTAAATGTCCCCAACTAAGCAAGCCAAAAGCCAAGGCAACAGTGACCTAGTGAACTAATGGTTTAACGCAGTATGTAATAAGCAGAGGTGGGAGCAAGCCACGCCTGTTCAAGTCACAAGTAAGTCTCTAATCCACAGTGTAGACAAATCAAGCGCATCAAGTCGAGTCCTGCTAAGGGTCAAGTCAAGTCACAGCACCAAACAAGAAACAAGTAGCCCTTAATTTTACATTTATACCTTAATATTAATAATAATTTATTATAATACATATTTATTATAAGTCCTTAAATGTGAGACTTGTATCAAGTCATGTGACTCGAGTCCCCCACCTCTAGCGATAAGTATGTAGGCCAAACATTTGCAATGTGCAGACCACACGGTTCCATACTTGCATGAAGCGTTTTTGGCCTAGCATGTTTTTCTCTCTATCTCTGACGTAATAATACCGTCAGTGCCAATAATGTCTCTTGTTTGTGTTTGTGATTGTAAGAGATGACCGCTTACCTCCTGCATGGTGTCCAAAAGCTTAGTGAGCTGGTAGAACCTCTGCCAGTTCTGGCTGGAGTTCTCCTCTCGTTTAACAATGGCTTTTCCCAGCTCCTTGATGTACGACATGCGGATTTCATCAAACACGGCTTGGCTTTTAAGGCCATCCTTTGGTACTGTGAAAACAGATGGGGTCAGGATTAGACGTTAACAGTACATTATTGCCTTTTAAACAGGAAAATATTCCAAGGAGTAGCACAGTCTGTAAGTCATTATGTCATTAAAGAATCAGAATTAAACAAATGCCAATACTAAGAGTGCATTCACAGTCAGGAAAGCTCTGACAGAGCATTTCACAGATAGGAACATATTAACCATGTCAGAGTTTCCCTACGGACTTAAAATCTGCACATCAATCTTCATGCTATACACCTTTGTGCTGAGACACACCATAAAGCTTATTAAAAGAGACTACACCATATGTGAGAGTTCTCCTTGCAACGGTCCTACCGGTTCACATACAACTCAAAGGAAAGTATGCAAAGCTGAGTCCCTGAGGCGTTCAGGGTCAGTGGCGTATCAGCCAGGGATTTGAGGCCTAGGGATGCTGGATTCCAGCTCAGGCAAACACAAACAAACCTATGCAAAACGCAGAAGACGTTGATAGTCTTGGTGGAAATATATCCTGATCTCTAAACAGATAAGACAGCAGGACTTCAACATAGAGAGATCTGAGGCTCATCGGAAAGTACGGCTGTTTGTCAGGATATTTACTGAATTTTGTGCAGTATAAACTATTGCCAACTATGTTTAAAATGCATGCTTGCATTTTGTTTTACTTTTAGTACCAAAGTATTCCTTCTACATTGTTCTCATATAACCTTAATATGTGCATGTTCAATAAAGCACTGGCGTCCAGTTATCATATGGGTTATTTAGCTAAATCTACACGAATTTTCATAACAGAAAAATATACAGGGATAACCTGGCTCTCGAGACTCTAAGACTCCTTTAGTTCTCTGCCGTTTTAAAGAGAAAATACTCAGCGATGGTGTTGACTTATGAATGTGCATATGGTTTGTCTTAAAGCACATTAAAAACACCACAAAGACATATAAACAACATTAAAAATGGATTATCACCACAACACTCATCGTTTCAAAGGTATATCCACAAGACATAAGCAATATGTCTGTTAATAGGACTTTAGTGAGAAAAAAAAAGTACAAACCTCTCCTGTGTAAAGTTCTATACAATTTTACAACTTTGTTTGCAGAATGAACTGCCATAAACTCTAAACCGACTGTAAATACGATGGTTTAAGGGGGTCATGAAGTGTATTGTTTATTCTGTTTCCTGAGGACACGTTGTTAGTAGGATTTTTGCATCAAAAACTGAAATTTAGAAACAAAAATGAAATGTTCTACCCTGATTTTAGCCCTTTGATTTGAGCACTCTGTTTAAATGGGCTTCTCTTCTATGTAAACGCCCACTCCTATGATTGGGTAACATTGTTGCATATGAAATAAGTATTACATGTGGAGCTCTTTTGAAACCTTGACTAGTTTTTACTATTACAGCTGCCTGGATTAACTAATCATGGAAAATCTTGATTACAGCATTATATTGAAATAAATATACTCGCACACAAATGAGCTCACTAGTACTACCTGACTTTACTTAACCTTTCACAAATCCTTGAATCATAAAACTAACACAATGCACGCACAATGTAAATATAAGATCTTCATTGATCAGTGTAGACAGTGTCATTGATTATAACCGGAGTTTTGGCGAGTGAGAGTTTTGGAAAGTGTGTGGTAAAGGGAGACTTCTTTTTCCCAAAGAATCCTCAGGTATAACTCAACCTCACGGTGAAAGCCCTGCACAATCAATTCCATATTGCAATTCGTTATTTATTGTTTGTTGCATATTTGTTTGTTTTTAGTTGTCTATAGACCTAATAAAGTTACTAGATTTTAAGTCCTTGTTACAGTGTAATTATATATTTAAAGGTGGGGTATGGGATTTGCAAAACGGCCGGCAGATTTTGAAAATACACAACTCAAATGGTCCTACCATCTTTCCTCCAACGATGGCCCTGATTTGCGGGAGGGGGGGATGGTACGACCGTTTGATTGACGGACTTACTGTCCAATGATTCTAGGATGTCTTGGAAATGATTGGCTGGAGTTTTTCGAGTCCAGCCCGTTCCACAGATGATTAAATTGCTTAATTTTCATTTCAGCGCTTCTAACTCAGTGGCTGTAAGTGGGTTATGAATAGGATTTCAAGTGATTTTGAAAAAATGGACAAAAAAGAAAATCACATACCACACCTTTAAAGGAGAACTCCGGGCAATTTTTAAGTTAATCTTGATCGTTATATCTTTGTGAGTACTGTCTATAGAAAAAAAAAACTAACCGGATTGGTTCTTGCGACGCAGAGCTGCGACAGCGAATGCCCAGAGCTCCCACTCAGCTAAAACGGCAGATATGGGGGCATAACATAAAGAGCGTTTTTGTGCCTCTTAACAGACACAAAATGCAATTAAAATGTCTGTCCAACATGAACAGGGGCCTTACCTGTGAACAAGATGCATTTAGCAACTTAGCCATGGTTTAAATAGTGTTTTAGACGGCAAGCTGTAGTCTCGCGCTGAAGTCTCGCTCCTCCCACCTGGACTCGCGCTGAAGTCCCGTGATCTCAGTTGTAGCCGGGAAAGGTAAATAGTGTCCAGGTGGGAGGAGCGAGACTTCAGCGCGAGACTACAGCTTGCGGTCTAAAACACTATTTATGTGAATTTAAACCATGGCTAAGTTGCTAAACGCATCTTGTTCACAGGTAAGGTCCCTGTTCATGTTGGACAGACATTTTTATTGCATTTTGTGTCTGTGAAGAGGCACAAAAACGCTCTTTATGTATATATGCCCCCAGAGCTGCCGTTATAGCTGAGTGGGAGCTCTGGGCATTCGCTGTCGCAGCTCCGCGTCGCAAGAACCAATCCGGTTAGTTTTTTTTTCTATAGACAGTACTCACAAAGGTCTAACGATCAAGATTAACTTAAAAATTGCCCGGAGTTCTCCTTTAAGTACAGAGTAATATTAAGTAACTACATGTACTTACTATAGGGATAGGGTAGGATTAGGTTGAGGGTTAGTTGCATGTAATTATGCATAATTAACTGTTATTACTACAGTAAGTACATGTAACATATGTAACAAGGACACCGTAAAATAAAGTGTTACCAGTTACTATTTTTTAAATGGTATTGAAACATTATATGTTATATTATAATAATATATTTTTTTTAATTATATATATACATATATTTTTTATTACTGTGGCTCTTTTGGAAAAATGCATAAACCAAAAATGAAAAAATGTCTCTTTGGTCAAAAAAGGTTCCCAAGCCCTGGTGTAGGCATCTTTGTGCTGATGCATTCATTTCTATTGCATGATAAAAGAGTAGAAAACGAGTCACTGTGGCAGCTTGGTTTCAATAAAAGCTGTTTTTGGACTAACAAGGAACTTTTAAGTTCAGAAATTTCTATAGTAAAATGACCTCTTAGATGTGAAAATATCAGGGAAAATTTGATTTCTCAAGTCACGACAAATGAAAATGAGGAACCAGTTGAAAATGTATACTTGTAGAATCAACATTATGTCACAAATGTTGTTACTTATGTTTGTCTTGAACTCTGAATATTCATTTAAATAATTTTTTATAGAAAATGTTTCAACAAGTCTCTGTCCAACAATCTGTAATGTAATTAAGTGTTAAATTAAGTGTTATGTCCAAATATTTTAGTTATAAAAAGAACAATGTAATGATGTTAAAATATTTGTTTATTATTATTAATATTATCATTAATTAACAGTTTAAGTCAAAGAAATTACATTATATCCAATTTGTGTTATGCACTATAAAGTAAGTGCACTATTATAATACATATTTTAAGTTAATATCATCTGTGTGTACTTGGTTTAACTATTAACCAATAGTTGATAGAGACCTGATTTCAAGGGAGATCGGGTCATTTGTCACATAAAACAAAATGTAAAATTGAGACCATTGCATTGTGGGACACAGTATTCCATGCCAGTTTATCAGGAAGTGATGATTCTGTTCTCTTCGGCTCACTTGATGGAAACGGTGCGTTATTCGCAAATGTTTTATGCGAAATTCTGACTTTGAGCACAAGTTAAATTTGCAACTTTGGATGGAAACAAAGCTAATGTAGAAATGGTTAAATAAAACCAGAGAAATTACTTCATGAATAAAAGCAATTTAATTAAGAGGCAATACAAGTGCATACTGATGTTTGCTTTTTCTAACATTCCGGGATTATAAGAAAATAAAGAAAAATTAAGTATTTTATAAAAAAAATAAATTATAGACAACCTGTTGAAACTCAATTACTAGAGTTTATCCAAGGTAGTACATTAACATATGCGCCAATGAATAATATACTGGTTACACTTTTACATTTTGTTACAGTGTAAATATACAAATAAGTCTATAATTAGATGTAAGGTTAGGGTTTGGTTGTTTGCTATTATGCATAATTTACTGTTATTACTATAGTATGTACATGTAAGGTTTGTAACAAAGACACTGTAAAACAGTGTCACCATATAATCAATATACTATGGAAAATCTGCATAGGACAGTAATACAGTGGCCTCAAAATCTATTTGGACACTGAAGTCACATGAATGCATTAATTCACCTCACACAGGCATCCTAGGAAAGTATCCACAGGTGTATTTCATCACATTAATTATGAATATGTTCCACTGTTGTCTGATAAAGTGTCCGAATACATAAATTATACATTGTTTTATAATTTGAAACCACAAAATTGTGAAATATGTGCTTTCTTTAAAATAAATACATTTTTCAGTATGACTTAGGCGTCAAAATACTTTTTGAGGTCACTGTAAGTGCGATATACTTGTGAATTCTGATGACGGCTGGTACAGTACCTGTGCTGAGGAGGAGAAGCACTTTCATGCACAGATACTCGTCGTAGGACACTTGCAGCCGGACCAGCTCACTGGCAATCTTCAGCATCTGGTTACACTGGTCACCCATGTAGGGCAGTTTCATCCTCTCCCTTTAACACACACATATTTATATTCTATAAGCATTTCACAGCACCAGAGAGAGAGAGAGAGAGAGAGAGAGAGAGAGAGAGAGAAAGAGAGAGAGAGAGGGCAAAAGGTCAAAAATCATGGCAGACAAAAGAAACGGTTCAATCATGACAACTTGAAATGGTTTTAGCATGATAAAGAATATGGCAATGTTAATGTATTTGGTCTTGGCGGACTAGATCTTCTACGCTGCTGCACAAGTATAACTTGCTACTGCTAATAGATACAGAGACATGCTGCTGCGAACATGTAAAATATGTTGCTGCTGCATAAATAGACATAAATAAATCCCCTAGCAGATCTAGGCAGGTGGAGCTGGGGAAGGTGAAGGGGTTGACCTATTTAAATGTTGGGCAAGCAATCTCATTGGCTGCAGGATCAGCTGAGACAGCCATGCGATAATGGTGTGATTGCTTGCAGATTTCATGTAAAGGACAAACAGCCAGCGCCATCTAGAGTTTTATGACTGAACTAGATATTTATTATAACATCCGATAATTTTATCTTTGACGTGGACACAAAGCAGCATGCCTGTGAAATTATACAGGTTTAATTGGATTTATTGATGATAGGATTATATATTGACAGAAAAGAATATAAGATATAATGTGCAATTCCCAAACTGACAAATGCAACATGTAGGATTTGCATTTCCCTAATTGTGCATCAAATGTTTTAATACCCAGAAGCTGTCATTTCTCACATAGCATGCAATACATATGACTGAATAATGTAAACAAAACATCTTGTGTAATTCATGAAATGCATTCTTTACTTTGTTTTGTATTCTTAAGACATTTACGAAAGCAACACATTTAGAATAGACGATATTCCACTTAACATGCATTTTTGTTTTATATTATACAGTTGAACAATTTATTTTTTAAGTATTATTCACTTTTAAAAGTTTTTGTATATGTTATTTTAGTAACGTAACTATGCTCCTAAAAGCTCCTATTCTGCTACAATAAGTATGTCTGAGAAAGAAGTAGGTGACGATTTGCTAACTTTTGCGAAGTTCAATGGATTGAATCTTCACACACCATTTTCCATGTCCTATTAAATTTACATTTTCGTCCCTCTAGGACCAGAGCTAAGATCTCAAAAGTCAGCGCACAGCCCTGCCTTGCTCATTATTCAGATTTCAAAAGACCTAGATTTTCATTAAGAATAACCCAAAGGAAACACTTACATTGAAATAGAGCACATATAACACTTACAAGACAAGTCTAGGGTTTCTCATCATTAAACAAAAGTATATTTAAAAAGACAAAAAAGAAAAGTCTGATAACCGATAGAGATCGTTAAATGACTTCTGGTGCCAGTGTAAGTCTGGAACCACAATCGGTGTTGAAAACCGCATAACCTGTCATTTAAAGCCAAAACATTCCAATTGTGGGAAGTAAAGGTGGCCTCACTCATTGATGACGAGGTCTGGAGCGAAACACAGCATGCCTCCATCACACTGCTGGTAGGATCTCCAGCCCAAGCCGAAGGACATGAGGAAGAGCCAGGAGCACTGCAACAGCGTCATCTGGTCATCCAAGTGCAGGTTTCTGAAGCCTGAGTATGACAGGGACGTTAACTCTACAGGAAGTATCCTCTTAAAAACACCATAGCCAACTCAAGAGTCCTACACAAGCAAAACAGTTCATGACATAAAGAACATTATTTGCTGAACCAAAGAGCTGCAAAGAACAATCAAAGGGCCTTGTTTCAAAATGTAAAATGGTTTGAATTACACTTTGTTTTTGAGATTCAGCCTGTTCAATATTATATGATTCCTCTTGCTTCGGATCTCTCTGATGCAACTTTCTCTCTGTTCTGATTTTGATGTCACTAAAATCAAAACCAAATCTTCTTTCCTGACATCAAAACGCACCAAAGACACTAGGCTTTATTCATGAAACTGGAGCAGAACAAATTTGCGTGAATTGTTCATGAAACCATTGTTACATAAAATGTTAAGATTCAATTGAATGAAATAATATAGACATCACATAAGGAAACAGAAAGAAATCTGTATCTTAGAACATATGTGTGTCATGTTTTCAAGTCGTGGCCTAATGGATAGAGACTGGTAACCCCAAGGTTGCGGGTTTGATTCTCGATACTGGCAGGAAATGATGAGGTGTTCTTTAACAAGGCACCAAACACACAATCGCTCCCCGGGCGCAGCAGTGAATGGCGCCCACTGCTCTGGGTGTGTGTGTCCACAGTGTTTGCAGTGTGTGTGCGCACGTGTTCACTACTCCTAATGTGTGTGAACTAACTTGGATGGGTTAAATGTAGAGGGCAAATTCTGAGTGTATAGGTTACCATACTTGACCTTCAGGACATGTCACTTAAAAAACTTTTGTCTCTTTAAACTCGAAATGAGTTTGCTCAACCATGTGGTTCTTTTGTAATCCTCTTCCACAAGCATTTTTGCCCAGTAAGCCCATGACACACTGCCAGAGCAGAGAATATCATGTGCTTCTTTTCTCACGCTTTTGGTCGTTGATGAGTTTCTAGAAGCCCATTAATTTGAAAATAAAGTAAAGTAAAATAGTGCTGTCAAATTGATTACTCGCATCTAACATAATAGTTTGTATAATATAATATAGGTGTGACGAATATAATACTATATATACACACATATTTATTATATAACCACTTATTTATATATATATATATATATATACAATCACCTAAAGGATTATTAGGAACACCATACTAATACTGTGTTTGACCCCCTTTCGCCTTCAGAACTGCCTTAGTTCTACATTGCATTGATTCAACAAGGTGCTGAAAGCATTCTTTAGAAATGTTGGCCCATATTGATAGGATAGCATCTTGCAGTTGATGGAGATTTGTGGGATGCACATCCAGGGCACGAAGCTCCCGTTCCACCACATCCCAAAGATGCTCTATTGGGTTGAGATCTGGTGACTGTGGGTGCCATTTTAGTACAGTGAACTCATTGTCATGTTCAAGAAACCAATTTGAAATGATTTGAGCTTTGTGACATGGTGCATTATCCTGCTGGAAGTAGCCATCAGAGGATGGGTACATGGGTACGTGTTGTGGCTTCACAAATTCTTTGCTGCATACCTCGGTTGTAACAAGTGGTTATTTCAGTCAAAGTTGCTCTTCTATCAGCTTGAATCAGTCGGCCCATTCTCCTCTGACCTCTAGCATCAACAAGGCATTTTCGCCCACAGGACTGCCGCATACTGGATGTTTTTCCCTTTTCACACCATCCTTTGTAAACCCTAGAAATTGTTGTATCTGAGCAGATTGTGAAATACTCAGACCGGCCCGTCTGGCACCAACAACCATGCCACGCTCAAAATTGCTTAAATCACCTTTCTTTCCCATTCTGACATTCAGTTTGGAATTCAGGAGATTGTCTTGACCAGGACCACACCCCTAAATGCATTGAAGCAACTGCCATGTGATTGGTTGATTAGATAATTGCATTAATGAGAAATTGAACAGGTGTTCCTAATAATCCTTTAGGTGAGTGTATATATATATATATATATATATATATATATATATATATATAAACACTTACATTTATGTTAGATGCAATTAATTGCGATTAATCGATTTGGCATCACTAGTTCTGACATGATATAAGGTATGGATAATTCTGAGGGCTCACCAGGAAGGGCTTTGGCCCACTTGACTGCAGAGACGACTTGGCGGCCGCCCAAGCGGTTAAGTGTGGTCATGAGGCGGGTGGAGGTGTCCGGGATGGTGCTGTCGTAGCCCGAGTAAATGATCTCCGGCTCGATGGCTTTGAGCAGGGACAGCATGGTGGGCACCAGCTGAGGCATGGCCTTGGGCACCAGCGAGCACATGTGCTCATCGGGCGGAGTGGGCGCCTGCTCACTTGAGGACGAATGTCCCCGCAACCGCATTAGTTTCTTGTTTTTTCGAGCTGAAATAAAAGAGAGACATGTTAATATTAATGAATCAATGATCAATTCAATGATGAAAAGACATTGATCTAACAAACAATTTCATCTGAATGTTTAAAATGGCTAGGCATTGACACAAATTTCATGATTCAATTTCAAATTTCCTCAAAGAAAAAAAAGGTCCCACTTTATATTAAGTGGCTTTAAGTACTATGTACTTACATCGAAAAATAAGTACAATGTACTTATTGTCAAACACTTTTGCTGCTATTGAGATGTGATACTGGTAAGGTTAGGGACAGGTGTGGTGGTATGGGTCGGTTTAAGGGTGGGTTAAGGTGTAAGGGAAGGGTCAACTGTGTAATCACAAATGTAATTACATAAACTATTTACAGCTGTAATTACATGCAGTTATTTTCAAAATATAAGTACAATGTAAAAGCATGTATGTACACAATACGTCCATTGTATCAAATTATTAATTTCAATGTAAGTGCATAGTACTTAAAGCCACTTAATATAAAGTGGGACCAAAAAAAAAAAAAACTTAACTAATGATGTAAACTATACAGGGAACCCCAGTTGGTACATCACTATATTATTAAAGGTTAAAAATAATTGATTTTCATATGGGGATTTCATGGGGATATTACCTAACGTGGAGGTTGAACATTGTTTTGTTGTTTTGATTGATACTACTGTTAGGTGTGGGGTTGAGGAGATGAAGCAAGGACTCAAGTGCAGGAAAATAGGCTTTTTATTAATAAAAAACAAATACAAAACAAAAACTACCCCGAGGGGGAAAACAAGACAGACTGGACTAGGCTAGGCTTGACTTGAATTGGCAACAGAAACTAGGAAGGACACAAGAGGGTACATATGACGTACATACGACGACAAACCAGCACAGGACTGAAAACACAAGGAGAATAAATAGGGAGAACAAACAAAGGTAACAAGGGAGGACAGGTGGGGCAAATTAATCAATAATCAGGTAACAAGATGGGAGGGCCAAGACAATCAACAGGAGAGCACAAGGAAACATACATGACAAACCATGTGCTCACACCAAACATGACTAGAACACAAGCACATGGCCAGTAAAACCAATCACCAGCCATGTGCTCACACAAAACGAGACATGAACACGCAGCCAATGAAAACACTCATAAGGCACGTGTTCACACAAAACATGACAACATGAAAGCACACAGCTAGTGTAAAACACAAGCTGTGTGCAGCACAAGACAAGAAGTCAAGGCTCTGTCAAAAAACCAAGAAATACACTAGACAGAAGTGACAGAACCCTGACAACTATAAAGCTGCTTTGGTACAATGTTGTGAAAAGCGCTATATAAATATACTTGACTTGACTTGATTTACACATAAGGAAGTTTTTTTAAAAACATTTTAATAATACATATTTAATGACATAATTGTTTCTACTAATGTACATTTTTTTAATATAAACATTTAAATAGTGGCTGCCATAAAAAACATGAAGGATTTATTCAAACACACATTAAATATTGAAGAACAGGTTAAGTAAAAATGCAATGAATATGCAATATGATGGGTATATTTAACAAAATGCTCCTCTCGATGCTCATTTTTCTACCTGATTAATGAGTCTTTGGGACATTGAATGGCTTTCCTGCGGTAAATGTGACGTACATTAGGTGTATTCACTCCATGTTGTAATTACCGTAGCCATTCTGAATTGTGGCACGTGGCCGCTGTACCACCTGACCACTGCAGATTTAAGATGCGTTCGACTTGCGATTCGAAAACATACGGAGCTTTATTTACGGTAATTACGACATGGCGTGTTTTTTTTGTTTATTGTTTAATAAAACAAGCTGTTTTATTGATGACTTTACGCGATTGAAACACTGATTGCACCATTACATGAGACACAGATTTCTGTATCTTTTAACATACCTTTAGTTGTTCATTCATGTTCTTTTTCTTTTTGTGCTGTAACTAGTAGTTAAGCGGAAGAGATGATTGTTCACGTGAACGTCCTGCCGCTCCGTTTAAACTGCTATGCGATCTATCACGCCACATTAAATAGCGCCAAAATTGTTTGAATTTCCCAATAAAAAAAAACAGAATCTGAAAGCTGAGACTTTGTTTTAAACCAAAAGTAACAAAGCTGATTGAGATCTATTTGATTGGAAGCGATACGAAGGTTTGTTCATTCATCAACTGACATCAACACAGACTGAAAGATCGATTCTTGGGATTTAAGTGCAGACACTTAAATGATTAAATAGACTTTGATCTTTTATATTGATACAGCCTTTGGGAAATTCTTTCTCATATCTTCTGATGCTGTTCAGGTTTTGTAAATGATTCAGTGACAAGGATCTCAAAGATGAATAACAAAGAAATCTAGTTTAAAAAAAACATGTGCCAAGTTCTAAGAACAATCAGTGCTGAGAAACGTTTGCATCTTCAAAACAAGTAAAAAATTCATATGTCGAAACCTTTTGTCTCAAAGTACAAAGTACATTTTCTGTGCACGTCAAGCCAAATTTATTTACAATAAGGTTCCATTAGTTAACATGACCTTGCAATGAAAAATACAGGTCCCACTTTATATTAAGTGGCTTTAAGTACTATGTACTTACAGTGTAGTTACTACTTTGATACAATGTACTTATTATGTACATACATGTTTTTACATTGTACTTACATTTTGAAAATACCTGCATGTACAGTAATTACAACTGTAATTAATTTATGTAATTACATTTGTAATTACACAGTTGACCCTTCCCTTACACCTTAACCTACCCTTAAATCGACCCATACCACCACACCTGTCCCTAACCTTACCAGTATCACATCTCAATAGCAGCAAAAGTGTTTTACAATACAACATTAACAACATAAATACATTGTACTTATGTTTCTATGTAAGTACATAGTACTTAAAGCCACTAAATATAAAGTGGGACCAAAATACATTTAAAGCATTTATTAATCTTGGTGTTCATTTCAGATTTCAGCATTTACTAAAACATTATTAAAATCAAAAGTTGTATCCAATAATATTATTTATACTACGGGGCAGTTGAATGCTTGAATCTGATTGGTTGACGAACGTTCAAAGGTGTGCAATTATTTTCAGGGAAATGCACGGCTAAAGTAGATCCAGGCAGGTCTCGACCGCATTACAGTTCCATATCACCTCGCCAAATGATTATTTCAAAAGGTCTTTACAGCAAAAAAAAAACGTATAACTTAAAAACACAACACTGTCCGAATAAATAAATAAAGGAAACAATAGGATAAAAACGTCAAATAATTTCCATGTTTGTTTTTGCCACAAAATTACGTTTTACTATATACATAGTTGTGATTACTATACTTATATCCTATATCCATACGGAAAGCATACTCTCTTTCCCACTCAAACACACACACATACAGTACGCACACACTCTGACAGATAGTACACTCTGACAATAGTTTAACAACTTAAAAGCTAAATGATATTTCTCATTGTCAAGGTAATACCGGTGCTGTTCTTGGAGCAGATGAATGTACAGTTTCGCTTTTAGTATGACACCGTTGAAAGACACACATACTCGAGTAATTCACATACGCTTAATCTCTTTCTCTCTCTCTCTCTCTATAACTGTATTAATAACTGAAATAGACTGCTATCAGTGGCTGTGTCGAAATCTCTGAAAAGCCAGTAAACTCTTCTCTGTTGCTTTGTTCAAAAAGGCAACTATCTGAGGAATCACTTGTTGTTAACAAAATGTGGTAATGAGGTAATGTCAAACGTTATGTTGAATATCAGCGTCGTCTACTTTTGCAGCATTATTGTTTTCAATTAGTCAAAACAAAAGAGTTGCAAAAGTTACTTGCACAAAATATGTTATTTTCAGATATTCTTTTAGGAGGGAATGGATTTATTGGACATATTGGGACCACACAAATATTATAATAATTAGATTTAAACTTAGAACATATTTGTTACAGAAAATGTTAATTGTATGGATTTTTGTTGTTGTTGTATAAACAGACCTGAACAACCAAAAGCAGAAGCCCTCTTTAAAGCTAATTAAAATGAACAATGTTCTATATTAAAGACAATGTTCTCAAGTGACAATGACTACAGAGTAAGAATTAGCATGTGCTTTTTACTAATTTATTGTGAATTCTGAGATCCTATATGAAGGAATATTCCAGTGAATCTTTCATATTTTAGCACAGACTATATGAATGGAGCTTAATACGGAGAAACGAACGCCTGTGTGTTTTGATGTGCGAACCCCTCTTAAAGGTTTTCTCTCTTAAAATCCCTGTTCTGTTGATTGTGAGCTTACCATCAAGCACAATGTAATTTTGTCCCACTTTCTAAACTTTCTGCCATAAACGTTTCTATGGCAACTAAAAGCCTCTCTGGTACAACCCCAGATTTAGTTAGCAGCCACTGCATCAAGGTCTTTTTTTCCTCGTGTTTGGTGCTTCACGCAAATAAATCATCCATAATTTTAAAGGCTTGCACAGAGATGGATGAATCCTGTCCAATATCTGTGAAATACATCAGCACGCTGTCAATGAGGCAGTGCTGCCTTAAAGCTTTCTTTCTTTTCTTTTGCGCATGAAAGAAAAATCTGCACAGTCTTTGGTCTCACCGTGTTATCACCACCTACTTAAGGACGTGCACTGGATGAAAAAAAGCATATTCGTTTAAAAGAAATACTGGAACTGGATTATTTGATGACATTTTATTCAGTTGACATTTCTCGATCATCGATGCGAAAAGTGTACCATATTAAAATTGAGTTTTTCCCTTCAAAGCGGTTCAATCTATACTTTTTGGGAAACGCCTCACCAATGTCACTCCTAGTTACTCGCTGGTTTGCGCTCCTGTGCTGTGGCATATAAAGGTCATATAAATCACTCAAGTGAGCCACATGACAACCACTCATCAATCCATCAGAGCATCCTCACCTTCCAGATTCATGCCGGCCTGAAGACACTTGCGGAAGCGACATGCCGGGCAGTTTTTCCTCCTTATCTTGTCGATAATGCAGTCATTTCTTCCAGCGCAGAGATAGTTGTGCTGCCCTGGAAAAAAAGAATTACAATTGCAATGAGCGCCTCTGATGTTTGGGGTTATAGCATCAGACTTTGCAGTAAAGTTACAACTGAATCCATAGTTCTGTAGATTGAATTTATTTCGCTGTAGGATCAGGAACAATCAGGATAAGTGACAAACCGATTAAGTGTCTTAAAACTAAAAGTAAAACTAACTAAAGGGGCTTTCGCACTGGAGGAACCTTTTCATAGTTTCTAGAACTATTGGCGGAAGTTCCCGGATTTTGGCGTGTTCGCACCGCAGGAACTAGGAACGAGCCATTTTTAAAAAGCTGTGTAAACACACAGATTATAGCCTATGTAATTAACTCTACGAACATGGAAAACAGTGATAGATGGTCCTCTTAAACTTTACATATGAAGAAAATCCAACGCAACTTTGAGGACACCAAGAGAAACATGATTATATTTCTGCTCAGCTAGCAACACTGGACATCAACCACGCCGCATACGAAAATAACTTTTCATATACTGTTTACTTTCATTGTATAACAGTTCTATAATAATGTATTAGACAGGACTGTTAGACAGATTGTAAACTGATTGCACCTGAGACGGGCTCTCTGCTCCTCACCACGGCGCGTCTCAGGTGCTGCGGTTATCACTCCGCCCAAGTAGCAGTGCTTCGCCTTCAGAGAATATACACTCACCGGCCACTTTATTAGGTACACCTGTCCAACTGCTCCTTAACACTTAATTTCTAAGCAGCCAATCACATGGCGGCAACTCAGTGCATTTAGGCATGTAGACATGGTCAAGACAATCTCCTGCAGTTCAAACCGAGCATCAGTATGGGGAAGAAAGGTGATTTGAGTGACTTTGAACGTGGCATGATTGTTGGTGCCAGAAGGGCTGGTCTGAGTATTTCAGAAACTGCTAATCTACTGGGATTTTCACGCACAACCATCTCTAGGGTTTACAGAGAATGGTCCGAAAAAGAAAAAACATCCAGTGAGCGGCAGTTCTGTGGGCGGAAATGCCTTGTTGATGCCAGAGGTCAGAGGAGAAAGGCCAGACTGGTTCGAGCTGATAGAAGGGCAACAGTGACTCAAATAACCACCCGTTACAACCAAGGTGGGCAGAAGAGCATCTCTGAACGCACAGTACGTCGAACTTTGAGGCAGATGGGCTACAGCAGCAGAAGACCACACCGGGTGCCACTCCTTTCAGCTAAGAACAGGAAACTGAGGCTACAATTTGCACAAGCTCATCGAAATTGGACAATAGAAGATTGGAAAAACGTTGCCTGGTCTGATGAGTCTCGATTTCTGCTGCGACATTCGGATGGTAGGGTCAGAATTTGGCGTCTACAACATGAAAGCATGGATCCATCCTGCCTTGTATCAACAGTTCAGGCTGGTGGTGGTGGTGTCATGGTGTGGGGAATATTTTCTTGGCACTCTTTGGGCCCCTTGGTACCAATTGAGCATCGTTGCAACGCCACAGCCTACCTGAGTATTGTTGCTGACCATGTCCATCCCTTTATGACCACAATGTACCCAACTTCTGATGGCTACTTTCAGCAGGATAATGCGCCATGTCATAAAGCTGGAATCATCTCAGACTGGTTTCTTGAACATGACAATGAGTTCGCTGTACTCAAATGGCCTCCACAGTCACCAGATCTCAATCCAATAGAGCATCTTTGGGATGTGGTGGAACGGGAGATTCGCATCATGGATGTGCAGCCGACAAATCTGCGGCAACTGTGTGATGCCATCATGTCAATATGGACCAAACTCCCTGAGGAATGCTTCCAGCACCTTGTTGAATCTATGCCACGAAGAATTGAGGCAGTTCTGAAGGCAAAAGGGGGTCCAACCCGTTACTAGCATGGGGTACCTAATAAAGTGGCCGGTGAGTGTAGTTCCCAGTATTTATACGGTTAAAATATGTCTGTGTCTCATGTGACTTTGTTTTTGTACACTCTGTGACTATACAAATCACAACATGTAAATAGGAAAATGTTTGCGTTATTTTGTCACTTATTTGGATTAGTATGCTAGCTGTAACCATTTACATCCAGTCTTTGTGCTAAGCTAGGCTAGCGGTGGGTTGCGTCAAACAGACTTATAGCATGCACGGAGATGAAAAAGGTATGTATGGACTTATCTAACTCTGGGGGATAAGGTGAATAGGCTAAAGTCCCAAAAAGTCGGAGTGTTCCTTTAAAGAAATAATACAGGGTTGGATGACCTGAATGTGTAGATGACATATTAAAGGTGTTATGACAATTTTTAGTTTTGGTTGAAGCATCCCTGTAAAAAGCACATGCTGTACACATTATGAGAACATAACGGTCACATCTTTATTAATTTCTACAAACTTCTGAAAGCTTTAAGTCAGACATGCTTGGAATTATTACAGACTCGTAAGCCAAAACAGATGAATAATCAAACGCCACCTCTACCAATCCACTGCCAAGCACTCAGCCAAAGACCTTTGAGGATCCCTCCATTTGGTGTGGAGAACATGCCATCCAACAGTCTGTAGAGACCCAACGTACTGAATTGTTCATTTTGAAGCATTTCAAGCATCCGATTGCCAAGTATATGCTGCCACTTAAAAACAGTTTATGTCTCTCTTTGTTCTACTTCTCTCTAACTATAACATTGCAGGGAGGTTTTTGTGTGATAATCTAATAAGAAGCTATACAGAATGTTCTCTAATCGTTAATAGAATGTTCTTTTGAATTGTTACTGCTGTTTAGTTCCTGTCTATTTGTATATGCATGTACTATATATACTATTTTATGTATATATTTTCTTTTTATAAAAACAAACATTTCCAAAACATTTTGGGAACCATGCATGGAAATGCATTTAAGTAGTGACAATTGTATTTACATTACATCTGCATAGAGAAGATTGAGAAAGCTTGAGATAATATATCTTCGATTAAGCATATTTTTTATATAGGCATATTTCCCCCTGATAAATTTCTGTCTGCCTTTCAACTAAATAGATGAGGAAAAGTGATCAAAAGACAATTTAGCTCTATCCTCATTTCCCAGAACACTGCTTGACACCCCATGTCCTCTTTTCATTAACTGTTCAAATAAAACAATAATGTCTCAAACATGTTTAGCAGGCTTGAAGCACTCTGACTCAAATGTCTTCCCATTAGTCAGAGTAAACACATCAACAAAACTGATCAATGCACATGCACTCATACAGCAACTCAGATGCACTGTGATGCAAGCAAAATCAAGTCAAGTGCAAACTATGATTATTATCAGAATGCAAACTAGAGACTAATAACTAGTGCACTTAACATGCCTGTGAGCAGGGTCAGAAATCAACTTGGGTTGAATAACACAGTGACAAAAAAATGTCCTAAATGAATATTAAGTGCTGTTCTAGATAATATAAAGATAAATCAACTTTTAAAAATTCAAACATTTACATCAAGTAATATGTAAAAAGTAAAACATCACTATATTCAAAATATTCATAAACTTAACATAGAGGTTAGTAGATTGATGTAATCAAACACATGTGCCCGCCAATTATTTCAAATATATATTTTAACAGAGTGTTCATTGTGTTATGATATCTTGTGCATTACTGTCAGCTACTTTAATTTAATGCTGAATTGATTTTACACATAACGCCCATAACTGAGCCATACTAATGGCCGATATTGAAAATATGTTGTTAGACATAATTGGACAACATTTTTTTTGTGTTTTTATTTGGTTAGAATGAAAAATGCCCCGATAAAGGTCAAAATAAGTCTAGCTAACCATTCATTTCTGACAGTGCTTGTGGGTGATTTATTTTCCCGCTCCAAGGATTGAGCTTCATTGTACCAGTGTTACTACTGTGAATGATTAGACAAAAGCATATTTAAGAACAGGTGCATTGTGGGGCAACTGTTAGCAAAAGCATTATTTAAAGTGAATTTATTTACCATCTGTGTTTTGACGCGCTCTCCATCCTTCACCATTGCCAGAGCAACCGAAGAAATCAGGGAAGAAAAACAAAAATAACAGATATAAATGTTTCAAATGCTGAAAACACAGCTCAGTTCATGCTGACACTTTGACAACAAATGATGTTGGTTATCGAAAGTTATTCACTTCAGTTTAGCTACAACTATGAATTTTACAATATGAAGAATCCTCTATGCAGGACACATTCATATCTGTTATTTTTGCATAAAAAGCCCCTAGGCTTCTCGCCACAAAAACAGTTGTTTGTAAACCGCCAGCTTCAAACAGTGTCCACACAATTAGTCTTTTAGTCACACTAAATGCTAAAATACTGTGCAACGGTAACAGATATTCAGTTGGTTTTATCCTGGTTTTGTTTACATGGACTTTTAGTTTGTATATCTTTAGTGTCCTGGTTTCCTTTACGTGACTTTCCCACCTCTCTTTAGTAACACACCCACATGGTTTTAACATGGTTACTGATATGATTCATTATTTTAGTTTCATTTCATTTATTTACCTTGTTTGGACAACTTAAGGTCCTCCTTTTCTTTTGTTTAGTGTCTCGTCTCACTCATTTTACAGACTCTCTCGTTCGAGTCATTTGAGTCACAAAATGAGTAATTTCGTTCATGATTGAGTGGCTTTAAATGTTAAACTTTTAACAGCCAAATTCCCCGAACACATTATAGAAATCATTATAATGCATCCTTCCGAGTCTTTCGTTCATTTGTCATGTGACAGACGCAATGAACGGATCGTTCATGAATAACCCATCGCTGCAGTGTAAAGAGTGAGAGTAAAGAGCAGACGGGGAGCTTCTGCCCGCCTGCCTCAGCTGGACACCCGCAGCCCTTCATCGTCCCCTCGTTGCCTTGTTCACCAAACGAGAGGATCCCTCGTCTCCGCCTCCGATCCCCAGGCTTCGCCTTGGCCTGGTATTTGACAAGATCTCTGAGCGAAGTAGTCACTGAGGCAAGTTTATATGGGCAAGAATTTTTAAGTTCAAATTTATAGACAAGACAAGTAGTTTGTTTAGTCATGGTTTGTAGGGAATTGCAAACCTGTGCACATATATTCAAACGCACATAACTATAGAATCAATTCTTAATGCGCATGTGAACGCCATCAGCGTTTATCACAGGTTCGTGTTTAAAGTCTGTTTAGAGAGAACGGCGGCGTCTTAGCGGCCCCTAATTTAATAACAAATGATCATTTCGACGGAAGTGAATCAATCAAAACTAACTTTAGCTGGAAATAACATTATTCAAGAACCGCTATAAAGCCAAAAATGTACCAATCTGCATTGTTAAAAGCGCTATATAAATGAAGATGACTTGACTTGACTGAGGCACCAACAGACTTTTTCTGGGATTTTCGGAAGGAGATTGGAGCTTTACCTTTATTTTCTACATTTCCATATTTCACATCAACATAATGAGTTGTTCTGCAGTAAACTGTACTAACCGATTCTGCGGGAGTGTGGGCGGGGCCTTGATACCGTGGCTCCCCTTCACGCTCACTACTGCATAGACTCGGGTTCCGAATCAGCGCAATGTGTCAGCGTCATATTGGAACATTGGTGGCTTCACTTTTCTACAATGGAAGATAGTGAAGGTGCGTCATCCATCTTATTTTTACAGCCTATGACTCAGATGCAAATACTTTTCTAATTGATGGGTTTTTCTTCAGGATTATGGGTAATGTAGTTCTCCACTGTTCTTCTTTTAATGCAACTGAAATGACTTTGACTTGTGTACATAGCTTCTACAGAAACACCGTCTCTTCAACCTCTGAATACATGGAAGGTCTGTTCTGAAAGGTTTATAAGTAATCTAATTTGTGGAGAAAATGAATTGTATTTTATTTTTGGAACTCTATTTTGTGCTCTTCAGAGAATGGATGGTGGATAAAGCCAAAGGAGTAGATATTGTAGTGAATATTATGCAGGTGCCCTGTAGTTCAGTATTCGGATGGAGCATGTGTTTAAACAGGAGGGCATTTTGTCAGGAAGCCAAGCACACGTGCTTTATTGCTGCATAATCTTTTTCTAGACACATTCTGTGTTACAACTCTAAAGAACTATCTCATCTCAAGGTAACACCTCCACAGGAAACCACACTTTGACAATGTTTGACAATTTTTTTTCTTCCTGTGATTAATTGAGGCAAACCTGATCACCTGTCTACTGAGGTTTACAGACACTCTGATTGATGGAGTAGATCACAGAAATGACTCAAATTATATAGATTAAGGTCGTGCTCAGTATGTAGGTGACTCTATTAGGAAAAAAAAGCAGTGGTTCAGAAGTCTGAGTAAATGAGAAATATTTCAGATTCTCCACTGTTTCCAGGTCACTAATTCTGACACTGACCATGTGAACTACATTGCACTAAAGGTCAGATGTCCCTGCTTTCATTAACGCACAGAAGAAAGCCCTTGTGAACCTTCTCAAGCCATGCCGAATGACATTAGTGGAATTCTTTATGTCTCCCAACTTTTGTTCCCTAATGGTTTTAGACTTTTGAGCAACTCGTGCTTTCAAACACAAGCTGGTAATGGCTACCTATGAACACGTATTGAGTGATTTACAAAAGGATCACAATAATAAATCCACACCTTGCAATACCAGAATGAATGCACAAATATTACATGCACACTCACTGGACATTATAAAATGCTCATTTAATTTCATCAATTGTCTGTGCAACTCATTTGCTATTAAACTGTTTTGATGTATTTCCTATATAAACTAAAGGTTAAGGGGTTACATATCCTTGTGCTATAAATGTACATTTTGTGTACATTCCAAAAATAAATCACACTTTTTAATATAGATGGCCTAACAGGCATGGACTAAAATGAGTCCATTTGTCCATTTGCCGTCATTTTATGAGCCATTGTACGCTATTCAAAATGTATTCAACAGGACAACCTGATTACATGTGATTAATTTGTTGTTCACTGTATAATAAAATGAGAATCAACGCATTTATCAGCCCAGTGCCGTCAAAAAGGAAGATGAAGTAGTAAGTGTAAGTCCTGCAGGCTCACCCTCGACGGCTCTTTTGAAGAAAACCTTGCAGCTGCCACAGGTGAGCACACCATAATGACATCCAGAGGCCTCATCTGAGCACACCAAGCAGATCTTATGGCCGTTTCCGCTGGGCTTGACTGATCCGGACGGATTGGAACTGCTCACTTCAGGCCTGGCCAAAGAGAAGGAAAGAATACAAAGGGAAAAAAGTTTAAGGCATTTCAAATGAAATGAAATAGCTCTTCTAATACAATCAACAAAAGACCCATATTTCACATTGGACATTAAAAGGCCACCTAACAAAATACTTAACGTTGAGTTTAATGTAGCCTGCTATTACCAACTCACAAGAAATTCGATTGTACATAAAAAAACACAAGTTTACTAAGAAAGCGCAGCACGAGCTCAGAACAGATTTAGTTTCAGGTTGATCTCGATCGCCGTTACTACACAGAGCTGGGAGATCAAGTGAGAAAGTGTTTGAATTCGCCACAATATTAATAACATTGAAGCGAGATTTAGTGAGAAGCCTTCAAACTCAGTGCAGAATTCTCTGTTATAAACCATAGATAGATATCAAAATAAACGGGAGACGAAACAAACAAGTTATTGAATGCTTTTCAGTCCACAAATAACCGACATTCACAATAAATGTAATGTAGTTACACTGTACAACTGTAATCATGGTATTGTGGCAGAAATATTATTTTTTAGGTTTGTAAAACCTTTAGAGACTTCACATTCGAATATTATCCAATTTCTAAATATGATCCTACTAAAATGTACAACATTTTTACAAAAACTTTTTTACTTTAAAAATAAAAAATCCAAAAACCAAATTATTGGCTTATTAGCCAGAATATATATTTATTTTCACAAGGTTTGCTTTTGGATTTATATTTAGACATTAGGAAAGGCACTATTATAAAATATCAAATCATCAAGAAATATTTTATTGTCAAATTTGGCACTTTTTTGTACTAAAGTAGAAAAAGTCAAAAAAAGTATTTTTCTTTAAATTGCAACTGAATTACACAAAGCAAGAGCTCTCCTTTTATAATAACAGAAGATGTCGGTCAGTTCAGTATGATGCTATAGAAAAACAATGGTACATTTAATAAGAGTAAAATATATTTAAGACATATTTATAATTAGGTTTTTGCACATTTCTGTTGTTAATAAAAGTTAATGAGATCTATCTGCATCTCAACTCAAGCTCAGTGCTTTGCTGTCAAATGTGCATTTCCAAGACATAAACATGTAATATTATTAGTAACTGCACTCATTAACCCTTTGGGTTTTTTTTCACATAGCAGCAAAATAGACTTAAAATACTCCGTCATTTTTGGTCATACACACTTAATAAATATGAAAAAAGAAACTGTTAAATGTCTACGGTACTGCAAAAAATACGGTTTTAATATGACTCGTGTGTCTCTGTGTGATGAATGAACGGCACAGATGCGCACTGTTGTTACTATGTTACAGAGGACATATGAAAGACAACATTTAGTTGGCTAGTTTTGGATAGATTATAAAGTTTTTTTACTTTAAAATAGACATCAAATAAGCTTTAGTCAGCCAGTTTCTGCTCATATGTTAAATATATAACGTTACTATGTTTTGTCAAAAATAATTATTATAGTGTTTGTTCCAATGTAGACTATATCAAACTAATGAATCCTTAACTTTTAAATATGAATGATAAAATGCAGGCTATACTTTAAAAAAAGAAAGATTACATTTGAAATATTGTTCATTTTAATTTTATAGATTTACATGTGAACACTTTTTAATAAAAAAGAAACAAATATATTTACAAGGTAGATGTAAAAAAAATCTTAATAGGTCACTATAAGCCTTCTCATTATATTATTTATTATTGTTTTTTATTAGTGACACATTTGAGGAGAGGATATATTCCAAAACGTTCTGAAAATACAGTATTGAGAATTAACTGCATAGTTACTAGAAATGTTTACCTTGGATATTATACAATTTGAATGTATAAAAAATTGGTGAAAAAAAACAACAATTTTCAAGATGTTTCCTCTCTGAGAACTCTAACTTTCTAACTCTTACTAACCAATTCTTTAAGTCCATATAGCCTATTTGAACAGGATTTGTTTCCAGGTATTACTATGTGCTAAAAATGTGCTTTTGACTTTCATTTATATATATATATACAAATAATTTTTTCTTTCCTCGCATTCTTTCTTGTGTGACACACCTGAATGAAAGGCTCATTAATATGCAAGCTCATTAATATGCAGGCCATCTCAGGTGTGATAGTCACGCCCATTCATGATCGTTTACGCCCCCTACGCATATGGCCTTTCCAAACAAAAAGTGTTTTACAAAATTTAAATCAATGTATTGTTTTATGTGAATGATTAGGCAGGGTGATTTTCAGATCATTTTGAAGCAAAAACACTAGGCGACAACATCCATTAGTCAATAGTATTGTGGACACATATTTAGAATGTGTCTTAGTTCAGAAACTTTAATTTTTAGTTTTTTGAATAACCATGCATAAAAATTTTTCTCTAAAAAATACACATGTACATACATGTTGCTCACATATTATGGTAGCCCTGTTTGTGCTAAATATAATGTAATTACACCTTTTCCATTAATATGTTTATAAGCAACTGAAAAAAGCACAAATGTCAGGGCATGTCAAAACATCTCAAAGACCCATAAAAACCCTTAGACCCCAGAGGGTTAAATCAAATGACTTTTATGATTAAAAAAAGTTTTTTAAAAAAGGTGCTGGTGAACCACCATCTATAGAAACTAGTGGCACCGGTGCTACTGCTCTCCAATGTTAGTCTGAAGCCCTGGGCAAGGTGCATGTTGTCTCTCATAGCTAAGAAAAGCATGCTTGAACTGGAACGAACATGAACCTGATAACATGTAAAACACTAGTTACAAAAGAAGGTACATTTAAAATCAGTTATATCATAATCTTCAATTTTATACAAATATATATTGCTAAATGTTGCTAAATTATAGAAATGTCATGATTTCATGATTATTGATTACTGAAATTTAATTTAAACATTAAATCAGAAACCAGTCAAATTAAAATAAAACTGATTTCACAGATTTGTCCCGCCCTGTTAAGTGTATGATGCCCAGTGTTTTCCTTTGTAACCATTTACAAAGTCGGCAAGTGTATGATGCCTTGTGTTTTCAGATCTGTTCTGTTCCAGCGATCAACATGACGCCATCTGAGGGTTAACACCATTCATTATCTGGCAGGAGATGCTCAGGACAGCTAATAATCATCGGCGGAATAATGCCACTGATCATCAACAACTGTTACAGCAATTTCACTCTGCCGATTGAGCTTCATTTGTGCTGGTTTACCGCTTTGATGATCTGCTTTTTGGTATTACAAATCCCTGACACCTTCTCAAGTAACCAGAACTGTCTGTCAGGTTAGCCAACATGCCGCAAGCTGCCATATTTAGCTCGCATCTGCATGAACACATTAAGCTGTATGTCAGCTGATTGACAGGGTATTCGGAGCAGAGAAATACATTGTTGCAAGTAATACCTTCACACCCATTTAAAAACGACACCAATTGCAATAAGGGTTTCGGGTTTCAGAATACTGTAATACCAGGCCCCATGTTTAGCTCACAAGAACGCTTGTATTCTCAAGCCCAACAAGTCTGGCCTAAAGTTAGGTCTGCGGACTAGAGGGGTCACTAGAAAGATGATACCGCTCATAAACCAGTGAGGCAGGCTCTTTCATGTCAGCCAAAATTACTCACGCTATACTGCAATGTAGTATCGTAATCATTTCCTTTAAACGTTTGTCTCCCTGTGAGTTGCTTATCAATCAGACGACTGTGCCTAATGGTTTTTGATGAGATTCAACGATTTTGGATTTTTTGGAAGCATCTATTTCCATAAACCGGCAGTAGAGGTATGGCTAAGATGTACATTTCAGAGGTACTTATTGTCGTTTCCAAATTGGCAGCAATAGTCAGAAAAATGTACTGTAATGTGCTCTCATGCATAATACAGCGCAGTGATTGGGTTAAAAAAGTTAATTCTCATGAATAAAAGCAGAGAAGCACTCAGAAACTGCTGACGAAGAATCGTGCTGGCAGCCAATCACACACTCCGAAAGTACGCTTCTACCTTAAAATCCGTGACGTTGCTTCGACTTTTGATTTTCAACCTAGAACAACGAAATTGCTCAGAAAAACGCAAAAATAACCAATTTCCACTTGTTGAAAAGATGTGAGAGTGATTTTAGTGTTTTCAACGATGTGCAACCTGTATGTATGTTCACATCTCAAACATTTTTTTTTCAAATTTCAGTCGATCTACTTAACTTCTCTTAGAATGGCTTCAGGTCAAACCCATGGTCAGAACCACACACATTTATCTAAAGTAATCATTAACAAAACAGTGGATAAAGACACACCCGAACCAAAGTCGATCACAACAGATTCTCAACTTTTTTTTTTTGAAGCTGAGAATAATTTTGGTTCTAATTGGGAGCTATTAAAATACAATATTAAGTTAATGTTATTCAAAGTTGGATCTCAAAAAGCCAAGCAATACAAATTAGAGGAACTTAACATTATTAAAAGTATTGTCTGTCTCTCCTGCATCCCCTTTGAAAATGTCTCAGTTGTTCAGAAATTAGAAATGGCTGAACTTCAGAGCTCCTTAGATAACTTGTATATATGTAAAGCAAAGGGTGCTTTTGTTCGTTCAAGAAGGAGATGGATGGAAGAGGGAGAACGAAATTCCAATTTTTTTTTAGGTTAGAGAAACAGTGTAATCATCTCAAATATATAAACAGTCTTAACATAAATGGAGTGGTTTTAAAAGATCATAAAGACATTTCTAAGTATCGTTCTAGACAACTCTTGACAACATTTGTTATTTATTTTTTAACTCTCTCTTAGTCTCTTAGACTGTATTTCAAAAATTTATGAAATTGGCAAAAATCTGTGTGAATCTCCTATTCAAATAAAAGATATTTCTGAGGCGATCGACAAGCTGAAACTTAATAAATCTCCTGGAAATGATGGTTTGACCACAGAGTTCTATAAGAAATTCTCAAATTTTCTTTCTCCATTTCTTCTCCAAGTATATTTAGAAAGCCTGCATAAGGGAATTCTCCCAAACTCTATGTTATAAATTTGATCCCTAAACCTCAAAAGGACCCTGATCAACTTGAAAATTGGCAACCTATAAGCTTATTAAATAATGACTACAAACTACTAGCCATGATTTTTGCTAAATTATCAAAAACAGTCAGGTTTCATGAAAGACAGACATATTAGACTTGTTATTGATATTTTAGATTATTCTTATCTGATCCCTGATGACGGTTTCTTGTTTTTTCTTGATTTTTATTAAGCTTTTGATTCTGTTGAGTTTCCCTTTATTCTTAAATCTTTGAATATTTTTGGTTTTGCCCCAACTTCATCAATGCAATTCAAACTTTCTACAATAACGCCAATGCTTCAATTAAATTACATCATGGTACTACTCATAGATTTAATATAGACCGAGGCATCCGTCAAGGCTGCCCAATATCTCTCTTTTTCTGCTTCCTATGCAATTATTAGCCATCGACATTCAAACAAGTCATTTGAAAGGTATCTCAGTGTGCAAACCAATCAATATTAATAAGCCAACTGGCTGATGACACAACTCTGTTTCTGAAAAATAAAGATCAAGTTTCTGTAGCCTTAAATACACTCACCTAAATGATTATTGGGAACACCTGTTCAATTTCTCATTAATGCAATTATGTAATCAACCAATCACATGGCAGTTGCTTCGATGCATTTAGGGGTGTGGTCCTGGTCAAGATATTCTCGTGAACTCCAAACTGAATGTCAGAATGGGAAAGAAAGGTGATTTAAGCAATTTTGAGCGTTGCATGGTTGTTGGTGCCAGACGGGCCGGTCTGAGTATTTCACAATCTGCTCAGTTACTATGATTTTCACGCACAACCATTTGTAGGGTTTACAAAGAATGGTGTGAAAAGGGAAAAAAATCCAGTATGCGGCAGTACCTTGGGCGAAAATGCTTTGTTGATGCTAGAGGTCAGAGTAGAATGGGCCGACTGATTCAAGCTGATAGAAGAGCAACTTTGACTGAAATAACCACTCGTTACAACCGAGGTATGCAGCAAAGCATTTGTGAAGCCACAACACGCACAACCTTGAGGCGGATGGGCTACAACAGCAGAAGACCCACTCAACAGATGAGGTACCACTCATCTCCACTACAAATAGGAAAAAGAGGCTACAATTTGCAAGAGCTCACCAAAATTGGACAGTTGAAGACTGGAAAAATGTTGCCTGGTCTGATGAGTCTCGATTTCTGTTGAGACATTCAGATGGTAGAGTCAGAATTTGGCGTAAACAGAATGAGAACATGGATCCATCATGCCTTGTTACAACTGTGCAGGCTGCTGGTGGTGGTGTAATGGTGTAGGGGATGTTTTCTTGGCACACTTTAGGCCCCTTAGTGCCAATTGGGCATCATTTAAATGCCACGGCCTACCTGAGCATTGTTTCTGACCATGTCCATCCCTTTATGGCCACCATATACCCATCCTCTGATGGCTATTTCCAGCAGGATAATGCACCATGTCACAAAGCTCGAATCATTTCAAATTGGTTTCTTGAACATGACAATGAGTTCACTGTACTAAAATGGCACCCACGGTCACCAGATCTCAACCCAATAGAGCATCTTTGGGATGTGGTGGAACGGGAGCTTCGTGCCCTGGATGTGCATCCCACAAATCTCCATCAACTGCAAGATGCTATTCTATCAATATGGGCCAACATTTCTAAAGAATGCTTTCAACACCTTGTTGAATCAATGCCACGTAGAATTAAGGCAGTTCTGAAGGCGAAAGGGGGTCAAACACAGTATTAGTATGGTGTTCCTAATAATCCTTTAGGTGAGTGTATAATTGATCTCTTCATCTGCTTCTGGTTTAGTTCTTAATATTCATAAATGTGAACTTTTATCTATTAAACATTCCACTGATGATAAAGTATGTGACATTCCAGTCAAATCCAAAGTTAAATACTTATAATTATAAGTAAAGATCAGAAAAAAATATCATAACTGAACATTGAACCTCTTATTCTTTCTATAAAATTAAACTCTTGGTTCCAGCGTGATCTGTCTATAACAGAGTGTTGCTTTCCAAAGCAGATGGGTTATCTCAGGTTATCTATCCTGCAATGGCTCTGGATGTTTCTGTAGAAATTTGTAGAATGCTGGACAAAATGATAGTCAACTTTGTTCGGAAATCTAAGATTCATCTAATTAAAAAGAGTGTTATGATAGCTGATGACAATGGGTGGTTTTGACTTAGTGGACTTTTCCACTCTTAATAATTATAATTTCAGTTCAGTTGGAGGGTTAATTTTTTTTGTTGAGCTGCAACTATGACATCTCTAAAATACCTTTACCCCTTTCTAGTTTTCATAAACAAGCTTTAATATGCTGGTGCCTAGTATAAATTTATAGGTTTTTACCATATAACTATTTTATCTGAAACAACCAAAATATTAAAGGGCACCTATTATGGCATTTAAAATGTTCCTATATTGTTTTGGGAGTCCCCAACAACAGTTTTTTAAGCATGCAATGACAAAAAACACTTTTGTTGATTTATTTTTACCTGATTTGCTCAGTGACTCCCATATGAATCGTTCAACGACTCATTTTTTTAAACCCCGCCTTTGCGTGACGCTAATCTGTGGTGATTGGTCAGATGACCCAGTCAGTTGTGATTGACAATGTGTGTATAAGTAAAATGTTAGCGGTATTTACAGAGTAGCGGTGTTTACAGAGATAATACTTCTATTTGTGAACACAGAGTACAGTGTACAATGATTTTATCAATTACATTGTGTTATAATAATGATTATAGTGCACCGCTTTGTAGTAAAAAAATAAGATTCAAAATAAGAGAAGGAATTTAAGTTGAGTTATGTTAGCGACCACAGCCCAAAGTTCAGTGGTAAAGCACATTCAGTCTTTGTTTGCGTTAGCCCAACGCATAAACATATTGATAATGCAGTACTACGAGGTATTGCTCTATTCTTTATGACAACTCCAATAACAACGACAAACACTTCACATATTTCAATACAATTGACATTGAAGGCTGTAGAAGCTGCGCAGTGTGTACACAACACACAAAATAATTATTGAGCATGCTACATAACACATAAAAGAAACAATTATTAATATTAATAATACTTACAGGTTGTGATTCAGAGGAGGAAGCTGAAACAAATAAACTAGTACTGAACCTTCCTTCAATATCAGCCGGCTCGCGAATCCACATTTTACAGCATTTATGTTTGTGAAGCAATCATCTTCAAAATGACGCGAACAAAGCACAAGGTCCGGGCTATACTTCTGTAGTATAGTTGTATATATGAACGGCTATACTTCTGTGGTATAGTTGTATATATGAACGGCTATACTTCTGTAGTATAGTTGTATATATGAACGGCTATACTTCTGTGGTATAGTTGTATATATGAACTGTAGCCACTTAGTCTTCAAATGCTCCTCCCTGGGCAGATGAAAAAAGTTCGCTTTTGCGTCGCACTTATGAACACAGCGTCTCGTAAGTTTTCCCTGGCGTCTACGAGCGCAATAAGTGGGCGTATCTTATTCAAATAACTTGTCAAGTTGACGTCATCTAGACAGAGAAAAAGCATCGGTCGTCTATCGATTCATATCAGCAACTCAGAGTCGACTCTTACTTTTGAGAGACAATAACTTTGTATACCGTGAACTTTCATATTTAAAACTTTGCAGGATGTTTTTGTTCACTTAGATCTGTTACACACTACATGAAAGGTAATTTTCCATTTTTTAAAATAATTGGTTTGATAAAAACATACTTTTAGCAAATAAAGTACAATTGCTACCCAGTTAATTGTAAATTTGCTAAATGTAATAGTATTCATTTGTGCTCCTTTTGTCATCAGGTTGATGAGATAATTATTCATTTATTTTGGGAAAGTATTTATTTTTCCTTTGAGTTGACTTTTCAAATTTTGTTAAAATCTTTAAACTTCTGTCTAAGCCTAAAAAAAATGTTTTTTTTTGGTGAGTCTCTGAAACTAGACCCTTATCATGTTAAATTTATTTTCAACTTGCTACTTTTTCTTGCCAAATTTTATATTCACAAGTGCAAATTTTCAAAGAAAACTCCTCTTTTTTTAATTTTTAAGAACGATTTTGATATATTTAAATTCTTTGAGTTACTCTAAAAACTCTGCTGCATGTAAGACTCTGCAATGCTGTCAATCATTTAAGCTAGTTTAATATTTTTTTTATGGGGATGTAATGTAACCCTGTGTATTGTGCATTGTTCATTATCTTGTTTTGTAATTATGGCATAATTAAAATAATAAAAATAATAATAATAATCTACTAGGGAAAATCAGTTCCCGAGTTAATCAGAATAAAGTCAAACGTTTACAATTTATTGACCAGGTAATGAAGTAATAATTCAAAATCCAATTCAAAAGGATAAAATCATCAGTTAAGCATATCATAACAATAATTCAGAAATCACAGAATTAGTAGAAATCATTACCTGCCAACAAAATTACACAGTGATTGTGTGGGTAGTCAACCTACTGACTCCCCGAACCTTTTTGCTCCTTTTCCTTATAAACCCAGGAAATGCAATATTCTTATTCAGGTAATGGGATGCAGGGGAGGTAGTGTGTGTGAAGTGTGAGCTGCACTGTGCGCTGTGCCTCGGAAGTTCCTGATACATATGCAACAGATAGTTCAAGTGTTAATTCTCAGGAGGGCCTTTAGTTTCATCGAGGGGTCGATCAGACATACTGGCACCAGCTTTACAATCCAATTCCATTAATGGTATTAAAATTTCCTTTAAACTGCAAAACAATTAATGGCAGTATTAATGTAATTTTTTGCTACATAAAGACTTAAAGATTTCAATTTCAATGAACCAGAAAAACAGGTACTAAAAACCAAAGGTTCTATTATGAAAACGCCACCACCATAACTACCACTTTATGCACACTACTAATATTATTTGCTCATATTTTAAACAAAGTTATGTCAGCAATAACATCAAATAATAAACAAGGACTCCAACACTTATTGCACGTTTGTGCACTGATGCAAGACTCGATGGGGATCAGATTGATTTTCAATCAAGTTCCAAATAAAAAGAGAAAACAACCAAATTAGATTAATTACTTTTCATTTGCAAATTATTTAATTCACTGGATTATAGTAACCAAAACATGATGTAAGATTACTTAAAGATTAAATTTTTAAGATAAATAAATTCAGATTTGGGTTAATCCACTTTACATTAAGTGGCTTTAAGTACTACTATGTACTTACATCGAAAAATAAGTACAATGTACTTCATGTGTTCAAGTTGTATTGTCAAACACTTTTGCTGTTATTGAGATGTGATACTGGTAAGGTTAGGGACAGGTGTGGTGGTACGGGTCGGTATAAGGGTGGGTTAAGGTGTAAGGGAAGGGTCAACTGTGTAATTACATAAATTAATTACAGCTGTAATTACATGCTGGTATTTTTAAAATATAAGTACACTGTAAAAACATGTATGTACACAATACGTCCATTGTATCAAATAAATTTTTTTCAATGTAAGTACTAGAACTTAAAGCCACTTAATATAAAGTGGGACCAATCCACCTATATGCATTTATATTAAAAATATAATTTTTCAACAGCAGAATACATTCTGTATAAGAAACAGCTCATCCAATGTGATTAGGGTATCCTGACGACCATAGTTTAGTACTTCATTTATATAAACGGCATGCGTTTGTACAAAGTCTGTCATTTTCTACATTGTGTATTATATTTGTGCTGGATTGCAGGCGGTAATATAGTGCTGTGGCATAATGGAGCCTCTAATACTGAGAGTTATGGTCAAACGCTGCCAAATCCAGCGTGTGCCTGCAGCGTTTGTTGGTTCTCCCCTGCAGCGATCCTGGGATGTCGATTTGAGCTCCATCCAGCAGGTGGTGTGTGACTGTCTCTCTTTTTCCTGATAGATTTCCTTCTACTCTCTGCTTGCACAACAGCCCTTTGAGAATCTGAGACCTTCTCGGCACAAACACACGCAGCTCCACATCATGAGAATGTAGTTCACTGACCTCAGCAATTAGTTGCCGCCTACTTGTTTGCAGCCCGAGCAGAAAAAAAGATATGATCATGACCTAGCACTGAGCTACCTAAACACTTTCAATGTGAACTATTAAAGTGTTCTGACACCACTGATGGTGAAATAAATGCAAATTCACTAGTGCCTCCATAAAGCTCTGAATCATTTTCCAGACTGAAAAGCTTCATTGCGTTCTAATAGTAAGGCTCTGAGGGCTGAACGTAGGCCACTATGGCAGTACATAAGCATACTTTAAGGTATTGCTTTTAACATATAAGGCATTAAACGGTCTTGCACCCCCATATTTGTCTGATCTACTTTTCACCTACCGTCCTGCACGTTCTCTCAGATCAACTGAACTTGGTTTACTGTCCATCCCTCGTTTTCGATTATCTACAGTAGGTGGAAGGTCATTTAGTGTTAATGCGCCAACATTATGGAATTCACTGCCCCTTTCACTTCGAAATATTTCATCAGTGACTGCTTTCAAGACACAGTTAAAAACATATCTGTTTAACATGTACTTCGTCTAAATGTGATTATATGTGTCCTTTGTGATTGTAAGTTGTGTGTCAGTGTTTAAATGTATTATAAATGTACCATGTAAAGCGACCTTGAGCTTTGGAAAGGCGCTATATAAATAAAACTTCTTCTTCTTCTTCTACATCCGTTTTTTCAATGGACACTTAGCGTGTAGAATTTTAGAAAATAAACTCCCTTAAAACACTCTCACACTCTCACTAGTTCAGTTCATTTGTAGCAGTGTAAATTATGTATTGATTGTGTAGTTTTCTGTGGTGGAAATTATGAAGATTGAAACATTTGGAGAAAATGCTCCTCTTATACCCAACATTAAGTATCTGTAAAAAATGTTAATGAAATAATGTTTTCACACTTTTTGAAAAAATTAAAGCTTGATTAGGAATGATATTGAATAAAATGTTCTGCTATCAATTAAAATTTACCTTGAGTTTTGTTTTCTTTCATTTCATATCAAGAATGCTAATAACTGCTGCCCCCTTGGTAAATATTGCAACTTACCATTTTAATATAGAATTCAATAGACATGATCATGGGATTGTATATAAATATCCTGTGATCAAATCACTTTATCAGGGCTTGGTATTGACACAGATTTTACAAATCGGATCGATTCTGATTCACAAGCTCTTGATTCGTTTTGATTCCAATTTTAAATGTATTTGTTTTTGGATAGTTTTTCTATCTTAACTAATCTCTTAACTAACTAACATGCTTTACTATAATAATAAAGGTTCAAATGAACAGCAGTCCAAATCCAATTTCTACTTATTTTTAGATATAACAATCGACATTCAAATAAAAAACAGTTGCAAACAAACATTTAAATTGCACATTTGATCAACTTTTTCATGATGTAGTCATGTTTCTATTCCAATTTGTTGCTGATCAAATGAGACTAAGTATTTAATATAATCTATGGTATACATTAAAGTTGAAAGATATGATGCTACTTAAATACAATGAAGATTGTACTATATAGTTTATAGCATGGTCATTAAATATATAAATTAAATGTCACCAAGCAAAAAGTTTGCTGATTTAGTCGTAATTATGAATTACTATATAATTCAAGTGTTACAGTATAATGTGCAACTCTATACAATATGATCATGTACTGATTCAAGGATCATCATTCATGTCTATAACTATTTGAGAATAATCGTATCTTTTGCTTGTGTCCATTAAGAGGATATGATTCTTGTCATGAATATCTGACTGAGGTTAAAGAAAAAGGCAAACTACTAAATGCTAGAGTAACGGGGCTGTATTACATGTGATCCCCAGTTCGTACACAAGGCGCTCCCTTCTCCTTCACTATTTATTTTTGGGAGACGTTTCTTGCAGCAAGAGATCCAAAAGATACTCTTCTCCCAGAACCAAGTACACACTAGCAGCGATACAGGCGCCCACACACACTCCTCGTGACCTGGGACATCCAGAGATCCGGAAACATCGTCCCAGGCTAAACGTACCAAAAGATTATTTGGGAAATTGGATCCGACATGCGGCTTACAGTTTCTGCATTCACAGATTCGCTTCTCCTCTCAAACACAATGCTTTGAAGTATTAGACACAAGTAGGAGGCATGCGTTTAATAAATTATAGTCACATTAGCCTTTTGCCTGAGGCAAAGTGTCTGATCCAAGCAATCTCTTAACCAACCAATTTCGCTAAATCAATAGAGCATTTAACAACTATTACACCCAGAACTTCAATTCCAAAACATCCATTACAATTTGAGAGTCCTTCAGCTGATCATCTTCATTCTCATAAGCAAGTCCTTGAATATTGCGGGTAAGTGATAAATAAAATATGCGTACAATAGAAATGAGAAATGAAGGGGCTGTTATCGCCAAGAATGCTCGTCCAACAGGAAAGGCAAGTTTCATAACAGTTATGTTGCTACACAAAATTCCTGATACGTCCCATTAATCACAGCTCCATTGGCTGTAAAGTGCAAAGATGCAGTGCGAGCATTTCGCATTTGCAAGTTTAAATGTGTGCGAAAGTGGAATATTATTAGGCAGACCTATGACACCCCGATCAAAACACATGAACTTATCTAGTACGATTAGAATTAAAAGCTCCCTAATTCAGCAGTTTTTCACTCTTACACCAGGAAAGTTGCGGTTTTAAGGCAATGTGCCAACATTTTCATGGTTTGACTCTACAGCCCTGATATCTGCAAGGTTTGAAAATCAAGACTTTTTTTCTAAAACTCGCACTGTAAAGATGTGAACCTTGTGGCCAAGCAAAAATTTGCATTTTTAACACCTAATCTACAGATGCCGAACCTAAAGGCATAGGGATACGTTCACAACCTGATTGGTCGGCTTTTATGACGTATTGCCTATTTTGAGACGGAACTTACCGAACATCCAAAACTATGCTGATGTGTTCTAGGATAAACGTGCTCGTTGTGAACGTACCCTAAAAGAGTAATGTACTGTAGAAAACTATGCATTCTGGGCAATATTCTACACGGTAGGAACTGCTTTTAATTTAAAGCCTATTTTCAACACTAATCTACTGTATTTATGCATTATGGTTTTGTACTGTAGTACGCAATGCATTGTGGGCTAGTGCATTTGAAGCAATAACACAATGAGTGTTTCCCAATCAATATAGGAGTTTGAATCAGAGTAAGTGTTCACCTATCCTTGTTCGCGACAGGAGTATGTTTAAAAAACAGAAGAAAACTAAACCAAGCGGAGAGGAGAGAGAACTTTGGAACTGACTGCAGGGATGAGCTCATTCTTTTAAAACTGGATTGGTGACTGTCTTGAGAGAAGAGAAAGAACTGAAACTGAAAAGGCACACGGAATCCCATAAGAGAGAACTTTGAAACTGACTTTAGCGGGGACTGCATGTTCTTTTAAAACCGCAGGTTTTTGTCTTGAGTGTTTTCGTTCACATTCAAATCACCCGAACGGTGACTGATGAGCTGGAACTGAACAAGCCGGAATAACGCTTGAGAGTGTTTATAATTTTGTTATTATAAACTTATTAAACTGAGATGGTAAAATCCTGTCGATTCACGAGTTTGTCTTCTCACCCACATACAAATGTCCACGTTGGCGTTGCTTTTACTCTTGCCTATATTTTTATTCATTTTGGGTCTTCTTGCTTATAAAAAAATGTTCGCCTTTGCCTATTACTGTTGCCTCTGTTTTTACTGTAGTAATTTCCAGTGTGTGTTGCCAAAATGACCCAAAATGGGATTCTAATGTAATAAAAGGACAATAAAAGGAGGGCAAAATCATGTGTTCGATTCCCAGCGAAATAAACATTCTTGAACTAAGAACATTTTACTACATTAACAGTGTACATTTATTTGTATAAAAGTGTCTGCCAAAAGCATAAATGTAAACATTTTAATGCCCTCAGAGGGTAGCTGAGAAACTGAAAAAAAAATATACATTTGATTATTTTTTTTTATTCTTGTTTTGGGTCTGTGTAGAAACCATGAAATTGCGGGTCAAATTGACCCTCGGAAATCAAAATCGTCAAAAATTTAATTTTGTACATGCATTCCACAACGAACCTCACATGTTTGTGGCACTAAATAAGAAATGATCACAAAATTGCACAAAAAAAAAAAAAAAAAATAGGTTAACCAAAATTAAATTAAATTTGCTGTTTTATATCAATACTTAGTAGTCAACTGATAATGGATATTCCTAATACAACATAAATATATTTTTAAAAAGGTAATTATTGTGATATTGAATGTGTTATGGAATGTTTTTAGTCTTTCTTTACTGTGGTGGGGCAGCCCAGAGAGAAGCTACAAGAGATTAGGTAACACTTTATTTTAGGGTGACGTAGTTACACGTTACAACATACTATTGTAATAACAGTAAATTATGCATAATTACAAGTAACTAACCCTGAACCAAAACCTATCCCTAACCGTAACTCTACAGTAAGTAAATGTAGTTCATTCATTTTACTCAGTATTTATCTGAGTACGAATAATTGTCAACTTAAAATAAAGTGTAACCAAATTTATGTAGAATTAAATGTCAAACATAACTTATTGTGTAACTAAAATACCAATAATAGCCAGAAAAATTAAAAAAGTGCACAATAATTGACTAAGAAAGCCTGAAATTCACAATATATATGCTTTACTTCCAGCTGCTCATTCAAAAAGATGAACTTGATTCAAAAGACAACCATCTACAACATATTAAAAAGTGAACACCATACAACATTATCATAATTTATCAACAGTAGATCATAACCAATCATAAAAGTGTGGAATCCACTGATTTCAAACTGTTCTGAAGCTGCAAGTGTGTAAAATGTGCAACAGTGTGGCGTTTTTACTTGATAACATTTTATTTTATTAAATCATAGTCTTTTAAAGTTTTAATAATTACATTAAAGTCCTGGCTGAATCCATATCTATCCATCTATCCATCCATTTTTCACATTGCTTGTCCTGTAGGGCCGCGTATACCCTGTATATCCTACAGTTCTTCTATGTTTTTCTTTGTTTTCAAAGTGACACATTAATATTGCAGTCTTTAAAAAAAAATGAACTCTGTCTCTGCCTTTAAAAATGGTCATGAATGCTCCTTAACAAAAATGTAAAGCCCTGGGTACAATGTTCACTGTAGTGTAACCGATGTCACATCCGTATCACATGTGTGCTGGTAGAGGGAAGGGCCTAACATTTGACTTACCCTGAGGAGAAGACATCAGCTCTTTGGCCCTTCTCACGGGTCTCGCTGAAAGAGTGTATCGGGGAGACTACAGAGCCCTGCCCTCTCTTCCTCCCTTTACTTTCGCTCCAGCTCTGAGGTGATTATATAATATCTAAACTAACACTATGGCTGGACTTGCAAAGCTCGAGCTGAGCCAATCCTGCTACACACGAAAAATGAAAAGGAAGGTCACATGGATCATGGGATTATCCAATTTATCCGCCACAGAAAGTCAGAAACACACATGTAGAATTTTCTTTCATCTCTCTCTTTCTTTCAAGCACTCTTATGGTAATTGTTTTTGGGTTTTTTTTTTTGGGGGGGGGGGGGGGGGGGGGGGGTTCTTATTAGGTGCTTCTGTCAACTTCCAATAATGTAATGTACTGATTTAAGTTCTGGACTGAAAAATGAAACCACTTGTTTAAGAAATACACTTCGTTCTGTAAAATAAGTATAATGATCTAAGCAAAAAAATTTTTTTAACATCTCCTGCGCATTATAACAGAATGATCAAGGAACTGAGTGAAATACTACACACTGCCTGCTAAAGGGAAAAAATGCGAATGAAATAGTTTTGACAGATATGTTTTATGCACAAATACATATTCTCATTCCAGATTTGAATATTTTCAATAATTTTCTATTCTTGACTGATCTTATTTTGGCAATGATGAACTGTTAAATGAGTGATCTTCAGAGGATTCCCTGTAGTTGTCCAATTTGACTCTCATATGCTGATGTAATATTATACATTTTACAGGTGGTTTTTATAAAATGTAGTTTGATCACTATTTTCTCAGTTGTTTAAAATGTTAAGGCAGTTATCAAAGTTGGATAAAATGTTGTTTAATTTTCCAATAAAATATGATAAATCTTTTACATGATTTGGTACATTCAATTACCCCTTAGCAGATTTTAACTAATCTTTGTAATTTAAAAAAAAAAGACAGCTATTCATTGACTTAAAAAATGTATTAGTACATGTTCAACTATTGTTCATTGTTAATTCATGTTAAACAATATAGTTAACTAATGTTAACAACGAGAACCATATTGTGAAATGTTACCAATTAAATTGAATTGATTGAATGAGCAGCATTAGATGATGGAGAAGACGATCAATGTAAAAATAAGGGAAATGAGAATGCACAAATACACATACAATACTGTTCAGTAGATATACAATATTGACTGATAGATATAGATACTGCTAGATATAATACCAATATATCATGCTTCAGAAGTGAAGCATTAGCTGAACAAATTCCCAATAATAGCAGCCAATACAGAACTCTCAAGAGAAAAGAACTTCTACTTCCGCTCATGCTGATGTTTGCATGTTTTTTGTTCATTCTCTTTGGCAAATAAAGCGTGATTAGCCAAACTTGCCATGCTTCTCATTACCACTAATTTCCACATAGGCTGCCAACAGAACAACAAGCTCTCAAGCTGGAAAAAGAATGGCTGCTATTGCAGCTAAATATGACACCATTTGTCATTCATTACTGCTCAGTGTGACCTAATAACAGTTGTACATTACCTTCACAGTTGTATACACTGTAAAAAAATCCAATTTGCAAATTGTTAGCTCAGTTTATAATTCAAAGTCAAGTGGACACATTTTTAAACACAGTGTTGGGTCTTATAAAGACAATTTTTTGTCCAATGAATGTAAACAATTAAGTTGAGAAAACTCAATATTTTAATTTCTTTGTCCGACTGTTTAACTTCCTGTCATTGGATTGGATGAATAAAAAATTGGATGACTAGTAATTTCCTACAACTAAATTCTGAAAAAACAGAGATTCTAATTATTGGACAAAAAACTTCCACACGTAGGCCAATAACCTAGAATACAACACTTGATGGCTGCTCTGTTAAGTCTTCGCTTAAAGGATTAGTTCACTTTTTAAAAAAAACTTTTGCTGATAATTTACTCAAACCCATGTCATCCAAGATGTCCATGTCTTTCTTTCTTCAGTCGAAAAGAAATTAAGGTTTTTGATTAAAAGATTCCAGGATTTTTCTCCACATAATGGACTTCAATGGATCCCAAACGGTTCAAGGTCCAAATGACAGTTTCAGTGCAGCTTCAAATGGCTTTAAACGATACCAGACTATGAATAAGGGTCTCATCTAGCGAAACAATCAGTCATTTAAAAAATAAATTAAAAAGTTTAAGTTTTATAAGCACAAATGTTTGCCTTGCTCTGTCTGTGATGCGCGTTCGCAACGTCACGTAATACACAATTACAGATGTAAGTTACATCTCACATCTGTAGTTACCGACGGAAAATGAAAAGTTGCGATTTTCTAGGCCGATATGGCTAGGAACTATACTCTCATTCTTGTGTAATAACCAAGGACCTTTGCTGCAGTACCATGGGTGCAGCAGGCGCAATGATAATTAAGCAGCGCCTGAAACTTAGTGCTGGTCATGTTGGAAATTATATAGCTGGGGACTATTTTCAGGCGCTGAATTGATATCAGCTGAAGTGCTTAAAACAAATCCTGTTTTTACAGCCACTACAAAGAAGAGTACACTCTCAACTGATTATAGAAGGAATGCTTATTTTAAAGAGCATTTTTAATTAATTCCTTAGAGTACCATTTTGATAGGCTACACCAAAATACCTTTGTGTATGTCTCCGTTGTTGAAGTGTTACTCAACAGAGCATATGTGACCGATCACGGAAAGTAGGGACACAAGTCGGTTCTGGGGCATTTTGAGTTATTCACAGATTCTGAAAGTGTATAGTCTCCAAGCTTCCCAACGATGTGTAACACATGGAATCTGATAATATTTGGAGAAGTTGTGGCCATTTGAAGGTAGGCACTCAAAAAAGCTCAAAGGGAAGAAAACGGCCTCTAAAGATTGTGCAAACCACCTCTCTCTGCTGCTGGGAGTGACAATAGGTCTCATTTACATCTCATTTATATAAGCCATACCCCCTGTAAAGCTGTAAAGCACCAAAAGGTCAGGAAAATGTGCCATCAAAGAAAAAAAAAAGTTTGCAAACAGGTAATATATAAATAAATGTCGCTTAGCATCTACCGATAAAACTGTATAGGCAACTCTTATGTACACTAAATAAAAAATAAGATAAACTCTAGAGAATGTTCAAATCAAAAAGCATTTCACATTAAAGAAAGAGAAGGGACGATCTTCCTGGATCTTCCCGTCCAGATCCAATGCTACCACATCTTCCTACTATTAGTATTATTTGAAGTGAACATTATAAAATACATAGACCTACACCACAAAACTAGTTGAAGTTAAATTCTTTAAAATTGGGCAATTCCAGCGTTATGGGCGTGACATTTGCAGTCAAAACTTGAAATATAAATTCTCAGAAAATGCATTTAATAGGCCTACCAATATATTAAAACGTCTGTTTATATATCCATACTCACTTAAAGAGGCTATATGCGTTTTTCTGAAATTTAAACTCGTGACTGACATCTGTGGGCAAAAAACCGAACTGCTCTTCCTTTCTGCTCGCTCTCGCAGCGCGCTCGTACGTGCACACTTCACAAGTCATCTGCTGCAAGGAGGTCAACATTATGTTTACAGAGGTAAGAACAGTCAAATACATATATTCCATTGCACTGCTTGCGAGTGTAGGCTATACTTGCTGACTAGCGGTGGTGGCAGAGTGATCTGAAACGTTTAACATGAACGCGCTCGACGTCACATCCGCAGACAGCGCGGGAAAAATCCGACCCGACAGAAAATAGGAAAAATAGGATACTGGCTTATAGGTGCACCCACTGTGAGCGGACAAGGTGTCAGTATGCTCAACAGGAGACGTTTGAGTCATAAATGGTAAAATAAAAAGGCTATTGCTACATTTATTTTGGGGAAAAAGCTGCATATAACCTAGCCCCTTTAATAAAGTAGTCCAGACATTAGAAAAATGTTTGTCTACACAGGCGTTTTATATTTAATATGAGGGAAATAAACATGCGTGACACAAAACAATCTTTTAACTTTTAGGTGGCAAAATATTGTTTAGTAGGCTAATTCTGTGCATTACACTGGGCAAACCAAAGTACCCACCGGATAAAGAAGGGTTGGCTCTCAGTCTCCACAGAACATAAAATATTCATTTTATTTTATTTTATTTTTCGTGTTTGCATTTATGAGGAAAAAACAATGTTACGGACGTGACAGTTCTCCGTTACGGACATGAGCGCTCTGAAAGCGGCACTAAAAGATGCTTTAAAACTTTCACAGAGACATCAAACAGAAAGCACAAAACCTTTCTTTAAATTGAATTTCGTTTTGTATTAATTGTATCTTAATTTTAATCAATGTTTCATCAACCAATTGCCTGGATTTAATAAATAATAAGTAGCCTAAATAGCAGACGATAGATAATCACGAAACGGAGGCACCGGCGCGTGAACTGGAGCTCGTCTCATAAATGAACCGAAACTCAGTGTATTGTATAAGGTAGCCACTTGCCTCACTGACATGTCTACTTTTAAACAGAGAAATTCAAAACTAAAGAAAACAGACTACAGACTGCTCTCTGCTTATGTAATCCGTATGAAATGCACATTTCCTTCTGGCGCATTCACTACTGCGAAGATCGCGAGTCAGCATCGTCAACTTCATCTTTGCAGCCGACACTGACAGAAAACACTTGTTTATTAATAAACATGTAAAATGTAGCAAGGAGATTTTTTAATTATTCATAATCATTACTTTTGCCGGTTATTTGTGACAGCTTTTAGGTGCTTTATTGGCAGCGCCACCCTTACATGTTACATGAGCACGTCACCACCACGCATTGTTCATAAGCATCCGGCTTGTAGAAGAAGTACTTCAAAACATTTTCGGTGTAACGGCCACGGTTCAGCTCTCTGCGACAATCTTTGCGGCGTCCGGCCAGAGCGCTGCATAATAAGTAGCCACGCTGTTCCCTTGGAGGGCGGGGGCAAAACCCGGCTTATCCAGTATGGAAATACACACAGACAATGACACGCCCCTACTGAATGCTAGAATGCAAAATGTACGCTTTTAAATATACAAATACTGCAATCTCAAACATGGAGAGGCTTCTTCGTGATCTCAACTAACAGATTCTGCAAAAAAACGCTTCATTCTCATTTTGCTCGAAAGTTGTGCTGCCGACTTGTGTCACTGGTTTCCGTGACGGGTCACATATGTCTTGGAAAGAGCTGTTTTTGTTGAGGAGGAGTTACCAGAACAGAACACATCTACTCATAGTAGGCAGTATTAAAAGGAAAACCAACGTTTAGGTGTTCAAAGTGCTTGCATTGCAGTGGGTGTCTACATTGATGATTTTGAGGTTTGTAATCACCGGTGCAAAAATATTCACAAGATCACAGCTGTTTATTGGGTGCTTCTAAATTTGCCAGCCAGATTCCAATCTACAACCCCCCAAAAAATTATTTTACTCAGAATAAAAAGGTGATGTAAAATAAAAATATATCACTTTTCTTTTTTGATCCACGGTTAAAAGACATGAAAGACCTGGAGCAGCAAGGTGTGTCTGTTGAAGCCTTGAATGCTTAGAGGACTGGACTATTTTGTATGTTCTGGCAATCTTGGGGCTCACAGTCTTGCTGGTTTTCAATAAACCTTTCAAGTTGAGAACCTGTGTAGATTGAGTGTAGATAGAGTGGAGTTGTCCGTCCAGTCCTCAGAAGCCAACCCTATGCTTTTTTAGAACATTTTAGAACACCGACAGCTACTCAAAGACAGACACATTACAAAACACGAAATTGTGACCAAAACACCACTATGTGATGAACTATCCGCACTTGATTCGCTGCTTTGGGCCATTAAGTCAAGCTCTGAACAATCAGATTTGAGACCAAGCACACCCATTCCAAAGGTGTGGTAAGTGACGTCCAAAACTTCAAAAACTTTCTACTCACCTTAGTCGTTTTTTACAGAATATGTGATAATATTAGGAAGTTGGATATTTTGAAACATCTCACTTCAGTCGAACACTTAAAAAGAATTCTTGAAGAAACGCTCGAAATCAAGGATGACTTTCTGATTCATTGTGAGGATCCTGAGTTTGAAAATGAAAATTAATTTTTTTTTGGAAGATCAGGAGAGTTTTTAAAAAACAAATTAACTTGTACACAAGTTGATTAATATATTAAAAAACCTCACATTTAATTCTTACTGTTAAAGGGTTAGTTCACCCCCACAAAAAATTCTGTCATTAATTACTCAACCTCATTTCGTTCCAAACCCGTTCAACATTTGTTCATCTTCGGAACACAAAAGTCTTTTTGATAAAATTCGAGAGCTTTCTGACTTTTTGGACTTTACCTTTCTTTTAGTGTGTAATGTAGGTATTTGTATATGCAATCGATCTGCAAAGTTACAAAGCACAAAGTCCAAGTCAAATTTTCATGATCTCTCAAAAAGAAAACACTTGCCTAAAACGCCTAATTTGTAGTTCTTAACATTATTTCCATCACTTGTCTGCCAACATGTAACACTTTTGTCACCTAAACACTGGCTTAGCATATTTCTGTGTATTTAGAGAGAGGTACAAAATAAAAATATACCACTGTGAAATGTCCTGCACAAGTTGTACTTGTGAAGGTGGTTCAGATCAGCTTGTTCTTTTTGACTGTCATTATAGGACAAAGGCTCAAACTGATATGCCAAAACTGATGCCATAGTTAGGGTTAAAGATAAAATGGTGGCATTTTTTTCAAGCGAAGTCCAATGTATCTGGTTGGATATAACATGCTTATAATTTGTTCTTTGTTTTTCTGTCTTTCACACCAATGTGCTTGCTCATAGAAAGGCTACAGCTCGCAAAGGTCTACCTTTGTTTATGAGGGAAAAGTCAGGAAACTTCCTGAAGACTTGCCTGGTAAGAAGATGTGTGTTATCAGCATAGACTCATACCTGCGATCCTTCACTAGATCCTGTCAGGAGATAACAGTTTTGTCTGTTATCTAAAAATAATCAACTCTTCTATCAGCCAAGAGACAGGGGAAAGAGTAGAAACCAGTGAAAAGAGAATGTATTGGCAAAAATTTATTGAATAATCTTAGTTGAATCTTTCTCAGTGATCAGTCTGATTTCAGCTGACAGCACAAATTCAACAAGTGTAATACCAAAGAAAAGACAATGGAAAAGTATTGCTTCACAATACTGTCCTGAAACTCTTGAATGTTGTTTGCTTAAGCATGTTCGTTGCATGAATGTACCAAATGTAATACACCAAATTCCATGCAAGGAGTGTGACTTCCAAGTGTTTTAGAACTTTGAAGACTAAGAACTTTATTGCTGCAGCATTTTATGATTGTTACTCTAGCACTTTAAGAACAATGGTGTTACTCCAGCACTTTAAAATTATATATGGTTGTATTACGCCACCACTTTAAAAGTATTATAAGATGAGAGGATAAAGGTGTTTTTAGCCTATTTTTATTTTTTATTTTTTTTTGTATTTCATCTTGATGATAGGAATAGAACATCACATTCAAATTTCTGTAACTCATGCTGACAGAAAATTTACAATTTTGCAGAATCGTCAATAAACATTTTCTGGAATGATGACAGTCTTTTGCATTGTATTTAAAGTATGGTTTATAATCCCTGCATTTGGATTTTTACTGTCAGGGCCATACACGAATCTGGGTGAGAAAATTGGATATAAGATTTAAAGGTATGAATTAAAAGATATATAAAAAAATTTAAAAAAGGCAACCAGCTGCAAAGCTTTCTTGAATTTGCTGAACTTCAGGCCTATATTTGTGCCTACTCATTTCTTAAAGTTCACTCAACCTATTACATTTTCGAAAAACTCATAACTAGTTATGTACTTACTGAGGAAGGTATACTTAAATGGATAGTTTACACAAACATGACAATTCTTTAATCATTTATTCACCCATGGATTGCTTTCTTCTGATGAACACAAAAGATGATATTTTGAAAAATATGGGTAACCAAACATATGATGACATTGACTTTCATAGATTAGAACAAAAAAATACTATGGAAGTCAATGAGGCCCATCAAATGTTTGGTTACCAACCTTCAAAATATGTTATTTTGTCTTCAATCTCTTCAGGAAGCGAAGCAATTCATGCGAAGCCAGAATTTTAATTTTGTTTTGGTGAACTATCCCTTTAACTGAAACCAATACTTTTAAAAATGATTTGTAACAACTTAAACCACTGAAGTTGAGTAAACTCAAAAATGCTTTGCAGCTATATAAAAAGTTGTTAACTTACAAATACTATAGTTGCTTTATTTTTGTAAGTTAACAACTTTTTATTTATTTTTTTATATAAGTTTAAAAATGTTTCCATTAGATCTCCACAACCTTTAATCAAGAATATAAAAAAATTGAAATGCAGTGGGCATGACAACAATCCCACAGAGTCCCTTTTGTGCATCCAGTTTGGGTCTGGAACACTGAAGAATGAGCTTTCTGTTTCCTTCACACCATTTATGTTCAAGAAAATCATTTGGACTCATTACGGAGTACCATCTGACCTTGCACTTGCTAAACTATTTTAGACCTACCATGGATACATCAATCTGTTCAAGCAATGGCTGCATGGTGTCCTTTTTAAATGTAATGCTATGTGAAAAATGTTTGGTCTACATTAAGTGAACAGACATACTGTATCCATCCCCTGTGTTAACCACACATTGTACTAAGAAAGAAAAATAAGCAGTTTCTGCACTGAAAAAAGAAATCTAATTTTCACTCGGAAACTGCTAGTAAATTTCACAAATACAAAGAAACGCAAGTGTTGCATTGAATTAAACATGGAACTTTGAAGTAGAAAGAGTGAAATGGTCTTGTAAAATTTACTAGGATAATCTTTCATGAGTTCACACCTAAATATAATCAGGTATAGTATAAAATATGCATATTTGGCATGCTGTCTGGAGAGAGGGCTCAGCGCTCTGAATTCAGCCCAAACCCAGAGTAGGCTACATCATTTGTTTTACACACAACTTTGAAAAATCTTTTTGTGTGTGTGTGTGTGTGCAAATAAAAACACAGACAAGATTCCATGTTTCTGACTTGCTAGCTGACTCGCTAAAGGCTCTACCACTCTTTTTTATTTATTTTTATTTGTGATAATAATAATATTAACTTCAGACAAAAACAAGAAAAAACTGGCATACAAGTAGACAACCTTAGGGAAAGCTTTTGACAATTTGACAGTTACTGTGGTTTAATACATGGTGCCATTTCTGAGTGCCATATTTAAATCTTTATCTGAAGAAAAAAAAAAAACACACTTAAAATTGCATTCTTATAAAATATTGTGCCAAAAATAAGCAGTACTTTTCTTTGAAAAATCTAGTCATCACCCTAGTGAAAAAAACCTATACCAAAATACATTTATTTCAAACTAAGTAGCCTATATTACAACAAATCCATTAAGATATCACTTGAGACTCATTGAAATACTATAATTCAACTTTATTTGGAGTATTTCTTTATTGCATAATGCATATTAAGCTTAAAATGTGTTTTAATATCACTATTAGTAAGGATAGCATGATCACTGTATAATATCAGTCTTTAAATGCAAGATATTTAAAGTGTAGGCTACCTAAAGTATATTTGCAATGGTTCCATTTTAGCACAATCAAATATACATAAGTATATTTTTAATTGGACCTCAGCACTAATTTCGAATAACTAAAGTACATTAAAATGAGTTGTTCCAATTAAGCAGACTTTAAGTATATAAATGTAGTATACCAAAAGTACAATTGCAGGATATTTATTTTAAGTATGTAAACATGTAAATGTATTTGTAGTATACTTAGCATAAAATAAATGTATTTCAAATACATTTTGGTATGTTTATTTTTCACAAGGGCAATGGGTTAAAAAACTATGCTTTACACATTTTAAACACAGAATATTTACTGCATTTTTGTAGCCAAGGAACATGTTGAATACAGCAGTGGGCCAGTGCTTATGTCATCATTAGCCTGTCACTGCACTACACCGCTATCCCTATAGAAAGTCCACAGTTCCATGTGAGTCATCACTCTTTTAGCACATGTGTAGAATCATGTTAGAACGATAAAATGAATGAACACAACAAGAGATAAACAGAGAGGCAAAGACAGCTAAGGCTTCTTTGCAAAATGGCTTCAGCTTCCATTTTAGAGTCTTGACAGACACAGATATCTGCAGTACGACACGAAGCAGGCCAAGGGCAGCGCGACGAGCAAGTCGACAGCTAGTCGTGATGGAATTTTACCTCCCAAACACCTTTCTGAAACTTCAACGTTATTTAAGTAAAACAGACCTCCTAAACACGACCGATTTCTCACATTCCCCCAAAAATGCAAGCTCTGGCATTTTCAAGGACATTTCTGTGGGTTGTGGTGACACTTCTATCAATCCAGTTTGCGGGGTTAATGCTTAAATGATGCTGCCTTTCAGTCCCACAGGGCAGCAATAAAAGAATTCATGGATTGGGTGCAAAAAAGCCAATTCGATTAACACCTGACACGTCCTCACAGTTAAAGCAGACGGATGGCAAGGGAGTCAGTGGACGCTGCCATTTCCTTGTCCGTTTTATGTGATTAGCCTTCATTTAGAACATTACAGCTACAGCAAAGCTAATGGGAACACATTGTTTGTACACATTTGACATTAAAGCAGGCGGGCTCAGACTTCAGTTTGCTTTTATTCCTCCACATTTCGGAGATTTCAGTAGCTGTTAGTTTCTGGCTAGGAAAAAATAAAGAAAAGTAAATGCTTTGGTGCTCTTCAAATCCTAGCTTAAGAACAAATCAATGTTCAAAAGCTTTCAATCTAGGTTAGGTCAACAAAAAAAAGGGGGGGATGGGGGGCAGAAACACTTTTTTTAGAGACTTTTTCAGTTACATACTAATCAGAACAGCAAATTGTGAAGAAAAAAAAAAAGAAAAAAAGAAAATTATTTTTAAAAAGCATGCACAAATTTTGATAATATTCTTGACTTGTTTATTGAATATTTTAGTAAATGGAAAGTGTGCTATTACAAACATAATTCAAACATTCCATCTGCTATTGGTTTAGCAAACAGCCGATGCTGGAGTGTGTTTCCTGTACAACAATATAACTCACTGATTAACCACTAGTGACTGCATTGTGGAGAAACTAACTAGTTAGTCATGACTGTTTCCCAAAACCCTAGTAACATGCTCTCACCACTGTCGCGAGAACCACATTGGTTCAACATTACAGGATTGGTGTTAATGACGTCATGTGCAGGTGGCGGAGAAAGAAATTCTGCTAATGAATCAATTCAAGATTGCAATTAATATCCAATCATTAAAGTTGATTCCACTAACAACAGAAAGCAGTTCATAAAAAAAAAAAAGAATCATCATGTTAACAAGCAGTCAGTGAAAGCTAATAAGATATTTGAAAACAACAAGCATGACGGGAATACGTGAATTTTATTGTCAGTAATATAATTATAATTTTACTAAAAAATATTATTTTATTAGTGAAACTTGAATTTTTTCTCATTCTTTATTTTATAGCATCAAACTGTAGTCAGTCCCTGTAGTCAGGTTGATTACTTTTCAGATTGGGTGTAATAATGCCAAAAACATAATATCAGTCTTCAACCTTCAAAGCACAGAGAAGAATATATGCCAACGCATTTATGGAAATAAAATTAAAAGTCCTGTGTGTAATTTCTTGACTGTACTAAAGCATAAAAATACCATATGTTTGCAGATTTTTAGGAAACATGGCAAGTTCACATACTTGTTTCTCCTAAAAACAATACTATAGCCAGTTATTCTACTTTGAAATGTGCATTCCTCGTCACACCCGTCGCTATGGGCGAGCCATAGGGGGCCGGGCCCGCCCCAAAAAATGCTTGTGCCCCCCCTCACACTTGAGGCAGATCTCTTTAAAAAATTACTTTAATTTTATATAATTATAGTTGCTAATTTTGTGTTGCATTAATGTTGCATTCTTTATCATTAAAACATTACAAATATAAAGAAACAATTGTGTGATTTTGTTTGACTGATGGGAATCTACACTGCAACAGCCTATCACGGCCTTACTAAAAAGAAAATTAGGCTACGTACGTGACGTAGCGTCAGTGTAACCGCTCAACAGTTTCCGCTCATTTTTGAAAGCTGAATGAGTTTTCGCTGGCTTAAGGCTCTTGGACACCGAGTCCGAAATTTTCTTTTTTTCGCATTCGTGATTCAGTGGCTCTGAATTGTCAAAACACCATTCAAAATGCTTGCTACGGATGCGAAAAACGCAGAAAATTTAACCTGATCCGATTTTTTTTATGACGGACGAAAGTTTCGGAGGCAGTGTGTAAGCGTAATTGACAAAACGGTCATATAAATTTTTTTACGTGCGAAAATTTCAGACTCTGTGTGCGAAGGACCTTTAGTCCTTTACAAACTCGCTTCAGTTCGTCATGGATATCCGTAAGTGGTTGAAAAGCCCACAAACAGCGCTGCCTCCACTCAAAGTACCGGTAGGCTCAACGTCTCGGTGTGTGTGTGTGTGTCTCATGGCAATGCATATCCCTCTGTTCACTGCTTTAAAATGCAATGTTTGAGAGATGCTTCTGGTGTTACATCTAATATGTTGTATCATAGTCAAGTGTTTTATAAATCACAACATTGTATGTGATGTAGGCTATAGGCTACCTGGTCATATTGCTGTAGGTTATGTTTAACGTGATGATTACGTGCTGCGCGAATAGAGTAAATATACGTACTGTGGGCTAATAATAATTGTGCCCGTCCAGGCATTTCATATGCCCCCCTTAAGACTGATGTCTGGCAATGGATCTGGCGCTCGTTCCTGTTGCTTGAGCGTTGAGTCTGAGGAGGAGAGGGCTGGAGAAACAACCTCCGTCAATATTTTTCATTTGGACAGCAGTTCCCATTTCAACCGCTAGCTGTCAACATTACAGACTACACCATTAAACATGGCTTAGTTATGGAACGTCATGTACTTTATTCTGCTTTCATGTTCATGGCCTTTTTGTTTAACTTTTTAAAGCACATCTGAATCACAATAAAAGCATTACTTGAGCAAATGGCACACTGCAAAACAATCCCCCGATCTACAGAAATTGAAAACAAAAATATGATATATATAACCCTAATAACTCGTAGTACTCTTTCATACTAGAGCTGGACAAGTCTGCTCTTACTTTAAAGACACAAATGAAAAAGGTTGTTCACCACCATTTGTCTTTTATTTGTTGCATTTGCCTGCTGTAAACAACCCGCGCATCATCAGTCCCGAGCAGTCCACCTGGCAGGCCCTCAGGAAGGGCAGTAAAACTCAGGAAGTCTATGTCCTCAGATGGAAGCATTTACACACCTGCAATCAACATGTGTTTGTAAAGTCACAACAACATGCTGATAAACCTCAAAAACTATTAATGGGATATTGCAACATTCCACCTCTGTGAAACATTTAAAATGTGAAGTCTTTGTTTGATCTAACAATCATGAAAAGGATTTCTAAGTGACAGGTCAGTACAAGAGGAAATAGAAAAGAGGTCACCTCTGTGGAGGATGCATCACTCTTCATGTGTGCATGGCATGCTTTAATTCCACCCACCATCTCTACCCACCCATGAGGCGGTACGCTCAAACGAAACAACCGAAAGGAAAGAAACACTGAGTCAAAGCTTCTGCTGGAACAAGCTTGCAGAACAGTTACTATACATTTACTTTGTCACAAGAGTATTGTAATCAGGCGCATGCCAACATAGCCATTTTTTTATTCGGTTTATTTCTCATATTTCTTTCTCCTTGTTCTCATATTTCTTCCTCATTATGGCAATTAGCCCAACTCACCAGACTATTGGTGAAAATTGTCATCTTTAACTCATGTTGTTTCAAACCCATAAGACTGACGTTATCTTTCAAACACAAATCAACCCTGTAGAGACACTCTGGCTAGTATTTTTTTTACTCTACTCGCCAGACTTTTGACAAACACATGCAAATGTATTACGCTTATTACACATTCTAAATCAAATCAGCTTCTCTTCACAAAATGTGCGATTTATTTTTATATGTGATAACATTTAACGACTGTCATCAATATAAAAATCTTTCAGAAATAACTTCTGTGCAAATCCAGCATTGAACTGACCCTCGTTTGTGAAGCAGATCTGAGTTAAATTATTTGCACAAATATATAACACTTTAACGACTTTCTTCAGCACATTTCTTTCATAAATTAAATTCAACCATGGTGTCCCTCAGTGGCTCAGATGCTGGGAGTCTAGACTCTTATGTTCTTTGGTACATCCAATAACAGAATATTTGCAATGTTTTTTGGCGCAGATATTTCTCCAGCTGCTACAGCAAGGAAACATAAAAGGCGTATTATGAGAAAGGAACACGAGTTTGTCCACATTGTCAGGGAGAAGTGAGATCCGTGTCTTGCTCACAATGAAGCCGGCCTTTGAGGAGATGCACTTTGATGGCATAGATGTCAGCGTAGTACTCATTTAGCTTCCACACTTTGCACAAACACTTAGATATGCGCCTATTATTAGTGCACATCTAGGTTATTGTTAGTGCGAGCAGCAATGTAAAGTGGCTAACATTACATGTTTTAAATAAATCAAGTTTGAGGTTCTTCGTCACCTTTTTGTGGTCATTCTTTACCCTCTCGAAATGTTCCCATAGTTTGTATTTTCTGCCTGACATATTACTGTATGGGCCGGCCATGTTAGCGATCTGTCACTGCTTGACTTCACCAATTTCAGGTTGTTGTTTTTTTTGCAACAAACTGACGTAAAATTATAACAGCCTTTTGTCTGTACCTTCTGACGCTTTCTTCACTTTAGCTTTTATTCTCATGCTAAGCTGAACAGCCAATCAGAGTTCTTTCTCTCACAGATGTCCTGAGTCTGATGATAATTCAACATGCTGAATCGGCCCAAAAAACCCAGACGGCGTCCAACTAGAGCTAAAGGTGCAGAACACACTTAAACTATGCCGACAGACTCTCAAAAACGACCCTACATTGCCTTGGTGTGTCCCAGCCTTTAGGGGGCAGCCCTAATAACAACTAAACTTTTAAGAAAACATCAAATCAATTCATATTTTTCTATGACAGAACTTTAGTAATTAGAACTAGGCCTAAAACGTGCCATGTAGCGCATGAAAATGCATATTTGTCACATATTAAACAGAATTATGAGCTGATGGTGGTGCTTGAGAATTACTGGTAATTTAATGATTCTCTAAAAAAAAAATATATATATATATATATATAAATAATAAATATAATATAAAAATAATAATTATATAAAATGTGCTAAGGTCTGACAGGCTGATGGGCTCATGACTACTGTATTAATCAGGTTGCCTGCGATCACTGCATTGCTGAAAACAAACTCCAAACTCCATTTTGACAGGAAAAAAGACAATCATTTACATGTAGTGCATCAATTCTACCTAGTAAGATCCTTGCTTTCTCTCTCTTCACGAGTGTGAGCGAGCGAGTCTATTGTGTGTCAGAGAAAGCTGAGAACCTATGTTCCAATTTAGTGTATTTCCATTTTATTTATATTTAGAATGGTTCTAAATGAGCTTATGCATTGTTTCTTGTCAAACGCTCAGTTTCAGTGTGTAGGCGAACTAAAGAGGTCAGAGCACACAACACAGTGAAAATATCAATGCTAAATTTATTCTTCTCTAGCTCAATCACTTCGGTTTATTAGCCTATAACTAATGACATTTATTATTTAGTCACCTGGAGTGAAATCCTAGTCACATATGTGATTGATTTAATCGCAATGTAGAGATTTGTATCTCTCCATTGAAAGTGAATTCCACCAAAATGTTCAACTTTAAAACATTTATAAAGATATAAGTAATCTCCAATGCTTCTGAAGATACAAGATCACTCTATATGAGAACATAATTAATTTAGGCTTTTATTCACATATAAACTCTGATCAATAAACATACATAACATTAAACAAGGTCAATGGCATTTGAAGCATTTTTGCTTGACGCATTGTATGAGTTGCATGAAACCCTTTTACACTACTGCAACTCGAAACCCTCCATTTGGACAAACTGCAAGGAAAAGAGCGACTCTTCTTGTGTTCCACACAAGCAATAATGTCAGGTGGGTGTGAAAAGACATGATGAGGGTGTATAAATTAAGAAAGGATCAAAATACAGTAAACTAACCTTTTGATCTGACACTTACTGTATTTGTATTTGTCATTGAATCATTCATTCAAGAGACTTGTTAAAAAGCACTGATTCTTCCAGTAATGAAACAAGAGAAAGTATTTGAGTGAGTCATTCATACATTGAATCATTCATAGAATTTTTTTTTTTTTAGATTAATTAAACATTTTAAATAGAATGCAGCAATTAATATTTTGTCAGAACCTTTCGTAAATTACATTATATTTTTTTAGTTGTCTGTTCAAAATCGTGGGAGAATTGTAAAAAAAAACATGATTCTCAATTAGGGATGCACGATAATGGATGTTTGCCGTTATCCGATATGCCGATATTTTTCAACTTATTTTGTTCAACTCAATCTTATCCTTTTGATAAAATTTTATTACAGATTTATAAACTGTATACAATTATTCAATTTACAAGTGCCATGCTTGTGATTTATCAATTACTGCTTTATTTATTCAGAAAAATAAGTTATTTGTGAATTCTACTTTAATTTTTTTAATATAACAACAGCTTAATAAATATAACATTCTACCAGGTGGGCACTAGGACCTGGAGGAAGCTTCTGCTGCTGTGGAGGGTTCTGCTCGTGCTAGAGTAGAGAGTAACTGTTTACGGGTCGCACAACCGACACGTCCTTCTGTACTCACATTCACAAATTCAAAAGCAGCAATCCAAAACTGTGAATCTAATCACCATAAATGCAAAAATTTACTTCAAGAATGGCCACACTGCTGACACGATTGTGTAGGCGTTATTGGAGTTATTGTAGGCGCATATCAACACATTATCACACCGGCAAGGCATATCGGCATAATTTTTTCATATCATGACGATAATATCGTGCATCCCTATTCTCAATTTATGCAGAATCGTGGAGCTCTAGCGAAGAGCGTGCACTTTATAATCAATGTAGCTGTTCAGCACTCAGCACTTCAGTTCAGCCACAGCGCAAACTAAATGACTGGGTGAGAATTCTTGTTATAATAAAAAAAAAATCTTTCTACACACTGCACAACAAGTCTCTTATTTACATTGTGTTTATACTTTGTAATAACAAAAGCTCATGCTGAACATCTAAGTTAAACAAGTTTGATTGGCCATTGCGATCACAACTTTGATTGGCCTCTTATTGACCACTGTGTCCTTTGACTTGAACGATACCCGTTATTTTGACAACTTGCAAGCATGAGTTGGAATAAGTTAAATTGGTGATGTCCCGTGCTATTTATGCTGTTCACTTTTGTATGTTTTGAGCCCTGTTTTTCAGGTGACAAATAAAAACGTCAACTTCTATTAAAGGGGTCATGAATTTTTTAGAAATCAAATTTCCCTTAATCTTTTGACATTTAAGAGGTAATTGTGCTATAAAAACATCCTGTCAATTGTTTAAGTCCAAAAACAGATTTTATTGAAATCAAGCTCAGAAAATGACTCGTTTCGGGTTTTCGGCCTGCAGGGTGGGACTGAGAGCCATGGGAACGGAGTGTCTCACGGAGGAGCTCCGTATGGATAAAAGGAGGAGTGAAGACAGTGAAGGACGAGAGAAGAGTCTAGACCTAGACTATTTACATTGTGTTTTGCTATGTTTTTGCGGCAGTAGTCCATGAGGGGCTGCCACTTTACTTTAATTTAGTAGTTTGATTATTTTTTATATTTAAGTTAACGTTCACTGGTTTTCGCCACCTCCTTCCCTGAGCTTTAACTTTGCTACACTGGTGCCGAAACCTGGGAAGAAGGAGGGACATGCTGTGGAGCCAACTTGCTGAGGAGGTCGGGAGCATGAAGGAGCAGTGACCGCCAGTGGCCTCCTGAGGTGGTGCTGCTGGAGCGATTGAACAGCAGGAGGGACGGAGAGCTTGCTACCATTCTCCTGGGTCGAGGTGGGAAGTTTCCACCGTCAGCCAGAGACCAGTCCTGCTGTGGTCCGCTATGATGGGGGGAGGAGCAGGCAGAACGAGGGAACAGGGAGTTAACTGCCGGGCATTTGTAATGGAGGAGCCATCGTTGTCCTCCAGGAGATGGAGTATCGAGCTTTCCACCGAGGAGTATCCAGTACCATTGCATGGCACCGCGAGTGAGAGCCTGTCGGCTGGTTGAGGACCCAGCAACGGTGTGTCCGGGAGCCGGACCAAGAATTTTTTTTACTCTCTTGTCTCGGTCTCTGTCTCTCCTCATCCTTCTGTCTCCTTTTCTCTCGCCTCGTCTGTCCTTACCCACAGGTGCTGCGGCCGCCATGACGGGCCAGAGTAGAGCACAGTCTCAAGGGAACTCTCCGGCCTGCGAGGGGCAATGGGGGTGTGTGGCAAGCAGGACGGGGCTGAGAGCCAGGGGAAAGGAGCGAGGACAAGAGGACCAGGCCTGGACTATTCACGTTGTGTTTTGTTTATGTTTGTGCGGCAGTCATCTGTCAGAAACTGAGTTTATTCTGAATATTAAAGTGGGTTATAGTTTTAGCACCACCCACATATTCGCACGTCATGTAGTAGTAAATACGAGACAGACGTAAATGCAGGATTACTCGAGCAACAAAACCAAAGAGACGTTTTGCAGTGCCAAGTTGATGAAAAACTGTCTTTGCATTGCCATCCTTGTGATCCTAGAAAGCATGAATGAACTTCATTTTTAATGAAGTTCCAGTCAGATCGTGTCAGTAAGACACTGTTCATTTGTTCGCTTCATTGCATATTTATTTTTTCAAACAAGACACTATTTTGCACAAGCTTCTCAAAGACACTGAAAATAAAAGATGATGCAGTGATGACTACATTGGATCCGACAGTATTGTCGCAACACAAATGTGAGTAACAATGATTTTACCATGTGTCACTATTGCTTTGTCTGATATAGATCGTTTTATGTACTGACTATTTATAATGTAGCACTGCAGTCAAACTAAATAGTTGTAAAAGCTGTGATTTGCTGTTCATTCCTCTGGTTCGGCATTCATGTGTCGGATTATCGGATACAGGAGAAAGCACGTAGAGAATGCTTCTTTTGTTATTGATTTGAGCAAAGCAATTTGCTGTAATCCTGAATAAAAGCGTCAGTGAGCATCATCTTCTGTTTTGTCATCAGCAAGACATTACAATACGTTTAATTTTAATTCAAACACGACACTGCACTTTATTTGACACAGTCATATGTAACTCGCATATATTTCAAGTTGTTGGCAAATGTTTTTCAATATCGGAACGCAAGTTTTCGAAACAATTCCACACGTGTAATTGCAGGAACCCTGAAAATTATTTTAAAGGGGTGGTAAAACACGATTTCACTTTTCTAACTTTAGCTAGTGTGAAATGTTGCTGTTTGAGCATAAACAACATCTGCAAAGTTACAATGCTCAAAGTTCAAAGCAAAGGGAGATATTTGCTTTTAAAGAAAAGGACTACAACAAACGGCTGGTAGGGACTACACAACATTCCTCGCGGTTTAGTGACATCACCAAGCCTAAAATGTACATAAACCCGCCCCCGGGATCACGCAGTCCAAGTTGTTGTACAAGAGGACATTTGTGAGTCAGATCAAACTTTAGCATCTTTCTTTTCACATGCAGTAGAAAGTCACTCTGTGTGCATCTCACAACAGTTCCTATACGAGCGATTTATAGATTATCATGACAGAATATGCTAATTGAAGATAGTTAACTCCACATCAGCAACATAAATTCATCAACTAACCATTCAGAGACATCCTGTTGCATTCTACATGTTGTCACTTCTTCTCAAGAGATTCAAGTCTCTCCCTCTTTGTCTGACTCCGTTTTAACATTAAAAGGCAGAACAGTTTCTGTCATTTTAGTGTGTCTGCGTGCGGTAATCGCAGCTGCTAACACACACAAGCTCTTGAAACCCCACCCTCTGCAGCAGCTCATTTGCATTTAAAGGACCAGGCACAAAACGGTGCGTTTTTGCTAACCCTCAAAAAGTGACAACTTTAACATCCTATATAAAAAATATCTGTGGGGTATTTTGAGCTAAAACCTTCACACAAACTCCCTGGGGACATCAGAGATTGATTTTACATCTTGTGAAAAGGGCATTTTACCACTTCTTTAATATGCAAAACTGTTACCCAATAATTTCAATGGGCATTTACTTTCAAATCTTGAATGCAGAAAACCCATCAAAACAGTGTTTGAAAGACAGGATATTAGGCAGGCTAGTTTATTACTTAGGATTAGGATGTTTTTGATGTAAAAATCTTGATAACATAAGTGGACCTCAGAGAACATTATAAAATAAAAAAATAAAAATTCATGACCCCTTTAATTAAGATCAATGAAACCCTCAACAGGAAGAGGATGCAACAAGAAATAATCTCAACCATGAAATACTTAAAAATAATGCAACTTTCCAGCTTGCACACAATGGGGTTTCAGAAGATGTGATGTAATGTTTTTGCCATTGCATAACATTTTACATGTAGTCATGTCATGAAGTTGATTGCCTCCTATACAGCAAAAAAAGAAAAGAAAATAACTCTCCAGTGTGCGGTCTTGTGTGTTACATTCAAAGCAGCCTTTTGATTATGATTTCTGATAAATGGGGGGATTGAGTTTTGCAAACTGCTGGGTAGAGTGCCTAGTTTATGGAAACTCAATTAACTGATCTCACTTCAATTTGTGTCTAAGAAACAACAGTACAGAGGTGGAAAGGGCCTAAGATAAAAGGATACTAACAGTGATAAAGTGGAAATGTATGTGTGGGGTTTTCCCACTGAGGGCTCAGTAGAGGTGAAAGATGAAAAAATATGCATGGTGCAAAGCTCAGAAAAATTCAGCACACGGTTGCCAAATGGAGTTAAACCGTCACACATATTCATTAATTTCATTAAACTTTCATACATATTTCATAATAATTGATTTCATCAATACAAAATGAAACCTCTTTTTTATTATTTCTCAATTTAACCCTCTGGTATTGTTCATTTGGGAGTCACATTTGTGTTTTTTATAGTCAAAACCGACCGAATACCTGAAACTTTTTTCTTTTCTGTAAAATCAATGTAATATATTGTTTATATTACATACGTTACATTACATACATGACATATATTGTCAATGTAATATATTATTTTGTATTTTGAGAGAATTTGTTACTAATTAATATACATGCAATGATTATTGTCAATAACAATAATATCAATATTTTCCCATTGAAAAAAAATTATAGCTGTATTTCATATTAAAATATAGACAAGAATATATGCCCACTTAATTAAAATATAACCACTAAATTTCTATATAGCTCTATATAAAGAGGCCTATATAAATAGCTGGTTTTAGACATAAAAAATTACTTTTATTAGGTTGTGGATTTGGATATATATTTAGACATTCTCAAAGACGACTTTTTGTCACAGAGACAGAGAAAGACCTTTTGTTTTCAACAAAACAGAACAGGAATGCTTTATCAGAACATAACCTGATTTCAACCTCTTATTTGAGTCTTCTGGCTCAATTTTGCCATTGTTACAGTCACACCAGTTCATTTGTGTGTGTATAAAAAATGTGTTGTGTGTGTGTGTCTGTGAGTATGTGTAAGCGAGTGTGGGTTTGTGTCTGTTTTGTACTCATGATGGTTTAGAGTGTAACCCCTTTCTTGCTGTGTTTTTTGTCTTGTTTTTTTTGTTACTGTATCTTGGCTGAATTATTGATTTTATTTCACACATTTGTAAAATATTGCTGTCACACCAGTTCATTTATGGTTGGGGATGGATGGAATCTATTTTGCAGTCTTGATATTTTAGAGTGTCACGCCTTCACTGAAGTGGGTATTCTTCTGCATTGTGGCTGATTTGTAGAAAAAAAATTGTACAAAAAAAAAAGCTATCTTTTTCCATATTTTCAAACATTTCCTATGGTGGTCATTTTTGACCATGAACAACAAAAGTGTGACTATTTTTTTTGAAGACCATTTAGCTTTTCGAATCAAGTCCACACCATTCCGATGAAGTGTCAATTTTGAAATACGTACTATCTAAAATGACCAAAAAATGATTTTTTAAAATCCTTTTATCCTTCCTTTGTTTGTCCAACCAGATGGGGAGAATGTTTGAGGAAACCTGTTTGAAAACTGTCAGAATTTTTGCAGTTCAGTTTGATGACACTAGTTGCACAAAAATTACAAACTTAACCTCAAAGAAAAGTTGGGAATGTAAGAAAATTACCCTGAAACAGAAAAAAGCAAGAACTAATAAAATGAAAGTCTAAATTAAGCAAACGTAAGAATAGCAAACCTTGAACTAATGATGGACATAAAATCAAATCATTTACATTTAAGTTCACTGCCTCACCATTTCAATGTAGTAGTATATCTGTGTTTCAAAAAACAATCTGAAATATGAGTAGAAAAATCAAAGACAAGACAAACTGCAGCAGTTCCATTATCAAACTGAAGAGTCTCACGCATACGCTAGATGCTTATCGTGGTGTGAAACAGACTGAGGTGGTAGTGTGGCATTCATGGGAGTTTCACACCAGATAGAGTGATGACCACATAAAAGTCGAGAACAGACAGGAAGTCAGAGGTAAACATGAACGTTCACAAGACCCTGAGCGTCACCATGGCAACCAATGCATCAGTGGAAACCTGCATTAAAATCAAGAACTGGTGCTCTTACACATATAGTTCTACAGCTCGTAGATCTGTATTCAGCTATTCTAATGTGATTTTGTCTTCTTATTTTCTTAATTTGCAATTTGTCTTGTTTTTCTTTCAGTCATTTGTTTTTAAATAACCTTTTTAAAAAGACAGATTCACTTGAGAGGCACAGTTCTGTAAAATAATACTTTATATCATGAATATATCTTAGGATTTTTATGTTTTTATTTCCTTGATGAAAATTGTTTCTCAACTGCTTCCTGTTTTAATTATGTTTTCAATGATTTTAAATAAATAAAAAACAAGACAAAAAAAATAATTATAAAAAAAAGATTTTTCTTTGCAGTGCAAAAGAAGAACTGTATAATTGTGTAATTTTTGCTATTATAATTAAAACAATAATAATATTATTTTATCACACTACACCAACGTAAATCAGCTTTGTGGCTGGTTAAAGCGGTTTTATTTGATTTATTTTTAGCAAGGCAACTGTTAAGAACATATTACTTTTCTCTTTTCAGTCAAAGATGTACTTTTCATGACGCAGGTAATCTAGTTTCTACGTTTGATCCAAAAGAGGAAAACTAATTTTGCAGAGAAAAACATGTCTCATTTAGTGGTGAAAAAACAAAGCTAAGTGGAGTGTAAAGAGGGGCTAAATGTTGCTCTTCGCAGTCAGAGGTCAAGGACACGACCGAGATGTTCATAAAAATCACTGCAGCGGTGCAAAATTGACCAGGACAGGACAGAACATTGACAATAATTACATGTGAAAGAGGCCACAAAATAAGCAGAGACCTGAAAGACAAATGGACAGAGAGCAAGAGAAATAACACTCTGCATGAAAGAGATAGATTTCATTAGTTGCTTTTTAAGAGATGCTTCTGCAATTGAATAATTGATTATTTCAAAATCATATACATTCAATCGCTGTTCTGCTTCACATGGACCCTGGTTATGTGTTCCTAACCTCGTAGATGGTAAAGATTTTTCAACCAGTATAAATCTGTGTGTAAGTTTGTGAAAAAAACAGTGTAAATCACAATCACATTAAAAAACCCACATGAAAAGGAAGGCATATATTTATAATAATGTGTCATCCACTGCTAAGTCCCGCCTCCTTAGTTACTGTTGCTATCTCTGTCATGCTGTCCTTCGAGCTGTTGTTCTGCTTATAGTAACTGTATTATTATTAATTGTGGTTTCATACTGGACCATTTTTCATGAAAAAAAGTGTTTAATTTTACTTAACACCTCTTTAGTGTTTGATCTTTGTGAGGCAATCCAGTCCAAATGATTGTATTCTTCCTTTCTCTGGAAAAGATGTTCACTCTTTCACAACCATATCCTGCAGTACATTCCCCGACTTAGAGCAGAGGATATCTGTCTAAGCACTAGGCCTAATCTTTAGATTGGGATTTACATATGGGGGGGCACACACACACACAGCTTGTGTATATATAACAAACACCCACAATTCAATAAGTTTACAGTGAAAAGTCCTGAAGTGCGGATGAGATTTCCACATGATTCAGGTACTTCATTCCACTGAGTGCAATAACTCGGCACCCGAGAGCTAATCCATTTCGAGCTTCTGGAAACTCAAAACAAACAGAGAGAGGGGAGGAATTCACTGAGCTTAAGGGCGAAGTTACAACTTTAGTCCAGCTGGCTCTGAGCCCACGTACAGTACAGCTCGACGACTCCTCCAATCATATCGAGGAAACCAGGCCAAGGCCTCCCACTTGAAGAGCAGAGCGAGAACGCAGGTCTTAAAGGAATAGCCTAGTTCACACAGAAATGAAACTTAATCCAAAGCCATGTGACCTTATCTTCCTCTTTTGTGGAATACAAGAGGTGCATTTTTTTAAAGAATATTCGGGCTAATTATTTTACCACCAAAAACACCATGATCGTATAGCTTACCCGATCAGCAATGTTCCCTCATTTTTTTCTTGCTGAGTAAACCTTTTCTATATTGGGCAAACAGTTTGGCCACCTGAGCAAAAACATGTTATACCGAGCACTGTACAGGTCAGTTAACCTGTACAGTATATATATATATATATATATACAGTCATGGTCAAAATTGATGGTACCCCTGGTAAATATGATCAAAACTGGCTGTAAAAAATACATTTGCATTGTTTATCCTTTTGATCTTTGATTAAAAAAATTTGCAAAATTCTAACCTTTCATTGAAGTAAAAGAATTGAAAGTGGGGGGGAAATCACATTATGAAATAAATGTTTTTCTCCAAAACACGTTGTCCACAATTATTGGCACCCCTAGAATTTTTTACGAGTAAAATATCTCTGGAGTACATTCCCATTAATATTTACCTTTTTTAGCACACCAGGGTGACTTGGAACATGAAATTATCCAGCCATGGCTTTGTGTTTCACAGGAGTTTAAATATGAGGAAACACAAATGCCAAATCCCCTTAATCATTCATCAGAATGAGTAAAACCAAATAATATAGTTCTGATGTGCATTAAAAGATCGTTGACCATCACAAAATAGAAAGTGGCTGTAAGAAAATAGCTAAAGCATTGAAAATCCCCATTTTGACCATCAGGGCAATAATTAAGAAGTTCCAATCAACTAAAGATGTTACGAATCTGCCAGGAAGAGGACGTGTGTCTATATTGATTTAATGCACAGCGAGGAGGAGAGTTTGAGTGGCCAAAGACTCTTCAAGGATCACAGATGGAGAATTGCAGAGATTAGTTGAGTCTTGGGGGTCAGAGAGCCAAAAAAAAACAAAAAAACTACATCACCACATGTTGTTTGGGAGGGTTTCAAGAAAAATCCACCTCGCACATCCCAAAACAAACTACAGCATATTCAATTGTCAGACACGACTGGAACTTCAAACGGCACAGGCTTCTGTGGTCAGATGAAACTAAAAAAAGATATTTTTGCCAGCAAACACACTAGATGGGTTTGGTGCGCACAAGGATAAAAAGTACCCCATGTGTACAATTTAATATACCATTGGATCTTTAATGTTCTGGGCATATTTTTCTGCTGGAGGTCCTGGACTTCTTGTTCAGATACATGGCATCGTGGATTCTATCAAATATCAACAGATAAAAAAAATCAAAACCTGACGCCTTCTGCTAGAAATCTTATAATGGGCTGTGGTTAGATCTTCCATTAGGACAATGATCCAAAACAAACATCAAAATCAATACAAAAATGTTTTACGGAGCACAAAATGAAGCTTCTGCCATAACCGTCCCAGTTCCATGACCTGATGAGTGGCTGAACTGAAGAGGAGAAACATGGATCTGGGAATCTGAAGGATCTGGAGAGATTCTGTATGGAGGAATGGTCTCTGATCTCAGGTCAGGTGTTCTCCAAACTCATCAGGCATTATAGGACAAGACTGCTGGTATCTTGTCAAAAGGAGATTTCAAAAAGTATTTAATAAAAGGGTGGCAATAATTGTGGCCAACGTGTTTTGGGGAAAAACATTTATTTCATAATGTGATTTCCCCCCCACTTTCAATTATTTTACTTCAATGAAAGGTTAGAATTTTGCAATTGTTTTATTGAAAGATCAAAAGGATAAACAATGCAGATTTATTTTTGTACAGCCAGTTTTGATCATATTTACCAGGGGTGCCATCAATTTTGACAATGAATGAATGAAAATGAATGAATGAATGAAAATGAATGAATGAATGAATGAATGAATGAATGAATGAATGAATGAATGAATGAATGAATGAATGAATGAATGAATGAATGAATGAATGAATGAATGAATGAATGAATGAATGAATGAATGAATGAATGAATGAGAGATTATTAACAGTTTCAATTTGTTCTATTCAATACTATATTAAGTAGAATATGAAAGCAAACGTAAGCATGTAAACAGATCTAATAGCTATATATTAGAATTCTTCTATAGTTATCTAAACATCCCTGAAACTCACACACAACTCTATAACTGAGGTATTTTGAGTGGTAGGCCTGTAATTGTAAATGTCGCAGGGTTTTGTTATTGTGCTTGTAAACAAACTACAGCTGGTCCAAAACGCAGCAGCTCGAGTTCTTACCAAAACCAGGAAATATGACCATATCCGCCCGGTTCTGTTATCACTGCATTGGCTCCCTAATAAACATTATATACATTTTAAAATATTGCTGATTACTTACAAAGCACTAAATGGTTTAGCTCTGCAGTACTTGAGCGAGCTCTTAACCCATTATAGTCCTTCACGTCTATTGCGATCTCAAAATTCCGGCCAGTTAATAATACCTAGAATAACCAAATCGACTGCTGGCGGTAGATCCTTTTCCTATTTAGCACCAAAACTCTGGAACAGTCTTCCTACCATTGTCCGGGAAGCAGACATTCTCTGTCAGTTCAAAGCTAGACTAAAGACACATCTCTTTGCCCTAGCATACACATAATACATTATAGACTTCTATAATTCAATGTTAGGCTGCATAGACTTGGTTATCCGGAACCGGGAACAGATCTGATGAAGGACCAGCGCCTGGACACGACGGCGTCGCAGTCCTGAAGTGTCAACTAGTCTCTCCCCTGTGAAGGCCTCCTTCCCTTCACCTCTGTACAGATAAAACGTTGTCGGGACTCAGGATAATTCTGGTTCACGTGGCTTCGTGGAAGCGTTAAAAAATTCTGTATTATAAATTTCTCAAGGCTTGCACCTTGAAATCTATTTTATGGTTTGCGTTCTCGAGCCGCCAGGTTCTGTTTTGTGCAAACGAGCGACCGGATTGGGTTTTTCTGTTGGAACTGTGTCGTGTAAGCGGCCACTAAGTTAATAACTAATGATCATGAAAAGCGCTATATAAATCAAGGTGACCTGACTTGACTTGCTGTGGTTATTTCCACCACTTCATAAAGCCACTCTTCTTTAAAACATGATTTTACATGTCTTAGCATTTTGCATTGCCTCTGGTATTTGGTCGGCATTTAAGTACATCAACTGATTTGTCTGACTGCCACTCACATTCAATAATTCTCTTTCTATGAATCCTGTAAACCGCATTCATCGGTTTAACTCTATACAGCACTAACTAGAATTTAATGCTGTTGCTGTTGTTGTTGTTTTAAATATTGAATGGATGAACTTGCGTCTCGATCTGACTCATTTAATTATGCGCTATCAATCGTGGTAAAACTTCACGGTTTTATGGACCCTGCCATGTTTGACACTGTCGCTATGCTTACCACTATGGTTAGTTACAATACGGTTGTGACTTCAGCTGAATGAATATATTGAAGCAGCTACTTTAATCTGCTGACTAAACGTACAATTTCAGGATTATTCAATTCATTGAATAATCAATAGATTAATCGATTGAAAAATAATAATTTGTTCCAGGCCTAATGTTATAACAGTACTCAGCATATCACAAATTTTTTTTTTAAATCGCAATAGTATTGTATCCTGCCTTAAATATTGTGATAATATCGTATCGTGGGGAATCTGGCGATTAAAGGTGCTCTAAGTGATGTCAGGCCAAAATATTTTTTGTCACATACAGCAAACATCTCCTCACTATCCGCTAGCTGCCTGTCCCCTGAACACACTGTAAAAAAACTTGGTCTCTGTAGACACCACAGGCTCCACAAACGGCAACAAAAACAAACTGCGGCGACCCGCTCCACGAAACATAACAAACAGTGTTCCAGCCAATCACTGGCAAGAAGGGTGGGTCTGGGGGGTTAGTGCGCGTGCACATGAAGGGGGTGTGTGAAGGAGAGAGAAGCATCAAGAGGGAAGTTTGAATAATGGCCGACACACGACCAAAGAGACGATCGTTCCGATGATCAACTTATAAAGAAGAGGAAAAAGGATAAAGAACGCGCGAAGTACTGAATTTACATCGGTAAAGCATTCGAAAGATGGCGAGAACTCCGCCGGCAGAAGGGCTTCCAGTCCGACATTCAGGTAGGAAGGGAAGGGAGGGGGAGGAGACGAGATGCGGAGGAGGGAGGGTCTAGCTACCCTCCGTTTTGTTTGACAATAGTTCGAACGTCAACAAGAAGTGATGTCACCCAGGATCGCTTAGAGCTCCTTTAATTCCCAACCCTAATATAGATGATACCCTTGATATAACAATTCATTATGCCGATTCATTATGCAGAAATTACAATGAACTGAGATGAGTGACAGCTTTTTAGTGATTATAAAGGGAGCACTCTTCGCACGCTAGGGTATAAATAATCCATTCAGAATTTAAATAAAAATGTGTTTTTCATAATGCTAAGAGGAACAACGGACAGGTACAAGCTGCAAAGTTTCAGAAGTGACATCTACATATAAATGCGGGATTCACCCTCTCTTGCTATTCTTGTCATAGTGCTGCTCAGAAGCCATTGCATTTGCAAAAAATGTTGTGCACATGGCCTACTGATGTCTGTTCTTCTTGCTGAATAAGTACTGCATTGAACAAATGGGGTGAGAAAGACAGTCAAAAAAGGGATGCGTGTTTGTTGGTGGGACCAAAGTCACCCACATCCCACTGCTCTGAAAACTACCATTTCCCTTTGTCATGTTCTACTGTAAGATAAGCTTTTTAGAACGCTTTGCATCAAACAATCTGTTCCTAGAAATAAGCTTTGCAGAAAAGTATTGCCCCACTAAGCCCTAATACAAGCTATTCAGACTCACACTGAACATGTATGATTATTAAATAAAAATTTAAACTGTTTCGGGAGAAAACCAAATAATAATAAATCTGTTTTAACCATATGCACTGAACTGAAATATCAAGCAGTCAACTAATTTTTAATAGATCCACTGTTAAGTATGTATCGTTATATGTTAGAGCTGCAAAATTCTGGAAAAATTGAGAATGCATCCAAGACAGACTGAAATTGACAACAACAAAAAAAATCACCAGAATTTAATCCAAAATAAAAACTCTGACCAGTACTCAATTTTTTTTAGGTCGTAAGATATGGTGGGTATTTCACCACATACATTAACGAGTATTGAATAAAGAATGATATGTATGAAATGACTTGTTTTGCCCTGATCAGTTACACAGAAACTTTATCATATAAGAGCAGTGGCTTAGTTGTAGTGCTCATGCAACCCTGCAAGTTTCAATCTGGCTCATTTTCTGATCCCATCCCCCCATAATTAATGTCACTTCTCCACAGTTTATATCCAACAGTGGGCTGCTTGAAGGTGTAAAGTCCCTTCAGAAGAAACACCAATTATTCACCGTTCGCCTGAGTCTCATTTTCAAGCAGAAATATTCTTCAGTTTGTAGAACCACAAGCAAACCTCTTCTGTCATTCTATGACATGCAGAATTATAGAAGTAGATTACATCACTATGCTCATTACTGAGAATTAGTCAATAAAACGAGAAACTATTGAAACGTATTTTACTGTAGTATATGTATATCAAATCAAATTAACAAGTGAGACACAAAAATGAGAATTTAAAAAATGTGCTAAAATAAATTATAGGTGTAAGACATGAATACAACAAAAGACACTAGAAGCTATTTATAAATGATACATTTGTGGAATGATCAAATACTGGCACAAGGAATGCAGATAATTGAATTAGAAATCCCATGGGTTGTCCAGGAGGCCTCTAATCTACGAATGCACCCTCTAGAAGTGAAATGAAGAGAGTCAGTGGGGGTTTGTTGCGACACGTGACTATGCTCAACACACACCCCTTACATCTGACGCTGATTACATGCCATCATTACATGTAGATGTGTTACATGTAGGGATGCACCAAATCCAGGGCCGAATATTGGGCTTTTTAACAGGGTTTGGTTTCTGCCGAACCGTAGAATTTTTTTCCACCGAACCGAACCCTAGGCTTGCACTACGCCGACGTCACGCCGCCGTTGATTACGGGAAGGTGTTTACGTTAGGCTTGTTCGACTTGAACCGCCGCTGCACAGACCAATCGTTTTATGACATCAAAGTACCGCGAGGGCTAATAGAGGGCAGACGGATCCTTATGCTTTTGAATAGTGCTGCACGATTAATCATATCGCAATCGTAATCGCGATGTCAAGCCTATGCGATTATATGACGCATAATGCCGCGATTTTATATGAAATAAACAAATTAGGGCTATTAACGCAATTAACGCAGCAGCTGTTATTTTTCGTCATCCTTTAACTAGTGTTTACACAATCCCGCTCTTATTCGTGCGAAAACCATTCTTGCACGACTAGTCAAAAGAGTGCGCGGCCAGTATCATGCGCATGCACAGACCACGCGCCAGAATACAGTTTTCTTTCGCGCTTGAACGAACAATAACACACACAAGTATGCCAAAATATCGTTTTGTCGAGTATCTTCATAACATAAGAGCAGTCTTATGATGGACGTAAAGAGTGAGAGAATGAGGCGCGTGAGAGATCCGCGTCTCTGTCAACAACGGCTGTTCTTAAAGGGCCAGCATCCAATAATGCTCTGTCAGTAAAGTTAGTCAAAGAACAAAGGTAACAGAGAAAATTACTCGGTCGGTGCTCTTGACTAAATAACTTTTGTAGCTTTAATAAGGATTAGGGCCTAGTCTATATATAATTTATGCAAACTGTTTGATCATTTTATTCAATTTCTGTATATGTCCTAGTTACATGTATTATATAAAATCAATCATTGTATCGATCGTCATAAATTTTTATTTATGTGCGACTCAAAATAAAAAACTATAATTCACAGCTTATTGAGGCAGGAATTTTTTCAGCATAGCAAAGTGAGAATTGGTTCCCCATAGCATCAACACCAAGACACAGCGTCAAAGCTCCATGCAAACCTGATCCCTGAGAAGGGGAATGAGACTCTGTCTTGAGTTGATGACGTGTAACTTAGGCACCCTTTTAAATTCTCGTGTGACGTCACAGTCTACTGTCTGCAAATGAATAGCCTACTGGTGTGATTTACACCTGCTTCAGACATCGGTCATGCAGATGGCGTTCTTCATAGCGTCAACACCAAGACGCAGCGTCTCCTTCCCCTTCTCAGGGAACCGGGTTGCATATGCAACCTGAACATTTTTTTTTACTAAATAGTTTTTGATTAATTCAAAATCTGTCAATATATTGACTTAAAAATCTTTTGTCTTAGTTTCCACTATTGGTAAATGAAAACATTGATATTGGTAGACCTGTAGTGTATACCCTATAATACTCTATAGGGTTTATAACCCTGTCAAGTTTGACTAATTATTATCAGATGCAGAGATATAATTTACACTGATCTATTCCTATTTATTTATTTATTTATTTACTAGAATTCCAACAGCTATAAACTACTGTTTGACTCCTTCCCAGAAGACCTAGACTGTCTTTGACCTTTCCAGAGAACTTCCATCTGGGGAAAATTAATATTCAAACTAAACGCTTTGTTGCTGTATCACCCACTGTCAATGTGAAGGGAAGAAACAAACTTGCCGGTATGTTGCCCACAGGAAAGAGAGCAGAATAGACCGGTATGGACAAGACATTTCTTTCTGCTGAAGTATGAGAGAGAGCTCCTAGAATTAAGGCCTGCTGTTGGAAATTCCATTGATTCTCAGATTAGAAAACGAGTTGAAACAAACCTAAGAAAACAGATGTTGGTATTATATATTATCAAAGGTGTGATTTAGGAAACAGCTAAAGTTAACAAAACTAAGTCAAAGTCAAACATTACTCACTGGCACGGTTTAAAGAGATTAACATTAGAAACATTAGACCAAGTATTCTAGCTACACTGCAAATGTACATTATGACTGTTTCTGAAGACTTTTGTAACCTTTAAAGCCACTTATGCACTCAGAAAAGTTGGTAAAATGACTTTTGTCAGATATACACATTTAAAATGTAAAGGTCAGCCAAAAGGGATGAAAATTGTTTCATTTTTTTACTTAAATATTACTAATCTTTTTCTCTTTTTTTTCAAAGCAATGAAAAAGCATAAGGGTCTCTAAAGAAAAGTGTGTAACTTAAACGTTCATAAAACAAATATAAGGGCATTAACTGCATCAATTATAAACAAAACAGCATTGTGTTTTTAGGCACAATATAAAGCAAAATAACCTGACTGGTCACAAAAGTGCTGTTCTTATCATATCAAATCTCCAACAGACAGTGTACAGTATTATGTAAACATGAAAACCGTCAGTAGTTTTGACATCGAGACTCCAGAAATCAAAGTGCCACACAGTAATTTTTAATGGCCTGTTCACACAGAATGCATTTTTGCTTTTAAAAATGTGAAAGGCAGGGAAGTGGAATGAGGGGAAAAGTTCTCAAGACATGTTTAACTCTAAACACAGTGGTTCATGTTTCGAAAGAACAATGCAGCCATCACACATTGAATTGAACTGGATAGGCTAACACAAAACATTCAAACGCAACCATGAAACCAACATGTCTTTGTTAATAACTGGTATGTCTGCCCGCCACACACCTAACATTTAGCATTTGAATGTGATTTAATTTGTTTTTACAAATATTAAAAATTTTACTTTGACAGTCATAAAGTGTAGAGACTTCCTCTTCCAAGGAAAATGGACCAAAACTATTGCTGACTCATCTTGAATCCAGGGAAGAAAATTTTATTTTGTCCTAATAGCAAACAACTTACCTCGAATTCAAATGAGCAAATGATCCATGAATGTGATGAAAACTAAAGGCTATTGGCTATTTAAACTGTACTGGCTGTATCAATACATTTAGCATTGTAAATTAGGCCTTGACCACACGAATACATTTTCTTTCGTAATTTTGTAAACGCTGTTTTCACGTTGTAGTGTGGACTGTGAAAACGGAGGTAGCCTATTTGAAAACGATGACGCATGTTTATGTGACTCATATCTTTATATACGTTGCAGTCCTGCAAAGATGACAGAATATTTACTTGCAAAACATGAAACCAGTTGTGGTTTAGACCAAACATATAATGGTGACTGAGTGAGACCTGGACGCATCAGTGAATGGTGAGATATTTTGCTAAATAAAATGATTCTGCCAAAAGAATAGGCCAGGCAAGGCAAGTTTATTTATATAGCACATTTCATTCACAATGGTAATTCAAAGTGCTACATAGAAATAGCATTAATAGCATGCTATTCTCTAGCGTAGAATAGCATGATAACTTTATTATGTTTGTTTCATCTGCATCATCTCACTGAGCTAATGGGAATTTAGCGGTTTCTGACGTTTCGGTGTGGATGAGAAACTTTTGGAAACCGCTAATGTGGACGGAGAACATTTTGAAACAAATGTATTAGAACTAATGTATAAGTAGCCTTATATTGAGTTAAAAAGTACAGTGTGAAAAACTTAATCAACAGTTCTGCATGGCCCACCTCTTAACTGAAAATGAGAATTGATTACATTTTTGATTTATCACTTCTCAGCAGCAAAACACATTCCTGACTTAGGCCTACAGCAAAACAAACCTGCACGACTGGTAAAATCCTTTGAAGCAAACTCAGCAAAAATACAGCAAACATTTCTACAAGATCAACAAATTAAGACTTAATAACTAAAAAAGTACAAATGTTCACAAAAACAAAAATTGTCTTGGTGGGTTTTCTAACGTAACATGATTGACATCTTTTAAAAAAAAATTATAGACTTACATTTCCTGAACAAAACACTAGTGCTCGCAAGGCACTGAAATAATAGTTTTTTGGCTCTGTGTAAATGAAATGTCACATCAGAGTCGGTTTGCTGTTGTCATGACAGTCAGAGCATGTCTTGTTTTTGTTGCTGCACACAAAACGTGCAGTGTAAGGACAGCCATAGGTTAAATTGGGCCGGAGCGCACCGGAGCGCAGCTCCGCCTCCTCGGGTCCACAACACACCCTGCCGGAGCTCAGCTCCGTTTCCTTCAGCACCAAATCTATAAATTTTGTTGAGTGTATATAATCAAAGTTGTGAAATAATTGGCTAATATTAACTCTAATTTGGTGCTGCAATGATTCGCCCATGACGACGATAACTGTCCTTCTCATCTGAGCTGCTTCAGCACTCAAACACCCGCTCGTCAATGTCAACACGTTTGAGTCCAATCAAAGCAAGCGGGATTTATGTTCACAGGAGCGCGAGCCGCGCGCGAATCCCAACGCGACGCTTTACTTCAGTTATAACGATCATACAGTGCGAGATAAAATGCATTCCCGTTTCGAATCTAAACAGCTGTTTTTCGATTGAAGTTTTAAATGACCGACAGAAATAATCAGTTTGATCAAAGACAGTGGATATAGGCTACTATAAGCTTAATTTAACAACACAAACACCCTATTAAATATATTGCCATTATTATTCTATAAATATATTTGTAACGTTACCTCGAATGTGTTCAACTTTTCCCTGTTTGTATCACTCCGCTTGTCTGTGTTTGCGCAACTTGCATCATTAAGCCAGAAGGCGGCGACACGTGACTGTCTTTATGAGTGAGCAATTGAACCATTGATTAAATGAACAGATTAGTCCAAAATATTGATTAATTTAGGAAAGAAAAAGTAGCTGAAACTGATCTTTGATGCTCATCTATTGCTCATATGCCTCTGGACACAGAATGATTGCATTGGCGTTTGTTTGAAATGTAACATCTATGCAAAATAATCGAATCATTTATTATTCAAGGCCATTCCCGTTTCGAATGATTGTGTATTGTCAACAATAAACATAAACATTCTGCATTTCCATTTTATAGTGTGGATCATGCATTGTGACATTTAAACTGATTCTCATTATCTGATAAAATACTATGCTACTGCCTACTGACATGCTTTTAAAGCTTTTGGCCTTTAAAACACCTTAAAATTCACATGTCGAGATCAGGAAAATCGAAATTTTCCCCAAACCCCCCTAGTAGGATCATTTTTGGAAACTTTTTATTTATAAAAACTTGTGTACGGCCATGTCGGTGCATGTGATTAAATCAAACAACATAAACTGCCAAAGAAATTGGCCCTGATTCTCTTACATCCACATAATGTTCTTGTTTAAAAAGATGTTGTACATATTTGCCAACCAATATTTTCTAACATGTTCAATTTCATACATTTTCCGAGGGTGAAATCCGTTGCCTACCTGTTAACATTAAAGGTAAAAAAATAATAATAAAGTAATTGTAAAGTATTTCTCTTTTTTGGAATAACTACTCAACTCTACCTTACACATTAATACAGGAAAAAGAGCCCCTTTGGTGTAAAAACACATTAAGTCATTTTACGGCATGATTTTGAATGATGACCATTCACCTGTAAATAAGGGCTCCCCCTCCCTATAAAAGCCAATTTAACCACTGAGGACAGCTATACATGGTTGAATAGCCTATGCAAGAAAGACAACCAATAATAACAATTCAGCACACAAACTATTAGAAAGAAGACCAATCGTAATTCTACGATTATATATTATATATTATAATGCAGGCATCACTGCTGGTTACGTTTTAAATGCATTTAATTAGTGAACGTCAGGGAGATTTTCAGACTTTAATCTTGTGAAACGTCTTCATAAGAACAAAGTCTATGAAAAGCAACAGCAAAATAGCACACCTAAGGACTGTCTGTTAAACTGAAATTGCAGTGTTACAGATTTATAATAACTATTAAGTGTAAAACTGCAAAAAATGCAAAATTTTTTCCAGATAAAAATGAGTTAGGTGAGACTAACACTGATTCGTTTCCCCTAACAGAACTACACAGTCCAAGTTGGTTTAGTGGCAGAATCATGTTGACCCAGATATCTCTACTTTGGCTTTCCTAAGTAGACTGCCAGATTAACATTAAGGACGGCCAATGGGAAAAGTTAAGGTTTTTCTTGCGCATATTATGTACGTACTGACCAGATTAAACGTACAGACCAGAAACGTGAACAAAAGCATAACCGGGAGGTCATAAAAAGTCCCTATCTTTTAGGATCTGCCAGAGCATGTATTTACATCCAAGTAGAAGGGTTGGCCACAAAGCACCACTATTAATTTCATCAATTTCATGTTTACTCAGGGAATTTTAAGACATAATGACTCATAGCTTCTGTTCCTCTGGTCCACCGAAAAACAATATCACAAACTCCAGCAACAGCAATAGAGGTGTTCCACTCGATGATTTTATTAAAGCTTAAAGCCTCCAGAAACGAGAAAAGGTGTGCATGTGTGCCGTCCAGGGCCGAAAAGAGCTCCTCGAGGCCCATGTGTTTGCTTTAGACAGGCACCGCAGCAATACAGATACGCACTCACGGGCTCCTGGGAGAAGAAGCCGACCAGCACTAGGGCTGTCACTTTTGAGAAAAATCAAATTCGAACGGATATCAAATATCAAGCAATGTATTCAAATATATTTGAATATCTACGAGACCCACAAAATTAGGCTAACGTCACATGAAGAAAAAAAAAAAAAAGAAAAAAAAGAAAAAAAAACTGTACCAAAACCGGACCAGCACGGCACAAACAATAACGTGACACCTTAAACAGCAGCAGGAGTAAGGCCTATAGCCTAGCCTAATTCATTTCTTAATATTGTTTGCTAGAAACACCAATCTATCAACTTGATCTGGATCAAGTGCGGCTCTTTTTATTGACGATGTTCCCCGCGGTGGAGAACACACAGGTATTTTTGCGCGTCAATGTTGAGAGAAGTGGTATCTACGGTGTAGAACCCAAAATATTTCCAAATACTACTTTTTAGATGAGTTGGAGGTCGTAATTGTGCGCTCAGACTGGCCGTTCTGTGCGTTATCTTCCACTTTCAAAACAGGGAGACTATTGGCAATTATTCGCTTGATTTGGTCATGGGCCGACGCTACAATACGTTTAGAGCGCCTGCTCCTGGATGAGATGGCAAACAATAAAATAAAAAACAAACGGTCTAATCATAGACTGTAAAAAATGCGCTACACATGGCACTTTAAAAACCGGATAGTTTATTTATAGTTCGATTACGGATATTTCACGTCATGTTCGAATGCATATTAAAATATCGGATAAAAAAAGTGACAGCCCTAACCAGCACTTGCTCTGTTCAAACTAATTAAAGCTGCAAACAACAGCTTTATCAAATATCATGCAGTTATGAGAAGTTTTGTAGCTAGTTCTTTCCAAAAATACTACCGGGCAGTTGAGTCTGGCAGACAGAGAGTCACTCCACATTGCCATCACTCTTGTCTGGATCATGATTTATTTAATGATTTTATTGAAATGACACCTACAAAATGCTATTTTTAGCCAGTGTATATTCACCATAAAAACTTTTGAAAATTTTATTAATTTTCATACCTTTTCCAAAGTCTGGAAATCACAATCTTAAAATCCCCCCTGTGAGTTTTCCATGATATAGAAATCTACATCAGTGGGCATGTCTGCAAAACGCAAAATGGATTTTGTCAATATGACCCATATAGGGCAGGATTTCCCATAAAAGCCATAACTTTCCAGCAGATTAAATCTCTTACAGCTCAGCATAATTACAAAATGTATATTTACTACAGAAAATATTTGAATATTTTCCATATCTTTCTCAGGCCTGGAAACCACAATTTAGAAATTTTCCATAAGCGTAGGAAAACCTCGTGTTAAAACAGGCAGATATGCAAAAATGATGTGCACAACCACAACCTCAGCCTCATTTCATTTTATATCGAATTATTCACTATTTATCCATATCATTGTTCATAATCATAAAGCTGCCTTTTAAAATCAATCCTACCTGCTGAATGGATAGGTGGACGGAAGTACTGTCTCATTGGCTCTCTGCATCCCAGATGAATCTCCATATCCATTTCCTCTACCCCAGCCGTCACTTAAGCCGGGTAAGTGAGCAAACAGGCCGAACAGAGGTTTCTGATCCCGTAAACTCGCAGCTGAGGCGGAGTTGCCTCCATAGTGGGATCCCGGGCTGCCCATATCTCCCAACGCGGTGGGCCCACCGTGAGACCCACCCATCCCTGACATCTGACAGTAGCTCCGCCTCTCACTTTCCTGTTTGATGACACCCGGTGTGCAAAGCTGGATAAAGTCTGTCTCTTTCTCCGTCTTTATGACCGGCATGTTGACACTGGCTTCCACCATCTGCTGCCGTTTCCCTGTGCCGTTCACATTTGTACACGCTGCACTGTTGCCAGTGACAACAGGGCTGGTATCCTTCAGCAAGTTGCTTTCTGCCAACAGGGCATCATCCACTGCCAGCGAGGAGAGAAAGGCAGTCTCGTCCGTAACGTAGAACTCATTCAGGTCAGTGAGGGAGTCAGGTAAGTCCAGATCCTTTAGGATGTCCATGGTGTTGTCTCCAATAACCCTCTCGTGACCAGCCATTTCTTTCTCCATTTGGCCATAGGGTGGAAAGTCCAGCCTATCTTTCTCCGTGGGGGAAAGTTCCTCCATTTTCACTTTAAAAGTGTCCAGAGCCTGGATGTCAGAGTCACGATTTAAGTCTGCAATGCTCTCGTCCAGGAGTGAAAAGTTCTCCCCAATGTTGAGACTAAGGGGCTCTTTTGCCTTTTGCTGGTGCTGCATTCTGAAGGGTTTAACTACTTTGACATCTGGTTCTTGTGTGTTACGTCCCATTAAGGATGGATCTACCATAGACAGGCTTCTTTGAACGTCACTACCGCTTAGTCCGTTTGAGAAATCTTTTGATGTATTTAAAGCGGGTGCATTGACACCAATTTCCGGAACAAGGCCTCTCTCAATACATTCCCCAAAAGTTAAATTATCAGCATTGTTACTGCTGCGTTTCAGTCCACGATCCATATCTCAAGCCTGTAGTATAGACAGAAAGAAGAAAAGGGGTTAATTTTATAAAAAAAGTTACAATATGTTTACATATAAAATAGATCAGGAATTGTTCATATATTTTACATAGCACTTATGTTACATAAAGCTGGTGTAAACCAAAACTAAGTTTTGCAAACCAAGGCCTCCGGCATTATTTGATGATGCATTTATTCAGAAAATATTACAGATTCAGACTTTGAATCGTGTATGTCTGGACTGGACTCCCACCTGAATTTCCTCTCAGCTCCAAACAGAATGAAACTATATATGAAACTACATTTCTATGCATATTCTGCCACAAAAGCTCTCTTGAGGTGATATAACGAATTGGTTATGCAGATTTTAAAGACTTTTCAGCTAAACAACCATTCAAGTTGTTTTGACCCTTGTACGAGTAATTTCTCCTGACAACTTATTTGAATCAATAGTCTGAATTACAGCAGTAATAAATTCAGCAGTTTCATAAAACTACCGCAAAGCATTTAAACTCATCCCACAAAATGGAGCTTGATGAGGCGATTGTTTGCTCAGATAATGAAGGCTTCAGGCACGTAGAGACATTAAAACTCATACAAATCCTCCAAATGCATTAGTCGATGCACCGCAGTGCTGCCACCTGTCAGTTCAACTTAGCTACTGCATCCAAAATGAACTTCAGTCTGACAAACCGTTTAAGTGTACATTAAAGCTTGCTAAACATAAATAAATGTCAAACAGAATGCCAATACTAAATTACTTAACGAGAATTAAAAACAATTCTAAGGATATGCTTTAAATGTAAAAAAAAAAGGCCTGGAGTGCCCAAATGACGCAAATGTTGAAGGTAGCAAGAGAAGCTTTGAAACATATAGCACTAGGCTATATATAGGAGCTATAAGAGCAGCTATATGGGTTGTAATTCGAAATTTCAACCATTAAAACAACAAAAAATGCAGATGGTATGTCAATTTTAAAGAAAATGCATTCTGCATTCACCACGCATGGAAAGCAAATGACCCCAAGTAACGTTACATGAGACAGACTTACCTTTAACAGATTTATGACGAAAAATGCATTTATATACGAGTCCAAAGCTGTCCATGCGTTTAGGTGGCGTTCACAATAGTTTCTCGTTTAACTTCCCGCATGGTCAATAGATTTAACAGGACGCGCTGCAGCTTCGACACTATTTCAACAGCAGCGAGTCGCAAAAACAACTAAATGCGCCGTTATGACGACGCACACAAATCGTATCACAAAATAAACTTAGCCGCGCTGTGAATACTCGTTGTTGTTCTTCGTCTTTTGAGGTCGAGCGGGGAATCGCCAGGATTACATAAGCAGCTTGTCAAACTCCCGACAGCCCGTGATCTACCCGTCAAAAAGCTTCAGCTAGCTTCAACACGGTAAACGCCCCTCCAACACACACACACACACACACAAAACTCCAGTACAAGTTACCCTTCAGCCATTCGAATACAAATCACAATAAAAGCTTGCAAATCCGCGCCGAATCGACAAACGAGCTGATGCTAATGTCAAAAGTGTCACAGAACATACAAATGCCAGGCTTCAGACAGTTGAATGCGGTCAAAACAGAAACGCTGTGTGAACACTGGCGTATGTCATTCCCTCGATGTCATTTTAAACCGACGACACCGTACACAGACTGTCTGTCAACCGCGGATAAAAAAACATATTTGTACTAAAGAGTTTGATTAGACGGGCTCGACTGCGCTAGCTAATGCACATTAGCAGTCGCGAGAGCTGAGCGAGCGCTGCAACTTTCGTAACGTTATATCATAACGCAACTTTTGCATGCGCCTCACAACCAACTGAACAACTCTGTATACGAAAATCTCTAGACACATATATGCGTGGAACAAACGAGGGAGAGCAGAAGACTGTGAGAGAGAAGCATTCAGGATGGCGCAGTTCAGTCCGTAAATAAAGGGGCAAAGGGCACATCCACGGAATAAAACCGAAATACAAGCGAACTGAGAAAAAAAACATATGCTACCGTCTCTATCTTGGGATAAAACGAGTAACAGCTGTCCAGTATTGCACTGTGTCCGCTTATTAGTCCACATCTGCTCAATAAAGATAATTGCAAAATGATGAGACTTTAGACTGTTGAGTAAAGAGAAAGCGACATGCGCACAAGGGCTCAGTTTAATGTCAATATTCTTATTTACACTCGCGTGTAAAATATCGCATGCTGAATACGATGCAGGCAATTATAATAAATTATTCAGGTCAGTAAATGTGCGACTGCAAAGGTTTTTAAATATAACTCGTAGCCTATATGGTGACAGAAACAGTATTACAGTTTATGTAAATTATGTTATTGCTGAAGTAGGATATGGTATGGGGGAAAAAGAAGAATGTACCAAAGTGTCTTAGAATTAAATTACAATGCATTTTTTTTTCATAACATAGGCTAAAAATTATCAATTTGGAAAATGCATAAAACACCAACTTTTTAGGTTTATAGCCTAATACTGAAAAAACACTCTAAGTACTGTATAAATATTAGCTAAATTAGCCGACCAAGTAAGAGATGATTTTAGCCTTACTGGATGCAAAACAACAAAAATGAAACAAAAAGCATTTTCTCCAATTTATTGTCATTAAGCCCATTTATTTAGCTTAAATCTATGCCTGAGTAGTTAATTGTGTTTTATTTGTATTTAAGCAGTGTTTGAAAAGACAAACTTGGAGATAAAAATGGGCTAACATGGTGTGCAACATAGCTCAATATATTGCTTGAAATAAATCAACAACCAATTGGTTCTGCGCTTTAAACTCACAGAATTCAACAGCCATACTGTTGCTTGGCTAACAATGGGTCTCCTGTTATTTCATACGTTGACTGCATCTGAAAACCCCCTGAGCTCCAGATTATCATTGAATGTCATGTTGAATTTTATGTAAGCAGTCCACATGTAGCAAGGAATTTTACACGTTTATCTCTTTGCTGACTTTTACCAGCACTGACTGATGGGCTACATCAGACCCCACATACTCCAATATAAAAGGTATGCAATGCTGGGGTAAAGGCGGCAGAGTCTAATGCAGAGAAAATAGGAAGGTGTTCTAAGCTGTTAAAGAGTGAAGAGACGAGGCAGATTCACTCCCCCATGCAAACAAGTTCATTATGGGGTGTGGCGTGGGCATGTGGATGTTTAATTATGCCGGTGGAGAGAAAAAGCATACAAACCATCTCCAGGGGCCAACTAGAAGAAATCACACTGTTCTTTGACTCTGTGAAGTAGCACCAGGGAGCACAGAGCCTCCAGATTATTGTGTGAGACATGGTCATTATGGATCCAACGACACCCTTCTCTAACTGCAATCATGGGTCATTAATAAACACAGCCACTTCTAAAAATTCTGCAAATTTTGTTAGGTTTGACAGGCAGCTATTCAATAATTGCAAAATGGTCTTCAATTGAGGATGATGGTGTGCTGGATGAAAGATGTCTAAGGAGTAGTTCACCCAAGTGAACAATGTGACAGTGATACAACCGTCCTAATATCGTAATGAATAAAAAGTTTAATTAAAAAGAAGAAATTCTCAAAAAGAAAACCTTGTTGGCACAATCTTTTTAATTATTACTTCTTAGAAAATCAAATGCATGTGATGCCAACAGAAAACAGACTGATAGAGAACCTAATGACTGTTTATCAATGAAAATAAATTAAAATATCAGATCATTTGACCTTTATAACTGTAATGTAGTTAGTTTGGCAATGATGCAGACAATGGTGATGTTAAAGTGAACCCAAGTGCAGTTTATTTATCCAAGTACGTGAAACAAACCATGAATAGAATCCAAAACACGAAAACAAAGCATAATCATGAACAACTTTAAACTTGATTTGAAACAATAACCTGATTTGTGGAAAACAGAACATCAAACGTTCTTCAATGCAGGATAAGGACACATGGCAAACATGAGGGCTTAAATACAAGACAATGGGTATTCACATGACATAAACAACCAATGGCAAAACAGAACTGGTAACAAGATAAGACAATAAACCAATGAAAACATGACACATGAACAAGATGGGAACAGGGAATCACATGACATGAACAGGAAACACATGGCTATGACTAATTTCAAAAGGCTTGTTCGACTTAAAGTGGACTGCTCCGTATGCTTTTGAATCGCTCTCGCAGTAGTTTGTCATAAAACGATCGGTCTGTGCAGCTCCATTTCAAGTCGAACAAGCCTAAAATAAGATGTGTCAGTTGGGTTAAAATGTCATGTGACTCCCTGGTAATTGTGAATTAATCATTTATGATGTTTAAAAAAAAGAAAAAAAAAGAACCACTGGTGCAGTTGATGGAAACTTAACTGGCAGAGCCACACCAGTGAGTAAATAGATCACAGGTGAATAGTGACCGGTAACTAGGAGAATGGTTGTCAATAGTTAGTACCGGTAATCCACAATGGAAGGAGGACAATGAAGTCAGACAGTAATCAAGCACAGGAGTAACCTATGGTTGATCACTTACTTACACACTAATCAACCATAGGAGGTGAGTAACACTTCAGTAAACATCAGTAAAGTTCAATATTCCTTTTAAAGAGACTTGACAATGTTAAAGTGCAGAGTGCAGGGCTCTAGACTAATTCTTCCCACTGGTCGTGGTGGTGCGACTAACTTTCTCAGTTGGTCACACAACTTCCAATTTGGTCACACCCTTTTTTTTTTATATTAATCATCAAGACATGTTGATGAATTGTTCTCTTAATTTGTATGCTGGTTTGCATTGATGGTAATATTGACAGTGACTAAAAGCTTGATATTTAATCAATATTTTAATCTGAACAATGTTTCCAATAAGCATATTATTCAAACAAAAACATTACTAAAATATGACCGCAGCACCTTGATTTTTCTGTCCAGCCAGTCTGCACATTTTAAGGCTGAAACACACCAAGCCGACGCCGACGAACTAGCGGCAACGAAAGCAGACTGTTGTCGCCTCGCGTCGGGGTAAAAAGCTGCACTGAACACACAGAGAGAACTACTGCCGACTGTTAGCTAGAATGCGCGTTCTGCGCCTGCGTGTAAATGAGACAACTGTCTATTTCTGCAGATATATTCGTCTATATTCGTCATTCAAAAAGGGAAACCGACGCTACAGGCTCTGCAGATACACATACCGTAAACAAAGCAGTGCGTGCTTATCGTTTTGAATATCAATCCTGCTAAACTCTTTTTTTTATTCCACTCCGCTGATGTTAATATTGAAATATTCGCCAAGGAACACTCAGGTAATATGTGTAACATTAGAACAGCCGTCTATCTGTACCGTTTTGACTTCTTTGTTCACTGTTTTGCTATTATTATCATTCTCTGACTCCTTCACTAAGCTGAACAGCCAATCAGAGTTCCCTCTTTCACCGACGGCCCGACGCCGATTCAACATGTCGAATCGGCCGAAAACAAGCCGACGAGGATGAATTTCAGCCGACGGTGTGGAACACACTGAGGAAACTTAGTCGGCCGACGCACAAAAACTGCCCGACGGCCGACCGTCGGCTTGGTGTGTTCCAGGGTTTAGACCAAGGCCAGTGCCATTGCTGTTCATAGTTGCAGCATAAATGCCTTAAATGACGCCAATACATATCATGAAATATGTTTCATCATTAACATTATATTTTATGATTTGAACATTTTATATTAAATTTTAAACCCACCATACACACTTTACATTTAACTTATCTGCATTTAAGGTTTAACACTGTAATCTCCTTTTGGGGATAAATAAATTACTCTGCTATATGGAGTAGGTTTTAGGTTTAACATTAAAACCTAACATCATCATCACCATTATCATTATATGGAAACCCCTTACCTTCTACACGTCCGTGTTCAACCTCAATGTGACCAACTAGAATATTTGAAGGTCTTCCACTGGAAATGACACAAGCGTAGACAATCTCGCATTCTCTGATGTAGACATTATTTCAGCGGTTGTCCGAGATTACACCGATTATCTGGGCGCAGGCCACATCATTGGCATAGGTCGGGTTTATATGTTATGCTGTGATTTTAAATTTTGTGAATGGTAGCCTAGTTCTTCTTTTGCTAAGTTGTAGGCCGTGTTGAATTTTAAAATCATTTCACTTTCCTCCGCTGACCGATTACTGTCATCTACCCAGTGGAAGGAAGTGGAGAGAGGCTGCACTGGTCTCTGCAGGTTTTGTGTTTTCTACTGTCATTGTGCAACTTTATAGATTCCAGCTTAAACTGCATTGACCCGGTTACAAGTTTTGAGTTGCCTACAATTGCTGGGCCACATTGATTGCAGTAGATACACAGCATGGCATTCCCATTGTACCACAACCACTGGTACTGTGTTAGCCATTGCTGTCTCAGTCTCCCTGCTTGCACCTGTACCTTCCCCTTCGTGATCTCTTGATGGTCCTTCCTCTGTCTCCTCTCTCCTCACTCTGTCTATTAAAATAATCATCTATAGACCACTTCAAATTCGTACAAAGCTATGTACACCACACTGGTGTACATAGCTGATGAACGCACAGCCGGGGAAAGTGGAGGTAGGGAGGGGCGAATCAAACCTCATTGGTTAATGAAAGTACATGTGCCAGCCAAATACCAAAACAACCTGAACATTATGCACATGCACCAATGCGACAGTGTAAAATTTTAACTTGCACATTCTCAAAAAATTATCACGTTTTAACATTTAAACCATCTAAAGCCCTGGAGTGAAGAAAATGAGGACACCTGACTCCATGGACAATCCATCCACTCTGATCTGGGTGGTTGACGATCCTAGGACGAATTCTTACTGCACAACATACACTGGGTCACCATCAAGGAGCAGAGTTGGAGGGGGATCACCAACCTTACCAGGCTCTGGAACTAGACAAAGAGAGATAGTGAGGTTTGAGATGTGAGGCGTGAAAAGAGGGTGCAGTTCTATAATTGGTTGGCATTTGGAGGCAATCAATAACAGGGTTAACTTATTTGGGTTAACAAGCTTTAACTTTTTTGCAGGGCAGTCAAAGCAGAATGTATTGTAAAAAGCCAGAACTTCTGCTCAGGCTGGTTTGTACGGAGCTGGAACGGAGTGCCGAGCATCAGCCTGGCTCTTCTGATGATGAACTGGCCTCTGCCTTAGAACCAGTGGTCTTTGGCAGGTACATCTGATGGTTCTCCAGACCATGGTAAGCTAAGTATGTGTTGGAAAGGGGTAAATCCAGTGGCAGGATTGCAAAGGGAATTCTGGGCCCAGAGGAGAAAATGGTTCCAGCTGTTCTGTTGGTGATGGCAAAATGTCCTCAGGAAATGGACAATCTCTTGTATTTTAAATTCCATCTACCCATTTTTTATAAAGATGGTACCCATAGGAGAGACTGATGGACACACCTAGAAGTGTGAAGACGTTCCAGTCTTTCGAGTTTGGGATTGGGATATTGAGAAGAGAATTTAGTGGAGCAGAAATGGTACTGACATTTTTTGATGAATCGGTGGTAGAAGTTGGCAGAACCAATGAAACGTTTTTATATGGTAGGTTGTGAGCATGATTGAACCACTGCCCGGGTCCATCTGCACATCTTTGGGACAAATGTTATACCCCAGAAACTTGACAGAGGATTGATGTAACAAGCACTTTTCTGCCTAGAGGTAGAGACCTTCTCCCGCAACATTCATGTTTTGTCCAGCTCCCGCCCGCATAAAAGTACAAATATATTTTTCTATCCGTCCATGAAATTTCCATGAAATAGTTTCAGGTTACGTGTTGCCTAGCCACAACCTCCCAGCATAAACTCTCCAGATAAATTATTTGTTATTAAAGCATCAACATTCTCAAACCACTGTTAATTTGACATAAAGCAAGCATAGGCTGCTGTGTGCATGGTTTGACATGGCAGAATATGTGTGCAAAGAGCGCTCCCTTTATAATCCCTATAGAGCTGACATCTCAGTTCATCGCTATCTCACAGAGCTTCGTTATAATCTGTGAAGCTGACTGCACAACGAATCTTTCATAATGTCTACACTTTTTTTGTTATAATCAGAGGATTCGCCAGCATGCAGAATGCACTGAACAAAAACCATCAATGTTTTGAGCAGTGAGTGGATTCTTAATTTAATGCATTTGATTGGCCATTGCGTTCAATAAATCAACACACATGACTGTGATTGGCTACACTGCCCAATCGTTTTTATTTTAATTATTTTTGTTGCTTTTGTGCAATAGATGAATAACAATTTATTTGTTTTTAGATTTATATTTTGCGAGAGTCCCACGAATCGTTATCGCCCACACACACACACACGAGTACCTTATCGCCCGCATCCGGCCATCAAATCTTGTCCCGCATTGCACTCTGTTGTGTCGAGTCCTGCGGGATAGCAGATTTCTACCTTAGAACAAGTCTTTGGAGTCTTTGGAGAACCAGACGGACATGCTGATGATGTTCCACCAAGGTTTTGGAGAAGATCAGAAGAGTGTCTGTCAATACAAATGAGGACGTAGTGAGTATTCACGCTGTTAATACTCATGGAAGATTTTTATTATAATTTCTTAAAACACAGAAGTGCTGGTCAGCTATATAGCATCACCCGGTATTCTTAGTGACTTTCCTCTTATCTCCTCTGTATATTCAGATGAGATATTTGCAAGTGCTGTTCTGCGTCTTTCTTGGCTATAAAAAAGCTGAAAACAAGTTATGTTGAGAGATGTGTGAATTCCTGGTTGAGTTCCTCCTCTACATACACTTTCATGTCTTTCTGTTCTGGAAGCAAGCCTGTCGTGACTGCAGGGTGGCGAAGAGGAGGAAGCAGACATATGTTGTCAAAGAGGAAGAGTAAGGCACTCTATAGCATTGTTCTTCCTCAATGGTTGGCCCACTACAGAGTGGATTGGGAGCAGGCGAGGAAACGATGGCTAAGTGTTCTGGAGTTGTAATTCCATGCCGAACCTGAGTCGACAAAGTGCATTTTAAGGGCCTTGTGTGCTGTTTTTGTTGAAGATGCCATCCCACTGAGTCCATGTGGCGGTCAAGCCTTCTACAAGGAAGTGAACACACTGGTGTAGTTGATGGACCCAGTTGTGGGTATCTTTATTAACAGTAAATACACTTAACTGCCAGAGACTGGATGACTTGAGAGAATGGTAGCCAATGGGGAGTAATCCACAATAGAACAAATACAACAAAGGAAGGTAGTAATCCACCATAGAAGGGGAGTAACGGTGCCGAAAAAGTCATATTACACATCATCTATATTATGTATATGACTATATACAGTAGTTTATATTAAACTGAGGTGACAAGTTTGATGCGTCACCATAGAAGTGGGAATGCAATACATTGTCTAGCAATACTATTGCTTTCAGAGCAGCGAGTTCTTAAAGTTTCCTACAATAGGTTTACATGCATCCAAGGTAAAAAAAAAAAAAAACTTTATTTTTTTCTTACTATTGCACATTGCAGCATCAACTGTTTTCTCACAGTGCCTGAAATTGTTTAGTAAAAAAATCTGTCTCTCTAAAACCTCTCCTTTTAGAGGGCCTTCTCTGCTCTCACTTTAATAAAAACAGTAGTCTGAGGATAATGAGTTTTGACACCCATGATCTTTATTGTTTTATATCATATTAGTTTAGATGTTTGAATCTTTTTAAATGTTCTAAACTCTTGAACTCCTGTGCTCATTTCATTGGAGCAACATGTCCTGGCTTATTTTAGCTGTGAGCCATGATTTCCTTTACCTCACAGTCATTTTGGCCAGCATGCAAACATGCCCAGAAGCTTCCTAGTGCAATTGTTTTCTTAGAGATGTGGTTGCCATTTATTTTCCAATGAGTTAAACTCTTGCACTAGCTGGAAGAAATAAAGAAGCCCCGAAGAACATGTAAGTAGCTCCCACAGTTGCTTGCTTTCCATCACTGTCTTATAAAAACACCAGCTAGAGGGTGTTAAAACTGCATCACTATTTGGAACCATGTGGGGCTTTTTGCTTTGGCAAGCTAGCAAGCTTTCTACAGCGGCAGCTGTTAAGCATGAATATGATCTGTCTGACAAGGAGGCATTCCCCCAAAATGCCAAGAACTCCACTGACCCAAATAATCAAGCTACCCGCCTGGGTAGTTAATAGCCTGTATTGAGAACCTGTCATAATAGTGTAACATCCACTGCTGTCTATTTTGTCAAGAATAACAAAAGTGAGAGTAATTGTATATTAAGTACCTGTGCGAGTGTCGGCCAGATGAAAAGAGCTCAGCAAATTGCTTAGCAATTGTTAAGCAAGATTAACACATGTAGACATATTTGGTTATGCTTTGTAACTGTGTAATTAAAATGGATGTGTTCCTACACGTAGCGTGATGATGTGAAGTTCCTGGTGGTGTTTATGCTTTCAGATAAATGAATCAGGTTGACTCACAAACCCATTTTGCAAGAACAAAAGCAGTGCAACACAACACATTTTGATGAGCAGATCAATACAAGAATGAAGGAACTCAAAAAAAAAAAAGATTAGGACTGCAGAATGTGGTTTCCTCCTACCTTGTGCAGAGCTTTGCTGCACTGCAAGATCTCTTTCTAATATACAATATGCCCATATACTCTAAACATCAATATTACGGGTAAAAAGTTAAGTGTATATGGGAAGTTGTTTATTTCCTCTTTTTTTTTGGCTTGTGGATGCATATTTTACATTGGACATCAAGTGGCAACCCAAATCAATGTGGCCCAGCTTGTGTTATCTTGTGCAGTTTTGTTCATCGCATGTCACCCAACCTGTCCACGTTGGCATGGCATGTTCACACCATAATTGTAATGATAAAGATATTTATTCTAAATATAAAAAAAAGAATAGCAGAATCTACACCACAACTAAAACGACAACAGCACAGAGAAAAGATATTTGTTGGAATCACTTTTGGAACAGTTTATTTCTTGTTGATGAATGACAAAAACATTGACAGCATTTATAGTGACAGATGACAAAACTGCAGTGCCTGATTAGAATGAACAGAACGATATTGTCCGTTGGATGTTAATATTGTTATCGAGTTAGCATCCTTGGTGTGAACAGGCCATAATTCAGCTAGCTTCTAGCAAGTGATGGATGTAATTTACTAGTTTAATTGGATGCACAGCCTTTGTTATCTGTGTCACTAATGTTGTCACCATTGTGAGTTTTTTTTTTTGTGTGTGTGTGTTTTTTGCAGCATAATTGGACACCAGACGTCAGTGGATGGGTTGATCTCTGATAAAAGAAATAAAGCAGTCTATTAAACTGTGTAAGTTTGCCCTTTTCATTTCTCCCATACACACGCAATGCCAAAAGGGGCAAAGTGGAGAAAAATTCAAGCAAATAGATTTTCGAAGTTTGGATCCGTGCTCACTATAATGGCTAATATTGCCCACAACCTAATTGGTTCACAGCTACAAACACAAATAATAAGTGTTACAAAACTACAAACATGCATGACCGACAGTTAAGTAGAGAGGTTTAGATTAAGGGTTTTGAGTGACTAACAATCAACATTTAACCTGATAACATTTTTTTTTAAAACATTATATTAGTTACATTTAATCTGCAACTACAATGTGGACCTTTATAAAGATCCGTTTGGCCATTAACTTTTAAAAGCATCATAATGCAAACATGCTCACTACTGGCAGATCAATGTGCAACTTCTTTTCTCTCCAATACGGTCTGTGGAGGATTTTAACTTTGACAAGGTGATTGACAGGCCAGTTTACGTCACAGGATGCGTGTAACTATGCGACAGAGTGTCTGTTAAAAGACTTGATTTAATGACGTGATTGTATCTGTAACGTTGCAGGCAGGAATGAAGCGTAGAGTGAATCCAATTGCTAGCACTTTAATAATCAAACAAACAGATAATCCAGGGTACACGACAGAACACGAACAAGGAGACAGGAACAGCAAACATCACAACATCAAGAACTCACAAAGACAGGGCTGAAACACAGGGCTTAAATACAAGGGACAAACGAGCTAAACAAGGTAACAAGGTTAATAGGAAACACCTGGGAAGACTATTAAACAAGGGCGAGGAACACCTGTGGACACTTAGCAACGACATAACAAATGACAAGACACATGGCAGGATCACATGACAAACAGGGAATCACATAACAAACAAGGAATAAGACACAAAACCCACACCGTGACAGTAACATGCTGAGGAAAGCAGGCGAAGGCGAGGGTCTAAGTGCAGGATTTTTAATAAAGTAACACATAAACAGATAAAACAGAACTCAAGGAACAAAGGAACAAAATCATGAGGATCACAGAAACAAAAGCCACCAATACATGTACAACAACTGACAAAGTAACAAGTGAAACAATAGGGCTATAAATACAAAGGGGCAAACAAGCTTAACTGAAATGAGGAAACAAGATACACCTGGGGAGACGAATCAACATGAAAAACTACTTAAGACTACAAAACTTGGCACAAGACAGGAAATGACAAAAGTACACACAAGACAAGGGGAACACAAGACAGGAATCGTGACAGTGATAGTATGTCTCAAAGCTTGTCTACTCTTTTGCACAATGTCTGTTAAAAGACTCAATTTAATGACGTGATAGTACGTCTCAATGCTTGTCTACTCTTTTGCTACACACTCAAAAGTATGAACTTTTTCTCCACAAAAAGAGTACATGCTTTTTAGAGCATAGTATCAGTAGACGAACTGTGACGCAGCAAAAGTATCATCTGATGCTCTCACACTCTCCTCTCTATCGCCATCTCTGTTTGAAACATGAATGTGTAAGTATATGGTAAGCTCCCATACAAAATCATCCCAGTTTGAACAAATTTTGCACTACTGAAAAATGTCCAGAATTATAAGGGGGAAAAAAGTACATTACTAAAAATGTTACAATTAACATTGGTTATCTATACTTTCTTTCATAAGTCAAACACAAAAATGAGACATAACCCTGACAATATTTAGACCACAATGCTTCTGAACAAAGTGCTGTAACCACAAACACACTGTTTGAAGATGAGAAACGTATTGATGTTTCTTTGAGGACTCTATTGTTGGCAGTAGCAATCTAAGGTACGCAAAGTTCTTGTCGTGCTAATTTATTATGTTCTTTTTTGCTTACTCAGCCCTAAATTCCATTAGGATTTCTCTCTGTATCCGAGATGAGAGAATCTTGTAGCTACACAGAATGATGCATCTTAGGTTATTAAAGCATCCCAACTAGGCCAAAATGAGGCAGCACTCCAACCAAGCTTTAAGATGCTGTAGAAAACTGTAGATTTGCAGTTTTAGGTTCTGTTAGTGTTTGTTAAAGTCCCCCTGTAAGTCAATAATTGTATCCCTTAAGACTCATCTTTGATCATCAAAATGACATATTTAAACGTTAAAAAAAATTTGTCATTCCTTAAAAATAGTTTCAATGTAACTCTACACCCTTGCCTCATTTAGTATACGCGGTTCTATGAATATGCAACTGAGCCCCGCCTCCACTCACTCACTCAGCTCAGAGATCCACTGGTTGACGATCACATGTTGATCTGATTGGTAACAAGGTAGTTTGTGACGTCAGAAACACCAGTGATTTCAAACCGCGTTGTTGAGGGAGACCGTCTTTGGTTCACTGCCGTTTTAAGAACAAAATACTCAGCACTTTTGTTGACATAATAAAGCCCTTCTGAAGCGAAGCGATGCGTTCATGTATGAAAAATATCCATATTTAAAACTTTATTGTTTAAAATAACTTCTGGCAGACGGTCGTACGCAAGTTGACTTACGCCAAAAGAGTAACAAAAGCATTACGCCAAAAGCATGTGTTCACGTGTTTTATGAGGAGGTGAGGCTTTGGACGGCGATTTCTTGGGATGGTGGGATTGTATCCTTTCAATGCTAGCAGGCTAAAGTTAGCATTCCCCAGATCACCTATTGCACCTTTAATAAGCAGTTCTATTAAACAGTATTTTAATAATATCAACAGAGAATGCCAAACTATTTATTTAGATTTCCTGAAGATTTTATTTCATCATAATGATATCAGGAAAGTTGTATCACCTTGGCATTTTTTTGTCCCAGAAAATATTAAAATTAATCTTAATGTTAAAAAAACTCATTGTTTTCATTATGTTGGAGCAAATCTATAATTAGATACCAAAAAATGAGTGCCATATTCTTAGGCCAAATTAGCAAGTATAGATTTCATGTCTAAATCAATATAATACATGAAATCACATAAATCCACAGTCCTAATCATTTCACGTCTCATATGAAAGAACACTATGCAGTAAAGGTTAGAACAGGCTGCTCTCCTAGATAGTGACCCTAGTAGTTCTTTTGAGAGTCAGTGTGACATTTTCACTATGTATTCAAGGAGCTTGTGAGTTTTTGCCAGTTGATACTACATCTGAATGATTGTGGGAGGGAGACTATTCTCTATGAGTGTATGAAGATATGACTCAGCCGGGGAGGGTGGGAGGAGAAAGAGGTAGGCACATAACCGTTTAGTGAACAGCAGGCAAACAGGATTGTAAAACTTGTGGAATAGTTTTACTTCAATGTGACTGAGATTCTAGTGAAAACATAAGCAGAAGATGCTTTTGCCTCGGATAAGACAATGCCACCTCTTGTGGAGAACAAACCATTATTTTTCAACAATCTTCTTGGATTGTACATCAGTCAAGGTGGAACTCTTCGGCTGGTGGCCCACAAACAAAGCATCATCTGACACACTCACAGTAAAGCTGCAGTTTGGAACTTTTGCCTCTCTATCGCCATATCTGTTTGAAACATAAACAGTTATTTTTATTTTATGTGGGTTGTGCTTTGGCACTTCTCTTCATGGATGAATGAGTGATCATCTAATCAAAGATCTGTCATTGTACGTCAAGATGACAATAAGAAGCACGTCATACTTGGCATTTATCTGAAAAAAAAATCATCTGAACAAGTAACATAACTCCCACTTTTCTGTTAAATTAAAATGTTTTAAAAATAAATCATGTTACTGACGTTTAGATCTAATGATTGCTAAGTCAGATCAGTTGACACATAGCAAATTACCTAGCTTCCTATTGAGCAACTAAAATGTCTTACCTGTTCAGCAGAAAAAAGCCATCTCTATGCCATCTGTGGACTTCAAAATTCTAATTCTGAAAATGATTGTGCTCCAAATCAAGTCCAAGGACTGGTTTGTTACAATAGAAGATGCTTACTTTCTCAATCCAATAAATCGCAATAATCTTTGTGCTTTGTTACTATTGATATGAAATAAAGTCTCAAATTACGTCCATTTTCTTACTAAATTCAAAAACATAAATACCATTTTGGTGCTTTGGTGTGAGATCGCTCTGGCGCAGCTCAGCTCAAAAGAAGCACATGATCTCCTCTTCCGCCTTAATAATATCAGTTACAACGCGAAATAAACATGAATGAGCATCTGAAAGTGTGTTAAAAGATAGTACAACTTCTCTGAATCCGTATCATGTCACATAGAATCGCTCAATCAATGTTTCAACCGTGGAAAGACTTAAACAGCTTGTAAACAATGTCATGTTACATCACATTTACCTCAGAAAAACCATATGTGACCATAAACTCGTTAGTCAGCTAGAAAAAAATTAACTCTAGAGAGGAGCCTTTTGCTAAACATATGCAACATATTACATATTGATTATAATGTTCTTCAAAATTATGTATGTTTGAATAAATCTGGCAAGTTTTGATGCCATAAAATATGCATCTTATGCAAATATGCATTTTATGCCACCATTTAAATGTTTATATTTCAAATAACTTTCTAATTATAAAAATAAATAAAAGTGTAATTTAAGTGTTTGTAGCTACAAATCAGTTAATTTTTACCTTCAACATTATAGTAGGCTAATGAAGCATAGTAGGCTACAACTGACTCCCATAGTTTACAGCATTAGTTAAGAGATTTGTTTTCCTTGAGAAAATTTGCCATGTATTGTACCTGATATCTGGAATCGAAATTGAATAGAATTGCAAGCTTGTGAATCGAAATCTAATCGAATTGTGAAATTTGTGTCAATACCCAGCCCTACTAAGTACAGATATGCCCGTGTTCTGTTCCTTGATTTTAGTTCAGCTTTTAACACTATTATCCCAGTCAGGCTGTATAACTCTCTTCTAGCCATAGGTGTTACTTCTGTACTGTGTCAATGGATCCTGAACTTTTTGTCCTGTAGGAAACAATCTGTCAAAATTCATAACCATGTGTCATCAACCAGGGTTCTTAAAACTGGCACCCCACAGTGTGTTCCGTCTCCTCTTTTATACTCTCTTTATACCAACAACTGTATGTCCCATTCAACACCAGTCAAACTGCTAAAATTCACAGATGATACCACTGTAGTAAGTCTCATTTCTGATGGGGATTAATCTGTTTACTGGGGTGAAGTGGAACAGCTGGTGAGGTGGTGCGAGGACAATAACCTAATCCTCAATACATCTAAAACCAAAGAGATGATAGTGGACTTTAGAAAGAGGGCAGTGCAGCACCTTCCCCTCTCCATCAATGATCAGGTTGTTGAGAGGGTCTCCTCCTTCTGCTTCTTGGGCACCACCATACAACATTCCCTCTCATGGGACCTGAACATTAGTCTTATTGTAAGCAAAGCCCCTCAGAGACTCTATTTCCTCCATCAGTTGATGACATTTTGGGTTAGCCAGAAAGGCATGACTCATTTCTACCGAGCCATCATAGAAAGCATGCTGACCTTCTCTTTCCTGTCCTGGTATGGTATGGTAATGCAACCAGTCAGGATGAGCAACAGCTAGAGAAAGTAGAACCTCCAAGATCATTGACTGCAGTCTGCCTACCATAGCCTCACACTGCGACACCAGAATTATCAGGAATGCGAGAAACATCACCACCGACCCCTACCACCCAGCACATCACCTGTTCACTCTTCTGCCATCAGGGAAGAGGTACAGAAGCATCATCAGCAGAACATCACGTTTCAGAGATAGGACCTATCTCCAAGTCATACGATACTTAAACATGGCCTAACGTTTGAATGTTTAATTTAAGTTTTCATGAACTAGTGGGAACGGACACATCTCTTTGAACTAGCATTCACATACTACATTATCGATTTCTATAATTCAATGTTAGGCTGCATAGATTAGGTCAGCCGGAACTGGGAACACTTCCCTTAAATCTTGATGTACTCATTACATCATAAGAAGAATGGCATCTACGCTAATTTGAGTGTCTTTGTTTATCCTGAGGTTTTCCCGCAGCCTGCCGTATCCAGATCTGACGAGGAGCTTCGCCTGGACCCGATGACAATACAGTGCTGAAGTGCCAAGTTACTAGCCTCTCCCTATGGAGGATCCCTTTCCCACTCTACAGATAAAGCGTTGTGGGAAAATTCGGTTTGCGCACCTACCCCGAAGTAATCAAATCAAATCAAATTCTGTATTCTGTATTAAATTTATAGGCAAGACAAGTAGTTTGTTTAGGCATGGTTTGTAGGGAATTACAAACCTGCGCACATATATTCAAACGCACATAACTATAGAATCAATTCTTAATGCGCATGTGAACGCCATCAGCGGTTATCACAGGTTCGCGTTTAAAGTCTGTTTAGAGAGAACGGCGGCGTCTTAGCGGCCCCTAATTTAATAACAAATGATCATTTCGCCGGAAGTGAATCAATCAAAAGTAACTTTAGCTGGAAATAACATTAATCAAGAACCGCTATAAAGCCAAAACAATCTCTGTTGCCTTGGATTGGATGTTTATCTCTGTGAAGCTGCTTTAAAACAATCTACATTGTTAAAAGCGCTATATAAATGAAGATGACTTTACTTGACAACAGTCTTATTTTACATATTGTAAAAAGGGGCATTATACCACCCCTTTAACTTGGCGTTACAGCTGAGCAGATCTGCATTTACTGTGGGGAATCACAGGCAAGGGGAAATGCACTCCCACAGTATTTGTCATACCAGAGTCCTCAGCCATCATGGCCATCTCAGAAATCCCCATTGTCTGTTAGCATCCTGTTCTAATTCAACAATACGTTTTTAAGGCATTATCAATGTTTAGTCATGCATTAGAAATTTATTTTTATTAGTTTTATATAATTTATTTTTTAGTTTTATTTCACAAAAACTAGCATGAGTAATAGAGCCTTTCTGATTCTAGTGCTTCTGCTTGTCTTCAGAATAAGATTAAAATTGTATTCATTGTCTTAAAATGAAAAAATAGCTCTGAATTTAAAAACTAATTAAATGTATTTCAGATCACATTCGCAAAGGGGAGAAAGAAATTGTCAGATGCAGAGAGAGAGGCAGAATCGGGGAAAGGATAAGAGAAAGAAACTAAATCAGTGGAGGCAGGACAGGATGAAAGGAGCCATATACCCCTTTTCCACCAACAAGAACCGGGTGCTGGTTCAGAGCCAGAGCCAGAGCTGGTTCGGAGTTGGTTCGACTGACAAGCTTACTAAGAACCGGTTTGCCTTTCCACCGGCTAGAGAGCCACAACAGAGCCAGATCTTACGTCACTGCATACGTCTCATGTTGCCCAGCAACGCAAGTGCGGTAGCGCCAAACACAAACACGCCAGGCTTGTTCGAGATGCATCGGCTTCTCGCAGGTCGATCGCCGCATGACATCAAAGCACTGCGAAAGCGATCCAAAAGCACAAGGAGTCGTATGATCTCCAAACACTCCCGCAGCTCAGATCGGTCCGCGCCGCTCCGATGCATCTCGAACAAGCCATCAACAATAACGGACGTTGCGTTACAATGGATGCTCATGGGTTTGCAAAAATACATCGGAATCCAACGCGTTTGTGCAGCTCGCCGTAACTTACATAGACGAATATTATAATCAAGCTACTATTAGCTCGACTAGCTGCTATTTAAAAATGGCGGGCACAAGTTTCTATTCGTCTTGTTGGTCACGGTAACCCCGCCCCCCAGCCCCTGACGCAAGCGGTTCTTACTTGGCTCTGTTCTAGACCAGCAATGATTTGGTGCTACTTAAGAACCACTTTTCCTGGTTCGGAGCTGGTGCTTTGCGTGTGGAAAAACAAAGAACCGAATTGAAACTAGGCTCTGGCTCCGAACCAGCACCAGCTCTGCCTTGATGGAAAAGGGGTAATAGAGGACGAGTATAGGCAGATTGTTGAGGATGGTGGGGTCCCTCAGCTGAGACTGTTGGCCAGGGCATGGGATGTCCTTAAATCTACTCTCCAGAGCTGGATAAAAGACAATGACCTCTTTCACCATACAATAGGAAGAAAACCACTGATTAACAGGGAGGATGAAGCTGAACTGGCGCATAGTATAGGCCTATGATAATATTTGCTTACAGGGCCGTTGAATGCTTGAATCTGATTGGTTGACGAACGATTTGATTAGGACACATCCTGTTTTTTTTTTTTTTTAAATGGTATTGGGTGTAGATTTAATGTTTATGCTACACATCACAATATATAACAGAAAATTTCCTATATTAGTGTTCACAGAACGTGAAACCTTTCAAAAACACAAAGGAAAACTTTTCGGTTTTTAAAGGAATAGTTCACCTCAAAATGATGTTCCTGTTGTTCCAAAACTGTATGGATTTCTTTCTCCTGCTTGAGCACACATAAGACATTTAGAAGAATGTCAGTAACCAAACAGCTGATGGACATTGACTTCTATAGTATTTTTCCCCATACTATGGAAGTCAATAGGGCCCATCAACTGTTTGGTTACTCATATGACATAAACGCACTCTTACATCTTCTTCTTCAGTCTACAAATTTAAAGGGGAATGTACTATTTTATTTCACCCTTAACACTGGAATAATCCACTACCAGGGTCAAAACACTGATGCTTTGCTGTGTGCATTTCTAGTGTTACTCTAACCTCTATGTTTGCTGGTACTGGATCTTCCATTTACACATGGACTGGATGACAACCATGGGGATTTTGGAGAGGAAATTGGAGGGAACCACTTGCTGACACACACACAGACAGGTAAATTCATGACAATGGGTTTGTTTCCTATTGTATGTTGATGTATTTCCTATTCAGCTCAAGTGTTCAAGTTCAAGTGCTAGTAGTTACTGTACAAAACCTGGGAGCTTACAGACATAAAGGAAGACAGAAAATGATACATACTGTATATGCTACCTTTATTTCTTTTTTTATATGTTGAACAATGACGACTGTTTATATTTAAGCCACAATGCATATCATGACCATGCTGTCTTGAGAAACATAAGTCAAGTCAAGTCATCTTCATTTATATAGCGCTTTTAACAATGTAGATTGTTTCAAAGCAGCAGAGCATTACAATAATCTAGCCTTGAGGTCATGAACGCATGAACTAATTGTTCTGCATTTGTCAATGAGAGCATATGGCGTAATTTAGATATATTTTTAAGATGGAAAAATGTGGTTTTACAGATACTAGACACGTGACTTTCAAATGAAAGATTGGCATCAAAGAGCACACCCAGGTTCCTAAACGACGACGAAGACTTAACAGAGCAGCCATCAAGTGTTAGACAGTATTCTAGGTTATTACGTGTGGACGTTTTTTGTCCAATAATTAGAATCTCTGTTTTTTCAGAATTTAGTAGTAGGAAATGACTAGTCATCCAATTTTTTATATCAGCAATGCATTCCGTTAATTTTGTGAATTGGTAAGTTTCGTTAGGTTTTGAAGAAATATACAGCTGAGTATCATCGGCATAACAGTGAAAGCTAATTCCATGTTTCCTAATGATATCTCCTAATGGTAGCATGTACAGAGTGAACAGCAGCGGTCCTAGTACTGAGCCTTGCGGTACGCCATACTGAACTTGTGATCGATAAGACATCTCTTCATTTACTGCTACAAACTGATAACGGTCAGATAAGTATGATTTAAACCATGCCAGTGCACTAATGCCAACATAGTGTTCTAGTCTATTTAAAAGAATGTTGTGGTCAATTGTGTCAAATGCAGCACTAATGGCGCTTTTCCACTGCATGGTACGGTTCGGTTCGGCTCGGTACGGTTCGACTCGGCGCGGAACGGTTCGGCTCGCTTTGCTTTTCCACTGCGTGGTACGACTCGACTCGGTACGGCACGGTTCGGTTCGCTTTAGCTCGGTTGCTTTTCCACTGCAGTTAGTACCGCTTCAAGTGGGTGGGACTGATCGTTATAGTTGCGCGACTCCTCGGCAACCAACGAGAGGAACATCTGCACCTCGCTGACCACGCTTCAGCCATTGCAAAGTTTTCATCTTCTTTTTTCAAGCAAGTACTTTAAAAACAGACGCTACAGCATTGGCTGTTGTCTACTGGCTATTTAAATCTAGCGGGTTTAGTGTCTCGTCTCGTGTCGCAAATACAATGACGCTGGTAGTGACGATTCTGTCTGACCAATCAGTGATCTGCAGCGTTTGCACGTCACATTTTAGTACCGGTACGGTACGCTTGGAACCTCAACAGACCAGGTACCATTTAAAGCGAGCCGAAGCGAGCCGTACCGTACCGTACCATGCAGTGGAAATGCGCCATAAGTGAGCCGTACTGAACCGAGCCGTACCGTACCATGCAGTGGAAAAGCGCCAAAGCGTGCCGTACCGAACCGAACCGTACCGTACCATGCAGTGGAAAAGCGCCATAAGATCAAGTAACACTAATAAGAGAGATACAACCACGATCGGATGATAAAAGCAAATCATTTGTGACTCTAACGAGAGCTGTCTTGGTACTATGGTACGGTCTAAATCCGGACTGAAAGAAAAGAACACAGTTGTGAGGATACTGTTTTTTTCTAATATCTTTGACAGAAAAGGCAGATTCGAGATCAGCCTGTAATTGACTAATTTTGTAGGATCAATTTACGTTTTTCAACAAGCGGTTTAATCATAGCCAGTTTAAAGGATTTCGGTACGTATCCTAGAGACAAAGACAAATTAATGATATTAAGAAGAGGATCTATGACATCTGGAAGCATCTCTTTCAGTAGCTTAGTCGGTATAGGGTCTAACATACAAGTTGTCGATTTAGATGAATTAACGAGTTTGAAAAATTCTTCTTCTCCTATAGCAACAAATGAATAAAACTTTTCCTCAGGGAGACTACAATGCACTCCCTGATGCGATACTGTAGTAGACGGTTACATAGTTATAATTTTGTCCCTGATATTATTAATCTTATAAGTGAAGAAGTTCATAAAGTCATTACTGCTGTGTTGCTTGGACACTTGGGACACTTGGCTTGAAACTGTCATGGTAGACGTATTCGCTGGTTCCTTCTAGTCTCGTGTTTATATTGTTGTATGAGTGCACGTGTGCAAGGGGCGTGTCTGTATGTCATTACCTGATCCGCTCCAGCTGTTCATCATCACATCACCAGCTGCAGTTGATCTCACCACGCTACTTAAACTCACCGCTGTTCTCTCATCTTTGTCAGATCGTTGTTTGATGTTTCCTTGTCTGGTCTTCTGGTTCGTGTTCCTGCCTGGTGTTCCTGTTCGTCGTCTTCCATGTGGATTGGGTTCGTTTCACCGTCTGTCTTCACTTCACCGGATTTGACCATCGAAGTCCCTGCGTCACCATTCACCACCTGGCTTACTGTGTCTTGGACTTTGTGTGTGCTCACAATAAATTGTTAACTCGCGATTGCTTCCTGTGATTAATACGTCATGACAGAAACTTTCTTTTCGTTAGTTTAGCCACTGTTTCAAATAAATACCTGGGATTATGTTTATTTTCTTCTAATAGGGTTGAAAAATAAGCAGATCTAGCAGCTTTTAAGGCCTCTCTGTAAGCAATCGATCTCTCTTTCCATGAAATCCGAAATACCTCTAGTTTTGTTTTCTTCCAGTTGCGCTCCATTTTTCTGGCTGCTCTCTTAAGGGCCTGATTGTGCTCGTTGGACTATTTTCTTTAATCTTCTTTAAGCGCAACGGAGCAATTGTTGTCAAAAGTGCTGGAAAAGAGAGAGAAAAGTTTCTGTTGCAAAATCAAGTTCTTCTAATTTATTCGGGATGCTGAGATGAAAATGATTAGGAAGATTATTGATAAAGCAATCTTTAGTGGCAGAAGTTATAGGTCTAACATATTTATAACATGGAGTCGGCTTTGCAGCCTTGGCTAAATGCAATTTACATGAGACTAGATAATGATCTGAGATGTCATCGCTCTGTTGCAGAATTTCAACAGCATCAACATCTATTCTATGTGATAGTATTAGATCTAGAGTATGATTACGACAATGAGTAGGTCCTGACACATGTTGTCTAACTCCAATTGACTTTACAATGTCTTTAAATGCTAATCCCAATGCATCTTTTTCATTATCTACATGTATATTAAAATCACCAACAATTAGTACTTTCTCTGCAGCCCATACTAATTCTGATAGAAAGTCTGCAAATTCTTTGATAAAATCTTTATGGTGCCCTGGTGGCCTGTATACAGTAGCCAGCAGAATTCTCAAACGTGATTTATCGTTTACACTATACATAAATACTTCCATGAGGTCTTTCTGAAAGCTTCCGTTTAAAAGATCTCAGATTTTTACTCAATGTAATACAAGATGTGAAGACTGTTTCTCTAAAACCCGAATATAACCCAAATATGCCACGCAAGTTTTGTTTCTCAACCTGAACTAAAGTGCACAGAAGCATAAAGTCTAACTCATCAAAGGAAAAGGCTTATGTGAATAGCATGATTCGATTTTAAAATCATAATTGCAGCTGAATTGATATTATGAAGAAATGGAATTTAAAATATGGTGGATTTTCATAACTTAAATGGTTTTGTATCCTGGAAGTAATCGTGGTTAGTAAATAGCATAACTTTTTGTTTAGTGATGTTTGTCTTTGCAAATACCACTACTGATTAAGAATTAGTTTAAAAAATTTATACTAACCTATATGAATACTAACAAATATAAGAAATAAAAAAAGATCTAATCTGATTTTGATAAATCATTTAGTATGAGAAGTAGTATAACAAAACTAAAAAAAAAAAAAAAAACACTGCAGTCTGACTATCATGAGTCACACCTATGGTTTTAATTATATCATTTTTACCCCAGAGTTGTGTGTAACCATAAATGACTGACAGATGTAGTAAAGAAAAAAAAAATCAGCAAGACACGATCTGGAAAGATGCAGTAATACTCAGAAGGACGATACGATAGATAGCGAGACAGATATTGCACAACTTACATCTAAATCTGCTTACAGATTTAGTCATTGTAATCATGACTATTGAAGTATAATTGATGGATTATTATTTAAAATGTTTCAAATATTTATAATTTTAAATATTTTAAATATAATAACTACAGTACTAGCTCTATTATCATATAAATTAAAAATAGAATCTCAAGATGTCATATAATATTACATATTAAATATTTAATGCTTTCATAAAAGTAGACCTATGCATTTTTTTCAAAGGCTGTTAGGTTAAAACATATCCAGTATAACAGGAACAGGCTTCATCTTAAATTACAGCACAAAACAAATTATAAGATTATAAGATTTAAAAAGATCCCTTAATCTGTTTTCATGATCAAATCTTAAGTAATATAACAAAATGAGTATATGTATTGTAAAATTAATTTTAGAGCTTAAAATTATGCTTTTAAGAAACAATTATATGTTTCATTGCATTTATAGCGGCTTTATGTAGGCTTAAGCAACGCTATTGAATTTGGTCATCATGAACCTTCTTAACCGTCTTATCTTTGTGTCTAAAACACAGGCATTTCATTACCTTTGTTCTTGGTCTCCTAATAGAATTCTTGTTTATTTGTCGAGGCAATTTGATGCTGTTATTACAGACTATTAGGAAGAGGCCATTTTAATTAGCTATTAGAATGCTCTGTGAGTGATGTTCCCTTACCCACTCTCCGATGGACGCAGCTGTTCACCATGCCTTGTTCATATCAACAATTTTCTCTTATTTAAACAGCGCTGCTTACATGTGGCTGGACACTGAGAGACCATGGAAGTGGACACAACCAAATATTAACAGATGTGAAGACAAGGGGGGTAAGGGGATGCATTAAACCTTCATTAAGGAAAGCAACCCGTACATGGGGGTGAACTTTCCTCAAAAATTAGGCCTGGAAATAAAAATATGGAGAATTATCACTCGGTTTTAATTTCTGATAGATGTGTGTTTTACCATATATTAACAGGGAGCAGTAAACGAAACACATTTGGTAAACAAATTCAGCACTATTTTGGAAAGATATGAAACCATAAGGTGAAGAATGCGGAAAAACCTGTTTCCAAAAAGAGATAAAGAGGAAGAAGATGAAAATGTATGATATATAAAGAAACAAAAACACAAACACGCATTCAAATAATTTACTGGGAAAGCCGACAATCGCCAAAAAAAATAAAATAAAAAAAAATTCATACAGGTTTGCCATGACATGAACATTCTGTTAATACTTTTATTTTTGGGTGAACTATCCTTTTAAGCATCCCTAATCTCATTACTTTTTAAAATAAATAAATGAGATAAATCTTATTTGAAAGGTTTCTTTCCTCTTGGCTCTTGATGACCGGAGACACTGTGGTGTGTTTTACATGCTGTAGATCTTATGATCGATCTGTCATAGACACAAGCAGGTTTTTCTTCTCTGACACTGATGAGAGATTTATGACATGACATCATGTGATACACGTCATTTAATTTAAAGGATGCTGACCCGACTCACCACAACGTCAAAAACAGTCAATCCTAGACTGTTATTTATGACTATTATGTCTATTGTTAGGCACATATTATTTGATTTGATTTGTCATGTCAGGAAAAAAGATTTGGTCACACTTTAGTTCAGGGTCCAATTCTCACTACTAACTAGGCTAACTATTGACTATGAAGTTAAGTTTAAGTATGGTGTACGATTAGGGATATAGAATAAGGTCATGCAGAATAAGGCATTAAAGGTACAATATGTAAGATTTTTGGGTAACGCTTTCTTTGAAGGGGTGTGCATAAGACTGACATGACACTGTCATAAACATGACATAACACCTGTCATGAACATGAAGGAGTCTTTATGAATGTTTGTGACTGTTGTCATTAAGTGTCATTCTGTAAATTATGACACTTTTAATGCAAAGTTGACATTGTTTAAAATGTCTTTGTTATGAAAACTTGACATTACCCAAGACAAAAATGTCTTGATTATGACAACTTGACATTAACAAAGACAGAAATGTCTTTATGACAACTTGACATTAACCAAGAAATCATAACCTGTCAACCTGTCACAACTTTGGCCGTCATGATGACACCATTATAACTGTGTCATGAATATTTTACTTGTCCTCAAGTAAAGTGGAACACATTGCACTAGTTATAAAGATGTCATTAAGGGTTATTACACTGTAAAATGCTTTAAGTTTGATAATTAGACCTGTTATGACAGGTTGACAGGTTATGATTTCTTGGTTAATGTCAAGTTGTCATAACAAAGACATTTTAAACAATGTCAACTCTGCATTAAAAGTGTCATAATTTACCGAATGACACAATGACAACAGTCATAAACATTCATAAAGACTCATTCATAAGGTGTTATGTCATGTTTATGACAGTGTCATGTCAGTCTTATGCACACCCCTTCAAATAAAGTGTTACCGATTTTTGTAATAAAATATCCATACATCACTTGCACAGTGTGATATAGCAGATATCACTGCAGTTGTGTACTTTTACAATATCCCAAAAGTTCCCAAAGATTTTTAATTTCAGAGAAATTTCTATTTAAATAATGGCTCGTCCCTGGTCATTGTCGCCTGTCAATGACGTATTATCCCTGGTTTCCGCTTGTACTGCCATAGTAACTATGGCGACAGACGTGGACAACTATGTTACGTTTAGTGGCACGATCACGCTGTTGTTGTTTCGTTCAAACATTATGGACCAAGGCAAGCAGACTTTGGGACAAAAGGAGAACTAAAACGAGAATCAATCTCAGCATGGCATTTTCGAAATGCCGAGAGCTCCACGTCCGTGACAAACTTCGACTTGACAGAGAAACTTTATTAGACAGGTGAGCAAATGCACATACAACTAATCAATAGCTCAACATGATGAAATGCTAGAATATGATCAGTATGTTATTCTAATGTTGATGTAGCTTACTCCTAGTCTCATACAGCCAACAAACTAACGCACAGAATAACATTATTACTTTCAACACACTCAAATGCAGTTTAGTATAGTGTAACGTTAGACCAAGTGAAACAGCGCTGTTACCTCACAAGTTTCGCTGTTACTTCACAAGACTCGCGCGTGGCGCTGATATCTGTCTCTCATGCACCTAATAAAATGCGTAATATCATTGCGCCTGCTGCACACATGGTATGGCAGCAAAGTTCCTTGAGTATTACGCAGGAATGAGAGTATAGTTCCTAGCCATATCGACCTAGAAAATCGCAACTTTTTATTTTTCGTCGGTCTTAGTTCACAATGTAACTACAGAAGAGTCAAGTTTTAAATAGGAAAAATATCGAAACTCTTTGGTAATTTTTTTTAGAGAGATGCAAATGGTCTAATCAGATTCAATGATCTATGCTAAGCTAAGCTAAAAGTGCTACAGCCAGACCCGGAGTTCGGCTGAATGGATTCAAAAACGGTAAATCTCAACTCTAGGGGAGTTGGAAAATGAGCCTATCTCCAAAAAAAGTGGAGTGTTCCTTTAATAATCAACATGGTTAAATGTTTTAGGGAAGATAAAAAGTTAGGCTTTAAATGTCTATTTACACATAATAAGCAACATTTTAAGCATCACAATTTTCCCTTTAAAGATGGAATTCCTCTATCCGTCACATTGTGGATCAAAGGAAGAAGAGGATAGAGATTATAATTGAATTTCCAGCTAAACTTTATTTCCAGACTCACGGCCTGTTCAAATATACACACTTGCAGTATTGGCCTCTTGAGAGCGCAAGAGTGTCCCAGGTCTTAAAAACGCCAAAGGTCAGTGCCCTTATCGCACACTAAACCCACACAATCTCAAAACTTTTCTTTCATTGTCTTGTCGATAAAGAAGGGCATATTTACATATGTGAATAATCATTTGAAGCGTATTGTATGTTTTATACTCTGAGAAAATAGCCTGTATTTGATTGAAATTCCAGAATTGTCAGTAAGCAAGATGATTGCCAATTAAGCCTGGTGTCCTCCATGATTCCTGTTCTTTCTGACAGCAAAGCACTTGAATGCGATGAATACCGCAATCATGACTTTAGAAGTGGGAAGTTGGGAATTTCCCACAGCACGTGAAGGCAGAATCAGTCTCAGTTTTATTTATTTTTTGTCTATACAATGGAAGACAGTGGTCACCAAAACGATCTGATTTTCCAGCATTCTTCAAAATATCTCATTTTGTGTTCTGCTGAAGATAGAAAGTCATACAGGTTTGAAACAACATGAGGATGAGAAAATGATGACAGAATTTGTGAACTATCTCTTTAAGGCAACAGAATGATATTGATGATATTGCCCATCAGATAATTTAATTGTGAAATGCACAAAATACATATATGATAGAAAATGTAGGAGGTAAATTGAACCTCTGGTTAATCTTCATGACGAAAATTGTCATGATTTTTAAATGCAGGCAAATTGCACGCGCATACACACACACACACACACACACACACACACACACACACACACACACACACACAAAATGTAGGATGATAATTTTTGATCTGTATGAATTTAGAAAATTTGTATGCTTTACAAAATCCAAACTCATTTCTGAATTTGAATATCTAGAATTGTCATCTCACTTACTAGTCCAGAACAACTTTCTTAGAATTCTTCGGTTATGCAATTTTTTGTACCATGCTTATTATTAGCGCACCTTTTGTGGTTATATCTCAATAACATATAATCAATAGATTCAAATTTGAATGTCAAAATTAATTTTATGAAGTGAGCTTTTGCCATGCTTTATGGCAACATCTGTTTTAATGGCCCCGCATCCACAAATAGCCTCAGGTGTTCACCATCAAATTCATATGTTGGGATTTCCAGACCTCTCCCCCTCTTCTCATAACTTTCTTCAATGTATCACTTTCTTTATATTCTCAAAAATTGACATTTTAGCTGTCCGGTAAAAAAATGTTTGAACAGACACTTTTTAATGCACTCTTCTCTTCTCTTCTCTTCTCTTCTCTTCTCTTCTCTTCTCTTCTCTTCTCTTCTCTTCTCTTCTCTTCTCTTCTCTTCTCTTCTCTTCTCTTCTCTTCTCTTCTCTTCTCTTCTCTTCTCTTCTCTTCTCTTCCAGAGATCTGATTTAATCTTTAATCTTCAACTCATTAAACACACACCTGGATGTGTGACCCTGGATACACGGGTACACCTCACACGGGTATATTTGCGGCAATAGCTAACAATATGTCCAGTATGGGTCAAAATTATAGATTCTTCTTTTATGACAAAACTCATTAGGATATTAAGCAAAGATCATGTTCCATGAAGATAGTTTGTAAATGTCCTACCTTAAATATAAAAAACATTTATTTTAGTGAGTGAATGCAGCACAATCGTGAACATAAATGGAGAACTTTAAAGGCGTTTTTCTCAATGTTTCGATTTTTTTGTCACCCTGAGATTCACCCTGTATCTCGGCTAAATATTGTCCTATCCTAACAAACCATACATCATGTGAAAGCTGAATAAATAAGCTTTCATTCCATTGATGTATAAATCTCAAAAATTAAACCATGTGACTGGTTTTGTGGTCCAGGGTCACATATCGCTTTAAAAATTCAATTTCTGGGTAAAATACACAGTTCGTGTTTGAAGCACACTCAATATCCACCCATGAATTTCAACTCCGTGAATTAACAGAATGAAATAATACATGGATGACTCGGAAGGCCGTGTTTGCAATGTGATGCCGGTTAATTCTACTTTGTCGAGCAGGGGTGGTCCCAATGTAGCCTGTGTGTATCAAGCATTGCTGAACCAACAGTGTTGAATTTTAAACAATGCGCGAGGGCTCCCTCTGCATTCCTACACTTTTTCTCTTTTCATTCTTTCTCAGCAGGGAGCGCGTTGGCCCTGTATCGTGCAGGTTAGCAGGCAGGGCAACCATGTGTGACAGAGGGCGACTCATTAAATAATGTAGAATGGAGAGTTCATCTAAGGCGCTGTCATAGCGCGTTACATAGATGAGTGCTTTGTGTACTATCCTGCTTCCATACCGCATTCCCCCATGCCAACAGAGCTTCAATTGCTTACAGTTTTGTTAAAAAAAAAGAGGAAAGCTAACATTTAACAGAATATTCTTGTCAATGAAACATTCTCCCCACTCTCATTACTGTAATGTGAAAAACTAATATACAGTATCTTTTTTTGTAAAGTAAATGTACTAGTAATACAGTAAAACATCACTGTATCACAATATTGAGAATCTAATTCAAATCATCATAAAGAATAAAATAAAATAAGACCAATTTTCTTTATCTAATGTAATTTCTTAACTAAATGTAATAAAATGCAATGTAATATAACTTATTTTAAAAATATGTGATTTTATTTAAATACTTTTTAATATTTAAATTATTTATTAATTTGCATCCACATTGAAGAGTTCTGTGTTTGTGGTTTGACTCCATTTAGTATTTCATTTCATTGGAATGAGTAAAGGTTTGATTGTTGAATAGATGGTAAGATCAAATTCAGTTCAGTTCAATTTTATGTATATAGCACATTTAAAAACAATCGTAATTGACCAAAGTGCTTCACAAGATCCAACAAAGAAACAAACAAATTATTATACAGACCATATCACTCAAAGTACAAAAAACGAAAATAACCCACAGGTCAAGATATCAGAGCTCAGCTAGAATTGAAAGCCAAAGCATAATAATGCATTTTAAGCAGGGACTTGAATATTTCAATAGTCTGCGCTTTTCTTACATAAAGTGGCAGGCTATTCCAAATATTAGGAGCAGCCACTGCAAAAGCTCTCACCTCTGTTTTTTTGCCTAGATCTGGGCACGTCGAGGAGCATGCACATGTACATCCCGGATAAAATGCTAACCATAAAGCAACGCTTCAAACATTCATAAGACAAGTCTCATATCATCAAGGCTGTCAAGAGGCCTACCGCAACATTTAAAGAGTTCCAGCTCTTTCTGGCAAGTCTCATGTACTTCAACACATTTATGCTTTATTATTTCTGTAAAATCATAATTTATTCGTGTTTTCAGAGAGTCTGGGTATAAAGCATTTAATCTGCATTGGTAATGTTAACTGAACTTTAAATGTGTAGATTACGAGTATACTAAAATGTTACTGAAATGCCTTTCGATGCTTCTGAAATGTCAGACACTAAGATGTGGCACATTTGCATCAGCTGGAAATAGTCTGAAAGGAGTTCACCTTCTCTGGCCCAAAACACACTACGCATGTACGTGAATACAAACCCCTTGTGGCTACATTTTGTGCATATAGTTCACATTTAATTATTTGGCGGATGCCTTCATCCAAAGCACTTTATACTGCATTCAAGGAATATGTTTTTTATTATTTATTTTATTTTATGCATTCCATGGAAATTAAATCATGTGGATCACGGTATTGCTAAAAGCACTAAGCACTATGATTTCTCAGCATTGCCACAAGGGGTGCTATAACACAAATTAGTATAAACCTGGGCTATGTTTACACTGGCACAAAAAAAATCTGATTTCTTACATCTTACACAGATTGAAATTTGTTGCACACGTGTAAACACAAAAATCTGCTCGGGATCCTATTTTTTCGCATCCGTTCTGAACACTTCCAAAAGACGTTTTAAATCGTAAATTATCGATATTTCGATATTATTCGATATCTGGAAATCGACCTCTGTCTAAACGCGTATATACGATTCCCCTTGGAACTCCAAGCCACCACAAGGCTTTTTAATGTCCTATTATGAAGCAGACGTGCCTGTATTTGTTACGATTATGTTCTGTTTAGTCCTGTCCTATCTGTATGAGTTCTCGTTAGTTTCTATGGTCACTGATTAGTTCATCTTTGCCCACAGCTGTTCCTGTTTAGTACCCTCATATACTGTGTGTGTGTGTATATATATATATACTCCCTGTTCTGTTCAGTCCTTTGTCGATTATTGTCTTGTATAATGTGTTGTACTACTCATGGGTTTCCAGTAAAGTCTATTTTGAAGTGTCGTCCGTTGTTTGTATTATACTTCGACAAAACGCTGCAGTACTTGCGCACACAAGTTTTTTTTTTTGCCTGAGTTGTATTCTTGAAATTGAAATTCTTGAATACATAAAAATGTATTCTTCGTTCTTACTGCTCTAATAAAATAGCAAATAAATATTCTATTTAGCTATCCATGACAGCTTTTAACTGGCAAATAATGCAAATTAAGCTGTCAAATAATCATTGCCACCCGACGTAAATTATAAAATAATTTTAGTACGGCCCTTCAAAACCCGAGGGTCAATTATGTCACATAGTAAAGTGATCACCAACTGAATCATTTTGTGTGGGGATTAATGTACACACAGATATCAGATACCAGTCGTGTCTATGTTAGCGGATCTGTTACCGGTAACAGATCATGTGTGAACAGGACCTTTTTTAAAATGCCGGTAAATTGGTTCCGGCAATTTACCAGTAAGGGAAGTTGTAACATTACCAGTAAATTACCGCGCTGTATGAACGCGGAATTAAGATTACCAGTATTTTGCACGTACGAGGTCAGAACGCGCTGACGTAATGAAGTAATTTGGGCCAATCAGAAACCGTTGAAAGAGCAACGGCTCTGGGCCATTCATCAAATTATGTCGCAGATTACGCGTTTACTCAGCACTGTTAACAAATGTCTTCATATTGGAGTGATACAGAAACTAAAGCACTTCTCCTCGTCCGGGCAGATTTAGAGATTTGTCAACAACTTAGAGGAACAGTTAGCAATACTGTTATGTATTATAAAATAACTAGTCTTCTTCAGGAACAAGTAAAACTTCTGGTTAATGACATAATCACAAAGTTTACTGGTATTTTGGAACTGATGTGTGAATGGTCTGTTACTGGTAAAAAGCCACAACGCTGTTGCTTGTGTGAACAGCACATTTTTAAATTTACAGGTAAATTCGCAATTTTTTGCGAAAATTGGCAATTTTACGGTAATTTACCGGGATTGCTGTGTGAAAGGGGCTAATATAAACAGCCAGGGCAAAAAAAAATCAGATATGGACAAAAGATCAGATCTGTGCATGTAAACTTAGTGTCTTCATGTAAGGCTAGTCTTCTCTTTTCACTGTCAGGGTGGGGTAAGAGTTTGAAGAGAGTCTTGCTGAGCAGGTTTTTTTAAAGTTAATTAAACTGACCTGTTTACAGCTATGCGAAAAAAAAAAAAACGTATTATTTTTAATGTAGGTATCAATTACGTGTCTGTAAAAGTTAAGCAGGACAAGTTTCATAGACAAGACAAAAATTAAATGAGATGAGGTATGAGACAATGATGAACAAAGCAGGGTTTTTTTCTGAAATGCCTCTTTGGTATTGTCTGAACAGGCATTTAACGATAATGATGCTATAATTGATGTAGTGACGGTTGATCTGCAACTCACGCAAAGATCAGGTCTGTAGGTAATTGCCTATCTGGTGTGTTTTGTTATTGAAAGTACCCTCTCACATGCCAGCACATGTCCCTGGGATTACACTCACCTCTGAGACGGTATCGTTACCGTCTACCATATCCCATTTCAAAAGAAATATTTAAAGGAAGAGTTCACTCAAAGTAGGTATAAAGTGACCAAACTGTCATAAGGTTTTCATTTGGGTGTCTGCAAACAGCAATGATGTATTTTGTGGGCGGAGTCTACCTGGAGGCAGAAAATGACACTTCTATGAAAGCCACAGAACGAAAGAGTTAAAAAGGTAGTAATTAGTTTATATCTCATTATTCAGATTTTTTCCTCTCACAATTCCAAGTTTATATTTCACAATTCTAATTAAAAAAATAAGAATTGCGAGATATAAACTCGATATTTTGCCTTTTTTCCTCAGAATATTGAATTTTATATCCGGCAATTCCTAGTTTAATTCTCCAGAACCATGATATGAACTTACAACGGCAAGTTATAAAGTACCAATTGGGAGATATAAACTCGCAATTGCAAGAAAAAAGTCAGAATTGTGAAATAAAAATGTTATAGGTTTAAAGGTGCAAAACGCAAGTCTCTGAGTTTTTGCAAAACTACGCCCCCTCTGGCGACAAGCGAAACTGCAACCAGAGTGGTGGCACTAGACAAAAATTTTCTTTTCTTTACTTTACGTGGAGTTTGCGTTGGGGTTTGGAATGGACTACAAGCCGGTCTCTTTGAATCCATCTTCTACCTTTGACGCACGAGTTGTCTTCGCTGATGCGGAGAATGGCGGCTTATACACAAACCTGCGAGACATAGCCTGGTGAGCGTGAACGCGCATGACGTCACGCCCAGTCTCAAATTCGAGCCCGAATCCCTCTTATATATTTTACTGTACAGGATTATAGAGGCAATCTCAGTGAGCAGAGAAGGGCTCATTCAGCCCATCAGGCAGTTCTTTAAGCATGTAGGATAGAATAGGATAGAAAAACAGGTATTTTTAACATGAAAAGTTGCGCAATGCACCTTTAAATATAATTTCATGCAGCAACTGTAGGGCTAACACATTACGCCCCATATGAACTGCAAATGTGAATACTGTATTATGTAGACCTATTGTTTAGATAAAATTCATGATTTAATAGAAGGGTAATCATCGCAGGTTTCATCAGTCTGTCCGTTTAATGGCTTTGCAACCATAAACGTCTGTGTTAAGCTTCAAATGGCGTCTTCAATCACAGTATTCTGTAAAAATGAAGACCATTCCAATTCTGATATCCAAAGGCACAAGAAGACATTTTTTCACTTATTCAGTGGATGTTTCACTTTTTCATCCACTTTTTTTATGCCACCACAATGATGCAACTGTGATGTCTGCTCCCAAATGGTCTATTTTTGTTTAGCATATTTGCATGTAATAAAATCAGAATTCAGAATTGGAGATCATATTTCGTAATACCATTGCAATACCTGCAATGCCAATACCAAATGGCACACTTCAACTTGCGGACTTGCCAGGCGAAAATATAAACAAGGCTTTAAAATGGCGTCCGTTAAGTCCAGAAGTCTGTAGGGTGTCCTATTTGTGAGTAGACATTGAGCAATAAGCATGTCCCAGCCAGGTTAATCACTTGTTGGCATCTCTTTTAAACATTTCAGTGCTATTTTTAGTGTGTTTTTGTATTTGGTTGCATTGTGAGTATTTGCAGCACATGGTGATTGTTTTTTAAATTTACTGGCGTTTTTTTTCTATTTCCATGTGTTTTCTTCATTTGCAGTGCATTGAGCTCTCTCGGCCACCGTACAAATGAGCCCATGGTTTTCAGTAGTATTACATAGGTTACAGGTGAAACTCGAAAAATTCGAATATCGTGCAAAAGTTATAATTTTGATAATTATGGATTACATCTTATGAAAATCTCAGAAAATTTTAATATTAGCCTACATGAAATCAGTAAAAAAAAAAAAAAAAAGGTTTTTAAATACAGAAATGTCGGCCCTTTGAAAAGTATAATCATGCATATGTATATAGTTATATATAGTAAATATATTAGTTTCACCTTTTAATTTGAATTACTGAAATACATGAACTTCATGATATTCAAATTTTTTGAGTTTCACCTGTATTTTTACATTAAACATGCATCAGTTCTGATATGACTAATCTTTGTTTTTAAACATTTTACATCACAAAAATCAGCTGTTTGAACAAGGGTATGTATTTATATATAAATACATATAAATATATAAAACTTTATAAATATAACTTAAAACTGACAGTATAAGTATATTTTTATTTATTTTATTTAATTATAATTAATGCTGAAATGTGTAGTAACACTGCAGGACTGAATAAACTGTAGGAGGTGTAAACTTTTACAAACCTAAAATACTCTTATTTCCTTCTTGGTGGGTTGATTTCTTGATTTGCAACATTTTCAAGGATTTCCAAGAAATTGCCAAATTAGAAATAGAAACAGTGAGTCATTGCCATTAGGTAAAAGTTTTCCTCATTAGACCATCCTGATGATTTCAAAATTATTCAGATGGAGAAATTGTCTCCATTGATGGTCAAGAGAAGATGCATAATCTGACAAGTAAAACATTTGGTCCCACTTTATATTAAGTGGCGTTAAGTACTATGTACTTACATAGAAAAATAAGTACAATGTACTTATTGTGTTCAGGTTGTATTGTAAAACACTTTTGCTGCTATTGAGATGTGATACTGGTAAGGTTAGGGTCAGGTGTGGTGGTATGGGTCGATTTAAGGATGGGTTAAGGTGTAAGGGAAGGGTCAACTGTGTAATTACAAATGTAAATACATCAATTAATTACAGTTGTAATTACATGCAGGTATTTTCAAAATATAAGTACAATGTAAAAACATGTATGTACATAATAAGTCCATTGTATCCAAGTAGTAACTTCAATGTAAGTTCATGTACTTAAAGCCACTTAATATAAAGTGGGACCAAACATTTTTGCAAGTAAAATATTTATCTGTAATATTTTATAATATTAGTGTAATTGTTTTACTAGTCACAAATAAGTTTATTGAGGGCTCCTAAAATCATGGACTTTTTATATTTCCACATCCACGTCCAACGTTTAATGTCTCACAACATATAAAATTCTAAGGTTAGTGGTAGATCAATTTTTTTTAATTGGCCGTAAATCTTTCTTAACTTATTACAATTGGTCCACCTTAAATTTTAATTTGACTATTTGGTTACATCCTTAATGAAAGCACATTTATTAAACCAAAACCAAAACAAAACACATGGAAGTATTGGTTGAAAACAGGCAGGACAAATCGACTCAAAAATACACTCAATTAAAATATTTAAAGCTTACCGTATTGTTCAATCAAATTGGCTATAATTATGCTAAACAAATATGATCCTTTAATGTGTTCACACAAAACAAACAAAAGGGTAATAGTTCGGGCCTATGAAATGACTTGTGGGGTATAGCCCTTGTGATTGATAATTTCCAATTATTTGTTATTTGCTAATTAGCAAATGGCTGTTACGCACGGCTACTTACAGCAGATTCACTGCAAAAACAGTCCCTCTGGAGCAATCTTGGTTGGTTAAGTGCCTAGCTAATAGCACAATGATGACAGGGTTTGAATCTAGGACATTTTGCTAACACCATTTGTTAACATTAGTTAACAGGAGTGGCAGTGCCTCATCAAAACCTTAAATGAGAAAATATTCATAGAACAAAAATAAAGCAAAGCAAATAATATGATATGACATTAAAAAGTGCATTAAAACGAGACTGTGGTTAAAGTTATAGCAGGAGGATCTCTCTTGCGTTCCCTGAGTTTTGTCATTGATCTCCCACGAAACTCACGGTACACTGGCCGGGAACTCCCAAACCGTGAGTTTGGTGGGAGATAAAGGAGATAAATGGAGAAATGTCACGTGAGAGGAGGCAGCGCTATGATTGGCTGTTCACACAATAAAGGATTTCTTATGATTTTAAATATGTATTTAACGATCTCTAAGTAAAAGAGGTGCTAAAGTCTGATTTTGTGGTGGCTGTGCTTTAAAATTAAATTATTGATGAAGGATTTTTTAAGTCTGACAGTAATCCGTGTTGAGTGCTACTGTAAGGTTAATAACCCTGCCTGGTTAAATGTTTGAAAACTATTAAGTTGAAAACTTAGAATATAGAAAAGTGGTAAAAAAGTGATCCGTTACATTACTTCAATAAGTAATTGAAATAGTTGCACTATTTATTACATTTTGTAATAAGACAACTTGTTATCTGTAACCTATTGCATTTCAAAAGCAACCTTCGCAACATTGGACATCTCGCTTTATGTCAAAATCAGCTAACATGGACTTAAACACTTTTTATTTGTATGAATCAGTATTCATTTTAATATTTAAGAAACCGAAGCAGCACAAAATAAACGTTTACAGGCGCAAATATTATAATTAAATTTTTTTTTTCTAAAGACTACCAAAATTAATGTCGGTAACTTACATTTACATTTACATTTATTCATTTAGCTGACGCTTTTATCCAAAGCGACTTACAATTGCTATACATGTCAGAGGTCGCACGCCTCTGGAGCAACTAGGGGTTAAGTGTCTTGCTCAGGGACACATTGGTGTCTCACAGTGGATTCGAACCCGGGTCTCTCACACCAAAGGCATGTGTCTTATCCACTGCGCCATCACCACCCCAGAATGGTTCGGGATTCAAGATGCATGGTTTAACCGATTGCGCCACTCAGAGGACGTAGTTTGACTAAAAGTAATGACTAAAAGTTGACAAAAAATGCAATGATTTTTCGTCAACTAAAACTAGACTAAAACTATGAAAGACAAAATGACTTAAGACCAAACAGCATTTTCTTCTGAAGATGAAGACTAAGACTAAATCAAAAATGGCTGCCTAAATTAACACGGATATGTAGCCTACTAATATTAATTCAGATTAATAGATGAAACTTTTGCAGTTACGGCTTTTTGCTTCAGTTGGATTTGTTCCTGATGTCAATCTGTCGGAATCAAGTTTAAGATCAGGAAGAGAGGTTGCAGAGGACGACGGAGGTATAAACCCGTGTTACACTCAGTGATCATGGGGAATGTCCACTCTTCGGTTAAAAAAAAGTGAATGAATTGACAGATCTTGTTCAATATGATCGCCTTTATTGGCAGAGCAGCATAGAGCATACTGTGTTTCAAGGAGACTTGGCTGTTGAATGGGATACCAGAGTCCCATGTAAAAATAGAAAGATTCTCACTGCGAAAAAAAAAAAAAAAAAACTCTACGTGTATGCCTCTACGTGAATGATCAATGGTGTCATCCTGGTCATGTCACGGTAAAAAGGACAATTTGTGAGCAGAACATTGAGCTGCTTGTGGTAAGTGCCGACCTTATTTGCCCAGAGAGTTTTCTCATGTCATTGTACAAGTGGTCTACATTCCTCCATCGGGCAATGCAAAAGAAACAATTTTGAGAGTGTAACAGGGATGGTCAACTATGGTCATCCAACATAGAACATAGAAGTAAAAGATTTAATTACAAAACAAAAGAAAGAAACAATTAAGATGTTAAGATGGTGGCTATGGAAAAAAGGGTGTTTGTTGGACCTGTAGCCAATGCTTTTCTTTTCTTTATGTATTAAAGGCCCCATGAAATCAAAATTTAAGTTTTTTAATCTTTTAGTATGAATATGTTAGCCTTACGCTTATGAATAAGCTGGTGTGTTCCAAAACAATGACAAAATTCGCATTTAAGAGATATAAACAGTCTCTCACTTCCGCTAAAATGGATCACGGATTTTTATGACGTTTTATTTTACTTCAGCTTCTCATCACATCTTCTGTCCAATCAAATGCTCTCTAGAATCTAAAGCTCCGCCTCCTATGCTATAAACACCACCTGGCCAAAGTGACCGTTGACACGTCACAGTGCAAATTTGGTTGGAGATGTGTGTTTGGTTACTGAAACGCTTGAGTTTCGAGGAAATGGCTAGAGTTTATATCAGCGCTCGGATTCGCTTCCATGGTGCTTCCAAGTACGACTCTCTCAGTCTGTAAGGTAAACTAAACACTATTGGCTATTTGAAAAGGGGGTGGAGCCATTCAATATGTCCCTCCTTCGCTAGATTGTGTCAACACATCATACAAAGCTGCGCGTTCCAAGGCACTTCAGTGGGCCTTTAATACATAAAGAAAAGAAAAGAAAAGCATTGGCTACAGGTCCAACAAACACCCTTTTTTCCATAGCCACCAAACCTTTGGGCCTCTCTTTATAGATGAGGCTCCTCCCCCCCAAATTCAAACAGTCCAACCACAACCCTCAGTCATTATATTAGTCAGGGCGATTAGGATAATTGCCTCTTCATTCTACAAACATTAAGCATATTATTTAACATGCTCTATCAACCGTGAAAACCAACATGCATTTGAAAGCACATGCATTCAATGCAATGACATTCTTAATAACTCAACTCCTCCGCCTCAGGACAATATATACCTGGCCAAAAAAAACTAATTGTGGAATGTTGGACACTTCATGCACTCCACCGTTTCATTACGTAGCGGAGTGGGAGGGGCTTCACTGTAAAAATGAATTTTGATGATTTGTTTTCACAACTTTTTATATTTTGTCAAATCAACTTAGATAATTAATGTAGTTCAGATAGCATAATATTTTGAGTTTCTATTTATTAAACCAATCTCCTTTGTTGTATTAACTCAAAGTTTTAATTTCAATGAACTCAGAATTTTAAGGCAACCAGGTAACTTACTTTTTTAAGTTAATCCAACTTTTTTTTTTTACAGTGTTGTACTCAAATGTTCAATGACAAAACAACCATGTAAAATTCATTCATAACACAGTTAAGTATATAGTGTACTAAACTCTTCTATATCACATTGACCCTAAAGTGTGCATCTATCTCATTTGTTTTCACATAAGCAATCATATTTATTACTCGCATAACACCTTAACTGGCCGACATGAACACAATGGTTGGTGATCTCACTAAAGCAGCAGCTCATTGAGTTCTGAATCGACTTGGAGTCTTTGCAATGAGTGCAACAATTAACTTAATGAAGAGCGGACGCATTAGGAAGTCACACTTAGTGCTCAAGTAACACTGATGCCTTGAATATTCATGTGTTGGCAGCTCACAGATTCATAATGCCTCGCGCCACTGAATACCAATAGCTGCATTTCCCGCCAAACGCAATATCTGCCTGTGCACGATCCCACTCTAATCGCGCTCATTGAGTTCATTATTTTTGGTTTGTTCTCCTCACAGACATCTGCCATTTTGAAAGGCACAAAGCAAGCCATATTTTTTCCTAAAACAAGTCACATAAGAGTTTAATGTCTACCCAGAGGAAATTGGTATTGCTTTTTGATGTCAACCATGTTGCAAACAGAATAAAAATAACAAAAACCAGCCTATTTTAGCACAGTTTGAGACATAGCTCTGAGATCTCTAAAAGAGTTTATGTTTAAGAGAAACAGTCCTGCTGGAATAAAACACAAACAAAAACAGATAAAACCAGCCTAAGATGGTTGGCTGGTCTTAGCTGGTTTAAGATGGCCAGGCTGGGTTTCATCTGGTTTTAGCTGGTTGGTCAGCTAGTCTACCAGCCTGACCATCTAAAAAAGTCCCCAAACCCTGCTAAACCAGCTAAGACCAGCCAACCAGTTTAGGCTGTTTCCTAAAGGCAGGGATGATACTTACAATTAGAAGAAGTCTCCATTGGCTCTCATTATTATCTAGGAGAAACAATTGAGATATTAAAAAGATCTCATTTTCTTGTGTAGCTAATTAAACCATGGTAATAGCATTATTAAAAATAATAATGCAAAAGTCACAGCTGGTTTATACCTGTATGTAAATCCAGATTTTACACAACAACAACAACACCACAGGAGCAAGGAGTATTTTAAAAAGTAGCTTGTTGGTAGAGTTAGCATACATGCTCTCAGGGCTAATGCGATAAACACAACGTTACATGAGAAAAAAAAAGGCTAACACTTAATTTACTATTATATGTAGTCAAACTTATTTTTCTTTAAATGATTGAGCTATATTAGTATCTTCAAACAGCATTAAGCTTTAAACGATAGCATGCTAATCAGTCATAAAAAGTAGCCTATAGTGTCATCGAAGATTGTTAAATCCAGTGTATTCCAGAAATCTAGTCTCTTTGAGCTATTGAAGTTTAAGATCCCAAATCTGGAAAACCCAAATTAGTGATGCCACCAACTGGAGAACCTGAGAAATTCTTTCTTTCCTACATTTGTATATTTCCCCCTAAAACTGAAGAAAGCGCTATCCTGTGTGAACTTAGTCAACAAGATGTGACGTCTGTTGAATGAAGGCAAATTCTAACAATATACTCCGGACAATTATACTAATTTATACTTTGTTAAAAATGTATCTACCAATCTTAGCTCAGTTTAGGAAACCCTGCTGAAATAGAAAAAAAAAACATCGGAATAACACACAAGTCTGTCCTTCAAATGAGTAAGTCTAGCATGAATATAGCAATTACGATAAATACATGCAAATGAATGCTGCAAATATGATGATATAATTTTGCAAATATTTGTTACGCATCTGAGAATGGATCATGTCTGTTGGCATCAATGCTGAATGACTAAGGACTTGGTATGTGAGGTTTGTCTGGATCACTTAATGTGGTTATTCACAGACAGAAGTGAATGTATGATGGTGGTTTAAAGATTTGGGCTGCTAACTGAAAGTTTGTAGCTTGATAACTAATGTTTCCTTGAACAAAACTTCAAATCAACTGGGCTTACCTTATGTGACCTTTGCTGGTGACAGAATCGCTTTGAATAACTCAACACTGCCATCTGCTGTGATACAAATGAACTGAGTTGGCTTTACAAGAGGAAATGGCTCAGGCCATTGGCAGGAATTCGGCTGTGACATCAGCTGGAATTTCCTTCAGTGAGAACAGATGTGATGTGATCTCTCTCTCTCTCCCTCGAACCTATGTCATAAGACAGTAGATGAATGTTGCTCTCTTTAAAGAACAAAGAATGAAGGTAATGATTCATCTGACAAGATAATTGAAGGCAGTCTTGTTTGTGAAGCGCAAGACCATTGGGTCAAAGATGTTTAATGTTAGTATTAGACTTAAACCTGAATTAAAGGAATAGTTCTGTCCTCCTCACTTACCATTATGTAATAAAAAAATGTATGTTAAAAAAAAAAAGTAGTGTAAGGAAAATAACTTTTTTATTTTTAAAGCTATTACAATTATGACAATATGGTAATGTTTTTGATGAGTTTATAATGTAATACATTTCTCAATGTAAAAATGATTATTGGTGATTATGAAAATGATTATGAGCTCAATATTTTATTACATTTTGAGAAAATTATTACATTATGACAATTTTATTATAATAATAATGTAATACTTCTTACATTATGTGCAGTAATTACATTATGAATTGCTACAAGGTTTATTCTCGTGTTACGCATCATGTTTGAGCTTCTGCAAGAACCAATGAGGTTCATTCTCGTATTACGCATCACGTTTGAGCTTCTGCAAGAACCAATGAGGTTAATTCTCGTGTTACGCATCACGTTTGAGCTTCTGCAAGAACCAATGAGGTTCATTCTCGTGTTACGCATCACGTTTGAGCTTCTGCAAGAACCAATGAGGTTCATTCTCGTGTTACGCATCACGTTTGAGCTTCTGCAAGAACCAATGAGGTTCATTCTCGTGTTACGCATCACATTTGAGCTTCAGCAAGAACCAATGAGGTTCACTCTCGTGTTACGCAGCACGTTTGAACTTGTGCAAGAACCAATGAGGTTAATTCTCGTGTTACGCATCACATTTGAGCTTCAGCAAGAACCAATGAGGTTCACTCTCGTGTTACGCAGCACGTTTGAACTTGTGCAAGAACCAATGAGGTTAATTCTCGTGTTACGCATCACGTTTGAGCTTCTGCAAGAACCAATGAGGTTCATTCTCGTGTTACGCATCACGTTTGAGCTTCTGCAAGAACCAATGAGGTTCATTCTCGTGTTACGCATCACGTTTGAGCTTCTGCAAGAACCAATGAGGTTCATTCTCGTGTTACGCATCACGTTTGAGCTTCTGCAAGAACCAATGAGGTTCATTCTCGTGTTACGCATCACGTTTGAGCTTCTGCAAGAACCAATGAGGTTCGTTCTCGTATTACGCAGCACGTTTGAGCTTCTGCAAGAACCAATGAGGTTCATTCTCATGTTACGCATCACGTTTGAGCTTCTGCAAGAACCAATGAGGTTCATTCTCGTGTTACGCATCACGTTTGAGCTTCTGCAAGAACCAATGAGGTTCATTCTCGTATTACGCAGCACGTTTGAGCTTCTGCAAGAACCAATGAGGTTCATTCTCGTGTTACGCATCACGTTTGAGCTTCTGCAAGAACCAATGAGGTTCATTCTCGTATTACGCAGCACGTTTGAGCTTCTGCAAGAACCAATGAGGTTCATTCTCGTGTTACGCATCACGTTTGAGCTTCTGCAAGAACCAATGAGGTTAATTCTCGTATTACGCAGCAGGTTTGAGCTTCTGCAAGAACCAATGAGGTTCATTCTCGTGTTACGCATCACGTTCGAGCTCCTGCAAGAACCAATGAGGTTCATTCTCGTGTTACACAGCACGTTTGAGCTTCTGCAAGAACCAATGAGGTTCATTCTCGTATTACGCAGCACGTTTGAGCTTCTGCAAGAACCAATGAGGTTAATTCTCGTATTACACAGCACGTTTGAGCTTCTGCAAGAACCAATGAGGTTCATTCTCGTATTACGCAGCAGGTTTGAGCTTCTGCAAGAACCAATGAGGTTCATTCTCGTGTTACGCAGCACGTTTGAGCTTCTGCAAGAACCAATGAGGTTCATTCTCGTGTTACGCATCACGATTGAGCTTCTGCAAGAACCAATGAGGTTCAATCTCGTGTTACGCATCACGTTTGAGCTTCTGCAAGAACCAATGAGGTTCATTCTCGTGTTACGCATCACATTTGAGTTTCTGCAAGAACCAATGAGGTTCATTGTCATGTTACGCAGCACGTTTGAGCTTCTGCAAGAACCAATGAGGTTCATTCTCGTGTTACGCATCACATTTGAGTTTCTGCAAGAACCAATGAGGTTCATTGTCATGTTACGCAGCACGTTTGAGCTTCTGCAAGAACCAATGAGGTTCATTCTCGTGTTACGCATCACATTTGAGTTTCTGCAAGAACCAATGAGGTTCATTGTCATGTTACGCAGCACATTTGAGCTTCTGCAAGAACCAATGAGGTTCATTCTCGTGTTACGCATCACGTTTGAGCTTCTGCAAGAACCAATGAGGTTCATTCTCGTGTTACGCATCACGTTTGAGCTTCTGCAAGAACGAATGAGGTTCATTCTTATGTTATGCAGCACGTTAGAGCTTCTGTAAGAGCCAATGAGGTTCATTCTCGTGTTAAGCAGCATGTTTGAGCTTCTGTAAGAGCCAATGAGGTTCATTCTCGTGTTACGCATCACGTTTGAGTTTCTGCAAGAACCAATGAGGTTCATTCTCGTGTTACACAGCACGTTTGAGCTTCTGCAAGAACCAATGAGGTTCATTCTTGTGTTACGCATCACGTTTGAGCTTCTGCAAGAACCAATGAGGTTCATTCTCGTGTTACGCAGCACGTTTGAGCTTCAGCAAGAGGTTTGTTCTTGTGCGTTAAGCACGTTAGAGTTGAGCTTCTGTTTATATCCGCTGATCAATGTTTATGTGTGAATAAAAGCCTAAATTCAATCAGTTCATCATACAAAGCGATCGAGTTTTGAGAAAATTGACTAAACACCTTGATTCATATGGAATTCGTTTTACAATCGCTTTATGAACGTTTTGAAGCATCAAAGTGGTAGCTGTCAATAGAGGGACTGACATCTCTCAGTCAATCTTCATTTGTGTCTTAAGGGTTTGGAACAACATGAGTAAATGACAGAATTTTAATTTCTAGGTGAACTAACCCTTTAAAGCAGTGGCTTAATCCTTATACAGTATGTCACAAACAACTGAAAAGGTCATGGAGCTTTCGAATATCATGGACAACAAGGAGTTAAAAGATTGAGAAGCACGGCTTTTAAGAATTACGGATAAAGACAATTCAAACAAAAGACGTACTTTTATTTAATTAAAACAGCCTGTGAAACAGCACAAGTGTAACACCCTACCAGTTGGTCACGGATTTTCCACAAGACAGGATTGATATAAACATTTGTACTCTCCTGGATATATAAAACAAAGTTATATTGTATATAAATATACCCATCCATTTGAGAGGACGGTAGTGGCTCCTTAAAATCGACAAAGAGCGCATACGTATTCAGAAAGATTTGTTCTGTAAATGTAATTTAAAGCTTTAAGAACTATTTCAAATGGTGCTAAACCTTGGCTCTCCCTCATGTATTTCAAAAGATAAATGTGTGAAAGAAAAAAAATCAATAATGGAAACAAAATTCAGCCAGTTTACCAAGACTAATTTGCAGACATGAGATTGTTAGTGGGTGAAATGCAAAGCAGACAAACAACCTGCAGCAGTCTGAAATAAACTCTTGGAGGGAAAGTTCACAAAAATAGAAATTTCGTCATCAATTACTCATTTCAAACAAGTATGATTTTCTCCAATGGAACATACACATACAATTTTACATGCCCCCCACCCCATCCTGGGTAACTGAACATAGGAACAACCAGTAAAATTCCTCAGAAATTCTCCTTGTGTCTCTAATGAAAGAAAGTCATACAGGTTTGGAACCATATTGTGAGTGAGTAAATGAAAGCATTTTTATTTTTGGCTAAACTCTTCCTTCAAATTGGCTTCAAAAATATGCACAAAAGAGTGATTATTTTTATCGTTCCATTTAATTTACCTAGTACATTATGGAAAATGTGTGAAATGGCACTCACTGACCCAAGTGTGTGAATCGACACAGGCCGAACAAATCGACAGCATTTCAGGAACGTAAAGGAAAACTATTCCAAGAAAGAACAATTACTAGTGCACTTTGGAGTGAAAAGCAGTGTTGCGTAGGAGACGTGTGCCCTTTTTGCATTGATTCTTCTCTTCGATAAACACACTTCATTTTCTGGCTTTGTTAAAAGTATTTTGCAAAGAACAATAGAACGCGGTGAATGTATAAAAGAAAAAGAAACAAGTTTAAACCTGCATTACATAAGCAAGAACATTTCTCAGTGTAGGTGGGCGGGTAAGAATAAAGCAGAAGAAATGAATGCCACATTCTCTTAGAGCATGATAAACACTGGACACGCTCAGTGAGCGCTTTGTGGTGTGTGTTCTCAAAAGCAGTCCTCAAATAAAGGTGTTGCGTATTGGTGGTCATTTTGTCCATTAAAAGAGGTCGAGAGATCAAAAAACGGAGATGAGGGCGAAGACTCCGTACAGCAGGGCGCAGGGATACGCCACCAGCAGCTGCTGCCCGTCCATGGCCAAAGCAGAGATGAAGATTTTAGAGGCTGAAAAACTGCACCAACCAATGATGGAGGCTGTTATAATGATACCCATCATGCCCCTGAAAGACACAGGAAAACACCAGGTTAGCAATGTCTAGTGCTGTCACTAACAATTAGTTTAGTAATCCGTTGATTCTTTTTACGATTAATCAGATTTTTTTGTGTAAATAAAAGGAGACCTAAGCCTTTAAAATGACTTTAAAATACATATATAATAACAATGAGGCAATGATAGTTGGTTCAAATTAAGTATCAAAAGCAAGTGGTCATATGGTTTTATAGAACAACACTGTTAAAATACCCTGCCAACAACACTAGAAATATTTGTGGACGTTCTGACGTAGATCAAATGCTTAGCTTTTTTTTAAACTTTGTTTAAAGGGGACGCGCAAAGCAAACAAGCATGTTGATTGGTATTTGTGCAGACTGACCTCAAGTAGGGTTTAAGTTAACTTCATGAAATCTTTGTGAAAGTAAGAAAATGATCGATGGAAAGAACTTAATTATAGGTACATGTTTGCTAACGAAATAAACCAATTAAAAGCCATGTGTGTAATGTGGCTTTTGTGTTCATGGTTAAGTGCTAGTCTAATTTTCAACATTTATAGGAGTTTATAGGAGTCGTTTACTTGCCTTGGTCTTTAATTAACATTAATTTGTGTGCAGCCTACGTTACAATAACTGTCCAGGTTGAAGTGTAGCCTTAATGCAATTGGTCAAATCGGTGTTGTTTTCAGCAAATTAATTGCATTCCCGCTGATCAACATGATCCAATTCACAGATCTGGAACCTCTCCTCCATTTTGCTTGGGAAATAATGTGGTCGGAACCAAAGTTTACAGGACTGCGTTCTCTTGAATCGTCTCAAGCGGAGGACTTCTACAATCCGATTGGTTGCCGCCGAACCGCGGCGTAGCTCATTACCATAAAGTAGACCTGACTTCAACTGAATTCAGCTCGCCGGCGGCTCACATTGAGAATGAATGACTTCCAGCCACTTTGACGCTCTTATATAAACAATAGTACGCAGTTACATAAACAATATTATGTACATTATGTATTATAACAAACATCTATTATAAAAAACAACGTTTAATTCAAATGCTCACTTAAAGGTGGGGTATGTGATTCTCTTAAATCCTATTCCTAACCCACTTACAGCCACTGAGTTAGAAGCACTGAAATGAAAATGAATCAATTTAATCATCTGTGGAACGGGCAGGACTTGAAAAACTCCAGCCAATCATTTCCAAGACCACCTAGAATCATTGGACAGTAAGTCCGTCAATCAAACTCGTACCATCCCCCTCGCACGCGTGCCGTGACCCCTTCGTGCGCATACTCAAAGCACATTGCTATGAATCCTGCTCTGAATAGAAGACCGCTGTACAGACGCCAGGGCTGAGTCTTGCGCGTCTTGCGAGTTTTCTCGTGCATGATTGCGCGTCCATGTTCTTCGAATGGGTGGAGTCAGGGCCAGCGTTGGAGGAAAGAAGGTACGACCTTTTGAGTTGTGCATTTTCAAAATCTGCTGGCCGTTTTGGAAATCACATACCCCACCTTTAATCTTTGGCCACCTGTTTTACGATAGGGATGCTACAGCCACAGTAATTTCTTGAACAAGATCATATGGACATTTAAAACTTTTGTTTTTTAAATCGCAATGAACCGTTCACATATTTAGAAACAGTGATGTATTCTCCTGTTTTGTCCTGAAATGGCGCACATTGCGTTCCCAGATTACCATAAGCAACCCAAACTCAAAGCATATGCAGAGATGAAGTTTGACGCTTCAAGCTCCAAGTGTGTAAATTATAACAGTTTATGTGGAGCAGCATTTACTGTGAACAGAGGCGCTATGAGAAGCATGAAACCTACACGCGTATATATATATATATATAAATAAACATGCAGGCCATATATTTAATTGAATCACGGCGTGCCGTCATTTCAAACAAAATCCTTCCAAAACCAAGCTGGTTTTGTGTTTGTTCCAGGAGTTAAAAGGAAGTTATTGCCAAAGCAATCTTTCTGGAAAGCTGCTTGCTTTAAGGCAGGGATGGAAATGAACTTTTTTGTCCATCTGCCACTGTGGCTGGTGGATTCCAAAATCTACAAGCCACTTTCTTGTTTTTAACCGACAATGTGTAACGGCGTGTGAAAATTAATACAAGACCTACAAATACTTAAGCCGTTTATTCCATAGGGTAAAGCCTCAAGGTGTGCCTCCACTAAAAGAGTCCGGGTGAAACAGCATCCTACTTTTATTTACCCTCCACGGTGGCTGTAGGTGAAGCGAGTTTACCAGCCACAACACAAAATCACCAGCATTTGGATGGTGCTAATTTCCATCCCTGCTTTAAGGCAATATTGTATAGAGTGGTATAAATAAACGTGATGTCACTGGAGTGAATTGACTGAATTGCAGAGCTAGTGCATATTCATGTAAATTAATAACAGTATACCGCTGCAAACGTATTTTGAACTACATTTTACCCCTAAGCGAAGCACGAAAATGAACTTTGCTGCGAGTATATATCAGGGCCTATAGATATGCGCATAATAGTAGCATACGTTTATCAAAGTTAATGTTAGAGTGCCCATGAATAGCGGCTAACGTTAGGCTACTACTTACATGTTTAAAATGATGTTTAAAGTCGTTTAATGATAGGCAAACATTTGCATGTCACCTTACCCTCTTAAAATGATCCCACACTTTGGATGTCCTGCCCAATATAATTAACACACAGACCATCTGTCAGACACGTAATGCGTGACTTTACCAGTTTATTTTCTGCGACCAAATGACTAATTAAAATGATTGGACCAAGCCTATTCTAACTGACTAATATTTGGCTGATTATTAGGTGGCAGTGCTAAAAAACTAAAAACTGAATTGAATTTTCAATAATATATTTCATTATAGATTATGGTATTGATAATTTATATGAATATATATTTTAATAGTTTATTACATATTAAAACACACTACTGTTCAAATGTTTGGAACATTAAGATTTTCTAATGTTTTTGAAAGGAGGCGTTTATGCTCACCAACGCTGATCAAAAATACGGCAATAACTAATATTATAAGAATTTAAAAGATCTGTTTTCTGAATATCTTTTAAAATGTAATTTATTCCTGTGAATTTTCAGCATTACTCCAGTCTTCAGTGTCACATGATCCTTCAGAAATCATTCTAATATGATTTGATGCTCAAGAAACATTTCTGATTATACACATTGAAAACAGAGTTTGCTGCTTAATTTTTTGTAGAAACCTTGATCCACTACCCTACACTATTAAGTTGAGTGAGTTTTAAACGTAATAATAATAATTTTATTCAGCAATGGCAAAAATGTATAAAAAAATAAAGGGAAAACAAATTTATAATATTACAAAAGATTTCCATTTCAAATAAATACTGTTCTTCTGAAGTTTCTATTCAAGTTTCCAAAAAAAACAAAAACAAACATTGAGCAGCAAAAACTATTTTCAACATTCATATTAAGAACCATGAATTATAATTGAGCAGCAAATCAGCATATCAGAATGATTTCTGAATGATCATGTGACACTGAAGACTGGACTAGTGATGCTGAAAATGTAGCTTTGATGATCACAGGAATAAATTACATTTTACAATATAATACAATTATTTAAAAATGTAATCATATTGCACAATAAAACCATTTTATTATTGATCAAATAAATGCAGACTTTGTGAGCATAAGAGACTTTCGACTGGTTGTGTACGTTATACTTATTTACACTATGCATATATTTAATTTTTTTACACAAATTTTTTTGACATATTTAGAAAAAGTAAAAAAAAAAAATATTATATATATATATATATATATATATATATATATATATATATATATATATATATATATATATATATATATATATATATACACTTTTAACTTAAAAAACTAAAATTAGTAAACTAAATAATTCTATATTGACATTACTTGAAATCTCAAAGTGTAAATAGTTAGGGAACAACCCTACAACGAACAACGTGACTCACTGTAAGGAGATGAGGACCCCGAAACTGGACAGGATGATCATGGGGAGCAGGCAGTAGCCGAGAACACTGGCGACGCAGCCAAACGAAACCCCCGTCATGCTCATGAGGTTGAGCAGGCAGTACATGCCCAGGCACCCGATGGCACTGATACCGTACACGTAACCAAACTGGATCTTACCCGTCTAAAATGAGGAAGAAAAACGTGGTTATGTGGTTGGCACAGCTTTCATTTAACAAAATATCTCCTTGTCAGATTTATCAGCATCAGAAAGAAATTAATTAAAAATCCAATATTCATCTTAAGATTAAAGATTGAGCATTTGTCCCTTACCAAGAGTAGCGTCGCCCCAAAAGCCAAACAGAACACCATGGGACCAGCCAGATCTGTTTCGTTCATTATACTGCCATCTGCTGCCTTCAGCGGGTGCAGCACGGTCAGAGTTTTCTGCCAGATGTGGTCAAAGTTGATCCCCAGCTCTGCAAATTAAAGACACATCTTCACTTTTTTTTTTTTTTTTTTAAAGAATAACAGTTTGCCCTGCACAACTCGCCACATGTTACTAGGCCAGGGTTTTTCCTCAAACAGGGGAATGTGTTCTTAAATTAGTGAAATATGAACAATCTCAGGGGGTGCTTCAAGAAAACATTTCATGCCAACGGGTCCGGAAAAGTTTGGGAACCCCTATACTACAGGCATCTTGACACCCCACATCGCCACAAACTGACAAATGATTGACAGACAGAGCTGTGTTTATTACATATGTCTTTGTAAATAATTATTTTTATTTTTTTTTTACATCCGAATTGTGGACCGTAATCTAATGGTATTTATCTAATGGTGCCAGACAATCTAACCGTAATCTAATGGTGCCAGACAAAACCTTCTAAAATTTTTTACAACTTAAACAAAACTGCTTCACCGCTTATTTCCTAATGATAACGAATAATGCGAATAGTGATGCTTGCCTCAGTGAGCAGACGACAGGATTGGCATTACTGCACAGCATCAGTGAAGTGATCTCTCTGAAGAACTAGGGCAAGTGGCTTTCACAAGGACTACTTAACGTCAGTGTGCAGGGACACAGATGACCCCATGTGACTCTTATTTGTTTTGTAAAGCTCAGAGTTCTGTCTTTGGGACGCAGAAAATGCATTATTGATTTCTCTGTGAACAAGAATAAACTCTCCCCTGGGAATCACAGCAGTGTGACAAAGAGAAGGGAATCGCTGATTCTGAAAACTATTCTACATGTATAATAATAATAATTTGTTACATTTATATAACGCTTTTTCTGGGTACTCAAAGCGCTTTACATGGAAGGGGGGAATCTCCTCAACCACCACCAATGTGCAGCTCCACCTGGATGATGCGACGGCAGCCATATTGCGCCAGTACGCCCACCACACACCAGCTTACTGGAGGAGAGGAGACCGTGATGAAGCCAATCAGTATACGGGGATGATTAGGAGGCCATGATGGACAGAGGCCAAGGGGCAAATTTGGCCAGGATGCTGGGGTTACACCCCTACTCTTTCAAAAGACATCCTGGGATTTTTAATGACCACAGAGAGTCAGGACCTCGGTTTAACGTCTCATCCGAAGAACGGTGCTCCTTGACAGTATAGTGTCCCCATCACTACACTGGGGCGTTAGGACCCACACAGACCATAGGGAGAGCGCCCCCTGCTGGCCTCACTAACACCTCTTCCAGCAGCAACCTGGTTTTCTCATGAGGTCTCCCATCCAGGTACTAACCAGGCTCAGCCCTGCTTAGCTTCAGTGGGCAACCAGTCTTGGGCTACAGGGTGATATGGCTGCTGACCAAAAGTATACCAAAGTACTACAGAAAAATATGAATGTCACAAAGTAAAAAAAATATATAATAATCCTCAATCATCAACTACAAACAAGGACACAAACTTTTCAGATCCATTTTGACCCAGAAGATGCACATGACGCTTTTTTTCTTAATCCATAGCTTTTAGGAGGGTTTGGAAGAGAAAAGGTCTACATTTCACTTTGCTGCCACGCATTGATGAACCATTGCAGCATGAAAAGGATTTTCAAGATGTGTTTATCATCTTAATTTTTTTCATATTAAAGTAAAGTTTATGTAAGTAAAATGAGCATATATGACACCTCGGATTGGCCATTGTGTTCACACGCTCATCGGATATGTCCGTGATTGGCTACAATGATCAGTGCATAGGAGTGTTTGAGAACACAAGCAGCCGTCTATTAGCGGACCGGTCCTGTTTGCAAACGCTCCCGTCTGTATCTGTGTAAGCGCTCTGTAAAAAGCATCTTTTTTGAAGCGCTGATCATTGTAGCCAATCACAGTCATATCAGATAAACGCGTGAACACAATGGCCAATCAGAGTGGTTTACGATTCTGCTCAACAGCGCTCAAAGCATCACATTTTTAAAACAACTTGGTAGCGAAGTTGGTACTTTTGACAACACTAACTACATCACCTAAAAATAAAGAATTAGCAAATCTACATTTGTGGCTTCAACAACCAGATACATTGTGTCATTGTGTCCAGTTTCACCTAGAATACTCTTTTGGAAGGCATTTACATCTGGTGTTTTCACGATTGGACAGCTATCCGATCACAGAAAACATGAAGTGACCAGGTGTGTGTCCACATGCATTACTGTAATTTTGATGTGTGTGGGGAATGTTGAATAGGACTCAATATACTTAGTTGAACATCTTCGAATATATAGCCCCTCCACATACCATAGGCTGACAACCCCCAGTTTAAACAAATCTTTGAAAATCTAATAAATATTTCATTTCACAAGCCTCGCAGACGTGCGTGAAACAGTCAGTCCATGTGAATTGAATGCGGACAGGAGAGTTCAGCTTTACTGAAGATGCACTATCGACAAACTAAGTTTTCGTTTAGTCTAACTAGAAATAGAAATTCGTGTTAACTAGACTTTTATTTGAAAAAATATGATTCCCGGTGCACACAAACTTACCAGATTACTGCGTGCCCTGTTGGTTGCAGTGTTAACTTAGCCTAACTTTTTTATTCATGCATTTTTAACAACAACTTTATTTGTGAAAAAAACTATTGCCATCTAAAGTACAAGTCTGGTTTTATTTATTTCAGATTTATTAAATATAACGTGTAAAATAAATATAAATAATAAACATGTCGGCCATCGGCCACCCTGCCCTCAAAAATATCGGCATCGGCCATGAAAAGAAAAAAAAAATTCAACATCGGTCCACAAATGGTTTAGATCGACATGAGGGATAGAATATTATTACCAAACTCTCATTCTCAGGTAAACAACAACCAGGCAAAGTCTCACTCACCCTCCAGCAGCGGCGGCTCGTCCTCAAAGCTGCTGCTGTACATGGACTGTGGGGAGGCGGGTGTAAACGCTGGCGTGGGCTGGAAGATCTGGCCCGTGTACGGCTGCTGGGGCGGCATCATCCCCGGAGCACCCGTGTAGCCCATCGGCTGAGAGTAATCATACTGGCCATACGCCCTGTCGGAGATTTAAAGTCACAATCAGGTGACGGACACACTCTCACACTCAGCATGTGCATAAACAGGCTAAGACAAGAATAGTGCTTGTTATTTTACTAAACTTATTCAATAAAAACACCTTGTACTTTAATGAAAAACACAAATTTCCATTATGATGTGCTGATTGCCATCTAAAGCTTTGCATATTATCGCCTCATGATGTTTCATTTCGATTATATAGTACCTCCAACTTTTCCAACAGACGGATACATGACATTGTAAAAAAATACATAATATATAGAAAATCTCAGATGCGTGATTACCTATATTGTTGCAAAATGTAACCGTTATCGCATCACTCTATTTATAAAGTTGTATATAGAAGTATATCCAACTTTGTCCGCATTAATACAGTGAGCTCACGTATATATCAACAATAGCAAATCTCAACAGCTTGATTGTTTATACGATTGCAAAATAATGTTAACTGTATTAACAACCAATTACATGTATTCAATATTTGATATATCGTAGGTCTGGCCCCTAATAGACGATCAAATTTTAATTATTCGGTTAGTCGCAGAAAAACGCACGACAGGTTCATGTGTAATCATGTCAGACAGGAACTCCAAACGTTCGCCTAACATTCATCGACCCCAGACATGGCTGCTTATAACCATTTTCCGATGCCACTCCCTAACCCCAAATATATATTTAAAGGGGATGTCTAATGCTATTTCATGCATTCTGAATTATTTACACTGTTAAAGGGTTGTTACTCATGCTAAACAAGGCCTTTTTTTTTGTTTTGTTTAAAATGAGCTGGACGTATGACGGAGTATTTCTGTGCCAAATACACTCCTTCAGGATTCGTATAAGTTTCAGAATTTTTTCCCCCAAGTATGGCATCATAAAGGGCGGAATTCCTTTTATGGGTTGGGCACTTTTCCCGGAAGAACTCATGCACACACACACACACACACCAACGTGCTTCATTCGGGTTAAAGAGGCCGCCAGCAGCGTTGTCATTTTGTTTTTAGACCACGAAATCAGTGTGTTTTTGGTTGTGAGGGAAAGATAACCTTGTTCAGCTTCCCAAAGAACCCAGCATTAGGGGTTAAACTAATAATGTTGTGCAAGTGTGTTTGCTTGTTAGGGGTGTAACGATACACAAACCTGACAGTTCGTTACGTCCCATGGTTTTGACGTCTCGGTTTGGTTCGGTTCATTTGGGTGGGGGGGGGTTTAGAAAGCGATTTTTTTTTTATTATTATTAAACAGTGCTTTAATGAATAAATTGTGTTCTTGTCTTAAAATTAATTCAATTACAAGTAAACTTTTCGCAAGAATAAAAAAAAAAAAAAACTGCTAATGCTGTAAACTATATACAGTAGGAGCCCTTACTTGCACATTACTATAACATTAAAGCTTCACAACAGAGCCTAGACTTTTAGCCTAAATTCAGTTGATATTTATTTTTTAGATATAATAATAATTAAAAAAAAATCAACACTCAAATAACAAATTGTATGAAAACATGTCAACTGCACAGGCAGTTTTTGCATATGTTTTTACTCTAATTTGTTATTGAAATATAATAATTTACTCAGTTGGTGTTATTTTCATGACAGATATTTTTAACATACATTAAATAATCAAGATATCATTAACAGGTTAAGTAAAATATAATATATAGGCTAATATAGTGCATTTATTTAGTGAAAGAGTTAGCGAACCAACAAGCTGTGGACACTAAATGACTTGCCTGAGGTAAAAATCATAAACGAGTTATGATACCTTTCAGTAAGTATACTGTATCTTTCAACATGCCTTAAGGTGTCCATTCATGTTAATTCTTTATCTGAGGAAGAGATGATAAAGAGATGCCGCTTTAAATGAGAAGCCTATACAGTGATCTGTCAAGCCGCATCTAAGAGCACCAAAACGGCATTTATTGTTTGAATTTTGTGATCAAATAGACAGAATTTGAAAGATTACACTTTGCTTATCAAAAGTAACAAAACACTGAGCTTATTGCGATTGTATGTGGTAAATGGTGGTTAGACAACAACGCTGTATTCGTTGTGTACACATAAGACATGAGGACCAATGAGCCGGGGCAGGGCAGCAGGGGGCAGGGCAGCGGGGCAGCAGGGGGTGGGGCAGCAGGGGGCGAGGCAGCAGGGGGTGGGGCAGCAGGGGGCGAGGCAGCGGGGCAGCAGGGGGCGAGGCAGCGGGGCAGCAGGGGGTGGGGCAGCAGGGGGCGGGGCAGCGGGGCAGCAGGGGGCGGGGCAGCAGGGGGCGAGGCAGCACGGGGTGGGGCAGCAGGGGGCGGGGCAGCAGGGGGCGGGGCGTGTTCCGTACACCATGAGAGTATCGCGATACGTATCGTGGGTGCTGTATCGCTTTTTTTTTCGGTTCAGTTCGAATATCGTTACACCCCTATTGTTTGTACCCGGCATTTCGGTGACAAATGTTTTATAAACAAGGCCTAGTTCCACACTGGATTTCCAGATCCATTACATATAATGTAAACAACATGAACGTATAGTGAGTGAAAAGTCATCCAGGGATAATGCGATTGATGCATCGTCATACATCTTTAGCTCTGCCCACGACACGCTCGGCTGTTTCCGGAAAGAATCGGTACAGCGTATCTGTCTTTTATAAATATGATCAAACTAAAGGCTCTTATGAAGGAGATATGAAGGATGCAATACTACTCTATAGGTACCAGAGCATGTGAGCGGAGTGGAGCGGGAGCGAGCGGGGAGCGCGAGCGGGCGTATCTTGGACAGAGCGCAGAGCGGCATTTTTAAAAGGATGGAGCGTCGCTCTATTTCCCGCTCCAATTTCGCTCAGCGCTCACACCTCGTGTCTGAAGCATGCTCAGTCAAACCTGACCCAGAATCCATCATACACAGTAGATTATTTTCAGTCAAAACTATTAATATAAAACTAAGTCTTTTCCCCCGCCTGGGTAAAGTAGCTTGCATTGTGTTCAGCGCCCAAGTGGGTCTGCGAGCGCAGAGAGGGTTTTCTCCGCTGCTGGCCTGCTGTAAAGAAACCACCTGAAGCCTCAGACTGACATTGTCCAAACTTGTGTTCTTTAAGGTGAACTCAAAAGAACTGTAGATAAGGAAAGCAATTCATTTTTTTTATTTAGTTTTTTAGTTTGACAACATAAGCCAATTTAAATTGTAATCCACGTGCGCACTGCGCAAAAGTTCAGTTATAAGAATTTTGGCCTAATAGTTAATTTACTTTTAAAACTTTGTTTTAGGTCTATAGCCTGTATATTTTTATTTATATAATTAGGCATTGATTCGTTTAATTTTACAGCAGTTGTTTTGTACAATTGATATAAGCCTATTTAAATTTTAATGCGCGCTGCAACATTTCAGTTATCAAAATGTTGGCCTAATAGTTAATTTAGGTTATACTTTAAAACGTTTTCTATATATTTTTTTTATATAATTTTTATTTATATTATTAGGCCCATTTATTAGTTTAATTTTACCTCAGGATCTGTGTAGCTACAATGGATATAAGCCAATATAAATTGTGCCCGTTGCGCGAAAGTTCAGTTATCAAAATTCTGGCCTAATAGTTGATTTACTTTTAAAACTTCTATCTATATCTTTGTTTATATAATTTTTATTATATTATTAGGAGATTATTTATTCGTTTTAAGTTTACAGGACTTTTTTGTAGGCTATTTATTCCTTCTTTAGGCTAGGCCTAATTTTTAATTTGAAATAAAACATTTATATTTGGAAAATGTTGTTGGTGCTCTTTAGTTCTTTGGGAGGTAAGGCTGTGGTCTAAGCTAAAAGTGAAATACATGCAGATTTTTTACCTTTTTTGAAGCGAGCGGGGGGAGATTTGAGTGGAGCGCGAAGCAAACTGCGTTGAGCGCTGAGCGATAATGAGCGGAGCGGCCTGATGTGGCTTTGAGCGGGGGAGCGGAGGGGTGAACAGTTCCGTGAGCGAGGAGCGGATATTCTCACCGCTCCACTCCGCTCATATGCTCTGATAGGTACTCAAGATTAACACGAGATTGGCAGAAACTGTGTGTGTTATATGCCCTTTAAATGATGAATACTATCATACAAGTCCGACTAGTTGACTAATGGCTTAAATGAGCGACTACTAGTCGACTAGAAAAATCTTTAGTCAGCGGCCCAAATATATCGTGCATGCAACTTTACCCACATACTTACAGATGACTCAAAACAACGCAAACTATACATTTCAGCAGTGATCGTTTATATCCTTGTAAAATGTAAACGATGTTATTGCACAGCTCTTTACAGTATGTATATATATGTATAAGCATATCCAACTTTAACCACATACACTAGTATACTCACTTAAAGAGATATACCAAATAACAAATCTCAACTCCTGGATTGTCAATATCTTCACCACAAACTGTAAACTATATCATGGAACAGCTCAAATGTGTTAAATGCAACATAAGGCATGAGGATAGTAAGAAATGATCAGCTTCAAGATCATAATTTTCTGTAAAGTAGCTCTGAAACGATGTGTATTTCAGAAAAGAGCTATAAATAAAACTGACTTGATAAACAGGACTATATAATAAAAATAACAACAACATCAGGACTTGCATACTTGCTGTACGGGTCGTCTGTGTTGCTGTAGCCGTATCCTGCTTGGTTCTGGTCATCTACACTGTAACTAGACTGGTAAAAGTCTGTGTTGAAGTTGTCAAACCCTGCCATTGCAAGCAGCCTGGAAGACATGAAGCAGAACAAGCAGTCAGCAATGGACAAGATTATTAAACCAGATTTTTGTTCTAATAGTATCAAAGACAAGAATATTATTTGGGTGGAGATCTCGGTTAAGCTAAAGAACTAGGCTACATTTAGGATGTTATTTAAATCACACACATAAATGATGTTGTAACAAATAAGGTTTAAAGCATGCAAATTAGATTAATTGACAAGAACAAATGGATGATATTCATGATTCAAACGCAAATGATATGGAAAAAAGAATCAACATACACAAAAAGGTACTATGGTAAAGAGACAGAATCAGATTTTAATACCATGGTACTTAAAGATTACACTTACAAAAAAGGACCAAAACGTACTATGTTATACAATAGTTTATCCCATGTTTGACCAATCAGTTCACAGTGCAAAGATATTGCCAAAGTAAGACAACGGAATTACCACAGTACATGTCCAAAGAAGCACGGTATTACCATGGTAACGTTATATGTAAAATAACTTGCTATTATAATGATACATTAAAAAAAAAACACGGCCTTTTTTTTTTTTAGAGAACCATATTATGGATCAGATTGTATGTATATCAAAAGCATGCCACGCTAATTCTGTGTGTTTACTAAAAGCATGCCACGCTAATTCTTTTTTTTCACATATTTGTAGATCAGTCACACATATTTAATGTGATTTTAGCATAAATAATGTTTGTTTTGTTTGGGTTCAGTTAGCACAGCTCAACTAAAGCTCTGCAACGGCACATACAATCACTGTCAGCCATATTCAAACACTGTGCAACACACACCTTCACACTTGCAACACATATGTCAAATATACAAAAGTAATGAAGTAAATCTACAATTTTACTCACACCGTTAATCGCCCAAGACTCCGCCAACACCGCTAACTACGTGTCAAGAAATAGCAGCAGAACTTCCGGGTCATGGGGACGATGACGTCACTGTGTACGTATAGGCTGCAGAAAACGGAAGTGCGTCCTCTATGGGAAGAGGCGCTCATATGGAACATGGAAGTAAAATAATGCCAAATGTTTTTGAAACAAAAAGCCTGTTGAATTGCACTACTTGAAAAAATATGCATTGCATTAACCATGAAGGCTACACAGGGACCATGAATACACTGAATTAAACATAAAAACAGTATTAAATATATACTGTAGCCTATATATATATATATATAAATAAATATATATATATATATATATATATATATATATATATATATATATATACCCTCATAATAATCACAAATACATTTACATTTCTATAAATGTGTTTTTATGAATGAATGGCTTGCTCTAACCAGAGAATGTCTAATATGGCGAGAACTCCCACTCGGGTTCCACTCTGATTCCACATGAAGGCGCTCACAGGACGACTGCACAATGAATGGAGCTCTATGGAGCTATACCCCTCAAAATCCACTTTTCTCAGGATATAATTTTTTGTCTAGTAATTTGAATGTTGTTTTCGAAAGGAGATGCAAAGAAATCACAGATTGCTGGGTGTTACATTTTTTAGAGTCACTTATTTGCTTTAAAAAGTATTTTAAAATGGCAATGACGTCATACAATCAGCGTCCATTAGCAGAATGCTAGCGTGTTATGGGCAACAACAACTCATCCTGAAAGAAATCGGAAGGACATAAGTACTCGTTCATTCAACTTTCGAGCTATAACCCACGTTGAACTTCCAAAACATACATTCAAATCTGAGATTTCTCAACGGCAATTGGGTGAAAGAGACATATTTAGCCGTTTAGCTCCATAGACTCCCATTCATTCTGCACTCGGACTATCGCCCCCAGTGGAACTCTGGTGGAACTACAACCAAAATTCGGTACAATAGGACTTAATAGGGATTGGCCAGGCTTTCCGTAGACAGGCTTTGCTCTAACTGTTGCTTGGTCTTCATCAACAACACGCGCTTGCACCCCCTGCTGGTGAGATCGACTGACAGCACATGGAGATTATGCTCGGTAATCTACTGCTTTTCCTGCAGTTCCTGGATGTCAATGTTGAATTTACTGTCGAATTTGAACCACTGAATTTGTAGAAGCAAATTTGTAAAGCGAAATAAAATGGACCGAAAATTGCCTGTTGAATATTATAGGTTGTATTTTTTAAACAGTTTGAATATTTTGGAAGTGAAATATGAAAGGTGAATATGGATTATTGAATTTTTTATAGCCTAATGAAAATGTGTTTGAAATGTTTTGAATTGAAATATTCACAGCTTAAATATTCAACCATGTCGAATTTGAGCCAATAAAAAAAATGCAAGTCCTAAAAATACAATGCATTAAAATGCAAGCATGGTTAATGCAATGCATATTTTTTTCAAGTAGTGCAATTCAACAGGCTTTTTGCTTCAAAAACATTGGCATTATTTTACTTCCATACGCTCACTACACAGACAGGCAAATATGAGTTTATTATTTTACACGACTGGCGGTGGTATTTAAAAAAATCTTACGATTCTCAGCCTTTTGGACTCGAGGGCACCCGTTGCCCTCTCTGCCACAAAATATCAGATTTGCTGTAATTATGACAACGTTGCTTGTTGTAAACTTTTTTTTTCCATAAACAAAAATGTTTAGTATTGTTAGTAACCGAAACTAAACAAGTGTTTAAAATGTCTTCTTGTTATTCTCAGGTCAGATCCATTCAAATTCTTTCAATGAATGCATTTAATCCTAATATTATTAAGATAATATAATCAGATGAACAATTCCTAAGCCTAATCTAACTGCAAACAGGGAAATTAGGTGAGAGTAAATTGTCTCCCAGGGGGAAGATGATGCAGGGTTAGCTAAAATAAAACATCAGGTAAAGTACAGTATGAGGATCCTGACAGGGAAGATTAGAAGCTGAAATGTTTGAATGAAAGTAAATGGGGGAGATGCACTTCACATTGCTGAATGAACTGCCTTTGTGTGGAAACTGCTTGTCACAAAAGTGACTGCTTGTCTGCTAACATGCAACATTTTTCTATTAGACATTGGTTTAGGTGTGATCTATATTTGGGATCTCCTACAAAAATAGTAAGTATTAGGTCATCCGGGGACTTCTCGCCTACTCTTTTATGAGTACTGGGAATTCGGACATATACTTCTTTTTTGTGACGTACCGTTTTTCGCCTACTATACAGTAGGGAAGAATGCGATTTCAGATGCAGCCTAATTCATGATTATCCTCTGAAAATTCTAATGGTTGTTTAGAATCATAGTTTTGGATTTGCGTAAATTAGGGTCTATGGTTAAAATTGTGTTTAATGTTTAGTTTTAAAACATAACACTCCATCATACGTCTAATGGGATTTTTTTTTTTTTTTTTTTGACTTGAGTGAATCCATGCATATTATCCCTCAAGGTTGCTGTCCAAACAGTTTTGTATGTTTTCACAGTATATAAATATTACTACAAGTAGTAAAACAATTACATGAAACAGTAAAAATTAACATTAGCAAATATTTCCGTATAGTAATAACAAACAGATCAAGTATTTCATGTTCACACACATATATATATATATATATATACAGTATATATATATATATATATTGTAATAAATAATAAATACAAATTATTGCTTGTATTATTGCTTGTTAACTTATATATAAGTTAACAAGCAATAATACAAGCAATAATTTAATTCAGTAAATTCATTATGATAATTTTCATCATCATTGTTATTTGTTGGAAATTTTCATTGTTTCATTATTGAAAGATCAGTGTATCAGTGTTTTTTGTACCATCAAGAAATGTAATCTTAAAAAAACAACAACAACATATGTTTGTGGATTAAATAGTAATAACACTAAACTGTTACATCACATATACATATTAAAAAAAAAAACTTCCTTATTAGTCTGGCAAAATATAAACATGTGCCTGTCTAAAGCGTGTTGCATGTACGAATCATAAGTCATCTGCTCCAGCATACAATGTGATGGCAGTTAGACAAAGCAGACACGAATGTGTTGGTGTCAAGAGGAACTAAAAATAAATATCTGCTGGGAAATCATCATTATTATTATTTTGCAGAAAAAAAAAAAGTTATATGTGAGGGGTGATTGTTTTATTATACAGGGAGAGATTAGGAAAGGCTCGATCCACTGAAATGTTCATGCAACAGACATAAAACAGCATAATGGTGCAGGTGGAATGGGGTGATAATGTGGTGGTTGAGGCTCAGGGCGGCTGGTAACACAAAAGTCCTATCATAGTTATGTCATTACTGAAATCCACAGTCGCATTTTGTGCCCTTAAGCACTCCTCAAGTTACTCCAGGGAGACAAAGCATCTACTAAAAAGAAAAGTAAGCATAAAACAGATAACCAGCAGCAAAATCAGCACTTCCACATTTAGACCTGCATTTATAAACATGTTCTTTCTGAGCAAAATAATATACAGCTAATGGAAGTTTGTCACAAAAACGTTGATGTTAGCTTGGTAAAGCCTTGAAAGTTAAACATTTTTAAAGTTTGAAGGTTTTACAGATATAGATATATATATATATATATATATATATATATATATATATATATATATATATATATATATATAACGACAGATAGAACGATACACTCTAAAAATTCTTGGGTTATTTTTTTCTTCCCAAATTCTGAGCCTTTTGGGTAATTTTTGGGGTTATTTTTTCAGTATTGGGGTAGTTTTTCTGTTACACAGCTCCTAGGTCAGACATAACAACCCAGTGTTTGGGTTTTCTTGTGTTACCCAGCTCCTAGGTCAGACATAACAACCCAGTGTTTGGGTTTTCTTGTGTTACCCAGCTCCTAGGTCAGACATAACAACCCAGTGTTTGGGTTTTCTTGTGTTACACAGCTCCTAGGTCAGACATAACAACCCAGTGTTTGGGTTTTCTTGTGTTACCCAGCTCCTAGGTCAGACATAACAACCCAGTGTTTGGGTTTTCTTGTGTTACCCAGCTCCTAGGTCAGACATAACAACCCAGTGTTTGGGTTTTCTTGTGTTACCCAGATCTTGGGTCAGACGTAACAACCCAGAGTTTGAGTTATTTGTCGCAGGCTTTTTGTGACCTTTTATGCAAAGCAACATACACTGTAAAAATTATATGATCATTAGATTGTGACAACATATGTTTTTACATTGCTCATCAAAATAAGTTAAGAAATGTTCAACTTTTTTATGTTATACAAGATTCAACTAATTTTAATACCGTAAAACTTCAAATAATAGCCTGGGCTTTTATTTTCCCAAATCGTCGAACTGCACCGGCTTGTATTTGAGACAGGCGTCTATATGAGACAGGCCTTTATAATTTAGTGTTGAGATGTTGTTCATTGAGATGTTGTTCCTAGAGTCTCTAATCTCTAAAAATCTCCAAATGCTCCACGTGAAACTGCGGTCTTCCGACCTTTTACTATCGTGTCAATCAGTGGCGGATCTACGGGGTGGCAAAGGGTGGCAGCTGCCACCCCTGGGATATAGTCTTGCCACCCCTGTTGCCACCCCATTTATAAATCAGATAATCTTTTTAAAGTATATTTTATGTTCATAGCCTACACGTTGAAGGCCAATGAGACCCGCACCAAACTCCTCTAAAACAGAAATCGCCGATTTAGAATCCCCTCCCCCTCACAATGGTTTCACCCATCACCAGCACGGCAGTGACCCCCGCGAAATTTCACCAGTCACTCACGCCACGCCAGCAGGGCAACCTGGGCAGGCTGCACAGTGCATCTGTCTGCATTACGCAGTGTGTCGGAGAAGAGAGGCTGATAAGCAGTTAGCAGTGAGTTTAGAGGTAATTAGTTTGAAAAAGTCCATAGCAGACAGTTAACCCTGCAACAACCACATTGTTACGTTATTTACATCCGCAATACTTTGTTGTCTCATTTAATTTTTCTATGATCGTCAGGTCAGATAGGCTAAGGGTCTAACGTTAGTCTAGCTCTTTGTGTGTGTGTTTAAACTACTGCTTAGGCCTGTCGCGATAGTCAATCAACTCAACGGCCCTAGAATCTATCACTATTTATGTCTGAGCCTAATGTTTAATATTTTTTTACACGGAATCTGCAGACGTTTTTTATGATTTCTATGCTAAACTTTTGTAAAAATCTGCGGAATTATGCGGAATGGTTTTATATAGCTATAGGCCTATTATAGGCCTATAGCTATATAAAACCATTCCGCATAATTCCGTGGCGGCAGAAATTTTGCCGTGGCGGGCCGCCATTACCCAATCAACATAGAGGAAACACTGATATATATATATATATATATACTGTATATATACACACATACACACACACAATAAGCTATGTTGTTGTTATTATATGTTTTGCATGAAAGCACTACACAATGTGTTAATATTTTGAGAAGTATGTTCGATTCTATAGTACAATAGTAATATATTTCTGTGATAATTTCTTCACGTTAAACCGAACTTTTATTTTTACTGGTTTCTGAGTGTATCTGACGATGAAATGCTGAAGATGAACGTGTACTTGAGTACAGTATGTGATGTGTAGTAGGCCTATATGAACCTGTGGCACTCATTTACAGAGACTCGCTGAACAATCAAGCAGTTTGATATTATGATCGACAGTGAATAGACAGATCTGTTATTTTAGTAGGCCTACAAAATATATCATGGACCTTTGCAGGTCGTACTTGTCAATGACAGGCACTACAATCTGCGGAAATCTGCGTGCGCAGATTCCGTGTGGCCCTGGTGATTACACAGAGAAAGGGTCCACAATTCACAAATTAAGACCCACACCATCCAAAAACTCGTTTGCACCGGGTCAAGCGCAGCAGTCATTCTATTCTACATCACTCAAGGTTGAAAAATTGATTTGGCGGCTGGCAAAAAGCGGACGATGCGACGGGTTTTTAGAAGATTAAATACAACCCGAAACTAAAAAACAGACCCGGCCTCTATTTGAGACCGGCTTTTATTTATCCAAACCTGTCGCCACACCAGGCGTGTAAAAGAGACAGGCGTCTATTTGGGACTCGGCTATTATTTGAAGTTTTACGGTACGTCAGTTTAATGTAATTTAAGTTGAAATAACTTAAAGGTGGGGTATGTGATTCTCATATGCTATATTGCGCAGGTGCACGTGATGCAACGCCGTCAGAGCCGTCAGAGTGTGTAATTTCAGTGCCAAATAATTAGGTCAAAAACGATTTAATATACTGTAAATAGCCTATTAGTTTTTATGTTTATTTATAATTCATTTAAGCGGACAAAGGCTAACAAGTAGGCTGCACAGCCAATTATTCTAACGTTCAGAGCCTGGGAGGGGCCTCGCATTTCAAGTTCGCACAGGGCCTCGCACCCCACCTGCGACGGCACTGGTCGTACCATCCCCCTCGCGCGCGTGCCGTGACCCCTTCGTGCGCATACTCAAAGCACATTGCTATGAATCCTGCTTTGAATAGAAGACCACTGTACAGACTCCAGGGCTGAGTCTTGCGCATCTGAGTTTTCTCGTGGATGATTGCGCATCCATGTTCTTCGAATGGGTGGAGTCAGGGCCAGTGTTGGAGGAAAGAAGGTACGACCTTTTGAGTTGTGCATTTTCAAAATCTGCCAGCCGTTTTTGGAAATCACATACCCCACCTTTAAATATCCAAGTTGATTGCACTTATAATTTAAGGTAGCAACTCGATTTTTATGAGCCCGAATATTCAAATGCAATATTTCTGAAAAATGCCCATCCCTAGGTCAGTACATTTTGATATCTGAGGGGTTTTCAAATAGTCTTGATGCTATTAGCACTTGATATGGACATACTATCAGTTCCCTTTCGAGGGAACTGGCTCTGTGTAAAATGCGACACTATGAGGAACTAGAGTTGTCAAAAAGTACAGACTTCGGTAACAAGTCGAAACTGAAATTTAAAAAATTTGACGCTTTGAGCGCTGTTGAGCGGAATTGTAAACACCTCTGATCGCCCATTGTACTCACGATATGACTGTGATTGGTTACATTGATCAAAAACTTCAAAAACATGTAAATATACATCAACGACACTCTTCTCAGAGCGCTTACACAGATACAGACGGGAGCGTTTGAAAGCAGGCGTCTATCAGCACACTGGTCCGCCGATAGACTCCTGCTTGTGCTCTCAAACACTACTGCTCCCGTTTTTTTTAAAACGCTTTCATACACTTCCGTGTGCTCTCAAACACTACCGTGTGTTGATCATTTTAGCCAATCACAGACATATCTGATGAGCGTGTGAACACACTGGCCAATCAGAGGTGTTTACAATTCCGCTCAACAGCGCTCAAAGATTTCAGTACCGACTTGGTACCGAAGTCGATACTTCTTAACAACTCTAGGGGGAACCCCTCTGCATGACTGCGTCTGAAGCACATCTTTAGCGCTGAAGCTACAAAGGTAAGTACAGTAAGTACAACACAGCAGCGCCAGCCTTCCACGATGACTCTCCACTCCGGCCTGGCCGTATTTGACGATATATAGAGGAAGCCAGGTGGCTTCGATCGTGGAGTTCACAGATGGAGTGGCCCTTTGTCAGCTCTCATCCGCTAGCTGAACTCAGCATCCGGAAGCCTGCTCTGCACTTCTTCCGCTCTGAGTGAGAGCTTGATGCTGAAACTGTCGAGCTTTGAGGTGGGCATCCTCAGCATCAAAGTAGGTGATATGGGTGACTTATCAAATGGCCAGCCGAGAAGCAGGAAGCTTTCTGCAGTCAAAAACACAGCCTCCATGTCCGGGCCTGCCTTTCTTTCCAGATCTTCACACTGAGGTATCCTGGAAAAAGCCATTGTCCTCCTGCCTATCTAGCCCCACAGTCCATAATTATTCATCTATTGTGGGGCTTAAAGAGAATGGCTAAGGGAAGATGCACAGTGTTGAAGAGACATTGGCAGCTTATCTCTCCCCGCAGCATCAGGGTGTGGGGCTATTAAAGAGCTGCGTCTGGCCACCACCCCCTCGCCTCTGTCCAGGTCCTCTAGCAGGTCAAAATTGTCATGGTATGCAAGCAAGCTCCTGCCTGACCTGCCCTGCCCTGCCCTGACCAGAGTTTGGTGGACAGTGTCGGGCCCTTTAGGGATGATGCAGCATCAGGAGAGAGATAAGCTGCCAATGTTTCTTCAACCTGAGGACACTGGACACTGGATGTATATTGTACTGTACCTGTTGTTGCATTTTGGGTTTTCTTTTACGGATGCAATCACATTAGAAATAAAATTTATTATTATTATTATTATTATTATTAGTTTTACAAGGGTAGATGGAGTAATGTAATTTTACCTTGTAACATCTGTAATATTAATTGCCAATTTGCACGGGATAAGAAATCTCAGTAAAACTAGTAGAAGTGGGAGGGGAAAATTGATTCACGCACCGCCGTCACGGTCTAGGTCCTGGGTAACATTTGTATGCACTTCATTTAGCAGAGAATATCTCAACTTTTATAGACTAATATGACTCCATTGAACAACATGGGATGTGTGCCAAAATCTCTAACCGGGACGAAAGTCCTGAAAATGACCACAATAGGTGACACTAATATCATACTACAAGTGAATGGGACTTTTTTTTATCTTCATACATATTCTCATACATTTCTACCAGTTTAATCTTCATATTAAGAGAAATACTTTTTGTATTACACTTTGTCTTAAAAATAAAATAAAATATGCAAATTAGGCAATATCTCATTAAATACAGTACAAATAACATCTTGAAGCTACAGATTTTCTGAGGAGATCGCAATATTTACAATGACCATGTAGTGGAAGTGGAAGAATGGAGGGGGAGGGGGAGGGGGAGGGGGAGGGGGAGGTTGTTGTGCTTTATTGAATGGAAAATTATAAATACAAATGTATACAAACACTGGACTTTTTTAAAAGAAAGAAAACAAGCATTTGATTAATATGCATACATTTTATATCCAACCTTGCTATTATCATTGGAACGTTAACTTAAAGTGAAAAATATAAAACAACAGGTTTATTCCCTGTTTTGCAAGGTAAAACTTTCACAACAGAGTCCAGGTATGGGGATGATGATGAGAGCTCATTCAGTGATAAGATTTTTACAACTATTGCCTGCCTTGCATTTGCAGTACTTGCAACAACGGATACCAGCTACCCGACAGGGACACCCATCCTTGTGTCCACACTTGCCACACGAGCAGGGATCTGGCAAACCTTCAGGTTTTGAGATTACAATCTCAGGGACTAATAAACTGCCTTTTCTAACAAAACCATAAGCATCTGCATTTAAGATCGAGGTGGCGTCTGTAAATGGTGCTTGGACCCAAAGCTGCTGTTGATAATAGGCTCTTTGTATATGTTTTCTTGCATTAGTTGAGGTGCAAGCGGTCCTCTCAAAGTCCATCTTAAGGGCATTACTATCGGACGCAGCAATGCGCAGGTCGTCAAATGTCTCCATGTCCGTTGATGGTTTGAGACATTTGACCAAGAATGTTTCCGCCATTTGTATTGCACTCTCTGTTAGCTGTGGACAGTTGAAATTGAGAATCAGAAAAGAGTTGTCTGGTTTGCGGACAGTGTTCAGAGCTGCAAGTTTGGTTGATATTTTGCTGGTTCTATCGCACGCAGTCAGCGCATGTAGTGCTGTGAGACACTGTGTGAGCTCATCTCCCAGCGCTATGCAGATATCATGAAGTGGTAATATTGATCTTTTCACTCCTGAGTTGCGGATGAGCCAGAGCTCTTGGAGGCCAAGATTTCACCAATTGACTGTTATGTGGTATAATAGGCACACAAAGACATTTGTGTCACAGTGATGACAGTGTCAGTGATGTAGATCCTGTACGGTGACTTTAAATGTCCTGCACATGGAACATCATCCTGTCATCAGCTTCCTCGTGTGTGCAGTTGAGCCGAGAGAAGGGGACCTTTGGACCTTTTTTATCTATTTGTGGACACAACTTCAGAAGCTCAGTCCCAAGTTGTGATTTTGCACTCTTCCTCAAGTAACCATCTTTGTCAACCAAGAAGAATGCACAGTTGGTGATCTCATGCTGGAGTAGCTCCTCAACTGTGAACCCCCGGTGACACCCATACTCAATAAACATGAGAGCTTTGATTGTCTCATCTTTGATGTCTGCTTTGGAAGCCAAATTCAAGGTGGTCTTTGGCGAAGTAAACTTGACTTTAAAAATTTTTGAGTGTATCGATATCGAGTCGATCATAAATAAACTTAGCACAAGCAGCACTGCCCTCTGTGATACAGCACAACAACTTGTCTAAATTTATGTTGGTCACAATTTCTCCAGTGAGAACATTCTTAAGCGTTACCTGGTCTCGTAGAGCACCATCTTTACTATTTTAGTTGTAGTGCTCGGGTTGAAGTCATGATGAAGTGAGAGTTCTCCTCCAACATCGTCCCTCATCTCAAGGAGATCAACATACTGGTCTTTTTTATGCTTGATGATTCCCCAAAGAGCTACTGCTTCCTTCTACCTGGTGACCCCAATTATCCCTCCACTCACTTTGGCAGGCCGATTGTAACACTGCTCTAGTGCCTGGTCAAATGGCACTCCACTACCTTTCTTGGTGGTGTTCACAACAAATCCACCATTTATGTATGAGCCATAGAGGAGTGGGAACTTCTCCTTGAGTTGATAGCAGTCCTGCTGGAATAATGGTGTCCATCGACAGTAGTTTGTTCTCCCAAAAAAGAAGAATAGTGAAGTTGCCCTCTCCATTGCACTGAGGTAGAGAATCCAGTCTCCAGAGCGCAGAGAATTGGTCAGATCCCTCAATATTGGGAATAGGTCAGAAACATGTGCTTTCCAGTAATTAAAGGACTGGGACTGCAATGCCCGTTCCTTAAGGTAGACTTGAAAGGCTGCATTGATGATGTCAGAAAGCTCCTTTTTGGTGTTCCACTCTTCATCTGTGGGCTCTTTGGACTGCCAGTTGACCTGCAGTGCCTCTAGCTCTGTTTTTCTCTCAGGGTATTTGGAGAGGAATGCTTCCAAGAACATAGATGTGAGGACCTCGTGTATCATTGAATGGGCAGTGTGGGCCCTAGCATAGTGAGATCCGGATATCACGGTCTTAATGGCATCAGTACCGTAGCACTCTGTTTCAACTAGAACATAAAAAATTCCAGAATAAAGAGTAGATTTCCGTACTTTTCTTGATCTCAAGTCATCTTGCTTGACAGCCATGTGCTCTGCTATGACCTCAGGTCACTATGGCTACCAAGTAAACTTTTGTCCAAAAAAAATTTGGAGTTGATGACGTGATGACAGCAATATTTAGAATAGGTAGGAAAAAGTTTAGGTTAATGAATAACTGGGAATTCCTGTATGTTGGTAGTTGTATGTACAGTAATAGGTTAACTGTTTTTTATCCATTTTCTTTATATCAAATCAGAATGCTTACACTCTTCTATGACCTTATAATCATGGTCATTGTAAACATTGTGATCACCTCAGAAAATATGTAGATTCAAGGGTTTATATGAATGCATATTTAATGAGATATTGCCTCATTTGCATATTTTATTTTATTTTTTAGACACAGTGTAATACAAAAAGTATTTCTCTTAATATGAAGATTAATCTGGTAGAAATTTATGAGGATATCTATAAAGGGAAGAAAAAGTCCCATTCACCTGTAGTGTGATATTAGTGTCACCTATTGTGGTCATTTTCAGGACTTTCGTCCCGGTTAGAGATTTTGGCACACATCCCACGTTGTTCAATGGAGTCATATTAGTCTATAACAGTTTAGATATTCTCCGCTAAATGAAGTGCATACAAATCTTACCCAGGACCTCTATACTGGCGTCTACGAGCGCAATAAGTGATCGTATCTTATTCAAATAACTTGTCAAGTTGACGTCATCTAGACAGAGAAAAAGCATTGTTCGTCTATCGATTCATATCAGCAACTCAGAGTCGACTCTTACTTTTGAGAGACAATAACTTTGTATACGGTGAACTTTCATATTAAAAACTTTGCAGGATGTTTTCGTTCACTTAGATCTATGTTACACATTACATGAAAGGTAATTTTTTAAATTCCATAATAGGTGCCCTTTAATATTTATTACAGCAGATCATGTGCCGTTTTTTTTATTTTATTTTTATTTCCAGGAAACCCGAATTTGACAGCACATTTAACTTGATATACAAAAGCCATTGAGCTCCTTCTGGGAACATGGGGTAAAAAAACTCACATTTTCATGATTCTTTCATCACACTCTGCTCGTGGATGCCAGAAGATCTAAGTGTAGGATGTAGAGTAAATATTCAGAAAGCGGAGGCAGAGGAGTCAACGCCACTACAGAAATTTTCATTCTGAGGTCAAAAAATTTCACAAGAACTGCAATAAACAATGTGGCACTGACACATCTTAAAGTGCTGTAACAGTTTCTGACATTGTTCCTGCAGTGTCTGTCTTGGTTACAAGGAGTCACCAAATCAAAGTAGACAACATTATCTGTTATGATATAAGATTTTAAAAAATTATTTTGTCACATGGGTTTTTATCTGAATTGAAATGGGCCTGATTTCTCTAGGGTCTTCTTCTTTCCTGAAATAAAAATTTAAGCTTTTTAGCTTTTAGTATAAATATGTTAGCCTTATGGTTATGAATAAGCTGGTGTGTTCCAAAACAATGACAAAATTTGCATTTAAGAGATATAAACATTCAAAACGTACAGTCTCTCACTTCCGCTAAAATGGATTACGGATTTTTATGACATCACCGCGGACTTCAGCTCTCATCACATCTTCTGTCCAATCAAATGCTCTCTAGAATATAAAGCTCCGCCCCCATGCTATAAACACCACTTGACCAAAGCGACTGTTGACACGTCATGGAGCAATATGGGTGGAGATTTCTCAAACGCTCCAGTTTTATTCCATTTTCCAACTGTATGTTGGGATAAGAATGAAATGGCTAGAATTTATTCACACCTCTACTATTGAATCCAGCGTATCATCAGTCAAGTACGACTTGCAGTCAGTGAAGTAAAATAAACACTATTGGCTATTTGAAAAGGGGGAGGAGCTATTCAATATGTCCCACCTTCACTTCCAGTTTTAGTGGAAATTATGTCAACGCATCATACAAAGCTGCGCGTTCCAAGGCACTTTAGTGGGCCTTTAAGATATGTATGTGATGCAAAATCTTTTAGCTAGATAAGGTGAACTTCACAATGTTTTGAATTGTGTTAGAAATGTCTCAGGTTACCATATGTAACCCGGTTCCTTGAGAGGGAACAAGACGCTGTGTCATGGTGCTGATGCTATGGAAACGCTTCCACACATGCTTCAGACACCGGCTCATGTGCAATTTATTGGCCAAAATGTATTCATGTGACATAGCGTAAGTGTGTCACTGAGACCATAAATATACGCCTGAAATGCACGTTACCAGATTTTAATCTTCTGAATACCTTTTCAGGCACTGTGTGAAGTATGGCAAAGCAATACCACTCGAAAGGGAACGTCTCAGGTTACATATGTTACCCGGTAACCCAGAAGGCTGGCGTTGACAATATGGGAACATTAATACCCACGCCGCAATACTGAAAGAAATGCCTGACCAATCAGGGGTGCGTTTCCCATACAACGACGTAACTCGCTCCTTAACTACCATAGTACGATGCATCTTTGAAGAAATCAACTTGCTACTCACGACTGTTTCCCGAAACCGTACTTTCACAAATTGGTCGTTCAACAACTTTGGTTTTATTATGTCACGGACGTGGTGGAGTAATAAATACTTTTAATGAATCTTTGAGATCTAATTAATGCTAGATGTTTTGCAACAAATTACTGACATGGCATCGGACTGTTTCTCAGTTATTTTGCTTTATTTCCAGATTCAATCATAGACTCGTTCTTGCTAGAGCACATACGCACATGCACACTTTTCAAAAATGGTCCTTTAAATCTCTTGACAAACTTAAAGACTTAAATGACATTTGGGCCCTGTCCCAAGTATTCACAAGCACAAAACCCTTGGTCTACAGTACCCAAAATGGACAAGCTTAGGGTAACATAATTTTCCTTACATATACTGTATAAAAATGTATCTGGATAGGGCTCTCCTTTTGCAGCACAAAAAAAGGTGAATGATATGAAGACCTCCGATGCAAAAGCCTCCAAAACCCTCCTCTGTCAAAAATTTGATAATAATATTGAGTGAATGCTCTATGCACATAGTATGCGCTCATCAAACGCCTGATAAAAATTGTAATATTAAACAAAAACTTTAGACAGAGACTTTTGCATCTGAAGTCTTCATATATAATACTTCTCCAAAAGGGTAGTTTCCTGTACATTAGTGCCTGAACATGAGGCATACTGTGCCTCATATATATAGTATAATATATAATAAAAGTATAATAAAATCCATGAATGCTCATGGAAAAGAACAACCCACCATAACACAACTGGTGCATTTACAAACACTGGCAAAAATCACACTACTGGAGCCTAGAGGCGAAGCAATCCACGCACCTTGTAAGCGACCAAAGATATAATATGGTTTTCAATATGGTTGCATAATACTTAAGTAAGGGAATCATATTGTCCAAAGGTCTCGAGACCATTCCACCTGAAACACCTTAAGAATTGGCATTGGAAGGAATAGCCTGCCGCATAACAGCACCTAACATTTTTATTTCATGCCTATTTTGGCAAGTTGTAAAGAATTAGCCCATCAGAAACTGAGATCCTGGGGTTGAATCCATTTTCAAGCTGTAAAATCTTACAAATGTGTACGGAGAGGACCAGCCTGTTAGAGACCACCGAACTGCGATTGTCAGAGATTTGTTGAGGTGTTCGTTTCATCCAGTTCTTCTGTCCAGTCAACGTAAAGAAACCCGAGTTATCCACCAGTCTTCATTCATAAACTGTTTGTGTAATTTACTCTCCTGAATTGTGGCATCCATCCTTCTGTTCAATAAACAACTGTTTTGGATATATCTGTGAGTCTGGTATATCCTGACAAGCATGACGTCTACTTATATATGATGAAATATAAGATCAAATATCTTTGTATAAAATGTAATCTTAACATGGTTATAAGGCCACCAAGAGTATGTTTGATTTCAGTTGTTCCTATTTTTATGTGAATTTAAAGTTTGTGATGAATCATGATGTGTTCATAAAAACATTTGTATGATGTCACACACAAATTTGTGCATAGACATGGTTATTGAATGAGACCCAATGTTATTTAAATTATATTATGCACATAACAGAACATAACCAAAGCTACTGATTGTGAAATTAAAAAGTTGTAAAAGTTGGCTTATAATATGCTAAGTTAGGACACTGAACTAGCTTGGAAAACATGTTTCGGCCTTAATCATACCCAGCAAGCAATAGCCATCATTTCACTGTCTAGGTTAACTATAGACCCGATTTAGTCCGGCTATGAGTAACCCACTTCTAGCCACAATATCATTGAATTTAGTTACATAAATGTCTTTTTTGCCTCAATAACTTGCGAAATGTTCAGTATGAAATTCCATCATGTAAGCAAAGTCAACAGTGATTACAAGACGTTTGGTTTAATTTATTTGACATCTTCTATGTGTAGCCTGTGTGTCTATTCCTGGGCTATGATTAGACGTCTATTAAATTTTAACTGACAGACCTTGTTTTAGCCTAGACGTCAGGGCTGCATTTATAATGACACAGGAGGGAGGAAATGATGCAAAACGTTTATTTTCGGGTGAACTATTCCTTTAATGAAAGAAAATTGAAAAGCGTCAGAGGGTGCGCGCACAAATCTAGGTCAGTGAATCGCCATTCCGGCATAATTACCTTCTGCTAATGTTTTGTGCTTTAATCCTGCGAGATTGCCTGACTGTACATGCAGATTACAACAACCTGTTTTTTTCAGCGCATTAAAAACACACACATCCTCCCCTTCACTCGGATTCCATGCTCTGACTGAATGCATCAGAGACCTGTGGAAATAGGGCATGTTTGTTTGCAAACACACCGTTTCCTTAAAGGTCTGTTAGTGGGAGCACAATTTTTGGAAATGCTTAAGCACTGAACAGAGAATGAACACTTGCAGACTAGAATATTTAGCTTCCTCTTCATTCATTTATATTTCAAACCTTTTGATGTGTGGTTTAAAGGCAATAAATAAGTCATTAGACTATGCAGGAGCGATTCCACCGTGTGCGTATGTGTGTTTGTTAGCGCATGCATCCGAGCATGCTCCCTCGCTACCCTAAACAATTATCTCCCACATAAAGCAGGATGCCAAAATCTAGTAGCCGAGGGCATAATATATCAACACCCCTTCAAGTTCGTCAAATCCGTGCAGCACGATCTGCTGTTATGCTGAAAATTGCGAGTCTGCTGTGCTTTTCAGGGTTGAGAAGTGTGACGGGAAAAACAGGGTACCACAGGGGCATGGCGACGTCTAATGGAATCACAGCTGGCAGTGGCAGAGTCCCTCCGTGGCTGCGGCTCTGTCTCAATTATAGTCTAACCCCATGCGGCAAGCAGGCCTCCTTAAAACCCTCCTCCAACAAATAATTCATCATCAGCTGCTCCTTGCTGGAGACCTGCAGCCTGACAAAAGTTAGTTTAGGATCCAGAGAGTGAATCATGCAATACCCTCCAAGACTCCAAAAATAGCAGAAGCCTGGAATGGCAAACTATGCTTGGGCTTTAATGAGATACTGAGGATATGAAACTACAATCAGCAAAATGTGCAATGTTTCAGTTTTAATAACCGGAATAGCTCTCATAGTAAAGAAAAAATCAGCTGCTCTGCATCTTCTTATGTATAGGAATTAATGTATCATTGAGTCTTTATTGCCTTTCCAACCTACAGAGATATTTACATATTTTATATGAAAGCTCATTCATCATTTATTTTGTGTGTATCTCTTTGATATCTTAGTCCTTTTTCCTAGATGGTAATTAGATTAAGCAATCGGAATCTCATGACGAAACATAATTTATGAGGTGGTGATTTCGTAGATGTGATTCGTATGAAAATGTATGGATGTGTATTAGATTCTGTTGGATTAAACAGGGAGGAAAGGAGATATTTTTGAGAAGAAGACCCCTCGGATATCAAATGTATCTTATCAAATGTAGACCTCAACAATCTCAAACGGTTTGCGATCATGATTTTAATATGAACAACAATTCTGATCAAATTCTAAAATTATCAGATCTACGCTACTCACATTTACCACACGGCTCTCTTGATTCTAATTGGTTAATCGCACCCGGCGGCCTGATATATTCATTGACATCCATAGAAATGCTGTATATTAGAGAGTTCATCTGGGTAACTGAAAAAGGTGTCATAAACATAAACATAACCGATTCCATTGGCTTAAAATCCTTTTGACGTGCAAGTCTCGGCACTTGCTCTGCAGCAGAACCAGTTTAGCAGATCTATTCCACCAAGATCAAATACATTAACATTGTCATATCCATTACCAATCTCCAGAGAGTTGTCATGAAGATTTCACAACAGGTTCATGTTGGCCTCATGAATGTGCTGCATTGAGGAACATAAACCTGCTTGGTTTGAAAGAAACTTCTGTGCGAAATGTGCTTAATACATCGCTGCATTGACGACTGACAATGGACCTTTTATGCCTGCAAAATTTCACACAAAATATAATGTTTTGAAAAACATTGGACTCAATTGACTTTCATTGTATGGACAAAAACAAACAAACACTGAGACACTTCAAAAGATCTTCTTTTTGTGTTCAACAGAAGAAAGAAAGTCAAACAGATTTGGAACGACATCAGGGTTGGTAACTGGTGACAGAACCTTTGAGCAAAAAAACTTTCTTGTAAGTTGAATAAAACAGAAAAACAAACTTCAGTAGGATACTTTAACCTTGACTGGTAAAGAAAAAGCAACATGGAGGAAAATAAGAAGATGTTGAACTTGTTGATTACTGAAAACCCCTCTAGTGCTTCATAGAAAGAGGGTACCACCCATAAAGTAAGTGTAACATCATTTGTGCAAAACAAAAATTAATACATCCAAAGGTCAATCAAACAAAATCAACTGTGTTCCCAGGCTGAAAGTCATATACCGAATGTAATGCATAATGTAGTGGCTGTTGCACTCAATACACTTTGTGTAGTCCCTCACATTGTTAGGCTACTGGGATTGCATTAAGTAAGGATTCAGTTTGAGCAGCCCTTTAAAAATTAATAAAAGATAATAAATAAAAGATCAAACAAACAATGGCCCTGTGTGTTCTTTTAAGCACTTGCCATTGTGCTTCTATGCTACAGGAATCTTTAGTCTCATGCTGTATTCGTATTTTTATTTCTTCAAGCTTTTTTACATGCTAATATGAAGTGGAATCTTTGTTAAATGGAGCAGAAAGCATAATTGTATTTGTCAAAATAATAAACACACAAGAATCTGGTTATACAGATGAAACTCGAAAAATTAGAATATCGTGCAAAAGTAATAATTTTGATGATTATGGCTTACAAGCTTATGAAATCCCCAAATTCAGAATCTCAGAAAATTAGAATATTACATGAAATAAAAAATAAAAAAAAGGATTTTAAATACAGAAATGTCGGCCCTCTGAAAAGTATAATCATGCATATATATAGTTATATATACTAAATATATTAGTTTCACATTTGAATTACTGAAATACATGAACTTTTGCACGATGTTCTCATTTTTCGAGTTTCACCTGTATATAGAACTCTTGGCGCTTTCTCATTCTGGTGATGGTGATAGCCTATGTTGTTTCAGCTGAATTCTGCAGGTCAGTGATGCTAAAATAGCATTGTGCTTCTAGACAGCGTGCTTAATTCCTTTCCACACCTGCACTGTCCTGCTGGTTCACAACAGCTGATAATGGACCTGCAGCATAAAGGGATAGTTCACCCAAAAAATGAAGTTTCTGTCATTATTTACTAACCCTCCTATCATTCCAAAATGTGCATGCTGTTATTTTTCTGTTGAACATCAAAAGAGCATCTTTGAAGAATCTTTATAGCTCTTTTTCATATGAATGCAACACTTGTAGAAGGATGTAGTGCGTGAGCTTTGACGCCTCTCGCTGCTCAAACAAACAGGACTGGGCGACAAACTCAAGCTCCTGCAACATTTCTCTTTAAAAGTTCTCGTTTTAGACTTCTAACTCACAACTCTATCCTCTACGCTTCTGCATTCGTCAATACGTCATGTCATGCGTCGGGTCAGGAGTTACTTTTTCACCGTAAATGATGCGTACGGCCATCTGTCGGAAAAAAACACTGGGTTAAAAACAACCCAATTTGGGGGAACCTCTGACTTCAGACCGCCGTCCTGCGTTTCACTCGTAGATGAAATATGCGGCGACAGGCTCCATAACCTGGCCATAAACAAACAGTAGGCCTATACAGTTCTGAGGACATATTTTAACATCATACGTATATATTCTTTTGAAGAATTTTTTAATAATATAACATTTTATGCAAGGCATCGGGCGTTTCCATCACGCGAAAAGACCAGCGTGAGTCACGTGACACTAGTGTAGGTGACTCACATCGCGCCCCTGTACGTTGCTTTGCATAAAATTAAACAATACACAGAACAATAACGAATAAAATGTACACAAACCTGTATTTTACAGAACGCATGCACCATTTAGACAGAGCTGCACTGCTCTCTCCTGAAGAGGTCGCAAATAGCCTGCCATAAATAACTCAGTCCCTGGGTTGTTACGTCTGACCCAGGAGCTGGGTAACACAAAAACTACCCAAATACTGAAAAAATAACCCCCAAAAATGCCCCCAAATGCTCAACCCAGGATTTGGGTAGAAAAAATAACCTAAGATTTTTTAGTGTAGTTATTTTAGTTGATAAAGTACATTTTTGGGTTCCTTTAAAAAAAAAAAAACGAAAAAAAGGAATGTTTGTATGCACCAGCATAGAATCTTACAGCAACTGCATCACAAACCGTAAGTAAATAATTTCATAATGCTCTGTCTGTAAATGACGGTTTTATATGGACAATGTTTTCAAAGCACTTACCCAAATGCAATTATGAGTTTGCGTTGATACTGTTTCCTATGCAGAGAGAGAGAGAAAGAGAGAGAGAGAGAAAGGAGGGGAGGGGAGGGGAGGGGAGGGGGGATCAAGAGCCAAGACAAATGTTTTACCCTCACCTAGTGGTTTATGAGCTGGGGCAAACTAGCTAGTGCCCTTAATGTTCAGTGAGGCAGTCTGTCCCTTGAGAATCTGGCAGACCTAGTTTAGCGGTGTGTGTGTGTGAGTGTGTTTCTGTGTGTGTTCGCAACAGTTGCTGGGTGGGGCCAAGAAAACCTGAAAGCAATACAAGGCAAATCACTAGGGTTAAATAAGACTCAAACTGTTTCGTATCAGCATATCTGAAGATTTCCTATGCTTATATCTAATTTTCTTCTTTTAGTGTATCATAAGTATCATAAAACATTCATAGTATTGCATAACGTACTACATTTTAAGTCACACACTCAAAACTTCTGGCACAAACCTGATACTTGATACATATAGCATGACAGAAGGCATTATTTTCACTTTCAAATCTTTCCTAAAATGCAGAATAGAAGAATCCCCATTTGCTTTTTGAATGCCCCCTCCAGCACTATGCTGGGGAGAGAGAGAAAATTCTCATTAATTTAATGTGCCTGTTCATTTTTATTCATTTAAATCAAATATAATGGGGAGATGTGCCTAATTGTAAGGAAAATGATGTCACAATGCAAAAAAATATGGTACCTAGGCTATGTTTACACGGAAACGATCTGAAGAGAAAACGCAAAAGTGGCGTTGCGTTATCACTTTTTATTCTGCGTTTAGACGAGCATTATGAGGGGGAAATCTGCGTGCATATGGTGACGCAAAAGTGTGTGAAATTTGATGTAGTGTGCACTCCAGGTGGCTAGGTGGCGATGTGAAGCACTGCCACACAATATTTTGTACAACTGCTGAAAAGACTCTTGTACGTTTATCAGAGATGCTAGGGCAACTTGAAGGTCCGCCGTATGGAAATAATCCGACAAGTTGGTTGTTATTTTCCTGTACTAGCGAATGCCTGTAACGTAAACGCGTACGCGACGAGAGCAGATTTGCGTTTTTACCAGTTTGTACCCTTTACACGGGAATGCGACGGTGGAGCGTTTTTAAGATTTCCACTCTGGAGGGTGGTTTCATTTTTTTGCGTTTTTAAGCCCCAAAAACGCTGTCGCCGTGTAAACCAAAGGCACATCCAATAAAATATTTGTATGTTTTCACCCGGGAGCGTTCTCGTGTAAACAGGGCCTTAATGGCCCTAAAACAATCAATCAATCAATCAATCAATCAATCAATCAATCAATCAATCAATCAATCAATCTGTGTCAAACACTTGGATTCGTTTTTGTAGAATTAATCCTTTACATATTATTCAAAACTTCAAGATTACATTTAAAGTGAAATATCTGCAATATAAAACATTTATCATAAACCTTCAGGACTGAAGAAAAAAGAAATCAAGTACACAAACCACCAGACATGAAATAACACAAAATTATGCACATATGCAGAAAACATACATCCATTACATAATGGCTGAAATGAGTTTAGAAACTGTGTTCTAATTAAGCATATTGCCTTATAGCTGTATTTGCGCTGAATGTATGAAATCAAATAACCCTTACTTATAAATATATAAATAAATCTCACGACAGCACAATCTCAGTTAGAGATTTTTATACTACTAGGACAAAAGATCATTTTGTGAATCATATTCTCTGTACTTGTTCGACATGGCAATGGAACACAGCACTACATGTTTCTTAAAATAAGTTGTTTGTGTATCCCTGTGACCCCACTGAGAACGGAGAGTTATTAAGAGGTCATAATAAAAAAAGGAAAAACAAATAACAATTCCCCAAGACATACAAAATGCAACCTCTCCTTATTCTTGCTTGCTTTAGATGTGTCTTTTTTTCTTTGATGCTTGGTATAGTTCAAATAGGCATAAATGAATCAGAATCCTGAAACGATGTAGTTTTTCTCTTATTCAGAATGCTGCAAAAAAAACAAATAATGTTTTGTCTCGAACATTTCTCACAGTGAATGTTTCATTGAAACTAATTGCTCATTTTAAAGTGAATTAAAAGCAACTGGCAAAGAGGAACGTATTTTCAGCTATGTCCTGAGAACAATGAATGAATAGCGCATTTCGGCATTTAGTTGTATTTAATTACTATTTACTTATGTTAAAAAATTTAAACAATTAATGAAATAAATAATCAATATCATGTATAATGCAAAGTGGGTCCGGCATCCACCAATGTATGCATGTTGCAATCTTTGCTTTGTCTAAGGACGGTAACAACTTGCCCTATTCTAATGTCAAATGTACATGCCAAATATTAAAAATAAAAGGATTACATGTAATTACATGTAAAAGATTATTATTGTGTACATAAAGATATTGGGGAATTGTCGGGCTTGTCCCGTAGATGATCTGCTTACGCGCTTTAACTTCACGCACGAGCATATCCGTTTCCTTGCTAATGGAGCTCTCAGTTTTACCGCTTGCAAAATTCCGCCTTGTAAAGGAAATGGGAGATGAGACTGAATGGTTTACTGCATATTGCATGCTCTTTTAGACCATGTTCCGGGCGCGCCGACCATTTTCCCCGTCGTTAAACTAGCAAAAGTGGATTCGGACAAGACCTAAGTGCACTTGCGCCGTGCGCTTTAGACCGTGCGCTTAGATTGTTAAATAGGGCCCCTAAAGTATGGAAATTTGTTGTTGAAAAAGTGCCCAAGCAACATCACTCGGCAACATTGCTCAAAAAAGTTGCCCCGTGTATCATCACCTTTAGACTTGTGCATATTCATATTAAAGGTGCATTGCGCAACTTTTCATGTTAAAAAATACCTGTTTTTCTATCCTATACATGCTTAAAGAACTGCCTGATGGGCTGAATGAGCCCTTCTCTGCTCACTGAGATTGCCTCTATAATCCTGTACAGTAAAATATATAAGAGGGATTCGGGCTCGAATTTGAGACTGGGCGTGACGTCATGCGCGTTCACGCTCACCAGGCTATGTCTCGCAGGTTTGTGTATAAGCCACCATTCTCCGCATCAGCGAAGACAACTTGTGCGTCAAAGGTAGAAGATGGATTCAAAGAGACCGGCTTGTAGTCCATTCCAAACCCCAACGCAAACTCCACGTAAAGTAAAGAAAAGAAACATTTTGTCTAGTGCCACCACTCTGGTTGCAGTTTCGCTTGTCGCCAGAGGGGGCGTAGTTCTGCAAAAACTCAGAGACTTGCGTTTTGCACCTTCAACATCTAGGCATTTTGCAGTATGGCGGCGTGAGTTTCTATGTTCCTATTGCGTTAGTCTGAGGCAGCATTGAGATCCCTCAAAAGGGAACGTCTTTGGGGAACGTCTTCTTACCCTGAGAAGGTAAAGAGGTGCTGCGTTGCTTTGCCATACTGCACACAGCTCTGGGCGTCTTCCTTCAGGCAATTACAATCTGACTTTGTTTGTGCGTCTATTTATAGTCTTTTTTGTCAACAACAAAAGACTTCACACAAATATCCTGAAAAAAATTAAACTGTCCATGTCTGAAAACATGGTAATGCCCAAGGATTTGTCATGCTAATTTATAGTAAGTGCCTTTGTGTAACCTCTTTCTTTTGTGTGTGTAATTGCTTTACTTAGTTCAGCCTGAGTCTTGAACCAATTTGGATTACTTGCTGTTGGACACATCCATAGCTAGTTCATATTCTAAACAAGCATACAGATGTTATACGGTGGCATTTTGTGTTGCTACACTGCTACTTGGTGGAAGTGCGTCAAGCTACTGAAAAATGTATTTACATTATGTTAATTGTAGCTAGCTGCTCCCCAATGCTGTGTATACATAAAACATCAATTAGACCTGGTTTATTCGGAAACAGTGAGGACCTTTAACTGACCTTCGCAAATACATTAGTCAAAAAAGAACATGCAGGGAACATTGAAATCTTCCAGGATAATTGCCTCTTCAGGGAAGACTTCCGGTATCTAAACTCTAGCAGGAAAGAAGTTCTCTATCCTAAAATAGGAAAGCTTGGTGGTTTGTTCTTTCCTACGGAAGCATTTATTAGTTAAATTTTTGTGATAGCGTGAAAGTCTTTTGTAACTGTTATCTGTACCTTTTAAACCGAACAGCCTGAGTTTGGACTGGGTCTAATGTTCCGGTGGAATGATCATAAAAAGCACTGATAAAAAATTAATAAAAAGCATTAAATTAGGGAGAAACCATGGAGAAAGATGATCACAGGTCAAAGTCTCCATCCTTAAATCTGTCTACCTGCTTTTTCTAAGTCAGACTTATTTCTTGCCTGGTTTAACTGGTTTACCTAAAACATAAAGCTTTGTGTTTTCAAAGACAGTTCTGTCTATTTGAGAGACACGAAAAGGAACCGGCCTCTCTGATAAATACAGCTACCTGCCGAGAGCCCTTAGAGACTCTTCAAATGAAAAAGAAAAGACAAGCTTTTCAAAAATTAAGAATGCCAATGCTTTCAGAGATGTAGAGTCATGAAAAAACAACAGGAAATCTGCCAGACGCGAGTCGAGTTTGAGCTATTTAAAGTAAGCCATGTCAACTGCTACACTCAAATATCTTTGAAAAAGGAGCAGCATACAAGAGGTGAAGGCATGCATGCATTTATGAATACAGCTCATGGCCTACTTACAAATGAATGCACTGTCGCTCTATCTATGAACTTACTTTCCACAGTAAAGCACACAGTATTTCTGGAAGTTTGAAGATTAAAAAAAATAAATAAAAATTATTCAGTATTGATGGCGCTACTCAGTTTTTGTGAAAATCAAATCAAATTAAAACATTAAAAGATTTGCTATAATGCTAGTAGGGTAAAATGATTGATTTAAGCACCATTTACAAAACTGAAATGTAGCAAAACTACATGAATTGGCAACGTGCTAGATTAACAGTCTTTTGAAAGTGAGTAGTATGAGTATGTATTGTTTATTTGTAAAGGTTGCAACATACAAACTTGTATATTTCTGGGGATTTTCTCCTCATCGCTGCCTTTACTCTAATAGTATGCAGAAAAATATACTCTGTCATCTTGATACAAATTGAATGTATTTCAAATTTCAGTATTTTATTTCTTTTTAGAACAATGGCAATTCAAAAGATTTTCCATTTGGTTCAATTATTTAATTGAACATGCTGTCTTTATAATATCATGCTTAATTATTTTCTTAAACATTATAAATCTGTATAAATGGTTTTTTTTTTGTCTTTTAGGAAGGGTGTCATCCCATGTGAAGGTAAGAACCCCTGATGGGAATCAAGCTTGGAAGAGGAGGTTTTGATTTCGCTGTCCATGGTTCTGAAATTGGCTGTGGCTTCACAGCGTCACACAACCTGAGAATACTTCTAAAAAAAATACAGTAAATCATAGGCAAATGTTTGAATTAAAGCACGAGAGCACAAAATGTTCCAGGCAATCGGTTTCCTTCCTGTAACCAAATCAATTATAGAACACAGCTGGCTGACAATGATATATAGCCTACACTGACGCGAAAACCAGCAACGCCACAGCATCGCGTGCATACTCCTTTAAGATGATGTAATTTTTGATAACCCATTATGTTTTTTTTTCCCGCCCGCTAAGGCAACAACAGCTGAAGCGTTATTTTCTGGCGCCACAGACCTGATCGCGCGCACAGAGAGTGATGCTGCATCATCTTCACCCCTAAACCCTTTCAACATGCAAAACCCTGGATTATTGCAGAGGATCACACACTGGATTTTCTTCTTAACAGCTGGGATTACCGATCAACCCAATTGTAGAAACATTTGCTTTGAACTGTTTTCGATTGTTTTCTTTTAAAACTATAGATTCTGGTTCGATTTGGTCGTCAAAAGTTGGATTCAAACCGCTGCAGAACTTGTATGGAACTTTGGAACGGCCAAACAGAAAAAATAATCATTTTATTCTATAATGTTTTTGCAGATTTTAAACAGCAGTTTGCGTTTGCATACAAGCTTTTTTCAGGCGAAGAAACAAGCGCCCCAGTCCATACGCTGCTGAGCAACCCATCCTCTCTGGTGTGCGCGTGCTATAGTTCCTCCTCGGATATTTCACCGTACTTTCGCTCTTTTTTTATTTATTTATCCCCCCCTTATATGTGCAGAAGACGTGGATTTTAAAAAAGTAAGGTACCTGCTCCAATTACTTGAAATGCTATTGTTTTGCCATTTAATGTGCATGGTCCATCGTCTGTATTTACTAAACCGTTTCCTAAGCAGTAGAGCGAACTTTTCCGCCTTTTCCACCCTCGGATATTTTGTCACCCATGACTGAAACAATGGCGTTAAGTGGAAACTCTAAAGCTAAAGACAACAGTTTTCCAGATGTTATCGAACTAAACGTCGGGGGCCAAGTGTATTATACCCGACACGTCACGTTAATAAGCAATCCTGGCTCCCTTTTGGGGAAAATATTCTCTCCTAAAAATAACGCATCGAATGATCTCGCCAGGGACCCCAAAGGTCGTTATTTCATCGACCGGGATGGGTTTTTGTTCAGATATGTGTTAGACTACCTCAGAGACAAGCAAGTTGTCCTCCCTGACCACTTCCCTGAGAAGGGGAGGCTGAGGAAAGAAGCGGAGTACTTTCAATTGCCTGATTTGGTGAAACTCTTAACCCCGGACGACTTGAAGCCCAGTCCCGACGAATACATCCACAGTGATTACGAGGATGGGTCTCAAGGAAGCGACCAGAGAATGTGCCCTCCACCCTCGCTCGTTCCCGCCGACAGAAAAAGCGGGTTCATAACCGTCGGATATCGCGGATCTTGTACGATGGGTAGGGAGAGTCAAACCGATGCCAAATTCCGGAGGGTGCCACGGATTATGATATGTGGGAGGATTGCGCTGGCCAAAGAAGTTTTTGGCGAGACCTTGAACGAGAGCAGGGACCCGGATAGGACCCCTGACAGGTACACGTCCCGCTTTTACCTCAAGTTCAAGCACCTGGAGCGCTCTTTCGACATGCTTTCGGAGTGTGGTTTCCAGATGGTCGCGTGCAACTCGTCAGTGACGGCCTCGGTCGTCAACCAGCACACTGACGACAAGATATGGTCAAGTTACACTGAGTACGTCTTTTACCGTAAGTTTCCTTTCTAAAGTTTTGTCAACATTTGCATTTCGCATGCTCTGCCACTTCTGCTGAACATTATCTTGTGAGGTTACTTGCTGAGGTTTTCCTTGAATTAGCCTACCACTAGACGGCGCACTCGGTTTATACTTTTTTTCTGCCTTCTTCACTCGAGGTCTCATAGGGACAAATTTAATATTGCAAGTAGCATGTATATATTAATACTAGTTCCCTAGTACTTGTTCATGAGATACTAGTACTTATTTCAATACTTGACATCCATCTCCTTTAGTCAGGAGCACATTTTTGCTATTCACATATAGCCTGCCTAGTACTACTAGTTTTACTAGTAACTATTTATTAGAATAATAGGGTAACACTTTACAATAAGGTCTCATTTGTTAATATTGGTTAATGTATTAACTAACATGAACTAACATTGAGCAATACATTTGTTGCAGTATGTATTCATCTTTATTAATGTTAGTTAACAATAATACAGCCTTTTATTGTTTGTTCATGTTAGTTCACAGTGCATTAACTAATGGTAACAAGTACAACATTTGATTTAAAAAATGTATTAATAAATGTAGAAATGAACATTAATTAAGATTAATAAATGCTATACAAGTGTTGTTAATTCTTAATTCATGTTAACTAAAGTAGTTAACTAATATTAACCAATGAAACCTTATTGTAAAGTGTTACCGATAATAGTTGGGCCTACTTTTTTATTCCAATTGTTTTTAGTTTTTAAATTATTTTAGATTCTTACAATTAAGTTTAAACTTTTAATAGTAATAATTAGTAGGCTATATAATGTCTAATTAACAGTTGCTAGATTCTATTCAGTTAGTACTAGGAATAGATAGCTGTTTGAATAGTTACAGTTACAGGTAACTATAGAATAAGTAGTTGTACTGGAATTAGCATTAACTGGAGTATATATATATATATATATATATATATATATATATATATATTCCCATAGAATTGATAGCATAGTGACCAGTTGAATAGATTGATTTAGGAATAAGCATCTAATGAATAGGGAAACAAAAAAAAAGCTAAGGCAGTTAGATTACTGTAGTATTTTTTTTAAAGTCTAATTGTTGCTCACTTGATACAGCCATTTTTATCAAGACACAACAAACAATTGTGTTTATATTTCCCAACTTTGTACCTGTGCTGATGTATTCAGACACTGAAAGCCTTTATGTAAGGCCCTTACCGGGTACGTAATGTCTTTAAAGAGAGCCCTTCCCCCACCCCGAATGTCTATCTCTGCAAGCATCTCAATGGAGTGGCAGAGGATGATGGCTCTCTGTAATAGCTCTCATAACATTTTATGATGTAACAAAACACCACCCACTTCAGGCTGGTAGTGGCTAATGTGCTGTCGAGCCAGCAGTGGCCCTGCCACAAGGCAAAATGGAGGAAGCACATAATGGACTTTATACCGATCCCATTAAAGAGATTGTAGCTGCCTTTATTATAAAGCTTTACTGATTCTCACAAGAAAGTCTTTTAAATGGACATTTTTAACATTTTACAGCCATATCTTACACAGACATGTCACATGAGATTTTATCTTGGTGGACATAATACAACCAAATTACTACTATATTTTTTTCCTTTAACAAATGTATGCTATATGTTATGCAAGCTACTGAATAGGAAGCTGTAAAAAGGTTCAAATCAACCCATTTTGGGTAAGTTGGCAACCTAGCACTGGGTCAAAAAGCAACGAACCCAATACTAAGTTGAGTTAAATGAATATGCAAATTAGCCCAACCTCCATTCCAGCTCAGAGATCCACTTGTTGACGATCACACGTTGATCTGATTGGTTACAAAGTCATTTGTGACGTAAGAAACAGCAGCGGTTTTTAACCGTGTTTTTGAGACTGTCTTTGGTTCACTGCAGTTTTAAGAAGAAAATACTCAGCAATGGTGTTGACTTATGAATTTGCACATGGTTTGTTTTAAAGCATATTAAAACAAACCACATAGACATATAAACAACATTAAAAGCTTGATTTTCACCACAGGGGGACTTTAACACATGTATGCAGAATGACTACAGTAACATCACAGGCAATCATAATAATCAAAAGGTGAATTTACTGATAAGAAAGAACATCTACAAATATAAAAGTAAAAACAACATGTAGGCTACATGTCCAGAAAATAATGGCAGCAGTTATACAGCTTCTACAGTTAAACAAAGTTGCTTTATGATTATTGAATAAATACTGAATAACTTGTTTAAAACCAACTTTTACCTGTTATTTATGGTTTGTTTTTGTTCCTCCCAACAAAAATAGTCCCACTACGGCCAAAACCTCAGGCGCTGAGTGCCGGCAAGACTGAAAGCCCGTAATAAACTCTGACAGTCTAGAATTAACTGTGTATTGTAGCAAATCAACAGGATTTTAATTCCTCCTCTCAAGCAGCATTACAACTTTTTCAGATCTTACTGACCAGATTTTGATATGTGAGAAAACACTCCAACAAAACACTCCAGTTTGACAAGAACACACTCTAAAAATGTTGGATTATTTTGGCAACCCAGCGCCCAACAAAAAGTGATGAAACTAGCGCTGTGTGGTTTTGACCTAGCTGCGTTGGGTTAAATGTTTAATGTTTACATGCTGGGCTGTTTTAACTCAACTATTGTTTAAAATGACTACTGCTGGTTAAAATTAACCCACATTTGCAGGGCTCCAGACAGCGACCAAATGGTTGAATTTTTCGACCTCTTTTCAAGCCACCACCACGTTGCCCAACTGATAAGAGTTTCATAAAACAATTCTGTTGCATATGAGAAACATCAAATGCCAAACGAAACTTAAAAAAACTGTAGCCATTTGAAATTAGTCAAGTACTGCATTTGAATCACAATCCAGACAAAGATGCTACACATGTATCATGAACAGTTGTTTATTTAAGGCGAGACACGGCAGCCAAATACATCTTTTTTTTTTTACTGGTCAATTTTGAGATTTTGGGATATTTGTCTTCAATAACATGTCTTCTTTCAGACTTGTGTTGAAAAAAAGTCCGAAATACAGATTTAGGTCTTTATTTTACTACACTTTGTCTGTTTGCGTCTGTAGATTTCTCATAAATTCATAAAAAGTTGGCGTTTTAAATCCTCGCGCTGCTCCGCGCCCATCACACACACACCGTTAGAAAGCTCTCTCTCTCTCCTGTACAATGCTGTCGGATCCAAATATGGTCACTTCCTTTTAATCAGCAACCAATCGTGAAAGTAAAAGGGTGGATTTAACTCTAAATACGCAGTCTCATTGGCTGATGCAAATATGCCAAGCCCGTTTTCTCAAAATGACTTTTCTCTCAAATTCCAAGTCCGAAATCTCCACTTCAGTAGCACCTATATACACCAAACTTTCCAGTCTTGTACTTAGTTATATTATGAAGACATTTACAGAGGGATTTGTAAATATATTATTCCTAGCCTGATTTATATAACATTTATTCCAAAAAACATGGCGAAAATAATTTTTTAAGGCTATTGACAGTATATTCTGATTTACAGGATAACAAAAGTAGATATCCATAAATCCCTCTGTAATTTTTTTCCCATATGTGAACACAATGAAAAAATAATTTTGAACCTGGCTTTATCCAATACTCAGATTTCCTCTTTTAAAATATATATGCAAATTAGTGCATATTTAATTAGATAATGCCTCATTTGCATATTTAAACATTAAATTACAGAAAACTTGTAATACATTTTTTTTCTCATCTTAATCTTGGTAATAAACTGGGAGAGTTTCATGGTGATATCTGCTAGTTAAACATTTTACCCTGTTCACCTGTAGTGTCTCGCCTTAAATTAGATTTCATAATTTCAAGACTTGAAAGCAAATACAGAATGGTCTGACTTTAGCTTTGTGAAATTGTTACATAAGACAAACCCCAATAAAACAAAAACAGAAGGACTGAATGAAAATGCTAATTCTCTGACAGTAGGTGATGCTTATGGAAAAGAAGCGTTTCTTTGGGTACATTCATCCCAATTTAATATTTGATATTTTTCTTTCTATATTTTGAGCATTACAAACAGTGATCTTGCTGTGTCTGGTATTTTCTCTGCACTCTCCTCATTGCGTCCGTCTTCAGCGTGTCCCGTCTCTGGCCTGTGTTAACATCCTGTTAACAGACTTTCATAATAGTTTCACACAAATGACATTTCGGGAAACGATTGCAAACTGGGCGCTTCCCATTTATGGCCGGTGCATCACTAGAAAAAAGGTTGCACCACAACAATTATTTGTACTCTCACAAATGCTCCCAAATACATTTTGAGGTCGCACAGATTAAATTTTGGGAGCACATGTGACCATATCAAGCTGTTATTTTTGGGAGTTACTGGAACAGTGATAAAGATATACCAGTCAATCGCGATCTGCGGGTTGGCGACCACTGGTATGGAAAGTGTCCATTGGATGTTAACTTCAGAATCATGGCAGAAGTAGTAGTGTCACGTGTCAGTGCATGTTTGGACTTTAAGTTTGTGTTTTGATCAGTTCCTGTTTTCCTTTTTTATTGTTCTTTTCCAGTCCTTTGTTTCTATGGTTACTGTCATTAGGAGTTAATTTGTCCCAGGTGTGTATGATTAATTACCTTGTTTCTGTTTGCTACTTAAGATGCACCCTTTCTTTCAGTCTTTGTCCAATCTCTGTTGTGTTTATGTGCTTTTCTCCCTGCCTGGCAGCTTGTTCCAGAGTACTATTATTAAAGTTTGAGTTTGTATCGATAATCAGAGTTTTCAGTCTGTTCCTGAGGAAACCATGCTGTGACAAGTAGGTTATCAGGATACTTTTTTTTGTCTAGAGTTTTATGAATACTGTGAATTCAGACATACTTCTCATTTCACATACTGCTTCTCACCTACGATATAGTAGGAAGATATGCATATTCAAACATGGGGTTGGTGTCTGAGGCAAATTCTTGCCTCAGAGCAAAAAAAAAAAAAAGTCACAACAGATTTTCAAGTAATTCATAAAGTTTTAAAGAAAATACACATTACTGACAAAAATCTATCAAAAAATACTGTGTTGAGTCAAAATTCCCAAAATTTTTGGGGAAGTGATTCAATAATTTTGGCCCCCATCCTATAACAAAGAAATAGCCCTATTTTTTTTTTGTGCAAGTTTGTTATTGCATTTATATGTGCCATATATGTTATCTTTTCAAATCCAGCAACAATTGTATATGCTAAAATATTATAAAAGAAACAATACTCAAACTAATGCAATATTTCTAATAATGGTCCTAGAGTCACATTTTTAATATCATTCCCTTACATTAATCAATCACCAACCAAAGTTTGTGAAAATTGCATGCAACAGAAAGGAGTTGAGAAAGTTTCAGCGAGTGTTTTCAGAGTTGATATCCAGCCTCCTACACAACCCAGCAAGCCTGTTGAATTGGCTTTGCCTCTGGCAGAGCGCACCAGTTGCTTTTTATAGGCTGCTCTGACTCAAAGTCTACCCAGAGTGCAATCCCTTGAAGGCAAATTTATTTACCAATTTGTTGCATGGTTAGAGTGATTGATGATCAATCATTGGATGTGACAGGTCGAGGACTTTCTGCAGTCTGCCCACTGTGCTGAAAACAACATCATTGGCATTCAACAGTGACCAGCCGTGGCTTGTCTGTAATGCTCGTCAAAATATGCATCCAAACACAGACCTCTATATTCACTAAATTAATCATGTGTTGTAAATGTGTTCAGTATTCTGCAGCAAAAATTTGTCCGCTTTTGTAGACTATTTTAAGTCGTAAAATGAGCAGGATATATTAAACCGAAGAGCATGTTAAACGGGGCAGCCGGTCTCGGAGCCCTCCCAAACTCTACAGCGCCCTACACATTCACAATGTAAATGTCTGGTGAAATATGGATCTGCAGTGCACTCTAATTGAGAGCCATTGGGCCCTATCATACACCTGTCGCAATGTAGCGTCAACTGCGACGCAAGTGTGTTTTGCTAGTTTCAGCCCGACGCAGTAATCATTTACACATCCTGCGCCACGTTGTTAAAATAGCAAATGCATTTGCGCACATTTGTGTGCCCATAGGCTGCTGGTCTGAAAACGACGTTTGTTCAGGAGCATTGTTGACGTGTTGCTATTTTGAGGCAACTGAAATAGATGCCGCATTAACCAACTGAAACCTGGTCTAAAGTCAATGGCGCAATATTGTTTTGTTATTTAAAGAGTGCGTTAGTAATGTGCACCTATAGGTGGGTGCACAAGGCGTGTACACTCTGCTTATTACACACACAGGGATGCGCAGCAGCACACAAACATGCCAAATATTAAAATTAAAAACATTACAATGTAAAAGATTAATATTGAGTACATAAATATATGGTGGAATCCGGCTTGTCCCGTAGATGATCCGTTTCCTCTCTAGAGAAGCATTCAGTCTTTCCGCTTGGGAGACACTGGTTGGTTTATTTCATGTTACGCCCAAAACACACCCATTACTCATTAAGAGAATAGGGACAATCCTTTTAGAACATGCGACGCGTGCGCAGAACATTTTTCCTGTTGTTTAACTAGCAAAAGTGGATTTGGACATGCCCTAAGTGCACTTGCTCCATGCGCTTTAGATCATGCGCTTAGATCTGTAAAATGGGGTCAATTGGGGAAGATTTCAGGCTGCTCCGTAAACCTCGCTCCAGATCAAGACGATATCAGTCTGCTTCAACTATGTGTCTGCATCGTGTCAGTTACTAGTTGGCAAGTCTTCCTATCTGGAGTAGCTTATCAAATAATTAAGGTATAAATCCTTTAGTTTAAATGTGCTCATGTGAATAGCCTTTATATTACAGTAGTTCTGTTGTGTTTGTTTTATGTTTGTTCTGAGAATAGGCATGACTTTGTTTTCCTTACTGCAAAATTCTAAAACAACATTCAAATGCAATAAATACTACATTAGGCAATTCTAAGATGGTATTCTATGCGTTTGTCGTGTGTACTAAAGCCTGTCAATCATCATTAGAGCGCCACCCTCAGGCTGAATAACGCAAGGACATTAGAATTCTGCCAAAAATGTGTCTGATGTGTTCAGCGATTAGAATATAAAGCTTACAAAATGTTCTTCATAAACTAGCGCTAAGACCAAGAATCTGCCCTATCTAAATTTACGGCCAGGAGCCGCTACTGGCAGTGGCAATTTCACCTTTTAAAGACACCTTTCACCACTAAAGACAAGCCTCATCACCCTAGCCTGACATTAGCATCAACACAACATTGGGAAACATTTTCTGACAAATCAAGTGTACTTTTAGCCAAACTAATTTAGTATACTTCAAGTGTATTAATGATTAGTGCACCAGACACACAGATACGTTGTGGCTGTGCCAGGTATCAGACTATGATGGAATGTTTTAATACAATTTATTCAAAAACACAGTTGAATAAATTACAGAGTTGATCTCTTTAATATACAAACAGTTAAATAAATACGTCAATCATATAACATTTGACACAAACACAGACAATACCACTTCAGAACTGAGGGATTCTTCTAGGCTATCCAGTAAACACTGCAACCAAACGTGCTACCTCACACCACTGCACCACACCACCCATTGTGACACTGCAGACCGACAGCCGGACCTGGCTAATACTGGCACCCCAAGTCTGTAGGGAAAAGAAAACAATGTAAGACACAAACAAACACATACACTTTCCAAATAATAATAATTAGTCAATGAATGTTTATCACGTGCTGCCAGAAGGAATTAGGTCATCACGATGGCGGCAGCTCACTAGCGGGCGCCCACTAGCAGTCACTAGCACATAATTGCCCTTTAAAGCGTAGTCGCAGACTTCCGTTATACAAGAAACATTCATTAAAACACAAGAAAAAACCTTCAAAAACAAAAGATTGCAAAAAAAAGAAAATGGCAAACATTCACAGAAGAATCCACAAAAATGATGACAAACACATAGCTATTCGCCACTGTACCCCATGCATGTCAATATGGTCTTGGAACCCCATGGTCAATAAATACCTGAAAATACTCTATTTAAATGTGTCACTTCAGGCTGCAAACCTGCTACCGTCATTATGAACCTCTTTGTTAAAATGAAATAGTAATATGGCTGGACATACATGGACATACTAATCCACAATAAATGCGTTGTTTCAGTAAGAAACTAAATATTGATTGAAGTGAACAGCACACAAAGGAAAACGATCCATTCCATCCAGACATGTCTCCATGACTCACTCTGCCCAACGCACTCGAGGGCGTGCAAGTTACTCTTGTGCAGCTAAGAATTCACTCAATGTGTCTGTTCTCAAATACCCTGCCCAAAATAAACAGTTTACAATGCCACCAGTAGCTCCTACCTCCTGAACGTACACACGGTGCACCAGAATTGACGTCACTTCCAGGATCCCAAATGGACGTGCTTAGTTAGATGTCAGTCACATCTCCTTTTATACCCGCCCAAATGCAGCTATAATGGTAGATCACATCACCACAATCTACCCCCCCCACCCCCCACCCCCCCACTCTATGGTAGACGTGCCAGAAATTTGATTAGCTCCATCTCCTACAGCTCGTAGTAAGTGGTGCATGTTGGAGTGCTGACCTGCCCCAACACGTCCAGTTTATGTTGATATATTGAGCGGTCCACAAAGGACGGATCCCAACTCCAGGTGTGAACTGGCACCACCCCCACTTACCCCTGCTATAGGCCTGCTGGCCGATTTCTCAACTCCAGAAGACTCATATGCCAGAACCGGTGCAGTATGAAATGCTTGTTCGCACGGTTCGGACTACAACGGCGCCAATTCCTGACTTCGACTGCCCACTTTCCCTCTCACTGCCTCGGCCACTACCCGATGTAACAGACAGGGAGAACACAATGATGTTGTCAAGATATAATAGGACAGACTGGTGTCCCCGCTCCATCAAGTGTTGGAAGGTGCCTGGTGCGTTACACAGGCCGAAGGGCATTCGGTTCCATTCATATAGCCCGAATGGTGTACAAAAAGCTGTTTTATGTCGATCAGATTCCGCAAAAGGGACTTGATTGTATCCTCTTGCCAGATCTAAAGTAGTGAACCAGCGAGCCCCTGTTAAAGAATCCAATCCTCACCTTCATTTATATACCGCTTTTAACAATATAGACAGTTTCAAAGCAGCTTTACAATGATAATTGGAAATTAAAGATTGTTTTGGCTTTACAGCAGCCCTAGAATAAAGTTATTGTCCAGCCAAAGTTAGTTTTGATTGATTCACTTCTATTGCAAAGATCATTAGTTATTATTAACTTAGGGGCCGCTTACACAACACCGTTCTAACAGAAAACCCTTTACGCGGTCCGACCTGCTCATTCGCACAACAACAGTGTCTGGTGGTTCGAGAACGCAAACCTTAAAATAGGTTTCTAGGTGCAAGCCTTGAAGAATTCTTTTTTTTATTTTTTTATCTCAGCACAAGCTTTAAAAACGCAAACCTGTGAAAACGCTGACGGCGTGCACATGCGTTTTACGTGTTTAGTCTAGGTGTGCGCGTTTGAATATATATGTGCGCAGGCGTGTAGTCGTTCTTTATAAATTGACCTCAACAAATGACTTGTCTGGCCTTAAACATTTATAATACAGAAATATTTATCGCTTCAGCGTAGCCATGTCAACCGGAAATAGTTTGACAACGTTTTTATCTGTACAGAGGTAAAGGGAAGGAGAAGGGGGCTTTCACAGGGGAGAGACTAGTTGACACTTCAGGAATGTGTTGTCGTTGTGTCCAGGAGCAGGTCCTTCATCAGATCTGGATACGACCTGGATCCGGCGGACTGGGGTAAACCTCTGAAAAAGAGAAAGACCAATATTAGCGTAGACATCATTCTTCTTATGTTGTAACGAGTACATCAGAATTTATGGGGAGTGTTCCCGGTTCTGGCTGACCTAATCTACGCAGCCTAACATTGAATTATAGAAGTTTATAATGTGTTATGTGTATGCTAGGTCAAAGAGATGTGTTTTTAGTCTAGATTTAAATTGATAGAATGTGTCTGCTTCCCAGACAATGTTAGGAAGACTGTTAGGTTAGGAAATACTAACTGTGATATCTAAAGGTGATATCTAAAGGTTAAAAATGTTACCCTATTCACGTGAGAAAAAGAATGAATAGGCGTATGAATGGGATATATTTGGGTCTTTTTCGAAACGTTCCCCTAATGGGATTCTTCTGGGCTTTTTTTTCCTTACTCAGGACATATTGAGGATACAAAATCAGTTGAGTTTGCTTCTGTTGCAATTTGTTCAACCTTTTTTCATAAAATGACTGGACTAGTACTCCATACTGAACTTGTGATCGAAAAGACATCTCTTAATTTACTGCTACAGTAAATTAACTGTAAACGGTAAACTGCTACAGTAAACCATACCATTCATATGGTTCCATGAATGTATTTATAAAAATGTGAAAAGGTTCCATTGGGGCCAATTTTTGAAAGACGTAAAAGCAGAAATGTTATACATTACATTTATTCTTCTCTATGTATTGGTTAAGCAATGTGGTTTAAGTGGTTTAAGCTAAGTCATTTAAATCATTTTTACATGAGGGTTATTGCATTGTCATGGCAACAAAGTTGTTAAACTGATACAAAATTTACATTGTTACTAAGCATTTTGTTCCATACTAAAACCATGTTAACATGAATGTTGTTTGTCTTGCTATATTTTTGAAACCATAAGTATTTTAACATGTAGCTACAGATAGACCCTATTCACTTCCATTGAAGGTGCCTCACTGTAACCCAGATTTTTAACTAATATTGAAATGTAAATTTTATGTATACTTATACATCTATGCATTTATCAGACGCTTTAATCCAAAGTGAGTTACCAAAGAAGAACAAAGCATTCATCAAAAGTGGTGTGATTGATTCGCAAATCACAAGCACACAGAGGAATGCGTAACAGCTCTCCAGTTGTGGTCTAAATTGAAGACGCTATTCATGTCAGTTTTAATCTGTGTTTATCACGATAAACACATTTTAGGTTTTTTTTGTGATTACCTGCGATATGATTGTGAAGTTATGTGTGATAAAATATGTGACTGAACTCTCCTGCTGGTGACAGTGATGAAAAAGATGAAAAGCTTGTTCTTCTTTGTAAACGTGGATGACGGACTTCTTTGATCGTTGCTCATCCTTATTTCCACTGTCCTGCATCTTGTGTTTTTAAAAGACCGTGATGTCTGAACGAACTCATTAATCTTACTGCAGTTTTATCTGTAGATATTTTTGAAATCCCATTCCCTCCCATTATAAAGCTTGTAAGAGCCAGGACATTTTTTTTTATTTAACTCCGATTGTATTCGTCTGAAAGAAGAATGTAATATATACCTAGAATGACTTAAGGGTCAGTGAATCATGGGCTAATTTTAATTTTTTGGTAACAATCCCTTTAAAGGGACAGTTCACTAAAAAATTCTGTTATTTAATTACCCTCATGTTGTTCCCAACATGTCTGCATTTCTTTTATGGAATATATATATATATATATATTTTAATTTTAATTTATTTTAATTTTTATTTTGGGTCAATACAATGAGTCACTGGGGTTCAGTGTTGTTTTGGAGCCATATCACTTTCATTGTATGCAAATAAGGTTCTTTAGTGTTAATAAAATAGTATAAAACAAATTAATGTAGGTTTCGAAAAACATGAGGGTCAGTAAATGATGCATGCATACAGTACTAGTAGAGATACATACATTTACTCCTAAAATACCATTTGGTGTGAACATGTACATGTTCGGTAGTGAATAAAGCAATAAATGGGATTGGTTAAAAAAAAGAGGAAAGGGTTGGTGGAGTGGTGGTGTCCTGCTTAAACTGATTTGTCTTGCTAGAGAATGAGCCATGACAGTTTTGATGCTCCACTTGTTAGGCGCAGCTGCTTCCCTGCTTAGTCTAGGGGGACTGAACTCTGAATGTGGCATCTGTGTTATTCACTACCAGAGACCGAGATTAGATTTAAATGGATTTTTTTAGATAAAAGGATAGTTCGCTGCAAAATGTTGAGAAATTTGTGTTTTCTTTTGGCCATTCATTCAAAGTCAGTGGTCACCAAAACAGTTTTGTTACTAACATTTAGTGCTGGCAAATCAATGGTCTAATTTCAGTCATCCACAGTGAAATATCTGTCTCTAAATGGAAAGTGGTTTCTTACTGATCTACTACCACCTTTCTTTAAAGTCAAATGTTGGCAACACACTCTCATGGCAATTCGTAACTATTTTACATTTTGGCAAATTGATGGCTAATTTGTATGAATTTGTACAATCTTATTTGTACGTTTTCCAACAATCTGCTTACACCCCACTGGCAGTTAGGTTTAGGGATGGACCTTCATGCTTAACTCTTTTCTAATCATTGTTTCCATATGGATCACATTGTACGAATTCATATGAAATTGCCATCTTACATTTTCTCATAAGATCTGACTTGATATTTCTGAATTCTGACTGTGGCATTCCATTTATGCATTATGCCCCTATAAATATCAAAATAAAGTCAAAATGAAGAAAAATGTCTTATTGGGTTTAACTAAGCCTTGTGCTCATGCAAAGCCTCATTGATGTAATATTTTTCTACTGCAATGTTTTATATTGAAATGTTTTCATTATTTATGAAAGAAAATTATACTAATCATAACAACCTACTGTAAGCCAATTTAATTCTTAATAAAGAATGCTAAAACACAAATGCTGCTTACTAACATCGGATAGCAAGTCCTGATCAATGTTTTAATTTTACGATCATGTAGTTTAATTTATTTCACTGTTATGTTTCACTTAATAAATATACTAACAAATTAAAATAACACAAAGTATTAGACATATAACCTATTGACATGCACAGCCTTTCTAAATTATAGAAAAATTGGGCACACAATGTTAATGTTTAGCCAACTTTGCTTAAATTTAATGCGTTTGTTTCAGTTCTAAATTTATACTGTAATATCAGATTATGTAGTAGAGAGAATAAACTGACACTTTTCAAAGTCTGTGATTGCCTCTTAGCGGTAAAAGGCAGCAAATACACCCCCCAATATTGATTTCAATATTGACCAAAATAATCCTGATTATATTTTTTTCCCATAATCAAGCAGCCCCATTACAGTTATTTACCATTACTGTGTGTGGTGACTTTGTAAATAGAATTTAAATAGACAAAAAATAAATTGTATAAATTTACCGATTTTTATTTAGAAAAAAATTATGATCGAAATAATCTAACACAAGTTGGAAAATGAACTATAATACATATATATTATAAGTCTTTTTTGTGACACTGGGTTCCACAGTTTTCACTCAGGAGCCTTTTCTTTCATACACACACACACACACACACACACATGCACACATACATGCGCATGCACACATATACACATGCATACACCACATGCTAATATGTGTGTAAGAGTCCCGCTCAGCCTTTTCTCAAGTCTCATCAAAAATCATCCCAATTGCCTCTTCTCCTGCAATTAGACAAATGTTGGGTGAATTATAAAGTGAAGCATGTTGAGGAAAACATCTCATTTAGAAATATCTATTTGATGAGGAGCTGAAAGTTGGACTCACTGCTGTTGTTAATGATTGTTTTGTTTGATGAGGTAGATGGCACTGCATCCAAAACGAGCTCAATTCCAAAAGGGAATACGTTCAAAATACAGACTGCACTGTATCTAGCCATGCATAACATCTAAATTTGTCCCTGTGTGTGTGTGTTCATTATAATAATGTATCTTCGATTCATCTGTGATGAATCATGCATCAAATGCTAAAGTATGTACATAAACAGTTCAAGACACAGAAAATACAATATGGCTTATTCCCATTTGGGAATTTTCTACTACAGTACAACTGCACTTTACATGATGCTTAGCCAAAATCTTGTAACCCTTTGATTTTTAATTGAAAACAAAATTTTGCTGACTCTTGTAGAAATGCTAACCTCCCAAGCTGCCTTCTGATTCTTATAATACTGCCCCATTCTTGCTAACATGAAGGTCAAACTCCAAAAGTTCTTGACAGGAGTTACTGCAGGTCCCATCCTTAAAAATATTCTTGTTTGCCGTAACCCGACCGACCCAGTCAATTTAGGACCGACCCAATTATTATTATTTTTTTCCTTTTAGTCCGACCGACTTGCCGGTTGTAAACTTGCAAACTTCAAGCAACTAATACAAATGCAATAAAATAATATTAGTTATATTTTTGTAAGTATTGTGACTATAAATTGCCTATAGGCCTACATATAAACGTAGGTTACGTTCTTTCTTTTAATTAAAAACCCATGACGCGTCATGTATGATTATACACCATTGTTTACATGTCACACTATGGCCTGCACGTTCGCTTCGTTTCATTCACTGTCAATGGTTGGCGCTTAGTAATGATGGCTGCGGCTTAATAAAATGACTCTAAAGATTATTTCATTTTTATATGTTGTCGAATATGGTTTATTAAAAAATTAACGCGTGAGAGCTTGTTATAGGCTTGTCATGTTATAGTCAGACGCAGTAGATAAGATGGCGCTACTGCAACGCATCGCCGCAGATGTGCATCAAGCCAACGCGCAAACTATCGCAAATCAAAGTGAAAGTAAGTCGCAGACGCTTAACACACAATCATCTTCATTAAAAGTAAAGAAACGAAATGATCTTACCAGGGCTGTTGCCGCTATTGCGGTCTTTGATTTTGACATTTTAGCTGATGTGATGATCAATAAAATGCATCTCATCACCGAAAGCAACGTGCACTCCATTAAATCTGCATGTAGTGCGGGATTTGAAGATCGGATTTATATCCGCAAAAAGGAATTTATGTGACCAGGTGTAAATGGAATCGTTTTGATAAATCAGATAGCTGTCCTTTTCTGAAAAAAAAAAAAACCCGCATGAAGTGGCCATGTGTAAACAGCCCCCCAAGACATCGGTGAAAAACTAATTATAGATGCATTGTTAATGTAACACATTAACATGTTTTCTCATAGGTATAACATTGCATTTTAATGAAATTAACTGTTATTTTGTGAATTATAAAGTAATTTTAATTCATTTGTTTCCCTCTGAAAATCCACTTTTGTTGCTATCTAGTGGATTCTTTCTTGATTCTGCCTAATCCCTCCCCGTCAGTGACGTCTTGATATGCAAATGTATTCTATACCTATGTAATCACCATGACCAAAATTTTACATGTATGTTTTTTTTTACATTGAATCTTGAAAAATAAAATAAAATAGACCTACCTACCGACCCTTTTTTTTTGTTGTTTTTTTTGTTACTGCAAACCAAAATATTTTTAAGGATGGCCTGGTGTAAGGCCTTTGAGTCTTCAAATCCCTACCCATCAAAGTCCGGTCTGTCGTGTCTCTTATTAGGCCTCTGGAAAGGGTTCTTAATTTGATAAACAGTATTGATTTACCTGCCTTGGAGTTAGTAAGATAATTGTGAAGTCTGTCTCCATCACCCATTAAGTAGAGGCCTGTGGCTTAATATGCATGACAGCATGCTAGGGCCCGTGTGATGCTAGCGCCAACAAGTATCAGAATCCATAACCCCTGAATCTCATTTCATCTCATTAGGTGAAGTTCTGGCCTGATATGTCTGGGCCAAGCTGCTGCTTAATCATTTGGCTCTTCTTTTTTGTGGACATGGTCACTTCATGCGTTTTTACTGATCGGTTAGCTATCTGATTTGTTAAAATGGTTCCATGTACGCTTGGTCACATAAACGTGTCTTCGATCATTTAGTCTCACTTCTTTGAATGAAGATGATTATGGGTTTAATTTGTGGCAATTTGCTCCTCGGCTTGCTGACTACTCATCTGCGGCGATGTGTTGCTGCTGTCATATCTGGCCATTTAGCCTATACCACATTTATTTTTCTGTGCTCTAATTGATTAAAATAATGAACTAGATTAATCACACATTGTGATTAATCGCAATTAAAAAAACATTTTTAATATATATTTTATAATGTTATAATTTCACAGTTACCTAATCTCAAATTAATGTAGAGACAACTAGTGATGCACCGATATGAAAATTGTGGCCGATACCGATAACCGATAATAATATTTCTGTTATGTCCGACACTGATATTTACAGATGTCGATATCTCTGTATAGAATACACAGTTGTATGATAATCAAATAAAGAGCCATTTTCCAAAACACATTTTTTTTTTTTTTTTACTTTTGTAATTTATTTTCAGAAATGACTGATATTGGGCACCTTTACCAGTGTGCAAAATATGTCATCAGATTTTCAGAAGAAAAAATAAATATTTATATAAAAATAAATCATTACATTTAATCATCACATTACATCTCCTGAGACCACAGGAGTTCAAGAACCTTCAGTTTCAAAAAGTTGAGGTAATTACAGAGAACTCGTATTACGACGAATATGTAAAAATTGAGGTAAAAATATATAAAAAATTAGCTACACGTATCAAAAGAATGAGAAGAAATAAGTGCAATGATGTCATTAAAAAAATGACAAGTTATAGTGCTGCCGAGATATAAACCTGAATTAGCATGCTAAATTACTAGCCCCGGCCCGGCCGGTGTCATAATACCAGTTTCGGCCATGGGAGGCGGTATGCGGGCAACATACATAACCACAAGCATGCAAGTTGCAGCATACTGTATCTTTCAACAGTGTTCGTGTTTTTTTACTATTAGCTAGTAGAGATGATCGGTTCACGTGCGCTAATTTAGTGTTGAGATGTTGTTCATTGAGTCTCTAATCTCTAAAAATCTCCAAATGATCCACGTGAAACTGCGGTCTTACTATCGTGTCAATTGATTTGATTAATATGCGCGAGAGAGAGAGAGCAGGACCGCGCTCGTGTTGTTTGAAGACGTGAGGCTCGTTGTTGGGGCCGGGGCTCGCTCTCTCTCTCTCTCTCTCTCTCTGCTCGTAACGCGCCTTTGTCAAGCGCAGCGGCAGCAGTCATTCTATTCTACATCCCTCACCGATCAAAATAGGCTTTGGCGGGACAAAGCGCACTATTTGACGGTTTTAGAAGATTAACAACCTGAAACTAAAAAACAGACTAGAGTAGGCCAACTTTCTGGAGGTATACTGCCCCCATCTGGTATGGAATATATGGAGTATGAATTGATTTTTTGACATAAGGCACCTTTAAAACAGGGCAAAATTTTTCCCAGGGCTCATTGTGGATGTTACACATAAATGTACTCTTTCCTGCAAGATCCGCTCTTATAATATGAGAAATTTCCGCAAACTTTCTTTCAATGTAGTAATGTGGGTTGAATAAGTAAATTAATCCACACAGATCAACTCAAGTCAATAATTTTGAAATCTTTCTCTCGGACTGTAATTTCACAAAAAGCGCGAGTGAATCAGCACTGTACCACATCTCTCTCTCTCTCTCTCTCTCTCTCTCTCTTTTAACGTGACTCAATAAAATGGCTTCAGATCACTGCCTAGCGAGCTGCACGCGGTGATACGAGATTTTCACTCACTTTTAGAATTGATGCTGTGTACAGGAAAGACAGCAGCAGTTTAATCTACTTGCTATGAGGATGGATATTTAAAACAACATTCATCATTTATCAGTTATTTTCGGTACAAGGGATGATATGGTAGTGCAAACTTTATATCAGATAAAAAAGAGGAACTTACTTAAGAACAGTTACTATATCAAAAGTCTAGCAAGTAGAACACCATTGAATAATGTACAGTTGCCTATAAGACCTGAAATAGTTCTTTAGAAGATGTTATCTATAATTTGTAACCACCCTGGTATTAATACAGTAAAGCTCATTATCATAATGAATAAGCTCTTAATTACTTAAAAAGAGTGAAAATCTGTTTGGCTTATTGGTTGAGTGTAATGAACAACACTTAAAATGTAACCTGCCAAACCTCACATTATTTTTCATTTTAGTTCAAATAAGTTAATTGAATTGAAAGGTTTGAAATCAAACTTCCCTGTGCCATTGTGTGTAGGGTAAGCTATTGTGCAATGAGAAATTACACCATAACACCACCTAGCATCCAACTGACTAAATCAACCTGACTATAGCAACGGAAGTAATCTTCATAGGTTAGATCAAGTATAAATTAGTATGCCTATAATGGGTTAAATCAAGCAGAAATTGGTATCAATTGCATGTTACTACTTTTTAAGTCTAGCATTGTAAGTCTAATCTTCGTGGGACTGTTTTATGCTGCTCTTGTTTTCCTGAGCCTAGTTTTCTCCAAGCTCTGCTGTTTTTTGATTTTCACCCCCATTTCCATCCAGGCATGTGTCTGTTTCTTATTGAACTGCTTCAGAGGGCCAACTGTTTTCTTAAGCGTGTGAATTCAGAAGAAGTGCTCCTGGCACTGCAGAAACTGTTTGCTGCTCAGACGAGGCTTTTTTGCTCAATTCAGTTGCATGGTGTAAATAAAAATAGTGACCAAAAATAGACGTCATCAAAAGCTTAATTCAATCCTTTTTGTTTATTTTTTTTTATTTATTTATTTATTTTTACTTATATATTTTAAATATATAAATTTATATATTTACTTATTGCAAAGGTTGAGGAGCATGACATAAATTCCTTACATTCCTGCCAGGAGCATTAAGACAAGCATTTCTATTGATTTCTGAAGTTCAAATTAGAAGAGTTAGTTTTACTTTATTTTTCCTGTTGGCACTCAGTGTACCACTCTGTACTATTCAGAGTGTAGATCTGGTGTTGGCCAACTTGAACAGTCAGAAGTCACAATATCAATATCAATAAATGGCATTTTACATGTGAGTGGTACATGAGTCTTGCCGTGGTTCCCAAACTGGGGGACGCGAACAAAATGCTGAGGTTTGCTGTTCATTTAATTCTACCCCACCTTAAAATAACATCAAAACCGAACATTTATTTCTAACTGACAAAATGCTGTAAATACATGACATATAATCAAATTACCTCATCTTTTGCAGTCAAAACTGTCTGCATCCACACAAGCAGTGTGCATATGTTAGTGTGCACTGTGCAGAGTGCTGCCTTAATAAATCATGCTACATTACTGCTGCTTTCGACAATATATCTTTGTAAAAGTGGGAATTTACCACTTACTAGCATGAAGAACAAATTTAAACACAGAGAGTGGATTGAGATCGATTTAAGACTTTAACTCACACAGGGTATGGTTTTGTATCAAAGACAGTGAGACCGACGGTTATAGTTGAACACCGAGAATATAGAACTCTATAACTGCCAAAACCGTGTTATTAAAATATCTTGCAGATAAGGTTATATACTCAGTGGCGGTTCTACACTGAATTACACCCTGGGCGAGACACCCTTCGAGTGGGTATATAGTAATTATACTATACTATAATTATAGTAGTTGATCATAACTAGAGATATGAAAATTTCATGAATATAGTGACCAAAATGATCACGGTTAAACACAGAATCTTGTTCAAAAAGTAGGCCTACTAATACACAATGAAATCAATTCACCAAGTTAATAACATTAAAGATGATGGCCAGATTTTAGAGTGTCTTTTATGTTATCTACTAAAATGAACATTTTAACTACATTTGAAATAACGAACTCGAGCGCGCCAAAGACGCGATATGTGAACGGCCCCTCTGTGAGCTTCCTCCGATCAGGAGACCCCCTGGACACAGCTTCTGTGCACGGAACCTTCTCAGCAAGCAGGGGCGCCATTGCCAATAACTGAATTGAAATTATAGAAAATAGAAAACCGCTTTGCGGCGCAGAGGATTTTTTTTTTTAACTGCTCGTGCCGCCTCCATGTGACATGAAAAAATGACGCCCCGGGCGACCGCCCGATTCGCCCGTGCCTAAAACCGCTACTGTATATACTAATATCAGTGTTGGGGAGTAACGGAATACATGTACCGGCGTTACGTATTCAGAATAGAAATTATGAGTAACTGTAGTCTCCACAGACCATAAAATATTAATTTAATTGAATTTTTCGTGTTCGCATTTATGAGGAAAAAACAATGTTACGGACGTGACCGCTCTGAAAGCGGCACTAAAAGATGCTTTAAACTTTCACAGAGACATTTATTTAAAGTGAATTTCGTTTTGTATTAATTGTATCTTAATTTTAATCAGTGTTTCATCAACCAATTGCCTGGATTTAATAAATAAGAAGTAAATATAGCAGACGATAGATAACCACGAAACGGAGGCGCCGGCGTGTGAACTGGAGCTCGTCTCATAAATGAACCGAAACTCAGTGTATTGTATAAGGTAGCCTACTTGCCTCACAGACATGTCTACTTTTAAACAGAACATTTCAAAACGAAAGAAAACAGACTGCAGACTGCTCTCTGCTTATGTAATCCGTGTGTGATTCATTTAATGGAAAGCACATTCACTGCTAGTTGTCTTGCTGTTAATTTTAAATAAACGTAAAGCAAGCAGCTAATCAGTGTCTGCTCGTTTATTCAAACTAATTTGTCCTATGACAGACGAACGCCCCCTCCCCCGGACGACGATGGTTATGTTACGAACCGTCACATTTGACTCGCACCATAACCGTCATCACCAATTCTGAAACCGGCACACCCCTAATTTAAAGTTGATAATATAATTACGAGCACCAATGCAATTGTTCCCAAATATCCACACGATTTCAAACGTGACATTGATTATTATACAACAGGTCAACAAACAAAACGTACATTTTAAACACAGTATTGTCAGAATTTGCTCTTTTGCTACAAAATAATAGTTCCATGAAAGACCACAGTAGTACTGCAACACACATCTGTGTTTGGTGAATGATTCTGCAGCTTTGAACAAATGTTGAGAGTCAGTGATTCAATGATTCATTCATAAATACAGCTACTTGGGCCCAGTCCCAAATGGTGCACTTCATGCGGACTTTCGGTCTCGTGGACTTAAATTGCGCATGCTCGCCGAGTCTACAAGTCCGTAGGCCGTCCCGTTTAGCATTTTAACGCTCTGAAGTGTCCTCAGCAGCGCCCCCTTTGTACCCTTGAAGCGGTCTTCCGCGAAGCCCGCATAGATGCAGGCTCCACGCACTTTAACTACCCAGGAATCCTTGCGAAATGCCAATCAGAAAACGGATGGGAGGAGATTTCGCGCACGGACTGTAAACATGGCTGAGAAGAAAATATTTAAGTGTTATTATGGTTTTTATGACATAGGCGCACATTTTACCAGTTGTTACTTACAGTTTATACAGACATTATAGACCAGTGGTTGATATCTCAAACATAATAATATTTAATAATAATAACTATTAATAATAATAGTGCGTTAAATAATACGATCGCATTATGATTCATTACATAAATAGAACCGAATGTCATGGCTTTACTGAGTCATATAAACGTAGTATGAATATTGAAACCTATAAATTTTTCTTAAACTCATTGTAAAAACAACAACAACCAGACATTCTTCCTGTTTCCGACGTGACGATCGAGTCTGTCCCAAAAATACCTCTCAATGCGCCCTCGCGGACTCACGCTAAGGGCCCTATAGGTCTGCACTACATGACGTCACCGAAGTGTGGACTCTGAGGAAGTCCACAAGTCCGGAGTGTGCCATTTGGGACTGGGCCTTGCTCCATTACTGAATGAATGAATGACTCGATAACTCGCTCATTAAGACAGCGCTATACCGCCACCTACTGGCAGTTTTACTTTAACATATTAACTTAATTTTTAACTTAACACAGTATAACTTAATTTTTACCATCATTGCATATTTCCGTATTGAACATTTTTTTATTTAAAGCATTATTTATTTTATTAAATGATTTATACAGGTAAAAAAAAAAAAATGCACTGGAAAATCAATTTAGGGAAGGAAATATGGTCCCTTAATGGAAAAGCTGTGACTGCAGTCTAAGTGGAAGAAAGTGGGTACGCAGAAGGATGGTAAATGCCTCAGGGGATACTCCACTCTAAAAAGTTTGGGAACCACTGGTCTAGGGTGTTGTCTGTGGTTACCAGGCTGTAGTTGTGCAATATCTAAGGTGTTCTGAGAGGTTTTACTGTGTTGCTAGCATGTTCTGGGTGGTTGCTTACTGGCTTAGTGTAATTTTGCCTATTTTCAACCCGCTTTGTACAGTTACAATGTTGGTAGTATATGTAAATGAATAATGTTAATCTCTGTGTTACCTGGACTGATAAATTCACATTTATTTGTCAGAAAAAGTCTGCTGGATGATGCAAAATGTGTCACCTGGCAGACTTTTGACAGGTCTAGGGCTTGTATCTTCTTCCACGGATATATAAAATCAACAGAAGGTTCTTAAACCCCCCCAAAAGTAACTCACTCCTGTTAAACATTTACTCATTGAATTCTTAGACAAGGGAACAATACAAGTCGACACCATTTTGACTAAAAGTTTGCTAAGAAGTATTTCCTACTCAAGCAACAAGACAGTAGCTGTGTCCGTCGAAGGCGTCACGTGGTGCGATGAAGGCTGTCCTAATTCAAAGGCTCCTTCAAATGAGGCCTCCAAATGCATCCTCTGTTTCCTGAGAAATGAAGGATACAACAGATGGATCCTTCACGGCCTTGCCTACCTCAAAATTGATTGTGACGACAGGATTTTTTTTTAGAAAAAATGCAGAATTACACTTTTAAACCAATTGAAACCATATTGGGTTTCAACTTACTCAAATATCTAATGATACAAATATAAAAATAAACAAAAACCTTTAAAGCGGTTCTAAATTGTAGTTTTTAAAATTTATAATAATAATAATAAAGTTTCTTGAACACCTAATCAGCAAATTAGATTGATTTCTGAAGGATCATGTAACACTGAAGACTTGAGTAATGATGCTGAAAATCCAGCTTTGTCATCCCAGGAATATCTTCCATTTTAAAATGTATTAAACAGCATTAACTGTAATTTTTAATTTTAACATGTCACAACACTACTGTTTTTACTGTATTTCTTATTAAATACTGTAAATGCTGCCTGGTTGAGCATAAGAGACTTCTTTCAAAAACATAAAAAAATCTTATCTACACCAAACTTTTGAATGGTCTACATAGGTCTGTTTAACAGATTTACCACACCAAAGAGTAGGATGATTACCAATAATCATATTTACGGGCTTTCACCATAGCAGCTGCAGTTATATATTCTTGTTTTTTCTGTCTTTAATAAAACATATTGTAGACAATTTTTTAGTCTTCGTTTAAAGTGTGGAGTATGTGGTGAAGAACCCATTGAATCCATTGGGGTTTCACCAGTTAGGATGTGTTAGTCAGAAGATGGACCAAAAGTTTTGTATTTGGAGTCAGAGAGTACTCTACAACTCCTAAATCAATAAATGAAGGTTATTGAAGGATCAGGTGTGCTGGTAAACATCACTGTGCCAAAAAAGAAAGCTCCCCGTGTGTTTAAGGTCACCTTGTGTGGTTTGCTTGTTACGCTGTGCCATTTACTCACAGTATTTCCTGACTAAAAGGTCATTGAATAGGTCACATAAAATGAAAATTCTGTCATCATTCACTCTCCCTCTTGACGATCCAAACTAGTTTTCTTTTTTGCAGTGAAATTCTTTTTTTTTTTTTTTTAAACAAGCTTATTAGAGCACTTTAGGGTTGAACAAAATGCACAGAAAGGTCTGTTTCAATCAAGGCCAGAACTTGACATCGATATATTCATGCTGATAGTGGTGTTGATTGCTTCTCTTTCATTTCCTTGTCCCATACACCATAACTCTGGGCTTGAGTACCACTTCTCAAGAGCGCTTTGTAGAGTTCCGGCCTTCAGGATACAGTCCACCCTGATTGACAGGTCGGAAAAGGTTGCAGACACACCATTGTGGTGGATGGCCTCAATCTCACCCTGCAGCTGAATTGCTGAGTGGCTGGAAGATACAAGAAACTCCCGAGGGAAGCTTTCTTGGTTGCTCCCTGCATTATCTCTCTTTATCTTCACACTGGCAATGTGGAAAAAGGAGAAGTGGTGGGTGGCAAAAGCTATTCATCACATAATACAAGTTAAAAGACTCACCTCTTTGTGACAGTCAATTTCTGCACCTGCCATAGCATTTCCAGTTGGTGCTGCTGATGTGAAGAAAGAGAAGACAGGGACAGTCAATGACAGATGGAGAATGACCTCCTACAACTCTATTCCTTCCTTCCAGCATACATCGTTTGGCAGTACTGCTGTTTTAGCATAGTTAACACCCAAATTAATGAGCTTTTGTCTGTGGTTAGAGGCTAATCCAAATTACCGTCTCTTATGGCCGGAGCCTACAGAATCTGCCACAGACAGCTCAGCAGATTCCCAAAGAATTGTAACATCCGTCATTTTCAAAAACACTCAATGTTATTGCAGGTGCTGTTCTTCTCTTGTGGTCAGTTTTCTCTTTTATGTCAACTACTGTTATTGCAGACTTAAAGTAGGGACTCCTACTTTATTTCCTAGCTCTCAAATCTCGCTCACTTTCACACATTCAAATCCCGCGATGATGGATGTAATGTTGGTACGCCTTTGTGGTACTTTTATGTGCCTTTGAGAGATTGCTGGTTACAATCACCATCCTCTCGTCCTTTATCTTTGTTTTACAGATTTACAGTTTTGCTTTGAAGTGAGAAAATTACTAGATTCTTTTATTTTGGGCACATTATTTCACATTTTTCATGCATACCTGTTTATTTAATAATGGATTTCAGGATGTAATGTTTAATGTATATTTCTGCAACAGGAAATAACAGAACAACATATAGGCTGTACTGACAATATAATTAATTGTAATATTCATTCATTTGTTTATTAATTTACAGGAAAAAAAATCAGCATGATTACAAATGTTTACAGATTTTGGGTGTGTCACGTTTTGAGTTAATCTTTGCTCTGTTTTTCCTGTTCTGTTCATGTCTGTGTTTCTAGGTTAGCTTTCCAGTTTGTTTGTTTATTAGTTCAGTTCTTCTCCATTTCCTGCCTGTTTGTCACTATGGTTTCTGATTAATTTGAGTATTCTGTTCAGGTATGTCACAGAGTCTGTCACCTCAGCACCACACCTTCCAGCTCCACCCCCTCATTCCCAGTCACCTGAATTCTAATAATCTGCACCTGCAACGCTCATCACCGCACCCTATATCAGCATGCTCTCCACCACATATTACTGTCTGGTCTTGAGCATTAGCCTGTGTGAACTTATCTGACTACCTCTCTGAGATACTTACCTTTGGATTATCTTGTCTTCAAGTCATCTTCTGTCTTCATCTTCTTCAGTTGTACCAGCCAACACCTGTAATAGAAAAAGGTTAGGTTTCATGCAACTGTCTCTGAATTGCATCCCTTACCTGTTAATATTGCTTGTGCACCACTATACCTGCAATTAAACCACTTTGTTTGAAGTTACCTCTGTGTGTCGTCCTTTGTCGCTAACAGAAGACCAGACCAAAGACGCAGAGAAGCATGGATCTAAGCAAATTCCGTGATTTTTTTCCCCCCACTGATCCGTTTGCTGAGCTGCTACAATCAGTCACATCAGTCACCCATAACCCCTTCTTCGAGCACTTCCTCTGCCAGTTCCATGGCCTGACCTGCGACCTACTCTGGCGAGGCGGAGGAACGGAGTGAGTTTCTACTACAGTGTTTACTGTTCTTCGAAATGCAAACACATCTCTTCCATTCTGATCCAGCCAGAATAGCCTACATCTCACTGCTATCCGGACAAGCACTTCAATGGGCGAGATCTATCTGGGATGCAAATGGCCCTCTCACAAGCTCCATGATGACGTTTACAACGCATTTTAAGGAGGTATCGGTCAAACTGAAAGTGTAGGGGTGTAACCCCGGTGTCCTGGCCAAATCTGCCCATTGGCCTCTGTCCATCATCCCTGTATACTGATTGGCTTCATCACTCTGTCTCCTCTCCACCAGTAAGCTGGTGTGTGGTGGGCGTACTGGCGCAGTATGGCTGCCGTCGCATCATCCAGGTGGATGCTGCACATTGGTGGTGGTTGAGGAGATTCCCTCCTTCCTTGTAAAGCGCTTTGAGGTCCCAGATAAAGCACTATATAAATGTAACAAATTAAACAGCAAGTTCCCTCTCCCTCTTGGTGTATAATCTACACCAAGGACAATCATCAGATTATGCTTTCCAATTCCGAATCCTTGCCCGCGTCAGTGGATGGAACGAGACAGCTTTGATCACCGCCTTCCGTCAGGGTCTCAATCAAGCAGATGGCCATATACGATGATGTGATGAAGTCTTGAGAACTTCATCCAGCATTTCATAAGAATACCTCAACGACTCACAGCTTGTAATCTCGATCAACCCACTGTGAATCCTCTGCCCATGTCACCACCTGTTGCCCCTCCAGAACCTACTTAATTAGACACTTGCAATCTGTCTCATGCAGAGCATCAACAAAGAATCAAGAATAGACTTTGTCTATATTGCGGTGCAGAGGGACATCTCCTTCCCGACTGCCCAGCGCTACCTTCAGTGTGAGTACCATTCAAGTCAAGTCTATTTATATAGCGCTTTTAACAATATAGATTGAATCAAATTATTGCATTCGATTAAATTGCATTTGATTACTGTCTCCAATCCGTCATGAAGATCTCCACTACTAAATCTTCTTCAGCAGCCAGCATCCCTTTTAATTTGACCTCCTTTGAGAGTCCAGAGACCAACACGCATCATGAGATTCCCCCTGAGTACCTGGCATTCCAGTATGTTTTCAGTAAGCAGCTGGCCACAAAACTACCACCTCATGGGGATGGGACTTTGGCATTTGACCTGCTGCCTGGGGCCACCTTACCCTAAGGTAAAGTCTATCCACTGTCCATCCTGGAGCAGAAGGTCAGGGAGGAGTACATTGAAGAGGTACATCGAAGAGTTTATTCGTCGAGGACTACCACAGCATTGACTGCCACACACTCAACTCATAAACCATCAAGTACCGCTACCCCCTTCCTCTGCTTTCAGCCGTTCAGGAGCAGCTACATGGATTTCGCATCCTCTTGAAGTTGGACCTGTGGAGCGCATTTAATCTTATTAGAATACGTGAGATTAATGAATGTAAGACCGCCTTCGTAATACCATCGGGTCACTACGGTTATCACATTATGCCGTACGGGCTGGCCAACTTACCCTCCATATTTCAGGGTTTCATGAATGAGTTGTTCCGGGAGTTCCTCCAGCGTTTTGTCATTGTTTACATTGACGACATCCTCATCTACTCCCAGAACCTGGCTGACCATCGCCACCACGTGTAGCGTGGTCCTTTAGAAACATCGGGAACACAATCTACATCTGAAGCTGGTGAATTGCAAGTTCCACCGAGACATCATCCATTTCTTGAGTTACGTTATCAGTAGGGGTGGCACGGTACATGAAAAAACATCCGAACCGTTCGGTTCGCTTGTCTCGGTTCGGTACGTGTGTGCGTCGCACGGTTCGTTCGACGCATGCGCAATGTAACCTCGTGCCCGTTACCTCAGACAGTGCGTTTACTTTTCGCGCGAAATAAGAGATTTGTGGACATACATATGAGGCTTGTTCGACTTGAACCGGCGCTGCACAGACCGGTCGATGAATAACATAAAAGTACCGCGATAGCAACGGCTCCGTATGCTTTTCAATCACTCTCGCAGTCGCAGTACTTTGATGTCATAAACCGATTGGTCTGTGCAGCGCTGCAGGTCACGTCACGTATAGAAATGGCTAGTGGGAGAGATAAGGAAGGCTAACAGGAGTTGGAGGATGCACCAGCGTCGTATAAGTCCGGTGTGTGGGAACATTTTGGATTTCATCTTACCTATGATATTTAAATATATACAGTGACAGTAAGTTTAGATAAGAACTCCAGTCGTGTTTCCAAATACTGCACTTTAATTTCAAGTGAAAAAAAATGTATCCTCACTCTCAGGGAATAGAAGCATTGTTGATACTGTTTTTGTGTTGAGGTTGAACTTATGTTTCACTTTATGATTATGGCCTTTGCTATTGTTATAGCCTCATTATAGGCAATTATTTGTAACGTATTTTGACTTATTTAAAAGATAAACATTTTGTAAGAGCTACACTGAAGTTGACAGTTTTATAAATGCAAGTTAATTTTAATCTTTGTGTGCTAAAAATGCACATAAGTTCCTGTAGAGATAGCAACACACATTCTCCTTTTTTGCCAAATAAATGTCTTCTCTCTTGCTGTATCAAAATGTCACCTAGCTTTCCTCAGAGATGGTCTCAATAATGTGCTTAAAGTCAAGTCAAATTCAGTTTGTGCATGATTACATGATATACATTTTTTTTTAAATACTGTATCCTGAATTGTGGATAATTAAGCTATAGCATATATCATATGCTGAAGTACATTTCTGGAGTGTTAAAGATTAAAAGAAAAAATAACAACAAGAACCGTACAGAACCGAAAACCGTGACCCTAAAACCGTGATAGGAACCGAACCGTGGGTTTTGTGAACCGTGCCACCCCTAGTTATCAGTGATCACGGCATTCAGATGGACCAGATGAAGGTACAATCTTTCTAGACTGGCCACAACCGTCATCTGTTAAAGAACTCCAACGCTTTCTGGGCTTTGCTAATTTCTATAGATGGTTCATTGGTAACTTAAAGATCAGCTTTACATTCACCTCATTACTCTACAACCGGCCCAAGTCTCTGTCCTGGAACCCGACCGCCACAGATGCTTTCCACCAGCTAAGAAAAGCTTTCTGCAATGCTCCTATTCTCACTCATAGTAATCCGGACCTTTCATTCATAATAAATGTTGATGCATCTGCCACTGGGGTAGGAGCTGTGCTATCTCCGCGGCAGGGTAAGCCTCCTCTCCTCCATCCATGTGCCTTCTACTCCAAGAATTTGTCCCCGGGGGAGCGCAATTATGACATTCCTTGTCTTGCATTGTTTGATATCAGTGTGTTCGTGTTTGTTTCCTCCCAGTTATTTTCCTGATAATTATTTTGATTCTTTGAATTATGTTGAGTATCTTGTTCATAGTGTGCTTCTTACAGGCACTGACCGTGACGGGGTTTCTAAGAAGGAAAAACAAAACAAAAAAACTAGCCACTGGTTAATACACGTTACACTTTTGGTGAACTTTTTATTTATTTTCATAATTCAACCATACAGAGTCAATTATTCTACTTATGTATTTACTGCACCTCAAGACACTGTTCAGATGTTATATTGCAGAGGAAGAGAGAGATAATTTACATTTTTACAGTCCTCCAACTCCTTTTTAAAAATGTACATGTACAAAATTTCCCTCCAAATAAAAAACCATTAAACAATAAAGAATAATAATAATGATTTAATAAAATAGAAAATTACAACAGAAAAATTTAATTTTACTCTTCATTAAATGTTCCATTTCACTTCCTTGTCAACCATATTGCCAACTTTGCCTCACCCACTTTAAAGTTGATCAAATAAATATTCTTCCTCTTTCAGCAACATTTAAGACCAAAAACAAAATTCACTGTGCTAAACACTTCTCCCAATTTTATGAACAAATCTTACAAGGTCTGAAATAATTGTCTTAATCTAAAACAGAGCAAAAATGCATGATCTATTGACTGCTCAGCATTGCAAAAAGCACATCCCTTTACCACAGTGGGATCAAAATGTGCCACATGTTTGTTTTAGAGATGTTCCGATAGCCTTTTTTCCTTCCCGATACCGATTCCGATACCTGGACTCAGGGTATCGGCCGATACCGAGTACTGATCCGATACATGGGTGTGTATCTATACAGCTGCAATTCATACTACCCATGTATGAATTGATATAACTATTTTATGGTGTGCTTCAGACTTATCCCTTAATTAAAAACATGAACAAATACATACAGTGAACTATAATATTTTTATTATCTGACATATATTTCACAGCAATATATTACTTATTTTTCTTAAGTGAAAAAGAACTTCAAATGCAGCCACACATCTAATACTGTAAACTGAAAAAGGTATTTTAGTCTTACAATATAACTGTATAAAAAAAAAACTGCAACAAATAAATCTAGGAATCTAAAAAATTATATATGAATAATATAAGAAAAGAATCTCTTTATAACCTAAAGTCCAGAAACAGTTTTATCAAATAAACGGCATTTCAGTTTTGACAGCGGCTGGTCATCCAGAACAATAAACTCTTAATTTTGTTGGTTATATTTATTGGTCGTTGGCTGTCTTTTGAAAACTCGGCTGGTCATCCAGAACAATAAACTCGATAATTTTGTCAGTTATATTTATTGCTCTTTGGCTCTCTTGAAAACTTTTCTCTTTGTTTGAATGAAGCTTCCAGAGATTCTAGCGCAGCTCATTCTTCTCTGCCCTTGCCTTTGTGTAACCCTTGTGTTCTGCGGGGGGACGCGTCTTCAAATGTTTTATGTTAACTTACTCGTGTTGAAATTGCTAATGCTTGTTCCACCCCTCGAAATTACAGTATGGCATATGAGACATGTCGCCGTTTTACTAGCTGGTTGGTCCAGTCTGAAAAACTGCCAAACACAAACAGTGGACGTACTGCAGCTAGCGTTTTCTTCTTCTTCGCTGATCTCAACAGTGGTTGCTTGTGGCAACAGCACAACTTCCTGTGTTGCCACAAGCAACCACTGTTTAGAGCAGCGAAGAAGAATTGATCTCCGATTTGCAGCGTTAAGCAAATCTAGCGTGCATAACTAGGTATTGTTTAAGAAAATGGTATCGGATAGGTACATGGGTAGAAGTACTCGCCGATACCGATGCCAGAATTTTTATTGGTATCGGCGGCATTTCCGATACTAGTATCGGAATCAGAACAACTCTAGTTTGTTTGTGGCTATCACCCAGTGAACAACTCTCCACTGGAGATCTGCAGTCCTTTTCTCTATGGGAGGTTTATATAAAGTCCTCCAATATCCCTTAGGGGAAGAATCTGCCCCAAAAAGATCTGTCCATTTTGATTGCTTTACTTTCGTTAGGGAGGAGTAGTGAGTCCCTTTCACACGTTACGTAGATTGCTTTCTTAGATGTTTCTTCAAATGTTATTAACTGAGGAGTTCTGAAATTGAGAATAGAATCTTACTCTGGTTGTTCTTTAATGGCTGCAGAAATCTTTAAGTCTGGAAATTCATAATGTTCTTCGTTGTTCTGTGGAGTCATCTCATTAGCTTCTTGAAACTGTCTCAATGCAGAAGGTAAAAACAAAAAGATTATCTTTAGTATTATCTTCATGAACCTCACAGACTTGATGCCAGTCAGACAGCACATCTCCTCAGGACTTTTTCAGTTGTTGCTAGTTCTCAAATTGGATACTTTTGTACAATGAGCTTTTGCCATTACAGATCTTAAGACTTGGTTCCTTGACTTTTATCAGAGGATTCCTGAAAAGAGGTTCATGTTGTATCCAACTTCCAGGATCTGAAAACTCTCTCTCCCCTTTAAAAACAGATTCCCATGCTTTTAAAAACAACTGTTTATCATATTTAAAAATGTCCACTTTTTTCAATAAAGCACAAGCCGTATCAGTCTACATGGATCCCCCAGAAAACAACAGTCTTTGGATTCTAAAGGTCTTAATTCGACTTTGTATGTCCATGAGTTCATGTCCACCTTCATTGACTGGCAGAAAATGCACAGCAGCCGTTATTGAGTGGTAGACCAAAAAACAAAACAAAAAAACAAATCAATCAATCTCTTTTGGATTTCTCAAACAACATAATTTGGTGGGTTCATTACAATAATTTTATGTCAGATCATAGAGGCAACTAAGTTGTTAGCAACCAGTTGTTGGCAACCCCGCCCCCTGTATGATAGCTTAGGTAACAACCACTTCCATCTGGACAATATTCCACACACTTATTCCACCATACCCACCCACCCAGTTCTTTTCCTGCTATCTTTCCCTCCAAGAAATACCCCTAAAAACTTCAACCCTTCATTTCCCCATTTAATTCCTCCTGGAAGTACTGGAGGAGGCTTCTCTTGCCAATTCCCCATAATGAGCCCTTCACTTTTGTTCCAGTTGACCCTTGCAGATGAGGCCTTTTCATAAATGTTAAGACTTTCTTTTAATGCTTCAACATCATTTTTGTTTTTGATAAAAACAGTGATATCATCTGCATAAGCAGATACTTTAATAGGTCTGTTTTCAAAACCTTTAACCGCAAAACCTTGTAATTTTTTCTTTAATTGACATAGGGTTCAATTGCTAAAGAGTAGAGATGTCCTGACAAAGGACATCTCTTTCTAATACCCCTATTTATTAAAATTTTCTGACTAAGTCCACCTCCCAACTTGAGCATGACTGATGCTTCATTATATAAAAGTTTTATTCCTGATAAAAAAGAATATCCAATTCCAAAAGCTTTGAGAGTATTAAACAAATAACAATGATCAACTCGATCAAAAGCTTTTTCTTGATCAATTGAAAATATACCTAGATCTTGATTATCCATGTATGCCAAATCAATAACATCTCTTAAAGGAACACTTCGACTTTTTGGGACTTTACCCTATTCAACGTATCCCCCAGAGTTAGATAAGTCCATACATACCTTTTTCATCTCCGTGCGTGCTGTAAGTCTGTTTGACGCACCCACCGCTAGCCTAGCTTAGCACAAAGACTGGATGTAAATGGATACAGCTAGCATACTAATCCCAATAAGTGACAAAATAACGCCAACATTTTCCTATTTACATGTTGTGATTTGTATAGTCACAGTGTGTACAAATAACAAGGTAATATGAGACACAGCCACTTTTTAAACGTTTAAATACTGGGAACTATTTTCTCAGAAGGCGAAGCACTGCTACTTGGGCGGAGTGATAACCGCAGCACATGAGACGCGCCGTGCTGAGGAGCAGACAGTTCTCTCAGAGTTGAAGTTGGAGTAATAGAGTCACCAATTACTAATAAATGCAAAGTTTATAATCATGGGTGTTCGCTGTATTGTGATTAAGAGCACAGAAAACTTTGTATGAATAGCTAGGCTACAAGTAAACAGGTGATCATGAAAGGCTATTTCAAGGGTGCTATGTCAATTGGCATGTGTGCATATTTCGTGTATTGACAAACTGTATGGTATGGCTATACTACAATTACATTGAACTATGCATTATGATTATTACAAAATCACTTACTTGGTGGACAGCTGTCCATTATGTTCACTTGGCATGGGGCGTTTCTTCCAGTTGATCTTGTCACAACAGGAAAAAAAATCGACAACTGCCGGGTGTAGTAGGGCAGAGAAATCTTCTGTGGTAGTGACGCAAAGATTTTTATTGTCATCAAGCCTTGACATCGATGGCAATACCCGGTCCCATTCACTACAACAAAGGCACTCGGTTTCTGTCGACATAGTCAAGTCAAGTCAAGTCAAGTATATTTATATAGCGCTTTTCACAATACAGATTGTATCAAAGCAGCTTCACAGTATCAATCAAAACAACATAACAATGTTTGTTTATTAGTGGAAAACAATAAAATAAAAAAGACATCCAAGTTTGGAAGGGCTGATCAATGTTATTAATGATTGGTTAATTAATTTGAATATCCCCAACTGAGCAAGCCAAAGGCAACAGTGGCAAGGAACCGAAAAACTCCATCAAGTGACCCAGTGGTGTCCTGAAACTCCATCAAGTAACCCAATGGAGAGAAAAAAAAAAACCTTGGGAGAACCCAGGCTCAGTCGGGGGCCAGTTCTCCTCTGGCTTTTATGAACTAGAGGCCGGATTTACAGTAACTGTAAGTTTAAAAATTTTATATGAATGCCTGGCTGAAGAGATGCGTCTTTAGTCTAGTTTTAAACTGGGAGAGCGAGTCTGAGCAACAAACAATATCAGGAAGGCTATTCCAGAGCTTCGGAGCTAAATGTGAAAATGCTCTCCCTCCTTTGGTGGATCTGGATATCCTAGGTATGACCAGAAGCCTCGAATTTAGTGATCTTAAAGAGCGCGATGGATTATAGGGCGATAGAAGGTCCGTTAAATAGACTGGAGCTAAACCATTTAGGGCTTTATAGGTCAGTAGCAATACCTTGTAATTAATACGGAACTTTATAGGTAACCAATGAAGTGATGATAAAATCGGTGTTATATGATCATATTTTCTTGATCTAGTAAGAACTCTAGCGGCTGCATTTTGGACTAACTGTAGCTTGTTTATTGAGGATGCAGGACAACCAGCTAATAAAGCATTACAATAATCTAGTCTCGAGGTCATGAATGCATGAACTAACTTTTCTGCATCAGAGACTGATAGCATATTACGTAGTTTAGCAATGTTTCTAAGGTGGAAAAAGGCTGTTTTTGTAACATATGAAATATGCTTTTCAAAAGACAGGTTGCAGTCTAATATAACACCCAGGTCTTTTACAGTAGAGGATAAAGTAACAGGGCATCCTACTATGTTAAAGTAGTGTTGTGAGAGGTTTTGTGGACGGTTTTTAGAACCGATAAGTATTACTTCTGTCTTGTCTGGATTTAATAAAAGAAAATTACGCGTCATCCAATCTTTTATATCTTTAACACAGTCTGTCAATTTGGATAATTTAGCGTATTCATCTGGCCGTGATGAAATATATATTTGAGTGTCATCGGCGTAACAATGGAAACTAATTCCATGTTTCCTTATAATATTACCAAGTGGCAGCATATATATTGAGAATAATAGAGGGCCTAACACAGATCCCTGTGGCACTCCATAGTTTGCCGAAGTTATGATCGATTTTTCTCCATTTAAATAGACAAAATGGTAGCGGTCGGATAAGTATGACCTGAACCAGCTTAATGCTTGTCCTTGAATACCAGTATAATTTTGTAGTCGATCTAGGAGTATTGTGTGATCTATAGTATCGAACGCTGCACTAAGATCAAGTAAAACTAGTATTGAGATACAGCCTTGGTCCGAAGCTAAAAGTAAATCATTTGTTATTCTAACCAGCGCAGTTTCAGTGCTATGATGCGGTCTGAATCCAGACTGAAACTTTTCATAGATGTCGTTTTCTTGTAAGAAAGAGCCGAGTTGAGCGGACACAACTTTTTCTAATATTTTAGACATAAATGGAAGATTTGAAATGGGTCTGTAATTTACTAGGTTATTTGGATCTAATTGTGGTTTCTTAATAAGAGGTTTTATAACTGCCAGCTTGAACGTTCTTGGAACATGACCTAAAGATAAAGATGAGTTAATAATATTGAGAAGAGGCTCTTCCACTATAGGTAACACTTCTTTCAGTAGTTTAGTTGGTATAGGATCTAATAAACATGTTGTTGTTTTAGATGAAGTGATAAGTTTGTTTAACTCTTTTTGTTCTATAGTTGTAAAGCATTGTAATTGCTCTTGCGGAGCGACAATTGTGGCCGAATCATAAGGCGGGAGCAAGGATTGAACATTTACAATTGTGGTTCTGATGCTTTCAATTTTCTCGTTGAAGAAGTTCATGAAATCATTACTACTAAACTGTAACGAGGTATTTTGTTCAGACGACGTCTGTTTATTTGTTAGTCTAGCCACGGTGTTAAATAAAAACCTTGGATTGTTTTGGTTGTTTTCTATTAGTTTGCGGAGGTGCTCAGCCCTGGCCGCTTTTAGGGCCTTTTTATAACGTGACATACTGTCTTTCCACGCGATTCTAAAGACCACTAAATTAGTTTGTTTCCATTTACGCTCTAAATTACGGGTTTCTCTCTTTAGAGCATGCGTAGTATTATTGTACCATGGTGCTATACTTTTCTCTCTGACCTTTTTTAATCTAATGGGTGCAACAATATCCAATGTTCTAGAGAGAATGGTGCTCATAGTGCTAGTTAGTTCGTCTAGTTCATCTGTTCGTTTGGGTTCAGGCCGCAGCTGAGACAGATCAGATAAGCTATTTGAGAAATTATCTATGGTGGATGGAAGGATTGTTCTGCCTGGTCGATAACATGGCGCAGCATGACATATTACAGACGTACGTAATATGCAAGTTACCATGTAATGGTCAGTGACATCATCACTTTGTGGAATGATATCTATATCGGTTGGATCGGTTCCATATGATATAATTAAATCGAGTGTATGATTAAGACGATGAGTTGGTCTGGTGACGTTTTGCTTGACCCCGAAGGAGTTTAATAAATCTGTAAACGCAGCCCCTAACGCATCATTTGAATTATCGATGTGTATGTTAAAATCTCCAACAATTAATGCTTTATCGACGTTGACCAATAGATCTGAGAGAAAATCTGCAAACTCTTTTAGGAAAACAGTGTAAGGCCCTGGAGGTCTATATACGGTAGCCAAGGCTAGAGATAATAGGGATTTTTTTCTTACATCTAAGAGCGTAACATTTAGCACAAGTACTTCAAACGAATTAAACCTATGACGAGTTTTCTGAGTAACATTAAGGATATCCCTGTAGATTGTTGCAACACCAATTAGATTTTTCAATTAGATTTTTTCTAGATCCCGCAGTAGATTTATTATTTGATCTCAGTAAACGAGGAATAGACACAGTTTCTATGCAATGTTCTACACTAGTATTAATATTAATTAAATTGGTGCAGCAGAGACTGTGATTTGGATTTTTGGTTACTAGTCAAACGGTGTTTAACATCTTAGAGATGTTATCCGACAGAAGATCTGCCCCGATTCTACTTGGGTGTAAGCCATCAGCGCGGAAGAGCCTCGGTCGCTCCCAGAACAGATTCCAATTATTTACAAAGAGCAGTTTCTGCTCATTGCACCATGACATTAACCATTCATTTAGCGCGAATAATCTACTGAACTTTTCATGCCCTCGTCGGTACGTGGGAAGCGGTCCAGACACAATGATCGTTGTTTCAGGCGATGTGCTGCGAACCGTTTCGATCAGGCTCCTGAAGTCTTTCTTCAGAACCTCTGTCTGTCGCAGCCTAGTGTCGTTAGCTCCCCCGTGCAACACAACAGCTCCGACGCGCTCGTCACCGTTCAAGATCTCAGGTACCCGCGCAGCGATATCAAGAACACGAGCACCAGGAAAGCAATGACTGTGCACCTTACTTTTACCTAACGTAGCGTGGACGTGTCGGACGGTGGAATCGCCGATGATCACAGCATCGCGTTCCGTTTCGCGAAGAGAGGAGAAGCGGTTCTGAGTGGAGATCTCGAAAACCGGAAGGGGCGAAAAGATTCTGGTCCTGGCTCGCGGCTTCCGCGGAACCACCCAGGCTTCGTGGTGTTGTGTCGGAGCCGGAGTGAATGAAACCATGGCTGATCGGGACCTGGACGCTCGGGACCAATGCTGAGAAACGCACGGAGTAGACGCAGTGAGGGTCAGCGGGTTACTAACGTTAATCACCGATCCGTGTGCATCGGTGCGTGATGTTTCAAGAGCTAAACGCCGGTCTCTCAGCTCAGCTTGTCTCTCTAAAAGGTCACGGACCTGTTTCTCAACAGCTTCTAATTCAGACTGCACCGCGAGCATCTCAAATCTGTTCTCATCTGCACCAAAAGGTAGATATACATCTGATATATTCGCCATTTTAACAGATGGACAGTAAGTTAGCAACGATGCAACCAGTGATGCTATTAATATTAATACTAATTTATGACTGAAGTCTTGGGTATAATCCGTCTTTTTAGTGGTACGGGTGTAATGTAGACGCACGATAGACGAGAAAATGTTCGTTTGTAAGTGAGTGTAAAGAAGACTCGCTCAGCCGTGACCCACAGGTGTAACGGCCCAGTGTTGGGTCACGCTTGAGACGGTCTGCTCAACAGTCCGAGTTGTAATTATGAGGTAAATGATGGTTCAAAGCAGGATAAAAGAAAGAAATACGGAAAAACAGAAAGAAATACGATGCTAATACGAGGCTTAGACAGCCACGACGCAAACAAACTCACAGCAGGCAGCCAGAAGCAATCGAGCAATCAGAAGCAATCGAGCAGTCGATCCTCCACAAGGATCTAACACAAGTCCGAACTGCAGTTTATTCAATCAGTGACCAGACATAGGTTGGCATGTTCCACATTTACACCACCAGTCCGTGTTCGTTCTGATTCTCTCCTCTACCTCAGTCTGTTCGGCATCTTGTCTACCAGCTTCCAAAGTTTGTAACTCCTCATCTGTGTATTCTGGCTCAAAACGATATGGTTCTGGATCTTGATTTGATACAAAATAAAATCCTCTGACAATTCCTCAAAGTTAGCCATGATCACGAATCACGTTTGCTACTAGCTAGTCACGTTGGTTTTGTTGACAGAACGGCGCTTCTCGGGTGCTGCGGTAATCACTCCGCCTAAGTAGCAGTGCTTCGCCTTCTGAGAAAATAGTTCCCAGTATTTAAACGTTTAAAAAGTGTCTGTGTCTCATATTACCTTGTTATTTGTACACACTGTGACTATAAAAATCACAACATGTAAATAGGAAAATGTTGGCGTTATTTTGTCACTTATTGGGATTAGTATGCTAGCTGTATCCATTTACATCCAGTCTTTGTGCTAAGCTAGGCTAGCGGTGGGTGCGTCAAACAGACTTACAGCACGCACGGAGATGAAAAAGGTATGTATGGACTTATCTAACTCTGGGGGATACGTTGAATAAGGTAAAGTCCCAAAAAGTTGAAGTGTTCCTTTAAAAGGAAGAGGTTATCATTATAGTTCTCTTTGGTATACAATAAGTCTGATTTATTTGTATCAAAGACCCAAAGGTATGTTTTTAGTCTATTTGAAAGACACTTCACAAGAATTTTATAGTCTGTAAATAATAATGCCACTGGTCTCCAGTTTTTTAAAAGACCAAGGTCGCCTTTTTTGGGGAGTAACGAAAGTACAGCTCTTTTACAACTTGTTGGCAATTACTTCTTTTCAAAAGAGGCTTTAAAAACCTCCAACATGTCTTCCTGAGTACATGGCAAAAATGTTTATAAAATTCTGCAGGAAGTCCATCAATTCCAGGGGCTTTACCAATAGAAAGTTGCTGAACTGCCTCTGACAGTTCTTGCATTGTTATCTCAGAGTCCAACGGTGATGTTGGTGTGATGGCACCCCTGGTAAATATGATCAAAACTGGCTGTAAAAAAATAAATCTGCATTGTTTATCCTTTTGATCTTTCATTAAAAAAAATAGCAAAATTCTAACCTTTCATTGAAGTAAAATAATTGAAAGTGGGGGGGAAATCACATTATGAAATAAATGTTTTTCTCCAAAACACGTTGGCCACAATTATTGGCACCCTTTTATTAAATACTTTTTGCAATCTCCTTTTGAAAAGATACCAGCTCTGAGTCTTCTCCTATAATGCCTGATGAGTTTGGAGAACACCTGACCTGAGATCAGAGACTCTCCAGATCCTTCAGATTCCCAGATCCATGTTTGTGCTTCTCCTCTTCAGTTCAGCCACTCATCAGGGGCCCGTTTCAATAAGGAGGTTCAACCAACTCTGAGTTAAAACTTGAACTCTGAGTTGACTTACCCTGAGATGGGAAACTCTGAGTTTTCGGTTACAGAACAGCTGAAATGAGTTGGTTCAATCAACTCTGAGTTGACTGACTCTGAGTTAAGCGCGTGCACCACAACTATAAAAAGCCATTATCAATGGAGCGCAGATATTACGAGTCACCATGGCAACAGCGCCAGACAAAAAGAGGAATTACTGTTATACAGTGTTGGGTGTAATTAATTACCAAGTAATCTAAATATTGTAATTTAATTAAAGGGATTACTCTTAATTCTGTAATTTAAAATAAAATCTGATGTAATTACATTAAATACTGTAGAGACTATATAACAATTCAGTATAAAACAATAATGGATTTAAAATACATTTTTAAAATACAAGGTATATTTTTAATGTAACCTTCTCCCTCTACACACTTTGGTCAATTCAAGAATAATTCATGCAATTGTATATTGTTAATTTGAAAGCATTAAAAGTGCAGTTTCTTGTCTCTCCTTGTATTGTTCAAGTGGTTGAGGTTGATATGGGATTTAGTAATTAGTAATAAGTAGACCAATACTTTCTAAAGATAGTAATTATTACATTAATCTAATTACACTGTTGAAGATGTCATTTGTAGTAATTAATAACTATTTAGAGTAACTTACCAAACTGTTATAATATCAGCGGTGAAACTGGAAGAACAGTAGCCTATGTTATTCAACCTAATTTTAATTTTCATGTAGGCTATAGGTGCAATCCTGCAGGCATTAAAAGAACGTGGCAGCAGCTGAAAATAAAATATATAAACATAATTCAATCAGGTAAGGCTTGAGCATATCATGGGTGTAGGCTACCTGACTTTACAAACATTTGACATATTAAATAACTAAATAGCATCCAGTATAGCAGTGCAGCAGCATTTCTGGCTGAGGGAATTCCTTCATCAGAGCCAGTCACTCCCGAAGATCCAAGCCTTCATAAAATGTAAGAGGTCTACATATGTGTTATTTTTTATATAGGGTATTTTTGATATTTCCATTTATTTTACTTTGGGTTGGGTTTTTCGTTGGTCCCAACAGATTCTGATGGTAATATTTGTCTTTTGGAGCCTCCTGTCCCAACAGAACCCCAGTTGTAAGTAGCCTACACTCAACAAACCAGAAATTATGACAAATAGGCCTAAACTTCATAAATAGTAGGGACACACTTCAGTGTGTAATGCCACAGTTTAATTCTGTAGAATTTGTTTAGAACTACCGGAGGTGGAAAGAGTAATAAAATATTTTACTCAAGTAAAAATACTATGGGCCCTATCTTGCACTCAGCGCACGATCTGAAACGCAAGTGTCAAAGCGCAAAGCGCAAGTAACTTTGTGGGCGGATCCCGGCGCTGTTGCTATTTTCCCTGCGGGATAAATGCCTCTTGCGCCTGGCGCAAATCTAAAAGGGGTTGGTCTGAAGTAGCTTCATTATTCATAGGTGTGGTTTGGGCGTAACGTGAAATAAACCAATCAGAGCGTCATATCACATTCCCTTTAAGAGCACGATGAACGAGATGCGCTTGTTCCATGGCGCAATACTATTATAACGGCGCATTTACCAGGCGGGCTTCAGAATCGGTTCACAGCCGAGGAGATCGATGTTCTCGTCAGGGCCGTAAAAGAAAGAGAAGTGGCATTGGGGATGGGACAAACCCACCCAAATTAGCTTCGGTTATACATGCATATAATAATTTGGGTAAATATGTAGGCCTAAGCTTTATGCCTATTTTTCCGATCGCCATGGACACAACATATTAATACTGTGAAGCTGCTTTGATACAATCTCTATTGTGAAAAGCACTATATAAATATACTTGACTTGACTGGACAACAATGATTTCCCTCGTGTTTTAATATTTTTCCTTATAATAATGTATCATTTGCAAAAAGGAAAATGCATCTGTGTAGATGAGAGAATCATCTACAGTGTATGCGCGTTGTTCACACTCTGTATTATGACCAAGCACGCGCGCTTAAAATAGCATCTGAATGTACGCGCAACGCGCCAATGACTTTAGACTAGGTTTTTTCTGGTCAGTGGCGCAATTGTTTTCTGGAACTGCAAAATAGCATGAGGGAAAGTTTGCGCCGGAACACGCCTCCTCTTTGCGCTGAACCGCCCCGGGTAGCGCAAGTGTATTTCTTAGTTAACCGACGTGTGTCTGTGGAGGGAAAAGTCCGCTTTGCGCGGGTGCAAAATAGGAATGATACATGCGTCGGTGTACAAAGTCAATTGCGCCGGGTGCAAGATAGGGCCCTATTACTTTGATAAACATTTTACTTAAGTACAAGTAAAAGAAGCCGGTCTAAAAATCTACTCCAGTAAAAGTACTTCTATTCAACGACTCTCCTATGTAGGGTTTTAATGTATGAGAGTTTCACAGTAGATAACTGTCTCAAAAAATATCACGGTTTATGGTATTAAACAATTATTAAATATATAAACTGCACTATTAAATTACGGTTATTATTATCATCAGTTAAAATGACAGTTAAATAAATTAAACATTTGTTCAATAAAACCTATCTAATCAACTAATTTCAATAATTGATTATGAATTAGATTAACAACTTATTTTGTATCATTAATAACTTATTAAAATGTTTACAAATAATTGAGTTCTATGAAATGTTTTTATTCAGATTTTTTTTTTTTTATGATTTAATACAAATATATTATCAAAAACGGTGGTAATCAAATAAAAGTTTAGCAAACGTTTTAATCCTTTTATTTTTTGGCAAAGTGCTGCAAAACAGATTTAGTCAATTAAACCATAGACAAACAATTTATATATATTCCTTAAATAATGTTTTAAATAAATTGTAGTATTATTGTTGGTGTTTAAACACTGCTTCCTCTTTAAAAAAGGGGAGGAGACCGAAATAAACTCTGGGTTTACCGAAGAAAACCTGCTCCCGACCAGGTTAGGTTCACAGAGTAAGTTACCATGGTAACTGACTCTGAGTATAAGTTACCTCTCTTTCAGAAACGGGCTTGACTTACTCTGCTTTCTCGGGTTTGATATACCTCCCATTCTGAAACGGAAAACCCAGAGTTTCCCTCATTTCAGGGTTAACATACTCAGAGTTTTCACTTAACCTCCTTTCTGAAACAGGCCCCTGGTCAGGGAACGTACTCGGTTACTAACGTAACCTCGGTTCTCTCTAGAGAGGGAACGAGTACTGCGTAATATCTTACGCTATGGGGAAAACTCTTTTCCACGAGAAGCCAAAAAATTATCCTTAATTTTTTAATCAATGTAAAACGCTTTGTGGCAGCAAGCAGACATAGGCGAGACAGCTCGCGCGCCTATTGGCTGCCCTGCAGCAAAAGCAGCAGCCTATCGGGAGAGGCTCTGCGTGACGCCATGACGAATGAGGGCACTTCGCGCCCATATCGTCACGTCCCGCCAGAAAGGGCGTGGTCTCGCCCTATAAATAAGCTTGATAGGCTGCTATACACTGATTTTTCAACGCTGAAGCGAACCAGCGCATATTCCAAGCACGGCAAGATACGCAGTACTCGTTCCCTCTCTAGAGAGAACCGAGGTTACGTTAGTAACCGAGTACGTTCTCTTACGAGAGTATCTCTCGTACTGCGTAATATCTTACGCTATGGGGAACACAGTGTAACACGCCGTGCGGACAGGGATCCAACACCAACGTCCCAGGGGCCGAGGCCCGGGGCACATATAGTGCATAATCACAGAGAGTAGAGGAGGAGAGGCTAGAAGCATCACTCCTTATAGATAAACCCACAGGGAGTAGAGAAGTAGAGGCTAAAAAGCGTCTTTCCATATAAAAATAGCATCCAGGGGAGCTAATTATATGACCCTCAGACCACGCAGCTAGGGTGAAAGCTTTCAGCCTAAACTGGGTGGCCATACATATGTCAGATAACGCTGAAGTCTAGACCGCCAAAAGCTTGGCTTGTAAGGCGGGTACCTCCAGGTTATAGTATTTTATAAATGTAGACGGCGAGGCCCAGCCCGCGGCCGTACAGATATCTTGCAGGGAGACCCCGCTAGACCATGCCCACGACGAGGCCACGCCCCTCGTGGAGTGCGCTCTGACACCCAAGGGGCACTGCAGGCCCCTAGAAGTGTAAGCCAGCGCTATGGCATCAACTATCCATCTGGATAGGCTCTGTTTTGAAGCGGCAAGTCCCTTGAAACGCCCGCCAAACAAAACAAAAAGCTGCTCAGTCTGTCTGAAACCAGACGAGCGGGACACATAAGCTCTTAATGCCCTAACGGGGCAAAGGAGACCTGCGTCCTTCTCCTCATTGAGAACCGGAAGGGCAGACAGGGAAATTACCTGGGCCCTAAACGGTGTATTGAGGGATTTCGGCACATAGCCGTGTTTAGGTTTGAGAATGACCTTTGAGTCATTAGGCCCAAACTCCATACATGACGCGCTTACAGAAAGCGCTTGTAAGTCCCCTATGCGCTTCACTGAAGCGAGAGCCATGAGAAACACTGTCTTGAGAGACAGGTGTTTCATGTCCGACAACTGGATTGGCTCGAATGGGGCACCTTTCATGGCCTCCAGGACCGTGGAAAGGTCCCATGACGGGACTGAAGGGGGCCTGGGGGGGTTTAGCCTCCGAGCTCCCCTAAGGAAACGCACGACTAAGTCGTTCCTTCCTAGCGACTGGCCAGACACTGGTTTTGCAAACGTTGCTATGGCCGCCACATATACTTTGAGCGTGGATGGGGTCCTGCCCTTATCCAGCAGCTCTTGAAGGAAGGAAAGCACTTCCGTAACCCCGCAGTCTACGGGTGAAAAGCCCTGGGCTTGACACCAAGCAGAGAACACCGACCATTTCGAGGAGTAGAGCCGTCTAGTAGACGGAGCTCTAGCCTGCGTGATCGTGTTTAGCACTCCCTCTGGGAGGTTAGCGGGTACCCGTTGATGGCCCATGCGTGCAGGGACCACAGATCCGGGCGAGGATGCCAAATCGAGCCCTCCGCCTGCGAGAGGAGGTCTCTCCTCAATGGTACAGGCCAAGGGGCAGCGCTGGTCAGCTGCATCAGGACAGGGAACCAAGTCTGGTTCGTCCAGAGCGGAGCTACGAGCAGCACTGGGCATCCGTTTTTCCTGATTCGTTCCAGCACCTGAGGTAGGAGCGAGACAGGGGGAAAAGCATATAGGGGACAGCGGGGCCAGACATGGGCCAGCGCGTCTTTGCTTTTCGAGAAAAACTTTGGGCAGTGAGCGTTTTCGTGGGACGCGAATAGGTCCACCTGCGCTCTGCCGAACGTTTCCCACAGCAGCTGGACCGTCTGCGGGTGCAGCGACCATTCTCCTGCTGGGACGTTGTTTCTGGACAGTCTGTCTGGTCCCACATTCAGGTGACCAGGCACATGCGCTGCTTTCAGCGAGAGCAGGTTGTGCTGAGCCCAGACCAGGAGGCGTTCTGTCAGCCTGTAAAGGTTTCGGGACCTGACGCCGCCCTGGCGATTTATGTATGCCACCACTGACATGTTGTCTGACCGGACCAAGACGTGGTGGCCTCTTATCTGGGGACAAAAGCGCTGTAGCGCTTTGTCGACTGCTATCATTTCCAAGCAGTTTATGTGAAGGAGCTTCTCCCGTTCTGACCACAGGCCAGCCAACGGTCTGCCCTCGAGCAGCGCTCCCCACCCCGAGGTGGAGGCGTCCGTAGACACCACCTTCACACTCGAGGCGGTCCCCAGACACACACCTGACTGATACCAGTCGGTTACTTTCCAAGGTTCCAGAGCTGAAACGCACTGTAGGTCGACCCTGAGGCGGAGCAGACCCTTGGTCCATGCCCGGGGTGGAACCCGTGCTTTTAGCCACATCTGCAGTGGGCGCATGCGAAGCAGGCCCAGCTGGAGTACAGAGGCTGCTGAGGCCATTAGGCCCAGCATTTTCTGAAACCTTTTGAGTGGGACTATAGAGCCGTGGCGGAAGGATTTCGCGACGTGCTGAATGTTTAGTCCGCGCTCCGGTGACAGGCGTGCCGTCATGGATAGCGAGTCTAACACTGTTCCCAGAAAAGAAATTTTCTGGCTGGGAAACAGCGAGCTCTTCGCCCAATTGACTGTAAGGCCCAGCTTCTCGAGGTGCTCGAGTAATGCGACCCTGTGTTCTATGAGCTCCGATCGTGATCGAGCTAGAATCAGCCAATCGTCCAAGTAGTTCATAACTCGCATGCCCCGAAGTCTCAGGGGTGCGAGAGCCGCGTCCATGCACTTCGTGAATGTACGGGGTGCTAGAGACAGGCCGAACGGCAGGACTGTGTATTGATATGCCTGGCCCTCGAATGCGAATCTCAAGAATCGCCTGTGATGGGACGCTATTTGTATTTGGAAATAGGCGTCTTTCAGATCTATTGACATAAACCAGTCCCCGTGGCGCACTTGCGCAAGGATTTTCCTGGTCGTAAGCATCCTGAACTGGCGCTTCACAAGTGCTCTGTTCAGCTGCCGCAGATCTAGAATGGGTCTGAAACCCCCATCTTTTTTCGGTACCAGAAAATATCTGCTGTATAAGCCCCCTTCGCTCTGAGCCTGAGAGACGGGTTCTATAGCCCCTTTGCTCAGTAGTTTCGCTATCTCGGCTCGAAGTAGATGAGATACTTCGTATTTCACCGTAGTCTCGACACGCGCCGTATAACGGCGGGGACGTCGAGCGAATTGTAGCGAATAGCCTCTCTTTATAGTGTTCAGCACCCATTCTGATACCCCGGGAAGCTTTGACCACGCGTCTGCGTGAATAGCTAGAGGTAGAATGAAAACCGGGCTCTGGCCGTGACAAGACGGCAGCTCGAGAGCCCCGGTGTCCTGGGAACACGACGCCGTGTTTACAGCGTTCGAGGCGGGGGGCGCGCTGATCACAGCGGGCAGCCTGGCCGCGCTCAACCTCTCTATGGCGGGACGTGCAGCGAGAGTGAGCGGGGGGAATCCCGTGGGATTCAGCGTGTCTGTGGGGGAATGTGGGCGCAGAACTACGGGCACATTTACTGCACTGCACACGCTCTCGGCTGGAGCCGACTGAATGTGTGTTGGTTTCGTTTTTACAGAAACCAAGGGACACGCGGCGCGTAGTGTAAGCGGGCATTGTATGGGCGCGTTCACTACATTGTCTGCACAATCGACCTGAGTCGATTTTATGTGTGCTAGCCCTGCACCGTGGCGGGCTGTGTCTGGGCGTGGGAATGGGCACTGGGGCGTGGGCATTCTTACAACACTCAAAACACCATCGGCCATGGCCGGAACACCAGAAAATACACTCTTTATTGGATTTATCTGGGTAGCCGTAAAAACGGCTTTTGTGCGCAGGCAAGCGGGCTGAGACACCGGCTGCTTCACTGCTAAATACACTGGGACAGTCACGACGCATGGAACTGAACGAGCGAGAAGTTTTGGTGGAAATCCGGCCGCAGCGGGATCTGAACACCGTCGCTTCCTTAGCATTGCTAGGAAGGCTTTGAGGCCTCGGGCTTGATCTCAATCCTCGGCCGGGGCCCGCGCTGAGGGGGGCGGCGTCCAGCAGAGCGAGAGTGCGGTCTCTGGTCCCGGGCCTGGCGGCGCTGTGAAGCGGCGGCGGCGGGCGGTGCAGGCTGCGGCTGAGAGCTGCGAGCAGGCGGCTGTTTAGGGCGACCTGTAGCGGAGCTCGAGCGCTTCGGCAGGAAGTGCTTCATAGCCTGCGAAGTTTTCTGCACCTCTGTGTATCTGTCCGCGAAGTCCTTGACGGCAGATCCAAAGAGGCCCGCTGGTGAAATGGGCGCGTCGAGGAATACAGAGCGCTCGGCATCCGTCATCTCTGACAGCGTCAACCACAAATGTCTCTCGGCAACAGTGAGAGAGGCCATATTTCGCCCTATGGCCTGTGCAGCGGCTTTGGCGGCGCGTAGAGCGAGGTCTGTAGCGCTTCTTAAATCCGCCACGCAGATAGCTCCGGGTCCTTCCTCGTCCAGTTTATGGAGAAGGTCAGCCTGGAAGATCTGCAAGACAGCCATCGTGTAAGCGCGCCCATGCAGTGATGACGTCACCCGGCAGGCTTTAGATGGGAGCGTTGTCTGCGCGCGCCGTCCAGCGGAGGGCGGGCAGAGATGCGACGCTACCGCTGCCTCCACAGGAGGGATGCAGAGGTACCCTCTATCTCCCGCACCGTCGACGGTGGAGAATGCCGCGGAGGTAGAGGTACGCAGCCTGGCGGAGAAGGGGGCGTTCCATGACTTGGAGACTTCGTCGTGAAGTTCAGGGAGGAAGGGAGCGGCCCTGGACTTTGACGGAGCTTCGTCTTTCCCGAGAAAGCGTCCGTCCAGCCTGTTGCGCGGTGGTAGCGCGGGCGCCTCCCAATCGAGGCCGATGCTTTCCACGGCCTGGGTGAGCAGACGCATCAGCTCAGCCTCAATGCCGGCTCTCTTCCCAGAGGGTTGGCTGGAAACGTTAGCAGAGGGGAGGTCCACGGAGCTCGCCCAATCCTCGCTATCAGAAGCCACGAGAGAGCATACCTCAGTAGGTTCGTCAAAACCGGGGGCGGATGCGGCGGCAGACGGCGGCCGTTGTCCGTCCGGGAGCGACTGGAGCGAAGCCGGCGAAGCAGGCGGGCGAACCGGCGAGCTTTGGCGGGCTGGAGAGAGCTCGGGAGCGCGCTGGGCGCGGCGCTTCTTGCGGCGCGGCACCACAGTAGGCTGAAATGCGGACTCGGAGAATGATGCCAGGCGAGTCCTCAGAGTCGCCATGGGCAATACCTCGCAATGAGGGCATCCGCCGTCAGCGAGCGCGATAGCCGCGTGATCCTCACCCAGGCAGGACACGCAGATGACATGGCGGTCCTCGTCGCTGAGTTGAGAGCGGCACGAGCCACAGGATGGCATCTTTAAAAAGACGCAGCTCTTTTAGAGAGAGAGAGAGATGTGTGTTGCGTCACGTAAGCAAACACGCACTCTAGGCAGAGTAAAGGATATAGTACGCCGGAAAGCGCAGCAGGTACGGCAGCTGAAGGCGGCGAGGCCAGCGACTCCAGACTCAAGGGCACGTCCCGCTGAAGGCTACAGGTCGACGGCGCGGCTTCTCACTCCGGATCCAGCGATGCGTGAGCTTCGCTGAAGAGTTGAAAATCAGTGTATAGCAGCCTATCAAGCTTATTTATAGGGCGAGACCACGCCCTTTCTGGCGGGACGTGACGATATGGGCGCGAAGTGCCCTCATTCGTCATGGCGTCACGCAGAGCCTCTCCCGATAGGCTGCTGCTTTTGCTGCAGGGCAGCCAATAGGCGCGCGAGCTGTCTCGCCTATGTCTGCTTGCTGCCACAAAGCGTTTTACATTGATTAAAAAATTAAGGATAATTTTTTGGCTTCAATATCTCGTGGAAAAGAGTTTTCCCCATAGCGTAAGATATTACGCAGTACGAGAGATACTCTCGTAAGAGAACTGGGACGGTTATGGCAGAAGCTTCATTTTGTGCTCCGTAACACATATTTGTGTTGATTTTGATGTTTGTTTTGGATCATTGTCCTAATGGAAGATCCAACCACAGCCCATTATAAGATTTCTAGCAGAAGGCGTCAGGTTTTGATTTTTTTATCTGTTAAAGGTGCTCTTGGTAACTTTTTTAACTAAATAAAACTGTCTAGAAATCATTTGGATGGTTAAACAACCTGTTCTGGTGAAATTGGTGACTTCCCCCGCTCCCCCCAGCGTTCACAGGCGGAAAACCAGCCTTGCAACATTGGGACTACCGTCTCGGCAAAATGAAAATTTGAAGTCTCGTGAGAAGCGAGAACGAGCGAGAAACACAAACTGCTTTACGGCAATTCGACATAAACACACACGCCCCCCTAAATACTAGCTAGAATTATTACAAGCGACGATGGATAATGAGCCACCGAAAAGACAGAAGAGACGTTTATCGGCGGAGGAGGTGAGAGAGGAAAAAACTTTTGGGCCATGCGAGGGACAACACTAGAATCAACATTGGTCGTGCGTTCTTTGAGTGGCGAGAGCTTAAAGAACATGAAGAATGCAAAACAGATGCTGGCCTTGCGTTTCTGCTTATGCAATTGTATGTACGTATTTGTTTTCTTTATTCCTTATTCTTGTTTGTGTTTATAAATGTGTTCAATCCATGACCGTCTGTGGTAGTAAGCTGACTGGTTAGCGAGCCAACGTGTTTGTTTTGATTACAGTAGATTGCTATATCTTTTGAATTGGGTAAAAATCTAATTTATCACGCTAACATTTGATGTTGTAGTCAAGGAAAATTGTGCGTAAATTTTTTATAGTTAGGTCAACTAACTCCTTTATGATCTACAATTGTTCAATAATAACAGGTAAAACACAGTCATTGTAACCTAGAAGTTATTTATTCTACTTTATAAAATAATGCAACTGGAGCATTGTCTGCACGATTAACATTATAAACTATAATATTGATGATATGGCTACCTACCACACAAACATTGAATTGAATTAGCATATCCATTATGTAAAACAGTAGCAAATAGGCTACTATAAAGACGCTGACTTGTAAACGTGAGCTACGCGATCTTTTGGCGTTTGAAAAAAATAATAAAAAAATGTACCTGGGATGAAGACATTTCACACGCAACACTGGTAGTCTGCCCAAGACGTGAGAACGCATTCTGCCGGGAATACTCTGCGTGTATTCCCTGGTGTAGCCATGACAGATTTTACGACAGTAGAAGACAATACTGTTTCCCAACTGTAGGGGGACCCAGAGCAACATTTCAAAAGTTACCAAATGCTGCTTTAATATTTGATAGAATCCACGATGCCATGTATCTGAACAAGAAGTCCAGGACCTCCAGCAGAAAAATATGCCCACAACATTAAAGATCCAATGATATATTAAATTGTACACATGGGGTACTTTTTATCCTTGTGCGCACCAAACCCATCTAGTGTGTTTGCTGGCAAAAATATATTTTTTTAGTATCATCTGACCATAGAAGCCTGTGCCGTTTGAAGGTCCAGTCGTGTCTGACAATTGAATATGCTGGAGTTTGTTTTTGGATGTGCGAGGAGGATTTTTCTTGAAACCCTCCCAAACAACATGTGGTGATGTAGTTTTTTTTTGTTGTTGTTTTTTTGGCTCGCTGACCCCCAAGACTCAAGTAATGTCTGCAATTCTCCATCTGTGATCCTTGAAGAGTCTTTGGCCACTCAAACTCTCCTCCTCGCTGTGCATTAAATCAATATAGACACACGTCCTCTTCCTGGCAGATTCGTAACATCTTTAGTTGATTGGAACTTCTTAATTATTGCCCTGATGGTCAAAATGGGGATTTTCAATTCTTTAGCTATTTTCTTACAGCCACTTTCTATTTTGTGATGGTCAACGATCTTTTAATGCACATCAGAACTATATTATTTGGTTTTACTCATTCTGATGAATGATTAAGGGGATTTGGCATTTGTGTTTCCTCATATTTAAACTCCTGGGAAACACGAAGCCATGGCTGGACAATTTCATGTTCCAAGTCACCCTGGTGTGCTAAAAAAGGTAAATATTAATGGGAATGTACTCCAGAGATATTTTACTCTTAAAAAAATTCTAGGGGTGCCAATAATTGTGGCCAACGTGTTTTGGAGAAAAACATTTATTTCATAATGTGATTTCCCCCCCACTTTCAATTCTTTTACTTCAATGAAAGGTTAGAATTTTGCACATTTTTTGAATGAAAGATCAAAAGGATAAACAATGCAAATTTATTTTTTACAGCCAGTTTTGATAATATTTACCAGGGGTGCCATCAATTTTGACCATGACTGTATATCTTTCAGTAAAAAGTCCATACTTCAGACATCACACTTTTGTGCTCCAAACAAATCCATATAAAAATCCATTGCAAGCATTCTCATTTCTTTTGGATCGGAGGTTAAAATTCCATTTGCACGTTTCAGATGTAACATCTGTTTTCTTTCCAAATTAAAAAAGAAAGAACTAGGATCGTCCATATTGTTCAGTGAAGAAAAACAAGCTCTAATTAAAGCTGCTTTTGCATTTTCATGAAGAAGAGTTCCCAAAGCTTTCTTCCGTTTTTCCAACATGCTTACATCTGTTAAATCATTATTAACTGCATTTATTTCAAGTTGTTCTATATCTCTCTCAAGTTCTTTGATTGTCTTTTTAATCAAACTGTTTGTGTGGGCAGTGTAATTTTGACAAAACATACTTATTTGGGGTTTTCCCACTTCCCACCATTATTATAAGAATTTCTCCTTTCTTTTATTAGTTATTCCTCAATAAAACAAATTTCTCACAGAAAGTTACATCATGCAACAATATAATATTAAAATGGCAATAGAACTGAAGCTTTTTGATTTTTTCAGAATGTTCTAAATTTTTGATGTTCTCGGTGGAACATCAACACAAATGATGTTCTGTAAAACCATTTGGGGAAATAACCGATTTTTTAACTCTATTAGTATTACTTCTACTAATATTAAACCTATCTAGCCTTGCTGAACTAATATGATTACTGGAAACTTTTACCCATATGTACTGTCTTGCCATTGGATGATGTTCTCTCCAGACATAAAAAAAAATCATAATCCCTAATAATATTACTTAACACATTTGCTGAAGGAGGACAAGGTTCCTCCATTTCTATCCAATCACCATCTAAAACCAAATATACAGTCTTATCAAAAGCTTTTAAGCCATCATTCACTCTCTTAAAAAATGAATTATCTCTCCTCCATTATTCAGTGGATATATATTAATAAATACAAACAATGAACCCGTTATTTTAACCTGAACAAGTAAACCCCTACCTTTATCTATCTCACAAGTAGAAACAACAGTCATATTTATATTTTTTCCAATAAGAATAGCAACACCCCCACTTTAAATTTGAGCCATGACTAAAGAAAATGTTTCCCTCCCACCACATTCACCATATCACTGTGGGTTTCTTGTAAAAATTTAATATTAATGTTTTTAGTCTGTATATATTTAGATACAGTATAACTGCTTTTTGTTTCTTTCTCTCCCTCCAATTATGTTAATGGTTCTTATTTTTATGCGCTCTTCATATAAAGAGGGGAAAAAAGATTTGTGACATTAAACAAGTTTAGTCGTTTAGTCGAACATTTGTCTCTCCTTAATTTTGTAACAATTTTCTTTAGTCTAAACCTTTTCCTTCTGCTAAGTTCCTCAAATCCTACTGATTTCTGTATTTTCATTACTTGAATCAAGAATTTATCAACATCTGGAAAAAACTCTCTTACTTCAAACTTTCTGCCAAAAGTTTCATCCAGAAAGTCATTGATTTCTTTTACAGTGTACAACTGTTCATCCCCACACTGAGATGGGATATCCGACATTTCAGACAAATTATCATCATCACCTTCCTCCGTTTCATGACCAATTCCTTCTTCCTCTCTCTGTGAAACAAAAAGGTGGTCTTCACTTTTATCACCAATACTAGGCCTATCTGTTTCAAGAGTAATGACTTCAGATCTATGTTCCTCAACAACTTCACTTACTGTAGGCCTAATTTCTTCACTCTCTTTTACAGCCTTACCATTTCCATTTTCAGTTTTCCCCGTAGGCCTATTAAGTTGATCTTTCCTTACTTCAATACTCTGCTCTTCTGATGTTGGTAAAACTACTTCAGTTCCATTTGTGTTTTCATTTCTTTCAATCTGCTTTTTGTTTGGACAAGCGTTTTTCTTATGTCCAATATCTTTGCACTCAAAACATTTGAGGCTGCCAGTATTCGCATAAATCATATAGGATTTCCCTTCATGCTGAACGCGAAAAGAGATGTCCAAAGAAGGCAATTCCAAAAACATAAACACTTGGCGTCTGAATGAAAGCACGTGCTTTAATGCTTGATTTTTACTACCTAGCGGAATCATTTTTATTCCGCTGGCAAGTTTTCCAAACCTGAGTAATTCTCGGTCAATTTCACTGCTAGGTATGAACGGTGACACATTAGAAATTGTAACTTTCGTTGAAAGCAAAACCAGCAGTGAAATAACACAAAAAACACCACTTACCCACACTTCGCTCTCAATCAACCGACCAACCAAACTCTGCTCCTTCAAGAAGATCACAATGGCCTTGTTCATTCGTGAGACAGAAACTTTAACACGCACCTGACTCCATGACGGAATTAAAAAGGAAAAAATTACCAAAAAAAACAAAACAATATTAAAGCTGCAAGCAGCGATGAAAGGGCCCTCGCACCCGTGCCATCCCCACCCAGTGGCTTTTGGAAGACAGAGCACGGTGGGCAGTATGTAATGATAATAAATACAGGAGGACTATGTCAAAGTATTTGTATTTGCCACACTTCCTGCTACCAGCAGGTGGCGCTATTGCTATAACCAAATATGAGCATGGGCACGTGTTCAGGACAGGACTCTTATCAAACATGTGAAGTTTGGGGCAGATCGGACATTGTATGCCTGAGTTACTGCAGACTGTCTGGTTGTAACACAAAAAATACAAACACAAAAGTATTTGTATTTGCCACACTTCCTGCTACCAGCAGGTGGTGCTAATACAATAATCTAATATGAGCATGGTCATGTGTTCAGGACAGGACTCTTATCACACATGTGAAGTTTGGGGCAGATCGGACATTGTATGGCTGAGTTACTGCAGGCTGTCTGTGGTTGCCTAGCAACACCGGAACTGCATTCAACATTTACACAGAAATGATCTGATGATGCATATTTCACCCAGAGGCTGAAATTGGATTTGCACTTCAAAATTTTTGTCAGGCCGCCGAGGTCACATCCTTCGACGAAAACTCTACATCTTCGCAATTTAACGTCGCAACGGCCTTAAGAGTAGACTGACAAAATATGATGTGGAACTGATTAAATCTCTAGGAGGAGTTCGTTGAAATACAACATCAGGAAATTACGAAAAATGCACAAAATCTAGGAGGAAGTTCAAAATAGCTCAATTCCTGTTGTGTTTAGGGCTACGCTCCAAGATACTTTTTTGTAGGTATTGGGTCATTACATGTATGTACCAAATTTCATACCTGTACGTGAAACGTAGAGCCGGGGCAAAATGTGGGGGCAAAAATGTGGGTGAAAATTTACATGTGATATGGTTTTCAAAATTGGGTGGGGCCCCCACATTTTGCCCCTGGCTCTACGTTTCACGTACAGGTATGAAATTTGGTACATACATGTAATGACCCAATACCTACAAAAAAGTCTCTTGGAGCATAGCCCTAAGCACAACAGGAAGTTAGCTATTTTGAACTTCCTTCTAGATTTTTGTGCATTTTTCGTAATTTCCTGATGTTGTACTTTAACGAACTCCTCCTAGAGATTTACGCAGATCCACATAATATTTTGTCAGTCTAATCTTAAGGCCTTTGCGACGTTAAATTGCGAAGATCTAGAGTTTTCGTCGAAGGATGTGACCTCGGCGGCCTGACAAAAATGTAGATGTGCAAATCCAATTTCAGCCTCTGGGTGAAATATGCATCATCAGATAACTTCTGTGTAAATCTTGCATGCAGTTCCGGTGTTGCTAGGCAACCACAGACAGCCTGCAGTAACTCAGCCATACAATGTCCGATCTGCCCCAAACTTCACATGTTTGATAAGAGTCCTGGCCTGAACACATGACCATACTCATATTAGATTATTGTAATAGCGCCACCTGCTGGTAGCAGGAAGTGTGGCAAATACAAATACTTTTGTGTTTGTATTTTTTGTGTTACAACCACAGACAGCCTGCAGTAACTCAGGTATACAATGTCCGATCTGCCCCAAACTTCACATGTTTGATAAGAGTCCTGTCCTGAACACATGACCATGCTCATATTTGGTTATAGCAATAGCGCCACCTGCTGGTAGCAGGAAGTGTGGCAAATACAAATACTTTGGCATAGTCCTCCTATATTTATTATCATTACATGCTGCCCACCATGCTCTGTCTTCCTAAAACCACCGGGTGGCGGCGGCACGGGTGCGAGCTCCTCCTACAGTTTTGATCTGATCCTCTTCAAATTTGGTGAGTGTAATCTTAAGGCCTTTGCAACTTTAAATTGCAAAGATCTTGAGTTTTCGTTGATGTACGTTCGACGTTTCATGTACGTGGACTAAATTCGGTACATACATGTAATAACCCAATACCTACTAAAAAGTATCTTGGAGCATAGCCCCAAACACAACTGGAAGTCTGCCATTTTGTATTTTCCTCTCTGATTTTGTGCAGTTTTTGCCATTTTCAGGCTTCGTACTTTAACAAACTCCTCCTACAGTTTTGATCTGATCCTCTTCAAATTTGGTGAGTGTAATCTTAAGGCCTTTGCGACGTTAAATTGCAAAGATTTTGAGTTTTCGTCGAAGGATGTGACCTCGCAACAACCCAGCATTTTTTAGAGTGTAGTCCTCCTATATTTATTATCATTACATACTGCCCACCGTGCTCTGTCTTCCTAAAACCGCCGCCACCCGGCGGTTTTAGGAAAAAAATGTCATTTAAAAATGTAACCTAATGACTGGGTTTGTCCATATTTGACCTAAAATTGGGTTAAAACAACCCAGCATTTTTTACAGTGTAGTCCTATTTATTATCATTACATACTGCCCACCGTGCTCTGTCTTCCTAAAACGGCCGGGTGTCGGCGGCACGGGTGCGAGGGCCCGCTTCATCGCTGCTTGCAGCTTTAATTTACAGAATTTGCCCCACCCAATTTTGAAAACCACATCACACGTAAATTTTCACCACTTCTGAAGCGTGTGCAAAGTTTCATGAGTTTTCGAGCATGTTTAGGCCCTCTAAAAAGCTATTCTTTTAAGAGAAGAAGAAGCGGAAGAATAATAATAAACAGAGCAAAAACAATAGGGTCCTCTCACCATCGGTGCTCGGGCCCTAATTAAACAAACAAAAGGGGGAAAAACCGGAAAAGCAAAAAAAAAATTACAAAAAATAAATATATATATATATATATATAGGCCCTATATTTATTAGGGCCCGAGCACCGATGGTGAGAGGACCCTATTGTTTTTGCTCCGTTTATTCTTCTTCTTCTTCTCTAATAAGAATCGCTTTTTAGAGGGCCTAAACATGCTCGAAAACTCATGAAACTTTGCACACGCTTCAGAAGTGGTGAAAATTTACGTGTGATATGGTTTTCAAAATTGGGTGGGGCAAATTCTGTAAATTATTGCCCCCACATTTTGCCCCGGCTCTACGTTTCACGTACAGGTATGAAATTTGGTACATACATGTAATGACTCAATACCTACAAAAAAGTCTCTTGGAGCGTAGCCCTAAACTCAACAGGAAGTGAGCTATTTTTAACTTCCTCCTAGATTTTTTGCATTTTTCGTAATTTCCTGATGTTGTACTTTAACGAACTCCTCCTAGAGATTTAATGAGATCCACATCATATTTTGTCAGTCTACTCTTAAGGCCTTTGCGACGTTAAATTGCGAAGATCTAGAGTTTTCGTCGAAGGATGTGACCTCGGCGGCCTGACAAAAATGTAGATGTGCAAATCCAATTTCAGCCTCTGGGTGAAATATGCATCATCAGATAATTTCTGTGTAAATGTTGAATGCAGTTCCGGTGTTGCTAGGCAACCACAGACAGCCTGCAGTAACTCAGCCATACAATGTCCGATCTGCCCCAAACTTCACATGTTTGATAAGAGTCCTGTCCTGAACACATGACCATGCTCATATTTGGTTATAGCAATAGCGCCACCTGCTGGTAGCAGGAAGTGTGGCAAATACAAATACTTTGGCATAGTCCTCCTGTATTTATTATTATTGCATACTGCCCACCGTGCTCTGTCTTCCTAAAACCGCCGGGTGGCGGCGGCACGGGTGCAAGGGCCCTCTTCATCGCTGCTTGCAGCTTTAATTATTATTATTTTTTTAAACCAACTTCCCAAAAGAGGGAAAATCAGTTGCTCTTCTCCCCTGTGAAACGCTCACGCCGACATGTGAGAGAGAGAGAGAGAGAAAGAGAGAGAGAGAGACTTCACAGTAGTTAGATGCTGCCCATCAGTCTCTCTTCACAGTAGTTAGATGCTGCCCATCATTTCTTACCTCTCTGCAATACAGCTGAACACTGAACACGCTCTCAGACCTTCCTATGCTATCTGTAAATTCTGCAAAAATGTGAGTCTGCTGCTCAGCTCACATAGTGAATGAATTGAAAATAACCGCTTCAGTAGACACATACAGTGAGCTTTATTTAAGAGATTTTACAATTTTTAAGTTCTGCAATCTGTGGATTTTGGCAGAATGCATTAAGTATGCAGATTCCATCTGTGCTCTTACAGTTTTATGAAAAATGTTTTTTTTCTCTGAACATTAAGCTTTAATATTTTTTTCTTGTGCACTCATTTAAAGTTAGGGAAACCAATAAATGAACTCTTCAATGTTCGAAAGAGGACAAATACATAAAACATAGTTTTTTTTCTAATACATTGCCTTTTTATTCAGGAAACATATTTGTCCCTCCTGATGATATGACTGCAGAATGTTTGTTTGACATATGCTCAACCAACCGTAATGTTCACTAAGATTTCAGTTGCGTTTCAGTTTAGAGCATAAATGTAACACTTAGATTCACAGAAGACGAAGATGATTCTACGAAGATGATTCTAAAAGAACATCACATATATTATGCAATCAGAATAACAAGCCAACATATGAAACAGTGTATTAGTGAACAACCGACCAAAATAACTTAAGTAGTGGTACAACAAGGTTAATAAGGAGACAGCTGAACTAAGAGGACTAATCATATCAGTAACCATGACAACTCATAAGTGGCGGGAATTAGACAAAGGAAACACATGTGACTGAATGGAAACAAAACCAACTGAACGTGACTGTGACAATAACTTCTCAGTAATTGAATCCGGAATCAAACCTACGTGGTAAAGGTAATCAGTATCCTAAATGGTACTGACAAAGATTCATATAAAAAATATATGAATTCAGTTCAAAGTGTGTAAATGTATATTATTGTGTTATTTATTATTGTACATCTGTGCTAGTATCTTCATTGATTTGCTATTTTTCACAAATAATTTGCTGTTGTGGTGATGTAGAGTGGCTAGATGCTAACATGTTCCTACCCATTGAACAGGGAACATTCTTGGCCAGGTTCTCTCCAAGTTAGTTAAAAAGTTTTTTTTGCAGTAACGTTCAAAATTATGTGTCAAGTCAAGTCAAGTCAAGTCACCTTTATTTATATAGCGCTTTTTACAATACAAATTGTTTCAAAGCAGCTTTACAGAGATAACAGGAAAACAATGTTGTAATAGTATTGTTAAATTCAAAATTAAATGTTAAATGTCCCCAACTAAGCAAGCCAAAAGCCAATGGCGACAAAGGCGAAGAGAGGCGAAAAAGGCAACAGTGGCAAGGAACCAAAACTCCATCAGATGACAGAATGGAGAAAAAAACCTTGGGAGAACCCAGGCTCAGTCAGGGGGCCAGTCCTCCTTTGGCCAATGAACGAACAGTGTATGATTATGAGTTAGGCAGCATAATGTCAGGAGTCAGATGTGATCAGAACTTTCACGATATTTATCCAGTTCATCTGGTTGGGTTGGGTCATCCGGCCGGTGAGGAGATGAGTGTGTTGAGGTGTCCATGGGCCTTCACAGTATTGATGGGGCTGGCTCATCAGGGATGCGTTGTCGTCGTGTCCATGTGATGGTCCTTCCTCAGATCTGGATATGGCCTGGATCCGGCGGTTCGCGGTAAACCTCGGGATAAGCAGAGAGACTAATATTAGCGTAGACGCCATCCTTCTTATGATGTACAAAGTACATCAGGAGTTATGGGAAGTGTTCCCGGTTCCGGCTGATCTAAACTATGCAGCCTAACATTGAATTATAGAAATCTATAATGTGTTATGTGTATGCTAAGCCAAAGAGATGTGTTTTTAGTCTAGATTTAAACTGACAGACTGTATCTGCTTCCCGGACTGTGTTAGGAAGATTGTTCCAAAGTTTTGGTGCTAAATAGGAAAAGGCTCTACCGCCAGCAGTCGATTTTGATATTCTAGGTATTATCAACTGGCCAGAATTTTGAGATCGCAATAGACGTGAAGGACTATAATGCGTTAAGAGCTCGCTCAAGTACTGGGGAGCTAAACCATTTAGTGCTTTGTAAGTAATCAGCAATATTTTAAAATGTATACGATGTTTAATAGGCAGCCAATGCAGTGTTGACAGAACCGGGCTAATATGGTCATACTTCCTGGTTCTGGTAAGAACTCTAGTGGCTGCGTTTTGAACTAGCTGTAGTTTGTTTATTAAGCGTGCAGGGCAACCACCCAGTAGAGCATTACAATAATCTAGCCTTGATGTCATGAATGCATGAACTAATTGTTCCGCATTTGTCAGTGAGAGCATATATCGTAATTTAGATATATTTTTAAGATGGAAAAATGCGGTTTTACAGATACTAGACACGTGACTTTCAAATGAAAGATTGGTATCAAAGAGCACACCCAGGTTCCTAACTGACGACGAAGACTTAACAGAGCAGCCATCGATTGTTAGACAGTATTCTGGGTTATTACGTGTGGCAGTTTTTTGTCCAATGATTAGAATCTCTGTTTTTTCAGAATTTAGTAATAGGAAATTACTGGTCATCCAATTTTTTATATCAGCTATGCATTCCGTTAATTTTGAGAATTGGTAAGTTTCGTTAGGTTTTGAAGAAATATACAGCTGAGTATCATCAGCATAACAGTGGAAGCTAATTCCATATTTCCTAATGATATATCCTAATGGTAGCATGTACAGAGTGAACAGCAGCGGTCCTAGTACTGAGCCTTGTGGTACGCCATACTGAACTTGTGATCGATAAGACATCTCTTCATTTACTGCTACAAACTGAAAACGGTCAGATAAGTATGATTTAAACCATGCTAGTGCAATTCCACTAATGCCAACATAGTTTTCTAGTCTATTTAAAAGAATGTTGTGGTCGATAGTATCAAATGCAGCACTAAGATCAAGTAACACTAATAGAGAGATACAACCACGATCGGATGATAAGAGCAAATCATTTGTGACTTTAATGAGAGCAGTCTCAGTACTATGGTACGGTCTAAATCCGGACTGAAAATCCTCGCAGATATTATTTCTTTCTAAAAAGGAACAAAGTTGTGATGAAACTGCTTTTTCTAGTATCTTTGACAGAAAAGGCAGATTCGAGATTGGCCTATAATTGACTAATTCTGTCGGATCAAGTTGCGGTTTTTTAACAAGCGGTTTAATCATAGCCAACTTAAAGGTTTTTGGTACGTATCCTAGAGACAAAGATGAATTAATGATATTTAGAAGAGGATCTATGACCTCTGGAAGCATCTCTTTCAGTAGCTTAGTCGGTATAGGGTCTAGCATACAAGTTGTCGATTTAGATGAATTAACAAGTTTGCAAAATTCTTCCTCTCCTATAGCAACAAATGAATCAAAATGTTCCTCACGGAGACTACAATGCACTCCCTGATGTGCTACTGTAGTAGACAGTTGCATAGTTATAATTTTGTCCCTGATATTATAGATCTTATAAGTGAAGAAGTTCATAAAGTCATTACTGCTGTGTTTCTTGGAAACTTCTGGGCTTGAAGCTTTCTTTTTCGTTAGTTTAGCCACTTGTTCAAATAAATACCTAGGATTATGTTTATTTTCTTCTAATAGGGTTGAAAAATAATCCGTTCTAGCATCTTTTAATGCCTCTCTGTAAACAATCGAGCTCTCCTTCCATGAAATCCGAAATACCTCTAGTTTTGTTTTCTTCCAGTTTCGCTCCATTTTTCTGGCTGCTCTCTTAAGGGCCCGGGTGTGCTCGTTGTACCACGGCGTTGGACTATTTTCTTTAATCTTCTTTAAGCGCAACGGAGCAACTATGTCTAAAGTGCTGGAAAATAGAGATTCAAACGTTTCTGTTGCAATATCAAGTTCTTCTAAGCTATCCGGGATGCTGAGATGATGAAACTGATTAGGAAGATTATTAATAAAGCCATCTTTAGTGGCAGAAGTGATAGGTCTAACATATTTATAACACGGAGTCGGCTTTGCAGCCTTGGCTAAATGTAATTTACACAAGACTAGATAATGATCTGAGATGTCGTCGCTCTGCTGCAGAATTTCAACGGCATCAACATCTATTCCATGAGATAATATTAGATCTAGAGTATGGTTACGACAATGAGTAGGTTCTGACACGTGTTGTCTCACTCCAATTGAGTTTATAATGTCTTTAAATGCCAATCCCAATGCATCTTTTTCATTATCTACATGTATATTAAAATCACCAACAATTAGGACTTTATCGGCAGCCAATACTAATTCTGATAGAAAGTCAGCAAATTCTTTGATAAAATCTTTATGGTGCCCTGGTGGCCTGTAAACAGTAGCCAGCAGAATTCTCAAACGTGATTTATTGTTTACACTGTATATTTTTACATTAAGCACCAACACTTCAAAAGAAGTATATTTAAAACTAGATTTCTTAGTGGTTTTGAAAATATTACTATAAATTACAGCAACACCTCCCCCTTTGCCTTTCGGACGAGGCTCATGTTTATAACAGTAATCTTGCGGAGTGGACTCATTTAAAGTAATGTGGTCTATAATAATATTCTCAAAATGTTAGCACAAAAACATCAAACATCAATATACACTCACCTAAAGGATTATTAGTAACACCATACTACTACTGTTTGACCCCCTTCCCAACAAACACAGAACGTTGGCACCACGTAACCAACCTTCTAACAATGTTTTAACAACGTGGCCAAAAGGTTGCTATAACTGCGTTGTGTGGTGAAGGTTGTTACGGCGTCGTCACAATGTTGACATTGAACCACCGTTCAGGGCCGTTGTTTAAGGTTGTGCCTAGGGTGTCTGGACAACCACTGGACAACATATGTACTCGTCACCGCCCTGAAGCGCGAAAATCAGCCTTTTAAATTTCAACCAATCGCTGGGCTCATTGTGTTGTCTCATTCATCATCAAGCAAGGATACGTGAGAATTGCATTTAATTTACCTCAGCTAAATAAGATACGAACTTATACAAACACAACCTACAACTTCATTGTCTAATGTGATATTTATTTGAACATCTTCTGGTCAGGTTTGACAAATATTTAACTTTATGCCAAAAGTTAAAAGCCACAAGCTAAAATGACTTTAATGATGAGTAATTGATTTCAGCTCTCCTTGAACAGGCAGCGACTTAAGCATTGCACGTAAATTTTTTTCCTTTTTTTTTTTTTTGGGAAACTGTTTGTAAAAATGTCTGTAACCGCTCGCACACCTGTTTATTTTTCATTTGATCTGTCGTCTCATTCGTTTGCTAGATTTGATCATGTCTGCTCATGCTAGTTAACGTTAGTCACTCCCATAAAATATGTTTTTTTTTCTCACATATGTATGACTTTTATTCTTGGAAGTGCAATTTGATTACCATATGCTTAAAGTTGAATTAGCTAACCTTTGTCGTTTTTACTCTTTAAAGTGTACACTTGCAGGTGTTGATTATTAATTTATTGTTACTAATGATAAACGCTATTTAAAAAGTAACGTTATATAATTATCTAACATATGACTAATTAAAAATTAACCACAAAACATAACATGGTAAATGAGGGATATCTATATCTAGCATATTAAAAAAATGTAATTGTCAGAACGTCGTCTCTCAGTTGCTGAATGTCGCGCAACAACGTTGCTACAGCCCTGCCGCATCTTACAATTCTACTTTGTTACAATGTTGCGAGCACGTAGACGGCGACGTTGCCCTAGCAGAAATGCAACGTGCCACAGACGTTGCCACAACGTAAATGTGTTTACTGGGTTTCGCCTTCAGAACTGCCTTAATTCTACATGGCATTGATTCAACAAGGTGCCGAAAGCATTCTTTAGAAATGTTGGCCCATATTGATAGGATAGCATCTTGCAGTTGATGGAGATTTGTGGGATGCACATCCAGGGCACGAAGCTCCCGTTCCACCACATCCCAAAGATGCTCTATTGGGTTGAGATCTGGTGACTGTGGGGGCCATTTTAGTACAGTGAACTCATTGTCATGTTCAAGAAACCAATTTGAAATTATTCGAGCTTTGTGACATGGTGCATTATCCTGCTGGAAGTAGCCATCAGAGGATGGGTACATGGTGGCCATAAAGGGATGGACATGGTCAGAAACAATGCTCAGGTAGGCCGTGGCATTTAAACGATTGCCAATTGGCACTAAGGGGCCTAAAGTGTTCCAAGAAAACATCCCCCACACCATTACACCACCACCACCAGCCTGCACAGTGGTAACAAGGCATGATGGATCCATGTTCTCATTCTGTTTACGCCAAACTGCTGTTGTAGCCAATCCGCCTCAAGGTTGTGCGTGTTGTGGCTTCACAAATGCTTTGCTGCATACCTCGTCTGGCACCAACAACCATGCCATGCTCAAAATTGCTTAAATCACCTTTTTTTCCCATTCTGACATTCAGTTTGGAGTTCAGGAGATTGTCTTGACCAGGACCACACCCCTAAATGCATTGAAGCAACTGCCATGTGATTGGTTGATTAGATAATTGCATTAATGAGAAATTGAACAGGTGTTCCTAATAATCCTTTAGGTGAGTGTATATACAATATCAATATCACGGCCCCCTTGAGAAAAAAATCTAAACAATTAAAAAGCGCTCATCAATGTCAACATTTTTGAGATAGCCAGTCAAATCGAAGAAGGCGTGATTTACTGTTCACAGAAGCCGAGCAGCGCTGCGCTTTTTAACGCTTGAAGAATGCGAGGTAAGATGCACGTAGCGGTTTTCAGTATGAATGTTTGTATAGCCTATCTGTTTCCAGAATTTCTTTAGTAATTTCGCTTTAGGAAATTCATAAAACTCAACATATCATTCTCAAACTTACACTAGAACATCGTGAATCTAACTACAGTACTTTCACATTCAAGTCCCTTAAATTTTAAGCATCATTACTCCAGTCTTGAGGTGACCCTGTAAAGCCTTGCACCCCTTAGCCCCCTCTTGTTTGCCAGCATGGCAGCCTATGGCCAGGGAGAGTGGAGACTCCATCCCCAGGTGGTCCAGCTGGGCAGGGACAACTTCGGGGACGCACAGTTACATCTGTTTGCCTTTCCGGATTCGTTCCTCTGCCAGTTGAGTTTTTTTCTGTCCGAGCGGACATTCCTTGGACAGACACTGGCTCTCAGCTGACCCCGGGGCCCCGCAGAAATGCGTTCCCCCGTGAGCCTTCTAAAGCGGCTATGCGATGCATTATCGCTTGGCGCCCTCTCAAGTCAGTGATTTTTATCACACTCAGGTGTTGAGCAGGGATGCTCCAGTAGCTCAGTGAATTTCATCACACTCAGGTGTTGAGCAGAAATGCTCCTGAAGCTCAGTGATATACTTCACATCTAGTGTTGAGCAAGGCTCCTGTCTGGTGTGCACATGTCGCTTGCACATACTGTGCTAGGTCAGGAGTGGAGCAGGTCTTGATAGTTGCCCCTTATTGGCCCAACCAGACCTATTCTCCCCTCGACAGCCCTTCCTGACTTCCCCTGAAAACATTCTCTGGGACGGGGCACGATGGCACCCGCGTTCGGACCTCTGGAGGATTTCAGATCGGTCCTAAATTTGGACGCTGTGGTTCAGGTAGCTACTACAGAGATTATGTGGTAGTCACCATCACTTCTGCGAGAGCACCCCTGTATAGGATGTTGTGCTTACGCCAATTAGAAGTGGAACCTATTCATTGAGTGAGTCTTCTCTCTGTGAGGAGATCCTGAAAGCGTTCGGTCATTTCTGTGCTCTCTTTCCTGCAAGATGGGTTGGAGTGAGGTCTGTGCCCTCCACCCTCAAAATTGTGTTGCCTCTATTTTTTTACGCACATCATGATGCAGTGGCATGGGAAGCACGTCCTGATCGTCATGTTCCTGAGGGGAGCAAGGGAAATTAATCCCCTTGCGCCCCTCTTTATCCTCTTGGGCCTTATCTCTGGTGCTACTGCACTGCAGAGTCAGCCCCTGAGCCACTGCAGGCAGTGAGTTAAAAATTCTGTTTTAAGAAACAGTTCTCCTGCTCGCCTGGTTTCTACTTGAGGGTAGGGACTTGCTCGCTTTCGGTCAACGAGTTGTGCTTGGAATTTGGGCTGGCTAACCCTCCACAACTCTCTGGAGGCAGACCCAGCCCTGGATTCTCTGTCCTTCCGTTTCATTACGGGTGTACGTGCACAGAGTTTAAGCTTAGTACCTCAGACCAGCTCTTGTCTGGTAAGGAAATCAGCAGAAAGGTAAGGCTGTTTCCAAGCGAGGTTGGCCCACTGAAATTAGTGGTTGCCTTCATCTTGGTGATCCAAGATGCATGTGTCCACTTAGGTGGTGAGCTCCTCTGAAGTGAGTGTGTGCTCCCGCCTAGGCGTTGACAAAGTGCTTCGCTGACAGATGTGTTAGAGTTGGGGGCTGGGCGACACCTGTGTTCGAACCGCTGCTTCTCGTGGGCTCCCTTCTTATGAAGCCAGTTTCACTGTGAGCCCGGTTCGAAGTGTCGGCTTGCGCCATTCCCCTCCTACGGACTGGATACGTCGCAATTCTTGCTCCAGTAGAGTTCTCCTTACTTGAACCCTGTCGAGTTCCTCCATACCCTTCGGCTACGGACGTGGCGGAACGTCCGAAGCCAGGCCTATCACTTGTATGCACTGGTGGAACTTGTGTTAGGCTGGGTCCATATGTTGTGACCCCTTTGGCGGTCCCATATGTGTATTCTTCCACGGTACGGCTCCCTGCGGCGAGCCCGTGTCTTCCCTTCACTGTCTGGTTGAGTACTCCCCCCTTCATAGGCTGGAGCCACCTCAGTGACATTCCATATGTTGTACTGACTGGTTTTCACCCAGTTCATATGTGTATTTCCACGTTACCTCCTGTGGCAGGTTGTGGCTTCCGCAGCGTCCCTTCCTTCCGTGTATAGGGAACGCTTTCCCAGTGATCCTGCAGGAACAGCAGTAACTTCCTGGCCTAAGCCCCTGTCCCATCTCCTTAAATCGGGGGGATCAGGTGGCTCTGTCTAGGCACTGGAAGGTGGCAGCACTAGCGTTCGGGGTGGTGATGGTGCAGTGGATAAGACACATGCCTGTGGTGTGAGAGACCCAGGTTCGAATCCACTGTGAGACACCAATGTGTCCCTGAGCAAGACACTTAACCCCTAGTTGCTCCAGAGGCGTGCGACCTCTGACATATATAGCAATTGTAAGTCGCTTTGGATAAAAGCGTCAGCTAAATGAATAAATGTAAATGTAAAATAGATCCCCATTTCAGTCGACGTCGACTACGTCGACTACGCCTGAAGGAGGGAACGGAGGACGTAGTCCCCTCGCCACTACTGCTGGACCACCGCTGACTAAGGGGGCCGATCGGCTCCTCAGTGAAAAAAGCAACTGTCGCGTGCGCCGCTTTTGTGTTTATACCTGCGCTGCGGGGCGGAGCGTGTAATCACGCGTGCCAATTTCATTTGGCTCGTTCAATAGTAATCGAAGAAGATTGGCTCTCTAACGCGATCCCCATTTCAGTCGACGTCGACTACGTCCTCCGTTCCCTCCTTCAGGGAACGGTGGGTTGCATACGCAACCAGGACGTTCATTTGAATAATTGTGAACGCTGCCATCCGAACCCTGGTGCGCACCAAACAAGCGGACGAGACCCTGAAAAGATTGGTCTTGGTCTCCTTCTAAACAAACTTTGGTGTGGTTCAAATGAAATATGAAAGCAACACAGATCAAAGAGATGTAAACGAACCAAAAACGGGACATGTCGTCACAAGATGCGACCATAAATGGGACAGAATGCACAAGTCTACCTGTTTTTTCTCGTCATAGTCGTGATGTTGCTCCTCACAGTTTGGTGTACAGGCTTCAAAACAGCATCTCCTTGCAGCTGATCTTCATTTGTGTGTGTGACGGATCGATTATTGCCACTGTTTTGACTCCTTTACACATTTAATAAGCTCTCAGCTGGTCAAAATACCATTATATGTAGTCTAAGCAGGGGTTAAAGTGGGCCGGAACGGTCCTCAGATAAAGTATTAACCCTCTGGGGTCTGAAATCACGCCGGCGTGATTTGCTCGCTTTTTTTCTTATCAGTGCAAAAGAGACTCAAAATACTCTGTTGATTTTGATCTTACATTTAAGTGTTATACATCATTAGATCCTGTTAAGTGTCTATTTTTTTTGTGGATACTCGCAATAAAAACAAAGTGTTGTGCTTTTCGCCAAATAAAGAAAAACGAACATGATGCGAGTTCTGCGTTCTCTCTGTCTGTGAAGTCCATTCTGAAACACGTCCTAAGATTAACTGTAACTCCGCGAATACTTGTCACACAGGCACGAGAGATTTTTCTTTATGAAGCTTGAATTCTCTTCTTTTAAATGAAGTAATTTATATAAAAAACAAATACTCACAGTTTATGTAATCCGTTTGAAACCAAGGAGAGGTCCAGTTTTTTCTTTCTCCCCTCATTATTTTTAATGAGTTGAGGCCGCCACGCCCCCGGCGCTATTCACATGTAAATAGTTTAGGTGATCTATATGCATCGCACACGCCCCCGATCAATGCCATGAAAACACAAAGTTTCTTCATGAGATTCGCTGATAGTTCATCGCGTTTTGAGGATGGCACAGCGGGCACGCTACTCCGGTAAAGAGGCCGCCAGATGATTCTGTACAGCGAGGAAGAATTCACCTTTTTTCCTCAGGGGAAGATTATTGCAACTCAAGACGACGAACGGCTGCATTTTGAAGAGAGAATTGATCCCGCCGAGGATACAAGTTCGGAGTAAGTGTTATATTGTTTAGTGTTATATAATTATTTTTCTGATCATATAGAACTCATGTTTTCAGACTATATTTTGCTTAGTATTGCCTTACAATATAACATTCGTGTACATGCTCAAGTGTAAACTTTCAATATGATAACGTTACTCTCTAAACATTTGTATATTAAATATATTTCACTCAGTTTTGATTAGCTTATGCGTAATGTAGCTTATTTGCGAATATCTGCTTAGGTGTAGCCTAAATATAATGTGATTTAGTGCAAATATATTTCAGCTTCCGGTAAAATACTGTCTAAATACTAGACATTATATTTTTATATATAAATGTTCTGTTTTGGTTAGCCTATGACACTGCTTATCCTGCTAAAATACTGCACAGATGATTGTGAATACAGGTGTAAATGTTTGAAATGCTCTAAATGCGCGCGGTCTATACGTTATGGCCCATCAGCAGATTCTCGCGGTGTATGGCCCATAAATAGATATTTCTCCGTCCTATGGCCCATCAAGAGATATACATTGTGCGTCCATACCCATTAATTGCCCACAGTTTACTTTGGATTATGTATGCTAACAGTTTTTGTTGTTGTTGTAGGATTGTGTCTGCATCACGCTCTCCTTCTCCAGCACCGCAGAGGAGCACGCAGGTGTCGTTCAGTTCTCAGTGCGATCGAGAATCATACTGAGTAAGTGCACAGACGTAATATTTACAGATGAAATGTAATTGTGTTTACATCGTCATAATATACAAGTACCCATTCTTGTGTGAAATTACAAAAACTTTTTGTCTTTTTTTTTATCCATGGCCATTAGTGATTGATAATGATAATAATACAGCTTCTTTGATTGTGTTATCAGCAAATATAAATGGATGGGTATATGTAGAATTTTATACAGGTATCCATCAAAAGTTTGCAAACTTTTTTAATGTTTTAGAAGTCTCTGATGCTCATCACGTCTGCGTATATTTGATTAAAAAACAAACAAACAAAAAACCCAGTAATATTGTGAAATAGTATTACAGTCTAAAATAGCCTAACTGTGTATTTTAAAATGTTATTCATTTCTGTGATTCATCATTACTTCAGTCTTCAGTGTCACATGATCCTTCAGAAATCATTCTGATATGATGATTTATTTTAAAAAAATCAATGTTGAAAACAGTTGTGCTGCTTAATATTTTAAAAAATATAAAAAATAGTAATGTGTTCTAGGAATTACAATAAAACAGATTGAAAAAACAAACCTTTGCATCTCCTGTCATTCTTTGTTCAGGTTGCCTCACAGCACATTGATGGGGCATTAGCCTTTGGGGGAGTGTCTTTTGTCTCCCCTGGTGTGAATCTCATTAATATTCATGGCCATTGACACTCCCACGCATACAGCAGTGCTGACACAAAAACTGACTTACAAAATTTTAATTGTTATATTGTTGTTTGTGAAAGAGTGGTCAGAATGATTTTCACATCATTTTGTAGTAAAAATTCTAGCCTACAAGAATAGTAACTCAAAAGTCTTGTGGACAACTGTTCAGTATGTGTTATATGGCCTTATTGCGGCGACAATTTTTTTCCCAAAACTTACTAACCACGCATAATATTTTTTTTCTATAAAATGCAAACATGTACATCTATTTTGCTCACATATTATTGTAGCAGAGTTTGTGCTGAATACAGCCAAATTACATGTTGGCCAATGGTATGTTGTAAGTAGCTGAAATAAGCACAAATGTCAGAGCATGTCAAAACACCTCAAAGGCCTTAAAAACACCTCAGACCCCAGAGGGTTAAATAGATTCATTAATCCCCCCCTTACAAATGCGTGAAATGCACTCACGGTGGTTGAGCGTGGTAAAGTTAGTTTTAGGTTCGATATTCATCGGACATTTGTTTTCCCTTGCCACTGTTCTATAGGGTCGGCAGTCTTACAAAGATATCAATTGCAGGATTAGTTTTAACATTATGTAACCATTGTATATCGACATTAAATATTCGTTCAAAATCACCTACTTGCATTTATGCTGCATATTTATACCTGAGAATGCTTTGACACATCTCCACAGCGCATGATGCCTAAGGGAACGTCTGCCAATTACACCAACTGCATTAAACGTAGCCTATCATTTGTAGCCTATTATTTAAAATTACTTTTCAAATTCCAAGCTTGTAGAAGGTTCCTATTGGCAATTCTGACCTGGTAGCCTTGAGTAAATTAACTTATCTAAGAAAATGATTAATAAAACATAAATATCAGTTGAGCCTATGTTTACTTTCTTCACTGACAGACGAAAATGAAAAGACTATCAGTCAAAGTTCAGCTTTAGGAGGGGAAGAGAGGGCAGGATAAGGAGACTGAGAAAGAGTGATGAAGAAGAGGAGAGAAAAGGTGTTGACAAATAATCTAATGCCCACTGACATGGTTTTAAAGCTATTTATTATCCATTTTTTTTGGCCTTCAAATGTCTTAAATTGCACATATGTAGATCAGAGAAATAAAAATTTTCTCAGGGGAGCATGCCCCGAGCCCCCCTAACTACCTCACATTTGAGTGCACATGTCTGTGGGTGGGGCTGTGGGGGGTGATCATGTGGGCTGGCGTGGCTATAGTGTCAGGGCAAAATTTTTGTCCCAGTGTTCAGTCATTTTAACATAGTATCGTCAGTATATCAGTGTAGATGTATCAAAATAAAACCATTAAAATATCAAGTAGATAAGTATTGTGATACTTGGTGCCACAGTGACACCCTTGTCCCAAAGAGTATTGCTATACCACAATACTCAATATGTTGTCCCATGGTGAGTCATTTTTCCCTGTTGGACCTACACAAAATTTGAGGGTTCCCCCACCTGCCAAATCCCACTTTAACCACTGAGTCCAAGCACATACAATGAGCGCATTAAGCCCACCACACAGTATTGTTTTGGATGTTCGTTAAGTTCCGTCAACAAATATACATAATAAAAGCTGACCAATCAGGTTGTAAACGTATCCCTATGCCTTTAGGTTCGGTGATAAAATGCCAATGGTAACTAAGCGGACCAGGACTAAATGTTTTTTTTTTTTTTTTGGTCCAAAGTGTGAACATACCCTTAAACACTGGCATCGCTACAAAAACTCTTTTGGAAACTTTATCTTTATGAGATTATTTTTTTCAAAATCTTTTTTCATCAAATTCAGACATTCTGCTCTAGCCAAGAGCTTGAGAAACATCATTATACTTGAGCTTGAATAGTGGCATGATTCCTAAACAAACAATCAGCCTGCATCATGCACATGTTTCTTCATTGTTGACTGACTTGCTTGCAGTCTTTTCAGTGAAATTGATCTTCTTGAAGCTGGTGCCTTGCCTATGCAGGAGGCTGTCTAGCCAATTGCCTCAGCGAGTCCAGCGGGATCTCCAATACACAAAAACCAATATGAGGGATATTCAGTAAACACAGAGCACCGCAAGGGACAGATAAAAGCCTTCCCTTAAGTTGTTGTCACAAGATTTTCTTAAGCTTGTGAAGCATTTCTAGTTCATCTCTTCATTCCTCTAAAGGGACATGTTTGATAGGACTGCTAAGGGCTATATAAACCTCAACGGGTCCATCAGACATCTGGCCATGACACCACTGGGTCTAAGGAGGTGGGGACTTTGCTTTCACAAGCAAATTCATGTCAGGATGAAAAAAATAAAAACAAAAATAAATTGCCTCTCTTGGAACATACCTGGTTCTAGTAAAATGATAAACAATATAAATAAAATTATGAAATAGTGTCTCACTTCACCCAGAACTTCTTGAAGTTCTCAGAAGTCTTGAAACACTTGAGGAACCCCTTAAACCCTTTGGGCTTGTCAAAAAATGTTACATTCAGCTGTTGAAAATTCGTGGACTTTTGAAAATAAAAGGATTTTTTTACCAGGAAAGGAGTGGTTTTTTTTTAGAGGAAATTTTAGTGGAAAATTACTTTTAAAAATGTTGATCTATTATTGCCCCTTAGCAGATTCTAAATAATGTATATGTATGTATGTGTGTGTGTGTGTGTATCAAACACACTCTCATGTCGTCAGGACTATTATTTACTTTGTGCTTACACTACATGCCATTTTTAGAGCCATTACATTTAAAGAGATGTCTTTCCCATCACATCAGCCTCCAGTTGGCTTTGCTTAGGCGCTGTGATGACTGGCGTTCAATTTTCTTGTTTTGTACGGCCTGCCACTTTAGCTTTATTCTCCTGCTGACAAACCTAATGTCATCATACACTAGGGCCTGCCACACATGAATCAGATATTTTTTTTCCCCCAAATATCCCATCAATAAGCATGCTGGATTCTAATCTCTCCCAACAGTAACAGCTGCTTAGTGTTAAGACGACTGGCATTAAACAGGCTTTAGTCCCAACAGTGTGTGATACAGCTGTTACAATGTTTATTTGAGAAACTGTAAGTGGTTATCACACGAATTGTGGTAAAACCTTGTTTATGTGTCACTGCTTGTTAGATTAAAGGTGTGGAAAACTCTGCCACTGTGTAACAAATGAATAGCTCAAATGTGTTTTAAGACATCATTACTGTTAATGCTGCTGTTTGTTTCTTTCTTTCTTTTTTCATATCACCTGTGCTGCTAGAAAAGTTTTCATTAGTGTAAATCCATTAGTGTGAAACACTGGGTAACATTTTAAATAACTATTATTCATATTTTGCAAAATCACATTTACAGGTATTTAGTTGACCCCCCTAAATACTTGAGGTCAAGAATGACACTAACATTTACTTTGGATAACAGTAAAATTTATCAATTTGCAAAATAAGCCGTTCGAGGCATTATGCAGATGTGATGACAGAATTCATTCCTCAATCATCACATCATTATGAAACACGAGGCTTCAAGAGGCACTTATGTTGATATTAAAGATCACCTTATTTCGGGAGTTCTTTTTACATTTAACAGTAATTTTCTCTGCCTAACAAGTCACCATTTTTTCTTACACGTATATCTTAAGCTGTTAAGACTAATCATAGCTCTTTAAGACAGATTGAATATAATTGCAACTCCCTGACTGGAGTAATCCTCTAAATTATTATCTTCATTTAATTTTCTTCACACAATTTGCTCACACTGTAGGATTAAACTGAGCCGAGGAGCACAGGGTGTCACAGTTGACCCTCGGAGAATATTACCAGAACTGCTTCTGAGCTGCAACTGCTCTGAACTTCCAGTTAAGCAGAAGAAAAGGAGAGGGAAATGAATAACTACACAACCTTTTTTTTTAATACAGTCTGTGATATCTAATTGGACAAGTTGCATTTAAAGTGGTTGCAATATAGCAAATGTACAGACACCTGTGACCTCACATTATTTTGGTTTGATTTCTATATTAATTAATTTGCTGAAAAATAATATTAGGGGCCTATACCATGAAGTCGTTTTAGGTGATAAAGTCACTCCCCCTGTTTCTACTCACTAGCAAATGATGTTTAAAGACAAAATAATCTGGCTTTTAGCAATGCTTATTTATAATAATAACGGACGACCGTTAAAAAAATTAAACATGCTAGTCTTTTTGTCGTGATGTCGTGAAGCATCGCAGACGCGACGTAGGTTGTCGCCCACTATGACACACTATACGAGATGATACGATCGAATCTTGCGTCCCAACTCCCGTTATCGTTTACGAATCCCCACGACACCCTACGTCAAACGGATCGTGCCAAAATCGGGCTAAAATCGTGTAATCCGAAACAGGCATAAGAGTCCTCGGTTCTCACAGTTCTTTTTTCGGTGTTGATGTTATTTTATGTGGTACATATCTGTAGTCCTTGTTTCTCCTGTGTATTCCTTTGTGGATTTACTAAAGACCATTTATTTGGTATTCTTCTGCATTGTGTAATTTATGCAACCACTCGTTCATGACACAGGTGCTTTTATCCAAAGAAAAATTTCACACAGCGTTCACAATTCACAAAGTTCATGTGTTGAATGAAACCCACGATCTTGGCTTTGTTAGTAGCATGTTGTACTGTTTGAGCAACAACAACAACAATGGTTCTCTTACGAGAGGTTCTCTCGTACTGCGTAAATCTTACGCTAGGGGAAAAACTCTTTTCCGCGAGATACTGAAGCCAAAAAATGATCCTTAATTTTGAATTAATGCAAAACGCGTTGCAGCAGCATACAGACATAGGCAAGACGGCTTGCGCGCTTATTGGCTGTCCTGCGGCAACTGCAGCAGCCAATCGAGCGAGGCCTTACGTCACGTCCCGCCGAAACGGGCGTGGCCTGGGCCTATATTACGGCTCGTTGGCTGGTATAATCTGATTTTTCATCTCTTCAGCGAAGCTCACGCATCGCTGGATCAAGCCGCGCGCCGTCTGAGAAGCCTTCTGCGGGACGAGCCTTCATCTGAGGTCGCTGGCCTTCTTCACGCTGCCTTCAGCTGCCGTTGAACTTTGCGTTGAACTTTGTAAAAATAAAACCAAGATGGCGGATGTGGTGACTGTAAATAATTTGATTAAGAATAAATAAATATTAAAGATAATAATCAAATCAAATAAAAAATAATTATATATTAAAAACTTTAGATGTATAAAGTATTGATTCAATCTAATCAATCAAATTAAAAATAGAGTTTTATCTAATATTTTTGTGTGCTCTGTATGTCTAGGCTTATCACAGTATTCCATTAATAACTCAGTTTGTGCAGTGCATGGAGTTGCTGCCCATGTAGAGTGTTCAAATATCAAAAACTTGTGAGATTTTCATTTCAGCAAAAAAGCACATTAGGTTTTGGAACAGAGCTGGTGATTTTATCTGCTATAAGATCAATTTGTGATTCAAACTTTATCTGATGTGTTTATCTGATAACATTTCAAGCTATCTGCTTAAACATAAGCACTTTATACATCTATATACAGTTATACATCTCATTCAGTCTGCTCAACACACTCCCATGGCAATTCATAACTATTTTACGTTATTGGCGTATTGGTAGCTAATTTGTATGAATCTGTGCCATCTCACTTGTACATTTTGGTACAATCCACTTTTTCAATTTTTTTTATTCGAATCACGTTGTACAAATTCCTATGAAATTTGCACCTTGTAAAACGAGATTTGGTTGATCTGCTTGCTAGTGATCCTGGTGGGAAATCATGAGATCCCATTCCCAACGCCATCATTTTTCTTCTTCTGCGACTTCACCCACATGCCATTAGGGAGGTTTTGCATCCCAGCATCAAACAGCTTTCTTTGCCTAATCTTGTTTGAAGTCTTGAGAGACAGTTTTCAACTGAAGTTTTCCACGGTACTTTGCAACATCAAAGCTCAGCGAGATTTCAGTGCTTCAGAGATAGAAAGGAACACATGGCAGTAACGCTGATGATCTGCCATGAACAGGATTGGTAGCGCTGACCAAATTAGCTTTGTGGTGTGTCACTGCTCCAGTAGAGAGGGTATACGTCTACGGTCTGGTGTTTTTGCTCTCTGGACTTCAAAATTGAACAACCTTAATTGGGAGAAATGTCTAAAGTTTTAAAGAAACACACTGTGAGTTTGCTTAAACATAACAGATTGCATTTAATGGAATAAATTACCCAAAAATGAATCCAGATTTGACCAAACCAGCGCTAATCATGTGAAGGAAATTATTGGCCATTTTTTTTTGGTCAACATTAACAAAGACGACACAAAAATGCTGATTATGACTATAATTATACAATTTATTTAAAACAATATTTACCAGTAAAACTGCACCGTAAGATAATGTGTTTTGAAGAAAAACATATAAAGAATAGGATTATTCTATATAACACTATATTATTAACAATAATGTTAAAGATTGACCCATGCAAATTGTGAACCAACACAGGTAAACTGAAGCACTTTGCTAGAGGGTTCATTGTGTCAACCAAGCGCTTTCTATTTGAGATTCATTATAGGTACACAATTTTTATTCAATATTGCAATTTTGATTGTAATCATGATTTTGAAATTATATTTCCTTACATACATATGTCTATGTGGTTTTTTGGAGCTCAGGAAAGCCATTCAATGTCCATAGCTCGTTAGTCAACTAAAAAAAAAGAAATGCTCTAAAGAGCATTTTGGTAAATATATGCTCTGTATTAGATATTCATTACTTATGTTGGAAAAAATCTGTCATGAAAACAAGTTATTATAGCCACCATTAAAAATGTTTTTTTCAACAATACATTGGAGTAGAAACAAAGTTTAATCATTAAAAGTTGATATTAAAACTTCACCTTATATGTAATTTAAATGTTTATATTAGTGCAAACTTGTTAGAGGTGGTTAATCGGGACTAATCGATTTATCAGCACTAGTTTATTTACAAGCTTTTATTCGAGTGTTGATTATTAAATACATTTTTGAGTTTGATTGTTGGATAAATTACAACTTTAATTTTGGTTTAGAAAATGTAAATATTTAAGTTTGTCACTAATAACTCTCTCAACTAAAATTAGTCTTTTTCAACTGAAATTAGATATAATTGAATGTATGAATATGACATGAGAAGTATATTTTGTCACTGGGTCAAACATAACAATAACATTGGCTCAACCAGTATATATATATATATATATATATATATATATATATATATATTATACTGTAAACCCTGATAAGTTAAGATAACTAAAAAAATTAGGAAACTTATTACCCCAACTTTTAAGTTGATAAAATTAATTGTTTTAAGTCAGTTACACTTAAATCTATAGAGCAGATTAACTCAAAATTATTTATTTTAATAAACTTTTTCTATGTATTTTATAGCTCAATTTTTATTACTCAAAAATAAAAAAATACTCAATTTTTGTTATACATTTAAAAATAAATAAATACAATACTTAATTTTCAAGAAATATGACCTAAAAATGAACATTAGCAAAATGGTATTCCTTAAAGGAATTAGAAAGGAAGACAATTTCAAACTCCATACATGAAAGTACGTTTTATTTTGCAAAAGGAATAACAATTCATACCTGATGCATTGACATACATCACTGCCATTACCTTTTGAGAACATAATGAAAGTGTCACAATATCTAGACATTTTAGAAAGATATAATAATGCATTCAAACATTTCAGAAGTTTTTACACTGTTCATGCCAGCATTATAACAGACCTCTGTATACATTAGAATGTCACTGTATTAGTCACAACAAATGAAAAGGATAGATAATAAGGTGTAGTGCAAAACTAGTGCATCCAGAGATACAGGAAAACCCAGTAAGACTTTTTGGACGAAGTTAAAATGTGTGGGTCAGCTCTTTGGGGTAGTTGAGATGTAATGCATTTATCAAACCAAACATCAAAAGAAAAGCATCAGCCAACCTGGAAATGTCCCTTAGAACAATGTCACCTTCCAGCACAATAGCAATCCCAGCAGGGTCAAAGTGAACAGTGGAAGTCGAGTCTCCATTCACCATGACAAGAGCTACAGCTGAATCTGCAATGTCTGGCTCATCCAACTCTTCAATCTGAAAAGCATGAGAGAACTTCAGATAAATAACGTTAAAATTCAAACGAAATGTATAAAAACCTACATTCCACATCTTAAAAAACACAGAGTCAGCTTTGCGCAAGTACGGGGGGGCTTGAATGGCAGCTGTACGTCTATTGTCAATTAAAAGTACAGATGAAAGTAGAAAAAAAGAAAAAAGTTTAAAGCAGGTTTAAACTATTAACAGCAGTGGCGGTCTTAACATAGAGGCATAGGTAGGCGGCTGCTTGGGGCCCCCTACCAGCGGTCGTAATAGGGGGGCCCCCAACCAACCTAAAAAAAAAAATTAAAAAGGAAAAAGCCCCCTTATCATCATGAACGCTTAAAAAGCATGGTAAATGTTATTAATATTCTTAAGAAATACGTTGAAACAAAGTAGTAGGCTAGTTAAAATGTCCAGTTCATGGTTATCTGTCCCTACACACCCCCTACTTTCACAATGAAATGGACTAGTCCATAACGGTGCGCAGCGCGAAAGATAAACACAGTGACAGGACTGTATACATTTCGGTTGTAGGCTACTGTATCTTTCAACACACGTTACACACCTATTGATCATTCGTGTTTATTTAGCCTACTATTAACTAGGCTAGTAAAGAGAGATGATCGGTTCACGTGCCATTTGAACTGAGGCGCTACAGCGATCTGTCACAAAAAAGCACCAAAACGGTATTTATTGTTTGAATTTCGTAATAAATTGACAGAATCTGAGAGCTGAGAATTTGTTCCATATCAAAAGTAACCTTCGCTGTCTAGTCTGTCGGTGTCAGTGTCCTGTTTGCTTCGCGGTTTTTCTCTTTGTGAGAAAATGGATGTGTGGCGTGAGAGTGTGTGAAAATGGTCAATTGCGTGAGTCTCACGGTCAATGCGAAATTATACTGTAATATCGACCAATCAGTATTTTTCAACCGCGGAAAGAGGACAATAAAATAGCTGGAGTAACGTTAGACTACAATGTCACATAAAGTTATTACCTCAGTGAAGCCATATAATGACCACGTAAGTTGGCTAGAATTTTTATTTTATAATATATTTAGTATTAGTATAAATTAGTATTTTGCACTATAAATATGTGCACTATATTACATATTTATTATTTTACTTATATCATTAAAATATTATAAAGTTGTTGTAATGAAAACCGCACTAGGCCTATATTTAATTTGAGTTGTTATTTTTAACCTTTAATAAATACCAGCTGACAGCTCTGTAGTCTATGTTTACAGCTTTAGGTGAGATTTTCTTTCTTGAGAAAATCTACTGTAGCCTACCTAATATGTTAGGCTGACTACGTCAGACTTCCTACTTCCGCTAATTTCATTTCGCTCCTGTCTACGAAGCAAAGTGAAGTAGCAGAGTCTGGTATTACCAGGCTACTAATATGTATCCAAATTGAATCAAGATCGGAATAATACCACAAGAATAAAATTGAAATTGTAAATTTTCCTCTCCAACCTTTACTTTACCATAGATTAGCTTTACCTGCCTATCCACCATTCAGTCGGTAATTTTTTTTTCTTCGTTCTCTTTTAAAGATCGGATGGGGGGCCCCCATACATACCTTTGCCTTGGGCCCCCAATGTGCTAAATCCGCCACTGATTAACAGATAGCAGTAAAATACTTGTGCACATTAACCAATTAACACAGATAGCAGTAAAATACTTGTGCACATTAACCAATTAACTTGTATTATAAATGCAATTAATAATATTTACCACAATATCAAAGGCACTAAAGATGCTTCTCAGTGCTTCTGCTGCTCTGCCAGTACGGGCAGCCTTCTGTCTGTAAACAGCAATCAGTCGAGGAGTATGGTTGTCCAGTTCTGCATAGAACTTGTTTTTCAAGCTGATATTAGAAATTTTGTGCAATTCTGCAGCCATCTGAAAGCAAGCATTCAAACAAATAACATTAAAAAAATGTTAAACAAGAAAACAAAAGAAACAGACACACACATAAACACACAAAAAAATGGAATCTAACAGACAGCAACTGAGAAAATGACCTGAGATTCCAAACGAAGTGCAGGCGACCATAATGCCAAAGTAGCTGTGCTCGAGTACGTGAGGAGGAATCACAAAACCTGCATTAACAACCCATCACTCAAATCCAAATCATCAAAAATGACAAGACATGAGAAAACCCTGAGCTATGCCAACCTCTAAAATCAGTTAAAATCAAATGCTGCATACTTTTACTCATTACATGAGTATACTAACTTTCACCCCCAAATTCCAAATTGCAATTTTACTCACATATGCTCTGGTCTCACAAGTTTTAACCTGTATAGAAAATAAAAAAACGAATTAATAGTGAGGCAGACATGCCTCACTATTAATTAATTAGAAAGACATGTCAAAGTCATACAGCAATTTCAGAATTTAGAAAATTTGGCTTCGCTTACAGCTAATTTAATTCTTAGCATCAGTTAAAAAAGAACAAGTAAGATTGAATGAAAGTGGTTTAAATCTCTTTTTTCCTGTTTCAATTTAGGTTCTGTAACCAAAAAGCTTCAATACAAGCAACTGCGATTACCAACAGTACCACAAATTAATATCCGTGCAATGCGATTGCGTGGATACATCAACTCAGTCCCTTAATTGTTTAAATTTAGTTAAATCAATCCACAAATAACGTCGCAACATGTAGGCCTAAAGTGTGCCTGATCATTTTAGTAGGTCTATCAACAAAATGCAACAAGTAAATAGTTTCAGTTTGATGACTTTTCAGTCACTTTCTGATGCTTACCAGAAAAGTACTTACCAGATTATAGCCACGATGCAAACCGCAGCAAACACAGAAACTATGACGATGAACAAAACTGATTTTACAGAACCACGTTGAGGCAACGACTCCTGCATGACATGGCGGGCTTCCATGTTCAAATCCGAGCACTCGATTTCAAATGGGAATTATTTTTGCTCCGTTGTTATTTTTCACAGTCATTTGAGTAAACCATGAAATAAACGGACATGACATGATATGTTGACTCTTTGTTGTGTGTTGTGTTTTGGATAGTTTTACCTGGTATGTTATGTTTTAAAAAAGAAATAAAGTGCACCAAGTAGAGACTTCTTTTTCGTTGGCAGATTGACACTCAATAAAGCTCATAACTGCCACCAAGAGGCAAAAATAAGACTATGGTAATTCGTTTTACTTGGTTTTACTCCATTGTTATTTTTACAGTCATTTGTGTAAAACATGAAATAAACGGACATAGCATGGTAGTCATGTGTTGACTAGTCTGTTTTGGGGAGTTTTACCTAGTATGTTTTAAAAATAGCAAATAAAGTGCAGAATACTTAAAACATTTTATTTTTAAGATTTATGCATTTCAATTAATAGTACAATTCCATCAATACATGCATTGAATAACCCTTACATATTTTAATTGAATAATTGAACAATCCTTAATCAATTCAATTAAAATATGTAAGGATCATTAAACTCAATTTGATGGAATTTTACTATTGAAATTTGTATATCTTTTAAAAAGGCTTTAAAATGTTCTTGTTGAGTTGAATGTTGAATTGGCAGATTGTAACGCAATAAAGCTCATTACCGGCACCAAGAGGCAAAAGTAAGGCTATGGTATTTAAGATGACGTCAAGTTTTACTTATTTTGTTTGAGTTCCTGGAACTTAAAACGGCCAAATCATTGAAAAAAAGTAAAAGTTTTAAGTTGAATGAACTGTTTTGAGTATAGTTCACTTCTTTTTAATAAGTAGGTTATACTGTTCGGGAATACATTTATATACATTTATTGTGTAAATCAAGGCATAATTGTAAACTGATGACTACATTAAAAAGCTGAATATGGCTGTATGGACCATAACGGGATGCCCAAGACATCCAGAGAGAAACAGCAAAGAATGCATTACAGCAATCAGCGACATTTACCAGAAAGCCCTAGGCTGTGCTGCTTGAACAATGAGCTAAAAATTTGTTGATGGCAAAAAGATGTGTACCCAGATTACTCCATTAGCACTGATCACTGTCTTGTGCTATGATGATATGTCCAATGGGTTCTGACAGCCCACTTTCTCCAAACTCAGGCCATGAATAATGAAACAATCAAGTTGGCTGCAGTTGAATCGATGCAGGTAACGTGCTAACCAACAACGTTGAAATAAATAAATAAACTGCCTGCTCTGATTGTCTCACAGCATGCATTTAGTTCCCTGCTTCAGCCACATTCAATGGCAATGTGATTAGAGGGCCTTGAATAGCCTCTCAGTCAGAGGTTCCCTTCATTATGTGTGTGTTAAGGTGGCTGAATGGAGAGAGGTGACTGCTGGACTTTGTTCTTTTCAGAGTTTGGGCATTAGCCGCACTAAAAATCTTCTAGAGTTGCATTAAGTCTACAGATTTTTCGTTTGCTATGGATGGAAATCATATGGAATATAATGACCCTGGTTCAGGTTTCACCTAATGATTCCAGTTCCCTCCAGGTCAAGAACTGCTCTGACCAATTCAGTGACTGATTCAATTCATACGTTCAAGATTTTGCTGAGTCTTTTTGACTTTTTAAAAAGAACTGGCTAATAGCTCGCTCTTTATGTTTGTTGTTGTCAGCAACTCATGAGAATACAATGTTTGTCTGTATTATAGTCTTTGTACGTTGGATTATATTGTTTTTGTGTAATCATTGCACTGAACTCAGACTGCAAGTGTACAACTTTACCATCATATCTTTTGTTGTGAAACTGGATTCAATAGCAGGAAATACATTTGATTTTAGAATTTAGTATTTTAGTGTAGTGTTCTGTTCACATTGGCGGCAGAATGTATGTTCAAGAAATATTTCAGAAATAACAGAAATAAATGTCATAAATATTATTTTGTCGATTAAAAAAGGCCATGAAATAGACATCTGAACCATGGTTTAAATCTTCAAGACAAAAAACAATAAAAAAAAAAGAGAGAGAAAATTATTTACAAAAATGGAACAAGTTCTTGGTTCCAAACACTATTTTTCACTTTCAAACCATAAGTGAGGTGTAAAATGTAATAGTTGACTAGTCGCCCCAAAATGTATCAAGCAAGTCTAGTTTGTATTTAGAATATGGCTTTATTTTTCGTATTTTAAGACGTTTGTATTGAAAATGAGATGTGACTGTCAGCTGTCAATGTATGAGAAGAAACTGAGCAGGTTTTTAGCAAATTTACCATTTTGAAGATGGCAGCATCAACATTCTTATTCATTTACAGTGTTGAAGTTTTCAGTCATTTACAGTATTAAAGGATTTGCATCAAAATGCTGCCAAATACCTACTGTTCTATAATGCCTATTCTAACCAAATAGAATAGAAATATTATACACATCATTGAATTGTATTGAATACGTCATGTATTCATGAAATGCGAGTAGAACAAATTGTTTATAAAACCATTTTGACTATTTTTACACAATTACATAAGAATTAATGAACATTTCACAAAAAGTCGATCAGCTTGTGTTTTATGAAGGAGACCATTCTAAAAAAGAAGAGCGTTCCTTGTGCTGACACACCCCTCACCCAAACTGACCCTGTACTGCTGCGTGCGAATTAAAGCTCCACTTTCATTTCCACACTGCAGTAACAACAATTTCAGTTTTTTGCTAAAGAAGATTAGTGTTGACCCAGTAAGAGTCCATTGACTTTACCCAAATACCCAATATTTTTGAGCTGTGACTGGAAACCATGCTGCTTTTCACATCGACCAGTCAGTCTGATAAAAACTGTAAATAAAAAAAAAACTGCCAGCTAAACAATAGTGGATTCAAGCACAAATACACATGCCTGGTCTCCAGACAAATGTTTAGAGATGAGGATTCTAGACTAGTAAACATGTGTCAAGCAGGGGTTGAATTAAAAGACGAAAAAAGAAGTGCTGGATCTATTTGCAAGTGGTTTTTAATGAAAACAAAACTCAAAATTGTATTCCTTTCATGACAAGTCTCTGAGTGTTTGGCATGGTAATGGATATGACAATCTTGATACGTTTGGTCTTGGCGGAATAGATCTGCTATGCTGCTGCAGAGCAAGTACAGGACTTGCTACTGCCAATACATACACAGACACGCTGCTGTGAGCGAGTAAGACATGCTGCTGCTGTACAATATAGCGTACATGAATTACACATAGCCGATCTATACAGGTGGATTTCTGAAAGTGCACTGCACTGCTAAGGTAAATGCTAACCAAGCATTTAAAGTTTGAGCATACAAGCTCATTGGCTACTGAAACAGCAGGAACCAATCAGCGGAGCCCTAAATATAACAATGTGATTACAAGCAGGTTGAGTTAAGGACTTATTAACCTGTGTCAGACCTTTCATCACAGAACTTTGTGTTACTCGGGTTCTTATAGGGCTGGGCGATAAAACAATAACGATAATTTTCCTAGATAAAATTATAACAAAAGTTTGATAGTGTCACAGGCTGGTTAATGCAGGCACAGAAATCAGGATAGTAATTGCAGCGGTCTTTATTTAAACAAACTAGATATTTACACGGACAGGATACAAAGTAAACAGAACAACAACGCATGTAGCGACAAGGAACAGACTGAAACACCGGGCTATATACACAGAACAGACAAGGGAAACGAGACACAGTTGGGGCAAATTAACTGATGAAGACTGATTAAAGGTTGTATCAGTGATTTCAGGCCCCCCAAAAAAAGTCTAATCTTTCCTAACGATCCGCTAGCTGCCCGCCCCATAAGCAGGCTGTCAAAAAAACGCGTCTCTGTAGGCAGCCTAGGCTCTGAGATCTGCACACAAAAACAAATGTGTACACCACCACTCAAAACCAAAATAAACAGTGTTCCAACCAATCACCGACAGGGGCGGGTGTTGCTCCGACTTTGCGTCCAGCCGTGAACGAGCTCAAAACCTCACAACACCCGTTTTTTTTTGAAAAAATGACCGACATTTATTTTTGGGCCTGAAATCACTGATACAACCTTTAAAGGTGCTCTAAGTGATGTCAGGCCAAAATATTTTTTGTCACATACAGCAAACATCTCCTCACTATCCGCTAGCTGCCTGTCCCCTGAACACACTGTAAAAACGTGGTCTCTGTAGACACCACAGGCTCCACAAACGGCAACAAAAACAAACTGCGGCGACCCGCTCCACGAAACATAACAAACAGTGTTCCAGCCAATCACTGGCAAGAAGTATTTGAGGGTGGGTCTGGGGGGTTAGTGCGCGTGCACATGAAGGGGGTGTGTGAAGGAGAGAGGGGTGTGTTTGAATAATGGCCGACACACGACCAAAGAGACGACGTTCCGATGATCAACTTACAAAGAAGAGGGAAAGGGATAAAGAACGCGCGAAGTACCGAATTTACATCGGTAAAGCATTCGAAAGATGGCGAGAACTCCGCCGGCAGAAGGGCTTCCAGTCCGACATTCAGGTAGGAAGGGAAGGGAGGGGGAGGAGACGAGATGCGGAGGAGGGAGGGTCTAGCTAGCCTCCGTTTTGTTTGACAATAGTTTGAACGTCAACAAGAAGTGACGTCACCCAGGATCGCTTAGAGCTCCTTTAACAAGACAACAGGTGAAAAGGATTAAATCAAAGAAACACAGGTACAAACTGGGTGACACAGGCAAACAAAACAAACACTAAACGTGACAGATAGGTGTTTGATAAAATGTTTATGCACTATGCAAATAATGCTGCTCATGTGTATTGTAGACTGTCGCATGGTGCCAGTACTGTTTTACCTAAATGATTAATGCTGCCATTTCTGTTCAACAATAAACACCAGACGCACCAAAAGCAGAATGAAACAGAGCTGATTGTTTGAACCACACGCCACTGCATTTACTCTCTGAGCATCTCAATCACATGATCACTAAACAGCACTGACACGGAAAACAGGATAAACAGAAGGATACAGTTAGATGGCTTTTCAAAGTCGTCAACATTTACCATGATTTACTGTAGTAACACTAACTGAAGCCATGTTATTCTGGTAGAAATGTGGGATATTCATATTGAATTTTATTATATGATTAATGTAGACATTAAATGCAAATAATGCGTTATAATACTAAGGGCCCTATCTTGCACCCAGCGCACGATCTGAAACGCAAGTGTCAAAGCGCAAAGCGCAAGTACCTTTGTGGGCGGGTCTCGGCGCTGTTGCTATTTTCCCGGCAGGATAAATGCCTCTTGCGCCTGGCGCAAATCTAAAAGGGGTTGGTCTGAAGTAGCTTCATTATTCATAGGCGTGGTTTGGGCGTAACGTGAAATAAACCAAGCGTCATCCAACATACCCTTTAAGAGCAGGTGCGCATGTTGCATGGCGGATTGTTATTAATACGGCGGATTTACCAGGCGCGCGCCAGGAGCGGTTCACAGCCGAGGAGACGACGTTCTTTTCAACCTAATTTTCCGTTTGTATTTTTTAAAAAATCAATATACTGTTTGATATTGATTTTTCATTTTTACAAATGTAAATAAAGAAATGTCACAAATAAACACTCTCGGATGTTTTGGACTCGTTCTCTCTGAATCACGAATATATGCATGGTTATATTTTTGAAATGTAGTCGAACATTAGACCGATATTAATTAGCTTTACCTCACTATACTGTAGTGTAGATGACGCAGCAGCTCTTCTGCCAAATACGCTCTCCTGTCCCGTGCTGCTGCTGGGGCATTTGGGTTAAGTGGCATCGGCACATGCAGTTCACCATCACGTCTCCTTAAGTCCTCTAATGCTTCCTCATCTATGTCAACAACACAACCTTGATTTATGGAAATGTTGTGTAAAACACAACATGCCACAAAGAATGCTACAACTTTTTGAGGACTGTACTGTAAAGTGCCTCCTGACCTATCCAAACTCCTGAAACGCAGTTTCAGTATGCCGAACGTTCGTTCAATTACACAGCGTGTTTGTGTGTGTTTTCGATTAAACCGTATTTCACTCATTGTTGCAGGCATCAAAAATGGTGTCATCAGCCATGTCATTACTACAATTAGCCTGAAAAAATTGGGTAAATGTGTAAGCTAGATTTAGGCTTACTACATATTTCTTACATCTTCATGGAAACCACAATGATTTCCCTCATGTGTTCATATTTTTCCTTGTTATAATGTATGATTTGCAAAAATAAAAACTGCTGCATCTGTGTTGATGAGAGAATCAAAGTGTATGCGCGTTGTGCACCCGCTACATTATGGCCAAGCATGCGCGCTTAAAATAGCATTATGAACAACGCGCAACGCGCCACTGACTTTTGACTAGGTTTTTTCTGGTCAGTGGCGCAATTGTTTTCTGGAACTGCAAAATAGCACCAGGGAGTGTTTGCGCCGAAACACGCCTCTTTTTTTTGCGCCGACCCGCCCAGGGAGCGCAAGTTAATTTCCTAGTTTACCGACGTGCGTCTGTGGAGGGAAAAGTCCGCTTTGCGCGGGTGCAAAATAGGAATGATACATGCGTCAGTGTACAAAGTCAATTGCGCTGAGTGCAAGATAGGGCCCTAAATGTTTTAAGCTATTGTTTTTCATAATAAATACCACAAAAACAATATAGTTGGTTTTGCCGGTGGTTAACATGATCCAAATACTATAGAAGACCAAATTTTACCCTACAAAAATCAGGTTGTCACAATTTTTACAGACTTTGCTGTTTTTGTTAAAGGATTAGTTCACTTCATAATTAAAATTTCCTGATAATTTACTCACCTCCACATCATCCAAGATATCTTTCTTTCTTCTGTCTAAAAGAAATTATTCTAGGATTTTTCTCCATATATTGGACTTCAATGGGGTACAACGGTTAGAAGGTCCAAATTGCAGTTTCAATGCGGCTTCAAAGAGCTCTACACGATCCCAGCCGAGGAATAAGGGTCTTATCTAGGCAAACCATCTGTCATTTTCGAAAAAATAAATAAATATACTTTTATATATACTGTAATTTCCGGACTATTGAGGGCACCTGAATATACAGCCCGTTCTCATCCTTTGGCGTCATACATGTGACGCTTGTGACATTTCGTTGAAATCTTACGCGCATGGCATCCTTTAGCGTCAATATGAGACGCAGAACCCAAGGCGTCATACATGTGACGCTCGTCTAAATACGACGCACATAGCATCCTTTAGCGTCAATATGAGACGCAGATCCCAAGGCGTCATAACCGTAACCCTACCCCAGACCTAAACCTACCCATAACAGTGCGTGTTATATTGACGCTAAAGGCTACCATGTGCGTAGTATTTCGACGTTTTGTCATATGGCGTCACCTATATGACGCAAAAGGATGAGAATGCGTTGGAATATAAGCCCCACCCACTGATTTTTTATTTTATTTTTTATTTTGATCATAAATAAGCCGCACATGTCTATAAGCCGCAGGTGCCTACGGTACATTGAAACAAATTAACTTTACACAGGCTTTAACGAAACACGACTTGTAACAAAAATAAATAGGCTTTAACGAAACACAGCTTTTTTAACAAAATTTTTAAATTTGCAGTAAACAGTAGCCTACCAAGAAAGTCATTGGTCACTATCTTCCTCCTCCTGTGCACTGAAACCACTGAAGTCACCTCCTTCGGTGTCGGAGTTGAATAGCCTCAAAATTGCTTCATCCGATATTGGATCGTTTTCATTGTCGCTCTCGTCACTTTCATCCGGAGGCAAATTCCCCGCTGAGATTATGCTGTCCTCTTCAACACGCAGCAGTCCAGCCTTTCAAAACCCATTGATGATAGTGGATTTTTTGACAATGCTCCTCCCCTTGTCATCCAAGTCTCCCACTGAACTCGGAGCGCCACCTTAAATGCACGATTTACACTGATGTCGAGTTACGGTGTCCTTGTTACATATGTTACATGTACTTACCGTAGTAATAAATGTAAATTATGCATAATTACATGCAACTAACCCTCAACCAGATCCTAATCCTAACCTATCTCTATAGTACATAGTACAAAGTACATGTAGTTACTAGGGCTGTAACGATACACGATATAAAATCGAAATCGCGATTCTCAGATCCACGATCTGTATCGCGGTGTGAGAAGGCAGAATCGCGACACACCCCTTCCAACTCCCAGAGTTATCCTTCCCGTCCAGATCCAATGCTACCACATCTTTAAATTACTATTAGTATTATAAAATGTTTCTAGTGTCAATGTATTGCTTGTTTTTTCTGTTTACATTGTATGTTGTGACACATGTCTTCTCTCATGATCGAACATAGAATGCTGCTACGTCAGAGCGGCCAAAGCGCAATATATAATTCTGTGAATTACACCGCACAAAGCAAAAGTAATACTACCCACCGGATGAAGAGAAAGGAAAACAGAAAGCACAAAGCCTTTCTTTAAAGTGAATTTCGTTTTGTAGTAATTATATCTTAATTTTAATTAATGTTTTATCAACCAATTACCTGGATTTAATAAATAAGAAGTAAATATTGCAGACAATAGATAATCACGACGCGGAGTAGCCGGCGCGTGATGGAGCTCGCCTCATAAATGAACCGAAACTCAGCGTATATAGCGTACTTGCCTTACAGACCTGAGAAATATATCTATATTGAAATGTCTACTTTTAAACAGAACAATTCAAAAAGAAAGAAAACAGACTAGCCTACTCTCATCCATATGAAAAGTGCATTTCTCTCTGGCGCGTTCACTAGGCTACTGAAGATCGCGAGTCAGTATCGTCAACTTCATCTTAGCCGACAGTGACAAAGAAAACACTTGTTTATTAATAAACAATTAAAGCAGCACTCAGTAGGAATTCCGTTTTTGTCAAACAGCGACCCCTAGAGTCGCTGTGGAGTAATTGTACTGTCGTGAATAGCACTCACATAGAGATGTCTCTGCACTCACGGCCTGATCCCCTTAATAAGGTATGGCCCCTTTAAGAGCTGTGCGCGCCCTGTTTAACTGTCGGCAGTCTGTATTGTATGTGCGCCTCGAACACCACAGGTATACGGCGCCGGGTTATTTCTGTTTGATGCTCATTTTATCAGAATTTTATCAGATCTGTTTTTGCCGTAAAGCAATTCGTTACATCGCGAGACCTGATATCACGCGACACTTCCTGATGCTGCGGCCGGTGGGCCGCCGGCTCAAAGTTGCAAGTGTGATTTTGCGGCTCACAGGCACCAGGGGGGTGCGAAACGACCACCATTCAACACGAAATCAGTAATATAAACATTACAATGACTCCAAAGCTGTTCTGTTAAGGTAAAAAAAAAAAAATCTCCTTGCTGTATTTGACATATTCATAATCATTACTTTTGCCAGTTCTTTGTGACAGCTATTAGGTTCTTTATTGGCAGCGCCACCCTTAAATGTTACATGAACGCGTCACCACCGCATCAGCACCGAAAACATGGAGATTTTTTTAGACAATAATCTATTTGATATTCTATAATTAAATACTCAGTGACTCATCCCAACCAACTATTAAAAAAAGTTTATTTGTAAGCGTCTTTTATCATGTTACGTGTCATGTTAGTAGGCTACCTTTCCATGTGACGCGAGCTAGTTGAAGAACGTGAGGAAATCGTGTAGGCTAGTCGACAAGACCCACACAATTTGCCGTAAGTGTTTTAAGAAGCTTCCTCAAAAGACCGGCAACACGTCCAAAGTGCAGATGCATATCCTACGGCACCATCCCGATATCAATTTAGTTGGAGCACAGAAAACAACCCAAAAGCAGCAGCCTAGGCTACTGCCTAGTTTAGTTTAATAATTTGCATAGTTAATATTGTTCTTTGGTGTTCAGTTTATACAGGTTTAAAATATTTTTTTTTCTCTCAAAATCTCTCTTTTTTTTCACCCCCAAGCCCCGCCCCCCAAGCCCCGCCCCCGTGATAGAATCGCGATACGAATCGAATCGTGGGTCAAAAATCGTGATACGAACCGAATCGTGGGTTTGGTGTATCGTTACAGCCCTAGTAGTTACTTAATATTACTCTGTACTTAAATATATAATTACACTTTAACAAGGACACCTTCAAATAAAGTGTAACCAATACTTTGTTGTGCCCCCAGGAATTACAGCTGGAATTGAGTTTGTCCTCTTGATGGCTTCTTCCACAGAATCTGTTATGTGGGCCATCATGCTGTCCAAAACGAGCAATGCCTTGTTCCTGTGAAAGAATCCTCCCGGTCGCTTGCAGTGACAGTCCGTATGCCATCCATGCATTAGGCTTTCCGTCATCCATCCTTTCTTGTTGACTTTCACAACAATTCCTCTCGGGAATTTTTCTTTTGGCATCGTCGTGCGTTTTAAAATCTAAAAACTGATTACTCTCTTTCTATCCTACTATGTTGATGGATAAAAATACAAATAAAACAAGCATGAAATGACCACAAACAGAGAGAAAATAGCAGAGAAAATGAACTCAAAGTACATAATTTTAGAACTACAGTAAAATTTCTGATAAAAACACTCCTTAGCAATGAAGTGATAACTTCGCTGTAATTAACACAACAAGCTTCACTATTAGGTTACTCACTCGCGTACGTGCGCATGCGCTCTCTCTCTCTCTCTCTCTCTCTCTCTCTCTCTCTCTCTCTCTCTCTCTCTCTCTCTCTCTCTCTCTCTCTCTCTCTCTCTCTCTCGCTCACTCTCTCTCTGGTTAATTTATTAGAATTCATTAAATATATATATATTGGGCTACTTTATTTCACTTCAGAATTCCAGATCTGAGCTGTAGATGATCTGCTCCGTCAGATTTTGCGCTGCTAAACATTCATGAATTGTGACAGCTGATCTTGTCCATGCTTGCAAATAATCATGACCACCCGACATGAATTATGTAAATAATTTTAATAGCACGGCCATTCAAAACCAGGGTCTACCATGCGGGTAGTAAAAAGATCACAGAAAATCATTTTGGGCGGGAATTCATGAAAACACAGATATCGGATACCAGTCCTGTCTAAAGTTAATGTAAACAGTCGGGCTAAAAAATCGGAATATGGTCAAAAGATCGGATCTGTGCATTAAGAAATGCAGCCTCAGCAATTTACTCACTCTGCCAAGCAGAAAAGTTGGCAACTTTCTCCACCTCCTTTCACTTTTCCCCTCATTCCTCGAAGATTCTCAGCTTGCAGGTGTCAGTCAGAAGATTCCTTCAGGTCCTTGCACAATTTCAGTGTTTGTAGATCGCATTCTTTGAGTTGGCGTCTTTGGCAGGCTCGAGGGGAATGAGGAAGTGGTGCATGGTTGACAGGATTATGGTGTCAGGTTCACTCAGACTAAAACTTAGTCGATAACTTCATTCAGACAACCTCCACTCCTGTCCGTCCACACTTCCTCTGAAGCAAGTCATCTGTTGGCCAGACAAGTCATTTCACTCAAAACAGTTTTAATATGTGCGATGCCAAGTCTTTTTCATTACGGTCCTAAATGCTGCCTGCATTGATCGCAACTCTCACTGTTTGCTGCATGAGGGTGTTTTCCCCCCCTCGCTATAGCAAGATTTAACATCCTCTACAAAAAAGCTGATATGGTTTGCATTCTTATTAAAATTAGGCCAGAACTTACGTGTAACACATTGCTTCCTGGGAAATTGCTTTAGAAAAAAAGACAAATATAGCTTTTGCCAGTTTCACCAACTTCATTAAAAAATACAGGGTTTCATCAGAACCAGATTGAATTGTATTGTGCGTGCCTGTGCAAAACTCACCATCATGATTGTTGTGCCAGTGTGTTGCTATGCGGTTTCTAAAAGGTGTTAGGTAGTTGCTTACCCATGTCACTTTGTACTTGTGCGTCATGATGACAGAATTTTCATTTTATGGTAAACTATCCCTTTAAGTACAGTATGAACATTAGTGATGCTTTCATTAGATACACATTAATAACATCATAGATCAGTCAACTGATCTTTGTCTTGTGAACTTTAGAGAAGCTTTATTCAGCAGAATAATGACTCCACTAAACGAAAGTCCTCAAAGTGCAAAGAAAATTAAGACAGGCTTATTGTTTGCCCTCTTGCCATTTTCCTTTGACATACTAAAGAGCTTTGTGCAGATTAGCAGTTGATTACCACTGGTGTTTGTGAATACTGGCAATGAGTATCCAGTGCCTCTGAGGAACCTTTGGTTCTGATGAGGAAGTCTGTGGTGGGCGTACTTTGGCGGTTAGTGATCTAACACTCTTTCAGTGTCTTTTGACGGGGATGATAAATCTTACCAAAACAGTAAATATGCTAGAATTAGGCAAATGGCTGCATCTCACCAAGTTTCGAGTTCATATTAAGAACTTTGAGAATCTGAAAACTGACTGGATTCTTTGGGATTTATGAAAATTAGTGCATGTAAACATTTCTACTGTATGTATGCATTGTCTTCTTTTTTTCTCCTCCCACAAAGGCAGTTCCAAAAGATAAGATGCCTTCTTTTGGCTGGTTTATAATGCAGAATTTGAGGATATATCCAAATCTATTCAAGAAGGCAAACAAAGCAAAATAAGAGATGGGTGTACTAAAAGAATGGTTTCTGTAATGATTATTTTAGTACTTGTAAGGAATAAGAATTAAAAAGAATAAATGCAATTTTTATGCCAAATGTTTAGATAATTTTAAAAATCAAGAAATTCAAACCAATTCTCTCAAATAATGTTTACACATAGTTTATCACTTTTCATAGTATTTTTGGAGGTGACATCCAATAATTGGCATAGTATTATTATTATTATTTTTTTTTTATAAAATACTGCTGAAAAATCTTACTTACAAAATGTTATTAATATTTAATTAAATCAAATGACAAAGAGATCCCAAAGCATTGTTCATTTGTGTGCATTTTACTGCTGAATCTTAATGAACTATGCTACATAATACTACTATAAATACACAGACAGCATACATTTGTTATTCCAAATAACATTACTAATCAGAATACATTTTCTCTTTAGTTATTTGTTAAGAGGTTTGCCGTACATGATACTTAACACACACCTGTTTCCGTAACTAGAGGGAGATGACAACATAAACAGATTTCTGATCTCAGAGGCCCAGATGTTTTCATCACCTTTCCTATCCTCTGCGGTAATGAGATTTCTCTTTGTGTAAATGAGCAATTTCCAATACACCTTTATGGTCTGTTTGTGAAGGCCTTGGGATTAGGGTCTTTCGACCTTACACATAAAAGTTGGAATCGAGGAATAAAGCATAGCTCTCACTTACGGCAAGGGCCTCCCTGTCTCCAACATGTGAAACAAAACAAAAGACAGTTTGCATCGGTAATGAAAGAGCGCTTGGAGAGGCACTTGGCTGTAATTGCAAAGGCGGGAGACAGAGATCAGTAAACGAAAACAGAAGCGGCAAGTTCTCATTCATTCATGTTCTGTCAAGACGTCCTCTATCCTATTAGCATCATATTGTAAGAAGATGGAGAAACGTTCACAGTCAAGATGAAATATGAGAGCTTGTCCCTATTCTTGCACCCCATTTCCATTTTCTTCATCAAATATGTCATTTCAAATTCAAAGCTATTTCAAGACTGCTCATAAAACACCACGCCAAGTAAGTGCCTATGAATACAAGAGTAATGATGCTAATAGAGGCAATTAGAGTTGTTCACAATGACTTTTCTTCTGGTTCATTTCTCTTTAACTCAGTCTGTTGCCAATGATATGCACAAACTTACTTCCTCCAGGTATGTCCATTTCATTTCCATTTCACCATGTCTGTCATTACCACAACTCTCTAGTATCAGCCTCAGACGACACATCCATGGACAGCCCACAGTCTGTTTGCTGATCGTCTGATGCAAAACTGGTACTTTGTTGAACAAGTAAGCTGTAATCAGGGGTGTGTTTCCCGTACAACAACGTAACTCGCTGCTTAACTGCTATAGTACGATGCATCGCTGAAGAAATCAACTAGCTAGTCACGACTGTTTCCCAAAACCGTACTTTCGCAAATTGGTCTTTCAACCACTTCGGTTAATAATGTCATGCCACAGGTGGTGGAGTATTTTTTTTTTCTTTTAATGAATCTGTTTGAGATCGAATTAATGCTAGATGTTTTGCTATAAATGACAGACATGGTTATTTTGCTTTATTTCCAGATTCAATCATAGGCTTGTTCTTATGTACTAGACTAGAGCACCTACACACACGCTCACTCTTCAAAAACAATGCTTAAAATCTCTTGACAAACTAAAAAAACGTAAATTATATTATATTATTGTATATATTCTAAATAAAATATACAGATTGTACTGAATGCCAGCTTGCTTATTTGGCTCAAGATAAGGTTCTGTCAGGACCACTATTGTCAAATACGACTGACAATTAGCATACATTTTGGATTGGCGGTATGGTTACGTTCTGGGCGAGAACTCCCTGCGCATCCATGTAGCCTAGCATGGATAAGAGCAGGGAGAGCAGCAATAACCCCCCTTGGGGTAAACAGAACAGAAACAACATGAATGTATGTGTAACGATCACCAGCTGGAGTGCCCTCGAGAGCCACCAGAGGGTGCTCCACAAAGGACTATGATCACTTCCTCACACACTACATTTCCCATACTCACTGCCTGGACTCATCATCACTGATCACATTCACCTGTACCTCATTCACTGATTCCATTCACCTGTGTCATCCTGTTAGTCTGTCTATTTCTACCATGTTCACTCATTCTCTCACCGCGAAGTCTTGTTTTACTGTTAGTTGCAATTCTGAGCGTTATCCTCCTGTGTTTGCTTCCTGTATTTTGACCTGTGGATTGTTTATCGTTGCTGACCCTTTTCTGCCTGCCCTGACCCTGGACTGTTTCACTGGACTCTGATTCTCGCTGCCTGCCTCGACCCTCTGCCTGTATCTGGTTTGTCTCTGCCTTGTCTCCATTGCCCTGTTTGCTGTTATTTGATCCCTGCCTGTTTGACTTCTTCTAATAAATACTGCGTATGGATCTTCACCTCCAAGTCTCGGAGCAGTTTCCTAACAGAAGACTTCGCCACACCAAGATCCAGCAGCGATACCACTTGAATCCAGCAGCACAGATCTTCCCAGCATGGACCGGGAGTTCGCCGGTCAGATCGCGGCCTTGGCCCTGGACAGCCGCGATCTGTTCCAGTATACCTGGGGGTTTGCTCCTCTCGCTGCCTCCTGCTCTCTCGGTGATGAGGCAGTCAAGCTGTGCTACCGGCTGGGGGCTAAGGAGGTCGACCCGAGGGAGCTCCCCGATCTCTCGGGTCTGAACTGGAGAGAGGCACTCGCCCAATGTCTGGAGAGCTTCCTTCCAAAGTACGCCAGGCCTTCACCACTGGTCCCGAGTCCGGTGGTCCAGAGGAGGAGGAGGAGGAGAAAGGTCTCCTCAGAGACCGTCCAGCCAGAGCACGTCCAGCCAGAGCCTCACGTCAGCCACGTCCAGCCAGAGCCTCACGTCAGCCACGTCCAGCCAGAGCCTCACGTCAGCCACGTCCAGCCAGAGCTTCACGTCAGCCACGTCCAGCCAGAGCTTCACGTCAGCCACGTCCAGCCAGAGCTTCACGTCAGCCACGTCCAGCCAGAGCTTCACGTCAGCCACGTCCAGCCAGAGCTTCACGTCAGCCACGCCGAGCCTGAGCTTCCCTGCAGCCCTGCCGAGCCTGAGCTTCCCTGCAGCCCTGCCGAGCCTGAGCTTCCCTGCAGCCCTGCCGAGCCTGAGCTTCCCTGCAGCCCTGCCGAGCCTGAGCTTCCCTGCAGCCCTGCCGAGCCTGAGCTTCCCTGCAGCCCTGCCGAGCCTGAGCTTCCCTGCAGCCCTGCCGAGCCTGAGCTTCCCTGCAGCCCTGCCGAGCCTGAGCTTCCCTGCAGCCCTGCCGAGCCTGAGCTTCCCTGCAGCCCTGCCGAGCCTGAGCTTCCCTGCAGCCCTGCCGAGCCTGAGCTTCCCTGCAGCCCTGCACAGCCAGAGACTGTCCACGTCACGTCTGCACAGCCAGAGACTGTCCACGTCACGTCTGCACAGCCAGAGACTGTCCACGTCACGTCTGCACAGCCAGAGACTGTCCACGTCACGTCTGCACAGCCAGAGACTGTCCACGTCACGTCTGCACAGCCAGAGACTGTCCACGTCACGTCTGCACAGCCAGAGACTGCCCACGTCACGTCTGCACAGCCAGAGACTGCCCACGTCACGTCTGCACAGCCAGAGACTGCCCACGTCACGTCTGCACAGCCAGAGACTGCCCACGTCACGTCTGCCGAGCCAGAGACTGCCCACGTCACGTCTGCCGAGCCAGAGACGCTTCACGTCACTTCTGCCGAGCCAGAGACGCTTCACGTCACTTCTGCCGAGCCAGAGACGCTTCACGTCACTTCTGCCGAGCCAGAGACGCTTCACGTCACTTCTGCCGAGCCAGAGACGCTTCACGTCACTTCTGCCGATCCAGAGACGCTTCACGTCACTTCTGCCGATCCAGAGACGCTTCACGTCACTTCTGCCGAGCCAGAGACGCTTCACGTCACTTCTGCCGAGCCAGAGACGCTTCACGTCACTTCTGCCGAGCCAGAGACGCTTCACGTCACTTCTGCCGAGCCAGAGACGCTTCACGTCACTTCTGCCGAATCAGAGACGCTTCACGTCACTTCTGCTAAGCCTAATCCTGAGCTTGATCCTCTTCCTCTTTCTGAGCCAGTGTCTACGGACAAGATGGCCGCCTCCGAGCCAGTGTCTACGGACAAGATGACCGCCTCCGAGCCAGTGTCTACGGACAAGATGGCCGCCTCCGAGCCAGTGTCTACGGACAAGATGGCCGCCTCCGAGCCAGTGTCTATGGACAAGATGACCGCCTCCGAGCCAGTGTCTACGGACAAGATGGCCGCCTCCGAGCCAGTGTCTATGGACAAGATGGCCGCCTCCGAGCCAGTGTCTATGGACAAGATGGCCGCCTCCGAGCCAGTGTCTAGGGACAAGATGGCCGCCTCCGAGCCAGTGTCTACGGACAAGATGGCCGTCGTCACAAAGTCTGTTCCTGTTCCTGAGCCAGAGCCAGAGCCAGAGTCTGTTCCTGTTCCAGTTCCTGAGCCGGTGTCTGTTCCTGAGCCGGTGCCTGTTCCTCCGCCGTGGCCGCCCGAGGGGTCTTCACCGCCGTGGCCCCCCGAAGGGTCTTCACCGCCGTGGCCGCCCGAAGGGTCTGCTCCGCCCTGGCCGCCCGACGGACTGTCTGCTCCGCCCTGGCCGCCCGACGGACTGTCTGCTCCGCCCTGGCCGCCCGACGGACTGTCTGCTCCGCCCTGGCCGCCCGACAGACTGTCTGCTCCGCCCTGGCCGCCCGACGGACTGTCTGCTCCGCCCTGGCCGCCCGACGGACTGTCTGCTCCGCCCTGGCCTTCCGTCCTGTCGCAGTCTCCAGGTCCTCTTCTGCTCCATGGACCTGGCCCTCCATCCCGCCCCCGGATCCGCCTCCATACCACCACCCACCTGGACAGTTTTGGAGTGTCTGGAAGCCGCTCATTGGAGGGGGGCTATGTAACGATCACCAGCTGGAGTGCCCTCGAGAGCCACCAGAGGGTGCTCCACAAAGGACTATGATCACTTCCTCACACACTACATTTCCCATACTCACTGCCTGGACTCATCATCACTGATCACATTCACCTGTACCTCATTCACTGATTCCATTCACCTGTGTCATCCTGTTAGTCTGTCTATTTCTACCATGTTCACTCATTCTCTCACCGCGAAGTCTTGTTTTACTGTTAGTTGCAATTCTGAGCGTTATCCTCCTGTGTTTGCTTCCTGTATTTTGACCTGTGGATTGTTTATCGTTGCTGACCCTTTTCTGCCTGCCCTGACCCTGGACTGTTTCACTGGACTCTGATTCTCGCTGCCTGCCTCGACCCTCTGCCTGTATCTGGTTTGTCTCTGCCTTGTCTCCATTGCCCTGTTTGCTGTTATTTGATCCCTGCCTGTTTGACTTCTTCTAATAAATACTGCGTATGGATCTTCACCTCCAAGTCTCGGAGCAGTTTCCTAACAGAATGCAAATATATTTAATTCAAGATTTTAAAGTACAAATAATTAGAGAATTCAAGGGGAATCAGAATGCCAAATCCTGACTGACGAGAGGAGGAGCTGGGGATGGAGGATAATTAGCTCCTGAGAAATGCGAAAGCTGCTGATAATACTGAAGGAGCTTATATATGTACACGGTGATAGGCGTCCTATTCCTATAGCTAGATGTGGTTTAGTTGAGAGTCAGCTGAGAACTGACGCTACGCTTGATATTTATTGAGTACACAAGTCATGCAAACAAGAAAATATGCTTCTAACCACAGGTGGAGAGCTGTTGTTCCAACCAAACAACTCTGCAATGCTGTTTGCGAGTGTTCGTTAGAACGATGGTTCCCTTTCAGTCAGTCACTACGAGTTACGTCAGTGACTGACAAAATGGGGGTTTAGCCCTATCATCTTTGAGTATTAGAAAAACAAGCCTATGGTATGAAAATACCACGGGTCTGTGGAATTTGCATCTTCGTCCCACCACGTGGGTATAAAAAGAAGCCACGATTGCATTCTCGCATTATGTTTTTGCTTTGGAGCCGAAGTGTGTATGTGCTTCTCCTTCTCCGCAGTCACTGCTGAGTTGTCTGTGTCAATTCGAGGGCAAGAATGCATTGCAATGGGAATGCTGCTGCGGGCTCCTGGACAGGACCCCAGCGCCTATGGCATGTCAATTGCCTCGAGCTGCTGGCCGTACGTTTAGCTCTGCACCGTTTTCGGACGTTGCTGAAGGGCAAAGCACATACAGTACTTGTCCATTCAGACAACACGGTGACAGTAGCGTACATCAACAATCAGGGTGGTCTGTGCTCCCGCTGTATGTCGCAACTCGCACACCATCCCCTTTTATGGAGTCAGAAGTATCTGAGGTCCCTTCGGGCCATTCACATCCCGGTAGCTGAATCGTGCAGTCGACGAGCTCTCACGACTACGGCCATATCCCAGGGTATGGAGATGGTTGGGTTTTAATGCTGCAATGTCTTATGCAAATGTTGAACGTGCAGCTTATGCTAGGAGGCCTTTAGACTCTACAGTCTTGTTAGTACATGTGTTTTGCATTCATTAAGCATGATTGCCTCAGATACTTAATTAAGCCCTCAAGTTGAGTGTGTAAGTTGTTGTTTAGTTCTTAACATCAGCATCTCTGGAAGTGGAGACCGTGAGTCATCTGCAACTGCTGCAAGCATGTTAGATACAACCTGTCATCTCAGCCAGAAAGGCCTTTTATCTGCTTAATTGTTCTACCTGCTTCCTTGTTATCTTAGAGTTTAATTGCAATGGCAACAACATATTTTGCTAGTAATGCACAATCCAGCTTCCTTTATAAGCATGTCTGGGGTCATAAGATGTTTCCCGTACACCTGCATGCAGAGGAGGTACAATGGGACTTACAGTAATTGTTTGGATTGTATAAAGTGTGTATTACATTGATCAATGACAAAGAGTTAAAAGAGATACAGAGAGACTGAACATGATAAAAAAAAAATATAAAAAAAAACAGCTATTTTCTCTAGTGAAAAAACCCAGTATTGCCATACCAAAATGTATTTAAAATGTTTATTTCATACTAAGCATACAACAAAACCATTAACATGTTAACGGACATATCACTTGAGAATTTCTGATATAGATATAATAATACAAATTAGTTTGAAGTACTTTATTGCACAATGCACATTTATTCATATCACTGTGTTTTATTTGATCATTATTAGTAAGGGTAGTATGATCACTGTATAAGATCAGTCTTTAAATGCAAGTGTAATGCTGGGTTGAATCATAGAAGTATGAGGCGGATACACATGCAAAATAGTGTACCCTCACACTGCCATTTTTAATTTATGCCTAAATAATTTTTTTATTTTTTAATTTTTTTTTAGAGGTGAATAAAGTTAACATTTTGATAAGATTTGGAATAATGTGCACCAATTAATCTAGTAGAGCTTCTTCAATTTCACATTAGTTTATACTTGGAATGTTTCTGCTGCTGCTGTTCTGTTTTACCCATTCTGACATTCATGATTTATGGTACTCAATGTGAATAAGTAATCTTCCTCTGAGGTCCATGAATATGTTAGCTAGAGAAGGGAAAGACTTATAGTGGAGTCTATGCCTCATTACCTTCTCCAGGAATCTGCAGGTTTCTCCAGGTCAGAATAGTGCTGTAGAATGGCCACTGGAGTGACTAAACAAAGTAACTTTGACGATGCTGTCATCAAATATGAAAATGCACTCACTGGTAGTCTCATGTTGTTGAAAAAGGACACAGACCACTGCATACTCTTTCAAGAATGGTGCAGATTTGATTGTAGTGGGTTGAGACATGTCCGCTTTGGAATATTTGTTGACGGTTAGGAATAGTGTCTACAATTTTACTTGCATCTTCAGTAAAAAATTTCATCTTCACACATTTCACGTCATGATGTTTGGTCAGGAGTCTTCTGAAGACTGTTGGCATTTTAAGTCACTGATGTACAACAATATCACTGTTTTAGAAGGTATTAGTACTCATTCAAATTAATGATTGGCTGATCACAGGATAGGCATACACGTAGACTATTCTCAGTCGGCAACACTCTTTTACTTCGCAGAGCTGGTGGAGCTAGCTATAGTACATTTCAAATAAATGCTGTTTTGAACTTTCCTTTCACTGTATCACAGTTTCCACAAAACTTTTAAGCAGCACAAATATTTTCAACATTAAAAATAACAAGGTTTGATCTTAAGGTTTGTCCACATTGTGGACAAAATAGTTTCTTAAGCACCAAATCAGTCTCTTAGAATGATTTCTGAAAGATCACGTGACACTGAAGACACTGAAGTCATGGCTGCTGAAAATATGTCATTGGCATCACAAAAATAAATTGCATGTAATATATGTGATCCTGGATCAATTAATATATATATATATATATATATATATATATATATATATATATATATATATTAGTGCTGGGCCGTTATCGGCGTTAACGTGCTGCGTTAACGTGAGACTCTTATCGGGCGATAAAAAAAATATCGCCGTTAATCTAAGTTGGGTTGGGATCATAAATAGCTTTTTCGGATATCGTTATATTTTTGCGCAATTCTAGTGTGTAGTAGTATGACATAGTATATACCGGTAATTGACGCCGCGCCTACTGTCACAGATCGCGCAGCAGGGTATTTTCCTGTCAGGGACACAAGGTGTACTTTTACTTTGGTACGTTGGTATGAGTTGCAGGAGATATGTGGAAGGTAACCGTGGTACCACTGATGGTTTGCACATCTTGGCAGATTGTCCGCAAGGCTATATTTTCAGCGACGTTCCTCTCGTTACTTTATTTTAATGCAATACGTTGTTAAATGAGTTTATTCCAAGTGTGCTGTATCCTTTGTATGGGCATGAGCAATGCTCATTTACAAATGAATCACTCTTTTGAGTCGATTCTGTTCAAAGACGTCATCAAACAAGTTGTCAGATCTATCTAAATCGGTTCGCGAATCAGTTGATCTGTTCAGTTCCTCACGCACTGACTGAATCGTCTGAAGCGCTTTCAATTCACACTCGAGGAGTCGTAAGTAACAGGAAGATTTAAGAACATCAAGAGCGTTGAATGAAGTGGCCGTGGATCTACAGTTTAGTCTAGTGAAAGCAAATCTCCAAATGCATCATATCTTTGCCAGCGATGAAGATCTTTATTAGTTGAACGTCTTCGTAAACTGTCTGTGAATGAATGATTCCACAGGACGATACATTCGATTTCATTTCATTCAGGTAATACATTTTTCAACCAAACAGATTATTACGCCACTATATCACTACTAAAGAGTATGACATTATCCGGTGTTTGGACATACATTAATTTATAGGCTACAAAAAAAAAAAAACGATTCAGAGTCGGCGCACTGGTTAACAGGTTAAATAAGCTACCATTGTCCACAGTTTATGAATGAACACCCGTAATGTGTGTGTATTGCGCAGTGGCATAATCACACAAATAGTTTACTTTGATTGAAACTAATTTGTTTAAAAAGGAGGCTATTGCAGTAAAAAGGCAGGTTCACATAAAATCATTATGACATATGATGGCATTATTTTTTGATCTAACGAGCATTGGCGATGCAAAAACGGACCGTCGTGCGTATTGTTTTTCTTCTTCTTCCAATTAGCCTACTATGTTAAAAAAAAAAAAAAAACGACGAAAACATGTTACTTGTTCAATTAATAAACAGTTTGTTTGATGACAAATCGCTAAAGATGAAATTGGCCTCCCTTTCTGTCATTGCGTTTTTTTTGTTTTGTTTTTTAACGATATTCGACTTTTGCTCCTCGATTGTCGAATGGCATTTTTGGCAGAAATGCACATCCCTATGCGAGGCGAACTATTCTCAAAGACTTACTTTTAGTCATTATTTGGGTAGCACACATATTCTGAATGCCTTCGGGAGAATTCAAATGAGCCATTTTAATCTAGATTAATCTAGATTAATTTCAAAATTAATCTAGATTAATCTAGATTAAAAAAATTAATCTATGCCCACCTCTAATATATATATATATATTCAAATAGAAATCAGTTATTTACAATACTATTGTCTGTTTTTATTGGATAAATAAATGCATCCTTGGTGAGTACAATAGACTTGTTTAAAAAAAATTCAAATGCAAACAGACCACAAGCTTTTGAACAGTTGGGTATATTTGCATTTTTTATACAATATTTGTCAAAGCCATACTTTCCATGCAGTATCAATTATGTTAAGCTACATGGTAAAATGTTGTGATCTGCTTCATGAGCTCTTAAATGACCCCATATCAGGTTCCTAGAAAAATGTATTGTATTGATCAGATGATACTACAGTGAACATGGATAGTTTCTAAGTAAGGGATAATGTACATCCAGCCGGTGGTTCTCTCAAAATAACCCCCGCCAGAATGACGAGGACCCCAACGCAAAGCCCACGATACTGGATGGCAAAAAACTGTGCACAAGATATTGATTCGACTGAGTTTGAATATTTTATTAGCTCCCCAAACGCAAAACTTCCATGAAGAAAAACCTTTCCTAGCAGGCGTATAGCACGGCTTACTTCAGTAACCAGGAGGAGCCAGCGTTATCTGTTTTGAGCAGTTGTTATCTGGGAATAATTTACTGCTGGATGGCGCTATTGACCAATCAGTATCAAGTATTCCACAGAGCCGTGTACTAAATTAAATCAGAGGTGTAAAGTCCAGGTTCAGAAAGTAAAAGTTCTCCTCAGTATTTTGTTCCAATAACCTGGATTTGCTAATTAGCACCGTTTTTCAGCCAGGAGATAGAACTAATTAGTGAAATCAGCTGGCTGAGTTCATGGGTGGAATAAACATATGGCAGGGCTTTTACTTTCTGACCCCTGGACTTCACACCTCTAGTAACAGTTTATTTAGAAAAGCCAAGCCATTGATAAGGTCCTTCAGATTTTGCAAGCATTTTAGCACAAATAATTGTGTTCTTTATGTTAATTAATTTAAAGCCAGAGGAAGAGAAAATGATTCTAAATGCTTCTGGGGTGTATTTTTATTTAGTTTTTTATATATATATATAAACCGTCGTTATATCACAGACATTAGAAATCGCCTTGGTTACTAGTGTATCCCTCGTTGCCTGATGGAGGGAATGGAGATGTTGTGTTGAAATTCTGACACTAGGAGTCGCCCATGAGAGCCCCAAACACCATATTCAGAAAGGCTAATGTAATTGGCATGTGGGATTTGCATGCCAGGCCTTGCCCCTGTACATACAGGTATATAAGGCGTGCACACTCAGGTTTGTTCTGAGTAGCTCAACCCCTCAGTGACAGTTCAATTTGTGGCAGGAGGGACACAACATCTCTGTTCCCTCCATCTGAGAACAAGGTATACACTAGTAACCGAGATGTTTCCTTTAAGTTGGACACTTTTGATGTTGCGTCAATCACTGAGGGTCCCTTTGGGAAGCGTTCTCCTTCTCACTGAGAAAGGATCACTACGGAGACCACATCCTACCCGAAGGGGGAGGTTAGTTTGTGCAACTGATCTGGATGATCAGTTTCTGTGAGGACATGTGTGTTCCCATCATGACTTATTTAACATATAACGGGCAAACCTTGTTTCACTTCAAAACTCAAACAGCTTCGCCAGGCCAAAGAGGATACAGGAGTATTTATTTGTATTTTTATTATTATTATTTTCTTTGTCCTACAGGAGTGGGGACAATACTGTGTATAAAACAGGCCCAAAACATATTGAATAGGGATATAAGAGTAGCTAAGAGAAGCTACTCTGAAAAGCTAACTACATCAGTGTGGAAGGTCCTGAAAGCCATCAACAGCTACAAGACAGCATCCCCCAGCACTGTGGAAAATCAACGACTAGCCGACAATCTGAATGTGTTTTACTGCAGATTTGAAAAGCCTGGTCTCACACCCCACACCGGCTCTGACGTCTTTCCACACAACCATCAACACCACCCTTCTCAGCTTGCACTTAAGATCTGTGTGGAGGATGTCTGCCGGGTCTTTAGGAAAAAGAAGATCAGATCAGAAGATCAAAACCCAAAGGCCCAGACAGTGTCTCACCAGCCTGTCTCAAAGCCTGTGCTGTCCAGCTGTCATCCATCTTCACACTGATCTTCAACAGGTCACTGGAGCTGTGTGAAGTCTCCTCCTGCTTCAAACACTCCACCATCATCCCTGTACCCAAGAATCCAAAAATCACATTACTAAATGACAACAGACCTGTTGCTTTGATGTCTGTGGTCATGAAGTAATTTGAGAGACTGGTGTTCGCCTACCTGGTTGAAAGTACATCACTGGACCCTTGCTGGACCCTCTACATATTGACCAACAGGTCTGTGGATGATGCAGTCAACATGGGACTGCACTACATCCTGCAACATCTGGACCAACCAGGGACTTTTACAAGGAACCTGTTTGGGGACTTCAGCTCTGCTTTCAACACCATCATCCTGGAAACCCTCCTGAATAAACTGACACAGCACTGTGTACCCATCTCCATCTCCATCTGTCAGTGGATCACCAGCTTGATGACAGACTGGCAGCAGCCAATGAGGCTGGGAAAACTCACATCTTGGACACTCATCATCAGCACTGGTGCCCCTCAGGGGTGTGTGCTCTCCCCACTGTTCTTCTCCCTCTACAGAAATGACTACACCTATAAAGACACCTCTGTCAAGCTCCTGAAGTTTGCAGATGACATCACAGTCATTGGCCTCATCCAGGAGTTGCTTACAGACAAGAGGTTGAGCAGTTGACTGTGTGGTCAATCACAACAACCTGGAGCTGAACACGCTCAAAACTGTGGAGATGATTGTACTCCCCCCACTCAGCATCGTGGAAAGCACTGTGGCAGCAGTGGAGTCATTCAGGTTTCAGGGCACCACCATTTCTCAGGACCTGAAGTGGGACAATCACATTGACTCAGAACAGAGGTTGTACTTCCTTCATCAACTGAAAAAGGTCAACCTGCCACATGCACAGATGACACAGTTTTACTCAGCTGTTATTGAGTCGGTTCTGTGCACTTCTATAACTGTCTGGTTTGGGTCAGCCAGCAAATATAAGTTATAAGAATATAAGGATATAAGAAAACCACATTGGACTGTTAGGACAGCTGAAAGTATAAACTGGTGTGCACCTGCTTCAGGACTTGTACAACTCCAGAGTGAATAAACGGTTTGCAGTTTCATCAGCAGAAGTCAGCTTCAAGTCTCACAAGGAGGTCGTAGGCCTCTCTTTATACATGAAATTATATACCACAATAATAATGATGTTTTATAAACAAAGTTAGGGAGGAGCACGTTCAAATAATTGATCCAATTACCACATCATTCGAACCAGCTGTCGACAATCAGTAATCAACATGTCTATCCAATCGGCTTGAGTTGGAGACCTGTATATATATACACTCATTTGACTCACCAATGTTCCTCTACAGTTTTTCAGCATCCCTCCACCACCCCGTCTCCTCACACTCGCCTGGTTACTTCTTAACCAGCAATACGGGGGGAGTATTCTGGGTTCGGGCCGAATACCGAGCCCGGAGCCCTCTCCTCGGACAACACGCCAAATACGCATTTATTTTATCTGACTTTTTTGTATTTGTAAGTGTGAACTCGTGAACCTTTCACCAAGGTCTAAGCTACGTCATTACTTCAGGTTGAATGATTCTGATTGGCTAAGAAATAGATAAACATAGTAAATTTCCTCACATGGACTGATAGACAGTAGCACATCCCCATAGTCTGTACAGCTGACACCAGGATCCTGAGTTAGGTACGAGTGGCCCTCCAAGGTCACGAGACTGTGTGCCTAGGCGCCAGCATGTCTGTGCCAAAAATAGGGTGCCAGTTGTTCACCTATCTGTAACAAAGAATATTAGTGCGCACACACAGATACACAGCTTCTTCAATGTGGGATTTGATAATATTCCATTATTATTATTGAATATCGAAAAGTTTAATTACATGCTTTAATTAAAAAGTGGTCACATATACGACAGGTGAAGTAACCCCAGTGACCTCAGCTCTGTTGGTAAGCTAGAAGAGTAGATATATGTTTTGACACATGGTGGGTGCCTACCTGTGCTTCCCCGTATTGACTCCATATGAGCTGGACCAACTGGGGATGCAGTTTACACTCTCCATGGAGCATAAGCATTGGCTGTGCAATTGAGGTTGCCCGGAATGCGAGGGGCTCTCTGACTCCAGAGGAGGAAATGGCGGGCAAGTTGTTACATTCAACAGGAGCAGATGCCGCCCCTACGATTTGTAAACACTACTGTCGCTGTGTTGTCTGTCCATGCTTACCCTGAATCAACGGTCGAAAACTCATCAGGGCTAGTAGCACAGCAAACAACTCGAGGCAGTTGATGTGCTAGTGCAGTCAGGGCCCTGTCCAGGGTCCCGAGGCTGCTTGCCTGTTGCATACAGCACCCCACCCCGTCTTGGAGGCGCCTGTAGAAATGTACGGTCTGACCGAGAGCTGAATAAACGGCGACAGATGTCCATCTCGGGACTTGAGCCTGAAGCCAATGCTGAATCGATCTTATATGCTTCAACCCCAGTTCTGCACTGACTGCTCTGTCTTGAGAAAGACGTGCTGTTAAGGCGATCCGACCCCAGGAACCAATCGTCCAACCGCGAGCCATAAGCTTGCCCTCCGATGCTGTGATTGATAGCTCGTCACACTAGTTGCATCCCAATTTGGCTACTTATACTATGCCCTAAAAGTATGCACTGTTTTTGTGAAGAAAAAGTACAGAATGTACTGTGTGTAGCAGAATAGTAGGCATGCTTTGTGACATACTATTTCATCATAATTGCGTCTTTAATGGTTGTATCTGTCGCTTAGTTACGTGCATCCTGTCACTGTATAAACTGCTCTGTCAATCATCTTGTCACATTTAAAATCCTCCACATTCAATTTAATTTAATTTCCTAAATTATTGGAGAGAAATGTAGTAGCACATTGATCTGCCAGTCGTGGGTCTTTCATGCGGAGAACTGTCCTCATGTGTTTGCATAATGATGCATTTAAAAGTTAACCAAACAGGTCTTTATAAAAGTTTGCAATGCCGTTGCAGATGAAATATAATGTGGATAACATTGAATAAATATATTTTCGAAGGTTAGATACTGATTATTAATCACTCTTACCCATAGATTGTAAAAAAGATGGGTGACGCCCCCTCGCTCTCTTCCATTGGTGAGAAGTGAAGCCGTCAATATCTAGATACGGCGCTGACATATTGGGACTTGAGTCTGCGCAGTAGCGATCTCGGGACCAGACCTGTGCAGTAGCGATCTCGGGACCAGACCTGAGCAGTAGCGATCTCGGGACCAGACCTGCGCAGTAGTGATCTCGGGACCAGACCTGCGCAGTAGCGATCTCGGGACCAGACCTGCGCAGTAGCGATCTCGGGACCAGACCAGCGCAGTAGTGGTCTCGGGACCAGACCTGCGCAATAGTGATATCGGGACCAGACCTGCGCAGTAGTGATCTCGGGACCAGACCTGCGCAGTAGCGATCTCGGGGTCAGACCTGCGCAGTAGCGATCTCCGGACCAGACCTGCGCAGTAGCGATCTCGGGACCAGACCTGTGCAGTAGCGATCTCGGGACCAGACCTGCGCAGTAGCGATCTCGGGACCAGACCTGCGCAGTAGCGATCTCGGGACCAGACCTGCGCAGTAGCGATCTCGGGACCAAACCTGCGCAGTAGCGATCTCGGGACCAGACCTGCGCAGTAGCGATCTCGGGGTCAGACCTGCACAGTAGCGATCTCGGGACCAGACCTGCGCAGTAGCGATCTCGGGACCAGACCTGTGCAGTAGCGATCTCAGGGTCAGACCTGCGCAGTAGCGATCTCGGGGTCAGACCTGCACAGTAGCGATCTCGGGACCAGACCTGCGCAGTAGCGATCTCGGGACCAGACCTGCGCAGTAGCGATCTCGGGACCAGACCTGCGCAGTAGCGATCTCGGGGTCAGACCTGCACAGTAGTGATCTCGGGACCAGACCTGCGCAGTAGCGATCTCAGGGTCAGACCTGGGCAGTAGCGATTTCGGGGTCAGACCTGCGCAGTAGCGATCTCGGGGTCAGACCTGCGCAGTAGCGATCTCGGGACCAGACCTGCGCAGTAGCGATCTCGGGACCAGACCTGCGCAGTAGCGATCTCGGGACCAGACCTGCGCAGTAGCGATCTCGGGGTCAGACCTGCACAGTAGCGATCTCGGGACCAGACCTGCGCAGTAGTGATCTCGGGACCAGACCAGCGCAGTAGTGATCTCGGGGTCAGACCTGCGCAGGAGTAACGTAACGTAAGGAAGTAAAGCCGCGAAATCAACGCCCCGCCCTCACTCTCCCAGCACTTTTTTTAAGTGGCCGATATCTGTTTCGTTTCTCCGTTCTGCTTCAGTTTTGATATCTGTTGATTGCAGTACGACAAAATAAAGTAAATACAATCTCCTCAGTCCTCCGAAGATCCCGAAAAAAAGTCTGTTGGCACTTCAGTCACTACTACTCAGAGAACCTGTCAATCACAGCTGTCAATCATGACGTTACACCACCGTTTTTATAGTATCACGTAACTAACTAAAGACAAACTTATTTTAAAAACAGACACTTGAACTTGCATCAGCATGATAAAAATGACAGCAAATGACAGAAACCACCTTTGGAAAAAAGATATTTAAAGTGTAATTTAATTGTTTAGTTGGTTTCACGTCCCATTGAATAACACGGGGAGGCGGGGTTTAGGACCTATACTAGGACCAGTCACTGGGGGGCGATCGAGAAGTTTTGGCTTCACTTTTCAGGGCTTGTGCGGCACGCTTGCTCTTACCTCTTACTCTTACAACCTATACAAACCTCTTTATCTATTCCTCCATGTTTGTAGTTTCTTAGCACTTTTTATTTGTTTTTGTAGTTTTAATTGAATCCTCGTCCAATACGCAATGGATTGTGGGCTATATTGGCTGTTATCGAGAGCATGAATCTGCTCTTTGGATTCTAACCAGAAAAAGTAGACCATCCAGGTATTTTTGGAATTCGCATTACAACATACTACTATTTGGGACACACTAACTCTATTTAAGAATGCTAATTAGGATGGATAATATGCGCATTGGGATGCAGTAACTGTTTCTGATTTATGGGGAAAATAACAAACGGAGTGGATGGATTTGTACCATAATAGGGTGGTTGTGAACACACTGCGGACACATAATTATGTTCAAAAACAAAATAAAATAGAATTTTACATTGAGGTCCCATTTAATATGTTTAATTAAACATATTAAATGGGACCTACTATGTAAAATTCACTTTTATTTTGTTTTTAATTATCTATGAATGTCATGAATGTTTGATTAATATTATTTCATATTCATATTTAGAACTACAGTCCTGTTAAACATAATATAAAATGTTGAAGAAATCTTACATTTAAGTTATTCTAAAATGTTATCAGTATACAGTAGTTTTGTTCATTTGGTTAATTTGTTCCTATTGGTGGCCATTAATCACACACACACACACACACACACACACACACACACACACACACACACACACATGTTGTGTTTTCATGTTTTATGGGGACTTTCCATAGACATAATGATTTTTATACTGTACAGACTGTATATTCAGCCCCTGTCCCTAAACCTACCCATCACAGGAGACATTCTGCATTTTTACATTTTCAAACAACATCACTTAGTGTGATTTATAAGCTGATTTCCTCATGGGGACCAAAAAATGTCCCCACACGAACAAGGATTTCGGATATTGCCATCCTTGTGGGGACATTTTGTCCCCATAACGTAGGGTTTACCAGGCCACACATACACACACACACACACACACACACACACACACACACACACACACACACACACACAAACAAACAAGTAACTGCTTGACTGGAGCACCGAATGAAAAGCGCTGGATGAAGTGGATTAAATGCATTTGATATCAATCACTTTGATTTTGAATCACTGACAAATGACTTCATTGCGTATGTTGAATGTTAATGTCACACCAAAGTGTCATACACCATTACACACATCAGTTTAGCTGTGGCTTCTTAAATATTTCAAGATGAAAAGACTCAGTTCAACATCTTAATTAACATTGCAAATGAAAAATGGGAATCAGTGAAGTGCAGAATGTGAAGAATCACAAGCAATTTTTTTATTTTTTTTGTAATACTAAACTTTGACTATGCTCAAACATTTTAAGCTAGGACACAAGTGCATCTACAAAAAAATTAACATATAGCATTGTATTTATATGTTCCTTGTGTTCCAGGAGTTCTTTCTGGAATATTGGTTTCAAAAGCTTATTCATTCAATATATATATATATATATATTGCTTAGTTGGGGACATTTAACATTTAATTTTGAATTTAACAATACTAAGTCAAGTCAAGTCACCTTTATTTATATAGCGCTTTTTACAATACAAATTGTTTCAAAGCAGCTTTACAGAGATAACAGGAAAACAATGTTGTAATAGTATTGTTAAATTCAAAATTAAATGTTAAATGTCCCCAACTAAGCAAGCATCAGAACTTTCACGATATTTATCCAGTTCATCTGGTTGGGTTGGGTCATCCGGCCGGTGAGGAGATGACTGTGTTGAGGTGTTCATGGGCCTTCACAGTGTTGATGGGGCTGGCTCATCAGGGATGCGTTGTCGTCGTGTCCATGTGATGGTCCTTCCTCAGATCTGGATATGGCCTGGATCCGGCGGTTCGCGTTAAACCTCGGGATAAGCAGAGAGACTAATATTAGCGTAGACGCCATCCTTCTTATGATGTACAAAGTACATCAGGAATTATGGGAAGTGTTCCCGGTTCCGGCTGATCTAAACTATGCAGCCTAACATTGAAATCTATAATGTGTTATGTGTATGCTAAGCCAAAGAGATGTGTTTTTAGTCTAGATTTAAACTGACAGACTGTATCTGCTTCCCGGACTGTGTTAGGAAGATTGTTCCAAAGTTTTGGTGCTAAATAGGAAAAGGATCTACCACCAGCAGTCGATTTTGATATTCTAGGTATTATCAACTGGCCAGAATTTTTAGATCGCAATAGACGTGAAGGACTATAATGCGTTAAGAGCTCGCTCAAGTACTGGGGAGCTAAACCATTTAGTGCTTTGTAAGTAATCAGCAATATTTTAAAATGTATACGATGTTTAATAGGCAGCCAATGCAGTGTTGACAGAACCGGGCTAATATGGTCATACTTCCTGGTTCTGGTAAGAACTCTAGCGGCTGCGTTTTGAACTAGCTGTAGTTTGTTTATTAAGCGTGCAGGGCAACCACCCAGTAGAGCATTACAATAATCTAGCCTTGATGTCATGAATGCATGAACTAATTGTTCCGCATTTGTCAGTGAGAGCATATGACGTAATTTAGATATATTTTTAAGATGGAAAAATGCGGTTTTACAGATACTAGACACGTGACTTTCAAATGAAAGATTGGTATCAAAGAGCACACCCAGGTTCCTAACTGACGACGAAGACTTAACAGAGCAGCCATCGATTGTTAGACAGTATTCTGGGTTATTACGTGTGGCAGTTTTTTGTCCAATGATTAGAATCTCTGTTTTTTCAGAATTTAGTAATATTACTGGTCATCCAATTTTTTATATCAGCTATGCATTCCGTTAATTTTGAGAATTGGTAAGTTTCGTTAGGTTTTGAAGAAATATACAGCTGAGTATCATCAGCATAACAGTGGAAGCTAATTCCATATTTCCTAATGATATATCCTAATGGTAGCATGTACAGAGTGAACAGCAGCGGTCCTAGTACTGAGCCTTGTGGTACGCCATACTGAACTTGTGATCGATAAGACATCTCTTCATTTACTGCTACAAACTGAAAACGGTCAGATAAGTATGATTTAAACCATGCTAGTGCAATTCCACTAATGCCAACATAGTTTTCTAGTCTATTTAAAAGAATGTTGTGGTCGATAGTATCAAATGCAGCACTAAGATCAAGTAACACTAATAGAGAGATACAACCACGATCGGATGATAAGAGCAAATCATTTGTGACTTTAATGAGAGCAGTCTCAGTACTATGGTACGGTCTAAATCCGGACTGAAAATCCTCGCAGATATTATTTCTTTCTAAAAAGGAACACAGTTCTGATGAAACTGCTTTTTCTAGTATCTTTGACAGAAAAGGCAGATTCGAGATTGGCCTATAATTGACTAATTCTGTCGGATCAAGTTGCGGTTTTTTAACAAGCGGTTTAATCATAGCCAACTTAAAGGTTTTTGGTACGTATCCTAGAGACAAAGATGAATTAATGATATTTAGAAGAGGATCTATGACCTCTGGAAGCATCTCTTTCAGTAGCTTAGTCGGTATAGGGTCTAGCATACAAGTTGTCGATTTAGATGAATTAACAAGTTTGCAAAATTCTTCCTCTCCTATAGCAACAAATGAATCAAAATGTTCCTCACGGAGACTACAATGCACTCCCTGATGGGCTACTGTAGTAGACGGTTGCATAGTTATAATTTTGTCCCTGATATTATAGATCTTATAAGTGAAGAAGTTCATAAAGTCATTACTGCTGTGTTTCTTGGAAACTTCTGGGCTTGAAGCTTTCTTTTTCGTTAGTTTAGCCACTTGTTCAAATAAATACCTAGGATTATGTTTATTTTCTTCTAATAGGGTTGAAAAATAATCCGTTCTAGCATCTTTTAATGCTTCTCTGTAAACAATCGAGCTCTCCTTCCATGAAATCCGAAATACCTCTAGTTTTGTTTTCTTCCAGTTTCGCTCCATTTTTCTGGCTGCTCTCTTAAGGGCCCGGGTGTGCTCGTTGTACCACGGCGTTGGACTATTTTCTTTAATCTTCTTTAAGCGCAACGGAGCAACTATGTCTAAAGTGCTGGAAAAGAGAGATTCAAACGTTTCTGTTGCAATATCAAGTTCTTCTAAGCTATCCGGGATGCTGAGATGATGAAACTGATTAGGAAGATTATTAATAAAGCCATCTTTAGTGGCAGAAGTGATAGGTCTAACATATTTATAACACGGAGTCGGCTTTGCAGCCTTGGCTAAATGTAATTTACACAAGACTAGATAATGATCTGAGATGTCGTCGCTCTGCTGCAGAATTTCAACGGCATCAACATCTATTCCATGAGATAATATTAGATCTAGAGTATGGTTACGACAATGAGTAGGTTCTGACACGTGTTGTCTCACTCCAATTGAGTTTATAATGTCTTTAAATGCCAATCCCAATGCATCTTTTTCATTATCTACATGTATATTAAAATCACCAACAATTAGGACTTTATCGGCAGCCAATACTAATTCTGATAGAAAGTCAGCAAATTCTTTGATAAAATCTTTATGGTGCCCTGGTGGCCTGTATACAGTAGCCAGCAGAATTCTCAAACGTGATTTATTGTTTACACTATATATTTTTACATTAAGCACCAACACTTCAAAAGAAGTATATTTAAAACTAGATTTCTTAGTGGTTTTGAAAATATTACTATAAATTACAGCAACACCTCCCCCTTTGCCTTTCGGACGAGGCTCATGTTTATAACAGTAATCTTGCGGAGTGGACTCATTTAAAGTAATGTAATCGTTTGGTTTTAGCCAGGTTTCTGTCAAACACAGCACATCTAGGTTATAGTCTGTAATCTTATCATTAACTATGAGCGCTTTTGAATTAAGGGATCGAATATTCAACAACCCAAGCTTTATCGTTTGCTCATCTGTATTATATCTGTTTTTTATTTGTTGAACATCAATTAAACTTTTAACCTTAGAAAGGTTTGGCAGTTTTTTGGATTTCCAAATTCGGGGAACAGACACAGTCTCTATATGATGATATCTAGGTGAAAGAGGCTCTATGTGATGGGATTTATCTGACCTTGGTGACGTGAGGCCGCTAGCAGACGGTCGGTTTAGCCAGTCTGTCTGCTTCCTGACCTGAGCCCCAGGTTGTCATGTTTTATCTCTAAGACTATGAGCCAAATTACTAGAGAGAAGAGCAGCACCATCCCAGGAGGGATGAATACCATCTCTTTTCAACAGGTCAGGTTTGCCCCAAAAACTTTTCCAATTGTCTATGAATTCTACATTATTTTGCGGACACCAATTAGACAACCAGCCATTGAGTGAACACAATCTACTAACTATCTCATCACTCCTTCGAACAGGAAGGGGGCCAGAGCAAATTACAGTGCCTGACATCATACTAATACAACATTGTTTTCTTTTTATCTCTGTAAAGCTGCTTTGAAACAATTTGTATTGTAAAAAGCGCTATATAAATAAAGGTGACTTGACTTGACTTGACTTCTGATTAATGTAATCGGTCTCTAATAGTAATCTAATGTTTTGATTAAAAGATGTAGAAAATATTTGCATTTGGTGTTAATAGGTCTTTAAACAGAGATGTCAGGGTCATGATTATATATTATAGTAGATGTTTTACCAATTTCATCATTGCCATAAATGTGAATGTGACAAACGGATAGCTTTCTAATTTCTTGGTATTATAGACTTCCTTGGTCAGAACCGCAGCCGCAATTAGCTTGGGAATATATTTCAGTGAACTCACAGATTTAAGATTATGTGTCTCACTGAGTTCTACTATTTATATTCTATATTTTATATGACTTGAACACACAATTGTATCTATAACTCTATACCCAGCATCCCAAGATCAATCAGTTATGTAACACTGGCATTGTCTCAAATAACTTGTGGTTTCAGCCTGAGCACATCAACCAAACAGAAATTTCTGTGACACAGGCACTCTGTCTACCAACTCTCCCAAAATAAGAAACTAGAACCATGTCATTCTTCTTCTTATCTTTCTACAGGCAAACTCATTCCACTGTAGAGAAGATAACCAATATAACAATGTCTGCAGTCATTAAATTATTTAACAGCTCTGACATACTTTTTTTCTATTTTAAGATTTCTTACCAAATGGATTCTATCTAGCCCTTTACTCAATTTGATTCTCCATTCATTAAAGTCTACAGTGAAGGTCCATTTAAATGAGTAATTCACTTAAGAATTATATAATTTACTCTCTATCATGTTGTTCCAAACCAGTATGCAATTATCATTATTATTTAAAAAAAAAAAAAAAATCTCCAAGAACGTTTACAACAATTCATTGTACACCACTTCTGACAAACTAACAACAACAACAACAAAAAACTATAATAAAGTACTTTCAACTTATGAACAAACTATTAGTTTATAGTTTATTCACAGTTAATATATTGTAGCCTCTGCATTGGTAATATATTAATAGGCTATATACAAATAATGAGCTCTCCATTCATTGTCAGTGTAATTAACAATTATTATTGTTTAGCTCAGTGGGTAGCACTGAACCCATCTGAGCCAGGAGTCCTCTCTGTTTGGAGTTTGCTTGTTCTCCCTGTGGCTGCGTGGGTTTGCTCTGGTTTCCCCTACAATCCTAAAATATGCAGTATAGGTGAATTGGAGACTGTGAAGAAGTGACCTTCTCCGCTCCAAGTGGAAGAACTGGTGCACATAATCACACACACACGTTTCTCACCTGTTGATGCCCCTATTGGAGAAGCGGGTGCACACGCAATCCCAGTAGCACTTAGTCATTCATCCACATTCCATACTTCCCTTCTGTTATTCCCGCCGGACATATCACACATACTCATTATTCGTTTTTTTTATGTGTAAATATTAAATCGTGTGTCATATGTTGCCGTAAACGGGTTGCCGGCAAACTCGAGCTCAGGTAGGGCGAGTGGTTATGGCGTCATCGGACTGTGCCGTGTCGGTTAAAAGACAAACAGTAATTTGAGGTTGTCTTGCTTAATATGTTTTAATGTTTATTGAAATTAGTTTGTATGAAGTTTGTTTCGTTATAAGGTGGGAGTTAATGAAAATCTGAAAGTGGCAGATATCACCTTATGACACTTGCCTATTAATGGTGGTGCCTGAAAAAGAGGCGGAGTCTGGCCTTTAAAAGCAGCAGCCGGAGTCAAGAACAGGACTTGTTTACCAAGTCGATCCAACGTGCTACTGCGGTGCCGTGAGATAAAACACTAACGTATATTGTGGATACTTGTGAGTTTGTGTACATATTTGTCTAGTTAAATCTTTTTGATTTATTTTGTTGTTTAATTTTTGTTGCTTTGTTACTTTGTTACTGTACACTATGTATATATATATATATATATATATATTCACTGCTGGATTATTAGACTTTCGGGCACTTGTAAATAAATACCACCATACCCCAAGAGTTCTACGTGTTGAGCCCTCATTTTTATTTTATTTTATTTTGGACTTTAACACGTCCGCAGTAGACTCGAGGTGACCCAGTTGGCCCTGCCAAAGGTCTACTCTACTGCATCACAGAGATGCTAAATTGTCCGTAGGTGTAAATGCATGTGTGTGTGCGAATCCCGAGCCATGTAATGGGGAGGGTTGGAGAGAGAGAGGAATTGTTTATTGGTTATTAGGAGTAAATAGTTCTCATTTTAGATTAGGCCACTGAAAATGTGTGTGTGGCAAGCAGGCAGAGGGCCGTGAGAGAACAGCGTGAGGCCGGTGGCGTGATTGATGATGAGCACCACCTGTGCGCTGAACCGGTCTCGAATCTCTCATGGAGGAGCGGAAGCATAAAAGGAGGAGCGACGACAGTGAAGGACGAGAGAGGACCAGGCCTGGATTTTACATTGTGTTTTGTATATGTTTTATTATGTGTTTGCGGCAGTCGTCCGTGACGGGTCGCCGCCTTTACTTTCGTTTTGTGTTTGTTTATTTTATGATTATTAAATACGTTGAACATTCGCTGGTTCCTGCCTCCTCTTTCCAATACAACATAATTTGCTACATTGGTGCCGAAGCCCGGGAGGAAGGAAGGACACGCTGTCGGAGAGCCTTCGTTGAGCAGTGACCACCGGTGGCTGCCCAAGGTGGTGGTGCTGGAGCGATTGAACAGCAGGTTGGACGGAGAGCTCACTACCGTGCTCCTGGGCCAAGGAGGGATGGCTGGCGGCGAATCCTCCGTTCCCTCACGGATGGCAGCCGCCCCTCCCAGGCAGCCGGCAGCGAGTTCGTCGGTCCCCCGGCAACTGACTCCAGCCCACCGCCTCGAGCATCCAATGGCGACAGACTCTACACAGCCATGTTCGATGGCACAGCGGATTCCCCACAGCGACGAGGGCTCTTTGACAGTGTGTTCCTCCTACCTCCCGAGTTTTGGCACCAGTGTAACGAAGATTAGTTGTTGTGGGAAGGAGGCGGAAACCGGCGAAACAAACTTTAATTCCCAAAGTAAAAAAACACAAAACGAAAGTAAAGGCAGCAGGCCCCTCACGAACGACTGCCACACACACATGAACAAAACATAACTAATGCAAGTAAGAATAAACGCTTTACTCAAGCCGCACATCGTGATCTTCTTCTGAGATAAATTCAAGGCTTTGTATTTATATTTGTTACATTAGTTAATGCACTGTGAACTAACATGAACAAACCATGAACAATAAAAAAGTTATTTTTATAAACTAATATATAAAAAGATTAATAAATACTGTAAAAAAATTATTGCTCATTGTTAGTTCATGTTATTTAATTCATTAACGAATGATACCTTATTGTAAGGTGTTAAGTTTAACTTTAAAACTTTAAGTTTTCTAAAGACACCTCTCATGTCTGTGTGGCAAGTGTTCGCTGAGTTTCAGTTCACTTTGTGACTCGTTTCAGAAAGAAGTTCACAGAGACTGAGTCGGCATAAAGCGGACCCTGTTTTTTTCCTTTATTTTACAAAAGCACCACGTTTTGTCGTTATTGTGTGTGTACACAAATAAAAGACCCTTGATTCTGAATGACAAAAAACTATGAAGTATCTTAAGTCAGTGTAGCTGCAATGTGGAAAAAATCCACCAGAGTACAAATATCGTACTTATTCATCGACCCTAGACGGTTAACCTTTGATGATGTTAATAAAATGTTCATGTTCATGTTCGATTTTAATAATGCATTTGTAAATGTTGAAATTAACTTTAACTAAGATTAATAAATGCCGTAGAAGTATTTTTCATTATTAGTTCATGTTAACTAATGTAGTTAATGTTAACGAATGAAACTTTATTTTAAAGTGTTACCATAATGTTGGTCTTCTTCACTGTTATGTGGCCTAAGAACAACGACATAGAAACCAAACTTGAATTAAGCTGAATAACAACATCAGACTCTCAAATTTTCATTAAACTCATAAAATGTATTTATGTGCACCATGACTGCGTGCCTTTTGCGGTGCCCTACGGCAACATTACAAAGGAATTTCAGTTCAAATGGACAAATAGAGTACTTCACAGGGCATTGTTGAATTGAAATGACAGGATGACAACCTGGTGGTGAGGCAAGTGGACTGAGGTTTTCTGATAAACCCTTTCAGACTAAAACCTCAATTAAACAGGTAGCATCTGCCTTGTGCCATTTATTTTTCAGGAATATCGATGTACTGCACCTTTATTCAGTGAAAACATCTGTCACCCATTTGCGTTTGCACAATGGAAGGACATAAAACAAGGAGAGGCAGTTATATAACCATAAATCTAACACCTTTTCTCATCTGTGTTCTTTTACACAGTCAAAGTTTGCTTGCTTTGCACAATATCATTTTTCTGACATGCTAAAATTTGAACCAAGTGCTTTCATCCTGAGAGCTTTGACTTAACTGGGTTACACATCATTTAGTTAATACCACTGTGCTGCTGCAGACTTGTAAATGCATTGCATGATGGATGAGTGGGCAACATATATTGGCATCTAGGTGCTGGCAAGGATACAGCAGCCATTGAAAGATTTAAACGCATTTAAGCACTTCCTCTGAGCGGAGCACATCGGGTTATGCCCTTGTCAGATAATAGACAGTGAGAGCTGTATAATGAGAAGAAACCTGGAATTGCAGATTTACAATATGCCAAACATCAACGCTCGCTTTTTGACTGTACATTTCTTAACTCATAGACTCCATGTTCTGGGTCTGGATTCACAAAATATTCTTAAGAATATATATATATATATATATATATGAAGAGTTCAGATGCAAAATCCTCTAAGTGCCATCTGAAATTTTCTTCTAGAATGATAATTTTTGTCAAGCTCGTATATTTAAGTTCAGTAATTTCACTTAAATGACAGTGAAAATTACCTATTAATTTTCATTTAAGTGAAATTACTGACCTTAAATATACGAGGTTGATAAAAATTATCATTCTAGAAGAAAATTTCAGATGGCACTTAGAGGATTTTGCATCTGAACTCTTCATATATATATATATATTGAATTTCTTCTTGTTTTCTTACTGTGAATAAGAATAACATTAAGTATATTTTTATATTCCCCCAAAAATGTCTTAAGAATGTTCGTATCTTTTTTTTTTTCTAAAGACAAAACTTGAGAAAAATTTGAACTCTCCCCCCACACCCATACACAAACGTAACTATTATGGCTTGATTATTTATTTTACTCCAACCAAATATAGAGAAATTATAATAATAAAAATTATAATAATACAACCGCAACAATAAATCAATATAAACTCTATAAAAAAAACTAGGTCCCACTTTATATTAAGTGGCTTTAAGTACTATGTACTTACATTGAAGTTACTACTTTGATACAATGGACTTATTGTGTACATACCTGTTTTTACATTGTACTTATATTTTGAAAATACCTGCATGTAATTACAACTGTAATTACATGATGTATTTACATTTGTAATTACACAGTTGACCCTTCCCTTACACCTTAACCTACCCTTAAATCGACCCATACCACCACACCTGACCCTAACCTTACCAGTATCACATCTCAATAGCAGCAAAAGTGTTTTACAATACAACCTGAACACAATAAGTACATTGTACTTATTTTTCTATGTAAGTACATAGTACTTAAAGCCACTTAATATAAAGTGGGACCAACAACTAATATTTGTACATATATAATATTTAATCTTTCTGCAATATTCAAAATGTTCTGTTAGCAGTTATCTAACAAGATGTCTATTCACTTATGCTTGACTATCTCTTGCACTCTCTTATCTCTTAGTGAAGTGTGAAGGTGGTGTTGTATGTAGGTCAGACAGCTCCCTCATAAGTGACAATATGCACCAAATGTAATGTCGATAGTGGCTTGCGAGAACTAACAGTCTTTGTCTAGCGAGAGCGACACAGGGCAGACTGCCATTTTGAGCAGAGAAAGAGAGCTACTTGTATGCATGAATGATTACCAGTACAGAATAGCACAGAATTGTCTTTACTCTGGACCGGTGAGCACTGGGGTTAACGGGTTGGTCAAATACCTTACCGTGAGCTATAGTCACAGAAATGCAGAGCTGCATCTTCAAAGGATAGCAAGTAAGACATGACAGATTAGCCTATATTGATTAAAATAGGAAATATTTCATTACTGTATGTACTGTATGTTTTACTTAAAACTGATTCTTCACCTCCATATACAAAGAAAACAACTATTCTTCTTCTCCAAATACAAAGTTTATCCAAGCAGAACAGAGCATGTTGTGACTACATGAAGATTTCAGCTGCCAAGCCATGGTGAGAGCAATCTAGTGTGGCAGAACTCAGCAGCCCTGAAGCCTGACAAAAGAGCAGATGTGTGAAAAGCTGTCACGTTGTGAGAAAGTCTGCGAGAGCCTGCTCATCTCCAAGTGGAGAAGTCAAGGAGAGCCACAATATGTCGTACCTAATGACCTACCACATACTGGGACTGGTGCTGAAGACATGGAAGAGCAGATGATGTTTATCAAAGTGGAAATAGCAGTTTTTTTTTTTTTTTCAGCTGCTGATGCAGAGTCTCCAGATTCTGTTCATGTTTATTTTTTTATTTCCCAGTGATTTGGTTTGATTGTGCAACCCACTAACTGACTGATCATGAGAGGTGCTTTTGAGATAAACTACAGTTCTGTCCTGACAACTCTTTGAGTGTTGGAATGGTAGTGGATATGACAATGTTGATACGTTTGGTCTTGGCGGAATAGATCTGCTACGCTGCTGCAGAGCAAGTACAGGACTTGGACTGCTGCTGTACAATATAGTGTACATGAATTACACATAGCAGATCTATACAGGTGGAGCTGGGGAAGGTGGAGGGTTTTGTCAGCTGTGCCCTAAAGAGAATGATGTGATTGCAAGCAGGTTGAGTTAAAGGTTACATATCATGCTTTTAAATCGTTCCTTTTTACATATAAATCATACATTTGTTGTCTATATAAAGTAGGGATGGGCATTCGATTACATTTTCTTAGTCGGTCGTCGGGAGAATTAACGATCGACTATCGATTAATCATTAATATATTTTTATATATTAAAATTAATTATTTAACTTTTTATAAATTAAAAATGCAATGAAAATACAAAAATAGAGCATGTTTTTCCTCGATGAGATCTTTATTACAAGATGATCAACTTAGCAGTTAAACTGGACATTCGCTAAACTTGATCGAAGATATATGCGCTGCGGTGCTCTAGTCTAAAGGAACCTGCAGCTGCGAGTTGGCGTTCTCAAACAGAGACCCGATCGTTTGCTCCAAAATAATAATAAAAAAATCATGTTAAACAATAACTTAACTAAAAACATAATATTACTCAAAATGTAACTCAAAACTATCCAAGGCACGGAGTCGAGAAAGAGTGTGAGAGAGACTAGCCTACAACAAATAGGCTACCTAAAGCCTCATAAAAAATAACTAGTAACTCACATACAACTTCTACTGATTTTTGTTGAGAAAGATAAGCATGTTGATGTCATGAACTGGGGTCAGACGCGACCGCAACCTGGTGACTGTCAAGCCTTGTTATACTTTCGCCTGGCTCTGCAGCGCGAGTCTCCGCAAACAGACGAGGCGTTTATACTCGATGCGCTCGCCTGTGAAACACCTAATAGGCTACCGCAATACGAAATGAAGTAATTTTTGCCGCGCGCACATTCGCGCTCGTGCGGACGCGTCGAGTGTAAACAAACTCTTCAGTCCAGCCGCCGAAAACACCCGCTCTGAGGGGACTGACGTTGCCGGGATGCACAGGTACCTCCGCGCTAACTTGACCAGCCCGGGGAAGCTTATTCCGTTCACAGTGGTGCGGTTCATTGCTTCAAGGCTCACACTACGCAACTCAACCATATTAGTTTAATCGATAACAAATTAACATGATCGACTAAATTCTTAACGATCAATAATCGATCGTCGATTAATCATGCCCATCCCTAATATAAAGCAGAACTGCAATGCTTGGGTCTGAATTCCTCATTATTATGGCTCCACAGGCTCCTTTTCGACCCCTTTACTGAGAGCAACTCGTTTTGGTGCAGTCTCTTTAAATCCAGGTTGCAGAGGTGACACTCGGTTCAACTCCACCCCGTTCGGACATTATTGTAGTTTGATAGCAGAGATACGATTATCTAGCGGCACAGAAACTTTTTATTCCACACGTTATTAACAAAATGTCCACAACAGAAGACTTGTCCATCAAGCCTTAGATGTTCGAGCCAGAGTCGGAGCGAGACGACGAACCTGCAGAACAACGTCTTCATATGGATGTATCGCAATGGTGTGTTACTGTATTTACTGTAACTTCTCCATTCATGCCCACTACTACAATACTGCATGTTTTACAATGACTATTTAACACTCACAAAACAAAATATAAGTTATATTATAAACAATTAAAGAAAAGTCGATTATTTCTCTTGTTAAAACAAGCACACTAACAAGACAACTGCTAAACCATGACCACCGTGTGTTTTAAGAAAGTAGTACTTTATTTTTATTAACGTTATTTACAGCTTACCAAAATGCTCTGTTCGTTGTCTCCAAAGATAGAAGGAACTGACCCCTCAATCAGACGAAGTCTATCGGCAAATCCTTCTTTATACTGGCGGAGGTTGCTGAAGTAGTTATCCTTGAAGTGCTTTGCGCACACAAACATGACTTTACCCACAGATGTGGGTACATTTCCGTGAAAAATAAAACTCAACCAGGCACTTCGAAGAGGTTCTGATGCTGGGAGACGGTGTAATGAAGCGTGTGGGTTACTACATCCAACAACCGAACATTTAGACGTACCCTCTAGTAACTTCTGCATCCTTGAACTTGGACTACAAAATTGCAGCGAGAAATAAAAATGGCGGATTGCTCAAAGTGTTGGGCCGGAAGTCGATGTCCTTATTTGGCAGTTCCGCTGCAAATACTGTGACGTAATAGTTCAAAAAACGTCATAGATAACAGAAAAATCTAAACCGGTTGAAAAATGTGACCAAAACAGAATATAAAGATATCAACGAAGTTCCTGAAGAGACTAATTTCAACTTTTTTGTACTTATAAACACTCCAAATATACAAAAAAAGGCATTTAAGGGCTAAAAAAGTAGATTTAGCATGATATGTCCCCTTTAAGGACCTATTTCATGACATTTTGTATTTCAATTAGTTTTTTGTCCTTGAAGGGCTAGTTCACTCAAAAATGAAAATTCTGTCATAATTTACTCACTATCATGTCATTCCAAACCTGTATGACTTTCTTTACTCCAGTCTTCAGTGTCATATGATCCTTCAGATATCATTAGAATATGCTGATTTGGAGCTCAGGAAACATTTCTTATTATCACAGTTGAAAATTGTTGCGCTGTTTAATGAAGTGTGGAAACCTTGACAGGGTGTTTTATTTTCATGGTTCTTTGAATAAATGTTGCTCTTCAAACATTCTGTTCATCAAATTAGAAATGTTGTAACATATTGTTGACTGCCTTTTTTTAAATCAATCTAAAGCATCCTTGCTAATAAAAGTATTAATTTCTTTCAAGAGAGAAAAAAACATAGTGACCCTAAACTTTTGAATGGTAGTGTACAAAATATTTCAAATCAAAGTATTTGAAAATCATAGATAATGACAAAGTAACTTTGTACTGTGTACTTTGTACTTAAAAATCAATTTCTCTATGGACAAAATGAATGGGACTCTTTCTTTTGCTCTGTTGCCCTGATGTTGTGATCTGATAATGGATTACTTTTATCCGGATTGTCATGACAACCGAGTCAAAATATCTGTTATGGTCAAGTCTAAAGCTGCATTTATTTCACAGTTTATTACTTATTTTCTATACCGTACAGATCCTATACTGGACAAAACTCTTCTAGAGCCCATTTTAGGAGGGGCAGTCATATTTTATTTCATTACCTCTAAAAATAAGATTAGCTACTGAAATCTCAGCAAGGAAGAAAATTAAGAGACTGGCCCTCTTGGAACTTTAATTGAATACTCATGAAATGGAGCCAATTAAAAAACTCTTTTGAGACACGAAACAGCACAAAAATGTGATATTCTGTTGGAATTAACCTCCCATAGTGGCCATTTGTTTGGAAAGGGGACTGAGAAATGTCTTAAGTCTACAAAAACAAAGTCATAAAGCCTTGCAGCCATGAGAAAATATGTTCAAAAAAAGCGCACCTCATGTGCTTTAGTGGACAAAAATGTAATAGAATTTTTGTAAATAGTGCCAGTTATCTTTCCCAAACCAGTATTAGCGTTCTCTTCCTTTTAAAGGTTTAAAAGACTGAACATGATGAAAACGTATGGACACATTCCATGAAATATTTTCAAGCTTGGGAAACACTTTTGCTTCAATAGGAAAGCTTATTTGCAGAGCTGCAGACAAGCATATTGCTCAGTTAAAGATGAAATTAATATCCAACTTGCATATTTTAAGACCTTCACTAGTACTTGCATCAGCCTCTTTAAACCCTTGCCTGAATCTTTTGTGTTGTACATGCCACAACTAATGAGTCCCAGGAGAATCACGCCATTGATTTCCCCGTGGCTCCTACTTCCTTTTGAAATTTAAGGCCAGTTTTTTGGTAAGTATGGCAAGAGAAGCAAGTGAGGAACTGCTGGTGTAATTTTCACTGAAGCTACGTGACTGACAGCGCCACATACAAATCTGTCCTTGTCCATTATTACAGTTCTCTCTTTAAGAATTCCTTTGAGTTAGAAAATAAAACTATATGGCAGTTTGTTGTCCACTTTATTCTATTGCCTGCAGTTTTTGTTTTACCATCTATGTCTCCATTTACCAAACGTACTTGTTCAAATTTTTTAAAAATGTTATTACATTAAGCATTGTGCTTTCTTACAGTCAATGGCAGACCCTGTTAGACATATATATATATATATATATTTCATTGATTTTCTTTTTGCAGCTGTCTAATATAGGCTTTCACCTTTCTGGACCATGTTCACTATTCAGGCTTTCTAGCTTACATACAAATAAGCAGCCCATTCTCACCCCAAGGCGTCATTTAATTGAGACTTTTGACCATGCTTCAATAACTGACGCTAAAGGGTGCCTTTAGCGTCAGTTAGATGACGCTCATCCTCGAGCGTCATCTAAATGATGCTTTTGACCATGCGTCTAAATTAGACGCACACGGAACCCTTTAGCGTCAATATGAGACGCGTCTACCCATACCTAAACCTACCCATAACGGAAGCGTCATCCAACTGACGCTTTAGCGTCAGTTATTGAAGCATGGTCAAAAGTCTCAATTAAATGACGCCTTGGGGTGAGAATGCGTTGAAATAAGACAAACTAGATTCTCCTTTAAAATGGATGGTTCACTCAAATTTTTCAGATTTTCAAAAGAGTAAATTCAATCATTTACTCAACCTCATGAGTAATCAATTTACTCAAATGTTGTTCCAAACTTATGTAACTCTCTTTTTTCTATGGAACTCAAAATGTGAATTTATAAAACTGTAAGAGTACATCAATGAGCACATTCTGGCTCATCTTGCTTCCAAAGTAATTTTTCCATAAATGGAAAGATATCTCCAAAGAGACGTCCTTACTACTTTATCTGTTAATATTTTAATTTATAAAAAAAAGAGAGAGATAAAAAAAATCAAATCAAATCAGATTTTACTAGAGTGTTGTCCAATGGCTCCATTTTCAAGAGCCTGAGCCATGTTTTTCTTCTTTAAATGTGATCGCTCACTGCACCTGAACACTCTAGCACATAGACCTGAAAGATAAGCATCTGGGTTTGGTTGTGGGGTGAGGCTGGAACCATGTCAAGAAGATTTATTCTTGATGCAGTATTGATCCAGTACCTATCACCCCTTTATCAGCCTCCATCACCTTTCCAGACTTTCACTTTGCTTCAGTTATTAAACAAGCAAGCGTGTCTTTTTCCTGATTTTGTGACTCCACGAGCAGTCGTTCAGCAGAGGGAGATCTCAGTGCTGCTCTGGTTTCTCGTGCTGTCACAGTTATCGGCGGTCTCGATCTGCAGGTGCGGCAGTAAATGCAGCATCAACACTTTTTTCCACTGCTCAGTTTGATAAATAAGCCCTGTCGATATGTTTGTTCATTGTAAGCGCCACAGCAGGTGGCATGGAGACCTTGGCAGAAGAAAAATGAACAAACAATGAACCACAGAATTTGTATTAACTGACATTAACAAAGATTAATAAATACAGTAACAAATGTATTGCTCATTGTCAGTTCATGTTTGATAATACATTAACTAATGTTAACAAATGAGACCTTATTGTGGTGTTACCAAAAACAACTGTACTTGACGTAATAATAAAGAAGGGCTTTTATCAAGTGTACTTAAAGAGAGTACGCTTAACACACGGAAGTACACTTTTTTAAAAAGACACTTTATAATAATGTCAATTGAAAAGTTTTACTTTCAAGTACATTTTAAATCATACTTTAAAGAAGTACACTTATTTTGATTTGTTGACTAGCATACTAAAGCACATGTAAAGTTATCATTTTAACTGTAGTGTGTTTTTTGATTACATGTATGCTATGTTTTAAATGTAAATTGCAAAAATTGTAATTACATATATATATATTTTCAAGTTTCAATAGAAATTACACAAAAGTATATTTTAATTTGCCGTAAATGCTTGTCAGTACATTTGGCAGTACACTTTAACCATATTTCGGAGACAACAGAAGTAATTATGTTATGAAATGACATAAAAATGCATTGAAGTCCCTTTGAAGTTCAGCTAAGTGCATTTAATATCATTTTAAACTATACTACCTGTTCATTTAATTGTAAATAAAATGCCATTAAGTGTCCAAAAACATTAAATTCAGTTTGCATTTAAGTATATTTTTTAAAGCATATTGTTTCCAAAATAATGACTCTTTTTCAAAGTATGCTACATAGTACTTCTTATGTGTACTTGCTGTCTTGTGGATGTCCCTGTTAAGTCCACGAGACCATACGATGTCCCACTTGTCATTTTAGGTTGCAGAAGGGTGCTGAAGAGCTACCTGACAGCCAAAGCAGCATTACGTCATAAAAGTGTGAATTCTTAGTGTGGAGTTTGGATGCAGTGATAGACCTGAAGGATAGTTCAGGCAACGTAATAAAAGGGCAACTTGATGAGAATTTTGAATGTTATTAGTTGTATTTATACATTAACATTTTTGTAGTAAGTTTCTTTAAGCATCAGTAAATTAGTCCCAAGGACTCCCATTCTGACTAAACAGAATCTTGCATAAATACATATAAATTCATACACATAACATTTAAACAAAATAATTCACAGGCTCCTACAGTATGCCTATATTTTTACAATTGGGGTTAGACTTGATTTCATCCATCAGAATGGATTGAATCTTAAAAAAAAAAAAACTGCTGTCCCATACCAGAATGAAGCCAGGTGTTTGGATGAGAAGTGTGAAATAAAATATGAAAATGAAGGTTGTTTCAGAGCATGTTATTGCATTTTAATGAAAAATGAAGTCCAACATTTTTGTCTGATGTATTGTGCACAATAAGACAAGGAAAATGTATTAAAGGTGTAGTTCACTCAAAAAAAGATGAAAGTGCTGTCATCCTTTACTCGCCGTCATTATATTACAAACCTGCATGACTTTCTTTCATCTGCAGAACACATGGTATTTAAAAATATTGTTTTTTGAGACGAGCAATTATTCAAAAATATAAAACTATTCAGCAAAGTTTAAATGAAAATATGTCATCGGTTTCAAGGCTAGAAAAAGATGGGCCTAATTAAGACAACTCCATCACTACAGAGAACCCAGCATGCCTGGCTGACAGCTGGCATATTGCTCAGAAGTTGGGGCAGTCTTGCTTAAACTGTGCATGGAGATTGTCTTGGTGCTTGCTAGGAATAAAAGACACATGGATGAGCATGCTGACACACACACACACACACACACACACACACACGCACACACACACACGCTCGCACACACGCAGTTGTTGCTGAGTTGGACTTAAAAGAGATGGCTGATGAAAGAATCATCTCAAAATGTTCTTCTTTCGGGTAGCAGAACACAAAAGAGACTTTTTCATGCTCTGATTCAGACAGAACATCTGAAATACTCCTTAAATGAAGCATTTAATTAGAACTAATATGCATAAAATGATATTAAGAAAATGAAATCTGTTGGTAACAAAATAAATATTGTAATGTGCCACATTTTGCATATTAATTCACTACAGTAAATTATGACTAATTTATCCACTGATAGACGGATCCGCTGATAGACCCCTGCTTTGAAACGCTCCCGTGTGTATCTGTGTAAGCGCTCAGCAAAGACAACTTGTTTTTGAAGCGTTGATCATTGTAGCCAATCACAGACATATATGTTGAGCGCGTGAACACAATGGCCAATCACAGACATATATGTTGAACGCGCGAACACAATGGCCAATCAGGTGTTTAAGAATCCGTTCAACAATGCGCAAAATGCTAGAGGGAAATGCTGGTATCGTCACATTTTTTTAAATTTCAGTACCGACTAGGTTACCAAGTCGATACTTTTGACAACACAATATGTAACCCCAGACATTACCCTCTGAATCGGAACTTTGATGCTATGAGAACTTACCAACGCCACGCCACGGGAATAGAGTCTGCCCCACAAGGCTGTGTGATCTGCACAGAAAATTGTTGAGTGCAGACTGATTCCTGGATCAATCCTGAAGGACTCGCGACCCTGGGGTTGAATCCGCATCCAAATTGTAAAACCTGATGAATGTGTGCGGAGAGCATCACATACATCATAATGCATCACTGCGAAAGAGACACTGTTGCCCCAGGCTTTCTGTGCGCATGCTCTGAGACGGAGCCAAATACGGATAAGAGAAGTATACTGTTGGCTTTGGATAAGCGCCTAAACGGTCAAATAGACTACACACGAAAATGTCAAAATGCTGTTTTGGCGAGTATTTATGTAAACACAGTCGGTTTTGTCTGAACTTTTATCCCTGTTAGTTTAAACCACAGGTATTGTTTTGTGGTGACTAAAGCAGCCATTGAATTGGCCAATGGCGTGGCCCGTCTACTTGATCATACGGAGGGCAAGAACTGTGGCCCAGCTGAGCTCTTGAACCACCTCAGGACCCAACCCCTCACTGTGATCCAGCTCTTTTAGCAGGTCTCCCTGGTATACCAGCAGAACCCCCATGATGTGCAGGAAAGCACCAACCTGAGCCGTAGCCCCATATGCCTTACTCACTAGATTGAATGTAACTCTGCATGGCTTTGTAGGTAAGGTTGATTTCTTCCACGATGGTGCACTTGTAGGGGTGAGATAGCCCGCAAGTGTCTCCTCCACCTTTGGTATTGATGCATACCCATGCTTGCGTATCCCAACCACCATAGTATATGTCAAGGTGGCCTGGTTATGTAACCGGGCTGAGTATGGGTTCTTCCACACACTTGACACCTCAGTGTGGAGGTCAGGTAAGAACCGGAGATGGCAGTGGGAAGGTTGCACTCTAGCTGAGGTGAGGAAGCAGTTATCAGACTTAGAACGACTGGCAGCTTTCTTCTCAAATGGTCAATTGATCTTTAATTTGGCCACTGCCCGAGTTACAACCTCGAGCAGCTCCTCAAATGTGGCAGATTGACGAAGTTGCTCTGCTGAAGCACTCGCCTGCTTTTCTATATCCAGACCCTCAGAGTCAGATGCAGACAGCATGAGTTCCTCGTTGTGGTCTGAAAAATTAGCAGAGCAAGCTTCAAGATCCAAAAGACTGAGTCCGCAGACAGAGCGAAAGATAAGGTGTTTTTGCGCATCTTTAACTCTGCCTCCACCAACTTGACCTGCGATCCTGCCAGGGCAGCAAGGAGACCCAAGCCACGATTTGCAGGCACTTGACTCATTCCTCAGGAAGAGAGCCAAGCAGGATAACAAAACGTACACATACTGAAACATTCACAATATACATTGTCAGCCCCCTCAAGGACTGACCTAGCATGCTCCTCGCCCATGAACATAACACACATCTTGTGTGAGACTTTTAATATTTAAAATGTAATGTATTCCTGTGATGGCAAAGCTGAATTTTCAGCATCATTACACCAGTCCTTCTTGTCACATAATTCTTCAGAAATCATTCTATTTTGCTGACTTGCTCCTCATGAAACATTTCTTGTTATATTGAAAACAGTTGTGCTGCTTAATATTCATGTTGATACCGTAATGCACTACCATTCAAAAGTCTGGGATTAGGTTAGTTATATTTATAATAATAATAATAATATCCAGCAAGGACACATTAAATTGATCGAAAGTGACATTTCTAAAGACATTTCTATTTTCATATAAATGCTGTTCCTTTGAACTTTCTATTCATCAAAGAATCCTGGATTATTTTTTAATCACAGTTTCCACAAATATATTTAGCAGTAAAAACTTTTACATTGAAGAGCCATAATAAATTAGCACCAATAATATGTACAAATAATTGAGGGTCATAATTAAATATTAGAATGATTTCTGAAGGATCATGTGACACTGAAGACTAGAGGAATGGCTGCTGAAATTTTAGTTTTTCCATCACAGTAATAAATAACCTTTTCTAATAAATTAAAATAGAAAATAATTATTTTAAATTGTAACAACATTTAACAATATTACTGTCTTTACTATATTTTTGATCAAATAAATACAGCCTTTGTGAAAATGAGATTTGAGAAAAATTTGAGATTTGAGAAAAATTTTCCAGTTCTCTGCCAAAAAAAGCTGCAGTGTGGTCCAGACGTTACGCCACAAGTCATACGTCTGGTTTTGTGAGACTACTGGCACCTAACAAATTTATTGCTAATAGCTTCTTAAATTTAATGTCCTGAATCATAAAAAAAATTGTGCATCAGTGATGTGACAGTAGAAAACAAAATAAATGATAAAGAGAGGGATTATTTGCTCGCATGGCAGTGTCGTCGTTTATCTTACCTTGCCATTTTCAGCATGTTGCCAAAGTATATGACAATAATCAATCGGGGTCCAATGGCTCAGACACCTCCACCAGCTGTCTGATGTATTGATACGGCCAGAGTGCGAGTGAAGACGGATGGCTGGGCGGCCAGGTGGGCAGATCGGGCCGGTGTGTGTTGGAACAGCAGATTGATCGGGGCTTGATGGTCGACACACGGAGGGTGTGAAGCTGTGACGGGGTGGTGCCCCTGTCAGCTGTTGTAAAAATGTTGAGGCTCAGCTGTCAATGGTGTGTGGACACTCTGTTTTAGATTGAAGCATGAATTATCTGATTATTTGGAGCTTTTCTTGAGGCTTGAGGCTGCTTTATTTGACGTGCTTTATTTGTAATAGAACAACCAAAAGCGAAAAAAGACTATAGTATATTAAAAGGAATCGTGATGTTGTGTTAAGCCAAAAAATGTTTTTGTAAAATATTTAAGTTTATTATACTTTCAGCTGTAGCTAGTTTTAAGGCTGTCAACAAAACTTGGCACAGTCCTTCAGCTTGTTCTGGCAGTTTTCTTGTAGCAGAAATAAATAAAAAATCCACAGAAAAGTTCATTCCATTGAAAGGTTTACTTTAGGTTGTATTTATTATATTTCTTTTTCAATTTGTTAGTTAGTTTGTTAGTTGTTTTCACGCATTAGTTTTAGTTTCGTTTTCGGTTTCAGTATGAGTTAGTTCCCTTTCGAGAGAACTCAACGCCATGTCAGCTGTCGCAAATGGACCGCAGGACCCGGTGTCTGAAGCAAGTGTAACAACTAGAAAATCAGGACATCGCAGGGTGCTCCCCAGTGTATAAAAAGGCCACCTGAAAACACGTCATCAGTTTCAATTAGGGCTGTCAATCTTCCTCTATAATACTATTCGAATTCCATTCCTTATTTTATTTAATATTCGAATAATATTCGAATATTAAATGCTCAAATTCATCCTATTATTAATATTTGCGACATTACACAGACTTATGGATCGCCAATGCCACTAGAGGGACATCTAATAAACGTTTTATTCGTGCTGAAAATGGCTGAAGCGCTTCCGATGGTTTTCGGCTAATATCTCTGTGAAAACTCCACCAAAAATTATTAAACTTATATCGTTCTTTTCAGTTCGACTAGATGGTTCCAACGAGCTCGGTGCTGGCCGGATCCGTTGAGATATGTGCGTTTTTCGCTTCACGGGCGCATTGGGGGGCGCTTTTACGACTTTTACCATTTTTGACAGTATTGTTATGATGATACAGCGTGGATAACGTGCACACTTGTGTTACGATTCAAAAACGTTATTGTTCATCAGACGAAACAAAAGTATTTCATTTTCACATACGTGTAAGCCAAGGCGGTGAGAAAGGCAAGATTGCATATATATATAGGCTACACTACCGGTCAAAAGTTTTAGATCAGAAAGATTTTTTGTTTTTAAATGAAGTCTCTTCTTTAATTTATTTATTTTTAAAATTTAAAAATTATTTATTTAATTTATTTAAAATATAATCTTTTCTAACATTATAAATGTCTTTACTGTAACTTTTGATCAGTTTAACTCATCCTTGATGAATAAAAGTATTTTCTAATTTCTTTCCCCCAAAAATAAAAAATTAATTCTTACTGACCCCAAACTTTTGAATGGTAGTGATTAATGTTACAAAAGCTTTCCATTTCAGATCAATTCTGTTCTTTTGAACTTTCTATTCATCAAAGAATCCTGAAATAAAAATGTAAAAAACTGTTTTCAACATGGATAATAATCATAAATGTTTCTTGAGCATCATATTATAATAATTTCTGTAGGATCATGTGACACTGAAGACTGGAGTAATGATGCTGTAAATTCAGCTTTGATCACAGGAATAAATTACACTTCACTATATATTCACATAGAAAACCGCTGTTTTAAATTGTAATAATATTTCACAATATTACTGGGTTTTTTTTGTATTTTTTATCAAATAATTGCAGCCTTGGTGAGCAGAAGAGACTTCATTTAAAAACATTAAAAATCTTACTGATCTAAAACTTTTGACCGGTAGTGTATATATACATAAAAAAGCAATATTCGAATAGTAACTTCAGCATTCGAATAGTATTGATTTTTTTAATATTCAAATTATATTCGAATTTCGGAATTCGTTCCAACAGGCCTAGTTTCAAAGTCTTCAGGAAGTCGCTTGTCTGTGTGCTGTGTGAAGATTGCAGTGTATGAAAGAAGAAATGGTGAAGGAATATGGCAAGCGAACAGTTTAAATGCTGTATCCCTCCATAACACCTGGCGATGATCACAAAATGTGTGTTATCTGTCTAGGAGCAGAGCATGCACGGTCAGCCCTCGAGGGGGCTGGATGCATTTATTGCGATGATTTCTCTCTGTGAAAGCTCGGCTGCCGCTCTTCATGAGTGAGGAGTGTTAAGCCGCTGAGCCTCGCGGCTTGAGCTCTGCGCTTGCCAAGGCAGCTCACAGCGTACAGCCGTGGGGATCTCAGATGGAGCTGCTCGAGGAGCGCGAGCAAGTTCCCCTCACTTCACCCCCAGCTCTGCTGTCCTCTGCTCCATGCAGCAGAATGCCGAATACACTGAGCTAGCTTATGACTCACGCCACAGTCAGACTGAGCTTGGGATGGTCCGGCTCGAAGCATAAGACCGCAAGCAGCAGCTTAGATGAGCTTGGGTGCAGAAAATTGGTTCATAGAGGGAACATCTGTGGTTCCCTGAGAAGGGAAGGAGACGCGGCGTCGTGCTGCCATGCTTCGGGTCTGCCTGTGCTTCTTCCTTCAGACATTTGAAGTTGATGACGTGTTTTCAGGTGCGTCGGCCACAATTTACACATGCCTCAGACACGGGGTCCTATGGGACGCGTCCACATTGCGTCAGCTGACGCGACGTCTCTTTCCCTTCTCAGGGAACCTGAGACGTTTTCTAGTTTCTGTTCATTTAGTTTATATTTTACTTTTACATATTTTAGGGGTGCCAAGGTTAAAAGACTGACAGACACCTCAAACACGCGAAGGACAGAACTTCTCATTGGTCCACAGCCAGTTTGTTCCCTTCATCCATCTTGAGACTAATCCCTATAGATTAATAACAACCACCATCAATACTATTTAGGACCCTTTGGATGCAAGAGCAGTGGCTGGAATAAAACAATCCATCCAAATCCATTAATAACCATGTTTGGTAACCTTAAAACTGATGTAAACTACAACACATTAATGTCATACTTATTCGGGGATTTAAGTTTTCTCAGTGACAGCTATTTGTAGTGCAACATTCGGCTGTTAATGTACAAATGAATGCATGCATGACAGTTCAATATTTTTCCATCTTGTTTGGACTTTATGTGTTCAGAACATTGCCATGGTATTATGGTGATGGTTTGGAAAGTGAGAAAAAAATGCATTGGTAAAACTTTAAAAGACACTGATCAAACTATGTGCTTTAGATTATGCAAATGAGTTCCACATGGAAAAGAAGGGTTGGCCACAGTGCATGTGTCCACTCTGATGCCAGCAGCCAATCACTGCACTGGAATGGAGAAGTGCCAGATTGCAATCTCCTACTCATCGGAAAGGGATAAATGTATCGTTTCAACAGAAACTCTGGCCTGTTAAGGTTATGATAACCGACACAACGCCGTTCTGAGTCTCTGGTTCGTCCAGTGAGACATTAGCAGATTCAAGTTAACCTAGGTCTTACCCAGCAAACATAGAACGTTCCCCTAACGTTCCCGATGGTTCCCATGTGGTTATTTTTCTAGGAATGTTCCCTGTAGGTTATTTTGAGGTATATTCCGGGAACGTTCCCCTAACCTTAAGGATTTACGGATTACGGATTTAACCTAGAGAGGCAGAAGACATACAGACACATGCAACAAGGTTAAGAGCAAACCTTCACTTTGAGGTACCTTCGTCTGCATGTTCCAGATTGTTAAGGACTTTCTGCACCTACGTCAGGGCCTCATCTGTGGGTTGCAGATTTTAGGAACCCTATTAGGTGCTCGAGGAAAATATACCACCCCACAGAGCTTCCTTTTCAACATTTTATCAGCATATCATTTTGTAATGTAATATAACTAATGCTACCTAATAACATTTTTTTTATTTGTTTGATGCATAATAAGGTTCTTTACCTTATTAGTTTCAACAATTTATATTTCCATAAGATAACGTAACTCTGCCATAACCAGACCCAATTTAATTACTTCTATTTTATTCATCTTATGCACTTTATTCCTTTAACATGTATAGTGATTTTTAGTAGTTGTATTGATTACTCTTGTTTATCTTTTTGTTAAAATGTATTTTATTACACTTGCATCTTCCTTGTCTTGAAAATGCAGAAGAGGTTTTACAAGTTAACAGTATCTCACAAATTCAGATTGATCAGATGACAAACTCCCTCCCATTTGCATCCTTTTATTTATTCAACAATCAGTCGTTTTATTTATTTTTAGTCAGCCGTTAAGTTTTCTAAAAACTGTGTGTGTATATATATATATATATATATATATATATAGTACCTACATAGTACCATTCAAAAGGAATAACTTACTTTTGTGAGCTCATGTGGCTTCTTATCATAGAACAAGGCAGACAATATATTATTGCATAGTATTCAGTAATAAAGGCTATGTAGATTAGCATTGCATCAATTCTGCAGTATTAATGAAACAGACATAACGTGTTTATAGTTCTCGCTAATGCTTACTCCATCATATTTTGGGTAAAAATAGGAAATATAATACTTCGCTCTAAAGACATTTGAAGTAAACATGATAATCCATATGTCTTTCTCCAGTGTACAGAGGTGTACAGGATTTAATATTTCATATTAAAGATTCTGACAGGAACAAGCCCCCCACACCCCACCTCCCCCTTCATGAGCACTAGAGCATAAGTGCACAGCTTTTAGGGAGAAGAGCTCTCCAAAAGAATGTAATTATCACGTAAGAGCTTTTTTTTAACAAGTCCAGCTATCAAGGACTCTCGTTACTAACATTCCTTAGTATGCACTTCTGAGATGGAAACAGGACAAAATCACTAATGGGAAAGCCTACAGTAAACCCACATAGAGGATGCAGTGTCTGTTGTCTTAAAGTAATACATCACCCAAAATGTAAAATAATAATTTACTCATGCCCATATTATTCCAACACTGTATGAGTTTCTTTCTTACATGGAACTCAAAAGGAGAATTTTAGAAGAATCTTAAAACACTTTCTTTTTATATAGAACAAAAGTTCACAGTGACTATCTGTTAGGCAAAACACACACACACACACACACACACACACACACACACCATGAAAGCACTATGAAAATTGTCCAAATATATTACAATAATTCTTAATCCACACACACACACACACACACACACACACACACACACACACACACACACACACACACACACTCAACGCATGCAACGACTTTAAAGAAGGGACAAAAATGTATACAGTACATTAATGCACTTATCCAACATTTACCCATGGCCGACTATATTATTTACTGAGGCTTTTAAATGCTTGGCATTTGTCAACACTGCTTTGCCGCATCCTGTTAATTCCGTTTAGACAAGGAAATTGGCCACCGGCTGATTTAGCTGTTTTGCTGGGCCATTTTTCAAAACACCAATTATCAAGGCCTCGACTCATCGATCAAAGGTCCCTTTTTATACTGAGTGACACAAATGAATTCCAGAGCAGACTCTGCCACATAATGAGAAACACAACTTCCTGTCATTTTTTGTTGGGCCTCTTACTGTCCCAATAAAGATAGATCGTGTTTTGAGGACTATGGATATTTATTGGCATATTGTCTCCCTCTGATGTTATTGCAAAAGGGACTCAGTGTTTTAATCTTAAAATCATATTTACACCTAATTGAATTTCCTTGAGCTGTATCTCTAGAGGCTTGACGTCTGTTTTTGCAACTCAGCACAATAGTTTTATTGCAGTGTTTGGCAATACAAGGTCTCTATTGCTGGTGCGGGATCAATAGCGATACCAAATAGTTTCACAGCAGCAACATCTTTCTGGGATTTGCAGCTTTGCATGATTATGCACATTGTGAACTGTTAATCCTTACTAGACTATAAATAAAAATTCTGAATATATTTAGAGCTGACATTTTGTGATGTTTTGATAAATATACAGTTGAAGGTGCGAAACCGATGTGTTGGACGGTTAACAACATCTAATGATTACATAAACAGGTTTAATCAAAGTCTAAATAAATTTTTTTTATTTAACAAACAGCCTCAGTGAACTTTGAACGTTTATGCACTACTGGTCAAACGTTTGGAATTATTATGGTTTGCTCACCAAGGCTGTATTTATTTGATCAAAAGTACAGTCAAAACAGTAATATTGTGAACTATTATTACAATTTACAACAACTGTTTTCTATTTTAATATATTTTAACATGTGATGGCAAAGCTTAATTTTTAGCATCATTACTTCAGTCTTCAGTGTCCTATGATCCTTCAGAAATCATTCTAATATGCTGATTTGGTGATCAATTATTATTGTTGCTCATTTATTAATAATGGTTCCCTTTCAGTCGAGAACGTCAGACGTAGTCGACGTCGACTGAATGAGATCACGTCTAGGGAGCCAATCCTCTTCGATTACTATTGAACAAGCCAATGGAATTGCCGTGCGTGATTCGCATCACACACTCCGCCCCCGCAGAGCGGGCACAAATACGGAAGTGGATGCACGCACCAGTTGCCTTTCACTTCGGAGCTGATCGTTTGATTTCTCTGAAGATTGCTGTTGTCTACAACGAGCGAGTGTGTCAGTGTTCTTCTGGAAGACTCTCCCAGTGCTGGTGGTTTCTACAGCGCGAGTGCAGCGGTGATCGCGAGCTTTGAGCTCTCAACTGCTGTTTTAACAGCAACAAATTTCTGTTTGTTTATGTTTGTTGACGGTGGTTAGAGGGCTTAAAAGTGAGTGCTTCACTGTTTCAGTTCTCTGTTCAGTGTTGCCGCGGTCATTTCCCTGTGTGCTCCGGCACTGGTGATGGTGATCCTATTTCCTGAAAGAGCAACACGGGTGCATTTGCGTCTTTTTCAAGATGTCATTCCACTCGTGCGTTTCTGGATGCGGTCGTTCCCGGTTCCTCTATGTCACAATTGTTGTATCACGTGTTTGGGCTTACAGCACGTTGAGGCAAGTTTTTGTGGATGGTTTATGTTCCCATTGCGGGAATATGACTGTCTCGGTGTTGAGATCGAGACTCGCCTTCGCCCGCGAAGCACGAGTCCCCATTACCGCGCCCCGCCCTACGGGTGCCGCGTGGGATGGGTGATAGGAGGATAGTGTTGGATGTCTCGCCCGGTAACCATTCCTTGTGGGCTCCTCACTCCTCCCTTCCACTGCAGCCGTTGGAGTCCCCTGTGGAGCGTGCTGGTCCATCTGTAATGGGTGGTTCAGTCGCTTTATCCGGGGCTCCCCCCAGAGGACAGGAAGCCGATTGCAGCATCGGAGGGTGAGCTGGCCTCTGGAGATGATGACTCGGCTGCGTTGTCTCCCTCTGGGAGCTTGACGTTGCCCGAGCTGGATTCAGAATTGTCAGCTATGCTGAAACGGGCCGCCAAGGCTGCCAGGCTCGAGTGGAACTCTAAAGAAGAGAACCACCGTGTCCTGTTCAGTCTCGGTTGGATGATTGGTATCTCGGGGCGGGCCATGCTGGTTTTCAGCCCGCCGCCCCAGTACCCTTCTTTTCCAAAGTGCATGGAGAACTTACTAGGTCGTGGACAGCACCTTTTACTGCCGAAAACTGACTGAGTGGTTCTTCCCCCTCGCTACCCTTGACGGAGGGGCGGTGAAGGGTTATGAGGTTATCCCTCCAGTGGGGCGGTCTGTCGTGACACAGGTGCACCTGTGCCCGGCGGCCGCTGCTTTTGGGGGGTTCCTCGTCTCCCCCCTAAGGCCTGTGAGTTTTCGTCCGTTCTTAAGGGCAGGACTTACAGAGCCTGTGGGCAAGCCGCCTCCTCTTTGTGTGTCATGACGTTGCTACAGGTCTATCAGGCCAGGGCGCTCATGGACATGCACAAGGGTGGACCAGACCGTGCGCTCATAGGTGAGCACCGCACTGCATCCGACCTCGCCCTCCGGGGCATGGGTGTCGTGGCGTGCGCGATCGGTCTGGCGATGTCCACATTAGTGGTTCAGGAGCGCCATTGTTGGCTCAGCCTGGTTGATATGGCGGATGCGGACAAGGTTCGGTTCCTGGTCTCCCCAGTTTCCCAGGTTGGCCTGGTCGAATCCTGCACCGGCGGCCCGCTGCTGCCTTCACCCGCCGCCGGTGGCAGTTCCTCCGTCTACTCGTCGCCGAGGGCGTTCCCCGGTCGTCACTCTCGCTGGGCCTCCGCAGCAGCCTTCACCTAGGCCTCAGCATGGAGCCGACCGCAGTGGGGACACCCAGCCCGCTCCAGGCGCTGCCAAGCCAGGTGGCAAGCGACAGCGAAAGCTTTCTGAGCAGGCCGCTTAGGCATGAAGGAAGGTGCTCTTGAAGTTGGTCACTACCTCCCCCCGGGTGAGGGCCGGGTGGAGTCTTTGTTGGTGCGTGTGTCTGTTCCGCCGCTTGTTCCCAAAAAAGAGAGGAGCAAGCGGTACCCACACTACAAAGAAAGAGCAAATTCCTTTGTTCCTGGGTCCCAAGAGGGTAAGTCTGGCGGTGTGTGACCTGTTTAACCTTGCACCCCTCAGCCCCCTCTTGTTTGCCAGCACGGCCTCTGGGTGCGGTTCGAGGACCCGGTCATCTGCCTTCTCACGCATCCCTGGCCGTCTCATGGAGACAGGTAAGTGTCATGCACCACACTCAGACCCTACTTCGGGCCGCCTTCGGGCCTTTCGAACCGGGTCCCTGTCTTCCACCTTGCTGCCCCACCTCGGGTGTGTCTGTGGTCCCTGGCTCGGTTTGTGGAAGCCAAAAAAATTTTCCCAAACCGGTCCAGGTGGAACTATTCCATCAGACTCGGCTGGCCATTCTTTTCGCTATAGGCTTCCGCCCAAGCTCAGTGATTTTTTTGTCACACCTAAGTGTTGAGCACTGCTCCTGTCTTGTGTGCGCCATAGCAGTCTGGCAAAGGACACGATGTAGCCGTTTCCTCCAGCCGATATGAAGACCGGCTTCTTGAGCCTGTACTTCATTGTACCCTTGAGGGGTGGGTTCATGACTATCTTGGTCCTGTGTTAATTGAACGGGCCTCCGTTTAATTTTGTTTCACAGAGATGCATTTCCAAATGCTCCGTCCCCAAGATTAGTCTGCAGCTTTTGACCTGAGAGACATGTATTTCAGATCTGTATCCTTACGCACCACAGGCCATCCTGTGTTTGTGCGTCCGAGGGGTGTGAAGTGTCAGTACAAGTCCTACCCTTCAAGTGCTCATAGCCAGTTGGGTCCTCAGGTCAACTGGGAAAGAGTATACTCGTCCACAGACTGAGGATCTCTTTTCTAGTTTGGAGATGGATTCGGCCACCGCATCTCTGAGAAAAGACGAGTGTGTGGATGGTTAGTGCTCTTTAGAGGCTCCTGGGGTATATGGTAGTTGCACTACTGTAGGCAGTGAGTTAAAAACTCTGTTTTAAGAAACAGTTCTCCTGCTCGCCTGGTTTCTACTAGAGGGTAGGGACTTGCTCGCTTTCGGTCAACGAGTTGTGCCTGGAATTCGGGCCGGCTAACTCGAACAAGTTGAGACCCCGGCCTGGATATGTGCCCAAGGTTCCTACCTCTCCCTAAAGGTGGGACCAGGTAGCGAGCCTGCAAGCGCTGCCTGGAGGAGGCAGACCCAGCCCTGGCTTCTCTGTCCGTCCGCTTCATTGCGGTTGTACGTGTCACAGAGTTTAAGCTTAGTACCTCAGACCAGCTCTTGTCTGTTAGGAAATCAGCAGGAAGGGAAGGCTGTTTCCAAGCGAGGTTGGCCCACTAAATTAGTGGTTGCCTTCATCTTGGGGAGAATTCCAAGATGCACGTGTCCACTTAGGTGGTGAGCTCCTCCTGAAGTGAGTGTGTGTGTGCTCCCGCCTAGGCGTTGACACAGAGTTCTTCGCTGACAGATGTGTTAGAGTTGGGGGCTGGACGACACCTGTAGTCGAACCGCTGCTTCTCGTAGGCTCCCTTCCTTTGAAGCCAGTTACCGTGAGCCCGGTTCGAAGTGTCGGCTTGCTGCGCCATTCCCCTCCTTGGACTGGATACTTGCGCAATTCTTGCTCCAGTAGAGTTCTCCTTTAGGTGAACCCTGTCGAGTTCCTCCATACCCTTCGGCTACGGACGTGGTGGAACGTCCGAAGCCAGGCCTATCACTCGTATGCACTGGTGGAACTTGTGTTAGGCTTGGTCCATATGTTGTGATCCCTACGGCGATCCCATATGTGTATTCTTCCACGGTACGGCTCCCTGCAGCGAGCCCGTGTCTTCCCGTGGCAGAGTTTGCTCTGCCGTCACTGTCTGGTGAGTACTCCCCCCTGTCATAGGCTGGAGCCACCTCAGTGACATTCCATATGTTGTACTGCATGGTCATCCACCCAGTTCATATGTGTATTCCACATGTTACCTCCTTGAGCAGGATGTGGTTCCGCAGCGTCTCTTCCTTCCATGTATAGGGAACGCTTTCCCAGTGATCCTGCAGGAACAGCAGTGACTTTCCTGGCCTGAGCGCCTGTCCCGTCTCCTTAAATCGGGGGGATCAGGTGGCTCTGTCTAGGCACTGGAAGGTGGCAGCACTAGTGGCGTGTTCAAAATGGATCCCATTCAGTCTACGTCGACTACGTCTGACGTTCTCGACTGAAAGGGAACGTCCTGGTTGCGTATGCAACCCACCGTTCCCTGAAGGAGGGAACGGAGGACTGTTATCACAGGAAAACATTACATTTTAAATAGTAATATTTCACAATATTACGGTTTCTGCTGTTTATCAAATAGATGCAGCCTTATTGAGCATAAGAGACTTATTTCAAAAACATGAAAAAATATATATTAATTATTCAAAACTTTTAAGTGTATACCTAGGATATTTTCGTGCCATACTATCGTGTTTCACATTGGAAAATTATCATTTTTTCACAGAGGATTTATGTCTGCCAAATCTAGATTGCTAAATGTGGGCACAACTGCACAATTACCTTTCATATTATAGTTAATTATAACTATGTGGCCCTGACTTTGAGCATAAACATTCATATAGGCAGCTAATGGGTTTGATCAAGTGCCGCCACTCTCGCTGTGAATCATTTTTGACACCCCAAATTTCATTTGCATAATTAAATGCAAATGGTTTGAGGTTGCATAATTAAAAATCTGACATGGATCAGTGTTGTGAAATAGCACAGATCAGTGTGGTGGAGAATAACAGACATAGTTCATCAGTGACAGGCCTTAGAAAACACAGCCTGTATAATTGGCTTCACTCTGTTAGGTGAATACTGAATGTTGTCTGTCTCGCACTCCTGGTTGTAGTGCTTTGTAGTTGACGTATGCTTTTGTGGATAAAGCCTTATTGTACTAATGCTAAGATGATCAATGCTTTCACCGGATGGGTTTTCAGACATACTTGTAACACTATTTCCAGAATAACTGAATTGTTCTCGCACCCAATGCTATGAGTTCATGTGACAACAGCATACTACTGTTAGAAACAGAAGCAGTGGCTTGGAGAGAACGGATGGGGACTTTTTCCAAACCCATTCTTCGCCCTATTCCCATTTCATATCAGCTTGAAGAGACATGTATTTAAAATAAAATTAATTTGGTAACAGGTATTTAATCGTATGCTGTGTCCTTGCATTGATCAGATCGACTGCAACACGATCATATTGTTGCTGCGCTCAAAACTGTGGCTCACTTCTTGCTTCTGTCAACATTTATTATTGCTTACAGAATGCTACCTTACACTATTTCTCTAAAACAGTAGGCAGTACATATGCGGCACAGCATCCAGTAAGCAGTGCTAAAATTTGCATTGATACTTATTTTAATTAACATGTTGTCCCAGCTAACATGCAAACCAATAACCTGGCAACACAGGTTATTCCCCGTGGTGACATCAAACCGTAAGTTCGATATTGTACTGTACTGTATTTCATTTGTCATGTGGGTTGTTATGTTAATTAAAGCGTTATAAACTCCATAGTATTCCAAAATGTCAGCAGGAAACTCTCCTCTCATGCAGTTATGGATGCAGTATTTTGACTCTATCATTTTTTCCTAGGCTGCACAAGATGAAAACACGTTTTTTATTATTTCTTGAATCAAGAAAGAGTCTGTGTGTATTTTTTCTTCCCCTAGCGTGAAACACTCTGGCTGAATGCACATACATCTGCAGTAAGAACACTTTTTTGTCACATAGCTGAATAGAATTTGTTTCAAATTGACAAATTGACTATTGTCTTATGTAGAACTGATTATAGGTGAATTGAACTCATTAATTTATGAACTTTTGACAGTTATTGATCTGAACTGAAAAAACTCTCGACTGACTTGAGCTGAATAATGTGACTTTTTTAGAGCTGCTTTACAGCAGAATTTAAATGTGACTCATATTTGATTAAGTTTGCATAATTTGGTTTCACTTTATTTTGATGGTCCCTTTAACACATTCTGTTGACTATAAGTAACGTTGCTCCTACTTGTCTACTAACTCTCATTAGAGTGTTAGTAGAGTATTAATAGACTGGTAGGGTTAGGGTTAGATTAAGTTGACACGTAGTTGCAAAATTACTTATAGTCAGTAGAGTGTCTGTTGGAGGACCATCACAATAAAGTATTTGCAGATATTAAGCAGACAGTCTACTAATACTCCAATGTGAGTTAGTTGAGATCTAGTTGCAAAGTTACTTATAGTCAACAGAATGTTCAAAAGGGACCATCAAAATAAAGTGTTACCCATAATTTTCCTGTTTAATATAACTGTGGACAAAAGTATTGGAAGTGACATACATTTCTGCTTCAATATTTTTTACATGTTTCTATGCCATACTGGAAAACAATAAGCATTTTATACGTTTTAAAGGCTTTTATTGGCCAAAACAAGTCAATATTTGCAATGTTGAACCTTCTTCTTCTTAACCTCTGCAATTCGCTCTGGCATGCTGAATATCAGCTTCTAGGCCAAATCCTGACTGATGGTGATCCATTCTTTTTCTCGTTGGTGCTCGGAGTTGATCACAGTTTGTGGACTTCTGCTTGTCCACTTACTTTTTGAGGATTGAGCACAGGTTCTCTATGGTTTTAAGATCCGGGGAGTTGTCTGGCCACGGATCCAAAATTTCAATGTAATGATCTCCGTGCCTCTTGATTATCACCCTGGCCTTGTGACAAACTGCTCCATCATGATGGAAAATGCACGGATCATCACCAAATTGATCCTGGATCATTGGGAGAAGTTGCTCTTGCAGGACGTTTTAATACCCTTCTTTATTCATGGCAGTGTTTTGAGCAGAATTGTTAGAGAGCCCATTCCCTTGGATAAAAAGCAAATCCACACATGGACAGTCTCAGGATGCTTCACTGTTGGCCCGACACAGGACTCAAGGAAGCGTTCACTTTTTCTTCTCCGGACAATCAATTTTCCAGATGTCCAAAAAAGACAGAAGGGGGCTTCATCAGCTCTACAATCCTTGTAATTCCTGCAGAATTTCAGTCTGTCCTTGTTGTTTGTCTTGGAGAGAAGGGGCTTCTTTGCGGCCCTTCTTGGCACCAGGCCGTTGTCCATAGGTCTTGGCCTCACTGTGTGTGCAGATGCATCACACACACCTGCTGACAATATTGAGCAGCACTGCACTGGTTGTGACACGATTTCTTAGCTGAATCCTCAGGAGCTTTGTGTGGGATAATGTATTTACATACAAATTTGTATAATTTGAAAATACCCAATATACATGTGAAATTGTCCATTCAGTGAAGCTGTGAAATTGTCCTGAGGCCCCGGTGTTTATTATGGGGGATTTTAATAGCTGCAAGTTGGACAGTGTTCTTCCATCTTTTAAGCAGTATGTTGATTCCCCCACTAGGAAAGAAAACGTGTTAGATCTGTGTTACGGGAACATAAACAATGCTTATACTGCTCGCGTGCAACCCCCACTAGGCTGCGCGGATCACAACATCGTCTTTTTACTTCCGCAATATAGACAACTGCTGAAGAGAGAAAAGCCAGCTACATACAGCATCGCCCAGTGGACAGAGGAAGCAACCGCACAACTCCAAGGGTCATTTGCATGTACAGACTGGAATATTTTTGACGGCGACCTAGATAAAAAAACGGAGATAATAACGGATTACATCAAGTTCTGCGTGGCAACCAGTATTCCAGTCAAAACTGTGAAAAGATATCCCAACTCGAGACCATGGATGACCAGCCAAATAAAACTTAAACTCAAGGAGAAACAACAAGCATTTAATTGTAAAGATTGGCTTTTGCTGAGAGACATTAATCGCTCTGTGAAAAATGAAATCAAAAAGGCAAACCTTGCTTATAAGGACAAATTAGAAAAAGATTTTAGTAGTACGAACACCAGACAGGCCTTTCAGAAGGTGAAAACACTTACTGGAACCACTTCGAATGCCAGCATTCCTGCATCTACTGATCTCAGCTCGTTCACCAAGGACCTGAATACATTTTATGCCCGGTTTGACACCCTGAATTGCACCACTGAATGTGAGAGACTGCTCAGAAGCCTACCCACTCCTGAAGAGCCACACCTTGTCCCCTTAACGGTGGGAGATGTCCATCAGCAGCTCAGGAGGTGCCATACCGGCAAGGCCCCTGGCCCAGATGGAATCACGGGGAGGCTGCTCAAGAATTGCGCCCTGGAGCTATCTCCTGTTCTCCATTCACTTTTCAAAGAGTCACTACAGACAGCAACTGTCCCAATCCTCTGGAAAACCGCCACTATCATTCCTGTACCCAAAAGACCTCGCCCCTGTGAATTGAACCATTACAGACCAGTAGCACTTACTTCAATAATTGCAAAATGTCTTGAAAAACTGGTTTTAAACACTATCCTTCCGGTCTGCCCACTGCTGGATCCTTACCAGTTTGCCTACAAGGCCAAAAGAGGAACAGAGGATGCTGTTGCATGCCTCCTTCATACTCTCCTCCAACATCTGGATTCTCCGGGCCATCATGCCAGGATTCTTTTTATAGACTTCAGCTCCGCTTTCAATACGATACAACGCCACCCCATGATAATCAAACTTCAACAACTTAATGTGCCACCTCTTTTCATTCACTGGATTTATGATTTTCTCAGCGACAGACCACAGGCAGTAAGGGTGGGTAGTATAACATCACCCACCATTACTGTCAACACTGGAGCCCCTCAAGGGTGTGTCCTCAGCCCTTTCCTATACACACTATATACTGACGACTGCCGTAGCCCTTCCGATATCACAAAGTATTTCAAATACTCAGATGACACAGCCATACTCGCCCTCCTCACTGGCACGGAATCAGTCACAGCATATCACCAATCTGTTGCCCATTTCACCCAATGGTGTACAGACAGTCATCTTCTTCTTAACACCACTAAGACAAAGGAACTTATCTTGGACACACGCCAAAAATTCTCCACTGCTCATTGCCATATCTCCATCAGTGGCCAGTCAGTAGACATCGTTGACAGCTTCAGGTATCTTGGCATTATTCTGGACAATAAACTGAATTTCCGCAATCAAACCATAGACATTCACAGGCGCTGCCAACAGAGACTATTTGTCATACGAAAGCTCAGGACTCTCTCAGTAAAACCACAGTTTCTTCTCCTTTTGTACCGTAGTATTATTGAACCCGTTCTTCTGTACTGTGCCACCTGCTATTTCACTATGCTTTCACTCACTGATAGAAACAAGCTTCTTAAAATCACTAACACTTCCTCAAAAATAATAGGCCTTCCCACACCCAATTTGCCAGCTCTCATTGACGCTGCTATCATTCGCAGAGCAAACACCATCATAAAAAATCAGAGCCACCCGCTTAACTCATGTTTCACCCTTCTTCCCTCAGGTCGTAGATATAGACAACTACCCCATAAAAAATCACGGCTAGGGAGGAGCTTTGTAATTTCAGCCATAAGAGCGTTGAATTCACAGAAAGCCTAATTTATGTGTACAATGTGTATATGTGTTATGAGTGTTGAATGTTGCTCCTGGTACAGACTGTGAAAACAAATTTCCTCTTGAGGACAATAAAGAATGAATATTTGAAGTATCAATATTAGCCTATTACATGTGGTGAACATTACTAATCTAAAACTCTGCGAACTTTTCCTGCTATCTAGCAATGAGTAGGGATGGGCAATATTACCAAAATCTTACATCACAATATGAGTATTTTTCATAGTAAAAATATATATATTATGATTCTCTTTTTTTCTGGAAATAAGATTTATATAATACCAAACATTTAGATACCAGTGACATTTTCCTATTCTCAATACCAGAAAAACTAATAATAGGCTAACTAATATAAGTAAAAAAAAAAGGTCTAAAGCAATTATTAAAGACAAGTGTCATGTCTGGCCTGTGTTCATGTTTTGCTGGACTGTTTTCTGTTCTGTTTCCTATGCTTTCATTTGTTTCTATGGTGATTCATTGGTTGATTAAGTTAGTTTTGTTGTGTTTGTGTGTAGATTGTTGTGTCCCGAGTATCCGAGAAGTGTTTAGTTGAGTTTGTTTTCATTTAAGAAACTGATTGCGATTAGATGCAGCATTTATTTTCATTTTTGGCTCAACACCCCTGCTGACGACAAGTAAAATGAATAACTCTTTTAATGACTCTTTTATTTTTTTTTATATCAGGCACATCCTGCTCTTTATTACTCATTCATCCATGTTCCTTTTAACGCTCTAACATGTCAATAACTCCTGCCCACTAAAAGCTGCAAGGACATATTTCCATACGGCGATATATAAATGATATTGAAAAAGTTAAATCAATTCATATTTTATATCCTACTCCTTGCAAGCAATAATGCTTCTCTAGCTAGATGATAAAACCAACAACCAATTAAGACCGTCTGGCCAACTCTATTTTCCCCCTTGCCATTGCTTTTATTCCTTCATGTTAACTGAAGGCAAATCTGAATTATGTTCCATTTAAACCTTAATCAACAAGTAGACATCCTCACCTTGTCTTATTCCTTATTAAAGCAAAAAGTTTGCTCACCCAACGCTATATGGAGTCGTACAGCAGCTGCAGCTCTTGTGCATGAAAGTTGGCATTGGAAGGCCTGAACTAGTTGACACAGGAAATCAGCAACCTAATAAAGAGGGTGACTGGCACAAAGTATTTTATGTGTTTAGAAAATTCAAAAATACTAAACCTGTATGAATTCAAATACAAAATTCATTCGATTTTTTTAAAATACATAATATAAAATAGCATTTTGTCTTTTAAATTAATGTATCTGAAATAATGTCTGTACTGTGAAGCTGCTTTGAAACAATCTTGTATAAAGCACTATACACAGTAAATAAAGGTGACTTGACTTGATTTGACTTGACATAGCCAGACATACACAGTTCTTGCATTGATATATCTTAAAATATGTCAGTGCCATTGCTTTGTCTTAAGATGCACACCAGTAATGTTTTTTTTCAAAGGCATATTTGAAAAAGCTACTTAAATATCTTAAATGAACTAAGGCCTACACCTGGCCTAATCTAAGTTGATGAAACAAACCAAAATGCAGTCACGTGACAACATCCACATCACTTGTTGGCCAGATGTGTCTTGAACGTATGTCCATAACTGCACATCGATTGGTCAGAATTAACGTGCATCCCTCACTTGTATGTACTGCTGGCTAAGTTTCTTTGCCTTAACCCTGCACTGTTCCACAGATCTATGAAACCCCCTTTCCCTTTCCCTTTGCTGTTTGCTAAACAAAGCGAAGATTTCTCTGTTCTTGTGAGTTTTTGAAAGTTGGGACCTAATATGGTCATCAGACCAAATTTCTATGAGGCTCTTGCACCTCCTCACAACTCCAAGTTTATCCGCGAGCTGCCATGCTAAAAGTGCAAACTGTCAACAAAAAATAGTCCTCATCCCATAATGCACAGCGCAGCTGATTACGGCAGCTTGTTTAGCCTAAAAATGCGCAGTTCTTTGGCAGTCGGGTCTGTTCGAGGTCGGATCACGTTCTCACCACAAACGAACCGCTCCAGAGTTCGGTTGAAAGCGTACTGAGACCACCTCTTTGAGGAGGTGTCGGTACGCTTGTTTGGTCCGCTTCTGGTGCGCACCCAAGTGTGATTGCTGCATTCACACCTGCCCAAACAACCGCACCAAGGGGGACAACGAACTCTAGTGCGATTCAACCGAACTAAATGAGGCAGGTGTGAAAGCACCCTAAGCCCCGTCTGTGAAACCGGGCCATTAAGCGTAATCGGCTTTAGAATGTGCATGTAAACACACCCATAGTCTATGTCGCCCTGAAAACAAATACCTTTAGACTTTGTTTGAACTCTTCTCTTCTCTTTTCCAGGTGGCCCATCTCGCTGGTCATCTCCACCTTGCGACTGCTGCTGCAAGGGTCACAAAGGTGAAGGCGAAGGTGAGAGTGGAACCTCATTCAACGAGCTCTCCACCTCCAGCTCGGAGAGCCACTCCGAGGCCAGCTCCCCGCAAGGTACCGTCATCCGTGGCCCGGTCAGTCGGCAGACACACGTGCAAACATTGGACAGGCCTCCAAAGAAAGGCCCCGTTCAGCATCTCCTGCAGCAGCAGCAGTCCGAGCAGCGCCGCAAGAGCGACCTTCTCCGGACGCTCACCGCAAGTTCCCGGGACACCAGCACCTGCAAGAAACGGCCAGCGAAAGAAAAGTTGACTGTGGAAGAGGAACTGGACAAATGCATCAAGGACTTCCGCAAGATCAAGATTCCTGAGCATTTTCCCGAGCGCAAGTACATGTGGCAGGCCGACCTCCTGCGCAAATACCGTCTTTGAGGGACGGCGGGTTTCAACCGGTTTCAAACCTTAACCGCAAGCTACAATAATGTACATGTTCACTACTACAACTACTATTGCTAGTACACACCACACTACTACTGCCTCTGACTTTCTTGTCAATGTCGGTCGATAACCCGAGCGACCACTTCATCTGCTTGAATGCTAATTGTTTACTTGTAAACACCTGCATTTTTGTAGAGTTCCAGAGAGACGCAAGTGTTTTCGAAAGACACACAGCTACTTGTTGTCTCTTTGGTTTCGTTCTCCCCTGCTGAGCTACACAAATGTGTGTGTAATTGTGTGTTTGTTACAACTGAATTTTTGACCTCGGTATGTTAGTGGCACAGCGATTGAGTTGAGGTGGCCCAGAGGTTGAAAGATGAATGTGTATCCAACCTCATAAATAATGCATGTGGTCCCAACTGTGCCCTTTCTAAGAATAGCCACTGCCTTGGCGGACGTGTGAGTGGGTTTCCATTTCAACACTCTGAGAAGCACAGGAGACCATGGAGCCAAACGTGTTTTCCCTTTTTCGGATTCTCCACGTTCCATTTTCGTACCTCAGCTAAGCCAATCAGTGGCTGTAAAGACCTCTCCACATATGGTCACGACATAAAAGGGATGTGGGTGGAAACTCAATAGCATGACATAAAGGCTTTGAAACTGCTGCCTGAAACATATTGATTTAAACATGATATTCCAAATGGGAGTGGATGATGGCTTACTCTTGAGGTCAAAGGTTAAATACTGAATGTTTGGAAAAAACATTTGACAGGAAAAGAAATACGATATTAGGGATATATTCTGAAAGCAATCACACAACGAACAACACGGACATAGTTTAGGGTTGTGCAATCTTTTTTGCTGAAGACATTTTTGCTGCTGTATTCATTCCATCAATAACAATACTGAGCGAATTTGAGAAATGGATGGCTTTGATAATATGTTCCGGAAGGACTGTTAGACATAATGAGACCTATATATAGCTGATGATAAATCAGTGTAAACGTATTGGTGTAGGTAATGGTGAATGATAAAAACATTCCTTAATAAACATCATGTTTTTAGACACATCAAGACCAAGCAGCTTAGATAGCCGTTATATTTTTTTAATTTATCTTTAATTCTATTTAAAGTCTAGTTTAGTTTAACTTTATCATTTTGCAAGGATTTTAAAGGAATTTGGAAACTAATATAAGCATCATAACTTGCTGCTATTGAACTATAGGCCTAATTATTTTCAAACTATACTAGACAAACTATAGTGCAAGGGGTATAGAGTAATAGCTAAAAAAAATTTATTAATGCCATACATTTATATTTAAATAACTGATACCAATGTTAATTACAACTGATAATTATGGAAAAGGGAATAAATGATGTGCCTCTTGCATAATTTATTTTCCATTCTTTCCCCCGTTAAATTTCCTATATTATACCTTAACTGCCTGTGATGAACAGCCTTAACCTAAGTTTACCTAAAAAAAATTGTTTATGTTATATAGTCAAAAGTGTGACTGGATGTTAAGAGAGGTAAATCCTCACAGATATAATGTATAAGATGCGGACCTTTTGATTAGCATTCCATTTTCTGTGCTGAGCATTTATTGCTAACTAGAACAAATATTTATTTATTTATTTATTTATTTAATTAATTTCAAAAATTAATTAAAACATCACATTTATTTTCTCTGGTTTTAGATAATACCCTAAATGTATTACCATATATAGTAATATTGGTGTAACCTCACTGTGTGAAGTGTGATGGACTCCAGATGCACGCTTGTGATGAAACTGATTTAGAATGTTTGGGGAGTAAATGACAGGCATGGCTTGTAAACTTTTTCAAAGTAGCCTTTGAATTAAAATATAAATTAAGATACATTGGGTGCTAATCAAAATGTAGCCTCCAGCCTCTCATTCCCATATCAAGGAGTCTATTTATATGAAATTAAAGGGCAGAGAGAGTAGAATGTTAAATAGAATATATATATATATATATATATATATATATATATATATATATATATATATATATATATATATATTATCTGGGTACTTAAAGGAAACAGTAAAGTCATTATTTTATTGCATTGCACAGGTTTTCTGCTCTATTCCAAACACTAACCGTACTGTCAAATAATAGCATTGCAAATCACTTGTAAATAACATGATAATAAAATGTATTTTATATGAATTGCACTTGTAAACTGTAAGAGATTATTCTTTGGCCACTCAAGACAGCTAAAATTATAATAAAAGTGCTTGGAATCCATTGGATTTATGGCAATTATATATGTTAATATTTATATAATAAATAAGCACCATATGAAGCTAGAGTAAGATAACGGGAGAAGAGCTCATTGTGGAAGTTACATGTAACACATGAGCACAACTCATCTAAAGCACAAACTCACTGCCATTTTTACCAGGAGGAACCTGCCAAAGGCTTTAAATCATTATGTTTTAATACACTTTTGTCATGCTTTAAAAACACAAACACTTTTAGTGTTGACTAACACACGCAAAGTACTTGATTATAATTTTAACTACAGTGTGTTATTTGATAATATATTTAAAGATATATATTGTACTAAAATGACACCAAATATATTTAAATACATGACACAGGTTTCAATGGAAATGTCAAGTATATTTCATTCATTCGGCAGTACACTTATATACGTATTTTAAAGACAATGGAAGTAATTATGAAATTACATTTAAAGATGTACTTAAGGGGCATAAAGGCACTCTTTTGTTTAATAACTATAAGTTAAACACTTACGTATACTAAATATCAGTTAAAACTTATTATTTTTTATTTCATTGTAAATTACCTTCATTAAATTAAACAAATTAAACTGCAAACATTACTTTAAGTTCTTTTAAAGTATATACTTCTGTAATATGTATGCTTTTTTAAAGTATGCAAAAGTGTACTTCTTCACAAGGGAAATCAATATAGTTTCATTTGATTAAATTGATGAAGTCAGCGATGATATTAATTAATTTTGATTATAATGCCGGTTACTTAGTGAAAATCCAGTGAAATTTTGTGCTTACGGTTAAAGAGTTACACGATATCTTAGCTAGCCACAACGCAATAAAATAGTATGCGTTCAAAGTTGTCTCTTCCATTTAAATGGGCAATTACACTAGCAGTGGTTTATAGTAAACATCAAATATTGACTGTTATTGTGCTGCGTATTGTAGCATTTACACATTCTTTTTTAGACTGATTACTAGAAACAAGGCCTTTTTTATTCTGCATGCAAAAGCAGTTCAAAATCCACACACATCTAATAGGTTAGAGTATTCACACCTGCCCAAAAATACAGTAAAAAATGCCATTTAAAACTTTGTATCAACACAATCTTATGTAACATAGATTTTTTTAAATCAACATAGAATGTGGAATAAACTTCTCATTTAAAGTGACACACAAGCTGACACAAACAGTAGTATCTATTCTGACTGAATCCATACTGTTATTAGTTACAGTTTGGTGTTTGTTTTCCGTATTAGAGGATTTTTTAATCTTGCAAGATGATGTACCGCTCCCAGCAAAAATATGTTATATTTTATCCCCCTCCTGCCCCAAAACTTTCACGTTTTGTCCCGTTCCCGCCCGCAAAAGCCCATAGGAAGAGGTCTACGAGAAACCTGTGATTTCTATAGGCTATTTTTTTTCCAATTTCCACACACACAACACTTCAGATTTCCAGTGACTGTGCTGTTATTATTAGATAATTATAGCCTACGAGTTCCCACGCACATATCAGTATCTTTCCTCCCGCGTCCACACTCAGCAATTCAAAACCTGTCCCGCGCCACACTGTCTACCAATCATCTGATCCCATCTGTCAACCCTGCGGACCGATATTCCCAATAACTCATGTAAAAGACTTTTCAAGATAGCATAGTCTCCATAACCATTTTATAATGTATTATTAGAGGAGACGTTCAATGCCGTAACTAAGATATTCCTCTATTTGTTTTGCAGCAGAAATGCAGTTGGTGATCCTGCTGTTGTTCTGCTCTCGCGCTGCTTGTGTGCAGTGTGAAACAGGCCTGAGTTCTACTTTCATTTCAACTTGCGTGCCCGTGACACAGGTTTCTTGATTCAAAGATTCATCTCACATCTCTCAAAGCAGTTTCACGTCGGCACCTTATTCAATAGTCTGCAATGTTCTTTGTTACTGTCAAAAATAATGAGAATGGCCAGTATATATATACAGTATATATATATATTCTTAAATTATCTTGTCTTTGTCAGATTGGATGGGATAGTCTGATTGCCCTTTCTATTTTAAATGAAATTCTCACATATTCCCGTTATGATAATCCGCCGCAGCTGTAGCTTGAGATCAGTGTTATTCTAGTGTTTGACATGTTTATTGATTATTCATTAACTCGTAGCATTTCAGCGCACATATTCTGTTTCACAACTACCAATAATTTCAATTTCAACTAAATAAACATTTCCACTATAAACTGGTTAGAATTGAGCAAGGTCCGGGTTCGGGAACAAATGCCAGCGAGAGTGACAGGAATGCCACAGATATTCAAAATGTGGTGAATTATGTTATTTAAGATATGTTTAATACATGTTATTTAAGATATATTTCACAATATTCTAATATAGGCCTTAGACATAAATGAAGACCACAATGTATATGAAAAGGTTAAAAAACAACAACATTCCTTTAAAATCCATTCCAGGGGTGATAATACAAAATACAAAAGACACCGTAGCAGGCAGAAACATAAAACACTCGTTTATGATGTCACATGGTCTATTTTGTTTTTCAAATTGATAAAGCAGTTTAAATAAAGATGCTATATTATAAAGAAAATATGTGTTTAAACTACACTGTAAATATTCTTCAAATTCAAACACCATGAAATATAATTTAGCACTGTAACCAACACAGTCTACAGTTAACACTATAACTAACTATTTTAGTTTTGGCAAATTTGTGCATTTGTGTACAATCTGCTTATGCCTTTGTGACGGTTATGTTTAGGGGTGCAGCTTCAAGTGCACTTTTTTTTTGTAAAAATGTAACATCTACAAATTCATAAAAAATTGCCACCTCATAAAATAGTAAAAAAGATTCTGTGAGATCAGGTTGTTGTACCCATTAAAGAATGTATGGTGAATGTAAAAGGTGTGTTTTAAAGTTTACGGTAACACTTTACAATAAGGTCCCATTAATTAACATTAGTTCATGTATAAAGTAACATTTACTAACAGTGAGTAAAACTATTAATCTTTATTAACGTTAGTAAATAAAATACAGTAGTCCATTGTTTGTTCATGTTAGTTCACGGTGCATTAATGTTAAAAGATGCAACTTTTGATTTGAATAATTAAGTATTTTTGTTGTTAATTCATGGTCACTAATGCAGTTAACTAATGTTAACTTATGGAACCTTGTAAACTGTTCCTAAATGTACTCTGTATTTTCACACAAGCACACAGAGGAATGAAAGATGTTTAGAATTTGTAATGTTATAGATGTGTCACTATGAACAATGGAAATTGTGCATCAAATAATTGTGCAGGTTCTTTTGACTTTTAGCTCATTGGTTTTATTTGTTCAAGAAAATTCAGCGATAATACATGTAATACTAGCTCATTGTTGTTTCAAGTCAAAGTGAAGCCTGAAAGCAGGTTTCTGAGTCTGTAAAGAAAGAAAATATGATGATACCGAGCAACGTTTTAAAATAGGCTAGCAAGAAAAAGCATTTGGCACGTATTTTGTGAGACACTGGGTCTGTTTCCACTCCTTTCAGATGTTCACACACTCATGGTCCGCTCTCCCGCCAGGCACGCCTGTTTAAAATGTTGCCTGGCGTATCAACAGCTACACCCCCTATTGTTTGGCCCTTTTTATATTTTCTTTTTAACCCACATAAAAAAATCAATCGCATAAGAATGATGAAACCGTGTGTTTGAGAATAATACCAATCAATCAATGCATTAACATGCTAATTTGAAAACTTGCAGAGCACTCCACGAAAAGGATGTTTGGTGTCGTTTTGACTTTAAAAAGGTCCAGATGATTGTGCGCATGCCAGTGTATGAAATATTGCAAATGTTTGTCTGTTTGTGATGATGTTAAAACATACCAAAAACACAGGGAAAAAAGGTAAAGCACAAAGTGTGGGTTGTGTCTGCTAATGTTTGCCACAAATGTACTGTATATTGTTATGTATAAAAGAGAGCATCATCTGAGATGTCTTTAGATACAATCATAGAGGATTTCAAAATGTACGAGTACATAAAAATAAAATTCTATAGAAACACTGTTTTGCCTGTGGTGCTGAGATATTGAATGAATGATTTATGAGTAATTTCTGAAATCATAGCAAAGGATTGGAATCAAAACATTTGAAGGACAAACAAAATTATAAAGTTATTTTTGATACATATTTAGACACATTCCATTTGTCCAGTATGCTGGACACATTTGCTGTTAATAGTTGTTATCCAGCCAGCTTATGGGATTCTGGACATACAACTAATAAAACATACTGATGGGAAATTCCAACTGAATTTCAAAGGAAATTCTATGAATTTGTACGAATGACCTAGCCCTGACTCCGCCCCTAAATCTACCCATCACTGGGGTTTAGACAAATCATACGAATTCATACAAGTGAGGTCGTACAAATTCATACGAATTAGCCACCTACTCACTCGTACGAATTTGTCATGAGATAGCGTTGGAAATTCATGTGGAGATTTTTTTTTACCTGAAATGTCTTTGCACATATGAAGATTATAGAATGATAGTGTTATAATTTATGTATGTTTTATTGTTATAAAAACACGAAGAATTTAACCTGTAAAGGATTAGAGGAAATAATTATATTTTAAAGCTAAGGATACCTGGAGCAAACAGCATCAGCTTCTGATTGACTGAAGTCGCTCTCAGGCGTGCCGGAAATACGGCAACTTGTTCGTTTTCAGGCAACAAACAACCGAGATGTTCCTTTTCGAGGGAACGCGGAGTCAGAATGTTGACACTATTGGAAGGGTTCATGCCCACTACACCATACTGAACAAATGCCTGATCAAGTGCGAATCATACAGAGCACACATTTAGGTAACAAGCATTTGAGATCCTGGTGTGGACATTATATCCAGACTATAAAATCTTATGAAAGCGTGCGTAGAGGCCCAACCGGCCACATGACAAACCTCCTGATGGGAAACCCCTGACAACAATGCCTTAGAGGGCATACTCCTCGTAGTCACAGAGACAGCCTATACAATTCACTCGCTTAGATGCCGAGGAACCCCGTCTGGGGGAGCAAAGGCAGACCAACAACTGATCAGATTGAGCAGTGGACAAAACAATTACTGGGCAAAGCAAATATATATACATACACATACACATACACACACACACACACACACATTTTAGTACAGTTATTGCTGCTAGCAAAAGTATAAATTATTTTCCTATTTCAGTATGCATTTATTTTCCCACTAATCTTTGTTTCTCATTGTGAGACGGACTAACAACATGTTCATAAGAAAGGCAAGAGACCCCACACATCTTGTGGTGTTGGTGTTTCTGTTGTCTGTTTTCCCAAGCAGGATTTCTGAGGACAGCATTTAGCTGGAGACAGCAAAGAAGTCTGCCGCAGATCTCCCTTTAGAGTGGGCTGTCTTTCTCTTTATCTCATAGGGAGGGGCTGAGCTACTGTCAGGATTACACAGATAAGGAAGCAGCATTCATCTATTTTTCAGCGTAATGGATGAGCGTGCTTCAGCTGGAGATGGGATCAGATGATTGGTAGAACACAGCACATAAACAAAACGGATATGCAGCCAGAGACGTGTTATATCAAATCTTTCATTTAACAGACTGGAATAACTCATTAGCCAATTCTGCTTCAAGTTGATTTTAGCACGCAAACATTTTTAAAGAAACTTATTTATATGTTTTCAGGATTCTTTGATGAATCGAATGTTTAAAAGAACAACATTCATTTGAATAAATATCTAGTTCAGTCACGAAACTCTAGATGACGAAGGCTGATCTGCAAGCAATCACACCATTGCCACATGTGATGTCACAAACTGATCGTCTTCTGCTGATTCAGCAGCCAATGAGATTGCTTGCTCTTCATTTAATAGTCTGGTTTAGTGTTTGCTGTATAGTTCCTCTGAACCCCTCCACGTCCCTAGCTCCACTTGCCTAGCTATGGGATTTATGTATGTATATTTCTGCAACAGCAGCATACCTTACACACTCACAAAAGTGTGTTTCTGTATCTATAAGCAGTAAGTTATACTTGATATACAGCAGCAGCATAACAGACATAGTCCATATTTATCAATATGCCAAAACTATCCAACGAGATGTCATAATTGAAATGTCTATGTCACTTTTTTTTTATCTTACTCCAAAGTTTTGAATGGTAGTGTATCACAGTTTCCACACAAAATATTTACAACATTTATAATATTAAGAAAAGTTACATAAGCACCAAATCAGCATATTAAAATGAAAATGAAAATTTTTAAATTACACTTTAAAAATATATATTCAAATAGAAAACAGTTTTTTTTTCACACTGTTACTGTAAAAACTAAATGCAGACTGGGTGAACATAAGAAACTTATTAAAAACACAAAAATCATAAAAATGTTAATTACTCAAAACCTTTAACTGGTAATGTTTACTTTAAAAAAATTGAAAATATATAAAAAAACTTTAATCCAGAGTATCCAATTAAGAGATAGCAAAAACCTTACAGTGATAATGACTGATAATGCTTGGTTTTGTTCCCTTTCTTCCATCTTTGATCATGTGTATGCATGAAGCTCCTCAGCCCCATTACTGGCAGACAGCCTGGCCGGTTTACGCCCCTCTGAGACAGTTAGCCCCTCGCATTCCAGCTCTGATTAAAGAATCAGATGGTGCCATTACATTTTCCAATCTCTCTCTCTCCCATCAGTAGCTCAGAACGGGACAAGCACGGAACAGGAAATGTAAAGTGTTATGGTGCAGTCAGAAATATACATTCTGCCATTAAAATCTTCGATGCGAGCCATTTTGTTTCGGTTCCATTTTCCAGCTGTCGTATAACAGCAGCACATCTGTGATGAGATATTTTGTCAAGCACACTGAACTATTTGGAAATATACTTTTTTGAGATTTAACATTATGGTGGGTGATCTGCGTAATTCAAATCGGTACACTGACTCCAATGGTGCGCTGAACAGATTTCATGTAATATTTAGGTTTGTGCCATGAACATTGCACAGTACTCTTGTGGGTTGAAAATGAGCTGTCATTTGCAAGCTGCTTTTAAGATGAGTTCTACAAGCAAATTTTAAAATTCCCATTTTACACCATATCTGAACAAGTAGCAACAAGCAATAAAACCTCTTCCACGTTAATCCGAGTTTTTGCTCTAAACAAGGACGCATTTCAAGTACAATGACGTGACACACTGCTTCATCACAGAATTACAATGCATACTTGGACAAATTAACTTACTAGTCACAGCTGTTTCCCAAAACCATCATGAACCTCCCTTGGTTGAACCATGTTTCAACAATATAGTGCAACAGTCGGGATCCGGAAGTAAAAACTAGAGTTGGGGCATTCGAACTCGAACTTGGACTCGGTTCCGGACTCGAGTCCAATTTTGAATGAACTCGGACTTGTCACGCACTCGGATGAATTTGTACTCGGACTTTCCGGACTCTGACATTTTAGACTCGGAAAAATGTCAGAGTCCAGTCGAGTCATGATAACCATAGCAACATTTTGGCGTCTAATAATTTAATGATTTTTGTTACATTTCAAACTTTAGTCATAAGTTTACATACACCTGTCAGAATCTCCAAAATGTATTTTTTATTAATTAATTAATAAGAAGGATCATAAACCATTGTTTCTATTTAGTACTGCACTGAAAAAGCTTTTTCACATAACAGATGTTTAATAGCCTACATGTGGAGTGAAAGCGTAATGACTTGTCGGACGTAGCAACAGTAACTAAGAGGGGCGGGTCTTTGTGAAAGGTCAATTTCAAATACTTTAAATCGTTGTGGACTGGGCCGGACTTGACTCGGATGTTAAGGACTCGGACTCAAGTCCTACACAGCTCTCTTTGGACTCGGACTTGCGTTTAAAGGACGTCTAATAGCTGTCCAAACACAGCCCTGACGTGTAGGCTAACCAGGCAAAATTTGGGCTGTCAGGGAAAATTTTATAGATGTTTAACAAAAACCCAATAATAAGGTGTCAATAACATGTCAAATACATGAAACCAAACACCTTGTAATCCCTGTTGACTTTGCTTACATGATCAAATATCATACTGGACATCTCGCAATTTAGGCATAAATGACAATTATGTAACCGAATTCAAGGTTATTGTGGCTAGAAGTGGGTTACTCATAGCCGGACTATATTGGGTCTATAGTTAACAGAGACGGTGAAATGACTGCTATAGACCCCTTTTGAGTTAGTAGACATGGTGAAGTTTTTTTGTGGGCGGAGCTTAGGTTGTGGCAGAATGATCTCTCTGGCCGCTTCCCTAACGTTAGTTTGCAAGTTTTGTTAGCTTGTTTTTTAACAATGACTGGAGAAAATCCAATTTTATCTTAATGTGCAAGGTCACTCACTGTCCAGGACCACGATTGTTATTTGCAAAAGTTAATTTTAACGGACGGAACTAGATTGGCCGGCCCGTATCTGTCACGTATTAAAGACAGAGGATGCAGTTGCGAGAACAAAGTGCTTTATTAGAGGAAAGGACAGGAATGTCAATTAGCTGAGAGAAGAATCAAGGTCAGTCTCTGTGGTGGCGCAGGGCGCAGATGGACAACCCGATACTCCGTGCAGAAACCAGTGGTGCAATAAATCCTCACGAAGACGGCAGACGGATGGGACGCGGAATCAACCGAGGCAGGAACCAGAAGCACCAACAAGGAACAAGACAGCACAGGATGACATCCAACAACGATCTGAAAAACACAAGACGAAAGACCATGAGCTTAAATAGAAGTCGCTGATTAGTATCAGCTGGCGCTGATGATAATCAGCAACTGATCAGTTGATCAGACTTATCAGCGGCTCCGCCCACACACATACTACAGACACAAACACAGCGCTAGAATGAGTCAGTGAATTCATGAACCGTGACAGTACCCCGGAACCCCGGTTCCGGCGGTGAGGGAACCGGGACCGGCGGATTAAGGGGAGAATGAAAAACGGGTTTTAATTTGGAAACATGAAACACGGAATTAATTCTCCTGTACGCAGGAGGAAGTTTGAGTCGGACTGCCACCGGACTAAGAACTTTGGTGACAGTAAACGGGCCAATAAATTTGGGAGCCAACATGTTAGAAACGGAGCGGAGCGGAATGTTCTTGGTTGAAAGCCACACTCTTTGACCAACGACGTATACCGGAGGTCTTGACCGGTGGCGATCGGCCTTGACCTTGGTGCGCGCCCCCACCTGGAGCAGAGTCTCACAGGCTCTGCTCCATGTGCGGTGACACCTCTGGACAAAGGCGTGAGCGGAGGGAACCGCGACTTCGGATTCCAGGCAAGAAAAAATGGGTGGCTGGTACCCTAAGCTACACTCAAACGGAGATAGGCCCGTGGATGACACTGGTAACGAGTTATGTGCGTACTCAACCATTGAAAGCTGTTGACTCCAGGAGGAAGGATTCTTAGACACCAAACATCTCAACACTCTCTCTAAATCTTGGTTGGCTCTCTCGGTTTGGCCATTGCTCTGGGGATGATAACCCGAAGACAGACTTACAGTCGCTCCCAGCAATCTACAAAATTCCTGCCAAAATTTGGACACAAATTGTGGCCCCCAGTCAGAGACCACGTCCAGTGGGAGGCCATGTAAATGAAAGATGTGATCTATGACAGTCACCGCTGTCTCCTTGGCCGATGGTAATTTGGGCAAAGGAATGAAATGAGCCGCCTTCGAGAACCGGTCCACTACGGTCAAAACGACCGTTTTACCCTGGGAGGGTGGTGATAAAATCTAGCGTTATGTGGGACCAGGGTCTCGAAGGGACAGACTGCGGTTGGAGTAAATCATCTGGGGGTCGATTAGAAGTCTTACCAGTGGCACAGACCGAGCAAGCCAAAACAACATTTTTAATGTCGCGAGCCATTAATGGCCACCAGAATCGTTGCTTAACCAAAAAACTGGTGCGGTTGACTCCTGGATGACATGCCACGCTGGAACATGACCCCATTGTGGAACATTCGATGACCCCATCGAATAACGTCGGACCGTAACCCCTCCGGCACAAATAACCGACTCGGTGGACAACCGGGCGGAGGCGTTACCCCTTCTAAGGCCGTCCTGACCCTTGATTCGACCTCCCATGTGAGTGTGGAGATGAATAGCATCTCAGGTAAAATACACTCGGGAGTAGACGGGCGCTCGGATTGGTAAAAAATACGAGATAGGAAATCGGGTTTGATGTTCTTAAAACCCGGGCGGTACGAGAGAGAAAAGTCAAAACGGCCGAAAAAAAGTGCCCACCGAGCCTGCCTGGAGTTGAGTCTTTTAGCAGATCTAATGTATTCCAGGTTCTTATGATCGGTCCAAACGATAAAAGGTACCCCCGACCCTTCTAACCAATGACGCCATTCTTCCAGCGCTAACTTGACTGCCAACAACTCTCTGTTACCAATGTCATAGTTACGTTCGGCAGGCGATAAACGATGGGACAAAAACGTGCAAGGGTGCATCTTGTCGTCTGTGGAAGAGCGTTGGGATAGAACTGCCCCTACCCCCACCTCTGACGCGTCAACCTCCACCACGAACTGACATGATGGATCAGGGGCAATCAGGATGGGAGCTGAACTGAAGCGGCTCTTGAGGTTAGCGAATACAGCCTCGGCTGTATCGGACCACCTGAACGTCGTTCTGGGGGAGGTCAAGGCAGTCAGAGGAGAGGCTAGTTGGCTGAAGTTGTGAATAAATCGCAGATAGAAATTGGTAAACCCCAGAAACCTCTGTAGGGCCTTACGGGAATCTGGGCTTGGCCAATCGTTCACAGCCTTAACCTTGTCAGGGTCCATACGCATTCCCCCAGACGAGTGGATGTGACCTAAGAAAGGAACAGACTGTGCTTGAAAAGCGCATTTCTCCGCCTTGACAAAAAGCCCATTCTCTAGCAACCTCTGAAGCACTCGTCTGACGTGCTGAACGTGTTCCTGGAGAGAAGAAGAAAAAATCAATATGTTATCCAGGTAAACATATATGAACTGTTCAACCATATCTCTCAGCACGTCATTGACGAGTGCCTGGAAAACCGCTGGGGAGTTGGACAGCCCGAACGGCATAACCAAATATTCAAAATGCCCCCTGGGGGTGTTAAACGCGGTTTTCCATTCATCCCCCTTCCTGATGCGGACCAAATGATGTGCATTGCGTAAATCCAATTTTGTGAAGACCATCCGAGATCCATCCTTCTTACCAACAAAAAAGAACCCCGCCCCCACTGGAGAAGAGGAAGGACGAATGAACTCGGATGCTAGAGAATCAGAAATGTATTTCTCCATGGCCTCCCTCTCAGGAACTGAAAGTGAGTATAACTTGCCCTTAGGCGGAGACGTACCTGGCAGAAGATCTATAGCACAGTCATAGGGACGATGCGGAGGAAGAGAAGCAGCCCGAGACTTACTGAACACTTCCTTCAGGTCGAGGTACTCCACTGGCACGTTTGACAAATTCACAGACTCCTCCTGCAAAACAGAACTGGACACCGAAGAACATGCAGACATTAAACAAGACGCATAACACATGGTGCTCCAGGCGGAGATGGAATTGTGACCCCAGTCAACCCTGGGGTTGTGCTGGGCGAGCCAAGGGTGCCCAAGGACAATCGGAATGTGAGGGGAGTCAAGGGGTAGAAATGAGAGTTCTTCTGTGTGGTTGCCTGATGTCATGAGTGGCAGTCGATCGGTGGTGAGTGTAATGGTGGTCAGCCTGATATGCGCCTTGTGTAGTCATAGAGATTCAAATACTCTTATGTATTGTTGTTCATATGTGTTATTGTTATTATGTATTGTTGGTTAACATTTATTAATTATAGATGTCTGTCAACATCACTTAAACCTGTGGATACTGGCGGGTGACACTAGGGGGCAATGGGGAGTCCCGGGGCGTTTCTAGTGATGGGATCATTTTACTGACTCGGATCTTTCAGTCTCGTTCATTTCGTTCATTCGAAAATGTTGATAAAAATATTGAATTAAAAAATAAATAAATAAATAAATAAATAAAAATAAACTAGGGTAAAGCAGCCAGAGCCAACTTATAAGAAACCAAACTGTTAATTTATTAATTGGGTCTTAAGTTCAAGCTATTGCAGTCTGTTAGTTCACCTCACCTCCTTTTTCTCCGCCTCTTGTGTCACCGGGTTCGAACTTCAAAAAGTTACTTAGTTGTTAATGTCGACTCATCAGTGTCTGTGTGTGGGCCGTGTGGTGATACAGCAGCCAATGCACTCACTGACTGCAGCAGCAGAAGATAACGTTACCGGTCCGGAAAGAGAAATGATTAGTTCATCAAGTCTCGAGTCTTCGGGTTCGACACGGGTCCGCGTCTTTCGTTCTTCCTGTCAGTCCCATAGAGACTATGCTCTCAGTACCGGAAAGAGAAATGATTAGTTCGTCTGGTTCGGGTTCGGGACGGGTCCGAGTCTTTCGTTCTTCCTGTCAGTCCCATAGATACTATGCTGTCAGCACCGGAAAGAGAAATTATTAGTTCATATCTGCGGTTTCGAGTCGTTCGTTCTTCAAGTCACGCCGCCTTCACACTGGCAGTTGAAATCAGCTCCGTAATCCGCAATACGTCCCCAACGGACGTCGTACTACACCGTGAAAAGCGTCGGAAAGTTTGTTTATCAGTACCATAGCAACGCTCAACTTCCGCTGGAATTGCGGATTGGAACCGTCCACAGCTTTTCGCAAGAGTTAAATTTTTTGAACACATCCGGATGACCATTGTTAAGACGAGTATAAGACGATTGTCTTAGCACCGCACTCACACTTCGCATGCGGTCAGTGAATCTCCATAGGAAATGAATGACTTCCGGTCATTTCGGAGCCGTATCGGAGCTGATTTCAACTGCCAGTGTGAAGGTGGCGTCAGACTCAAACCCATAGCATGCAGAGACAGAAATGATCAGTTATTAGGCTATAACAACAATAATAATAATAAAAACTAAAAACACATTAACAATAAAAAAGAGATGGACATCAGGGACAATAATAAGATGGAACTTTTTTTATTTATTAGATGATGTTTATACATATACTGTATTTTGATAATTTTATGTTAATTCCCAACATATAAAACACATTCAGACGCAGTCAATAATACGAATCTAATGTTTTATTTGATGCGAGATACCAGCTGTCACGTGACAAAAGAACAAAGGACTCAGACTCGAAAGATGAACTAATCATTTCTGTCTCTGCATAGTGCTATGGGTTTGAGTCTGACTTGAAGAACGAACGACTCGAAACCGAAGAGATGAACTAATCATTTATCTTTCCGGTACTGACAGCATAGTCTCTATGGGACTGACAGGAAGAACGATAGACCGGCCCGAACCCGAAGACTCGAGACTCGCGAAAAATGAACTACCGGTAATCATTTCTGTCATGACTTCATGTACCTTATGCGATGTTGTGCGCATGCGCGGTCAACACAAAATGAACGAATCACTCTCTGAGACAACTCGGTAGTCCAGAGTCATATTAAAGATTCGTTCAAAATGAACGAATCGTTCATGAACGACACATCACTAGTCACTTGTAACCATGAATAAGTCACACTGGCCATGCTATTTCAACACTGTGATACAGAAACTAAACTCATTGTTGTCTTTGTTGAAATTTGCAGGTAAGAAAAGTGAAGTGACATCATAACTGGTGTATAAGTAAATTCGATGTGTTCGTTTGATGCATTTGTTGTATGGGATCGATAAGAATGACCGCATTGGCGCACCCGCGGCTGGAGTGCGGCCTGCTCGGCCGGGCTGGCGGATGTGTTCACCTGCGCATTTTATTAGCCGGATGTCCGCGAACGCGCTGTCGGATGTCGTGCGGGAGATTGCGACTTTACAACGTTGAAAGGACATTAATCCCGTTTCAGTGCACTCAATGTTTAAAGAGAGTTTACAGTTATAACGTTAAATAGTAGGCTACTAAACTAAAGTGATTGTATGGAGTCAGTATGTTAATTGAGCTGTATAAGCTTAGTACTATGGAAGCCCGTTCCCCTTCAGGGACTACCGCTGCGTGTAATCGCAGTGGGAACGCCCCCCCAGCGTAGCGCGTCTGAATATATGAATGAAATCAGTCAATGGAGAGAATGAGTGTACGGCGAGTGACGTCATCGACCAGGAAGCTATAAATACCCCCTGAGCACACAAGCCGCCAGCTTTTTTACTTCAGCAAGCGCTCTATGTGTGTCTGGAATCTTTCGATTGTGTTTGTCTGTTTTAGTCAGGAGTTTATCACTATATATATATATTATATATTAAAAAAACAATATGAGCGAGCAGTATAGCTATGTGTGGCTTGTTTGGGAGTGCAGCATGCCCAGTCGGCTCTCGAGGGAGTCGATTTTCAGCATTGCGAGCGTTTCCCTTGAGAACTCTGCGCTCGCGGCGATCGCTCTTCGAGGAGAGTGGTTTGCTGCGAGCTCCCCGAGGCTCGGGTCCCGCTTCTGTTGAGGCAGAGCGGCGGCGCGTGTCTTGGGGCTCGCAGACTGATCTCACTGGCGACGTTGAGACGGGCTCCGCCCTATCTCAGCTATCTCCGGCGAGATCTAGCGCCTCTCACCCAGCTCTGGAAGCACGCGCTGCGGCGGTTACTTCTGCCCGGGTGGAGGCACATATGATGTTGAATTAAGATTATCCAGTTCTGAGGGGCTGGATGTCGTGAGTTTTCAACTAGTAAAAAATTGTCACATTATACTGCAAATGAAGAAGGTTTGATGGTGATAGACAGGAGTCTAGTGATAAAAGTAAACTAGATGATAGTTTTCTGTCTTCATTACCTCAACCTTCTCGCCGGTGCTTACCGTTCTTCCCAGATCTTCATGCTGAGGTTTCAAAGACCTGGGTTAGACCGCTTTCAAGCAGTATGTACACAATCATTCCAATGCTTATGGTAACATTGTTGGTGCTAATCTGCTGGTTATGTGATGCCGAAGGTGGAGGAGACGCTTGCAGCTATCTCTCTCCAGCTTCATCGCCTAAAAATATATATATATATAAAAGAAAAAATAGTAAGGCACCGGCTCTGCCCTCTAAAACCACTAAAGAATACTTCTGTGTTAGTGGGGAAGGTTTACTCGGCGGCGGGTCATTATGCAGCTGACCTGCTTAAAGATGCGTGTAAAGGAGGGGAATTTTCTGTTGAAATGATTAATGAGCTCAGGCAGTCTGCTGATCTCACTCTCCTGGTCTATGGCAGCTATGGTGGCCACAGAGAGACACTTGTGGCTGAGTCAGACCTCTATGAAGGAAAAAGATAAGACTCTCCCTTTAAATGCTTTTCAGAAATTTATGCCCCTTATATTGCGTGTCGCTGGGGCTGTTGAGCTAGCAAAAAGGGCAGTCCCAGTCGCCGAGTACCTCATAGAGAGCGCAGCAAAAACGAAGTGTCGCGTCTCGTGCCCCCCCTGCAGAGAAACTGGAGGGACGAGGCGGGGCGCTCTCCGGCGCGACCTTCTCGCGGTAGGGCTGATCTGAGGACAGTCATTATCGCCAAGAAGGCCGCGTCGAAAAAATCCTGACATGCTGAACGTCAGGACTCTGAGGGTGGTCCCCATCGTAAAAGACTTGAGTTCACTGCACAAGAACACGGTGCCCTGTCTTTCCCGATGCCCTCAGGGGTCTGCTCTACTAACCCTGCCTTTACAGGGCGTAGAGAGACTCGGCGAGTGATTTCCCGAGGGATGCTCGCCCCCTCCGAGGAGGGTCGTGGAGTGCCCAGACCAGCTGTTCCCTGCCAGTGTGTTACAGGGCGCTGCGTCTGTCACTCGGGATGTTCATCCAGAGGCCAGCCTCGAGAGGCTGGTTCCCTTAGTAGAGTTCCTGGCGGAATGGAAAATTCTCCCCAATGTTTCTCAGTGGGTCCTGAATACTATAGAGAACGGGTCTTTCTGAGGTTTCGCTTTCGGGGGCGAAGCGTACCAATATCGGGTTCTTCCGTTCGGCCTAGCACTGTCACCTCGAACATTCACGAAGTGTATGGATGCTGCTATAGCCCCGTTAGGCTGCAGGGCATCCGTATTCTGAATTATATAGACGATTGGTTAATTCTAGTTTAATCAGGCTGAGGCTCAACGCCAAGAAGAGTGTTCTTTCTCCATTACAGAGAACCACTTTTCTAGGTGTAGTGTGGGATTCGACGACGATGCAGGCACGATTGTCACCTGCTCGTATTGCTTCGATTCTTGCCACAGTAGATCAGGTCAAGCTAGGCCAGTCATCCACTGTAAAACAGTTCCAGAGACTGTTAGGTCTCATGGCACCTGCATCCAACGTGATACCTTTTGGCCTCTTGCACATGAGACCGTTACAGTGGTGGCTCAGAACCAAGGGATTCTCCCCGAGGGGAAATCCGCTCCGCATGATCATGAGTTCGCGACGTTGTCTTCGCGCCCTGATCATGTGGAAAGATCCTTGGTTTCTGTCCTAAGGCCCTGTGTTAGGAGCTCCTTGTCGTCGCGTTATGCTAACGACAGATGCCTCTCTCACGGGTTGGGGGGGCGATCATGAATGGTCGCCCGGCTCAGGGTCCGTGGGAGGACCATCATCGTCTATGGCACATAAACTGCCTAGAGATGTTGGCGGTGTTTCAGGCTCAGAAACACTTCCTCCCAGACCTAAAGGGGCCACCATGTTCTTGAGGAAAAATTAACTATCTCAATCAGAACTACAGGCGGTTCGGCATCGAGATGTCGTTCTGGCCCACATCCAGAGACTGGGACTGAGGCTCAACGCCAAGAAGAGTGTTCTTTCTCCATTTCAGAGAACCACTTTTCTAGGGCTAGTGTGGGATTCGACGACGATGCAGGCACGATTGTCACCTGCTCGTATTGCTTCGATTCTTGCCACAGTAGATCAGGTCAAGCTAGGCCAGTCATCCACTGTAAAACAGTTCCAGAGACTGTTAGGTCTCATGGCACCTGCGTCCAACGTGATACCTTTTGGCCTCTTGCACATGAGACCGTTACAGTGGTGGCTCAGAACCAAGGGATTCTCCCCGAGGGGAAATCCGCTTCGCATGATCGTGAGTTTGCGACGGTGTCATCACGCCCTGATCATGTGGAAAGATCCTTGGTTTCTGTCCCAAGGCCCTGTGTTAGGAGCTCCTTGTCGTCGCGTTATGCTAACGACAGATGCCTCTCTCACGGGTTGGGGGGCGATCATGAGTGGTCGCCCAGCTCAGGGTCTGTGGGAGGACCATCATCGTCTGTGGCACATAAATTGCCTAGAGATGTTGGCGGTGTTTCAGGCTCTGAAACACTTCCTCCCAGACCTTAGGGGCCACCATGTTCTTGTCCGGACAGACGACACATCGGTGGTCTCTTATATCAACCATCAAGGGGGTCTGCGTTCTTGCCCGCTTTACAAACTGGCACGTCAGATCCTTCTATGGTCCCAGGGGAAAATTCTCTCTCTCAGAGCTATTTATCTCCCAGGGTATTTGAATCAGGGGGCAGACATCCTGTCGAGGCAGGGGCAGAGGCCCGGGGAGTGGAGTCTTCACCCTGAGGTGGTGGAGCTCCTATGGGAACATTTCGGTCGTGCCGAGGTAGACCTATTTGCGTCCCGAGAGACATCACACTGTCCACTGTGGTTCTCTCTCAGCCAGCCAGCCCCACTGGGGTTGGACGCGATGGTACATCCGTGGCCGAGGTCACGTCTGTACGCCTTTCCCCCGATTGCTCTGCTCCCGGGAGTTCTGGAGAGGGTTCGCCGGGACGGGCTCAGTCTCCTGCTAATAGCCCCGTTCTGGCCGGCCCGAGTATGGTTTGCGGACCTAGTGTCTCTCCTCGACGGCTCTCCCCTCGAGATACCGATCAGGAGAGATCTACTCTCTCAGGCGAGTGGGTCGATCCTTCACCCCCGCCCAGAACTATGGAGGCTGTGGGCTTGGCCTCTGAGGGGGCCCAGCTCATAGATTCTGGTCTCTCGACTGAGGTCGTTGAGACCATCCTCCAATCCAGAGCTCCCTCCACGAGGAAGTTATATGCCGCGAGGTGGAAACTTTTCACCTCGTGGTGTGGAGAGCGCCAGCAGGACCCAGTTAACTGCCCGGTTGGTACAGTGCTGGATTTCCTGCAGGACCGTCTCTCCACAGGGTTATCCCACTCCACACTGGAGGTGTATGTGGCGGCCTTAGCTGCTTACCACGCCCCTTCAAGTGGAGGTTCCCTCGGGAGACACCCACTTATATCTCGCTTCCTTCGTGGCACCTTGAGGCTGAGGCCTGCAGTTCGCACGAGGGTACCAGCTTGGGACCTGGCCGTCGTCTTAGAGGGTCTCTCCCTAGCTCCTTTCGAGCCCATTGAGGAAGTTTCGGAAAAGTTTCTTACTCTAAAGACTATCCTTCTTCTCGCTATTTCATCTCTAAAAAGAATTGGAGATATTCAAGCACTTTCGGTTGCTCTCTCGTGCCTGGAATTTGCGCCTGGTATGGTTAAGGCCTTTCTCTGTCCGAGACCAGGTTATGTTCCTAAGGTACCAACTACTTTTGATAGACCTATAGTTCTGCAGGCTTTCTGTCCTCCGCCTTTTTTGATGTCAGACCAGGAGAAACTTAATTTGCTGTGCCCCGTTAGGGCTTTAGATGCGTATGTCCACAGAGCTGCCCTGTGGAGGAAATCGGAACAACTGTTAGTTTGTTTTGGGTCACCCAGGAAAGGGTGTCCTGCATCTAAGCAAAGGATGAGCAAGTGGGTGGTCGAGGCCATCTCGCTCGCTTATGGTTCGGCCCATCAGCCTTCACCTTTGGCTGTAAGGGCTCATTCCACTAGGAGTATGGCTGCCTCTACAGCTCTTCTTTCAGGAGCTTCTCTTCAGGACGTTTGTGATGCGGCAGGCTGGTCCTCACCGCACACTTTCGTCAGGTTTTATTCCCTTGACCTTAGCTCCACTCCCGGGGCTCAGGCTCTCTCGTCGGTTTGTGTCTCCGAATGACACACGACGGGGATTTGGTCGTATGGGGATGTGGGTATTGCGTTCCCACTGCGATTACACGCAGCGGTAGTCCCTGAAGGGGAACGTCCCGGGTTACGTATGTAACCCTAGTTCCCCGAAGGGACGGACGCTGCGTGTCCTGCCATACTCTCGGCATCCCCTTGGGTCGCTTGCTTCAGTAACTTTAAGCTGGCGGCTTGTGTGCTCAGGGGGTATTTATAGCTTCCTGGTCGATGACGTCACTCGCCGTACGCTCATTCTCTCCATTGACTGATTTCATTCATATATTCAGACGCGCTACGCTGGGGGGGCGTTCCCACTGCGATTACACGCAGCGTCCGTCCCTTCGGGGAACTAGGGTTACATACGTAACCCGGGACGTTTCTGCCACGTTGAGTAAAAAAATATAATTCTGTAAGTCATAATAATGAGAAAGTTTCTCATAATAATGACTTAATATCTCATTATATTGAGAAAGTTTCTCATAATTATGACTTAATATCTCATTATAATGAGAAAGTTTCTCATAATTATGACTTAATATCTCATTATTATGAGATACTTAAGTCATTATTATGAGAAAGTTTCTCAATACTGAAAGTTTCTCCGGTTTTACCGGAATATCATTTCTCGTAATTATGACTTAGCATCTCGTAATAATGAGAAACTTTCTCATAATAATGACTTAACATCTCATAATAATGAGAAACTTTCTCTTGAAATAATGACTTAACATCTCGTAATAATGAGAAACTTTCTCATAATAATGACTTAACATCTCATAATAATGAGAAACTTTCTCGTAATATTGACTTAACATCTCGTAATAATGAGAAACTTTCTCGTAATAATGAGAAACTTTCTCATAATAATGACTTAAGTATCTCATAATAATGAGAAACTTTCTCGTAATTATGACTTAGCATCTCGTAATAATGAGAAACTTTCTCGTAATAATGACTTAACATCTCGTAATAATGAGAAACTTTCTCGTAATAATGAGAAACTTTCTTGTAATAATGACTTATTTTTCGCACTTCTACGCATGCGCAAAGCAGTGGAGCAGAAGGGAGTGCCACGCTAGCGACATCCGCTGGTCAAAGCCGTGTAAATGCATCACAGCAAACATGGCACGCTCTGCAGTGAATAACAATAATGATAGATTATCAGTATATGAGATGGGCTTCCATACTAGATAGTCTTTTATTCATTTGTATTATTCATTTGTATGTTTGTGTTTGTGTATGAACAAGCAGCAACACAAAAGGGTGATCCGTGGATTTCAAATAGACGGCGGAATGATAATACAGGCAGCACACCTTTCCAAATCTGTTAAAGAATGCTTTATCTGGAAATCTGTGTTCACCATATTTTCAAGCAGTTTTGTTTTTCCATAAGGGTCCGTTCATACAGAACGCGCCTTTTCATTGCGTTTCTAGGCAAACGCGCACTAGACGGACGTCACGCTCGCGTCTCGCGCATGACATGCCGTTCTAAAAACGCGGCGCTCAAATTGAACAGAGGTTCAGCTTTTAAAAACACGCCTCTCAAGACCTTGCGTTTCCCCCCCATTCCTCTGCCTAATGTGTAAATGTCCCAAAAGTCATAAAAGTACGGTATTGATATCTCTTCCAGCCATGAACCTGCACATCCTACACGCATCCGCAAAATAGCCTACGTGTTATATTAACACAATATACCCATATATTTTATGAAGATGTCACACTTAAACTTAACGAATAAATGTAATATTCCATTATTAATCTGATAGTTTTGTAAGTTAAAGTAACCCAATTTCCACCGGTGTGCACGAGCAGGTGTCCTTCGTTACCATGGTAACCGCCCTGCTTCTGCATTCCGCTTTCACACTTTTTGTGCGCATGGAAAAGTATGGAAGATATACTGATGATATTCAATTGATGTTATTTAATGATACTACAGATTGCACTTCGTAGATCACACTGACTTTAATGAAAACAACTGTTTCGCAGAGCGTGCCATGTTTGCTGTGATTTACACGGCTTTGACCAGCGGATGTCGCTAGCGTGGCACTCCCTTCTGCTCCACTGCTTTGCGCATGCGTAGAAGTACGAGAAATAAGTCATTATTACGAGAAAGTTTCTCATTATTACGAGATACTAAGTCATTATTACGAGATACTAAGTCATTATTACGAGATACTAAGTCATTATTACGAGATACTAAGTCATTATTACGAGAAAGTTTCTCATTATTATGAGATGTTAAGTCATTATTACAAGAAAGTTTCTCATTATTATGAGATGCTAAGTCATTATTACGAGAAAGTTTCTCATTATTATGAGATGTTAAGTCATTATTACGAGAAAGTTTCTCATTATTATGAGATGTTAAGTCATTATTACGAGAAAGTTTCTCATTATTATGAGATGTTAAGTCATTATTACGAGAAAGTTTCTCATTATTATGAGATGTTAAGTCATTATTACGAGAAAGTTTCTCATTATTATGAGATGCTAAGTCATTATTACGAGAAAGTTTCTCATTATTATGAGATACTTAAGTCATTATTATGAGAAAGTTTCTCAATATAATGAGATATTAAGTCATAATTATGAGAAACTTTCTCATTATAATGAAATACTAAGTCATTATTATGAGAAACTTTTTCAATATAATGAGATATTAAGTCATTATTATGAGAAACTTTCTCATTATTATGACTTACAGAATTATTATTTTTTTACTCAACGTGGCGGAAACGGGCTTCCATATAGTACTGAAATGTTAATGTCAGTAATGTTTTATATGGTGGAATAGACGGTTTTAATTTGCTGTGACCATACTGTGAGTTTATTGAAAGCGTTTCACTTGTAGGCTACCCATGAATAAGTCACACTGCCAGCTATTTCAACACTGTGATACAGAAACTAAACTCATTGTTGTCTTTGTTGAAATTTGCAGATCTTACTGTGTGTGATGGAATTAAAACTATATGTGCCACCAGAAAACAGTGGCGTGTGTGCAACACTTGCACTGTATGCCAATTAAAAACCAATTGATTCATGCCCAAAACATCAAATTACTCTAGGGAAACCCTATTGAAAAAAAAAAAAAAAAAAAAAAAAAAAAAACACTTTACTTTATAACTTTACTACAATGTATTTCATACTAAGTATACTACAAACCCATTAACATATTTACTGACATGTTGCTTGAGACTTACTGATATAAGTATTATAATTAAACATTATTTGGAGTACTTCTTTATTGCACAATGCACATTTCTTAATATTAAGCCTAAAATGTGTTTAATATCACTATTAATATGGATAGTAAGTTCTCTGTATAATATTAGTATTGAAATGGAAGATTTTTAAAGTGTACATAAAGCATGTTTGCAATGGTTCCATTTTAGCACAATCAAATATACTTAAGTTTATCTTTAGTTGGACCTCAGCACTTTTTATGGATAACTAAAGTAGATTAAGTACAAAATTAGTTGTTCCAATTTAGCTGTCATGAACTGCTCTCGGAAACAGACAGTGGTGATCCAAATGCAGGCTTCATTGAGAGGAAGATCCAGAAACAGGTACGAGATAACAGGCAGAAGTCAAAACCAGGTAAGCAGTCCAGAACAGCAATCAAACAATGCAGGGGTCAGGCAAACGGGTAAACTAGAAACAGGCAGGCAGTCAGGAAACCAGGAAACAAGGAGACTAGGAATACTAAGAAACTAGGAACTAGCAAAAAACGCTCAGGATGCAGTGAGACACCTACAATACTCAGCAAAGGAACAAAGGGCCACTCAGGCTTAAGACAGGTGCGCTAAACAAGATAATAAAACACAGGTGCATAAAATCAACCATAATCAGTCCAGGGTAAAACATAATGAAAAACAATAAACAAGAAAGGAGTGCCCCCCAGAGGCACAAGCGGGCACTCCACCCGCAGATCGTCACATTAGCAGACTTCAAGTATACAATTTAGTATACCAAAAGTACAATTACAGGGTATTTATATTAAGTACATTTAATATGTAAATAATTTTTTTGTATACTTAGCATAAAATAAATGTATTTTTATTTTTTATTTTTAAATGTTTTTTTTTTTCATAAGGGAAAGCCATGTGAAATCTTAAAAGTGTTATAATGGGGAAATCATGTATAGAGCTATGTTGCATTATTGTGTGTCATGTAGGAGCATTTATAGTTTTAATTAAAACTCTCCAGGCCAGTGGCTCAGTGCAAAAGCTCTTTGTAATTCCAAATGATGTTCCAGTGCTAACTATAGTTGGTATGATGGTTGTAATTGAAATCAAATATGTTATGTTAGTTGCTTTGAAAATAGAGAAGATGTGAACCCACATGCCTGATGATACTTTTGTTGATCACATTCAATAAAAGATAATTTTACAAACTGGCATCTGCACAGGTGAGACTTTATTCGAGATCACTTGCACCTGCATGTCTTGTGTACTTCATGAAACATTAAATAAATAAAAAATATGTGCACAATGCATAATGCAAGTGGCCTTTCACTAAGCTTAGTCCTCCTTGGTTACTTTTGCCAGGTCTGAAAAGGCCCCCATTTTAGCAGGCTAAGTTCTGGAAGCATTTTTCCAGTTCATTTTCTCTACATAATTTTAAAAATAAAATTCTACAATAAAGATTCTTATATAAGCCATGAAACAAAATAAATGGATTCAAGATGAATTACAACATTTAATTTCAAGCAGAAAGGTTAGTTACAAGACAGTGAACATTATTTTTGAGAGAACTATGAGATGCAGCAACATGTATACTATATAGCTATAAAATTCACCGTAGTAAGTATTAAATATACCTTTTGGAAGTTTACTGATAAATATTCAAAAACATACAAATATAGCTTATACAAGTGTTATAAACTTGTCTTTGGCTACGTTTACACTGTCAGTTTTTGGGATTTACATCCGCATTCATTTAAAGGTGTGAGTCTCGAATTGTCCTGTTCAAACAGCAACTTACAGTAGCGTCTTGAATACTGTCTGTACAGTACGTGCAACGGGGGTGAAGCCCACATTCTCTTACCAGTAACCATTATGACAGTGACCAAAGTAATAACTATATTGCGACGTCCATAAAACTGAAACGTTTGATCACTTTTGACACAACAAGTGTCTAACCGAGCCACGAGTTCATACGTAACATCTTTATCAAGCGACAACAGCTTCAATGTAAAGCTGGACATTTTTTGCAGCGTCTCGCGCATTTGAGGTGTGTGTAGAACACAAAACTGATGGGAGCAGCTCCGGTGAAGAACAGTGACTGAATCTAAAATAGGATCTATAGGATTATTAGATTTTTGCCAGTTATTAGTTTTTGGAATTACACTGTCAATCGTCTTTTGGTTGTTTGCCAATTCATATTATTGTGTGATTATTTTATTTTATATTCAGTAAAAGGCTTGGCCATTTGTTTCAATTGTTGTTGCTATTGTTATTTAATTTCCATTTTCATTTTATAATTATGGGTTTATTTGAGAACAACAGCAAGTTGTTTAATCATTTGCCCTTATAAAAATAATAATAGAATTTGAGAGGATATTAGATCTAAAAGAACTCAGGTTAGCCTCCCCCATAAACAACTGTTGGGGGCGTTACAGAAAATGGAGGCACCGGTGGGATAAGGGCTTCTGGATAGCAGTTTCAAGTGTTGTGGGTGGCAATAGCTACAGTAAAATGGCTGACAGATAAGAGTTAGTTGCTGAGCTAAAAGGATAGTCTCATGGTGAGGGTCTCTAGATGAAGCTCACTCGCTTATGGTTCCTGAGCATGTTGAAATCGCTCAGATTGAGGATACACTGCATACAGTGAAATGTTTTGGCCACGTTCGTGTACGAGGAAGGACATTTAGTGTTAAACATAACATGATAATGGCTTTGGGGGAGTGTAAAGAACAGTTGAAAGCTAAAAATGTCCCACAGGAGATATCGCCAATGGATGGTGGAAAGGCTTGGCCTCTTGTTATAATCGGGGAAGCCAATGCCACTGCTGATGAGTTCAGTTGCAAAGTTTGTTACAAGCAAAAGGAAAGACAGTAGAAGTTCTTCGTGATTTTTTTCCATGTTCTGAACCGACTTCCAGCACTACGGACGTTCTACTGATAGTAGGTGATTTGTCGGAAAAGACTACAAAGCAGTCATTTGACACTGTTAGCTATCGCCGTCTTCGTCTCTCTTCTAGTGTGTTTCCAACTCCTTGTGGAGAAGAGCAATTTGACTGCTGGTTAGAGCAAGCTCAGTTAATGGTTGAGGTAAGGGAATGTGCAGACAAATGGAGAGTCTTAAAGGGCCAGCCTTTGAAATAGTCAAGTCTGTAAGAGTCACTGATCCTGAGATAAGTGCTGCAAAGTACTTAGAAGCCGTTTCGCCAGGAGTCTGGCTAAAACTTATATTTAGCGTTTCGCATGATGCAGCAGCAGCCAAATGAGAAACTGTCTGAGTTCCTGAGACGGTTAGAACAGGCATTAGTTAAAGTTGTGCAGCAAGGAGGTATTTCCATCACCTACATGGACAGAGCCTGGCTAGAGCAAGTGCTGAGAGGAGCTACTGCTTCTGACCTTGTGCTGGTAAATCTTTGCCACGTCGCACAGCGCCACATCTTTAAAATTCTAACACATTATTCTCTATGAGTGTACACACACCGGCGGCGCCATTCGGCGTCTGTCCACGGCGCCCAGCAACGGCTCAGGACCGTGTTCAAAATCCTGCTGCGCCACAGAGCGCCATTTACATAGTTTTATATAAAATTTATATTATTTCTGTCTCAAATCGTTGCTAATGTATCCTGACTTCGCCCTGTGCTGCAATATACATTTAGTTTTGCATTCATTTACAGAAATCAGCTGCTTGAATGACAATTGCTGCTGTTATTGGATTTTCAGGTGAGATTCTCAATTCATTCAGTTAACGGACGCTCTGAGGTAAAGTTTTCAGACTGCAGACTCAGCAACGATTGTATTTAATTTTACAGTACAATCATAACATAGTACAGACATTATCTTCATTTCATAATGTCATTAAACATAACAATATTGCTGGCCATACACTGAGAAAGTGCGCGTCCGGTGTGCGACACCTCGAGTTGTCCTAGATGGGATGCGGCGCGGCGCGGCGCTGCGCTTCTCTTTCGGTGTGCGACCCCCTTAAGAGTCCACTACACGAGCGTCCATTCGGACGGGAACAGTGATTGGACATGTGTATCTGGCAGACTCTGTTTGTATTTTATCCCCTTCTAACGAATTAGGCTTAGGCAGAAGTTAGCCAACCAAGCTCATGTGTTTAACTGCATGAGTGGGACGTTGGGTTAGCTAAGGGTGTTGAACATCATATCTGTCTGTCTGATCCTCGTCCTTTTAGGGAACGATCTCGTAGACTTGCTCCCGCCGATATCGAGGACGTCAGAAAGCACCTTCAAGGAATGTTTCGAGCAGGGATCATTAAGGAGTCGAGAAATCCCTATGAAACTCCTATAGTGATTCGTGAGAAAGAAAAATGTATCTATTAGGATGTGCATAGACTATAGGCTGTTGAATAGTCGTACTGTGCCCGATTAGTACACTACTCCTTGTGTAGAGGATGCCTTAGATGCCCTGTCTAGTAATAGGTGGTTTTCTGTGCTTGACCTCAGGAGCGGCTATTATCAAATAGCCATGGCAGAGGGAGACAAAGAGAAGACTGCCTTCATCTGTCCAGTTGGGTTCTTCCAATTTGAAAGGATGCCACAGGGGGTAACTGGAGCTCCGTCAACATTTCTCAACGGGTAATGAAGAGAGCCGTCGGTGATATGAATTTGTTGCAAGTACTCGTTTATCTAGATGACTTAATTGTCTTTGGCCGATCGCTCGAGGAGCAGCTTGTTTGGATATTGGGGGACTTGTGACATCACATGGGCAAATATATTTACATATGACTGCCTCGAGAGCAAGACATTGACAAAGAGTTTTATATCATCGCACCATAGGCGGGACGCCTACTGTGTACAGCTGATACTTGCCGACACTGGATGTGAGTGTCGTGTCGAATCAAAAGCAAATAGAACCCATTATAATTACTGATGCTGGATACAGTATACAGATGCACGTTCAGTTTCTGACATACTGCGCGCACTTGAGTCTGTCGACATCAGAACAAATGGAAGCGTAAAGGAACATGAACACATTCTGTTTAAATCAAACATTCTGTCTGTAGAGACTTCACAAGGATACCAACATCAAGAACAAGTGGATGGTTTATTTTTAATGGTGAAATGGATCACGTCGGATGATTATATATTTGCTTAGAGAATAGAGTGGTGCAGGGATGACGTCAAAATCCAGATAACTAATTTGCCACTGATTCCCTCAAGATTTTCCTGCTTCAATTTATGAGTAAAACAAAGCCTGTGGTAAACATAACTTGACAATACTTTGAAGTTTTCCTATATCACGTAATCCCATACCGAAAATTAGAAATTTGAAGCAGTTTATTTTTAGAAACGTATGTTTTATATAAGTAACAAGATAAGACAGTTTGGGGTGTGAGTGTTTCAGTTTTCATTGTAGAACAAAAAGTCAAAGCATCCTCAAGTTTTTTTAAAAAGTTGCACCTAAGTATATATTTCTTCAGTGTACAGAAGGACATATAATCCCTTAACAACCTTGCACCCTGTGGTAGGTCTACAGCAAGAACATGGATCACTGGACTACTGGGTATAGTTTAAAATGGGAAAATGATTGCCTCTTCTCAGATGGTAAGGTCAGAATTTGGTGTACAAAGCCAAAATCCATTGATCCATTCCCCTTCTGTCAACACCACAGGCTGGTACTGGTGTGTAATGGCGTGGAGAATGTTTTCTTGGCACACGTTAGCCCTCTTAATACCATCCAAGCATCATTTGAATGCTGTGCACCATGTGCATCCCTTTATGGCCACATTTATCCCATCCTCAAATGGACACTTGCAACAGGATCCAGTCACATTATGTACCAACTAGACACAACATCTGAAACTGATTTCATAAATGATTTTTGTTACAATGTAATTACAATAGTACATTAGGGATTTTCACATATATTGAGATTGCTTACATGTACATTCTTAAACTGATTATGCTTAAGGCCCACTGAAGTGTCTTGAAACGTGCAGCATTATTCAGTGTGTTGATGTACTTTCCACTGAAACAGGAAGACAGGGCAGGACATATCGAAAAGCTCCTCCCCTCTTTTTAAATAGCCAAAAGCATTTAGTTTATTTCACAGGGACAGCTCGGCCAGAACCATTGAACTTGGTAAAGCCGCAGATTCCTCCTAATCTCCATATTTTTATAAAATATAGCAGTCTGTGTTGAATTCAAAAGGGTCCAATATGTTTTCTGGTTTTCACAAACTCAATCATTTGATCCGCTTTGTGCTATCGTGTCTCTGGACCAGAGCTGCGGTGGTTCACGTGAAACCAGACTTCATTCGCCCAAATGGAAAGCATAATTACACCATCTGAATTGTTCCCTGTCCCCTATATAGTGCACTATGAGCCATTCACCATGTAGAAAATAGTAAATGTGTGAACACGTGGCAAATTTCAGCATCTATTTATAATGTAGGGAGCGGGAAGCTTCAGATTGATGTCATCAAAATCATTGATTCATAATGGTGGAAGCGAGAGACTAATTTTGAGTGCTTATATCTTCTAAATGCAAATGTTGTCATTGTTTTTGAGGACACTAGCTTAAAGATAACCATAACGCTAACCTATTCAAACTAAAAGCCAGAAAATTTCCATTTTGATTTCATGGGGACTTTTAATAAACCAACAATGTGTGGTGTCATGGAAATGTTTTAGACCGTTTACCTTTGGCGTATGGTCATAAATGGCAAAACTGATCTGAGTATAAACTGATCGGTACAGCTATATTTTTCTCCAATTATATTATACCTATATTTTACTTGACATTTAAACACTTTAAAAGGTGAAGTTTTTTTTTTAAATGTTAAAATACACAATTCTCCTCACCCAGTTCATTGTTCATTGACTGCTATTAGTATGCCATTTATGGGTTTATCTCTCCCAAAAGTGTAAACATTGAGCCCCTCGGACACCATCCAAACATTAAGAGCAGTCCACTCAGATCTGTCAATCTCTTTCTAACTCAACCTATAGCAGAGGTTTGGGGCGAGGCTATTGTAGCAGACTGAGCCAGAGGGTGTTTAGCCAGTGTGAGACCATGACTGACACGTTACATGGGAAAAGTCAAAATTTGCTGCATTTAGACCTTCAAAGATTAAACGGGTCATGAACACAAAGCAAATGGGGTATACAAATGCTGTGTGCTAAAATTGATGCTTTAATACCACACACTATACATACGAAGTATGTTTTACTTTTACCTGTTGAGACATGCATCCATAAGAGCTGTGCTTGTGATGTTGGGGAGTCACAATGCGCAAAAGGGGAAATTGCAAGGTAATTCGAAAATATGTTTTATTTTTATAACTCCGCTAGGTGCCACTAGCATCACAGAAATTACAATCTTCATCTTTAAAGCCATTGTTACAGAATCAGACTCAAGAGGAGATTGAAGTAAATAGGAAGTTTATTAAGACAACGACTGAGCGGATGAACTGTAAGCAGGTAAGTGGTAAATGCAATGATAGATTGGAGAGCGGAATGCAGGCAGTGAATAGTATGTTTCTTCTTACAGGTGAGATGACTGGTAGATGATGCAGTGGATAGCTGGATTTCTGAACAACAGTACAGTTGGAGACACGGAGGAAGGACGAGACACTGGAGGAACCACACAGAGGAGAATGGAGAAGAGACACTGGAGATGACGCTGGAGTGGAGACTGAAGAAGGATCGCTGGAGATATCAGATAGATCCTCGCTAAGGCAAGGTAACTAGTCCTCTTAATATGAACAAGACCAGACAATGAACTGCAGTGAAGTGTGAGTCTAAATAGTGGCAGTGATGAGGGTGATAATGAGGTGCAGGTGTGTGTGATTAGAACTCAGGTGAGGAAGTGTGCTGTGATTGGCTGGTGTGAGAGCGCGGCAGATCTGTACCACTGATATACTTCAAAGGAATGCATAAATGCATTTCGAATAAACAAAGTTTGAAGTCCAAAAAAATAACTCAGTCCAAATAAATCCTGCTACAGACCTGTAGCGATTTCGGCAATCCTATATGATCATTACAAATCCCACTGGATCAAATAAACTTGGGTACAACATGTATGTAGACTGTACGATGATTACACCTATTGAATCGTATGCTACGACGCAAGATAGTATAGAAGAATAAAACATCATCAGCATGCGCTAATGGTAATAAAATAGAACAAGATGAATCGCACTTTGGCAATTGTGTTTTTTAGGTGCACAGATACAGTAAAAAGAGGAGAAATTGAAAGTAAAAGTGAGAATATGGACACAGTCAATGGCTAGTGAAAAGAGGCCAACTTGGCATGCCAAATTTTGCAAATGGAGCTTGAGGTAAGTAGTTTTAAGTCTTAGCGTCATGTCGCATTGATCAACATGCCATTTCATGTTGCAGTTTTATTGGCTAGTCAGTAGGTCGTAGTAGCAAACGCACTGTAAGATGATCAAGCTAAATTTCTGACGCTGTCAGAAAATTATCGTTGGCTATCTTTGGTCACAAGACTGTGACAACGACCATCTTTGAACCTGTGCAAGGCTTTCTCACTGTACAATGTAGAACCACCATTTAGGAGCCACGACCACAGAAACCGCCATGATTGGTCATGTTTCACCTGGGACTGCCCAAAATCTTACAGTGTGTACAATATGTACCGTATAAGACACAGGCAAAAGTGTGAGGTGTGGAAAGATGAAGAATATATGTGAGTAACCTGCATAAAAGAAATTAATCTGTCTGGCATCAGTTTTGTTCCAGGGAAAGTAGAGCAAAGAACAAAAACAAATAAACCCCAGTGGGCATCTTTCTCAGAATATCATTAATGGTTCAGAGCTAGCCTGAGCTGATGATGAAAAAGGAAAAAAAAAAAGAGGAGAGGAGGGAAACAGTGTGACAAAGAATATGTGTGAGGATGAATAATAATAAATAAATTTAAAAAACAAGGAGATAAGAACAGTGAAAAAACCAAAACAAACACTCTGAAAGGCCAATGAATATAATAAAAGGGGAGGACATTAGTTATGTGCACCAGATTGAAGGTCAAAAAAGAGAGGAGAGGTCAAAGCGGCTAGCATTATATGTCCTGTCCTACATTGTGCTGAATGCCAGATTTTCTCCATGCAAGCCATGTGTATTGACAAAACATTTTATAGAAAAGAAAGAGGGCACTGTATTGTGAACACTATTGGCATGTCTTAGAAGACTACATTTATTAATAAGAATAGATCACTGAATCTCACATAACATGTCAAGAACATATTTATAAAGAACATCTGAATTAAGAGATTTTCTACCATTCCTCGCTGCAGATCTTCTGTCAGGTTGAATGGGGAACGTCAAAGAACAGTCTCTCCAAAGCTGTTTAATTGATGTTTGACAAAGTCGTGCCTTAGCCACAGTTTTCTTGGTTGTGTGCTTAGGGTCATTTTCATAGTGAACAGCAGGCGAACAGAATGGCAACACCTTTCCACCCCACGTATGGAAAGAGTTTCACCTCAATGTGATCGGACTTCTGTGAACAACAAAAACAGATGTGTTTTTGGATAACACCAATTCTTGTGGAGAACAGAAGGAAGGGGTTTATCAGCACAGAGTGATCACGTCAATCACAGGAACTCCCTTGATCTCCCTCATTCTTGTTCAAAAAAGTGTAAATCATAATAAATTCCTTAGGACTCCCAGGAAAAACAAGTTTTGCCACATAAGTGAAGCCACAAAGGACGGACAGATCTTCACAGACTCCACACATACTTTTATTACACAAAATGGAGCAGATCCTCTCTATATCCACTAACAGAACTGTATACACTAAATGAGTGCTGTTTTTTTACATAGCAATGTGTACAAACATACATATTAAGGTATATATGAATGCAGGATTTTGGACTTTATGTTTTCAGAACAATGTGTGGGGTAGTTGTGGCCTAATGGTTAGAGCATGGGTCACCAAACTAAAGGCTGATTTATACTTCCGCGTCGGACCTACGCCGGTGTCTCTACGAAATAGACGCGTTGGTTTTCATTTACACTTCTGCGTCATTTATACAGGCTTAAGGCCTGCGGGCCGACTTAGGCCCGCCACCCCCCTTTGACTGGTCCCCCAGCCCCTCTGCCCCCCACTACTTGAACCGGCCCAATGAGGCAATCCCCAAAAGTCGTCATGGCCTATTTTTTTTATTGCTTTTTGGAAACTAATAACATGCCTGCATCTGGTGTAGGATTTGAGGGTGAGCCAAACACAAATTAATCTTCCATGTGATTCATTCAAACATAATTCCACTCAGAACTCAACACTCCAGACCTCAAATCACCAATCCAACCATAAAGATCCAGGCTCCAGCCAGTCTACGAAAACCCCCAGTACGAATTTTATGAGCCAACTAAAGCAAGAACGTTGTCAAAGTTAGATAGTTTGGAAAAGACTGTTTGGTTCAGAGATGGCACGGCTCGGGACCCACCAAGATAACGGCAGAGGTTGTGTGATCCCAAGACAAAGGATGTAAAACAAACCTCCTCCTTCTTGAAGACCTTTGAACAACCTCAGGGTTGAGATCTCTTAAAACCACAGAGACTGAGACTTTACATATAAAAATACATAAAATCAATTCTTGACGAACTTATAATCAAACATCGTTCAACTACATAATTCTATATTGTGTCTACAACCTCTGTATGTGTCTATTATGCTTAGATCACATATAAGTCATGTAATTGTTATAACTATTAGATGTTTGGGTAACACTTTATTTTGATAGTCCACTTTAGACATTCTACTAACTATAAGTAACTTTTCAACTACATGTCAACTAACTGTCATTAGAGTATTAGTAGACTGTCATCTTAATATCTGCTGACACTTTATTTTGTTGGTCCCCCAACAGACATTCAACTGACTATAAGTAACTTGGCGACTACAAGTCAACTTATTCTCCTAACCCGAACCCTAACACCTAACCATAACCTACCAGTCTACTGACAGTCTACTATAATATACTAATACTCTAATGAGAGTTAGTTGACATGTAGTTGAAACGTTACTTATAATTAGTAGAACGTCTAAAGTGACTATCGAAATAAAGTGTAACCGATGTGTGAATGAAAGTGTATCGTGCTTCCTATCAGTACAGTCATATGTTCTTAATTCAGAAGATGGCTTGATTGAAATCTGTGCAAAATGTTTTGTGTTCCTATAATAGAAATTATGTCTAAACTGAATCCTCTGTACTCTGCTCGAGCTGCAGAGTAAATGGATCACAGATAACGCATGATTTACGATGAGAGGTGGAGAAAATACCACCTCTCAAATAACGACAGTGGCTTATTGGTCAGGTTTCATCCAGGAGGCTGGACAAACAATTCAGTTTAAAATCTTAGACCCGAACAAAGCCTTAGATTTAAGTTAATAAAAAAAAAATACTGAGAGAGTTACTGAAGAGTTATGCTCTAGGGAGAGCCGTGACAAAGTAACAGACGGACGAGCAACCATGTGGACGAGCAGACAAAAAGGACCCAAATCAAGATCAGGGTTTAAACAGCTTCATTCAAGCAATCTAACTACTCACCTCACTTTCCTTTCTTTTCCTTAGTTTTCTTTTCTTTTCCGTTAAAAGTCTCGGTTCTAAGTTTTGCTGCAAAGTTTCGTTTAAACGTTTCGACTGCAAAGCGCTTCCAACTTCAAAGACTTTCAATCATCTGCCAACACACCACCTGATTGACTGCCTCAAGACATCTATCCAGGCACGAGGAGACCGCCAGCCAAAGCCACGAACCGGGAAACCCCTTTACACCAATCCCCAAAGCAACGCGAAGACAAACGCAAGTAGCCTCCAGACTATTAACTGAACTGGTGCATTGATATGAAATTGAATAACCTGCCTAAGAAACGATAGAAGGGTTAAATTAATGATTGATGGTTCGCTCAGGTCATGTCTTTTAAGTGCATATAGAAACTTGGAATTTCACCATCTCACTCTTAAAACTCATTCTTCCCTCACTCTCTTTCTTTCTGCAACTCGTATGAATGTGTGTGTGTGCGTGTGTTTGTGTTAGATATTAGTTTTATGTTTTAGAATAATCAATAAAGTCTGTGCTTACAGATTTAATGTCTTAAACTGCTGATCTAAGTTACCTTGCTAATAAATAGTGTTTCACTATAGTTGGATATTTATATCCGCTGCAAAGGTTATAGGCCCGTTCAATGAATCTTAAAAGAATCTGTCATACGGCCGAGCAAATGAGTCATTTGCTCGGCCGTATGACAGATTCTTTTAAGATTCCCTATAAATTAATTGATAATTCCTTTTGAGCTAAATTGGCCTTCTGGGCCGGGTTTCCCGATAACGATGTATCTTAGCTCTTAAGAGCGCACTCTACGTGCAAGGTTACGAACGCTCGCGGCAATTCCACGCGCGTGTCCCAAAAATGCACTTAACATGAACGCGTGAGAACGCGTTTTACGTGCTACTTAAGCGTCACTGTCCATTCGCGAAGTGCTGAAATATAACCTTATATGGAATCGTATTCTGAACGTTTGACCTAAAAATCGTCATTTGTTGTGGATTAGAAATCAAGACAAGTCTAAAGTATCTATACAGGCGGAGGCACTGACAAAACGGCTGAAAAAAACAAAAAACAAAAAAAAAACAAGAGAAGATACCTTTCAAAAAGATAAAATTAATGTCCTTTTAGAGGAGATAGAGAGAAACAAAGACTTTATTTTTAACAGATTTAAAGGACACCATACAAATAAGGAAAAACAAAACATCAGGGGAGGACATTGCAAACTAACTGCAACCAGGGGTGTTCAAAGATCAGGGAAGGAGGTCCGCAAGAAATGTCCAATACATGGCTGGTTTTCATGCATGTCAGCAAGTCATTGACAGATTTTTTTGAATTCATCCCTATTTTGCCCAGTCTTTAAAACATAATTCCCACATTACCGGTACTTCTTTTATGATTTTTTTTTTAATTCATTTAATTTAGATCTGTATTTCTATTTTTTTCTTCCCTTTTTAATTATTTTAATTTATAAATTAATTTAAACAAAACACGAGTACAATAACAAAGTGTACAATAAAGTACAATCAAAACCTTATATTATACTCACGTTGCAGTGTAATCTGTCAAATCTAGATAAAGTGTAATCTGCCGGTTGTCCTGCAGGTGACCTCATAACTCTGTCTTCTTACGATGCACTTGAGGATTTACGATTACTCCAGAGCACTCGTAGTTCTACGAAGATTTTCAAGTGCTACTTAAGTTACGATGCTTTTGGGAAACAGACCATAATATTAAGATCAGTCGTACGATCGTTTTTACGATCAATTTAGGCTTACGATGCTTTTGGGAAACCCAGCCCTGGCCCCTTAAATGGCCCCTTAAATAAGTGTGTTTGTTACACTAGTATTTTGTTGATTTTTTCAGTAAAAAGTTATATTTAGTTGAACTGTATTTGCCGAATTCTCATCACCCAACATGCTCGAGATCAAGCAGTGACAGACAACGCACGCGCAGAGAACTGTCTGTGTTCAGGACAGCAAAATGGATAGCGTTAAACGAAAAATTTATAGAGAGTGCAGAGCTTTCAAAGAACAGTGGACCAACTATTATTTTTTTGTTTAGTGTAAGGACCGTGCAGTTTGTATTATATGTAAAGAAAGTGTGGCGGTTTTCAAAGAATATAATCTGCGTTGTCACCTCGAAACCCGCCACAAAGAGTAAGCAGGAGAGAGGATTCGGAGGATGAAAGGCAGACTGGCTGCACAACAGAATGAATTCCTTCGCCAAACTCAGGTCAACCAGGCTGCTGTCCGAGCTAGCTATCAGGTAGTTCACCTTCTAGCTACCCATGGAAAGCCGTTTACTGATGGGGACTTTGTTAAAGAATGCATGCTTGCTGTGGCCGAGGAGGTGTGTCCCGACAAGAAGGATGCGCTCAACGCGGTGAGCCTCTCTGCACCTACTATGACCAGGCGAATCGAAGATTTGGGGGACAACGTGTAGCTGAATAAGAAAGCGTCAGAATTCAAGTTTTTGGCTTTGGCCATGGTTGAGAGCAATAACATGCAGGACACAGCACAACTGCTCATTTTTATTTTCGCAAGCTTTGAAGTGTCTGAGGAGCTGGCAGCTCTAAAAAGTCTCAAAGGTACGACAGGAGAGGATATTTTTGTCCAAGTGTGCAAAACAATGGAAGAGTTGGATCTACATTGGTCTAAATTGGCTAGTATCACTACAGATGGCGGACCTAGTATGGTTGGCACAACGAGGGGGCTAGTAGGGCGCTTAAACAGCAAATTCGAGGAACGAGGAGCTGGACTTCACGCATCTTCCTGCCACCCAAAGCTACTGCACTGAGAAACCAGCTGTCATCCCGTTGCCAGTCGAAAAATGCAAAGATGCACTGTAAATGCTGCTAGTAAAGTTCAGTGCGCGGTTCTGTGAGCTTCATGTCAACAGTAAAGGAATACGCTCGTTCCAGAACCCCTTTGCTGCCGACATAAATGATGCCCTTCCCTCTCTTCAGTTTGAACTAGCCGAGTTGGAGAACTGTGATATCCTTAAAGACGCGTTCAAGCCTGACATTCTCATTGAGTTCTATGCTGCGGTCTCAGAGGAAACCTACCCAAACATCAAACAGCATGCAATGAAGATGTCCACAGTTTTTGGCAGCACCTACATCTGTGAGCAGACCTTTTCCTGCATGAAGAAATCCAAGAATCCAAAAAGGAACAGACTCACAGATAAACACTTGCATCAGACCTTGAGACTGGCTACCACTAGACTGCAACCAGACATTGAACTTTTCACCAGCCAGAAGCAAGCACACAGTTCACACTGATTTGAACAATTACTGATTCTAATTGCTATAAATATGAAATATGAAGGCTCTTTTAATTTGCTACATATTTTGTAAAATTATGTCACAGAGAGAAGCAGACAGCAGCACATCTTGCCATTTACTGAATATGGTGCTTCTTGTGTTCAATCTGTCATCCCTCCATGCCAGGGCTCCAGAAGGCACCCTGAAGTGAGGAGAGGAGATTGCTGTTGCTGACCCCATCCCAAAGACAGCACTATTCACCAACAAGTACAAATCCAGCTCACCTACATATACTACTGATTTTTATTCCCATTATTCTGTATAATTGTTGTGCTTTAGTTTTGAGCCTACTGCTCATTTCATTTTCACCTTGACCTAAAAAAACATTTACTGAACATGCACCTGCATAGGCATAAGAGCTGGCTAGTTGTTCTATTACTCATGTTTCTATAATTTCATGTTTTTTAAAATTAATGTATTTATTTTATAGGCCTATTTATTTGACCTTTATTAAGTTCTGCACACAATTATTATTAATATAATTATTAATATCAACAGGCCTACCTATAATTTATAATTTTTCACTCACCTTTGCCAGTGTCAATCACCTCAACTAAGCAGATGTTTCTTACCTTGACAGCTTTGATGTTATTTTTATTAGAAAATAAATAAATAGAATATTGGTGGTATTTCAAATTAAACAAAGTGTGAAGACTCGATTACTACTTTGGCAAACCACTAGTAAAAATAAACAAATATGTGCCAGGAATTAAGTGTTGATATAGTAGTGTGGATATAGTAGTGGGGATGGCTGTGCTAGGCTAGTAATCTCTACTACACAATGAGGCCTGGTGGTCATTTTGGTCTGGGTCATACAATTCTGTGTTATATAGCTGCCCCAGCCACCCATCACAGTCAGAAACGATAATGTGGCCCCCAGAGAAAAAAGTTTGGTGACATCCTGGGTTAGAGATTCAGGCTTGTAACCCGAAAGTCGTGTGTTCGATTCTCAATAACGACAGGAAATGACTGAGGCACGGAACCTAACCCCCAATTGCTCCCCAGACACAACAGTAAATGGCTGCCCACTGCTATGGGTGTGTGTGTTCACTAAACACTACTCCTAATATGTGTGCACAAACTTGGATGGGTTAAATGCAGAGGACAAATTCCGATTATGGGTTACCATCCTTGTACTTCACCTAACTTTTAAAAAAAAAAAAATTATTGGAAAGTGTTTTTTAAAAGTGAGTTAATTCAATCATAGTTATTCCAAACATTTTTAAGACACTATTCTAACTGTGATTGAATTATGCAAATAACCCTCACACCAATGGAGGGTAGTATTGTGGCCACTTCTGGCCACATCAGCTAATCACAACATTGAATCAGAAAAGTGCCAATTTACAATTCCCTCCTGCTCAGGAAGAATTAAAAGGTTTTTCAGGAGACAATGAAACTCTCTTAGGGGCTTGGAAGAAACTACTTTAGAAGATCACTCTCTCTACCTCTAAGAAATGATGGACAGCATCTAACTACTGGGAAAGTGATCTCTCTCTCTCTCTTTCTCTCTCTCTCACACACACACACACACTTCTGGTGCGAGTGTTGGGCGTGAGTGTGTACGAAGTGCTGTGAGTGAATTTTTTTCTATCCATTTTTTTACGCTGCTTTTTTTCATTGTTTGTTTTCTTACTTTCAACTATATCTAGGGCCGTGTGCTATCCGTTTGTAGAAAGCATGTCGGCCCAGCCGGTGCAGGGTTTGTGCTCACTCAAGAGATGCCACGCAGTTAAGGTGGCATCCGCGGTGAGCATAGAGGAATGTTGTTTGGCTGTTGGGGAGGTGGTTGGACACTCAGGTGTTTTATCCACTTCCAGGATGATTAATGGCGTTAGTGGTTTTTTGGGATAGCGTAAAAAAAGCTAGTTGGTAGGGCGGGGAATTGTCATTAGTGGATAATTTGTTTCAGCTATTCCTCTTTCCTTGCCTGCCAAAAGAGTAACTCTATCTAACGTGCCACCTTTTTGTGAGTGACGAGATTCTATTGCAAGTGTTGTCACGTTATGGTAAGTTAAAAAGATACCGATTAGTAGTGAATCACCTTTATTGAAGCATATAGTTTCTTTTAGGCGATTCGTCTACATGATAATTCCTGATGAAGCTGAAGTTTCGGATTGAGGATTTTAGTTATACTATTTTTGTTACTACTGGAAAGACTAAAAAAATAAAAAATGGGACATCTAATTCGAAATTGCCCGAACAAAAATATTGCAGGGGAGAAACGAGAATAGAGAAACGAGAATAGAAATGTTGAGTAGGGTGATGAAAGTAACGGTGAAGTAGAGAGTGGTCTGCGACTGTGCCGGGTGGAGGCTCGGTTGTGACAGAGAGGTTTGAAAATCCTCCCGGGGAGTTTGAGGCTGAACCCCATCTCGGGGATAACCTCCAATTTCCACCAACTGTGGAACGGCTGTGGATCCGCTCCGGAACGGTGGCGGAGTCAATAGGTTTCCATTAAAGTCAATGTGTGTATTGTCACTGAGTGCGGAACGGCTGCGTTCCGACTCCGTCCCAGCTCTGGCAACCGCAGCCCTCCGGAGGAGATACGTAGAGTTTAAATTTTGGCCGGATGCTGGAGAGCGCCGCAGGAAGTCGAGCACAGAAACAAAATAAAACATTTTCTAAATAAAATACCCCATGCTCACGGCGGATCGTATTTCCATGTACTACACCTTGAAAACGTCATAATGGGCGGAGACAGGCATACTTACCCATGGTAGAATCACAATAATCTCCACAAAAACCGTGTTGTTTTGGTGCTCTACCAAGTTGAGTTGTTTCCCCTCTACTCCTCTGGATGGAAACAAACTGTTGCTGGTTTTGTGGTTCTGTTTAAAGAAACTACATCCTGTTATATCGCGCGATCACATGTAAATTTGTAAGATATCGTGTGTCCTCGTGACTTCAGATGTCAGTCATGGCCACAGACGTTCCGCAACAAGTCCGGATCTGGTAGGTATTGAAGGACGGTGGAGCGCGGATCTGACACGCAGCGGAGCCGCTCCGCAGTTGGTGGAAATCCACGGTCAGTCAACTCTTCATGATGTATCCGTAGCTACGGTTTCAAGTGAGTCAACGAGTTTGGTTTCTTTCTCAGATAACAAAAAAGAAAGTATAATTAATGAACAGAATCAAACATTTGTAAGCAAAACTTGTGAAGTACAGTTAACATCGGAGCAAGAGCAGCTTCTTTTTAAGATACCTCAAAAAAGAAAAAGAAAAGTTTCTAGATGCAAAAATAAGTCAAATCGATTATTTTAAAGATAGGCAAGACAGGATGACAGGGATTCCTCAGAATGTAGCAGAATGTTCGCAAAGCGAATCCGTGGATCGTAGTTATGAACTTGAGGATATAAAATTGTTTCTCAGATCAACGAAAAACAAGAGAACAATCTGAAACAGCTTGTTGATAAAGCAAAAAGTTTAATGGATGGAGATTGCTTTACCAACAAAGAAGTTTATAGACTAAAAATAAATTGTGAGGAACACCAACAATGCCCTAAGTAATGATGCTGTTTGATATAAAGAATAAAGATAGCTCTTCTTTTTGATCTTGTAGATTGTATCTTTTTTTTCTTTGTTTTCTTTTTATGAGTGAAGTGCATCTCGCTTCTTTGAAAGTTAATGATGCAAGGCATTTTAAGAAAAGACTAAGAGTGAATATTTCTGAAGAAATTCAACAGAAAAATATAGATATAAAATATAAAATATAGCTTTTTTTATGAGACACATAGTAGCTCAGATAATGTTATTGATTGGAGTTGTTATTTTATTTAGTAAGAATTTTAAACCAAGTTCATATAATGTAGATGAAATTGTTAAAGGCAGAATGTTAAAGGTTAGAGCTACTTACGAAAGTTTTCTTTTTGTTTTGATTTGTATTTATGTCCCAACTGCACCTGTGAAAAGACTATTGTTCTTACCCTTTGTTCAACCATACAAAATTGCTGTACGGAAGAGTTACTGTTCGTAGGTGGTGATTTTAATTGCACTGAACTTGATAGAGACAGAAATCATGTTGAACCTCACATGGCCTCACGTAAACATCTAATTCACTTAATTGAAAAATATGATTTATGTGATGTTTGGAGAGCTCTGAATGGAAATGAAAGACAGTATACATGGGCTCATACTCGTGATATTTTTTTAGCTTTAGCTAGACTAGACAGATTGTATGTATTTAAGCATCACTTGAACATGTTTAAAAAAATGCTACATCACAACATTATAATTTTCTGATCATAATCTGGTGAGTTGGACATTTATTTTAAATACAGTGACATTTAAAAGTGCATATTGGCACTTTAATACGAACCTTTTGAATTATACGTTTTTCATTGAAGCTTTTGAGTTTTTTGGAAAGAGTTTAAGTCTTTTTTAAATTCCCTACAACAATGGTGGGATTATGGCAAAGGGCAAATTAAACAGTTTACACAACAATACACTTGAAATGTCATGAAAGATTTAACCCGCTCATTAGAAGTTCTTGAAAAACAAATAATGGATTTACAGAAATTGACTCAAACCTCAAGTGGTAATAATTATTTAGAAACTTTTTTAAGAAAAAAAGCTGAACTCAAAGAATTGATAGATTATAAAACACAAGGGGTACTGGCCCGTCAACATTTTTGAATATTGATCAGATGGATGCACCTTCCAAATACTTTTTGGGCCGTGAAAGAAAAATTGGGCAAAAGCGAATAATTCATGCCTTACGTTCTGAGGATATAATTTATTATCTAATCCTAGAGAGGTTTGTGAGGAAGCAATGCATCTTTATCAGTCCCTGTATGGAAGTGAGTGTATGCTAGAAAGTGGAGAAAGTTTTTTTTGGAAAATTTACCCAAGGTCTCAGAGAAATCCAATAACTAACTGGAGAATTCCCTAACTTTTGGAGAACTGCATGGAGCACTCCAGGGTATGGAGTCCGGAAAAACTCCTGGTATAGATGGGATTCCGGTTGAGTTTCTGAAAACTTTTTGGACTGAGAATGGAGTTGACATGCTTGAGGTGTTCAACGACAGCTTGCTGAAGGGTGGGTTACCGTTGAGCTGCCGAAGAGTAGTGGTTACTCTTCTGCCAAAAAAAGGAGATCTCACTGAGATTGAAAATTGGAGGCCTGTCTCACTCTTATGCAGTGACTATAAGTTACTTTCAAAAACATTGGCTAAAGTAATGGGACAGGTGATCCATTCTGATCAGTCTTGTTGTGTGCCTATAGAAGGTTCATTTTTGACAAGATTTCTTTGATCAGGGACATTATACAGGTTTCTAGAGTATTTAATATCAATTGCGGTTTGTTGTCATTAGATTAAGAAAAAGCATTCGATCGAGTTGAACATTCATATTTATGGAATACCCTGGAAGCCTTTGGTTTCCAGGAATTTTTTTAGGTATGGTAGAAAATCTTTATAGTAACATTGAAAGTGTAATTAAGATTATTAATGGTGTTTTATGTGCTCCATTCAAGGTTACAAGAGGAATCAGACAAGGACGTTCATTGTCGGGAATGTTATACTCTCTTGCAATTGAACCGCTACTCCAACAAATTAGGAAGAGTTTGGTTGAAGTCCATTGTGATTTAAATTTTTGTTTCAGCATATGCTGACGATCTTATAATTTTAATCAATAGACAAAGGGATCTACATGTTTTAGCAAAATTATTAGAAGATTTAGAAAAATGCTCCTCAGCAAAGGTAAATTGGAAAAAAAGTGATGCCTTTTTATTAGGAGCTTGGAATGATGGAAAACCAACTCTTCCCGAAGGTTTATGTTGGAGTGGATGGGGTTTATGATATCTTGGGGTGTTTTTGGGAGATGATAATGTTGTACAAAAACATTGGGATGGAATGTTACAAAAAGTTAAAGGTCGCCTAGAAAAATGGAAATGGCTTCTACCTAACGTGTCCTATAGAGGTAGAACACTTATTGTCAATAATTTGGTTGCATCACTTTTACCGCATAGACTGCGTGTATTGACCCTGATGGCTGAAATTCAAGCGGTCTTCATTGATTTATTTTGGGATAATATACACAGAGCATAATATCTACCTAAAGAAGAAGGTGGTCAAGGGTTAATTCATCTGCAGAGCAGAATTGCAACTTTTCGGTTACTTTTTCTACAAAGACTTCTAGATGGGTCAGTAAATGTAAGCTGGAGGGCTATTAGTTGCGCTTTACTACGAACCGTTGCCCTGGATAAAGCCCTTTTTTTGATGGACCCCAAAAGTCCGAACCTCTCACAGTTGTCTCCTTTTTGTCTCCTGGAGGATGTGCTTGTAGTAGTTGGGGATCAGATTGGTCATGAAAACATATTATCTGACTGTTGTGGTATTTTTGAAAGAAAAAAAATTTGTCAAGTAATTTAATAGTGAGTGGTCTTGTTATTAATGATGCTTTTGTACACCTTTGTTAAAAGTTGTTACAACTGATGTTAAAACCGATGAAGCAGTTCCTGTTACTAGAGGTGTTAAACAGTTGAAAAGGAAGGAAGGAGTAAACAATGTAAATCAGGAAGAATTATGTTCTGATGTTTTGAATGATGAGGAAATGGAGGATGTGCTGTCTGATGGTCTTGAGCCACAGGAAGATTCTCTGTGTGGGGATGATAATTCACAGGAACTGTACTCAGTTCATTTAAAGCTGATTTTTCAGGATGATTTAACAAAGACTCATTGTTTAGCTTAGAGGAAATCAGCAGTTCCCTATCAGGAACTCAAGCTGCGTGAAATGCTACGGGAACGCCCCTTGCGTTGTGCGTAATGAAGCACGTATGGAATCAGCAAAATGGCGAGACGGCTTCGTCCCTTAAGGCACCAGCTTTGCCCTCTAAGCCTCTCAGAAATACTTCGGCTTTGGTGGGGAAAGCTTATTCGGCGGCTGGTCAGGCTTCGGCGTGTCTGCACACTATGTCTATACTGCAGGCATTCCAGGCTGATCTGTTAAAGGATGTGAGTGAGAGTGAGGAGATCAGTACTGATGTAGTTCGAGAACTACGACAGGCTGCAGATTTATCTTTGCGTGCCACCAAGGAGTCGGCCAAGCTTATGGGCCGTACTATGGCAGCCCTGGTGGCCGCAGAGAGGCATTTATGGCTTAATTTATCAGATATGAAGGATAAAGAAAAATCTTTTCTTCTGGATGCTCCGCTTTGTGCTTCTGGTTTATTTGGTGACGCTGTGAATACGGTCATAGATAAATTTCAAGAAGAAAAGATGCGGCTTTTCAAAAGTTTCTCCCACTCAAAGTTCATATCCCCCGGTCTGACGGGCGAGGTCAGACCAAGCCGTCGACAAGCTCCTCACACCGGGCGCATCAAAAGCAGAGTGTTGCGTCTCGTGCCCCCCCCACGAGACGTGACAGTCTCAGGCGAAGTCCTCTGGCGGCAAGACTGATCTGAGGACAGTCATTGTCGCCAGAAAGGCTTCGTCTAAGAAGTCAGTATCACAGGATACTGAGGGTGGTCCCCACCGTGAGAGAAAGGTGTTCACCGAACCAGACGGTGCCTGTTCTCTCAAGGTGCCCTCAGGGGTCCCTTCTGCCAACCCTGCCTTCGTGTCGGGGCGTAGACGGGCCCGGCGAGTGCTTTCCCGAGGGACGCTCGCACCCTCTGAGGAGGGGTTTAGAGCAGTCATACCAGTTGTTCCCTGCCGGTGCGCCATTACAGGGCACTGTGTCTGCTGCTCAAAATATTCCAGAGGCCAGCCTCGAGAGGCTGGTACCCTTAGTAGATTTTCTGGCAGAGTGGAAAAGTCTTCCAAAAGTATCTCAATGGGTCCTGCATTCGATAGAGAAGGGTTATGCCATTCACTTCAGATTTCCTCCTCCTCGATTCAGCAGGGTCCTGCCCACAGTGGTGGGCCTCGAGCAGGCTCTGGTAATGGAACAAGAGGTGAAAAGCTCCTTAAAAAGGAGGCTATAGAACGGGTTCCTCCTCCCAGCATGGAGTCAGGTTATTACAGCCGATATTTCATCGTTCCAAAGAAGGATGGGGGGTTGCGTCCAATTTTAGATCTGAGCCTGTTAAATCGAGCTGTAGCGAAGCTCAAGTTCAAGATGCTCACGCTGAAGCAAATCGTGTCACAAATCAGATCCGAGGACTGGTTTGTTACGATAGATCTAAAGGATGCGTATTTTCACATCTCCATCCTTACGCAAAACAGGAAGTTCTTGAGGTTCGCTTTCGGGGGCGAAGCGTACCAATATCGTGTTCTTCCGTTCGGTCTAGCTTTATCTCCTCGCACGTTCACGAAATGCATGGACGCAGCGCTAGTCCCGCTGAGGTTCCAGGGCATTCGCATATTGAACTATATAGACGATTGGTTGATTCTGGCTCAATCGCAGCAGCAAGCGGCTCGGCATCGAGATGTCGTCCTCACACACATCAAAAAATTTGGGTTGAGGCTGAATGCCAAGAAGAGTGTTCTATCTCCATCACCGAGAACATCTTTTCTGGGGGTATTGTGGGACTCAGTAGCGATGCATGCTTGCCTGTCACCTGCTCGCATCACTTCGATTCTCTCAGCTGTAAAACAAGTAAAGCTAGGCCAGTTGCTCACTGTAAAGCAGTTCCAGAGACAGCTGGGTCTGATGGCAGCAGCGTCCAACGTTATACCTTGCGGCCTGCTGTACATGAGACCGTTACAGTGGTGGCTCAGAACCAAGGGGTTCTCCCCAAGGGGAAACCCCCTTCGCGTGATCAAAGTTACGCGGTGTTGCCTACATGCTCTGGTCATGTGGATGGATCCTTGGTTTTATGGTACAGGTGTGGCCGAAGTCACGCCTGTACGCCTTTCCCACGATTGCTCTGCTCCCAGGAGTTCTGGAAAGGGGGCGCCAGGACGGGGTCAGTCTATTATTGGTAGCCCCATTTTGGCCGGCCCGAGTATGGTTTGCGGACCTAGTGTCTCTCCTCGACGGCTCTCCTCTGGAGATTCCGATCAGGAGGGACCTTCTCTCTCAGGCGAGCGGGTCGATATTTCACCCCCGCCCAGAGCTGTGGAAACTATGGGCTTGGCCTCTGAGGGGGCCCAGCTCGTAGGTGCTGGTCTTTCAACCGAGGTTGTTGAGACCATCCTCCACTCCAGAGCTCCTTCCACGAGGAAGTTATACGCCCTGAAGTGGAGACTCTTCACTTCTTGGTGTAGAGAACACCAGCTAGACCCAGTTAACTGCCCAGTGGGTGCAGTGCTGGAGTTCCTGCAGGAGCGTTTCTCCTCAGGGCTATCCCCCTTCACACTAAAGGTGTACGTGGCGGCACTTGCTGCTTACCATGTCCCTTTCAGTGGAGTCTCTTTTGGGAGACATCTGTTTATAACTTGTTTTCTTCGTGGTACTTTGAGGCTGAGGCCTGTAGTCCGCACGAGGGTGCCGACATGGGATTTGGCCATCGTTCTAGAAGGTCTTTCCCTTGCTCCTTTCGAGCCTATTGAAGAGGTTTCTGAAAAGTTCATTCCTTTGAAAACCATTTTTCTCCTCGCTATTTCGTCTCTTAAGAGAATCAGAGATATTCAGGTTCTTTCGGTCTCTCCTTCGTGCCTCAGAATTTTCACCAAATCACGTATGTAACCCTAGTTCCCTGAAGGAACGAGACGCTGCATGTCGTTGCCATACTCCCTGCATCCCCGTGATCGACTTGCTTCAGACTTTTTCCAGAAGCTGGCGCATGTTGGTTTTTGGGGTGCTATATAATTTCCTGGTCGATGACATCACTCGTGACGTTCCGTCTCGCCATTGGGCTGATTCCATACATGCTTCATGACGCACAACGCAAGGGGCGTTCCCACAGCGTTTCACGCAGCGTCTCGTTCCTTCAGGGAACTAGGGTTACATACGTAACCCGAGACGTTTTCTGAGTGAAATTAATGGTAAACAGATTAACATAAAATACTTCTTAACTGATGTAGACAAATTGGTTGAATCTGTTACTTTTTTTTATCAGAGAAATGTTGGAGTTGATTAGCTTAGTGAGAAGAAGTGCTTTAGGTTGAAAAAGCATCTTACCATAAGAACATCTAAAGAGGTGGACAGGAAAAGGAAGAAGGCCATACATCGTGTATTGTAATTTGGTTAATATCAGTCAATAATATCATGCATCACATGGTGTCTTTTCTTTGCCTTTCCCTCTTGCTTTGTTTCCTAATCTCAATCCTTTCTGTGTGTATGGAAACTTTAAGGATAGTGTGGCGTGCAGGCCGAGGGCAGTGAGAGAACGGCGTGGGGGAGAGAGGGAGAGGACCAGGCCTGGACTATTTTATTTGATGTTTTGTTTTATTATGTGTGGCTGCAGTCGACTGTGAGGGGCTTTCGTTTTTGTATTTGTTTATTTATTTGATTAATATGTTTAAAATGTTTGCCGGTTCCCGCCTCCTTCCCTCAACATCTAACCTTGTTACAGATAGGTTCTTTAAACATTAATGGTGGGAGAGATAGTTCTATGCATGCTATTGTTAATGAAACTATTGAACAGAAGAAGCTTAATATTGTTTTTCTCCAAGAAACACATAGTGATATTTTAAATGAGGCTGAGTGGAGTTTGAAGCCAGCAGATTTCTAAAAGAGGTTCTGGAAATGTATAGGCATGGACCTTATTTTGTGTGTGAATGTTTAAGATATGTTGTTTGCCGACTTCCTTTAAATTTTCTGTTTTATCCTTATTGGCCAAAAAGGTGGGATCTAGCTTTTTTTAAAGAACTAGCGTCCTGTTGTACTTCTTACAACTGAATACAAAATAATCTCAAAATGCTTGTCCAATAGATAAAAAAATGATCTAGAATTGATTGTACACAGGGGTCAATCATATTGAGGTCTATTATGGATAATTTACTTTTGTCCAATTTGTTTTGGATATGTGTAAAGTTTTTAATATGGATGTTAGTTTGGTCTCTTTGGACCAAGAGAAAGCTTTCGGACGTGTTGACCATAATTATCTTTTTAATTTGTATTGTAAAAAGCGCTATATAAATAAAGGTGACTTGACTTGACTTGACTTAATGTGTTAAAGCTCTTGGTTTTGGTGACAATTTCTTTTTGTTGATACAATTATTATGCACTGATGCTGTGTGTCTGGTCAAGGTGGGTGGTTTGAGCTGACCTTTTCCTATTTAAGGGGTATTAAGCAGGGCTGTCCCCTGTCTGGTCAGTTGTACAGTTTAGCAATTGAACCACTGCTTTTTACATTTTGAGAGAAATTGTCAGGTTTTCATGTGTCTGAATCTTCATTTGTCTCGAAGATATGTTTTTCTGCTGAAGATATCACAAGAAACAGTCATGACTAGCTAGTTAGTTTCTACAATGATGCATCATACTATGGTTAAGCAGTGAGTCAATTCCTTGTATGGGAAATGCGTTGTATCTTTGCACCCCTGCTCATTCCCCCAGTCCTTGCCTGTGGAAAACACTCCCACAGCATTATAATACCAGCACGCTTCACCATTTTGATGTTATTGCACAGGTGATGAGAAGTGACTGGCTTCCTCCAGACATGACACCTGGAATTGAGGCCAAACAGTTCAATCTTCTCAATGTTCTCCTTCAGAGAATATTGCCCTTTTGGTGCGTTTTTGCAAATTCCAAGCAGGCTTTCATGTGTCTTGCACTGAGGAAATGTTTCCATCAGGCCACTCCTAAAGCCCAGATTGGTTATGACATTTGCTATCAAGCAAATCTCAACTGCTTGATTGTTTATATGTTTTGCAAAATTAACTATATTATCTCCAAGCAATATATTAAAAGTTGGATACATCCATCTTTCCCTGCATGCATACAGTACTCATGTAAAGCATATGCCATATAGCAAATCCCAGCTGTGTGATTATTTATATTGTTATAAAATGTAAACTATATTTTTGAGCAATAAAGAAAAGAAAAAACATAGTGAAATAGGCAGCTGAATTAAATGAAACCCAGATACATTGGGTTGTTGTTATGTACTGTACATGTTGTTAAAAGCTTTCAAGCAAGTCACTAAACACTCCGTCTAGCCTGTCATGCATATAGAATTTTCATAACAATAATGTCACATAGAGGTTGTTGTTTTGTCAGTCAAAAAAATTCAGTGTTTACACAGTCTGCTTTACAAAAGAAATATGTATCAATAAGCTCCAGACTTTCTATCAACACATTGAATTTCTTACTGTTTTTTTTTATTTTAATTATTATTTTTGTCACTTACACTCATTTAACACATTTTTATAGAAAGTATCAAATTCTACATTTCCAGCAACATGGGAAATCTACTTTCAGCTGTCCAACATGCCCCCGTCACCAGGGGAGCCGATAATTGCCTCTGGGTCTCTGTATTAGTCTCCACATCCATGAAAATGCAGCACATGAATCATTGGTCGTTAACAAAAGACCTTACAGGAGGACGACACATTTATTCAAAACACTTTAATGAGGACAGGGATTTATCTGGTGTAGCTAGAAAATAGGAGGCCTACATACAGTAAATATAGATTTATGTATCAGTGGAAAGAAAAAAAAAAGTCTGTTCCTTACCTTTAGAGGAATAGGTCACCATCAAATTAAAATTATGACATTATTTACCCTCCTTTCTTTCCAAAACTGTATGACTTTCTATAAAAGTCAAGATCTTAATTTGGATTATACATACACATGGTCAGACTGACCTGAGAAACGTTTGTGTCGACTGAACCAACTATTCTAGTTATTCTTGAATTCATTTGGAGTTGGTTGAGTTTTTGTTTGCAAAACGGTCTGAATCGATTCGTATCTGTTTGAATTTTCAGTCAGTAAAACAAACCTTATCAAGACATGTAAGAGCACAGAGACAGCACTGGATGAAGTAGATATTCTTCTACAAACAATTTGTGGCATTCACAATAAACGTGTTACTGTTTGTTGCTTTTTGCCGTTTTGGGTTTTAAACATGTCTAGAGATGCAGTACTTATTTCAGTTTATTTTTTAACATTAGCATATGAAGAGTTCAGATGCAAAAGCCTCTAAGTGCCATTTGAAATTTTCTTCTAGAATGATAATTTTTATCAAGCTTGTATATTTAAGTTCAGTAATTTAACTTAAATGGCAATGAAGATTACCTATTAATTGTCATTTAAGTGAAATTACTGAACTTCAATATACAAGCTTGATAAAAATCATCATTCTAGAAGAAAATTTAAAATGGCACTTAGAGGCTTTTGCATCTGAACTCTTCATATATAGATTTTTTTGTTTACTCGTTGCCTCTGTGCGTCCCATCAAATTAATTACTGTAGGTGCCAATGATGGTCCATAAAATATACTGTAAGCTGAAATGCCTTTTTTTTTTTTTTTAGCTGGCAAACTCATGTTTAAAATAGTGGGATTGAAACATAAGGCCGGAGACACACTGGCTGCGTGGCGTGTCCGTTTTTATTTCCAGGTTAGAGCATGCTAGAAATAGAACCGACGCCAATTTTTCACGCGACACGCAAACGTGTTGGAAGCGTTTCCAGGCAAAATAGAATAGGAAAATATGTTCATATGTCATTTTGTACACTAATACATATTAATAAATTACATTTTGATGTTTGAAAGTCGAGGTTTTTACATAAATTCATATATAAATGTATTTTATTTTTATTTTTAAATCCCATTTTTGCCTATTAGGGCTTTGACTCCGAACTTCGTTATTCGAATATTTAAAAAAAATAATGATATTCGAACGAATATAAGGCAGCCATTAATATTCGAACTTTTTATGGGAATTATTTTTTGTAAATGTGTTTGCTTGTAAACGTTGTTTTCAATTCAGATTCCGAGGCTTTTTCAGCCTGGTGAAGTTGTAAATCGAGAGCTCATTAGTAAGGCAATTATTGGTCATCTGGGCTCCTGTAAGTGACGATAGCGTCCTGGGGCCTGTTTCAATAAGGAGGTTCAACCAACTCTGAGTTAAAACTTGAACTCTGAGTTGACTTACCCTGAGATGGGAAACTCTGAGTTCTCTTACGAGAGTATCTCTCGTACTGCGTAATATCTTACGCTATGGGGAAAACTCTTTTCCATGAGATATTGAAGCCAAAAATTATCCTTAATTTTTTAATCAATGTAAAACGCTTTGCTGCAGCAAGCAGACATAGGCGAGACAGCTCGCACGCCTATTGGCTGTCCTGCGGCAAAAGCAGCAGCCTATCGAGAGAGGCTCTGCGTGACGTCATGACGAATGGGGGCATTTCGCGCCCATAAGTCACGTCCCGCCAGAAAGGGCGTGGTCTCGCCCTATAAATAAGCTCGATAGCTGCCATACACTGATTTTTCAACTCTTCAGCGAAGCTCACGCATCGCTGGATCCGGAGTGAGAAGCCGCGCCGTCGACCTGTAGCCTTCAGCGGGACGTGCCCTTGAGTCTGGAGTCGTTGGCCTCGCCGCCTTCAGCCGCCGTACCTGCTGCGCTTTCCGGCGTAATATCCTTTTACTCTGCCTGAGAGTGTGTGTTAGCTTACGTGACGCAACGCTCACTTCTCCATATACTAAAAGACCTGCGTCTTTTTAAAGATGCCATCCTGTGGCTCGTGCCGCGCTCAACTCAGCTACTAGGACCGCCGTGTCATCTGCGTGTCCTGCCTGGGTGAGTATCACGCGGCTATCGCGCTCGCTGACGGCGGATGCCCTCATTGCGAGCTATTGCCTATGGTGACTCTGAGGACTCGCCTGGCATCATTCTCCGAGCCTGCATTCCAGCCCGCCGCGCTGCAAGAAGCGCCGCGCTCAGCGCGCTCCAGAGCTCTCTCCAGCCCGCCAAAGCTGGCCGGTTCGCCCGCCAGTTTCGCCGGCTTCGCCCGAGTCGCTCACTGACGGACAACGGCCGCCGTCTGCCGCCGCGTCCGCCCCCGAGCTCGACGAACCTACCGAGGCATGTTCTCTTATGGCGTACGATAGCGAGGATTGGGCGAGCTCTGTGGACCTCCCCTCCGCTAACGTTTCCCGCCAGCCCTCTGGGAAAAGAGCCGGCATTGAGGCTGAGCTGATGCGTCTGCTCTCTCAAGCCGTGGACAGCATCGGCCTCGACTGGGCGGCGCCCGCGCAACCAACCGTGGGCACGCGTCATCGGCGAAATGAGGAAAGAGTGTGTTTTAGTCCCGCCGAGGGCGGACCAATCTCCATTTCTCAAACATTTCTCAGCTCCTAGTTTAAGCGGCTGAAAATGTCAATATTGCAGCAATGAGCCTGTTGTGTAACACGCACGCCTGCAAACAAACGCCGACACACACACAAAACTGTGATGACGCTACGCTCTCTTATCTGCTCGAGCTAATTTAGGCTTATGTTGTTTTCCCCTGTGGCTCAGTGGCGAAACCCAAAGCCTTCGCACGAGAGACCCGTGTTCGATCCCAGCTCTTGCAGCAGATAAACTTTAGTCTAGCTGCAGCCAGGCTAACTTTTGCGCTTGTTCAGTTCCAGGAAATGCGACTGTTCCAGTGTATTTTTTGCAGTAAACAAGCCGGTACCATGGCCCGCTTGCCTGCACACAAATGCCGTTTCCACGGCGACCCAGAAAAATCATAAGCAGTGTATTTTCTGGTATTCTGGCCACAGCCGATGGTGTTATGAGTGTAATAAAAATGACCACAGCCCAGTGTTCATTTCTACACACAAACACAGCCCGCCACAGTGCAGGGCTCGCACAAATGTAGTGAATGTGCCCACAACCCAGTGCCCACAAACACTACACACTGCATGTTCCACGGTTTCTGTAAAACGAAACCAACACACATACAGTCAGCTCAGAGTCTTCCTAGCCTCCTAGGAAAACGACGGTGCTTAAGTCTCGCCGTGGCCAGACTCCACCGAAACTTCTCGCTCGTTCAGTTCCAAAACAATGTGACTGTTCCAGTGTATTTCGCAGTAAACAAGCCGGTACCACAGCCCGCTTGCCTGCACACAAACGCCATTTTTACGGCGATCCAGATAAATCCCAAAAAGAGTGTATTTTCTGGTATTCCGGCCACAGCCGATGGTGTTATGAGTGTTGTAAGAATGCCCACGTCTCAGTGCCCATTCCCACACCCAGACCCAGACACAGCCCGCCACGGTGCAGGGCTAGCACAAATAAAAATCGACTCCGGTCGATTGTGAAAAAAAAAAAAAAAAAAATTGTATTATGTAGTGAACGCGCCTATGTCACAGTGCCCGCTTACACTACACGCTGCGTGTCCCTTGGTTTCTGTAAAAACGAAACCAACACACATTCAGTCGGCACTAACCGACAGTGTTTTCAGTGCAGTAAATGTGCCCACATTCTCTCACAGACACGCCGAATCCCATGGGATTCGCCCCCGCTCGCCTTCTCTGCGCAACCCGCCATAGAGAAGCTGAGCGCGGCCAGGCTGCCCGCTGTGATCAGCGCGCTCCCCGCCTCGAACGCTGTAAACACAGTGTTGTTATCTCAGTACACCGGGGCTCCCGAGCCGCCGCTTTGCCGCGGCCAGAGCCCGGATTTCATTCTACCCCTAGCTATTCACGCAGATGTGTGGTCAAAGCTCCCCGGGGTATCAGAATGGGTACTGAACACAATGAAAAGAGGCTATTCGCTACAGTTCGCTCGACGTCCCCGCCGTTATACGGCGCGCACCGAAACTACGGTGAAAAACGAAGTATCCCATCTACTTCAAGCCGAGATAGCGAAACTACTGAGCAAGGGGCTATAGAACCTTTATCTCAGAGCGAAGGGGGCCTATACAGCAGATATTTTCTGGTACCGAAAAAAGATGGGGGTCTTAGACCCATTCTAGATCTACGACAGCTGAACAGAGCACTTGTGAAGCGCCAGTTCAGAATGCTTACGACCAGGAAAATCCTCGCGCAAGTGTGCCAAGGGGACTGGTTTATGTCAATAGATCTGAAAGACGCCTATTCCAAATACAAATAGCGTCCCATCACAGGCGATTCTTGAGATTCGCCTTCGAGGGCCAGGCATATCAATACACAGTCCTGCCGTTCGGCCTGTCCCTAGCACCCCGTACATTCACGAAGTGCATGGACGCGGCTCTCGCACCCCTGAGACTTCGGGGCATGCGAGTTATGAACTACTTGGACGATTGGCTGATTCTAGCTCGATCACGATCGGAGCTCATAGAACACAGGGCCACATTACTCGAGCACCTCGAAAAGCTGGGCCTTACAGTCAATTGGGCGAAGAGCTCGCTGTTTCCCAGCCAGAAAATTTCTTTTCTGGGAACAGTGTTAGACTCGCTATCCATGACGGCACGCCTGTCACCGGAGCGCGGACTAAACATTCAGCACGTCGCGAAATCCTTCCGCCACGGCTCTATAGTCCCACTCAAAAGGTTTCAGAAAATGCTGGGCCTAATGGCCTCAGCAGCCTCTGTACTCCAGCTGGGCCTGCTTCGCATGCGCCCACTGCAGATGTGGCTAAAAGCACGGGTCCCGCCCCGGGCGTGGACCAAGGGTCTGTTCCGCTTCAGGGTCGGCCTATAGTGCGTTTCAGCTCTGGAACCTTGGAAAGTAACCGACTGGTATCAGTCAGGTGTGAGTCTGGGGACCACCTCGAGTGTGAAGGTGGTGTCTACGGACGCCTCCACCTCGGGGTGGGGAGCGCTGCTCGAGGGCAGACCGCTAGCTGGCCTGTGGTCAGAGCGGGAGAAGCTCCTTCACATAAACTGCTTGGAAATGATAGCAGTCGACAAAGCGCTACGGCGCTTTTGTCCCCAGATAAGAGGTCACCACATCTTGGTCCGGTCGGACAACATGTCAGTGGTGGCATACATAAATCGCCAGGGCGGCGTCAGGTCCCGAAACCTTTACAGGCTGACGGAACGCCTCCTGGTCTGGGCTCAGCACAACCTGCTCTCGCTGAGAGCAGCGCATGTGCCTGGTCACCTAAAGGTGGGACCAGACAGACTGTCCAGAGACAACGTCCCAGCAGGAGAATGGTCGCTGCACCCGCAGACGGTCCAGCTGCTGTGGGAAACGTTCGGCAGAGCGCAGGTGGACCTATTCGCGTCCCACGAAAACGCTCACTGCCCAAAGTTTTTCTCGAAAAGCAAAGACGCGCTGGCCCATGTCTGGCCCCGCTGTCCCCTATATGCTTTTCCCCCTGTCTCGCTCCTGCCTAAGGTGTTGGAACGAATCAGGGAAAACGGATGCCCAGTGCTGCTCGTAGCTCTGCTCTGGACGAACCAGACTTGGTTCCCTGTCCTGATGCAGCTGACCAGCGCTGCCCCATGGCCTTTACCATTGAGGAGAGACCTCCTCTCTCAGGCGGAGGGCTCGATTTGGCATCCTCGCCCGGATCTGTGGTCCCTGCATGCATGGGCCATCAACGGGTACCCGCTAACCTCCCAGAGGGAGTGCTAAACACGATCGCGCAGGCTAGAGCTCTGTCTACTAGACGGCTCTACTCCTCGAAAATGGTCGGTGTTCTCTGCTTGGTGTCAAGCCCAGGGCTTTTCACCCGTAGACTGCGGGGTTACGGAAGTGCTTTCCTTCCTTCAAGAGCTGCTGGATAAGGGCAGGACCCCATCCACGCTCAAAGTATATGTGGCGGCCATAGCAACGTTTGCAAAACCGGTGTCTGGCCAGTCGCTAGGAAAGAACGACTTAGTCGTGCGTTTCCTAAGGGGAGCTCAGAGGTTAAACCCTCCCAGGCCCCCTTCAGTCCCGTCATGGGACCTTTCCACGGTCTTGGAGGCCATGAAAGGTGCCCCATTCGAGCCAATCCAGTTGTCGGACATAAACACCTGTCTTTCAAGACAGTGTTTCTCATGGCTCTCGCTTCGGTGAAGCGTATAGGGGACTTACAAGCGCTTTCTGTAAGCTTTCATGTATGGAGTTTGGGCCTAATGACTCAAAGGTCATACTCAAACCTAAACACGGCTACGTGCCGAAATCCCTCAATACACCGTTTAGGGCCCAGGTAATGTCCCTGTCTGCCCTTCCGGTTCTCAATGAGGAGAAGGACGCGAGTCTCCTTTGCCCTGTCAGGGCATAAAGAGCTTATGTGTCCCGCTCGTCTGGTTTCAGACAGACTGAGCAGCTTTTCGTCTTGTTTGGCGGGCGTTCCAAGGGACTTGCCGCTTCAAAACAGAGCCTATCCAGATGGATAGTAGATGTCATAGCGCTGGCTTACACTTCTAAGGGCCTGCAGTGCCCCTTGGGTGTCAGAGCGCACTCCACAAGAGGCGTGGCCTCGTCGTGGGCATGGTCTAGCGGGGTCACCCTGCAAGATATCTGTACGGCCGCGGGCTGGGCCTCGCCGTCTACATTTATAAAATACTATAACCTGGAGGTACCCGCCTTACAAGCTAAGCTTTTGGCGATCTAGACTTCAGTGCTATCTGCCCGCTGTGCGGGTCCAGAGTATTGACTCATGTATGGCCACCCAGTTTAGGCTGAAAGCTTTCACCCTAGCTGCGTGGTTTAATGGTCATATGATTAGCTCCCCTGGATGCTATTTTATATGGAAAAGATGCTTTTTAGCCTCTATTCCTCCACTCCCTGTGGGTCTATCTATAAGGAGTGATGCTTCTAGCCTCTCCTCCTCTACTCTCTGTGAGTAGATGGTGATTATGCACTATATGCGCCCCGGGCCTCGGCCCCTGGGACTTTTGGTGTTGGATCCCTGTCCGCACGGCGTGTTACACTGTGTTCCCCATAGCGTAAGATATTACGCAGTACGAGAGATACTCTCGTAAGAGAACGTACTCGGTTACTAACGTAACCTCGGTTCTCTCTAGAGAGGGAACGAGTACTGCGTATCTTGCCGTGCTTGGAATACGCTCTGGTTCGCTTCGGCGATGAAAAATCAGTGTATGGCAGCTATCGAGCTTATTTATAGGGCGAGACCACGCCCTTTCTGGCGGGACGTGACGATATGGGCGTGAAATGCCCCCATTCGTCATGACGTCACGCAGAGCCTCTCTCGATAGGCTGCTGCTTTTGCCGCAGGACAGCCAATAGGCGTGCGAGCTGTCTCGCCTATGTCTGCTTGCTGCAGCAAAGCGTTTTACATTGATTAAAAAATTAAGGATAATTTTTGGCTTCAATATCTCGTGGAAAAGAGTTTTCCCCATAGCGTAAGATATTACGCAGTACTCGTTCCCTCTCTAGAGAGAACCGAGGTTACGTTAGTAACCGAGTACGTTTTCGGTTACAGAACAGCTGAAATGAGTTGGTTCAATCAACTCTAAGTTGAATGACTCTGAGTTAAGCGCGTGCACCACAACTATAAAAAGCCATTATCAATATAGGGGTCACCATGTCACCATGGCAACAGCGCCAGACAAAAAGAGGAATTACTGTTATACAGTGTTGAGTTTAATTAATTACCAAGTAATCTAAATATTATAATTTCATTAAAGGGATTACTCTTAATTCTTCTGTGATTTAAAATAAAATCTGATGTAATTAGCCTACATTAAATAGGCTACTGCATGAACTATAGAACAATTCAGTATAAAACAATAGTGGATTTAACATACATTTTTAAGAGGTATATTTTTAATGTAACCTTCTCCCTCTACACACTTTGGTCAATTCAAGAATAATTCATGCAATTGTATATTGTTAATTTGAAAGCATTAAAAGTGCAGTTTCTTGTCTCTCCTTGTATTGTTCAAGTGGTTGAGGTTGATATAGGATTTAGTAATTATTAATACCGGTAAGTAAACCAATACTTTCTAAAGATAGTAATTATTACATTAATCTAATTACACTGTTGAAGATGTCATTTGTAGTTAGTAATTAATAACTATTTTAGAGTAACTTACCCAACTGTTTGGCTATAATATCAGAGGTGAAACTGTAAAAACAGTATGTTATTTAACCTAATTTACAATCCTGCAGGCATTAAAAGAATGTGGCAGCAGCTGAAAATAAAATATATAAACATAATTCATTCAGGTAAGGCTTGAGCATATCATGGGTGTAGGCCTGACTGTACAAACATTTGACATATTAAATAACTAAATAGCATCCAGTGTCTAGCAGTGCAGCAGCATATCTGGCTGAGGGAATTCCTGAGGGACTTCAGAGCCAGTCACTCCAGAAGATCCAAGGGCCTTCATAAAATGTAATGTGTTACATATACATATGTGTTATTTTTTATATAGGGTATTTTTGATATTTCCATTTATTTTACTTTGGGTTGGGTTTTTTGTTGGTCCCAATATATTCTGATGGTAATATCTTTCTTTTGGAGCCTCCTGTCCCAACAGAACCCCAGGCAGTTGTAAGTAGCCTACACTCAATACACCAATTATGACAAATAGTAGACCTAAACTTCATAAATAGTAGGGACACACTTCAGTGTGTAATGCCAGTTTAATTCTGTAGAATTTGTTTAGAACTACGGGAGGTGGAAAGAGTAATAAAATATTTTACTCAAGTAAAAATACTATTACTTTGATCAAATTTTACTTAAGTACAAGTAAAAGTACCGGTCTAAAAATCTACTCAAGTAAAAGTAAAAAGTAGCTCATTTAAAATGTAAGAGTAAAAGTTGCTGAGTTACTTGTTTAACTGCGGGGGTGGGGTTCTCTCCCGTTTCACAGTATGATAACCGTCTCAGAAAATTAAACAATTATTAAATATATAAACTGCATTATTAAATTACGGTTATTATTATTATAAGTTAAAATGACAGTTAAATAAATTAAACATTTGTTCAATAAACATATCTAATCAACTAATTTCAATAATTGATTATGAATTAGATTAACAACTTATTTTTTATCATTAATAACTTATTAAAATGTTTAAAATAATTGAATTCTATTAAATGTTTTTTATTCCGATTTTTTTTTTTTTTATGATTTAATACAAATAATTTATCAAAAACGGTGGAAATCAAATAAAAGTTTAGCAAGCGTTTTAATCGTTTTATTTTTTGGCAAAGTGCTGCAAAACAGATTTAGTCAATTAAACCATGGACAAACAATATATATATTCCTTAAATAATGTTTAGATAAATTGTAGTATTAATGTTGGTGTTTAAACACTGCTTCCTCTTTAAAAAAGGGGAGGAGACTGCAAGAAACTCTGGGTTTACCGAAGAAAACCTGCTCCTGACCAGGTTAGGTTCACAGAGTAAGTCACCATGGTAACTGACTCTGAGTATAAGTTACCTCTCTTTCAGAAACGGGCTTGACTTACTCTGCTTTCTAGGGTTTGATTTACCTCCCATTCTGAAACAGAAAACCCAGAGTTTCCCTCATTTCAGGGTTAACATACTCAGAGTTTTCACTTAACCTCCTTTCTGAAACGGGCCCCTGGTTAGTGCAGCGCCTATTTTGTATATCAAAACAATGGCCGCGCCAAGTCGCCAACGCCGACAACAACAACGCCTGACGAGGAGTTCGAAATCTACACTCCTGATAATTTGAAAAGCAACGTGTGCCGCTACTTACATTTTACCAGGTATTCGTTTCACTGTTAACATCCATCTGTGAACGGTAATCCCCGGCTTCTTTAATCATTTTGACATTGATGAGTTAGCTAGACCGCTTAACTTTTAGTCATCATGAAAACAAACAGAGCGGTGCGTAATGGAGTGCATCAAGAATATAAAATACATTGCCGAGAATCTCTTATTTGCATCTTAAGTTTATTGCCAACAATAATGACAGCTTTGCGAAAAGTGTAGAACTCGGTGAGCTTACGCAAAACACATCTTCAGCACAGCGACTTATATAAACGCATCTGATTGGCTGATGCGTTCAACAGACATGTCTGTGATTGGCTACAATGCTCAACGCTGCAATAGCACGTTGCAAGTACCTTTAATGCGGAGGTAAAAATATAAATAAAACTGTAATAGCCTATGCACTTTTCATTATTAGGTAATCGCGGCAGCTGTAATCTTATTCACATTTGTTTTTCTGATTAATTGTTTTGCTCTATGAGAAAGAGGTAACAAAATATTCTGGGCTTTACTTAAAACATTAGCCCAGCCCTAGCGCCGCGACATTTAATGGTCAAAATATTATTAATTAATATTCGAATATATTCGAATATTAATATTAATAAACAAACGAATTTCGAATATGATTTTTGGGCTAAAGTCAAAGCCCTATTGCCTATAGGCTAAATATAATTTCATGTCATTTTATTTGTTAAACAATCGAGTCCTGGTGTCCACTACAGAGATCATAGCATAACGTATGAATAAAATATAATTTGTATAGTTTCTTATGCTCTTAACAATGTGATTACATGAAGAAAAAAAGAAAAAGAAAAAAAAACTTATTTTAAAAAAACTTTCTGGGCCTCAGGAGTATATAACGATATAGGCTACAATAACAACGTATTGTGTCTTCTGAGTGACGGTCCAACATCAGGGGCCCGTTTCAATAAGGAGGTTCAACCAACTCTGAGTTAAAACTTGAACTCTGAGTTGACTTACCCTGAGATGGGAAACTCTGAGTTTTCGGTTACAGAACAGCTGAAATGAGTTGGTTCAATCAACTCTAAGTTGCCTGACTCTGAGTTAAGCGCGTGCACCACAACTATAAAAAGCCATTATCAATGGAGCGCAGATATTACGAGTCACCATGGCAACAGCGCCAGACAAAAAGAGGAATTACTGTTATACAGTGTTGGGTGTAATTAATTACCAAGTAATCTACATATTGTAATTTAATTAAAGGGATTACTCTTAATTCTGTAATTTAAAATAAAATCTGATGTAATTACATGAAATACTGTAGAGACTATAGAACAATTCAGTATAAAACAATAATGGATTTAAAATACATTTTTAAAATACAAGGTATATTTTTAATGTAACCTTCTCCCTCTACACACTTTGGTCAATTCAAGAATAATTCATGCAATTGTATATTGTTAATTTGAAAGCATTAAAAGTGCAGTTTCTTGTCTCTCCTTGTATTGTTCAAGTGGTTGAGGTTGATATAGGATTTAGTAATTAGTAATAAGTAAACCAATACTTTCTAAAGATAGTAATTATTACATTAATCTAATTACACTGTTAAAGATGTCATTTGTAGTAATTAATAACAATTTTAGAGTAACTTACCAAACTGTTATAATATCAGAGGTGAAACTGGAAGACCAGTAGCCTATGTTATTCAACCTAATTTTAATTTTCAGGCTATAGGTGCAATCCTGCAGGCATTAAAAGAATGTGGCAGCAGCTGAAAATAAAATATATAAACATAATTCAATCAGGTAAGGCTTGAGCATATCATGGGTGTAGGCTACCTGACTTTACAAACATTTGACATATTAAATATACTAAATAGCATCCAGTATAGCAGTGCAGCAGCATTTGTGGCTGAGGGAATTCCTTCATCAGAGCCAGTCACTCCCGAAGATCCAAGCCTTCATAAAATGGAAGAGGTCTACATGTGTGTTATTTTTTATATAGGGTATTTTTGATATTTCCATTTATTTTACTTTGGGTTGGGTTTTTCGTTGGTCCCAACATATTCGGATGGTAATATCTGTCTTTTGGAGCCTCCTGTCCCAACAGAACCCCAGGCAGTTGTAAGTAGCCTACACTTCATAAATAGTAGGGACACACTTCAGTGTGTAATGCCAGTTTAATTCTGTAGAATTTGTTTAGAACTACCGGAGGTGGAAAGAGTAATAAAATATTTTACTCAAGTAAAAATACTATTACTTTGATCAAATTTTACTTAAGTACAAGTAAAAGTACCGGTCTAAAAATCTACTCAAGTAAAAGTAAAAAGTAGCTCATTTAAAATGTAAGAGTAAAAGTTGCTGAGTTACTTGTTTAAGTGCTGGGGTTCTCTCCCGTTATAACGTATGAGAGTTTCACAGTATGATAACCGTCTCAGAAAATATCAAGGTTTATGGTATTAAACAATTATTAAATATATAAACTGCATTATTAAATTACGGTTATTATTATCGTAAGTTAGAATGACAGTTAAATAAATTAAACATTTGTTCAATAAACCTATCTAATCAACTAATTTCAATAATTGATTATGAATTAGATTAACAACTTATTTTTTATCATTAATAACTTATTAAAATGTTTAAAATAATTTAATTCTATGAAATGTTTTTTATTCAGATTTTTTTTTTTTTATGATTTAATACAAATAATTTATCAAAAACGGTGGAAATCTAATAAAAGTTTGCAAACGTTTTAATCCTTTTATTTTTTGGCAAAGTGCTGCAAAACAGATTTAGTCAATTAAACCATGGACAAACAATATATATATTCCTTAAATAGTGTTTAGATAAATTGTAGTATTAATGTTGGTGTTTAAACACTGCTTCCTCTTTAAAAAAGGGGAGGAGACCGCAAGAAACTCTGGGTTTACCAAAGAAAACCTGCTCCCGACCAGGTTAGGTTCACAGAGTAAGTCACCATGGTAACTGACTCTGAGTATAAGTTACCTCTCTTTCAGAAACGGGCTTGACTTACTCTGCTTTCTAGGGTTTGATTTACCTCCCATTCTGAAACAGAAAACCCAGAGTTTCCCTCATTTCAGGGTTAACATACTCAGAGTTTTCACTTAACCTCCTTTCTGAAACAGGCCCCAGGTAGGCTAAATATAGGCTCTTTAAAGATACACAACGTTTGAAAATGTTATTGAAATAAACAGCCCACTTCCCTATTTTTCGGATTTTGGAAGATGTGTGATAACAGTTTAAATTGTTGTGGTAAAGGCAAGAGCAACACACTGGTAATCCAAATGTAGACTGGTCTGTCAGCACTCCCTCTACGTCACCTAGCAGCAGCAGCGCCGCGTCGCGTCGCGGTTCCGGCATGCGTCGCGTTTTCGGTGTCTTTACACACCAGGGGCTCGTTCTTCGTACGTCGCTAACTCAGTTAGCTGGATTTGATTGTTGACGATTTGTCATGATCTTGGATCGTTTGGTTCTTCGACGCTCATCCTGGACTTGCTGTCATAGCAACAGGTGCGCCAGCTTGAACCTGCTCGCGAGCAGGCTTATTTCATGTAAACAGGATTAGATCGCGGCTTTATAAGCGGAGCTGATACGGGAAGTATTTTAACGCAGCGCGATAGTGTACTTTTTGAGAGATATCGTTTTTCTCATGACTCGTAAGGATGTCGTTTACATCATTAATTTGTTGGAAACGCATAAATGTTCGACTCGTCTGAGTCGGGCTTTAATAACAGTGCAGGCAAGGCAAGTTATTGCGATTCTTATCCAGATTAGTAATATTATATCAAATTTTAAAAAGGCAGTTGACTGACTAAAATCTCTTAGATGGTGACTATGTTCCATATCACAAATATGGCCAGGATTTGTGCATGACTCAAGAGAGATTTATGCAGATTATTTCATCTATAAAATATCAAGCTCACTGTAGGCTAGCTACACTTATGCTGATCCTAACAGAACTGAATTTTTCCATTAAACAGGTGATTACAACAGGATTCTGCTTGAAGACAGGTGTTTTATGACCCCATTCCCTGACCCAAACCCCTGACCAGTTATAATGCAGCTCTAGCCAGGACAAGGGCACACAATGAAGTGAACTTTAGCCAACTAAAGGGAAGATTTCAGTGTCTGAAAAGTCTGAGGGTTGCACCTGACAGGGCCTGTGACATGGCATGGGCCATATTACACAACATTGTACCATCAGAAAAAATATAAAACATTTCATTAATGTTTAATAAAAGACAAGACAAATATGCTTAGTTCTTTGGGTTTTATTTTAATTGTTCTTTGTAAAGAAAAGCCAGTGATCAAGTCATCTTTTGCCTGCAAATAATATATATTGTACTCTGTGTGAAATAATATATTAGCACTTACTCTGAAGTTCCTATGAAGCAACTCTATCTCTAGTGCCAGTTTTTTTTTTCTTTAAGTTGTCAAGTATATTCAAAATACTCTGAAAAGTACAACACTGCACCTCTGTATCACTGCTTTGTACAGACTCTTCTGTAGATGTGGACTCCTGCAACTCATATTGCATTCAGAAATAATTGGTAGGGTACTCAAGTGTAAATTAAGTAAAGTTATTTATGCACTTAAAGATACCTGAGAGGGTTTCTTCACTGTCCTATGTGCATTGGGGGAAACATGGGCATTACAAAGTGTTGTACTTTCTTCCCTTTTGATGTAACGTTAGAAAAAGTCTTACTGCACATGGTTCAGCCACTTGCTTGGGAACACATAAAAGTGTTGGTGTATTGTTTAAAACTGCACAAAAGAGGAAAACATAATTGCATTACAATGAAGTACACTGGGGGGAAATGTGATCAATAACTCATGGCTACATTTTTTTTTTTTACATTAACTATGTAGTTTCACAGTCACACATGTAGACTTTCACAAGTCAAAGCAATTCATTTAACAGCTGATATGACTGGACAGCCATTTGGATTATAGGCCTACTTAATTTAATGCAGCAACAAATTATTTTAGTGTACTAGGATCATTTAAAGTTCATTTGCCAGCAGTGAAGGTGTTGCTGCTCCTGGTTGTGGGTCTGAGGAAGAGCTGAACCCAGGGATGCCCCTCACAATGGGTCAGTTCACATTCAACCCAAGGGCCAGCTCTTCTGTCTGGGTATACTGTGGGGGTGCAGGACCACCACCTGTTTGTTTTTCTTTTTTTTCTCAGCCTTTTTCTTGGTTGCTTTTATAAACAGGCAAACATTTATTAACAGTGCCTTTTTAAAAGAGATTAGTAAAAGTAGTACAAATTACTATTATGTAGAATATTCTAGTAGGCTACTTCACTTTTACTTGTTCCTAGTAGTGGGTGGTGACTCTGACATTACAATGAACAAAGTTATGAATTATTTAGAAATTATTCAAATATAAAAATATATACTGTAATAAGTGATAAAAAACATCTAACTACAAACTTAATTTGTCTGCTACTTTTTGCCAGCCCCCTCTCCTGGCTTTTGCACACTTTAAGGTGTTCCCTGGCGTTTTAATTATGTTTTCAAATTCAGCATATCCTTCAAGCAATAACTATGGAAGCCCGTTTCCGCCACGTTGAGTAAAAAAATATAATTCTGTAAGTCATAATAATGAGAAAGTTTCTCATAATAATGACTTAATATCTCATTATATTGAGAAAGTTTCTCATAATAATGACTTAGTATCTCATTATAATGAGAAAGTTTCTCATAATAATGACTTAATATCTCATTATATTGAGAAAGTTTCTCATAATAATGACTTAAGTATCTCATAATAATGAGAAACTTCTCGTAATAATAACTTAGCATCTCGTAATAATGAGAAACTTTCTCGTAATAATGAGAAACTTTCTCATAATAATGACTTAACATCTCATAATAATGAGAAACTTTCTCGTAATAATGACTTAACATCTCGTAATAATGAGAAACTTTCTTGTAATAATGACTTAACATCTCGTAATAATGAGAAACTTTCTCGTAATAATGAGAAACTTTCTCGTAATAATGACTTATTTTTCGCACTTCTACGCATGCGCAAAGCAGTGGAGCAGAAGGGAGTGCCACGCTAGCGACATCCGCTGGTCAAAGCCGTGTAAATGCATCACAGCAAACATGGCACGCTCTGCAGTGAATAACAATAATGATAAATTATCAGTATATGAGATGGGCTTCCATACTAGATAGTCTTTTATTCATTTGTAGGCTATTATTCATTTGTATTTTTGTGTATGAACAAGCAGCAACACAAAAGGGTGATCCGTGGATTTCAAATAGACGGAGGAATGATAATACAGGCAGCACCTTTCCAAATCTGTTAAAGAACGCTTTATCTGGAAATCTATGTTCACCATATTTTCAAGCAGTTTTGTTTTTCCATAAGGGTCCGTTAATACAGAACGCGCTTTTTAATTGCGTTTCTAGGCAAACGCGCGCATGACACGGCGTTCTAAAAACGCGGCGCTCAAATTGAAAAGAGGTTCAGCTTTTAAAAACACGCCACTCAAGACCTTGCGTTTTCCCCCCATTCCTCTGCCCACTTATGTGTAAATGTCCCAAAAGTCATAAAAGAATTGATATCTTCCAGGTGAACCTGCACATCCTACACGCATCCGCAAAATAGCCTACGTGTTATATTAACACAATATACCCATATATTTTATGAAGATGTCACACTTAAACTTAACGAATAAATGTAATATTCCAATTTGAATCTGATAGTTTTGTAAGTTAATGTAACAATTTCCATCGGTAACCACGAGCAGGTGTCCTTCGTTACCATGGTAACCGCCCTGCTTCTGCATTCTGCAAAACACTTTTTGTGCGCATGGAAAAGTATGGAAGATATACTAATGATTTTCAATTGATGTTATTTAATGATACTACAGATTGCACTTCGTAGATCACACTGACTTTAATGAAAACTGTTTCGCAGAGCGTGCCATGTTTGCTGTGATGCATTTACACGGCTTTGACCAGCGGATGTCGCTAGGGTGGCACTCCCTTCTGCTCCACTGCTGTGCGCATGCGTAGAAGTGCGAGAAATAAGTCATTATTACGAGAAAGTTTCTCATTATTACGAGAAAGTTTCTCATTATTACGAGATACTAAGTCATTATTACGAGATACTAAGTCATTATTACGAGAAAGTTTCTCATTATTACGAGATGCTAAGTCATTATTACGAGAAAGTTTCTAATTATTATGAGATACTTAAGTCATTATTATGAGAAAGTTTCTCAATATAATGAGATATTAAGTCATAATTATGAGAAACTTTCTCATTATAATGAAATACTAAGTCATTATGAGAAACTTTCTCAATATAATGAGATATTAAGTCATTATTACGAGAAACTTTCTCATTATTATGACTTACAGAATTATATATTTTTTACTCAACATGGCGGAAACGGGCTTCCATAAATAACTCTTGCTCTTCTGTGGAGAAAAAAACTGCGCGCTCTTTGGCCACGTTGATCAGCCAATAGCAACGTTGCTGATCAATGTTTCTACTATCGATACATATCCCCTTTTAACCCAGCGCGTGAACGCGCAATTATCTCAGATTTCCATTACACGAGAGTAGATGTTAAAACTTCATGCTGATTTGTACTCGGCTTTCGCCAAGATAAGCAACACTAAGACGTAGCTTTACAGTAAACTATGCTTCTCCATCCATTTACGCTTCTTTCCATATGAGGGTGTGACTCCCCTTCTGTCCGGCGTTAACGGCTGCAGTGTACTTGGCGCGTCAGCACACACGACGGCTGCAACTACAGTGTGGTCTCCCTAGTGGACCAGCACGACAACCGTCTGGATTGAGCCGAGTAGGGGACATCTCTAGGGTCTTCAAGTGGGCACCTTCCGTCCTCAGTGTTTCGTCGACTAGCCCACGACACCTCAAGAGGGCTCGACAGTGACTCTGGCGTCCCAGAGTCACCCCCCTCCGTCCCCCACTCAACTCAGCCCAGCTTACTGACCTCTACATCCCTCCTGCTGCTGAGACCTAACCACAATCTCACTATCTCTCCGCAACCCAACCATACGCGCCAACCCGATTGACTAAGGCTGTCGAGCCCCACTGGTGCGTTAAAGCAGTTACAGTGGCAACGGTTCCGTATGGCATACCACCTACCGCAAAACACAATATCTGCCCAACCACCCGTCATTCTATACTATACAACCTATACAAATTGTATAGTATACTATACAACCTATACTATACAACCTATACAAATAAACCAACAGACTCTTCAAGTTTTTCAAGAATTCTACGAAACCGTAGCGTGGCGGCCTGTACACAGCCAGCTAGAATCTTTCCGTCTCAACCACAGCCAGTTGCTGCTCCTTTCTGCTGCTTCAGATAAGTTCTTTACTGTGCGACGCAACTCTTGGCCGCTGAATCCGACGTCTCTGAGGAACCAGGTTGTAGAGTGTGCCACAAAACCTCGACAACCCACTTCCACTGGATAAACCTGGACTCTCCATCCTCGCTGTTCTGCTTCAGTGGCCAAATGAGCATACCGCAGTTTCTTCCTCTCATATGCCTCATCTACAGCATCCTCCCATGGCACTGTCAACTCTATCAGTTGAACAATGCGTGCTGATCCAGACCACAAAACAATGTCTGGTCGTAGGTTAGTGGTGGCAATCTCAGGTGGAAAAATAAGCCGTTGATCAAGATCAGCCAGCATCTTCCAGTCCCTAGCAGCTTCCAGTTGTCCTGGCCGAGAATTGGTGTTAACACCTTTTCTTGGTGGTTGCTCGCCTGGGCGGAGGAATGTTGTCTTCTGCATGTAATGTTTTGCTAGAACAGGCGGCAACTTATTGGTCATACTACGCTTGCCTTCCAATGCTAAAGCCAAACATCTCAGTACTTGGTCATGGCGCCAAGTAAACCGACCTTGGCTAAGAGCCACCTTACATCCTGTCAAAATGTGCCTTAATGTGGCAGGTGATGAACACAAAGGACAAGAGGGATCCTCTCCTACCCAGAGGTTTAGGTTCTGCGGTGATGGGAGAACATCATATGTTGACCTAATAAGGAAACTGATCCTACTCTCTTCCATTGACCAAAGGTCTTGCCAGCCCATTTTGCGTTGTTCCACACTCTCCCATCTCATCCACTCTCCCTGCTTGGCCTGGGAAATGGCCTTTATACTCCTCATCCTCTCCTCCTGCTTTCGCACCTCGTTGACTACCAGCTTCCTCCTTTGAGCTGGGCCTGCCTTGTGCCATTTAGGAGGAGCTAAACTGAGCCCAAAACCCCCTCTTCCATGCTGTACCTGTCCCACGATATCCCCTATTTGAAGGTCAGCCTTTGCCTCTACTACAGATTTCTTTGCTGACCACTTTCTACCAGTTTTTAACACAGGGGCTGCCTCCCTTACACATTTGTCACGTGACTCTACTAATGTCATTTCCAGTCTGACCTTGGCACACTTAAACTCCTCGGTTAAAGCAGAGACTGGCAGCTGCAATATTCCTTTACTATAAAGTCCCACTCTGCTGAGGCAGCGTGGAACTCCCAACCATTTCCTGATGTATGAACTTATTAACGCTTCCAGCTTATCCACTGTTGTCAAAGAAACCTCGTACACAGTCAGTGGCCACAGCAACCTCGGCAGTAGACCAAACTGAAAGCACCAGAGTTTTAGTTTGCCTGGTAGAGCACAGCTGTTTATGCTCTTCAACCCTTCCACTGCTTGTCGTCTAACTTCTCCCACTCGAACTGTGTCCTTTAGATCTCCATCGTACCATCTCCCAAGACTTTTCACTGACTTCTCAGAAACTGTTGGTATTGCCTCACCATTAATGAAGAATGTTTTATCTACTACCTTTCCTTTAACTATGGAGATGCTCCTTGATTTAGAGGGCTTAAATTGCATTCGTGCCCATTCAATATTATCTGTTAACTTCCCCAATAACCGATTAGTGCAGGCTACTGTTGTAGTCATGGTTGTCATGTCGTCCATGTATGCTCTGATTGGTGGTAGACGCATCCCAGAAGCCAAGCGCTCTCCTCCTACTACCCATCTTGATGCCCTAATGATTACTTCCATTGCCATGGTAAAAGCCAGTGGAGAAATTGTGCATCCTGCCATTATTCCAACCTCTAAGCATTGCCATGCAGTGCTGAATTTTGGAGTTGAGAAACTAAATTGCAAATCTCCAAAATAGGCTTTCACTAAATTTGTTATTGACATTGGTACTCTGAAAAAATCAAATGCTGCCCAAAGAAGCTCATGTGGCACTGAACCATATGCATTGGCCAAATCCAGGAATGTCACATGGAGCTCCTTCCTCTCCTTTTTTGCTGACTGAATTCGTTGCCAGATAACATTGATGTGTTCTAAGCATCCTGAGAACCCTGGAATGCCCGCTTTTTGAACTGAAGTGTCAATGAAGCCATTCTTTAATAGGTAGGTGGACAATCTCTGGGCAATAATGCTGAAGAAAATCTTACCTTCAACGTTTAATAGTGAGATAGGACGAAACTGACTGATGCTTGTAGCATCTTTTTCTTTAGGTATAAAGACTCCACCTGCTCTGCGCCATGCTCTAGGTACAACCTGTTTTTCCCATGCCACTTTTAACAATTTCCACAGAATTCGCAGAACTCCTGAAGCACTCTTGTACACTCTGTACGGAACTCCATTAGGCCCTGGAGATGATGAAGCCCTTGCCTTTCTCACAGCCTGCTCTACCTCTTTCCACTTAGGTGCACAGACCTCCATTTGGTATTCTGGTGGGTTAATAGGTGGTATGTCTGATGGAATTGACATATGCTCATGCCTTTTTGCATCTGTATGCGTTTCCTCCAAATATCTCTCTAGCTCAACTCTAGATGCTTTTAAAGTGCCATTCTTCTCACTGGTGAATAACTTCTTTACGAATTTGAATGGGTCTTTATAGAAATTAGCCCTCGCACGTTCCTTCTTTTTGTAGCGTTTCCGTAGACGCTCAGCTCTGCGTAATGTTGCCAGCTTATCTTTTATGTCCCTTTGTAAGAGATTGAGTCCCTCCTTCTGACTTTGTTCTGCTCTTTTCCATTGCTTCCTCAGCTGTCTCCTTTCTCTAACTAACCCTTCAATTTTCTGCTGCCGTCTAGACATTCCAGGAGCAGTTTGTACTTTTTCCTTCCTTTTTTCCACACCAAACCTCTCACTTCCATATGCGTAAATGATGTCCCCAAATTTATCCAACTTCTTTTCAACTGTACCAGTTAATCTTTCCAATGCAAAGCATAGATCTGTGTTTACCGTATCCCATGCAGTTTTCTCGCAAGCTCTTGGCCATCTAACTCCAGGCCTATGCCCGTTGAGGTTCTTTTCTCTCTTATGCTGGTTAGTCTGACCGGTTTCACAAGTATGAATATGTTCATCACTAACTGTGCAAGCCCTCCTCTCCTCTATGACAGGGGTGCTGATATCCTGCGAGCTGTGGTTTGCTTCCTGTCGCTGGATTTCATTCGACTGACTTGACTGACTTCGTAAGAAGTACTGATCAATGCGAGGCCCTTGTCCCTTCTCCCTCAAGCATTTCATTTTCCCTTGATGAACCTTCAAACCCCTGACCGTTGTCGCCTTGCTCCAGCCACAGACACAAACTTGGAGTTCAATGACTTTACTAACTGCAGATCTTGAACTAGTCTTACTCTCCATACTCATATCCGTTTCCATTCCTAAGTCGTTAACCATGTTGTCCAACATCGAGTCATCTTCCGCCCCCGCTCTCGCAGACTCTAGGGGTATTTTTCTCTTTAATTTCTTAGAAGCCTTGGGGGGGGTGTCTCCAGAATCCTGTAAACACGAAGCTGGATACTGCCGACAAGGCTAGCTAACCCTTACCAGCCCCATTGGGGTCTCTTTCCTCCTGTCAGCTGTCTCTCCAGGCTGTCACAAGGACTTTCCCTTGTTGCCAGCAGCACTATTCACCGCAGTCACTGGACGTATCCAGATCTTCATGATAACTCAATCCAGCTATAGACCATTTTGCAAGATGTAAACAACACTGGTCCAGAAACACTTCCTGTTTCAGTTTGTAACTGGTTTCTTTATTTCACATGTAAAGAAAACATCTTAAAGATGTTTGTTTAACTTTTTGATTCAATTTTATATGTTCTGTTGGTTGTGTTTTATCCCAACGTTTATGTAGTGTTAAAAAACTGAAACAGGAAGTGCTTCTGGACCAGTGTTGTTTACATTTAGCAAAATGGTCATGATTAGCACGATGATATTATCTCGGATGTCTCATTTGATCTCGGATGTTTTAAGCAACGTACGAAGAACGAGCCCCAGAAGCGTGTCTGACGCGGCTGTTTATATTTCAATAACATTTACACATTTTGTGTAGCTTTAAAGAGCCTATATTTAGCCTACCTGATGTTGGACCGTCACTCAGAAGACACACTACGTTGTTATTGTAGCCTATCCTATCTTTATATCCTCCTGAGGCCCAGAAAGTTTTTTTAAATACGTTTTTTTATTTTTTCCCCCCCCATGTAATCATATTGTTAAGAGCATATGAAACTATACAAATTATTTTATTCATGCTATGACCTCTGTAGTGGACACCAGGACTTGATTGTTTAACAAATAAAATGACATGAAATTATATGTAGCCTATAGGCAAAAATAATAGGATTTAATTAAAATTAAGAGACATTAATCTGAATTTATGTAAAAACCTAGACTTTCAAACAACAAAATGTAATTTATTAATATGTATTAGTGTACAAAATTACATATAAACATTTTCCTATTCTATTTTGCCTGGAAATGCTTCCAACACGCTTGCGTGTTGCGTGAAAAATAGGCGTCGGTTCGATTTCTAGCATGCACGCATTTTCCGCGCGGCTCACGCAGGCAGTGTGCAAACCCTAACCTGTTAACATGGGAGCCGAAATAAAAAACGGACACGCCACGCAGCTGTGACACTCACGCCACGCAGCCAGTGTGTCTCCGGCCTAAGGGCCGATTCACATATAGCGCCTAAAAACGCGTCGAAAATGCTAGGCGCGTCGTGTTCTCCTTTTTCCAAAGCGCTAGGGTGGTTGCGCTCCGGAGGTGTCTGTCGTTGCTAAGTTTGTTGTTGTTAAGGTTCTTGTCATGTGACCTACGGTGCGCTTGCGGCATTCTGAAAAGATGAGATGGCTGCGTCCGAAATCACGTACTATGTGAGTAGGTACTAGATTTAAATAAGAACGTACTTCGCGACCGTTAAAAAAGTACGTTCTATATAGTATGAATACGGGTAGTATGAATGAGTCCGGACGTACTACATGCGCCATGTTGTTGTCGCGTGACATACGCGCTGTCATAACAGTGCGAACATTTAAAGAGCCCATTCCACTGACTGCACCAACTTCGCGCTGTTTTTAGTTCTGCTTTCTGTTTTCATCTGCGTTTTTACGTCGTCCGAGCCGACAATCAAGAGGAGGCGTCGGTCAGCTGCTCGCAGATCACGCCTTTTGTGGAGTTTCTCAAATAACATTTATTTACCTAATAAATGTTACCTCATAAAACACACACACAACCCCTATGAACAATGACAGATGTTGATTTTTGGCAAGGAAAAAGCCATTTATTTGCTTGTGATATTACCATCGATAAATAAACATGAATGAATCAATAGAGATACGCGTGTCACGTGTGTTTATCTCTACAGCCCATAGCTAACGTTACAGATGCAAAAAACTAACTTGAGCGCGCAAAAGACGCGATATGTGAATCGGCCCTTACACAGCACAAAACACCGACCACGAACTTCTCAGGCAGGCTTATAGTCAGCAGCAGTGTGCAAAGTCCCAGTCCAACTCTCGCTCTCTCGTTCCCGCCGGCTTTTATGCGGTCTCTCCACGCCAATTACTGCAATCAGACACAGGTGTTCATCATCTGCACTTGACCTACTTACTCACCGCTTGGCTCCGTCCTCTCTCTCCTGCTACAGACTTCGCTAAACCACGCCCCCTCGCCACACCCTTATATGCCAGCAAATCAATGAGAACACAGAACAATGATGAATTGATGATAATACAAAAGCAGTTGTGGATCCTCTTATGTCTTGTACAATTTTGGCCTGTCTAAGACAAAGATGACCTTCAATCATGGGGATTTCTGTGATCGTGGCTCGTAAACAGTGGTCCTTCACCGTAAAGAGAGAGAGAGATGGCCGTTGGCATATTGATCACCGCGTAATGGCTTTAAGACTTAAAACTACTTACCTCAAGCTCCATTTGCAAGATTGACATGTCAAGTTGGCCTATTTTCCCTAGCCATGAGCGCATTCATATTCTCCTCTTTCACTTCCTCCTCTTTTTTTTCAGCGCACATAAAAAATAAAATTTCCAAAGTGCTGTTCATCTTGCTCTATTTTTTTACCGCATGCTGATGGCGTTTTATACTTAGGCTATATGCTAACTGCATCATAGCCTACGATTCAATAGGTCCAATAAGAATAGTTCTTGGCTGAACTAGTCAACCAAACAAGAACAAATGGATCTAAATTAAAATTGGAATTTGAGAGAGAGAGAGAGAGAGAGGCTTATTTTCATGATGTTGTAGAGCTTAATTCACCATAAAGCACATTCAATAGACAACTGAATTCAAAGCACTATAAATATCCTCATGGGTTCAAGAAATGACTGGAATTCCATTTCCTGTAATTGAAGTCTGCATAATACTGTATGTAAAATGATTTTATTAAAATGCTTGATTGACTTTTTTTGTCCTGTTTGCAAATCACTCCATATATGAAAACCTATCTGTCAAAACAATGCACAGTAATTTAACAACAGAAAGCAAAGGTTCATATATAGAGAATAAGAAAGCAACTGCAGCTTAAAGATTTCCTGCAGCAGACACACATACTGTATGACTGCATATTCATCTTTAGTGTAAGGCTACGGTGTGTAGAACTCAGTCTAGAGTAATGTCTCATACATTATGTAGGAGATGGGAAGTTCATTTTTCACATCCATTAAAATGAAATGCAGAAAAGCTAAGAAAAAAGTATTAGTTCTCCATCTCTCCTTTACTGCCCCTGCGGGACAAATGCTTTGCATCTGGAGTTTTATAACTAATACAAACCACTTCTTTCTGGAAAAGTTGGGTCTTTGAATTGTTGCCAAAACACAAGACTAATCTAATCTTAATATTTATAATAATTCATATTTATGGCTTTCTGTATTATGTAGAACTGTGGGTTTTTGCATGTTGGTGTGATGAATATCATATGGGACAGGACAAAATCACCACAAATTTCTCTCAATTAATTAATGTGGGCAATTTTGTCACGTTATCCTTGGCACGGTGTTTTGGTTTAGGACCATACTGCGTGGCACCCTATCTGCAATGCAAGTATACTCTTTAATGTCAAAAGTGTTGTTTTGTTACATATACAGCTGTTACTAATCCATTCTTTTCACGACTTTGTGTTCTGTTTTATAGTCAATGGTTGTTGAAAGGGGAAAAAATGCGATAGATGATACAGGAATGTTCTTGCCAGTGTCACAAATTGCAATAAGTTAAAATTGAAAAATGTTTTGACCACTTTAAAGGTGGGGTATGTGATTCTCTTTTTTGTCCATTTTTTCAAAATCACTTGAAATCCTATTCATAACCCACTTACAGCCACTGAGTTAGAAGCAATGAAATGAAAATTAAGCAATTTAATCATCTGTGGAACGGGCTGGACTCGAAAAACTCCAGCCAATCATTTCCAAGACCACCTAGAATCATTGGACAGTAAGTCCGTCAATCAAACGGTCGTACCATACCCCCCTCCCCCATACCCCTCACGCGAATCAGGGCCAGCGTTGGAGGAAAGAAGGTAGGACCATGTGAGTTGTGTATTTTCAAAATCTGCCAACTGTTTTGCAAATCACATACCCCACCTTTAAGTTAACAAATTAAATGGTTGGAAACAACAATGCTGGTTTACTATGCAAACAATTTCTTTACATTTCAGAAAGAGACTGTCATGTTTAAGGCATTTTTACAAGACAACGATGTACTCAAAATAGCATTTTTTTCCTTTGCGTTTTTCACGTTCTGATCACAACAGTGTCAAAATGATCCATGTTCACACAGATCCACGTTTTTGTAGTTTACACCTGAGACAATAATGGTATTGTTTAAAAAAAATTGCACTATAGGGTTTTCATCTTTGGGGTGGTACTTGCCGTGTTTCCCCCGAAAGAACTACTGTCTAAATGAAGTTCCGGGTACAAATTTAAGCCCCTGCTTGCAAGGTAGTACTTTTTCAATGTTCATGAACTTTCGGGAAAGGAACTCCATGCAGAATTTTATTTTAACCACCATTTTTAAAAGTCAGTTGTGATGCTATTTGAATCAACAAAGGAGTTTAATAAAATACGACAGATGGACCGACGACAAGGTTCAGGCTTTATTAAGCTTAGGCTATATGTGGAGGACGAAATCCAGCAGGAACTGGAAAGTTGCGCGCAGTCCTACGTCACCGGACTAATATGCCTAATCCTTACAGTACTTTAGGCCGCGATGGAAACGCAGACAGCAACAGGTCTGGGATAAACGAAAAAGTTGTTCCAGGTAATTTCGGTGGAAACGCGGCTTTTGAACCCTGTTTTCAAAAGTTTGCATTTTCAGGCCCCCAAAAGCCATAGTTGTGTAAATGAACGGCCAGCACGCATAAAAAGTGTTCCACGGCCCCTTACTGTGCGTTCACACCGGACGCGCGCGTCTAGTTACGCTTGACCACTTTGAATCCATTCGCGCGAGAGAGTCACTGCTCTGTATTTGGAGAGCAGAACAGCGGCGTAGGGATCATCGTCGCTGTACTTGGGTCCACCAGACCATTCGGAGGCGAACTCAGTTTGTCAAATTTCACCATTTCCTCGCTCCAGGAGCAGCGCCTGGATGACGGCCGCTTTCAGCGGTACTTCCGCCTGTCGCGCACCCAGTTTGATGATCTGTTGTCCCGCATCGGAGCGAGGATCACCCTCGCCCTCACCAACCTAATCTGTCAAATATATATAACAGACCGGACACCGTCGGGTCTAGAATAATATATGTGTCAGTAACAAAACCAACATAATATACTATTGGTCTGATAATCTGTCATTTATTTTTGTTTTGATGATAAATGGAGCCAGCCTCCAAAAGTGATTAACCTGTCCTGTGATTTTTTTTTCTCTCTCACACATCACTGACACGAACTATGTTCTTATGCACTATGTTGGTTGTCTTTACATTATAATAATGTTTCATATAATCTAGATATGATATAAAAAGCATTCAATACAAAATTAATATGTCTCATATATTGAAATCAAGTTTTTATGTGATAAAATATTTGCTTTGTTGTGCATTAGAACAGAATATAATAAAATAGTCATTTTATTCCATAGTCATATTACAAAATAATGTATTGAGGCATCCAGCATGAAAATAATATTTAGTGCACATTTTTCATAACAAATTATACAATAAAAATTGTATCTGTGTAAGAGCGCTTTCACACTTGGCTCTATTGCCTGTTCTGAACCCGAGTTCGATTGCTCCCCCATCCCCCTTCCCCCGATGGACTGTGTTCACATTATAATATTTCTATCCGAACCGCGGTACGCTTGCGTCATCAGGCTGCAGCTGGCGTAATGGTGTTGCTTGGTAACCGTGACTGAAAAGACGCACAAATGGATAGACTCGCTCGGTTGAGATTAAATTTGTTCTTCTTTTTTTTTAACCTTTGGTTTTGTTTTCAACATAGACATACAGAAACACACGCGTCTGTCTGCCGTAAAAATTCTGAAAACGAGACAACAGGCTGTCCGCCGAAGATTCCGAAACTCTCTCTCTGCTTGCAGTGCACACACACACGCACGAACGAACGAATGAAAGAGCTAACGTTTATCAAATATTTTACCACATTATACGTCGTCAATAGCGGTTCACTTCTGAGGTTTGGTTCGATTGCGTTCATATCAGCAGTACCCGAGTTCACATGAACCGTACCCCAGACCTGTCATGAGTCTGTTCTGTGTTTCTGTCTTGGTTCATGTTTAGCTGCTCCTCGTTATGTTTATTAGTTTTCCCAGGTGTTTCCATTTAGCCACACCCTCTTGTTATCTCGTTATCTTGTTTAGCTTGTCTGTCCTTGTATTTAAGCCTGTTGCTGCGTCCCAATTCGCATACTATCCGTCCTAAATAGTATTCGAAAGTAGAATTAGTACGTCCCAAATCGTAGTATGTTGAAATGAGTGTTCCAAAGATACCAGGGATGGTCTACTATATCCGGTCAGAATCCGAAGTGTAGATCCATGCGCACTCTAACGGCTGATAGTGCCCACAACCCATCGCGCGTTGGACGAGGATTCGATTAGAACTACAAACACGAGTGAAAAGTGTTAAAAAACTACAGACATGGAGGACGCGCGAGTCCGGTGGTTATGTAGAGAGGTTTAGATAAAGGGGTTTGAGTGATTAATTACCAGTATCTAACCTGACGAAAATGTATTTATTCAATGTTGTCTACGTTATATTGCATCTGCATCTGCATTGTGAACTTTTGTAAAGATACGTTTAACCATTAACTTTTAAATGCATCATTACATTCAAATTGCAAACACATGAGGAGAGTCTCCACATGAAAGACCCGCGACGGGCAGATGAAAGAGCTATTACACTTCTCTCAGAAACGGTAGGAAATTAAATTAGATTGAATGGAGGATTTTAACTGTGACAAGATGATTGACAGGGTAGTTCGCGCTGACAGGTGCATGCGACAGAGCTGTCCGTTAAAGATGGCGGAGTAGTATGTCCCAAAGCTTGCCTACTCTTTTGCTACACACTCAAAAGTATGTACTTTTTCTTCACAAAAAGAGTACATACTTTTAGGGCGTAGTATAAGTAGGCGAATCGAGACGCAGCATGTGTGTTTAGTTCAGTCTTTGTCAGTGCTTAACGTTTGTCGGTTGGTTGTTCTGTTCCTGAGCCCGAGCCTTGTTCCTGAGTCGACGTTTGTGTAGTTTGAGTTTGTGTTAATAAAGAGATGCTGCAAATGGATCCTACTCCCTTGTCTGCTTCAACCGGCCGTGACAGAAGCACTGACCAATCCATGGATCCAGCAGATTTTCGCTCCCGCCAGGATAATCGTCCGATGGATGAATACGTGCGGGAGTTCTGTGAATTTTGCCAGGAGGTGGATCTGAAGGACACTATCTTGAAGGACATGTTTGGTCGGGGAATTGACAAGTTCCTTTATTCACTCATGCCGGTGGATACCCCGCAATACACACCGGCACACTATGTTGGCTTCGCCCTCCTCCTAACCGGCTCACCATTCACTGTGGACTCTGCACAAGAGGAGCCTCACAGGCTCACTATTACCCCTTTTCCACCAAGGCAGAGCTGGTGCTGGTTCGGAGCCAGAGCCTAGTTTCAATTCGGTTCTTTGTTTTTCCACACGCAAAGCACCAGCTCCGAACCAGGAAAAGTGGTTTTTAAGTAGCACCAAATCATTGCTGGTCTAGAACAGAGCCAAGTAAGAACCGCTTGCGTCAGGGGCTGGGGGCGGGGTTACCGTGACCAACAAGATGAATAGAAACTTGTGACCGCCATTTTTAAATAGCAGCTAGTCGAGCTAATAGCAGCTTGATTATAATATCCGTCTATGTAAGTTACGACGAGCTGCACGAACGCGTTGGATTCCGATGTATTTTTGCAAACCCATGAGCATCCATAGTAACGCAACGTCCGTTATTGTTGATGGCTTGTTCGAGATGCATCGGAGCGGCGCGGACCGATCGGAGCTGCGGAGTGTTTGGAGATCATACGACTCCTTGTGCTTTTGGATCGCTTTCGCAGTGCTTTGATGTCATGCGGCGATCGATCTGCGAGAAGCCGATGCATCTCGAACAAGTCTGGCGTGTTTGTGTTTGGCGCTACCGCACTAGCGTTGCTGGGCAACATGAGACGTATGCAGTGACGTAAGATCTGGCTCTGTTGTGGCTCTCTAGCCGGTGGAAAGGCAAACCGGTTCTAAGTAAGCTCGTCAGTCGAACCAACTCCGAACCAGCTCTGGCTCTGGCTCTGAACCAGCACCCGGTTCTTGTTGGTGGAAAAGGGGTATATGTTCCTGAAACCTGTTCTGAGTTATGTCATGCCCACCAGGATGTTGATAACCCCTTCTGCTTTCACCACTTACCAGCACCGTCAGTCTAGAGTCTCGTCTGTTCACCCCGTCAAAGCTGAGATCGCTGTTCCAGAGCCGGAGCCAGTGTCTGCTGTTCCAGAGCCGGAGCCAGTGTCTGCTGTTCCTGAGCCGGAGCCAGTGTCTGCTGTTCCTGAGCCGGAGCCAGTGTCTGCTGTTCCTGAGCCGGAGCCAGTGTCTGCTGTTACTGAGCCGGAGCCAGTCTCTGCTGTCCCTGAGCCGGTGTCTGCTGTCCCTGAGCCGGTCGCTGCGGAGGAGGCTGTCCCTGAGATCGCTGCAGAGGAGGCTGTCCCTGAGATCGCTGCGGAGGAGGCTGTCCCTGAGATCGCTGCGGAGGAGGCTGTCCCTGAGATCGCTGCGGAGGAGGCTGTCCCCGAGATCGCTGCGGAGGAGGCTGTCCCCGAGATCGCTGCGGAGGAGGCTGTTCCTGAGATCGCTGCGGAGGAGGCTGTCCCTGAGATCGTGACGGAGGCTGTCCCTGAGATCGCTGCGGAGGAGGCTGTCCCCGAGATCGCTGCGGAGGAGGCTGTCCCTGAGATCGCTGCGGAGGAGGCTGTTCCTGAGATCGCTGCGGAGGAGGCTGTCCCTGAGATCCTGACGGAGGCTGTCCCTGAGGCCGCTGCGGAGGAGGCTGTCCCTGAGATCGTGACGGAGGAGGCTGTCCCTGAGATCGCTGCGGAGGAGGCTGTCCCTGAGATCGTGACGGAGGCTGTCCCTGAGGCCGCTGCGGAGGAGGCTGTCCCTGAGATCGTGACGGAGGAGGCTGTCCCTGAGGCCGCTGCGGAGGAGGCTGTCCCTGAGATCGCTGCGGAGGAGGCTGTCCCTGAGATCGCTGCGGAGGAGGCTGTCCCTGAGATCGCTGCTGCGGAGGCTGTCCCTGAGATCGTGACGGAGGCTGTCCCTGAGGCCGCTGCGGAGGAGGCTGTCCCTGAGGCTGTCCCCCCTGGGGGGGGGTAGGTAATGTCATGAGTCTGTTCTGTGTTTCTGTCTTGGTTCATGTTTAGCTGCTCCTCGTTATGTTTATTAGTTTTGCCAGGTGTTTCATTTAGCCACACCCTCTTGTTATCTCATTATCTTGTTTAGGTTGTCTGTCCTTGTATTTAAGCCTGTGTGTTTAGTTCAGTCTTTGTCAGTGCTTAACGTTTGTCGCTTGGTTGTTCTGTTCCTGAGCCCGAGCCTTGTTCCTGAGTCGACGTTTGTGTAGTTTGAGTTTGTGTTAATAAAGAGATGCTGCAAATGGATCCTACTCCCTTGTCTGCTTCAAACGGCCGTGACAAGACCACCTTTTTAATCGGACTCGAGTACGGTTCGCGGGTGCGCACCCGAGTTCGGAAGACAGTGTTCACATCATCCAAACGTACCGAACTCTGATGTCATTCGATCCCGGGTGCGCACCAAAAGTGCTAGTGTGAAAGTGCCCTAAAAGGTAGTGGACAATGCCCCCCTTTTAGAACAATGTGGATGTTTGTTTAAAGGGCCCCTATTATGATATTTTCCTAATGTTTCCTAATGTTATTTTGGAGTCTCCTACAACAAGTTCGCATCAAACGTCAAAAAAGTTTCATTTCCTCATACAAATACATTTGGACATCACCAGATTTTCAATGATTCTCAAATTCAGTTCTTCAATGGTGACTCATTTTCGCCAATTGAATCAATCTCCTTTCTGTGAGCTACTCTGCTCTGATTGGCCAGACGAGTCGAGGCAGTTCGACTTCACGAACGCATTTCTTTACATACACAAACACTCGCTCTGCGCCAGTGAACCCGTACCGTTATGAATGCCTGCGGCAATGTTTTTGTAGTGTAGTGTTTTCGGGGCTTGATTTTGTAGTGATTCTTAAGTTTAAGTAATTTAAGGATTCTTAAACATGATTTGTGTTTAAAGGTTAACGTTCTCAGCACGTGAGACATTTGTCTAAGTGGTCTCTGGTGTTTGTTTTAAAGTATATTTTGTGTAAAATTGATTAGAACGCAGGCTACTACAGACCGGACGTGAGCGGCGCGACGCAACAAAGGATGGAAATTAACTTTTTTGTCCACCGGCCACTGTGGCTGGTGGATTTCTAAATCTACTACCACTCAATGTTTTTACCAGCCACTTTCTTGTTTTTAATCGACAATGTGTAACTGCATGTGAAAATGAATACTACAAGATCAATACTTAAGCAGTTTATTTAATCTCAAGTCTCAATGAAATACTGGCATTTTCTCTTTCTCTCTTATAGCCTGCACACACAAACCATGAACTGATATTCATTTCAGTTCGCATATGAGGAAAAAACAATGTTACGGACGTGAGCGCTCTGAAACACAGTACTTGAAGCGACTGCCAGGAGCTGGGACTAGGTCAGAAATAGGATGGGGAATCCGTGTGCTGTTGGGGATTCCACGGGTCGCGTCGCACCCTGGTGGCACCGCTCGCGTCTGGTCTAGACTGAAAACAAAAATATGACGTAAAATATACTTTAAAACAAACACCAGAGACCGTTGTCAGAGGGTGGCAACCTCTTGAACCACCACCACGTTCGCTGGAAAACTTCTGCAGTCCCTAGTTGGCCATAATACTCTGTTCGACTTTTCTGAGACCATCTACTCTTCCCTGTGACCTACTTTCTGTAAGATCTGAATTTTTTGAGATTGAATTTTTGAAACTGAATTTTAGAAAACTGAATTTGAAGTTCCGAATTTCTTCATCTTGAAAACTTGAATTCATATTTTTTTAAACTGAATATTTGCAGTATTTGAATTCAGAACACAAAAACTAGCTGTTTGAAAATACATGTCTATAAAATTCAGCCATAAAAACCTTTCAGTTAAATTTCAGATGTTCAATATTCGTTCCAAAAAAATTCAAATTCAGAACTATTTAAAATTCAGTTTTGTTAGATTACACTTGCAAATAATTCAAATTTACAAATTCAAATTCAAATCATTTTGTCATATTAATAGCTCCATACTTACAGGGCTATTTTGGCTGTGGTGACACGTGCCAAGCATGACGCGTCACCATGGAAACATGGCTGGCGGGGTTCGTGAATTAGAAACAAAGGCCTGCTTCAAATAAAAGCCTGCTACCATCTGCAATTCAGGTAAATAAAGGCCCCAGTTTTTATTTGAGGAATTATGGTACCCTGGTGAAAAAAATATAATAATGCTAAGTATACTTGCAGCCAGACTAATTATCAGTATACTTCACTTTAAAATAATTGTACTTTAGTATATTTTTGAAAAATATACTTGGAGTGAAAATCCATTTTTATGTATTTGTATTTTACATAAAAACAACAGTGTGTATTTATTTGCACTTTATTAAAACTATATTTTAGTTATATGTTAACTGTGTGCTGGAAATGATCATTGTAACAATGCATTGAAAGTATACTTTCAAAATACATTATAGTATACAATAGTATTTTGTACAAATTATAGCTAAATATAAAATTATTTGCACATTAATGTCCATTTGTTTCTGAAGACAAAGTGTGCAATTTGTAGTAAATACCTGTGGTCCATTTAAGTCCATTTAAGCAGACGAGGCGAGCAGAACTGCATGGTTATCCCCCTTGCTTTGCAATGCTGTTTGTAAGCTGTTTTCTGTTTGTGCTACAAAAACATTGTCTATAATTACGACAATACATTAAAATGGTAAGAAATTCCAGTTTGCAATATCAAGCATGGTTACACTTTATTTTAATGGTCCACTTAAGACATTCTAACTATAATGAATTCAATTTGCAACTACATGTTAACTAGCAGTCACTAGAGTATTAGCAAAGGTACTTATAGTTAGTAGGTCTAAAGTGGACCATTGAAATAAAGTGTAACCCTAAAAATAGCTGGAGGCAGATGACACTGGAAGCCAGACAATTTACAACTGATCACGCCAGCTAATATGCTGAAATTAAATGGATAAGAAAAATAACTTTATCATGCACTGATGTAGAGAATAATATAGTTATCATTATGGGTATATTTATAGTTATTGGTCTTGGTGTGAAATGGCCTAATGCGAATGAGAGAAAGGAACAGAATCATAAAGGACAGAAAAAATCAGCTTCAGTTAAGCAAAAGAACAGTAGAAGTAAGGTTTTACACAAAGCACATTTCTTCCAAAGACTTTGGACTTCACAAACTTTTGCCACTTAACTTGGTAACAGGGTTGAATAATAACATGCAGCTGAGCTGTAAGGGCATTGTGTTTCATAGGTGGCAGGAAGTGTGCTACGTATGAGGGTTATCTATTTCTGCTCAGCCTCAAATAAGCACGTCAGAGCAACAAAAGTATAGCACCAGACCATCTGGCTTTGGGTGTCCCAGTGTCTGATGACTTTAGCAGCACTACAAAAGAGGCGTATAAGCATATCCCTTGCTCCCTGTGGGGTGAAGCTGAGCCAAATGCAGCAACTGCCATCAACAGTAAATCTGAGAATGAGCAGTTTAATTTTGGCTTCTTAATGCCAACACCACCCATAGTGGGAATCAAACTAAGCTGCTTCTAAATGTAGTGAAACTCCACTGCTATAGCTATTACAGCTCTCAGCATACAACACACAACTAACCTGAGATCAAATAATGTATCAGAACTTCAAGTGAATTAATTATCAGAAATAAAATGAAAGCATTGACCACTTTTATTTGTTTTATTTTGCAGAAGGCTAGCTGAATTATTTATTTAAATAATTAAATTAATTAAAAGATTTATACTAATGCAAAAAGTTTAGTATTTGGACTGGGATATAAGTAACAGTACTTAGTAACAGAAGTTAGTAACTAGCTCTAGCTAAGTTAGTTCTAGTTAGTTACTAACCAAACTTAGTTTGGCTCATTGGTTTTCAAGGCACGGTTGAATTGGTCCAATAAGGAGTTCCTACACAAACGCCAGGCATTTCACTATGAATCTTTAAACTTCGTTTGCCTCTTGTGTCAATGGAAATAATTTAAATTTCCATTCAGTATATACACAAAATAACAGGGAATACAATAATAATATAATAGTAATATCCTCCTGAGACCCCGGGAAAAAAAGTTTTTTGAATTTAGTTTTTTTCCATGTCATCACATTGTTTAGAGCACAAGAAACAAATGGTAAAAAAACATTTTTGCAAAATATTATTTTATTCATACGTTATGCTATGTCCTCTGTGGTGGACGACAGGACTAAGTTGTTTAAAAAATAACATGACATCAAATTATATGTATAGGCAAAACCAATGGGATTTTTTTTTCAATCACCAATAGATTTAGGGGTTTTAGGATTTTTTTAACCAAAATTTATATAAAGATGATTCTCAACTATGTTATGAAAGAAATAACGGAATTAATTGATACACCATTTTACTTTATGCAATATGTGGGTAAAATGGCCATAAATTAATATTCCCATTCAATGCAATGTATCTATACACTGTATCTAATTTGCACATTAATGTGTTCTTGGAGCAACATTTAATGAAAAAAGAAGTGTAATAATTGGAGTAATAATTGGCAACATTTTAATAATAATATCTAATATTTTATAGGAATATTGATGCATAATTGATTTCCATATTCACTTAATGCCTGAGAAAATGTCTCACAAAATGCCTGATAAACATGATTTAAGTCCTGCTGTCCTCAACAGTGGACATGAATGAAATCAATGCCCTGTTCTGTAACAGAAAGTATTTTTTTTATTTGAAGCCCCACAACTTTTTCCTGAGATGTTTTTTTATGAAATACAATTTGAAAAGTAGTCCAATTTAAATTATAATTACAATATATTATCATATTTGCATAAGAATGCTACATTTGATCACTAAATTAATGTCAGACTTTTTTAAAGACCAAGGAGAAGTTGTTTTCATGGTGAAACCTCCAAACATTTGATATCTCTGAAAAGCCCTGAATGTGCTCTTTACAGGACACCCAGGTTGTATCATGTGACATGTATGATGTCAGAGAAATTAACTAAAATATAATGTCCACTACAGTGGACAAAAGTCTATTCTTGGGTCCCAGGAGGACAAATAAACATGAACTTTTATTAATACTATTCATGTATTTCTATATGAAAAAAATATTTTCCTCAGATTGATCAGGGATAATGAATAAATATGGTCCCACTTTATATGAGGTGGTCTTTAGCAACTATGTACTGTCACGGTAGATGTATTCGCTGGTTCCTTCTAGTCTTGTGTTTATGTTGTTGTATGAGTGCACGTGTGCAAGGGGCGTGTCTGTATGTCATTACCTGATCCACTCCAGCTGTTCATCATTACAATCACCAGCTGCAGCTCATCTCTCCACGCTTCATAAACTCACCGCTGTTCTCTCACCTTTGTCAGATCGTTGTTTGATGTTTTCCTGTCTTCTGGTTCGTGTTCCTGCCTGGTGTTTCCTGTTCGTCGTCTTCCGTGTGGATTTGGATCGTCTCACCGTTTGTCTGCACGTCCCCGGTATTGACCATCGAAGTCCCTGCGTCACCTGGCTCACTGCACCCTGGACTTGTGTGTTTTGTGCTTCAATAAACACTGTATTATACTCGCGATTGCTTCCTGTGTTTCTGCCTAATATGACAGAACGATCTGACCAAGGAATGGAAGCAGCGAGCGCCTCGTCGTCCTCACTCGAAGAGTTCGTCCATCACAGCATCCGTAGAATGGACTCGCAAGAGAAGGAGATTGGAGATACGGGTCGTGCAGTTCAAGCCCTGGTGACGCAGGTGTCCGAGCTCACCCAGCAGATCCAGCGCCTACGACCTCCCACTGCGCCACCCACACCGGCCGTTCCTCCCGCACCATCAGGAAGCCCCTTCCAGTCAGAACCCCGGCTACCCACCCCAGAGGCATACTCAGGTGAACCGTCATTTTGTAGAGCTTTTTTGACTCGATGTTCTATGCACTTTGCCCTGCAACCTCACACTTTTCAGACCGAACAGGCCAAAGTGGCGTTTGTGCTGACGCTATTGACTGGGAGAGCGGCACTCTGGGGAACGGCGGTGTGGGAGAACCAAAATCCATGCTGTGCCTCGTTCCAGACCCTCGCCGCCGAGATGAGACTGGTTTTTGACCGTGCGGTCACTGGAAGAGAGGCGGCCAGAACATTGGTCGAGCTACGGCAGGGAAGAAGATCAGTGTCCGAGTTTTCCATCGAGTTCCGGACCTTGGCGGCGGAGTGTGGATGGAACGAGGAGGCGCAGTGGGACATGTTCCTGCATGGGCTGGCTGACCACGTCCAGAAGGAGATCTACGCCCTGGATCTTCCCACCACCCTCAACGGACTCATTGATCTGGCCCTGCGGGTGGACGCTCGGCTGTCCAGAGTCGAGCGTCGAGCCACGCCCACCCGCACACTTGAGGCAGCCGACGGGCTACGATCCAGCGGCAGGGACGTGGTCAGCCCCGTCTACGATCACGAGCCCATGCAGGTGGGTCGAGCTCGGCTTTCCCGGGAGGAGAGGGAGAGGCGGAGGTCCCAGGGCCTTTGCCTGTTCTGCGGAGGAGCCGGACACTACGCCTACAACTGTCCGGTAAAAGGGCCCAGCCCGATAGTAAACATGAGGCTACTATCGGGTGGGATCTCCGCCAGGAAGACCTCATCCACGACAAGATCTACCTCCACCCTCCTCTCGGTAAGACTAAGATGGTCAGTCCACCAGCACGATTGTCAAGCACTGTTGGATTCGGGGGCCGAGGGTAATTTCATGGACCATAATTTTGCACGCAGATTTCAGATTCCCATCAAACCCCTCCCACAGCAGATTGCAGTTCATGCACTCAACGGACAAGAACTTCCCACCATCTCATTATCCACTGAAGAAATCACTCTCATCACCTCTGGCAATCACTCGGAGACTATTTCATTTTTTATTCTGGATTCACCACTGGCACCCGTTGTTCTAGGACATCCATGGCTCATTCAACACAACCCCCGAGTGGACTGGATACATAGATCTGTGCTGGAGTGGAGTCAGGAATGTCATAGGTCTTGTCTCGTGTCTGCTTGTTCGTCTGTACCTGTTTCTGTGTTTCAGGAGGAAGCAGGGGATTTGTCTAACGTGCCCGCGGAGTATCTGGATCTGAAGGAAGTGTTCAGTAAGTCTCGTGCTGCTTCTCTTCCTCCGCATCGTCCCTATGACTGTGCAATAGATTTACTCCCAGGTAAGTCTCCGCCTAAGGGCAAGTTATATTCGCTTTCGGTTCCTGAAAGAGAGGCTATGGAGAAATATATTTCTGATTCTCTAGCAACCAAGTTCATTCGCCCTTCCTCTTCTCCAGCGGGGGCGGGGTTCTTTTTTGTGGGGAAAAAGGATGGTTCTCTGCGACCTTGCATTGATTACCGAGGGCTGAATAACATCACGGTAAAGAATACTTATCCTTTGCCGTTGATGTCTTCAGCCTTCGAGAGGTTGCAGGGAGCATCCATCTTCACCAAATTGGACTTACGTAACGCTTATCATTTGGTCCGCATCAGGGAGGGTGATGAGTGGAAAACTGCGTTTAACACCCCTAGGGGGCACTTTGAATATTTGGTCATGCCGTTTGGGCTGTCCAACTCCCCAGCAGTTTTCCAGGCACTGGTCAATGACGTGTTGCGAGATATGATCGATCAATTCATATATGTCTACCTGGATGACATATTGATTTTTTCTGCATCTCTCCAGGAGCATGTGCAGCACGTCCGACGAGTGCTTCAGAGGTTGCTAGAGAATGGGCTTTTTGTCAAGGCGGAGAAATGCGATTTTCATGCACAGTCTGTTCCTTTTTTAGGATACATCGTGTCGTCTGAGGGGATGCGGATGGACCCTGAGAAGATTAAGGCTGTGGTGGATTGGCCAAGTCCAGATTCCCGCAAGGCCCTGCAGAGGTTTCTGGGGTTCGCCAATTTCTACCGGCGATTCATTCGCAACTTCAGCCAGCTGGTCGCGCCTCTGACTGCCTTGACCTCCCCCAGAACTGCGTTCAGGTGGTCCGACACAGCCGAGACTGTGTTCAAGAAACTCAAAGGCCGCTTTGTTTCAGCCCCCATTCTCATTACCCCTGATTCATCACGTCAGTTCGTGGTGGAGGTCGACGCATCAGAGGTGGGAGTAGGGGCGGTGTTATCTCAGCGTTCACCTGTAGACGACAAGATGCATCCTTGCGCGTTTTTGTCCCATCGTTTATCTCCAGCCGAACGTAATTACGACATTGGTAATAGAGAGTTGTTGGCAGTCAAGTTGGCGTTGGAGGAGTGGCGTCACTGGTTAGAAGGGTCAGGGGTACCTTTTATCGTCTGGACTGATCATAAGAACCTCGAATATATCAGAACTGCTAAAAGACTGAACTCCAGGCAGGCCCGGTGGGCACTTTTTTTCGGTCGTTTTGATTTTTCTCTCCAATATCGTCCGGGTTCTAAGAACATCAAACCCGACTCACTTTCTCGTATATTTGATTTTTCCGGTCGCCCGTCCACTCCCGAGTGTATTTTACCCGAAACCGTATTTGTTTCAACACTCACATGGGAGGTCGAAGCGAAGGTCAAAGAGGCCTTGGAAGGGGTAACGCCTCCGCCCGGGTGTCCACCGAACCGATTATTTGTGCCGGAGGGCTTACGGTCTGACGTTATCCAGTGGGGTCACAGCTCCAACGTAGCTTGTCATCCAGGAATTAATCGCACTGGATTTCTAGTCAAGCAACGATTCTGGTGGCCACTTATGGCTCGTGACATTCGCGATTTTGTTTTGGCTTGCTCTAGATTTTATTACCGCCCTCCCACCCTCCCAGGGTAACACAGTAGCTTTAACTGTGGTGGACCGATTCTCGAAGGCAGCACATTTCATTCCCTTACCCAAATTACCTTCAGCTAAGGAGACAGCGGCTACGGTCGTAGATCATGTCTTTCGGTTACATGGCCTCCCGATAGACGTGGTCTCCGACCGGGGACCCCAGTTTGTGTCCAAATTTTGGCGAGAATTTTGTAGATTACTGGGGGCGACGGTTAGTCTGTCATCTGGGTTTCATCCCCAGAGCAATGGTCAAACAGAGAGAGCCAACCAAGATTTGGAGAGAATGTTGCGATGTTTGGTTTCCAGAAATCCTTCATCTTGGAGTCAACAACTGTCTATGGTGGAGTACGCACACAACACGTTGCCAGTGTCTGCAACGGGCCTATCTCCGTTTGAGTGTAGTGTAGGTTACCAGCCACCAATTTTTCCCAGTCTGGAATCCGAGGTTGCGGTTCCCTCCGCTCACGCCTTTGTCCAGAGGTGTCACCGCACCTGGACTAGAGCCCGGGAGACTCTACTCCAGGTGGGGGCGCGCACCAAGGCCAAGGCCGATCGCCACCGGTCAAAGCCTCCCGTATACGTCGTTGGTCAAAAGGTGTGGCTTTCAACTAAGAACATTCCTCTTCGCACCGTTTCTAATAAACTTGCTCCCAAATTTATTGGCCCGTTTCCTGTCACCAAGATTATTAGTCCGGTGGCAGTCCGCCTCAAACTACCTCCTGCGTACAGGAGGGTTCATTCCGTGTTCCATGTATCTAAAGTCAAGCCCGTTTTTCATTCTCACATTAATCCGCCTGTCCCGGTTCCTCCCCCACCGCGGCTCGTAGATGGGGAGACCACATATTCGGTCAACCGTATTCTGGATTCTAGGCGGAGGGGACGCGGATTTCAGTACTTGGTGGACTGGGAAGGTTACGGTCCGGAGGAGAGAAGTTGGGTTCCTGCTAGGGACATCCTGGATCACTCCCTTATCGATGATTACAATCGGCAGGTAAGGGAGTCTGGGAACGCCAGGAGGCGTTCTTAGGAGGAGGGGTACTGTCACGGTAGATGTATTCGCTGGTTCCTTCTAGTCTTGTGTTTATGTTGTTGTATGAGTGCACGTGTGCAAGGGGCGTGTCTGTATGTCATTACCTGATCCACTCCAGCTGTTCATCATTACAATCACCAGCTGCAGCTCATCTCTCCACGCTTCATAAACTCACCGCTGTTCTCTCACCTTTGTCAGATCGTTGTTTGATGTTTTCCTGTCTTCTGGTTCGTGTTCCTGCCTGGTGTTTCCTGTTCGTCGTCTTCCGTGTGGATTTGGATCGTCTCACCGTTTGTCTGCACGTCCCCGGTATTGACCATCGAAGTCCCTGCGTCACCTATCTCCACCTGGCTCACTGCACCCTGGACTTGTGTGTTTTGTGCTTCAATAAACACTGTATTATACTCGCGATTGCTTCCTGTGTTTCTGCCTAATATGACATGTACTTACCTAAAAATGTTATGTTGTAAGGGAAACTGCAACTATAGTACAATTATACTACTAGTGCAATTATAGATTACTTGCAATTACATGCTTTGTTATAAGTGCTTTATATCAAATTATTAATTCATATGTTAGTAACTAGTTAATAGCACTTAATATAAAGTGAGACCATAAACATCAATAAAACAAACTGGAAAATGTACTGTATATTTTAATACTGTTGAATTATCTTCCTAACATTGTCTGGGAAGCAGACACACTAATCTAGACTAATCTTCAAATCTAGACTAAAAACACATCTCTTTGACCTAGCATACACATAACACATTATAGACTTCCATAATTCAATGTTAGGCTGCATAGTTTAGATCAGCCTTGGTACATCTCTTCAACACTTCACCGCCTCTTTGGAAATGAAGCTAAAAGAAAGACATGCCTACAGTCAAGAATCTGATGAAGGACCTGCGCCTGGACACAACGACAACGCAATCCTGAAGAGTCAACTAGTCCCTCCCAGTGAAGGCCTCCTTCCCTTCCCTTTACCTCTGTACAGATAAAACGTTGTCGGGATAATTCCGGTTCGCGTGGCTATGCAGACGTGACAAAAATGTATGTATTATAATTTAAGGTCAGACAAGTAGTTTGTTGAGGGTTGATTTGTGAAGGTGGGCTACACACCTGCACACATATATCCAAACGCACATACCTATCGACTGAACACGTGATGCGCATGTGCGCGCTGTCTGCATTTTCGCAGGTAGCGTTTTTGAGGTTTGCGCAGAGAAAACAGATAATCGTTAGCACCTTCTAACCTATTTCAGGGAGTGCGTTATCAAGACACCAGACACTGGTTTGTACGGATGGGCGGCCGGAGCACTTTAAGGGTTAGAACGGTGTCGTGTATGCGGCCGCTAAGTTAATAACTAATGATCTTCACAACGGAAGTGAATCAATCAGGACACTCTTTAGCTGGACAATAACTTTATCCTAGAGCTGTGGTAAAGCCTGGTGTGTGTGTGTGTGCAGAGTGATTCAGTAAAACATATTGCATAATTCTAATTGCAGTGAGTTAGTAAATGCAATCAGAGTCACCGTTCAAGTTTCGCATGAAGCCAATAACAAAGTGGCATTCACTTGGCTTGCGGAAAGTGTGAAAGAATCACTAAGATGTAACTTACATTTGGCTGGTGTGACTGTCTCCTGAAGAAGCAATGCAAACATAAGGAAGAACGATATTTTAAACAGGCACCACCAGATGGTCATGCCAAAAATATGTTTAGACATAAAATCCAGCCGTACGAATCACTACACACATCATTCAAGATCCTTAAATCTGAAATCCAGAATTAGCAATGCTATTCCCGTGGTATTATCCTCAAGCTTCTTGAATCCACTAAAGTAGACAAATCTTAAAGAACATCAAAGAACTTTTGTCACTCTCAGTAGGAGGGTGTTTTTATTTAAAGCTTGGCACAGGGAAGTACATTTCATTCTTTTTACAGCAGAAAGAATCGTTTAATTAAAATAATTTATTTTGTTCTAAACAAATGGGAACAAGGATGGCTTTGTACTTACACTGGTTCTGTTCAAAGAGGTGTGTATTACTGTACCTGGAGAACAATTTCTCGGTTGGCGCAGAACCAGAGTCATATATACACATATATTAGGTGGCAAAGATAAATAACTAAAAAGTGTATTTTGGAGTGAAGTACATGATTCCAATTGCCATGCAGGTGCAAAAGAACATTTCTAAAACATACACAACTGAATATAATATTGGTGGGACATATGTCTAGGGACCCTATGCTATAATGCAATGTGCTGTCATAATGTAGGCTATATTGTATATCAGCCCGTTCTCATCCCAAGGCGTAATATAATGACGCTTTTGCCAAAGCGTCTATATCGAACGCGCATGGCACCCTTTAGCGTCAATATGAGACGCCGATATATATGGGTCAGAAGGCGCCTCCTAGCGGTCTAACCCTAACCCTACACCATACCTAAACCTACCCATCTCTCTGCGTGTTATATTGACGCTAAAGGGTTCCATGGGCGTTGGATTTAGACGCTTTGTCAAAGTGTCAGAATATGACGCCTTGGGATGAGGATGCGTTGTGTATATGGGTTGCAAAAAAAGTGGAGTCTATTTACAGTAAGTACTAATAATTTAGTTATTAGTAAACTTATTAGTAATAACGGCAGATTACACTTTTTATCTAGATTTAACAGATTACACTGCAACGTGAGTATAATATAAGGTTTTATTGTACACTTTATTGTACTCGTGTTTTGTTTAAATTAATTTATAAATGAAATAATTAAAAGGGGAAGAAAAAATTTGAAATACACATCTAAATTAAATGAATGAACAAAAAAAATCATAAAATAAGTAATGTGGGAAATATGCTTTAAAGACTGGGCAAAATATGGATGAATTTAAAAAAAGTCTGTCAATGACTTGCTGACGAAAACCAGCCATGTATTGGGCATTTCTTGCGGACCTCCCTCCCTGATGAACACCCCTGGTTGCAGTTAGTTTGCAATGTCCTCCCAGATGTTTTGTTTTTCCTGATTTGTATGGTGTCCTTTAAATCTGTTAAAAATAAAATCTTTGTTTCGCTCTATCTCCTCTAAAAGGACATTAAGTGTATCTTTTTGAAAGGTATCTTCTCCTGGTTTTTTGTTGTTTTTTTTTCAGTCATTTTGTCAGTGCCTCCGCCTGTGTAGGTGCTTTATATAGACTTGTCTTGATTTCTAATCCACAACAAATTATGATTATTAGGTTAAACGTTCAGAATACGATTCCATGTAAGGTTATATTTCATCACTTCGCGAATGGACAGCGACGCTAAAGTAGCGCGTGTTCATGTTAAGTGCATTTTTGGGAAACGCGTGTGGAATTGCGGCGAGCGTTCGTAACCTTGCACATAGAGAGCGCTCTTAAGAGCTAAGATACATCGTTATCGGGAAACCCGGACCAGGACAATACCGATAACTAAGTTTTAATAATCATTCTAATTCTGTGCAAAAAGGCAAGGCCACATCACATCTATTATTATAATGACAGGAACTATCTAGTTGGAATCACTTTTAAGAAAAAAAAAATCTAGCTGGTCAACAATCATATTGTTACTGCACTCAAAACAGTGGCTCCTTTTTGGACCTTCGAGGACACCTTTACCGATCAGCATGTTCAGTAGCCCATATCTATACACACTACCCCGATTTTATGTCTCTTTACTGAACTGGTTTAAGTCCCTACATCAAACAACTTGTTCCCCTGCTACTGATGGTCCTTGATGGATATTCATGGTTATGTTGAGCAGGTGTTAAGTGATTGTGGATCCTTGTTCACCCTAGTGAAGGTCGATGAAGAGCCCCGTATACACTCACCGGCCACTTTATTAGGTACCCCATGCTAGTAACGGGTTGGACCCCCTTTTGCCTTCAGAACTGCCTCAATTCTTCGTGGCATAGATTCAACAAGGTGCTGGAAGCATTCCTCAGGGAGTTTGGTCCATATTGACATGATGGCATCACACAGTTGCCGCAGATTTGTCGGCTGCACATCCATGATGCGAATCTCCCGTTCCACCACATCCCAAAGATGCTCTATTGGATTGAGATCTGGTGACTGTGGAGGCCATTTGAGTACAGCGAACTCATTGTCATGTTCAAGAAACCAGTCTGAGATGATTCCAGCTTTATGACATGGCGCATTATCCTGCTGAAAGTAGCCATCAGAAGTTGGGTACATTGTGGTCATAAAGGGATGGACATGGTCAGCAACAATACTCAGGTAGGCTGTGGCATTGCAACGATGCTCAATTGGTACCAAGGGGCCCAAAGAGTGCCAAGAAAATATTCCCCACACCATGACACCACCACCACCAGCCTGAACCGTTGATACAAGGCAGGATGGATCCATGCTTTCATGTTGTAGACGCCAAATTCTGACCCTACCATCCGAATGTCGCAGCAGAAATCGAGACTCATCAGACCAGGCAACGTTTTTCCAATCTTCTATTGTCCAATTTCGATGAGCTTGTGCAAATTGTAGCATCAGTTTCCTGTTCTTAGCTGAAAGGAGTGGCACCCGGTGTGGTCTTCTGCTGCTGTAGCCCATCTGCCTCAAAGTTCGACGTACTGTGCGTTCAGAGATGCTCTTCTGCCCACCTTGGTTGTAACGGGTGGTTATTTGAGTCACTGTTGCCCTTCTATCAGCTCGAACCAGTCTGGCCATTCTCCTCTGACCTCTGGCATCAACAAGGCATTTCCGCCCACAGAACTGCCGCTCACTGGATGTTTTTTCTTTTTCGGACCATTCTCTGTAAACCCTAGAGATGGTTGTTCGTGAAAATCCCAGTAGATTAGCAGTTTCTGAAATACTCAGACCAGCCCTTCTGGCACCAACAATCATGCCACGTTCAAAGTCACTCAAATCACCTTTCTTCCCCATACTGATGCTCGGTTTGAACTGCAGGAGATTGTCTTGACCATGTCTACATGCCTAAATGCACTGAGTTGCCGCCATGTGATTGGCTGCTTAGAAATTAAGTGTTAACGAGCAGTTGGACAGGTGTACCTAATAAAGTGGCCGGTGAGTGTATATATGTTGGGAAGGGATACCGGCAAGTAAGATCCCAAAAAAGGCACTATTCCATTTATGATTTTAATAAATATCATTTTTTACAGTACCCTGAATATTATTACAGCATACTGTTTTATGTTTAGTATAAATAGCATCTAACAATATTTACACTTAGAGCAAAGAAAATGCTTTATTTATAGCACCTATATTAGTACGTAATTTAAATATCATCTTGTGCACATAGCCACTGAAAAAAAAAAATAATAATAATAATTTTGTTATATCTGTAATTTAAAAAAAATAAAATAAATAAACACACTAATTGAGAAAGACGCTTTTAAGAACCAGATGGTGTAGTTATGGCATCTGCAAGCAGAGACTAATGTACTAATCCTACCAGTCAAATCTTCACCTATTTGTTCTAATCAAAGTAAAAAAGATGGATGACATGGAATAGTTTTGACTAATGTTTCAACTTTGCTTACCACAAGTGCTTGGTCAACACAAATATCATAGACCACTTTTGTTGAAGTTGAAAACTTCCATTTTTCGTGATGGACAACAAATCTAGGTTTGCAACATAAATACCTGCAGTGGCATTTTATCTATTCCTTTATTTGTGAAGTTAGAACTATGAGGGGGAGGCAGGAAAATGCAAAGTCATTACAAATTGTTCTGCCCCATTATAAGCTTTTAGGTCCCATCATTTCTAATACTTGGGGTTAGAGGCGGATGTGTGCTGAGATGAAGTCTCATGCATATTTATGCATTTATGATTGTCTTCCAGTTTCATTGCATGTGATTTCCAAACAGCTCAGAAAATATAGTTTAAGCATGAGCTTTAGAAGTTTTGACTGCTTCCCACAAATTGCCAAATCCTTAATTTCTCAAATGACACTTTTTATCTTAAAGGGGTATTAACCCCAAAATAAAAAAAATAAAAAAATAAAAAAATCTGTCATTTGCTCATCATTGCCATTCCAGGCGATACTACTTTCATTATTCTGTGGTTGTCATGTGTTATTTAGTAGCAGGGCTCGATGATGACGAAAAAGAAGATCGAAATAACAATATTTATTTATCTTCAGGAACTTTATTTCAACTCAGGAACACATGAGTAATAACAATAGCACAATAACACAATAAATGAATGAGAACTGACAAGGAATGAGTCAGAGTATAAAAATCAGAGTTTGGTTCATCCTCGTTTAGTTGCATTACTTACCTGTGTGTGTGGGGTTAGCATCCAATTGGTTAACAGTAATCAGGTAGAAAATGCCTTTATCTGTGGTTCCTGTAAAATGCATTTAACCTTACCTGTGTTGGGAAAATACCTGTTTATTCAAAATGCTTTTTATATTGTATTTCAAGGTTTTTTTCACCTGTTACACCCGATCCTGATCCTGTTACATTGGTACCTGTTCAACTGGTCAAAATAAATCTTGTTCTGAGTGAAATCCGAAGTCTGGTCCTTTTCAAGTGTGGGCAGCTCACAGTTAGAACACTTGACAATATGTCACCTTTAAATAATAAACCAGCTCAATAGTGAATTCTAAGTGATCAAGGGCTTAGTGCGTTCCATTTAAACCTCGATGAACGAGTTCCACCAGTAGTGGGCCCTTGTGCAACGTAAGCAATGACGCACATCTGAGTGAACCAGACGGAGGGAAGTTAGCAAGTGAAGGGCATAAAAATTTGGAGTGGAACGCAGCCAACGAGTCTGCAGCATGTAGGACGGGGCCAAGAGGAGGAGGAGCTCCGGGAGGATAAAAGGAGGAGTAAGGACAGTGAAGGACAAGAGATTACCAGGCCTGGACTATTTTACATTGTGTTTTGTTATGTTTGTGCGGCAGTCGTCCGTGAGGGGTTGCTGCTTTACTTTAGTTGTGTGTGTGTTTGTTTATTTGGATATTAAAGTATGTTTGAACATTCACCGGTTCCCGCCTCCTTCTTCCCTGAACTTTAAACCTTGTTACACTGGTGCCGAAGCACGGGAGGAAGGGGAACAAGCTGTCTTAGAGCCCCCACTGTGCCATTGAGCATGGATAGAGCATGGGTCTGTGTTCCGTTAAAATTTCAGTCAATCCGCACCAGAGTTTGTTTGGAATCCGCTTGTTTGGTGAGCACCAGGTTTCGGATAGCATTTGCTCTTTTTCAAATGAATGGCACTAAGAGAGCAATCACACCAGACTGAATTTCAATCAAACCAAACTTGCCAAAAGTTTTTTTTTTTTTTTTGCTCCTAATTGCCAATCATAAAAGTTAATTTCTACATCATTCTCTGTCATTTCTCTGAGATCCTCCATCATTTAGAGATAATTATGACACATTAGGTTCAAATAAAAATGCTAAAATTAATTGAAAGGCCTTATGAGTGATTCATCCCACCTTTTTGTCTTAAAAAAAAAAAAAAAATTAGGAACAGGCATTTTACCAGCTACCTTTTGAAAAAAAATTATCAAAAAGAGGAAGGCCAAAGGTACATATTATGGTGATTTTATAAATGTAATGAATGAAATGTGTTACCATATTTTTGTTACCATATTTTAATTAAAATGTTGTTTAGACTAGGGGCAATTATTTAATTGCATTTATGCCACCACTAAAAACATTTTTTAAAAAATGAAGGAAATGAAAAATATTTAACAAAGACAAAATTCAAACACAAATTTTGCAAGAATTGTTTTACATTTATTACTGAAATTATCTGATTAGTCAAGTCAACATTAGGGACAGGTTTGGGTTAGGTTTAAGGGTGGGTTAACAAGGTAAGGGTCTACAGTGTAAATATAGATGTAATTCTTCTTTTTCTTTGGCATTTACCTACAGTAGCAGGGTCAGCTTTTCTGGATCGCTGGCATCATTTGATGTGATTGTCGGCTTGATCGGGGTGCAAACCGCTAAGTGCATTGTATCAAATGATCAATTCAAATGATAGTAATACTAGTGTCACACCCTCACACCACATGGACTCTTGAGCTGTGTCCAAAAACTGATAAATGCTGCCTTAGGAAGGCTTAGGAGGACAATTTCAAGGTCAGAAGGCATCAAGGCACGTCCGAATGCAATGTTAGTTTCACTATCCGTCTCCTGAGATACCTTCATCTGATCGATTTTTGAAGGCAGCATAGATGTGTCTTTTGCTGCCTTTGATATCCCACAATTCTGTGCTTTCCATTTTGTGACAGTTGAGCTAGAAAAATAAAGATGGCGTCTGAAAGTTGCGGCTGGTCATCAGTTTGTGTGTAAATGTACATTTTTGATCAATGTTTTTCACTTAATGTCATTTCTAGCGAGAAGTTACTACTTTAGTCATTAAATATTCCGGTAACACTTTACAATACGGGTGCACTAATAAGCACTAATTCTGAAATCAGTTTCGTGAGGTACCTTCGTGCACAAAACGTTGCCTGCAAAGTCATTGCCCGATAGGGCAGCGAGGCAACAAGTCAGCCTACGTTTTCGGATGCAGCCTTGTTTTCAGTCAGTACCGTTTGTTGTCATGGACACTCATTAGTTTCAGCTGTGCACTAATCAATAATCTCATTATCCTCTCACTGTTTAAGTTCAGTTCTGTTTGTGCCTTTGTCTGGTCTTGTTTCTACTACTGTTGTGTTGGATTGTTTGCCTCTATGTTTGATTTAATCCATGTGGATTATTAAAGATTGGCTGTTTACTCTCATCTTCATCTCCATCTCCGTGTGTTTTTACACAACCTTACTGACAACTAGTTAAAGACACTTAACTTAACATTAAAGCAGGACTAAATTTGTTAAATATTTATTTAAAGGTATGTGATTTTTGTTGTTGTTAAAATACTCTCTCCTATCTTTATTTAAATTTACAGTATCCTATTCATAGGTTAAGTTCCTCTCTGTCATGCCATGAAAATATTATTCTATATGTTTGAGCATCCCAAGCAGCCTGACACAAACTATTCTTATTTTTTTGCAATTCCATTTTGTGCTCAGTGGTGCAGAAATGACACTTCACCAAGAATATCATCTCAGTTTCAATTCCAAGTGGCTACAGATTGTGGAATTGGATAACTCAGTGGGGCTGCCTCTCAGACAGATTAAGTTTGATCCAAAATTTATTGAAGTAAAGGCATAGGGATGTTCACAACCTGATTGGTCGGCTATTATTATGTCCAGTATATTTTGTGAACTTACCAAACATCCAAAATAATGCTGTGTGCTTGGCTAAATGCACTTGTTGTATGTGCTTAGCCTATGATGGTATTTTAACCTGCTGAGAACTTGTGAAGAGCTTATAAAATTTCCCTCTGTCACACAAAAGAAGATCTGCTACAAACGAACTGTGATGAGCAATTTCGCAACTATGATAAGAAAAAACAGGTATGCTTGAGCATTCTGTAATTTTTAGGGTTGCATCTTGTGACATCATGTCCCATCTTTGGTTAGTTTACATGTCTTTGGTCCGAGTTGCATTTATATTTCATTTGAACCGCACCAGAGTTCGTTTGGAAGCAGACCAAGACCCATCTTTTTAGCGCTTTGGTGCGCACCAGGGATCAGATGGCGGCGTTCACACTTATTCAAATGAACTGCACTAACAGAACAATTGACCAGGGTTCATTTTAATCTAACCAAACATACCAAGTGTGAACACCCTTTGGAGTTATTTATAGATTTCGAGTGGATAAAACTCCATTAACAGACAATTGTTGTGTGTGTGTGTCTACAGGGCTAGATTCCTAAAGGATGTTTTAACACAGTACAGACACTTATTAAATCAATAAAATATAAAATAATTTTTTTACCTTTTTGTATCTGTTGTACTTGTTGGTTAATTAATTCTGTAAATAAACGCCATACTTGCTGATAAACCTGTCTCCTTTGTTCCTTCAACCTGAAATGGTTGTATTATTGTCACCAACCTCCTCCTCCCCTGGACTTTCCACTGAAGATTCGTAACAATTTGGGGGCTCGTCCGGGATCTGTCTTCCCAAACATTTCAGGTTGCATGGAAGAAAGCTGTAAGCAGTTATCATTTCTAATGTCCAGTCTTTCCAGAGAAGACCTTTCCCCAGCTAGTTAGAAGTGTCTAACAGTCTTTCCATCGGGCACTTGGTTGTTTTTTTTTCCTTTATTATTTTCGGGGCGAATCCTGGGTGGGGACGAGATCACTGTCGGGGGTAGGCTTTCGGGGTCCCGGCCGCCGAAGTTCGCCTTTAAAGTCGCCTCGAGCCCCACAAGCCCCAGAAGACAGCTTAGGCAAAATTTTGGGTAGGCCGGTCCTGGGAAAGTGGTTATTCTTTTGAGGAAGCTGGTGTGTGACTGTTCTATTCTGTAACCTATGCGATCTTGTTGTTGCATGTCTGCGTACACTTTGTTGCACTGTTGGTTATTGTTAGTGCTTCCGTTTGTATTAGCCAGGTAGCTATTGTGGTGAGGATGGCTGTGTTTAGTTTAGAAGAGTTTGTAGCAAACCCTACGCTAGAGCAGCTGGATGGATGTAAGAAAACTGACCTGTTTGCTATCGCTAAACATTATGGTTTTTCTGCATCTAGTTCCCTGGTTAAAGCAGAGTTGCGGGCAGCTGTGACTGACGGGTTAGTGCAGAGCGGTGTTTTGAGTTCATTAGATTTGCCCGCCGGGGCAGCAGCGAAACAGTTGGGTCCGGTGGTAGAGGAAGTGGCTACGCCACCTGATGTGGCAGATACACCCGGTGTGAAGCAGGGCGAGGGTAAGCGCTTTGTTCTGCCGAGGTATTATCCATTGTCCATGGAGTCCTCTCCTACTTCTGGAGGGGACGTGCGGCTGAAGGTTTGTTTGGCTCGGCTCCATTTGGAGAGGGAGGAGTGCGAACGCGAGCACCAGTTCAGGAGGGAGTTAGAGTTTAAAAAGATAGAAGTTGAGTCAACCAGGGTGTTGGAGCTAAAGAAGGTGGAGGCGGAAACAGCCATAAGAATGCATGAGTTGGAGTTGCGGTCAGTGCATTTCCCAGCCGCTGCTGCCGGACAGTGTCATCAGGATCTAACGCTACTAGTAACGCTAACGCTACTAGTAACTTTTATGGAAGTAAACATATTTCTCTGGTCCCTGTTTTCCGTGAAACCGACATTAAGAGCTATTTCACTGCATTTGAGCGCATTGCTGTTGCCCTGAGTTGGCCAAAAAATGTGTGGGCCATCCTGTTATAGTGTAAACTGTCAGGGAAAGCTCAGGAGGCTTGCTCATCGTTGTCTGTGCACGACCTCCTCTCCTATGAAAAAGTTAAGAGCGCCATCTTGCGGGTGTATGAGCTAGTGCCAGAGGCATACAGGCAACGTTTTAGGGCTCTCAGAAAAGGGGTAGGCCAGACTTACATTAATTTTGCCAGAGAACAAGGGATTTTGTTTGATAGGTGGTGTGCTGCATGTAATGCTGATGATTTGTCCTCAGTCCGGGAGTTTAAGCTGTTGGAAGCGTTTAAGAATTGTGTGTCTGAAAAGATTGTCATTTATCTTAATGAACAGAAGGCAACCATGCTGCAGCAGGCTGCCACGCTTGCTGATAAGTTCGCTTTGACACACAAGAACACGTCTGTCAGACATTTCTCGTCCTCTTATGATGATACTGTAAAGAAGCCTAGTAACACTCATAGCATTCGTGTTAGCTCAGGTCCACAGGGGGACAAACTTTTTTGGTTTTTTTTTTTTCACAAACCCGATCATCTTATTACAGATTGTGCTATGTGCTCATAAGTACTAGCAAAACAATGATTTTGAGTTTGTAAAATACACACTGATAAGACGACATGTTTTATTCACATCAGATACACATTGTGTAAGTAGCTTTATATGTTACCCTATTCTTCTCCCAGTTCACCGGCCACTTACTTTCATGTAGAGGAATTGACGTGTAAATCCAACTGATCCGATTCTCTGAACTGTGGCACTAACTAAAATGGCGCCGCACATCGCGCACACAGCTCAACTAACGCGATCGTTATAAAGGTGTTTAAACAACAAAACACATCCACTTGCACATATTTGACAATCGGAATATCAGTGTTTCATGCTATAGCTAATACATAAAAGCAGATCATCATTAATTCAGCCCTGTGCTGTGGTTGCGTCACTAGCAATGTGTCACGTGACCAGCAATGACGCGTCACCATGGATACATTCAAGTGACAGGTTCTAAACAACGGTTGCCTTGAAAAACTCACGCTGGGGGGTCAGTTAGAATATTTTAAACTTACGTGTTAAAGTGTTAATTAAGACTGTGTCTCCCTGTGGTAGCCAGCTGTTTTTTGAAAGAACCTGATGAATGCTTCGGGCCATTTATTTCCAAGGGACTGGTATCCCTCCCAGGTAAACCTGAGGATCAGCGTCCGGTCACAGTGCTGAGAGACACAGGTGGCTCACCCTCATTCATTCTGGCTAGTGTACTACCATTGACCCCTCAATCTGCCTGTGACGTGAGCACTGTAGTTTAGGGTATCGGGATGAGCTTTGTGCCTGCTCCTTTACATTCCATTAATGTGCAGTCCAAGCTAGCATCTGGTTCCGTTTGTGACAAGGGCGGAACCTGACGATGGTTCCTGTAATGTTAATAATGTTGCGCAGCTAGCAACATATCATATATACAATAATTTCAATCTTCAAAGTACCAATTTATAGAGACCAAACGTGGTATAGGTGAGATTACATTGGCCGTTGGTTCTATAATAAAATACATATCGTAGTATCTACATAATAGGACACAAGACAGTAAATCATTTACACAATTTCTGGGATGCACGTTCATTTATAGATCAGTTAGTCTATGACTAATGCAGCAAAGTTTGTATTAAAGATGGTTTCTGTCTTCCCATTGTCTCTCTGTTGCATATGTAGGCACATTCCTTTGAGGTCGTAAAAGTCTGCTATCAGTCTTAAGGTGCTCTGTAACAGGACACCCGGCCGCAATAGGAACTTCATTAGTGATGTTAGTTTTGGGGGAGTTTCATAGACCTTTATGTTCATTAAATATAATGAATATGAATAATTGGTGTGTGTCTGATTGGTCCAGACCCTACAGATTCCCCCCTTTCGATCGTGGTCGTCCCTCTCAAGGACAACCACGAGCGACGTTGAAAGTGCAGAGAGATCAGACACACCTATGTCATAGAAGGCTGGAAGGCCATGGGGGCCTCTGGATGTTTGTGTCTTCTGGAGCGGTGGTCTTTCCACGGCGGGTTACGTAGACCGTAGTTACGTCCAGGTCTCTGCAGCAGGTGTTGAGGCAGCAAGTGTTGAGACAGCAGGTGTTGAGGCAGCAGGTGCCTTGGCAGGCCTCTCAGTCACGAGAAGTCTGAAGGATTGAAGTGTTGTTCTGTCCTTATGGTGGTGCCGACGTGAGCCTGCCTAAGCTATGGTGGGCAAGGAGTCTGAAGCTTGTGCTTTACAGGACTCCTCGGGTGAGTCCTGTTCAGGGAGCTATTTTGCTTGTGTCAGCAGCTCCTGTAACTCTGAGGCTGTTCTTGTGGAGCCTCCGATCGACACCTGTCTGAAGGGTGTGGAGGAGGATGTTGTCGATGACAGCCGTTGGTCCTCCTGTGGTGTTTGCAGGTTGAGGGTGCAGACTTCCATGGCTTCTCCAAGGAGCTTGGTTGGTACCTGGGTTGTTGCCATGGTGACAGTTCTGTGCTTGGCTGGGCATGTTCAGTCCAGCTGCATTGAATCTGGTTCGAACCTCAGTCTCTAGCTGGTCTGTAAGGCTTTGAGCACAGGTCCGCTCCTTGTGGGACGCTGTGATCTGTTAAATGAGGTTGTTTACCTTCTGTTTCATACCCATAAGTTGGGGTAAGGAGATGATCATCTTGGTCAGCCTGGTGTGGCTGTAACTCTGGCTAGGGTCATGGGTCGTTGGTCCTCTTCTCTCATGGTGCAGTTACGTTTGGCTCTGGTTCTGTAGGATATCAGCAGCCATGGGTGGAACAGTGTTCCTCGCGATGGCTGGTCAGTCCTTTCGGTCTCCTGTCTGGTTAAAGTCAGGTTAAGCAGAGCATCTGCAACATTTTGGCACACTTGTGGTGAGAGACTAATGCATGACCCTAAAGAGTTCAGAGCTAAGGTTTAATGGGTTTGCTAGGTATGTAGCATAAGCTAGGGGGTTCATGTGTAGCTAGCTAGTGAAGTGTGTCTTGTATCCTTATCATCTTAGCTGTGGATGTTAGGAAGCTAAGACTTGTGTGGTTCCAAGAGTATTTCCTGGAAAGGGCATAGCCGAGATGAAACAAAGGACTTAAGATGATTCTTATGACTAAATTATTTCTCTGGAATTAACTGGTGGTTCACGACGGCTTGACGAAGTGAAGGAGGAAAAAGGACAGCTTTACTATTCAGATTATGCTTATTATCAATCCTCAGGACTATAGTTATGCCCTAGTAATTGTTGACATTGCTTGTGTTGCAGGGTCATAAAAATTAGTGCACTTGTTGAAAAATAAACAAAATCACAAATAAAGGTGTCTCTGGTTCCCTTCTGGGCCCTATGGGAAATGGAACCACATTAGAAAACAAAAGGGGAAATGTACATAAAGAATATAGATGAAAGAATAGACAAGTGAATAGCTAACAGCTATGATTATCAAAGTAAAGTAAAATAAAAAGGACTTTATAAAAATTATCAAAACAGCAGGAATGATCTGGAATTGGGAATAATCAATAGCACTAGTGACTAACCTTTAGATTTGCTTGGACCGACACTCCATAGTGGTTCACCGCTGCTGTGTGTTTACGACCACACAGTGTGTGTTCCTCATAAAGCTTAGTCAATGTGCTAATGAAAGTTTTCATTACTATAAGAATTCTTCTCTAGCTACACAGTTTACATGTAATTCAATTTAGGTTTAATTGACAGGGTAACTGCAAATTTAACCGACAGCGCTCATCAAGGACTATGCCTAAACTAGTGAAGGTGAAATTCAGCTGAGAAGAATTGAAAGTAAGGAAAGAGAAAGTAAAAAAAAAAAAAATTAGAAATCCTAAATGGGGTTAAAGGAAAAGTATTTTAGAATACACATACTGAGAGTCGCACTCCTCATGTACTACCAACTTTGTTCTACCTTTTTCAGGTTGGGGTGAACAACTGGGGTGGGTGCAGTGTGGTTGCATGGGGATGTTGTCCTGGCACACTGCTCTATTTTGTTGCAAAATCCCAGCCTTCTATTGGTAAAACCCACTTCCAGAATATGTCCAGAAATGTCATTGGACGTTTCCCAGACTCCGCTCTATGATGGGAGGATGGTTTGTTCAGGTGATTTCTGTTGACGATTTGTGCATGTACATAAGTGCGAACTAAAAAGTTGGTATCATGGTTGTTCCCATTATCCTTGGCTCCATTCCAATGCCGCTATCCTCCACCATAATTGAAACTAGTTGACCCGTGAGGCTTGAGGTAAAATGTGGTGTTTTACTGTACTTTCCTCATTTACAAAATACAGTGGTATTTGTAACTTATGGGTGGGGGTGTTACGTCCCAGGACGTAGGCATTTGCGTTTCACAATGTGTAAGTGTTATTTATTTGATGTATTGTTTGTGTGTGCTGCCATTGGACCTAACGGCTTCTTGGGAGTTGTAGTTTGTTGTATGTTCTGTCCAATTTCCTGTGCTCCTCCCTGTCCTAATCTAGGTGATGGGACTTACCAGCTGCTCCTCATCAGTGGCAAGAGGATCCAGTATTTAAGCAGAGCCGGAGAGAGAGACGATGAGAGGATCTCTCTTCCATCAGTTTAATTTCTACAGACAGAATCCCGGTTTTTTCACGTCGACGGTTGGCAAACGGCTGGATTGTGACTGGTGTACGGATGGTAGGATCTGACGTAGATTCCGGAAGTGATCCGGAAATGGAGGATGATAGGATTGAGGAAGATAGTGGGGGAAATTCAAGTTTAGGGTGGAACGTAGTTAAAACAAAGAAAAGGAAGAAATGCCGTGACTTAATTTCAGACTCGGAAAGTGACAAGGGAAGTCAACTGGCACAAGGAAAGAAGAAGGCGTTTAAAGTAATGATAACGTTTGTTTCCGACTCTGTGAGTATCAACCCTTTGAAACTTACAAAAGCAATTAAAGAAAGTGTAGGGATTGTAGAGAATGTAAAAACTTTGAAGGATGGAAGACTGTTGTTTTGTAAAGATAGTAGTCAACAAAAAGCAGCTTTGGGAATTAAATCAATGATCGGACATAAGATTGAATGCTCAATTCCAGAGGAGAGAAATTGGATTAGAGGTGTAATATCTGGAATCCCTTTGGATGTTTCAGAAGAGACGATCATCAGAAATGTAAAGGGAGCAGCAGTTAAGGAAGTAAGACGCTTGAAATGTTTCAGAAACAATGAGAAAACGGACAGTCTTTCAATTATGTTGGTATTTGATGAGTTCAAGTTACCAGAAAGAGTATTTTTGGGATTTGTCAGTTATGGAGTTAGATTATACATTCCTCCTCCAATAAGGTGTTTTAAATGCCAAAAATACGGACATGTGGCTGCTGTTTGTAGAGGCAAACAGAGATGTGCAAGATGTGGAGGTGATCATGAGTATGGTAAATGCGGACAAAGTAAAACCCCAAAATGCTGTAATTGTGGGGGAGAGCACAGTGCAGCTTATGGAGGTTGTGAAGTAAGGAAAGATGCAATTAAGGTTCAAAACGTGAGAATGGAAGAGGGAATAACATTTGCTGAAGCTCTTAAAAAAGTAAAACAAACCCCCAAAGTAATCATGGTAGAGGAGGCCCCGGTTAGGGTACAACCACAACCAAGTAAGATGCCAACACCAAGGGAAAAAATTGAATTGATTGAAGACAAAGTTTCATTTATAGCGTTTGTAGCAGAAGTGGTGAATTGTTCAGCGCAGACTGAAAGTAGATCTGAAAGGATTAAGATAATCATTAGAGCTGCAGAAAAATATTTGGAACTGAAGAACATATCTGTTGACATGATAAATGAAAGACTCGTGGTACAAGTAACGAATAGTCAGACATCATGTGGGGGCTCATAATGGTTTTTGTAATCTTGCAGTGGAATGCAAGAAGTTTACTGGCAAATGGGCAAGAATTTAAGTATTTTATAGCAAATTGTGATGTGTACCCTGATATTATTTGTGTTCAGGAAACGTGGCTTAAACCACAGTTAAATTTTTTGATTAATGGATATGAGACAATTAGGAAAGACAGAAATAAAGGAAATGGTGGTGGAGTAGCAACTTTTATTAAACAAGGTATAGGGTTTAGGAAAATTGTGGATAATAATGAATATGAGGCTGTGGTAGTGGAGGTATGGGAAGGAAATCAGAGTATTAGGGTTATTAATTTTTATAATCCATGTGACAAGCTTACTAAGGATATGATGGAAAACATTGGAGGAATTGGGGACTTGAAAAGGGTGTGGTGTGGTGATTTTAATGCACACAATACTTTATGGGGGAGTTTTAATACTGATTATAATGGATTGGTTATAGAAGATATGCTGGACTGGGGAGAGCTAGTATGCATTAATGACGGAAGCTACACAAGAGTTAATCTTTCTAAATGCAAATATTCTGTGTTAGATCTGACATTAGTATCAGAAAATTTAGCTTGTAGGTGTGATTGGAAAGTATTAAATGAAAGTACTATTGGTAGTGATCATTTTCCTGTTTGTAGTACAATTGGAGTTGATTTAATAAAAACAGGTTTGGAAAGAATTCCTAGGTGGAATTTTAAATCAGGGGATTGGGAGCTGTACTTAGAGATATGTCATAATAAATTGGCTGAAATTAATGATAATGATGAGGAAGATATTGATGTTTTAAATTCTAAAATTAGTGAGGTTCTTAGGAGTACAGCAGAAGAAGTATTTGGTAGAAAAAAGGCATGTAGTAAGAGGAAAAGTGTTCCGTGGTGGAATGAGGAATGTAATCTGGCAATCAAAGAAAGAAACAAAACGCTTAAAAAAGTAAGATCATCTATTAGTTATGATGACTTTATTGTATATAAAAAAGCTCAGGCAATTGTGAGGAGGGTTATCAGGACAGCAAAAAGAAAGTATTGGAGAGAGTATTGCAATAATATTGGGGGAAATATTGGAATCAACGAGATTTGGAATATGATTAGAAAGATGGGAGGAAAACAAAGAATTAATAGTATTCCAACGATAATTCATAATGAGGAAGTAGTTGTGTCTGATTGCAGGAAGGCAGAGATACTAGCTCAAACATTTGTGAAAGTACATAGTAATGAAAATATATCAAATGACATGATGAAGTTAAGGGAACAGAGTATGAGGAAGAATCCACATATATTGGAAGTTAAGGAGTCAACTAGAGATGCATTGGATTTTGAATTAACTTTGTATGAGTTAAAAAGAGCAATTGCAGGGACCAAACAAACTTCTCCTGGTAGGGATGAGATATGCTATGAAATGATTAAGTATTTGTCAGATCCTTCATTAAATGTAATTTTAAATCTTTATAATAAGGTATGGAACTCAGGAAAGCTTCCAATGGAATGGAAACATGGAGTAATTATTCCAGTAGCAAAACCAGGAAAAGATCATACGCAACCCATTAACTATAGGCCTATTGCTCTAACCTCAAATATATGCAAGATTATGGAGCGTATGGTAATGAGTAGGCTGGTTTATGTTATCGAGAGGAGGGGTATCTTCTCTCCCTACCAAAGTGGCTTTAGAAAAGGGCGAAACACTATGGATTCTGTGCTGTGTTTGGAAGCTGACATAAGAAAGGCTCAGATTAATAAAGAGGTTTTGGTAGGTGTTTATATTGATGTTGAAAAGGCGTATGATATGTTGTGGAAGGAGGGACTTTTAATTAAGCTGGATATGATGGGAATAAAAGGTAAAATGTATAACTGGGTTATGAATTTTTTGTTAAATAGAACTATTCAAGTCAGAGTGGGATGTGAGTATTCTCCGATTTATGCAATCGAGAATGGAACTCCTCAAGGAAATGTCAGCAGTCCAATTTTGTTTAACTTAATGATCAATGACATTTTTTCTCAGTTAGAACCTGGGATAGGGAAATCTTTATATGCTGATGATGCTGCAATATGGAAAAGAGGTCGGAATGTCAAGTTTGTACAGGAAAAGGTTCAAAATGCTGTTAAACTGATAGAAAACTGGGCTAATAAATGGGGCTTTAGGCTCTCTATGGCAAAAACACAAGTAATTTGTTTTTCAAAAAAGAAGATGAACCCTATTATAAATATTAAAATGTATAGAGAAACATTGGAGCAGACATCAGTTGTTAGGTTTTTAGGAGTGTGGATGGACTCAAAATTAAATTTCAGAGTACATATTCAGAATATAATAGATAAATGTAAAAAAGTGATAAATATAATGAGATGTCTAGCTGGAGCTGAATGGGGAGCATGTCGGCAATCGCTCAAAAGTATTTATGTGGCACTAATTGGAGCAACTATAGATTATGGTAGCATTGTATATAGTTCTACCTCAAAAACTCAGCTTGCTAGGATTGAGGCAATTCAGAATCAAGCATTAAGGATATGTTGTGGAGCAATAAGATCATCACCAGTGTCATCACTTAATGTTGAGATGGGTGTAATGCCTTTGGGAATGAGAAGGATTAAGTTAAGAATGAGATACTGGGCAAACATAAACGGTCAATCGGAAAATCATCCAGTTAAGAATGTTTTAAGTGACTGTTGGGAATATAACTATAAAAAGCTAACAAGTTTTGGATGGTTTATTAATGAGGAGGCAAGAGAAATAATTAAAGATGTCAATATTGCCACCTGTGTGGTTTTGCCAGCAATTCCTCCTTGGTTTTTTCCAATGCCTTCTATAGATATCCAGTTACACAAAGACAAACATAAAGAGGAGAATATCCTGGATAGCGTAAAGGTACAAGATTACATAGATCGTGTATATTATAGCGCCATCCAGATATATACTGATGGCTCAAAAGATCCAGATTCTGGTATAACATCTGCAGCAGTATCTATACCGCAATTTAAAGTCAACATTTTGAAAAGAACATCAGATCACATCTCAGTATTTACATCAGAATTAATAGCAATTGTATTAGCATTACAGTGGGTCGAAGAAGTTCAGCCAAGCAGATTAGTTATATGTACAGACTCTTTATCTGCAATTGAAAGTATAGCAAGTGGTATTTCTATAGCTAGACAGGACTTAATTTATGAAATTTTACAAAGTCTGTTTAGAATCAGACAATTGAGAATCATTATTCATTTTCTTTGGATACCAGCTCATATGGGGGTGGCAGGAAATGAAGAGGTGGATAGTTTAGCCAAACAGGCCATACAATTTCAAGAAGTGGATATTAAAATTGCATTGAGTAAGACTGAGATAAAAAGTATAATAGCAAAGGAAATTAGGAAGAAATGGCAGAAGGAGTGGGATAGTGGAAATATGGGTAGACATTTATACAAAATTCAAAGTACAGTTGGTTTAGAAAGAAGAATCTTTGGTAATAGGAGGAAGGATGTTATTTTTTCAAGAATGCGCATTGGCCATTGTTTACTAAATCAAAGTATGGCCAGGATTGGGAAACACCAGACTGGGTATTGTGATAAATGTAGTTCTGAACATATGGAAACAGTAGAACATGTACTTTTGAAATGTGAGGCTTATGCGAGAGAAAGATTTAAATTATTTCAAGCATTAAGAGAAATGGAAATGGAAGATTTTTCTATCCAAGCATTATTAGGAAATGGCCCAAAGCAATTAAAAATATATGAAGTACTATTTAATTTTTTAAAAGACACTCATTTAAGTAACAGGATTTAGGTCACTACTACCATAACGTTATCCACACTCCAATCCAGTAGGTGGCGGGAATGCACCATTAAAGTTTGGTTTGCCAACCGCCATTAAACTTGAAAGAAGAAGAGACGATGAGAGATTCCTTCTCCCAAGAGCCTGAGACTGTTGTTGTTGTCGTCAGTCCCAGTGTGTTGCTCTTGTTGGTGTGTTTTAAGCTTATGTGTGTTGTTATGGCTGTAGTGGCAGCTTGATGTGTTAAGCTTAAAGTAAGACTCTAATCTTAAATGTTTTGTGGCTGTAGTGTACAGCTTTGAGTTGTTTGCCCGCTGTTGAGTGTTGGAGCAGTAGGGAGTTGGGTGCCATTTTCTTTTATTCTCATTTTCTCTTGTTTTTGTTAGTTAGGAAGTAAGGTAAGAGTTCTGTTGTTTATTTGTATTTATTGTTGTAGGTTAATTAGATTTCCTTCTACCAGGTAGTGGTCTTTTGTTTGTTGTTTTGGCTTTACCCGCTCCTGAAGAACATGCTTCATTTCCCTTTTCTTTTTCTGGAGTTGTTTGTTTAGGGTTCTTTTTCCACTGTATTAATGTTATCACTTATTTATTGTAAATAAATTTATAATACATCTTACTTTGTGTATTGTGTACTGGGACTCAGATCAGTTAACTTATCTTTGTTGCTGTTAACTTGTGCTTAAATGTTACTTCCCTTTTACCCCTAGAGAACTAATTGGGAACGTAACAACTGCATACACACAAGCTGTAGAAAAAGGTTTCAAGCTAAACATTAACTGAAGAAGTTATTACTTAGCTTAGCTTGAGCTGAATGGACGCTAAGTTAGGTTAGCTTAGCCACCTAAGCTGGTTCGTTTACAAGATGACGTCACGAGTGAGCACTTCCTGTGACAAGTTGTTGTCTGTTACGTTCAGTAAGACTCAAATGTGGTTTGGCATTTGCAAATTTTACTCATGTAAATCTTCTCTTTACTCTAAACAACTTATTCTACTTGTTCAAAGAGTAACAAAATAGATTTGCTATAAATCAAAGCTTGTCTAAGCATTCATAATTACGTTCATATCGTGCATAAATACTGACTTTTTAGCGAGTGAAACGGTTTTTGATTGCTAGGTAGCTCTGCTTGTAGATGCAGCCCAAAATTAGATGAATTACATCAATCTAACAATAATTTGTAAGGCCTTTATTTTGAAGAAAGGGAAGCATCACCCAAGTCTACATGTATGTAATACTGTACTGAGATTTCTTCGTCAGAAACAGATTAAGCAATACTGCAATTTGGATTCCTTTAACCAAAGCAGAATAGTAAATACTGGTACGGTTCAGTTTACACACCGTTGAGATGAGATTCCTTTGTCAAACTTACGCTTTACTGCTGAAATTACCGATACCACTTAAAAATCTAAGACCTTTTTTTTATAATAGAGATGTCAATTCCACCTATCGTTTTCTCTGCATCTAGACAAGTCAGCAACCAGCGATCAAAATGCGTATCGCGTGTTGTGTCCCATTTGGATCGGAATGATCAAATGCACACTTTTAGGATGATAGTAGTTTAAACGAAGGGGCTCTAGGTCATGCTAGTTTACCCAGCTCAGGTGGTTTGCTTACTATCGGGCGTCAGGGTGATGGGTGATAATTTGGAGTTAGTATTTCCTGTAACAAGTCATTGTCATGGAAACTAATGTACAGCAGTGCATAGTCTTTTTGGCCCGTGAGGCTTACACCTGCATGCAAGATTTTCTTTAAATCAGTAGAATTCAAATTTTACTAATGCAGAATCTTACTTCTTTTTGAGCACACATTTTCGTCTACTTTGAAAGTTTTATGTCCTACTTGACTAGGACATTTGTAGCAGAGTCTTGCAGTGTGGTAATGCTGCATCCCTTCTGTTTTTTTTGTTTTTTTTCAATGGGGTCTTAGGAACCCTTCTTGAGGAGGCCCTCTGTGTTAAAGGCTTTCTGCATCAGGTCACGCATCATTGAGTGGGCATTGCGTGGGTGCAGGCAGAAATATGGTGACTAACTGGTTTTGGAGGAGAAGTTTCTTGAAGCTGGTGTCTTCCTCAGTCACAGGTTCGTTGTAAGCTCCACGGAAAGCTCGTTCGGAGTCTGTGGTGGTAGCACAGACACTTCTAGGTCTGCTCTGCTTGGTGTCTGGGGCAGTGTTCAGCTGGCATTCAGACTCTTAAGTCTGAGAATCCTGTTATGGTGGCTTGTTCCAGCTATGGGTAGTGCCACAGCCAAAGCCAGAACGCGGGGCCACTCTGGGCTGGATGTGCTCCAGCAGCTGGAGTCTTGGTGTGTCACACCGGTAGTCACAAACTGCAGGTGAAAAATCAATGTCTCGTAGATTGGCAGGGTCGTTTCAGGGTTTGTCTAAATGACCTTTTCCTCCTGCAGCTGCAGGGGCTCTCAGGACACTGGCTGGTGAATTGTTAAGCCGAGTGTTTGGCTCCTCCCCCCTTCGTGCAGGGCTAGGGAAGTTTACGCTGCTGATGTGACGTTTAGCAGGGTATATCTTTCTTGTGGGGTCCATTTGCAGTTGGTTGGATTGGTTCAGTTCTGTTCAGGACCACATTGAGTTTGTCTATAATGTTACAGTATTGCTGAGTCAGTGTCTGGACTTCAGCACTGGTGGCGTCTCTCTTTTGAGTTCAACCAGTTCTTTAAGTTCTTTGAGTGAAACAGTTCTTTACCCGTCGGTTTGCAGGTGCTCAGAGCTGTCGGCCGCCTGAAAACTGGTGATCTCTTTCAGTTGTTCTGCTCTGTCAGGGTCCTTGCATCTGTCCTGTGTCCTCTCACGCTGAGCAGGGTTTGTTCTCTGTGGAATTCTGTGGCTGGCAGCATTAGTTCATTTACCTCCTGTTTGAGGCCTGCAGGAGCGCGGCCAAGGAGAAGATGATTCTGGTCAGCTCTTGGTGGCTCAGGCCGGACGTCCGCTTTTGTTGTCATCTAACTGTTCCTTTCTCTGCCGTGGCAGGTCGTTGCCTGCTTCAGGCTGAAGGATGTCCATGACACTGCTCTGCCAGGTCTCCAGGGGGTCCTGGTGGGAGGCAGGGCTGGATGTCTGAGGCCTACTGGCACACTTGTGGGCACACGAGAGAGAAATGGCAAAAGCAAATGCAAGTTTCTACAGAGGTGGTGAGCTATCTGTGTTAGGAGATCGGCTATGTGGAGCAGCTAAAATTTTGTGTTGGTGAAGCACACACCACAAAAAGGTTGTGAGTATCTTAGTTGACGTGCTTTAAGCAGCATCGACTGATGACTGGGCTCTTACATGTCATAACCTATTACTCAAAAATGCTGTTGGTTCTTTTCAGATGTTGTACTTCGAGAGTAACAAATAGAGTAAAACCAAAAATAAGAGATACGATGAAATCAAAAAAGGAAGAGGAAGGAAGAGGAAGAAAGGAGTGTTTTACCTATTTAAGTTTAGCTAGGAGACAGGTAAACCGGTGTCACTTATGGGTAAGCTGCGGTTTAGACTAAACTAGCAGGGACACATCAAACATCAAGGTCAGCAGAAGAAGAAACAACGGGAAGTGTTTCCAGTTCTGTCTGGGGCCTACTGTGCGTTTGTGTTAGCCGTACTTCATGTACTTAGCTTGGTGCTAAGGAGTGAGGAGGGGTAAAACACAGACAGGAAGTAGGATATTAATGACCCGTGTAACTTGCTAAGGAAACAACAGTCGCTAGATATTGTGATCCTATAGAGAGAGAGAAGATGAGGATAGTGCCTAGTGATCTAAAATAAGGTAAAGGTAAAGTTAGAACATCCTTATAGCTCTGAGAAACTAAAAGGAAAGGGAAGCGTATCAAGTAATTTAATTAAATTTCAAATTTAGTTAAGCTTTATTTAGCTGAATATAAGAATTCAGGCTGAAACAAAAGTAAATAAATAAATTGAAATAAAATCAAAATAAAAAGTAAACATCGAGTGTTCTCATAGCTCTGGTAACAAGAGGGGAACTTGAAAAAGCAAATTGATTTAATTAAATTCCAAATTTAATTAAATTCAACTTAACCGAAAAGGAATATTCAGGCTCAACAGGTGGAAATACACAGAATAACATAAGGGTAGACTTAACTCGAACTGACAGAAACACAAATGAAACCAAAGTCTCTGGGTTTCAGTTTGAAAGTGAAACCAAGAGGGAGGGGGTCGAGAGAGAGAGAAGAGAGTGGTTTAACCCTCTATGAGACAGCTTTGTGAAGCTCTGAAACCAGAGTGAATCATTAGTCTCAAATCAGGGGTGCGGAGCATGTATCAATGCTGAGGTCACGTGACTTCAGTAAACAGGGCTTCGTTACGCGTCATAGCTGTTTCGAAATTGTTTTAAATTTCAACGGTTCGTGAACCAGTGTGTATCTGGTCTCTATGTGATCTCGTATCACTTTATAGATTTGTACACGTTTAATGACGCATTTGATAAAGGGTCTGATTGACTTTCAAGCCAAGCTTTCATAAAACGAGCCCTACAGTTTACTAAGATATTGTGCCTTGAAAGACACCTCATATTAAAAGATATTAGGTAGTTCGCGGATTGCCATTACCTGATTACACCTTTTGACAAAACCTTTGCAATTGGTTTGTAAAAGGTGTTTCATTGATTTGAGTTTTCGCTACACTTACACTGTTCTGACCAGCAGAGGTCGCCAGCGAGGGCGCTTCAAACAAAGAATAATTTGTGTCGCAGTTGACTTCTTTGATTCAAAGCCTCGAAGAGCTTTGACTCTCATTACTCGTGTTCAAATCACTCAGTTATCCCTTGGTTCGCAAGGGCCACTGACCCAAAGTCTATAGTCAAGTCAGTCAAGTCACCTTTATTTATATAGCGCTTTTTACAATACAAATTGTTTCAAAGCAGCTTTACAGAGATAACAGGAAAACAATGTTGTAATAGTATTGTTAAATTCAAAATTAAATGTTAAATGTCCCCAACTAAGCAAGCCAAAAGCCAATGGCGACAAAAGCGAAGAGAGGCGAAAAAGGCAACAGTGGCAAGGAACCAAAACTCCATCAGGTGACAGAATGGAGAAAAAAACCTTGGGAGAACCCAGGCTCAGTCAGGGGGCCAGTCCTCCTTTGGCCAATGAACGAACAGTGTATGATTATGAGTTAGGCAGCATAATGTCAGGAGTCAGATGTGATCAGAACTTTCACGATATTTATCCAGTTCATCTGGTTGGGTTGGGTCATCCGGCCGGTGAGGAGATGAGTGTGTTGAGGTGTCCATGGGCCTTCACAGTGTTGATGGGGCCGGCTCATCAGGGATGCGTTGTCGTCGTGTCCATGTGATGGTCCTTCCTCAGATCTGGATATGGCCTGGATCCGGCGGTTCGCGGTAAACCTCGGGATAAGCAGAGAGACTAATATTAGCGTAGACGCCATCCTTCTTATGATGTACAAAGTACATCAGGAATTATGGGAAGTGTTCCCGGTTCCGGCTGATCTAAACTATGCAGCCTAACATTGAATTATAGAAATCTATAATGTGTTATGTGTATGCTAAGCCAAAGAGATGTGTTTTTAGTCTAGATTTAAACTGACAGACTGTATCTGCTTCCCGGACTGTGTTAGGAAGATTGTTCCAAAGTTTTGGTGCTAAATAGGAAAAGGATCTACCGCCAGCAGTCGATTTTGATATTCTAGGTATTATCAACTGGCCAGAATTTTGAGATCGCAATAGACGTGAAGGACTATAATGCGTTAAGAGCTCGCTCAAGTACTGGGGAGCTAAACCATTTAGTGCTTTGTAAGTAATCAGCAATATTTTAAAATGTATACGATGTTTAATAGGCAGCCAATGCAGTGTTAACAGAACCGGGCTAATATGGTCATACTTCCTGGTTCTGGTAAGAACTCTAGCGGCTGCGTTTTGAACTAGCTGTAGTTTGTTTATTAAGCGTGCAGGGCAACCACCCAGTAGAGCATTACAATAATCTAGCCTTGATGTCATGAATGCATGAACTAATTGTTCCGCATTTGTCAGTGAGAGCATATGACGTAATTTAGATATATTTTTAAGATGGAAAAATGCGGTTTTACAGATACTAGACACGTGACTTTCAAATGAAAGATTGGTATCAAAGAGCACACCCAGGTTCCTAACTGACGATGAAGACTTAACAGAGCAGCCATCGATTGTTAGACAGTATTCTGGGTTATTACGTGTGGCAGTTTTTTGTCCAATGATTAGAATCTCTGTTTTTTCAGAATTTAGTAATAGGAAATTACTGGTCATCCAATTTTTTATATCAGCTATGCATTCCGTTAATTTTGAGAATTGGTAAGTTTCGTTAGGTTTTGAAGAAATATACAGCTGAGTATCATCAGCATAACAGTGGAAGCTAATTCCATATTTCCTAATGATATATCCTAATGGTAGCATGTACAGAGTGAACAGCAGCGGTCCTAGTACTGAGCCTTGTGGTACGCCATACTGAACTTGTGATCGATAAGACATCTCTTCATTTACTGCTACAAACTGAAAACGGTCAGATAAGTATGATTTAAACCATGCTAGTGCAATTCCACTAATGCCAACATAGTTTTCTAGTCTATTTAAAAGAATGTTGTGGTCGATAGTATCAAATGCAGCACTAAGATCAAGTAACACTAATAGAGAGATACAACCACGATCGGATGATAAGAGCAAATCATTTGTGACTTTAATGAGAGCAGTCTCAGTACTATGGTACGGTCTAAATCCGGATTGAAAATCCTCGCAGATATTATTTCTTTCTAAAAAGGAACAAAGTTGTGATGAAACTGCTTTTTCTAGTATCTTTGACAGAAAAGGCAGATTCGAGATTGGCCTATAATTGACTAATTCTGTCGGATCAAGTTGCGTTTTTTTTAACAAGCGGTTTAATCATAGCCAACTTAAAGGTTTTTGGTACGTATCCTAGAGACAAAGATGAATTAATGATATTTAGAAGAGGATCTATGACCTCTGGAAGCATCTCCTTCAGTAGCTTAGTCGGTATAGGGTCTAGCATACAAGTTGTCGATTTAGATGAATTAACAAGTTTGCAAAATTCTTCCTCTCCTATAGCAACAAATGAATCAAAATGTTCCTCACGGAGACTACAATGCACTCCCTGATGCGCTACTGTAGTAGACGGTTGCATAGTTATAATTTTGTCCCTGATATTATAGATCTTATAAGTGAAGAAGTTCATAAAGTCATTACTGCTGTGTTTCTTGGACACTTCTGGGCTTGAAGCTTTCTTTTTCGTTAGTTTAGCCACTTGTTCAAATAAATACCTAGGATTATGTTTATTTTCTTCTAATAGGGTTGAAAAATAATCCGTTCTAGCATCTTTTAATGCCTCTCTGTAAACAATCGAGCTCTCCTTCCATGAAATCCGAAATACCTCTAGTTTTGTTTTCTTCCAGTTTCGCTCCATTTTTCTGGCTGCTCTCTTAAGGGCCCGGGTGTGCTCGTTGTACCACGGCGTTGGACTATTTTCTTTAATCTTCTTTAAGCGCAACGGAGCAACTATGTCTAAAGTGCTGGAAAATAGAGATTCAAACGTTTCTGTTGCAATATCAAGTTCTTCTAAGCTATCCGGGATGCTGAGATGATGAAACTGATTAGGAAGATTATTAATAAAGCCATCTTTAGTGGCAGAAGTGATAGGTCTAACATATTTATAACACGGAGTCGGCTTTGCAGCCTTGGCTAAATGTAATTTACACGAGACTAGATAATGATCTGAGATGTCGTCGCTCTGCTGCAGAATTTCAACGGCATCAACATCTATTCCATGAGATAATATTAGATCTAGAGTATGGTTACGACAATGAGTAGGTTCTGACACGTGTTGTCTCACTCCAATTGAGTTTATAATGTCTTTAAATGCCAATCCCAATGCATCTTTTTCATTATCTACATGTATATTAAAATCACCAACAATTAGGACTTTATCGGCAGCCAATACTAATTCTGATAGAAAGTCAGCAAATTCTTTGATAAAATCTTTATGGTGCCCTGGTGGCCTGTAAACAGTAGCCAGCAGAATTCTCAAACGTGATTTATTGTTTACACTATATATTTTTACATTAAGCACCAACACTTCAAAAGAAGTATATTTAAAACTAGATTTCTTAGTGGTTTTGAAAATATTACTATAAATTACAGCAACACCTCCCCCTTTGCCTTTCGGACGAGGCTCATGTTTATAACAGTAATCTTGCGGAGTGGACTCATTTAAAGTAGTGTAATCGTTTGGTTTTAGCCAGGTTTCTGTCAAACACAGCACATCTAGGTTATAGTCTGTAATCTTATCATTAACTATGAGCGCTTTTGAATTAAGGGATCGAATATTCAACAACCCAAGCTTTATCGTTTGCTCATCTGTATTATATCTGTTTTTTATTTGTTGAACATCAATTAAACTTTTAACCTTAGAAAGGTTTGGCAGTTTTTTGGATTTCCAAATTCGGGGAACAGACACAGTCTCTATATGATGATATCTAGGTGAAAGAGCCTCTATGTGATGGGATTTATCTGACCTTGGTGACGTGAGGCCGCTAGCAGACGGTCGGTTAAGCCAGTCTGTCTGCTTTCTGACCTGAGCCCCAGGTTGTCATGTTTTATCTCTAAGACTATGAGCCAAATTACTAGAGAGAAGAGCAGCACCAGCCCAGGAGGGATGAATACCATCTCTTTTTAACAGGTCAGGTTTGCCCCAAAAACTTTTCCAATTGTCTATGAATTCTATATTATTTTGCGGACACCAATTAGACAACCAGCCATTGAGTGAACACAATCTACTAACTATCTCATCACTCCTTCGAACAGGAAGGGGACCAGAGCAAATTACAGTGCCTGACATCGTACTTGCGAGTTCAAACACCTCTTTAATATTAATTTTGGTGATCTCCGACTGGCGAAGTCGAACATCATTTGTGCCGACGTGAATAACAATCTTAGAGAATTTACGATTAGCATTAGCCAGCACTTTTAAATTTGCTTTGATGTCAGGCGCTCTGGCTCCCGGCAAACATGTGACTATGGTGGCTGGTGTCTCTATTTTCACGTTCCGTGTAATAGAATCGCCAATTACCAGGGCACAATCAACATAATTCTCAGTGGGTGTTTCACTGAGTGGGGCAAATCGATTTGTTATGGTGATCGGAACAGAAGAGTGGTTTTTTGATCCGCGACTAGAGCGATCTCTCACAGTTACCCATCTGCCTGGCTGCACAGGCAATAACTCAGCCGGAACCGAATCATGTAAATGGTTCACTATGCTAGGCGCATCCAAAGTAGTATCTAAGGCTCGAGCACACTTACTATCCTCGATTAAAGTTTGGATGCGTGTCTCTAATTCTGAAATCTTTTCCGTCAGCCTGACTGTCTCCTTGCATTTATCACATATAAACCCTATATTGCCGACGGGGAAGGCTATGGTAAACATGTGGCATGAGGTGCAGGTGACAATAACAGGACAAGACATTACTCACCGTGTTTGTTGACTGATTCTTACTCACCTAGGCTCACTTTTTATGAACTCAGAGGCGCGGGCGCGCACGAGAAAAATAAATAACTGAGCGCAAGGGCGGCGCGTTAACAGGCTAACGAGATACAAGCGTGTTGTGTTAACAATAACGGAAGCTAGCGATGTTAGGTTAGTCTGAGATGTTAGGTAAACTGTTTTAGTAGTATAAACACTAGAAATGATCGTAAATGTATGGTTCAAAACAGAGAGAAATACGAGAGTTTAGATGGAGCTTACAGCCCCGGAGCAAACACACTCACACACAGCAGGCAGCGAGGCAGGATAGTCTTTGGTTTAAAGGTTACACTTTAAGCTCTAACGTTTCTAAGTTTTAGGTGGTGCTAAAACTATCACTCGAGGTAGAGGGTTTTCCTTGTATGCGTGTAAGTTAGGATTGAGGGAGCTAACTTTGGCTACAACCATCACTTGTTTACACGAGTGTCTGTGAGATTGGTGCTGTTCTCAGATAGATACTAAATAGGAATGCCTGCTCGCATTCCAGACTCAATGCCAACCAACAACACAGATCGGCCGGAGCAGCGGACAAGCTGTGCTGAAAGTTTGCACTGAGTCTCTCGCTTGAAGTTGCATGTGAGTGACTCTTTCACAAATCAAACAGCACCGTTCTTTCTCAGACAATGGCAAATTACTAGTTAGCTAGGCTGGAATTTATACCACTAATTTGACGCGATTGTTTCATATGAACGCTTCGGCGGTTTAATATGAATACAATGACGTAACGAACAATAAGGCCTTAATTGGTGACTGAGGAGCATTGCTCAGATCACCTTCAAAAATGCTGAAAATGGAGATTTCTTCGTCCATAATCAGATTAATTTGTTCTGCTACCATTTATACGCGCGGCTAATCTGAGATTTCTTCGTCAGAGAAGGCTTACGCTCGATTTATATCTGAAATTAGGATTTCTTCGCTAATATCAGGAGTTTCTTATCGTACGATTTAAAAATGCATTATAGCATTTGAGAAACTTTCTGCCATTCGTAGGAAGGCATATTCAAGCTATAGTTTTGCTGATTTATGCAGAAACTTGTACGTGCATGTATGAGTTGTTAATAAAAACTTATGGGACAACATATGATTGATTACTGTCTGCTTGCATACAATGTTTTATACGATGCCCGCATTCTCCACCATATGTAAGGAACTCAGCTTTAGGAATATTAATGATCAATAATAACTTGTTATGATTAATTATGAATATTTGGGTCAGTTAATTGGATTAACTTGACATGGCTAAATTAATCTTACAATCAATTAATCAGTTCGTCCAACAAACTCTTTTGATTATTCATTTATTCTAAGAAAAGGGTATATTTCATCGCCACTGAGGAATAATTATTTCTTAGCAAGTAGCAAAACCAAGATTGTAAAAGTGACTTTGATTGCAAGCAGTCAACCAGAACCAAATACATAAAGTGCATAAGTTTTATTAACTAAATCATAAACACGAATAAACTAAACAAACATACATAAATACATGAATACATGTGTAGGAAAAAGAAGCAGTAGCAGTGTTGTGGCCAGATGCGAAAAACCAAGAGAGGCAGGTCACTGCGGACTTACTCTAATAAAGCCAGAGAAAGATCCATAAGAGTTGACTCGACCAATAAGAAAGGTGAACTGTCAGAGCGGGGAAGTTGCTCTTGTTAATTTATGACTCTTTGTCCTGAAGGTGCTCGTGTGTGTGTGTGTGTGTGTGTGTGCTGCTGGATTGTTTCTGATTAAGAAACTAGGGAAGATTCCTGTAATGCTAATAATGTTGCGCAGCTAGCGACATATCATATATACAATCATTTCAATCTTCAAAGTACCAATTTATAGAGACCAAACGTGGTATAGGTGAGATTACATTGACCGTTTGTTCTTTAATAAAATACATATCGTAGTATCTACATAATAGGACACAAGACAGTAAATCATTTACACAATTTCTGGGATGCACGTTCATTTATAGATCAGTTAGTCTATGACTAATGCACCAAAGTTTGTATTAAAGATTGTTTCTGTCTTCCCATTGTCTCTCTGTTGCGTATATGGGCACATTCCTTTGAGGTCATAAAAGTCTGCTATCAGTCTTAAGGTGCTCTGTAACAGGACACCCGGCCGACAAAGGAACTTCATTTGTCATGTTAGTTTTGGGGGAGTTTCATAGACCTTTATATTCATTAAATATAATGAATATGAATAATTAGTGTGTGTCTGATTGGTCCAGACCCTACACCCATTTGTTTTGGTAGAAAGTTGTCTAAAATGTTGTGCTTCAATATGTAATTAATGGTTCATGATCAAAGTATTTATGTACAGGTCTAAGTTGCATACGTTTCAGGACAAGCCTTTTTACCATCTTTACCAAGAGTACCTCTCCATTAGTTTGGTGCTACAGTATTTACATGAATCATTCAGCACAACATTGCTAATATTTGTTATTTCGGTTATTTTAGATACGTTAATGAAGCTAAGTGACATGATGTAAAACCTAGCTAGAAGCTAACATTAACGTTTTCTAATGTTAGGCTAACATTAGAGATGTTAAGATAACGTTCAAATTCGTTGTTGACTTACATTAGAACAGATGTAGACATCCTTGTTTAATTTATCCACGTTTAGTTAGTGTTGTGGTCTATCGCATAACTTTATCCAGAGCAGACACTTATCGCGGTTGAGATGTGGCTTGGGAAAGGGTAGAAAATACACACCGTCACCCAGCCTCTTGGGATACCTAGTGTCGGAGTTGCATGAACCCCATGCACAACGTTTGGCCGGTGCAGATGATGCAAATGATTGCACACCAATCTGTATTTGCTTGTTTATTTTCACTGGAAGTAGATTGGCCTCTCTAGCGAGTTTCCTATTGGTCAGTCATGACCTACGTCTCCGTTCCCTCCCTCAGGGAACGAGGGTTAACATTATGTAATTGAGACGTTAATACTATATGTTGATAAATAATTAATATATGTTGACACATTTAATTAATAGCAAATCATATATGACTTAATCTACTTAATCAGATATACTTTTTATTATTTGCTGATACGGTAATCATTAAAGATTGATTTAGTTCTTCATGAGTCTTGTTACTTGTGCATTAGTTAGGCATAAATTAATGCATATTAGTGCACCCACATTGTAAAGTATTTCCAAATCTTTTTGTTTTCCCCGCCTAATTCTAAAGGATGCTAAACATGTGGCCACTGACAGAACTTGATTTTCACATCAGCAGTATTAGTGTGGGGTGGAAAACTCTGCATTCCAAACTGGATGTGTCGATGCCATTCCTGTATAGGAGATCGTCATTCTTAACAGCCGGGGTGCAATCAAGAAGCTTGAGATGAGGAAATGGCAATTAGCATCCTACCAAGCAGCACTTCAATTCATGCCAGCGAGGCGGGCTGATTTGTAGTGTTAGAAGCCGGTGTGGCTTATTATTATTGCACTAGTGAGAGTGGCAGATTGCAAAGGGATGGAAGCTTACCACTCTAGCACTCCATTGCTGGAATGGTGTTAATGTGTTGGCTTGTGTGGAAATAAAGATCAAAGATGAGAGATAAAAACCTACACTGATTGGAAAGTGTAAAGGCATCTTAACAGGTTAGCAGTCTGGTGGATATTTCTTTAAAATTATGGGTAATGTTTTTTAGAAAAACTGACTTTTGACTTCTATTGAAGCATATACCATTGGGCCAAGGAATAGTTCACCAAAAAATTACAAGTCTGTCATAATTTACTCACCCTCATGTCATTTCGTACCTGAATGAAAAGATATTTGAACCCTGTTAAATATTACTGAATGAACAATATCTTATTTTGTGTTTTGCAGAATAAAAGAAATCATGTGAGTTTTGAACAATGTGGGGGTGAGTAATTGATGACAGAATTTGAATTTTTTGGTGAACTATCTTAAAAATCACAAAGTTTCTTACTGAGATAATGAATGGAATTGTACCTTCTGCACCCCTACTTCTGCGCTCTATTGTAGTTAAAAGTTAAAAAGATTGGAATCGGTAAAATGAGCCATCACGCAAATGGCTCACTGCTCAAATTAGGATCTTACAAAGGAGTTCTTAATAAATCATTGAGTAATTGCATTGGTTCCATCAAGAGACAATTTGTACATCTGTGAGTTGTTTGAGAATAACAGTAATGGGCTAAACAGGTGAAAGCAAATGAGCACCATTTATCTCCATCTTTTTCTTCACAAGACAAACTAATCACCACCAGTTACTCTGATCAATCCTGTCTGTCTCGGTGTGTATTATCTAGATGGAGAAATTATTTAATCATCCCTAATTTGCTTACTTGTTTTATTCTGAGTCACGTATACTTAGTCCGAGGCCTCTATATATCCCAAATGAACTAGCTTGCTTGACAAAGTCAGAGAACTGAGACCGTATTAAGGGCTCATTGTGACAGGCAGTGGAGTGGTGCCACTTACATACAGTAAGTGACCTCATTTTAACCATGACTCATATGAGAGCCTCAAATCTACTTCTAATAAGGATGAGTGTTCTGATGTACTCATCAAAGAAAGATGAACTTTCAGACAGTAGATGGATTAATCTCATAAAAACATGTCTGGGTTACCAGTACAAAAATAGAAAGAATGAAAGAGCCTCATTAATGTGTATCTGCACATTATTTTCAATGGTAATTTAAATTATTTTAAACAGTAAGGCTTACTATATAACAGTACAACAATAATGCAATACACATTTTTAATGCAATTTTAAAAAATAATGAGTTGTAAATACTTATATTAAATATATTTTTGTTGTTTTGCATTACAGTAATGAGAATTAGATTTTTGTTTAGCGTTACAGAATAACTATAGTAAAATTGGACCCACTTTATATTAAGTGCTGATAACGCTTTACAATAAGGTTCCATGTGTTAGCATTATAGTTAACTATACGTGAAAGCACCTAATGAATCAATGTATTCTAGCTGCTGTTATTTAATTGATAGACACGTTAGACACATAAACTGCAAGACTTGGCTTAAATGTGAAAAGCTGTAAACCATAAACTGGTAGGTTTCATCTCGCAGAGATATCTTTTCTCTTTTTTTTTTTTGTGTATATAGCATTTAAAAAAAATGTTTTACTGTATATAGCACAATTAAATGAAGTTTACTCTGATGTATTTGTGAGATGTAAATCTTTAATAAAACAATCAAAAGTGACAATGGCTGCGTCCCAATTTGCCTACTTATACTACGCCCTAAAAGTATTTACTCTTTTTGTGAAGAAAAAGTACATACTTTTGAGTGTGTAGCAAAAGAGTGGGCAAGCTTTGGGACATACTACTTCGTCATCTTTAACGGACAGATCTGTCGCGTGATCCTGTCACCATAAACTGCCCTGTCAATCATCTTGTCACAGTTAAAATCCTCCGTTCAATCTAATTTAATTCCCTACCGTTTCGGAGAGAAATGTTGTATCATGTTGATCTGCCAGTCGCGGGTCTTTCATTCGGAGACTCTCCTCATGTGTTTGCAATTTGAATGTAATGATGCATTTAAAAGTTAATGGCTAAACATATCTTTACAAAAGTTCACAATGTTGCGGCACATGCAATATAATGTAGACAACATTGAATAAATAAATTTTCGTCAGGTTAGATACTCAAACCCCTTTATTTAAACCTCTCTACATAACCACCGGACTCGCACGTCCTCCATGACTGTCGTTTTTATTTATTTCTTTTTTTTAACACTTTTCACTCGTGTTTGTAGTTCTAATCGAATCTTCGTCCAGTGCGCGATGGGTTGTGGGCAATATCAGCCGTTAGAGTGTGCATCGATCTGCACTTCGGATTCTGACCTGAAATAGTAGACCATCCGGGTATTTTTGGAACACTCATTTCAACATACTACGATTTGGGATGTACTAAATCTATTTTCAAATACTATTTAGGACGGATAGAATGCGAATTGGGACGCAGCAAATGTTTAGAAAGCTGTTACAGTTACTTTTACATGTGCCAAATCTACTAAACCTTACCTAAAAAAATTGGTAACACTTTATTTTGATGGTAACCTTTTGAACGTGCTATTGACTATAAGTAACTTTGCAACTATTGTCAACTAACTCTCATTGGAGTATTAGTGGACTGTCTGCCTAATATCTGCAAATACTTTATTGTGATGCTCCTCCAACAGACACTCTACTGACTATAAGTAATTTTGCAACTACATGTCAACTTAAAGGAGAACTCCGGGCAATTTTTAGGGTAATCTTGATCGTTAGACCTTTGTGAGTACTGTCTATATATATAAAAAAAAAAAAAACGAACCGGATTGGTGCTTGCGACGCGGAGCAGCTCTGAGGGCATATATACATAAAGAGCGTTTTTGTGCCTCTTAACAGACACAAAATGCAATTAAAATGTCTGTCCAACATGAACAGGGGCCTTACATGTTTAGCAACTTAGCCATGGCTTAAATTCACCTAAATAGTGTTTTAGACGGCAAGCTGTAGTCACTCGCTGAAGTCCCGTGGGAACTCAGTTGTAGCCGGAAAAAGTAAATAGTGTCCAGGTGGGAGGAGCGTAGTGTGCGACGAGTGATGATCGGAGTTGCTTACAAGTGAAGAAGAAATGGTTCGTGTTTGTGCCTTTCTGAATTGTGGCAACAGAATGCGAAAATATAAGAACTTAAATTTTCATCATCTTCCTTTTCATGACCTCGAGATTCTGCAGTTGTGGCTAGTTGTACTTCAACTTGATGTGCAAACTCCCATACAAGTACTACGTGCTAAAGATTACCGCATTTGCAGTAGTGTGTAGTATAGTGTAAGTAGTATGTTTATAATACATTTGTATTTCCAACATGCTTATTTGAAATGCATTAAAAATATATTGAATTGCATTTTAATATATTTCTAAAAAGTGTACTAGAAGTACTTTAGTAATAAATATATGCTTAGTTACACTTAAGAAATATACCAAACACAAGCATATTTTTAGTGAAGTTTTATTGTATTTACAGAAAACATACTTATATTACTCTTACTTAAAGTATATTTTATGTTTAAACTATATGTACTTTATAAACGTGCAAGCCCACTGCAATGTATTTTAAATATATATGTATTTATCCTTTTGTATTTATTTTGTTTACAATGTACTAACTAATGTACCAACTATAATACATAAATGTTTATGTATTATAAACATTTGTCAACTATTATTAAGCATTGCAAAACATACTTAAAATGAATGTTGTTCACTTTACTTGTTTGTACTTGTAAAAGGCTACTAATGCTGTTGTCCATTACATGATACACTCGTAATAGACTAATACTGTAATTCCAAGGATTTCAACATCATATTTTTTTAAATGTATCATAAATCAATTTTCCAAATATGTTTAAAAAGTCCCTGTTTTTACTTGTGTTTAAATTAAACAACACGCGTAACACATGTGACTAAACCTATTTGGCTCTGATTTATTCTTATGATAATTAGCTGACCACAGAACAGAGCTTCTGTTTATCAGATATGCTGTGCGTGTGCAATGCGCATGTTACTTGAATGTGATTAGTAGTTCAATTTAAACTGTTAAATTATATAGAGCGATCATGTCTCTTCAGAGGACTCGGAGGAAACCACATGATTCATATGGATTACTTAGGTGATGTTTTTTTACGATTAACTTTTTGAAACGTGAGCAGTTTTGGTGAACCGTCTGTCATCAGAGGGAAATAAATCTCTCAGTTCCCCTTCAGTACAAAGTCACGTTCGACGTACATAGACGTACCGACGTATTGGGATCGTGTAAGAGAGCCCTAATCATCTTCGAGTGTAAACAGAGAGATTTTTTGGCACACGCCAATGCACATTGGCGTGTGAGATTTGCATCTTCGCAGTGCGGGTATAAATAGGTAGTGGATACAAGCACCAGTTGTCTTTCGCTTCGGAGCCAAACATGTCTTCTGTGTGCAGTCTCTGAGAGTAGCAGCTAACGCTCTCGTCTTTATAAAGGTCGCGGAAGGGGCCATCCCTCCCATGAGAGAGCGTGGTGTTTGTAGCCTCAACTACTGATACTAGCTCAGTCTTGGGATTAGTTGTGAGAACACATGGACAGTGTGCTCAGTCACCTCAGCCAGACTTCGGGTCAACTTTGAGTCAACTGCGAAAAGAGCAAAGTCACCCCTGTGCAGAGGATCTCTTTTCTCGGTATGGAAATGGACTCGGTCAACCAGACAGCACGCCTCACAGAGGAACCTGTTCGGCAGTGCCGCTGCTAGCCATTTTGGTGCCCTATTGAGCATAATTCCTTTATGATCCAACGGACCACTGAGGCGGCAGCGGCTCCATCATTACTTTCTAGAGCAATTAAATACTCTTGTTCCGCCTGTTTTGTTATACATCCCTAAAAAGTGCCTAATAATATCTCTATACTGAAATAATATCGGCATTATAATTGTTATGACTATGATATGATGATTGATTTTTCATTAGGCTATTTTTGGTGCCCCCTTTAGCACTTGGTGCCCTAAGCACAGCGCGTGAAGCGCGTGGTGGGAGCGGCGGCGCTGCTGTTCGGTCAGTGTTGAACTGCTTGAGTACACTCAAGAGCAGGACAGGACACTTTCAGAGGCTCCTGGGGCATATGGCATCCGCAGCCGCAGTAACGCAGCTCTGGTTGCTTCATATGAGACCGCTTCACGGCCGAGTCCTGAGATGGGCGTGGCACATGCTCCGTGTGACTATCACCCCGGCCTGCTGCCAAACCCTCAGCCTGCATGTGGTCAGACACTTCTTTTCTACGGGCTGGAGTTCCCCTAGAACAAGCGTCCAGGTATGCTGTGGTCCCCATGGACGGGCCCCCAACTGCATTAGCACAACTCCCTCGAGTTGTTAGCAGTACGCCTTGCACTGGGCCGCCTCAAAAAGCCGCTACTAGGCAAGCACGTACTGGCCAGTATGGACAACACCACGAATGTTGCATACATCAACCATCAAGGTGGTCTACGCTCATGCCGCATGTCGCAACTCGCCCGCCATCTCCTCCTATGTAGTCAGTAGAATCGGAGGTTGTTTCATGCCACTTACATTCCAGGCCTGCTCAATCATGCAGCCGACGAGCTCTCACGACAGCCTGTGGTTCCGGGAGAGAGGAGACTCCTTTCCCAAGCAGTCAAGCTGATGTGTGACCACATTGGAGCCACACAGGTAGACCTGGGGCCCGTTCTTCGTACGTTGCTTAAAACATCCGAGTTCAAACGAGACATCCAAGATAATATCATCGTGCTAATCATGATCTGACTAATTAGGTTCTTCGAACACTCCTGCCGGTTATGATTAGTATAGCTGGATTGGGTTATCTGAGATAATTGCACGTTTATGCGCTGGGTTAAAAGGGGATATGTATCGATAGTAGAAACATTGATCAGCAATACTGCTGCGCAATACTGCGCAGTTTTGCATTCAGCAGAGCAAGTTATTGCTTGACGTTATTGCAGAATTTGAAAACAGAATTAAAACGCCAGGGAACACCTCAAAGTGTGCAAAAGCCAGGAGAGAGGGCTGGCAAAAAGTAGCAGACAAATAAAGTTTGTAGTGACCAAGTTAGATGTTTTTATCACTTATTACAGTAGCCTATATATTTTTATATTTTTATAATTTCTAAATAATTAATAACTTTGTTCATAATAATGTCAGAGTCACCACCCACTACTAGAACATGGGAACAAGTAGTAAAGAACAAGTGAAGTACTAGAATATTCTACATAATGGTAATTTGTACTACTTATTCTAATCTCTTTTAAAAATACACTGTTTGCCTGTTTATAAAAGCAACCAAGAAAAAGGCTGAGAAAAAAAGAAAAGAAAAACAAACAGGTGGTGGTCCTGCACCCCCACGTTATACCCAGGCAGAAGAGCTGGCCCTTGGGTTGTGGAGGGCATCCCTGAACCGACCCATTGTGGAGGGCATCCCTGAGTTCCTCAGACCCATAGCCAGGAGCAGCAACTGTGTAAATGAACTTTAAATTATCCTAGTACACTGTACAATAATTTGTTGCTGCATTAAATTAAGTAGGCCTATAATCCAAATGGCTGTCCAGTCATATCAACTGTTAAACCTTGAGTAGTAATGAATTGCTTTGACTTGTGAAAGTCTACATGTGTGAAACTACACGTAGGCCTAGTTAATGTAAAAAAATATGTTGCCATGAGTTATTGATCACATTTCCCCCAGTGTCATTGTAACGAAATTGTGGTTTCCTCTTTTGTGCAGTTTTAAACAATACACCAACTCTTACCTGCTCCCAAGCAGTGTTGGCTGAAGCATGTGCAGTAAGACTTTTTCTAACGTTACATCAAAAGGGAAGAAAGTACAACACTTTGTAATGCCCATTTTTCCCCAATGCACAGGACAGTGAAGAAACCCTCTCAGGTATCTTTAAGTGCGTAAATAACTTTACTTAATTTACACTTGAGTACCTATTATTTCTGAATGCAATATGAGTTGCAGGAGTCCACATCTACAGAAAGGCCTACAGAAGAGTCTGCACAGTGATGCAGAGGTTGGCAGTGTTGTACTTTTCCTTTTAATTTTTGATGCATAAGGCATGTGTTGACAGGTTTACCCCTACCCCTAGAAAATAGAGTATTTTGAAAATAATTTACAACTTAAAAAAAAAATTTAAATAGAGATAGAGTTGCTTCATAGGAACTTCAGAGTAAGTGCTATATATTATTTCACACAGAGTACTATTGCTGACTTTGCATTATATCTCTTATTGCAGGCAAAAGATGACTATCACTGTCTTTTCTTTACAAAGAACAATAAAATAAAACTTATTTTAAAAGCATAAAATAAGAGGATATTTGTCTTAAAACTTACATATTTGTTATATCTTAAAAGCATTGTCTTGTCTTTTATTAAACATTAATCAAATGTTTTTATATTTTTTCTGATGGTGCAAATGTTGTGTAATATAGCACATGCAATGTCACAGCCCCTGTCAGGTGCAACCCTCAGACTTTTCAGACACTGAAATCTTCCCTTTAGTTGGCTAAAGTTCACTTCATTGTGTGCCCTTGTCCTGGCTAGAGCGGCATTGTAACTGGTCTGGGGTTTGGGTCAGGGAATGGGGTCATAAAACACCTGTCTTCAAGCAGAATCCTGTTGTAATCACCTATATAATGGAAAAATTCAGTTCTGTTAGGATAAGCATAAGTGTATGTATATACAGTGAGCTTGATATTTATATTTTTCCTTACCACGTTCAAATAATGTGCATAAATCAGAAAATTCTTGAGTCATGGACAGATCCTGGCCATATTTGTGATATGGAACATCTAAGAGATTTTAGTCTGTCAACTGCCTTTTTTCAAATTTGATATAATATTACAATCTGGAATATTAATAATCGCAATAGTAACTTGCCTGCACTGTTATTAAAGACTCAGACGAGTCGAACATTTATGCGTTTCCAACAAATGAATGATGTAAACAACATCCTCACGAGTCATGAGAAAAAATATATCTCTCAAAAAGTACACTATCGCGCTGCGCTAAAAGACAGGTTCAAGCTTGCGCATCTGTTGCTATGACAGCAAGTCCAGGATGAGCGTCGAAGAACCAAACAATCCAAGATCATGCCAAATCACCAACAATCAAATCCAGCTAACTGAGTTAGCGACGTACGAAGAACGGGCCCCTGTTTGCTTCTCCGGTCTCGTCCCATTGCCAGTTGTACTCCCTGACCGAGGGGGCTCTCGGCACGGATGTGCTGGCACACAGCTGGCCCCGGGGCCTACGCAAGGATGCGTTTCCCCCAGTGAGCCTTCTCGCACATACACTGTGCAAAGTCAGGGCAAAGTCATGATATGATATGAATTTGTAATATACCGCAATACCGGTCTATGTCGCTTTAACAACGATAGGAACGCTATCTTAATCTTTCTTTATCTTTCCTGATAAAGCATCGTTATGCTGCTGCTTTGTGTACAGCCGTTACCGGGGAAACTGCTTTTTCTGCCGATCCTAAAACGCTGGTACCTCACCTCAGCCTTGCAAAACCTGTATTAATACTAGTGTGGATTTTTTCTAATATTCAGTCATGACAGTTAAATAGGGCATTCTAAGTCAATCTACTGCAGTATTTCCTCTCTCAATCAGTAGAGAATGTGGTTAACGCCCGTTTCACACATACTCCGTGTGCAGTGCGTATGCGGTGCGTGTTGCGGTGCGTATACGGTGCAGCAGCAGCACGCGCTATAGAGCTTTCACACATGCTGCGTTTGCGGTGCGCAACTGATCCGTGGCTGTAGGCTAACACAAACACAAACAAGCATATTTACTCACTATTTGTATTTCAAATCTATCAGCAACTTTTTATTTAAAACAAGTTGTCACCAGTGCGATTCTCGTTGTACACATAGGCTACACACAGACGTATTCACGTTTAAACACAATTTAAACAACGTATTATTCAATGCATTACTTCTTTATAGATTATATTAAGTTGCTCAAGCAAGGTAACATATTGAACCATATGTAGCCTACTTATATTAAATCGCAAACATTTTAAATTAAAACTTAAAATTGACAAAAACAGCAGACTCATACCTTTTCTTTTGCATAATTTAAATCTTTATACAATAAATCTTGCATCACAAAGAACTTTTTTTTCCACCTCCACGAATGAGACAAGTGTCGTTCATTATGTCGCCTTGAAGAAAATAGTAGTTTTCCTTGTTTTACCCCGGTCTTAAAGTAAAAAGATGACTATGAAAAATAGTAGTATTTAATTAAATGCATTTATGGTAAAATTACTATACATTTTATTTAATTAAATGCATTTATGATGAAATTACTACATTTTCATATCAATTTGTGTTCATTTTGACCACGACCTATGCGCTGTGACTTTAATTCAGCGCGTGCAGCACAGCAAAAATAGACTCGGTGCGGAAACGATCGCTGCTCTGCTGTATACGCACCGCAACTGGAACGGATCGCCGGACCGCATCCGCGTGCAGTGTGAAACCTCTAACCTGTTAACATGGGTACGTAAAAAAATACGCACCGCATACGCACTGCAAACGGAGTATGTGTGAAACGGGCGTAACACCCAGTCATGCTTGAAAAAAAATCATATTCCATGAAACCGGAATTTCTATCAGGACCACTATTGTCAAATACGATTGACAATTAGCATACAGTTTGGATTGGCGGTATTGTTCTGTTCTGGGCAAGAACTCCCATCCATGCGCATCCATGTAGCCTAGCATGGATAAGAACAAGGAGAGCAGCAATAACCCCCCTTAGGATAAGCAAAACAGAACCGACATGAATGTATGCAGATATTATTCATTCATGATTTTAAAGTACAACATAATTCAAGAATTTATTCTGATTGAAGGGGAATCAGAATGCCAAATCCTGACTGACGAGAGGAAGAGCTGGGAATGGAGGAGGGTAATTAGCTCCTGAGGTACTGAAGCTAATATATATAGTGATAGACGTCAAATTCCTATAGGTAGACCTGGATCGTCTGAGAGTCAGCTGATGCGAGCTTGACTAACGTGACCTGCCAGAATTGACGCTACGCTTGTGCAAAATATTGTATGCCAGGACAACTAGGACAAGTGACTTGATTTTAATTATTATTATTATTATTATGTAGCCAGCCAGAGAAAAAACATATAGACCAGTGAAATCAGTACCATGAACTTCTCCTCTTCAACTATTACAGTATCTCTTCACATGAGCTCCACTGACTTCACTCCCATTCACAGACACTGATCATTTGCATAATTTTCGTTTGCAAGTTGCATAAGTTTGCATAACTTTTCTCAACTTTGTCAAATCAGAGGACGTGTCCACATAACGTTTCTACAATTGCTGACGCTCATGTGTCTGAATATCACCAACTCTAAAAGAAAATGAATGGCATCCAGTCGCTTTGCCACTGCAAGTCTCTGTCAGTATGAATGGGGCATAAGGCGGCTCAAACATACAAGGATGACACTAATTACACCATAAGGAGGAGGTGAACCATTACCCTGGCAGTATAAGGGGGAGAACTTTTCCACTGGGAGGGAAAATTCCTAGGATAATACTTGTCCAAAAAGCTGCTTGATTGTGTTTTGATGGTTGAAGAAAATGAAAACTGCAGATAGCAGGTTTAGACTTCTTTCCTGGAATATAATTTGACCCTAAACCCAATTATTATTATAATTATTTTTTGTACCGTGCAAGCAATATTTCCTAAAGATTTTTGCTCTTAATATAATAGCACTCTCTAATATAAATTGACTTCTTCAGTGGAAATACTTCCCTAGAAATCCTGTTTTGCCTTATTTACATACATTATTTACATAAGCATTTGGAAATCTAAATAAGTTTCTTGTCCAGAAAAAAATAATCTGTTTGTACAGTATAAAAATCATTTCGTCAATGGAAAGTCCCCATAAAACATGGAAACCCAACGTGTGGATATGTGCGCACGCGTAAATAGAGACTGCTTCCTTATGGCTTAATCAAATAATTAAATGAACAGTGTGTGTGTTGAAATATGTAGAGCAGTGTTACTTTTTAGAAAGAAATCGTATCTGCGAGGATTTCCAGTCAGGTTTTAGACCGTACCATAGTACTGAGACCGTAACATAGACCGTAACATAGTACTCTCAACTATCTCTAGCCCTCTTGTTTACCATGGCTTGATTTTAATTATTATTTTAATATACTGTATATATTAGGTATCCTTTATAGTAAATTATAATTAATATGTATTTCGTGCACATTGTGTTGTTTATTTAATGTAGAATGTTTTTCTGTATATTGTTTACGTGACTCTACTGTGTGTAGCCTCATTAATCGCCCCTTGGGGACAAATAAAGTGTTTGAATTGAATTGAATTGAAAAATTTAGACTGCTCTCATTAGAGTTACAAATGATTTTCTCTTATCATCCGATCGTGGTTGTATCTCTCTATTAAAGTTACTTGATCTTAGTGCTGCATTTGATACCATTGACCACAACAGTATTTTAAATAGACTAAAAAATTATGTTGGCATCAGTTGAATTGCACTAGCATGGCTTAAATCATACTTATCTGACCGTTATCAGTTTGTAGCAGTAAATGAAGAAATGTCTTATCGATCACAAGTTCAGTATGGAGTACCACAAGGCTCAGTACTAGGACCGTTGTTGTTCACTCTGTACATGCTACCCTTTGGAGATATCATTAGGAAGCATGGGATTAGTTTTCACTGTTATGCCGATGAAACTCAGCTCTATCTCTTGTACCCTGACGAAACTTGGCAATTCAAGAAATTATATAGCTGATATATAGGATGACTAGTAATTTCCTATTACTTAATTCTGAAAATAACCTAGAATACTGTCTAATAACTGATGGCTGTTCTGTCAAGTCTTCGTCGTCGGTTAGGAACCTGGGTGTGCTCTTTGAATACCAATCTTTCATTTGAAAGCCACGTTTCTAGCATCTGTAAAACCATTCTTCCATCTTAAAATATATATCTAAATTACGACATATGCTTTAAATGAAAAATGCGGAACAGTTAGTTATAGCGTTCATGACCTCAAGGCTAGATTATTGTAATGCTCTACTGGGTGGTTGCCCTGCATGCATAATAAACAAACTACAGCTGGCCCAAAACACAGCAGCTCGAGTTCTTACCAGAACCAGGAAATATGACCATATTAGCCCAGTTCTGTCAACACTGCATTGGCCCCCTATTAAACATCGTTTACATTTAAAATATTACTGATAACTTACAAAGTACTAAATAACCGAGAATAACCGTAAACAAAAATAACCGATAAGAATACCGTTAAAGTACCGGATCAATAAGCAGTATCAGTAAGAGTAGTAAAACCTTAACGATACCCATCCCTATCCTCAACAAACCCGTCTCCATACCGGCGTGACTCCGATCTTCAACCAGATGGAACTGGATAATATTCTGATTGTTCCAAACCAATCTAACTTCTGACCTATAATGCAGACTAAATCATAATCATACACTGTTCGTTCATTGGCCAGAGGAGAAGTGGCCTCTGACTGAGCCTGAGTTCTCTCCCAAGGTTTTTTCTCCATTCTGTCACCTGATGGAGTTTTGGTTCCTTTCTGGCCACTGTCACCTTTTTCCACCTTTGGCTTGCTTAGTTGGGAACATTCAATGTAACCTTTAATTTAATATTCAACAATAATATTGTTCTTCCTGCATTGACACTATTATTCAAGAACTGAACTGAGCTGGGGTGCTTTTACCAAAAACATTGTTAGCCAACAATGTTAGCAAGTTTCGTCATTACCAGCTTAGTTCAACGAGTCAGGGTTTCCCGAAACCATCGTTCCAACGAACATTCGCAAACAGCTTCGCAAAGTTGTGTGGTTGGAACGACAGCTCTTGAGCTGTGGTTAGAAGCATAGTTTCTAGTTTGCATGACATGTGGACTTAATAAATCCTTATCTTGAGGAAAATAATCAAGCTGACATTCAGTACAAACCTGTGTCTTTAATTTAGAACGCATACAATGTAAATGTAAAATTACGTCTTTTATCTTGTCAAGAGATTTAAAGCACCGTTTTTGAAGACTGTGCATCTGTGAATGTGCTCGACTATGTAAGAACAAGCCTATGATTGAATCTGGAAATAAAGCAAAATAACTGAGAAAAATTATAAATTATGTCATTGTCATGGTGTGGGTTTTGTGTCTTGTCTTGTTATTTCTTGTTCAGTGGTTCCCTGTCCTGTCTATTAGTTATCCCAGGTGTTTGGCAAAAGGACTTTCTGTCCATTAGCCATCTGGGAGCGCTAGATGATATCCAGCTCATGGGCCTGTTTTGGAACAGGCTGGATTATAAGATGGCTCGATGGATGCCGAGGGACCTTACCGACTGGACTCTTGACCGGTATGTCGCTCAGGCTTGCTCCTTGGATAATCTCTCCTCTATTACGGGCTTGTTCTACTCGACCCCTCCCGAGTTCACATTACCCGTGAAGCCCTCGTCGCCTTCTTCGCCGCTGGTTCCATCCAGTCCGGACGCGTCTATTTCGCCACTGATTCCGTCCAGCCCTGCCGTGTCTTCGCCGCTGGTCCCGTTCAGCCATGACGAGCCAGAGCTTCTTCCCGCCGAGCCCGCACTTCACTTGAGTCCAGCCGAGCCCACGCTTCACGTCAGCCACGACGAACCCGTGCTTCACGTCAGCCTCGATGAGCCGGTGCTTCACGTCAGCCTCGACGAGCCGGAGCTTCACGTCAGCCACGACGAACCCGTGCTTCACGTCAGCCTCGATGAGCCGGTGCTTCACGTCAGCCTCGACGAGCCGGAGCTTCACGTCAGCCTCGACGAACCCGAGCTTCACGTCAGCCACGACGAACCCGAGCTTCACGTCAGCCACGACGAACCCGAGCTTCACGTCAGCCTCGACGAGCCGGTGCTTCACGTCAGCCTCGACGACCCGGAGCTTCACGTCAGCCTCGACGAACCCGAGTTTCACGTCTGCCACGACGAACCAGAGCTTCACCTCACCCTGCCAGAGCCTCTCGTCACGTCTGCCCAGCCAGAGCCTTCACCCGTTCCATCTGCCGACCCTGTTCCTACCCATGTACCCGTAGGTTCCCCTAAGTATTTTTTTTTTGGGGGGGGGGGGGCAATAAGACCCCCGAGGAGACCATGAAGGCCGCGCCACCATGGTCTTCTGCAGGGGCTTCACCACCCTGGCCTCCGCCTCGTCCTGCTCCGCCCTGGCCACCTGTTCAGTCAGGCCCGCCCATGCTCCATGGCCCTCCGTCCCTCCCCCAAGACCGTCTGTGCTTCACCGCCCTCCTGAACTTTTTTTGTTGTTGTTGTTTTGTTGGGCGTCAGGAGCCGTGTCTTGTTATTTCTTGTTCAGTGGTTCCCTGTCCTGCAGGCTTGTGCACAATTCAGAATTGAATTGAGAATGACTCCTTAATTCCAATTCAATTCTTGGAAGCAGTCAAAAACAGGATCTAGAATTACAATTCGAATTTGAATTAAAGGAAGCAGAATTGCAATTCAATAACAATTCAAAGAAATTCATATACATATTTTAAATGAAGTGTTTAACATTTAAGCTTTACAGTATATGTCAGATATGAATGCATCATGCACTTTGTGTTATTTGATTACTTTGAAATGAAAATTGGAACAAAACTAATCAAACAACATTGAGGGAGTAATTTATTTCAAGAATTTTATCATTATCTATATTTTAGAACAAAATGTATGCAGGGTTGAGGAGTGACTAATCACGTGTAATGCAATTATGTTATTAAATTACAAAATTAATGTAATTGTATTTATTTGTATTACTGAAGTAAAATGTGTAATTAAATTAGTTACTAATCAAATTAAAAGGAAATTGCTTTGCATTGATAAAGTAATCCAAATAAAATAACCCAAACCACCTTTACAATGGGTAACTAATAACAGTAAGCAATTACATTTCCAAAGTAACCTTGGACTAACTAACACTGAATGTATGTGAGATTCATCACATTCTTTCTGTTGTGTGACTGTGGGGAATTTCTTTGAACTGCCATGAATTTAATTCCACTTCCTGTCATTCCAATTCAAATTCAACTTCCTGTGGGTCGGAGTCAATTCAATTCAAATTCCAATTCATGAATTGAATGCAGGCCAATTCTTTAATTCTGAATTTTGCACAAGCCTGCTGTCCTGTCTATTGTTATCCCAGGTGTTTCTGATTTCCCCTTGCCCCCTTGTCATCTTGTTAGCTTGTTTGTCTATGATTATTTAAGCCCTGTGTTTCTGCCCTGTCTTTGTAAGTTGTTGTATGTTTCATGATTAACGTGAATGTTGGTTGTTCCTGTCTTAGAATCCTGTTCTTGAGTTCTGTATCCTAGTCTGAGTCTCTGTCTTAGTTTGAAGTTTGTTTAAATAAAGCGTGTACACTGCGTTTGGATCCAGCCTTCATCTCTATTTCAACCGCATCACGTTACAGTCATATAGACATGACATCTGAGGACTAGATGTCATGTCTGTAATTTATATCAAAACATCTAGCGTTAATTCGATCTCAAAAAGTTTAATTAAAATAAGTTATTTCTCCACCACGTGCAAAACGTGGTTGAACGACCAGTTTGGACAATATGGTTTCAGGAAACAGTCTTGAATAGCAAGCTGATTTCTTCAACGATGCATCGTACTATACTAGTGAAGCAGCGAGTTTTGTTGTATGGGAAACACACCCCTGGACGATGACATCATGGGTTTACTCCAGAGCGGCTATATATAAATGAACTAAATTAATCATTTTATTTAAACAAAAATTAAACATCAGTGAATTTACTTAAGCTGGACTGTGACGCTATTTCTTCTGGAAACTTTGTTGTATTATTTTCCTGTTATCTCTGTAAAGATGCATTGAAACAATCTGTATTGTAAAAAGCGTTATATAAATAAATGGGACTTGACTTGAGTGTTCAGATTCAGCTCATTGATGAGATGGTCAGGGAGTAATTTCCTTCGGGTTGTGCAGTGGGTAGAGCAGCAGTCATTAGTCTCTCTTAAAACACCCTAAACAGAAACCCTAAACGTTTCGATCATTCTTTAGATTGTTTAGACTTGGATTAAAACGGTCGATTTGTATAGATTTGTTTTACGTTTGCCTTTATAACCTTTTTGGATCTTTAAAGTGTTGATAGACTTTCAGTGGAGGGACAGAAACTCTGATGTAGATGATGACAACATTTACATTTTTCAATTTTTTTAGGTTTCAATAGCCCACCAATATTATTTCATTAGCTAGCTGGACATTACAAGTGTTGTTTTGATGTGGGTTTGTGAGGTTCATGGCATTGTTTTGCAAAAACTGTCCATTCCTGTGTCTTAACTGCAAATTTCTCAAACCCATGTGTATATTCGGCTTTGTGATTAGAGGAATGGAATACTGTGCCATATTTCAAATGAGTTTTCAGTTTGTGGCAGAAAAACAATAATGTGTGCCAGGATTTTTGCAATATACCCCAAAATGTGGCTTCTGGGAAAACGTTTATACAAGATTATAAAAGATGTATACAGAGTACTGCAAAAGTTGAAACAGACTTCAAAATATTCTCTTTTTTTTTTTTGTTCTGCAGACGAAAGAAAGTCATTCAAGTTTAGAATGACATAAGATCTTAAATATCATTGAACATTATTTTACTCTATGTGTCTATGCAAACCCTGGCCTATCACACAACATTCACAGACAGCTGAGTATCGTTCTAAAGGCAAGTAATGTAACTAACACTTTGTCTATTGTCGAATAAAGTGTACCAAGCCTTAGCAATAAAAATAATATAAATTATTTTGTATTAAATGGCTTTTATATGTTCTCGTTAATTTACAGAAGTTTTCACGTACGACAGACATAAAAAAATAAAATAAAAATGCTGTTATTCACATGCTACCTTAAGGATCTCAGCCCAGTTCTAGTACATTAAGCCCTCTAAGGAACAATGTAACATCTATATATTGATGCAGGCCTAGTAGCAGTGCTAAATGATATGACATGATCTTGAAATTGACCAAAAACCTATTTAGCCAATAAACATTCCCTGAGGAAACCCTGAGCCATGTACTGCCACTCTCTTTACTAGCTCAACATGTCAGTTAATTTCCACCCTGGAACAGTAAACTGAATGCAAACACTTTGATCTGCTTCTGAAATAACAGATATATGTGCTAGTGGCCAAAAATTAAATTGTGTGTATATAGCACGGATGCATCATAACACTGATTTCCTCCCCCCTATGTTATTTGTTAGGGGACTGTCATTGTCTCTGAATGTCTTTTGATGGTAGAGAATGTGTTAGCTAACAGGCTAACCAAATTCCAACAATAATAAGTAATAAAAGTAATTTAATTTGCACCACATCTCCCGGGGGGGAGGGAAGATAGGGTAGCCTATCTGCCGTCACACAGTCTGAGACTTCATTTGCACCTTTCTTCCAACTTAATTAATCCCCCGGAGCTGTGTGGAGCACTTTTATCATGGATGGATGCACTTTTATGGACTTCAAAACATAAACAGCCATTCACTGCCATTATAAAGCTTGGACATTTTTTTATAGAACTCCGATTGTATTTTTCTGAAAGAAGAATGCCATAATACACCTAGGATGACTTGTGGGTGAGTAAATCATGGGCTAATTTTTCGTGTGAACTATGCCTATAATCAGGTGTGCACGCGAAAGCCACCGGTTTGTTGTTCTGGAGGCAGCCCAGGCCATGCTGCGAGGCATCTGCAGATAACACCACCGGCTGATGCACGTCAAAGTACTGAAGTACAGGGGGACTTGTGAGTAGTTTTTTAAGTCTGGTGAATGCTGCCATGTGGTGCTCCTGCCACCACCACTCTACATCCTGAAGCAGGAGTTGACGCAGGGGTGCTGTAGTTTGTCAAATAGTCTGTCATGCCCAAGAACCTTTGGACTTCAAGCTTGTCTGCCGGGGTTGGCATGGAATGGAATGGACTGTATCTGTCTTTGCAGGGTCTGGCTTTATGCCCTGGTCAGTTAGAAGGTGACCCACATACGACACCTCAGACAACCGAAAACGGCACTTGTCAGGGTTAAGCTTAAGGTTTATGGCATTTATTCTTTCCATGACCTGGCGGAAGCGCAGATCATGCTCTTCTCTTGTGCTGCCCAAGACGAGGATGTCGTCAACAACGATTGCACATGGTTGTCCTTCAAAGAGCTGCTCCATACACCTTTGGAAAACTTCACTACCCGTGGATATCCCATAAGGCATTCGGAGGAAGGAATATCGGCCTACTAGGGTCAAGAAGGTTGTCAGCTTTGATGACTTCTCGCTGAGTGGCACCTGCCAGAACCAATACTTAGCATCAAGGATGGAATAGGATTGCTCCTGTCTGCCTCGCTGATCGATTGCTCCTGTCTGCCTCGCTGCCTGCTGTGTGTTTTGTTTGCTCCAAGGCTGTAAGCTCCGTTTAAGGTTCGTATTAGCTTTATATTTCTTTCTGTTTTGAACCATCATTTACTCTCATTTCTAGTTGTTAATACTACTACAGCTTACCCAAAATCTCAGATTAACCTTACATAGCTAGATTCTGTTATTGTTAGCACAACAGGCTAGCAACTTGCTAGCCTGTTAACACGCCACCCGTGCGCTCAGTTATTTATTTATTTATTTTTCTCGTGCGCGCGCCCACACCTTTGAGTTCATAAGAAGCCCAGGTGGGTAAGAATCAGTCAACAAACACGGTGAGTAATGTCTTGTCTTGTTATTGTCACCTGTGTCACGTGTCATATGTTTAGTATAGCCTTCTCCGATGGCAATATAGGATTTATATGTGATAAATGCAAGGAGACAGTCAGGCTGACGGATCAGATTTCAGAATTAGAGACATGCATCCAAACTCTAATTGAGGATAGAAATAGTGCAAGAGTTTTAGATATTATTTTGGATGCGCCTAGCATAGTGAACTCTTTACTGATCGCTCTAGTCACGGATCAAAAAAACACTCTTCCGTTCCGATTACCATAACAAATCGATTTGCCCCACTCAGTGAAACACCCACTGAGAATTCTGTTGATTGTGCCCTGGTAATTGGTGATTCGATCATACGGAATGTAAAAATAGAGACACCAGCCACCATAGTCACATGTTTGCCGGGAGCCAGAGCGCCTGACATCAAAGCAAATTTAAAAGTGCTGGCTAATTCTAATCGTAAAATCTTAAAGATCATTATTCATGTCGGCACTAAAGATGTTCGACTCCGCCAGTTGAAGAGCACTAAAATTAATATTAAAGAGGTGTGTGAACTCGCAAATATGATGTCAGGCACTGTAATTTGCTCTGGCCCCCTTCCTGTTCGCCGGAGTGATGAGATAGTTAGTAGATTGTGTTCACTCAATCGTTGGTTGTCTGAGTGATGTCCGCATAATAATGTAGAATTCATAGACAATTGGAAAAGATTTTGGAGCAAACCTGGCCTGTTGAAAAGAGATGGTATTCATCCCTCCTGGGCTGGTGCTGCTCTTCTCTCTAGTAATTTGGCTCATAGTCTTAGAGATAAAACATGACAATCTGGGGATCAGGTCAGGAAGCAGACAGACTGGCTAAACCGCCTGTCTGCTAGCGGCCTCGCGTCACCAAGGTCAGATTAATCCCATCACACAGAGCCTCTTTCACCTAGATATCATCATATAGACACTGTGTCTGTTCCCCGAATTTGGAAATCCAAAAAACGTCCAAACCCATCTAAGGTTAAAAATGTAATTGATGTTCAACAAATAAAAAACAGATATAATACAGATGAGCGAATGATAAAGCTTGGGTTGCTGAATATTCGATCCCTTACATCAAAATCACAAAGGGGGAGGTGTTGCTGTAATTTATAGTAATATTTTCAAAACCACTAAGAAATCTAGTTTTAAATATACTTCTTTTGAAGTGTTGGTGCTTAATGTAAAAATATATAGTGTAAACGATAAATCACGTTTTGAGAATTCTGCTGGCTACTGTATACAGGCCACCAGTGCACCATAAAGATTTTATCAAAGAATTTACGGACTTTCTATCAGAGTTAGTACTGTCAGCAGATAAAGTACTAATTGTTGGTGATTTTAATATATACATAGCCTAGATAATGAATAAAAAAGCATTGGGATTGGCTTTTAAAGACATTGTAAACTCAATTGGAGTTATGCAAACGTGTCAGGACCTACTCATTGTCGCAGTCATGCTCTAGATCTAATTCTATCACATGGAATAGATGTTGATGCTGTTGAAATTCTGCAGTAGAGCGATGACAGCTCAGATCATTATGTAAATCATTATGTCTCAAGATCAATAATCTTCCTAATCAGTTTCATCGTCTTCGCATCCTGGATAGCTTATAAGAACTTGATATTGCAACAGAAACTTTTAACTCTCTCAGCACTTTAGACACAGTTGCTCCGTTGCGCTTAAAGAAGAAAATAGTCCAACGCCATGGTACAACGAGCACAATCAGGCCCTTAAGAGAAAGCCAGAAAATGGAGCGCAACTGGAGGAAAAAAATAATTAGAAGTGTTTCGGATTTCATGGAAAGAGAGCTTGATTGCTTACAGAGAGGCCTTAAAAGCTGCTAGATCTGGTTATTTTTCAACCCTATTAGAAGAAAATAAACATAATCCTAGGTATTTATTTGAAACAGTGGTCAAACTAACGAAAAAGAAAGCTTCAAGCACAGAAGTTTCCAAGCAACACAGCAGTAATGACTTAATGAACTTCTTCACTTATAAGATCAGGGAGAAAATTATAACTATGCAACCATCTACTGCAGTATCACATCAGGGAATGCATTGTAGTCTCCCTGAGGACAAATTTGATTAATTTGTTGCTATAGGAGAGGAAGAATTTAGCAAATGCTTTAATTCATCTAAATCGACAACTTGTATGTTAGACCCTATACCAACTAAGCTACTGAAAGAGATTTGTTTCCAGATGTCATAGATCCTCTTCTAAATATCATTCATTTGTCTTTGTCTCTAGTATACATACCAAAAACCTTTAAGCTGGCTATGATAAAACCGCTTGTAAAAAAACTAAACTTGATCACACAAAATTAGTCAATTACAGACCGATCTCGAATCTTCCTTTTCTGTCAGAGATATTAGAAAAAGCAGTATCCTCACAACTGTGTTCCTTTCTTGAAAGAAATGATATCTGTGAGGATTTCCAGTCAGGATTTACCATACCATAGTACCAAGACAGCTTTCATTGGAGTCACAAATGATTTACTCTTATCATCCGATCGTGGTTGTATCTCTCTATTAGAGTTACTCGATCTTAGTGCTGCATTTGACACTATCGACCACAACATTCTTTTAAATAGACTAGAAAACTATGTTGGCATTAGTGGAATTCCACTAGCATGGTTTAAATCATACCTATCTGACCATTATCAGTTTGTAGCAGTAAATGAAGAGATGTATTAGCGATCACAAGTTCAGTATGGCGTACCAAAAGGCTCAGTACTAGGACCACTGCTGTTCACTCTGTACATGCTACCATTAGGAGATATCATTAGGAAACATGGAATTAGCTTTCACTGTTATGCCAATGATACTCAGCTGTATATTTCTTCATGCCCAGACGAAACTTACCAACTCACAAAATTAACGGAATGCATAGCTGATATAAAAAATTGGATGACTAGTAATTTTCTACTACTAAATTCTGAAAAAACAGAGATTCTTTTTTTGGACAAAAAACTTCCACACTTAAAACCTAGAATACTGTCTAACACTTGATGGTGGCTCTGTTAAGTCTTCGTCGTCGGTTAGGAACCTGGGTGTGCTCTTTGATACCAATCTTTCATTTGAAAGTCATGTGTCTGTTAAACTGCATTTTTTTCATCTTAAAAATATATCTAAATTACGCCATATGCTCTCATTGACAAATGCGGAACAATTAGTTCATGCGTTCATGACATCAAGGCTAGATTATTGTAATGCTCTACAGGGTGGTTGCCTTGCATTCTTAATAAACAAATTACAGCTAGTTCAAAACGCAGCAGCTCGAGTTCTTACCAGAACCAGGAAGTATGACCATATTAGCCCGGTTCTGTCAGCACTGCATTGGCTCCCTATTAAACATTGCATACATTTTGAAATATTGCTGATTACTTACAAAGCACTTAATGGTTTGGATCCGCAGTACTTGAGCGAGCTCTTGACGCATTATAGTCCTTCACGTGTATTGCAATCTCAAAATTCCGGCCAGTTAATAATACCTAGAATATCAAAATCGACTGCTGGTGGTAGATCCTTTTCCTATTTAGCACCAAAACTTTGGAACAGTCTTCCTACCATTGTCCGGGAAGCAGACACATTCTGTCAGTTCAAAGCTAGATTAAATACACATCTCTTTGAGCTAGCATTCACATAATACATTATCGACTTCTATAATTCAATGTTAGGCTGCATAGATTAGGTCAGCCGGAACTGGGAACTGAAGGGTTACAAATTTAAGAATATGTTTAATTTAGGTTCCAATACCAAAAGTATATAAACTGAGAATGTTCTGTTTGTTGAATTTAGCATTTCAGGTTAGCATGGTAATGATATCAGCTGTGAAACAGTTTCCAGCAAGAGAATCCGGCCAGTCCTGGTTTTCTGTATTGGTCAGATTACTGATACTCTTAATTGCTTTTTCCTGACATTCCTGTTTCTCTCTCTTGTAAGCAGATTACTGAAACTCTTGGTCCGGTTCTTGAGTCTCACTGTATGAATAGTTATGCTGATTGGATTAGGATTGATAACACTAGAACTGGTTTCCTAAACCTGTTTTACGTCATTTACATGCTTTGTAAATCCCTCCCCTTATAATGTTATAAATTGCAAGGGAACGTTTTCCTTAGTTAGACTCGAGACGAGCTTGGAAAAGACTACAGCGACGCCAGCTCGTGTGCTCAATAAAGAAATCCTGTTTAAGATATAAACCCAGGTCTCCTGGTCTTCGCTTCTAAGTTTCTACACTTTAGAAGTAAAAAGTTCACAACAGTTGGTGCCTTGTGACCCGGATGGAGATACTCACCTGAATCCAGATTGAAACCTCAAACTCAACAAAGATCTTAACAAAGCTGACTGAGTTCCAGAACTGAATCTTGAAACTTCAAACTCAACAAAGATCTCAACAAAGCTGACTGAGTTCCAGAACTGAATCTTGAAACTTCAAGCCAGAAGGAATCTTTCTGTACAACCAACGATTTCCCGTACAACCGAACCAAAGAACTGCTGAAGACCAGTACAAAAAAAATTTCCTCTTCGCCACCAGAGAAAAGTTAACAGACAGCTGTAGTGTTTGGTTAACAAAGTTACCCTCTAAAGTTTCTTTTAGAGATGAAAGTTTTTCCTCTGTTTAAGGCAGGGAAGATTTTAGAATGGAATAGTTATCCTCTACGTTGCTAGAGAAGGTTTATCCTCTAAAGTTAGGGAAGGTGATCTATCCTTTGCATTTCTTTCAGGCAAGATTAGCGTAAAGTGCCAATATTGTGTGTTATCCTTTTAGTGTTTGTTTGTGTGGTAACCAAGAAATCCACAAAAATGTTTAAGAAAAGTGCTAGACTAGTCCCCACAAATGAAAAAGGTGGAATTGCTACTCCGTTGTGGTCAGATAGTGAATTCAAATCACTGTTAGGTGAACAAATGAACCTAATAGTCACTGAGAAAGTTAGAAAAGAACTAACACAGAAATATGAGATTCATCCAGACAAGACTTGGTTGGTAGATGAGTGTAAAAAATTACTAGGAGCATGTATTTGCAAGAACAATGTGAAAGGCATAATCTGTTGCCATCGAGAATTTGGTTTAGCACTAGCTACAGAACAGTCTAAACGCAACTCAGAGCTAGAGAAACAGATCAATGAGCTCCGCGCTAGAGTATGCTCTTTGACTAAGAAATTGAACTGCAACAAAGCTATAGGAAAAACTGATGTAGAAGAAGTTAGTCAGCCGGACAACATTTACCCTGACTTACAAGCGTTCTTTGAAACAGGTGTAGCTCTCCAAGCAGTAACTGATGTGCCTGTAAATTCGGTCAATGTGTGTGGTGCTAGGAAAAGATCTCAGGGAATTGAGGGAACTGACAGTGTTTCTACCAACTCTTCTGTTGTTCAAATACAAACGGTCACAAAAGCGCTTGGACCTAAAGATATAGAGAGAATATCCCAGGGCTTACCCTCAGCACGCACACATTTTCTGAATTTAGAAGAGCATTGATCATCAAAATGCGGCTATATGACATGTCATTAACAGAAGTCACACAGTTAATATCACAAATTTTAACTGAATCTGAATTCAACAGTTTTGAATCTGCAGTGACTTCTGAACTACAACATGCCAGTAGAAGCGATTTGAGAGAAGGTGTTTTGAAAATCCTAAAGAATATCTTAGGACCCAAAATAGATTGGTCTAGAATTACTAGCTGTGTACAAAAGAAAGAAGAAACTGTTAGTGAGTATGATTTTGTCAGTCAGCTGTAACTTGCAGTGGAAAAGTGGATGATTCTGAAAGTGTGCTCGATGACAAAGGACCACTAATTCGTATCTGGTCAGATGGCCTTGTAGCCGCATACAGAAGAGCTTTGCCATTCCTAGATCTAACTTGGTCTAACAGAACTCTCAGAAGCAACTTAGACAGGTTGGCTGCATGGGAAAGAGATGCTGATGTTAAAGTAGGGATGTACCGAAATGAACATTCTTGGCCGAAACCGAAAACCGGAAAAGAGAAATTCAAGGCCGAAAACCGAAAACCGAAACACCAAAAGAAATTATGCCAATTATTAATACCAGTGCATTTATGGCAATGACTGTGTACTAAATTCAAGGCATTGAAGTCAACGCCTTGCAATTGCATAAATTAATATTAAAGTTTCAAAATTTTAAATAAATCAATTACAAATTATGCAAATATTTATTTAGCACATTGCAACAATGCACAGTATAAAATACAATTCTAACTAAAATGTTTAACTTGACCCCACTGTAATAATGTAAAGGCCTACTGGTCTGCTTACTTTAGTGCAAAATTAAATGTTCTTTCATAAAAACAAAGTGCATTTAGGTCAAGTGCATTTAAAATTTTTCTCTGTAGGACTACTACAAGAAAATGCATTCAGAACAAGTGCAAAGTTTGCTATCAAAACGAAGACTGCCATAGCCCATATGTTAACTGTAGAATTCTATCTATCGATTCTATCGAACCCTGGTGCGTTTGCGTGCATATTACGTCATCGCAAACGTGCACGGCGAATGATAGAAAACAGAACATGAAAAAAAGAAAAAAAAAGAAAGAAAAGAAACCAGAACATGGGTCAATTATATTGTGTTTTTTATTAATTCGCTGATTTACAATACAGGTTTACTCTGTGTGTGTCGCATAAGGAGGCCTTCTGCTGCTTGCAAACGGACTCTTTTGAGGAGACAGTGGATTTCCACATTTGTTGCCCCGATTCCACTAGCAATGCGCGAATACACTGCCGGGTCACTGACGCTCGTAATTCATCAACACTATCATCCCATACAAGTGTTTTATTAAACAGAATACATCACAAACAAAAAGCTAAAACCTATGCGCAGATCACTTTACTTCCTGAACAAGTGCGCAGCCGAGTCAGTGTTGTTTGCACATTCACGCGAGCCGCGCCACGCCACCCACGGTTCGGGAATCGGGAGCAACCAAACTCAGACCAACTCCTCCAGGTAGTCTCGGGTTTTTCATGCGAACCGTGCCCTGTTCCAAACTAAACTGCCAGTGTGAAAGCCCCCTGAAGTACGTCCGCACCGCAGACATGTTGCTTCAGACAAGCACGTGCAGGTCGCGGTTTCTGTTTGCGTCATCACAACATTTCGGCCGTATTGTTTCGGTGATAAAAGTCTTTCGGCCGAAAACCGAAAATGCTCTTTTGGGCCATTTTCGGCCGAAAATTTTCGGTGGCCGAATATTCGGTGCATCCCTATGTTAAAGCCAAAGTGAGAATAGCAGCCACAGCTACATTTAGCACAGCAAAACAAGAAATCAGGTGGTCTAAAAAAGAAGGCAAATGCTACTACTGTGGAAAATTAGGACATTGGGAGAAAGAGTGTAGGAAGAAGTTGCAAGATACTAAAAGAAATGCTATGCATAATTCTGCTCCTTCTCAGCCTGCTTACAACCCTGAAGCAGTTCCACAAGTGTCCACTGAAACTTTAGGACAGCTTGTACAGCCTCTTCTAAGAGCACAAAAAGACCAGGAAAAAAACGAATTGTTGGGGCTGTGGGTAGCTACCTTTCCCCTGTAATCCATCATAATGACTAAAAAATTTTTGGTTGAGATTGATTTTTTGCTTGATACGGGTGCAGAAATTACAGTAATTCCTACAAAATTAGCTAAAGGTTTAGACATCCCGTACAAGAAAACCAAACTTCCTTTAACTGGTGTAATAATAGGTGAAGATTCTGTTTTGTATGAAATCCCGCCCATAGAGGTACAATTTGGCCCGAAAACTCTGACTACAAAACTGCTATGTGCTCCACTAAATACAGGTGCAATTTTAGGCATGGATCTCCTGAGACAAGTACATCTAACTTTAGACATGTCCTCAGAATCTGCTAGCACTAAAATTTCCTCAGCAGAAGTTTCTACCAATAATGCAATCCCTCCAGAGTATGCTTTCTTACAGAATCATCCAATTTGGGCTAATGACAAGGATGATTGTGGTTTGTTGACAGGTGTAGAACCAGTAAAATTGACAGGAACTACACCTCCGGTCACCAAACAATATCCGATCAATAAGGAAGCTATACAGGGGATCAAACCTATTGTAGAAAAATTGCTGACGCAAGGAGTGCTAGTTAAAACCAACAGTCCATGTAATTCACCCATATGGCCCATCAAGAAATCCAATGGGACATGGAGACTCACCATAGACTACAGAGTAGCCAATAAACATATTGATAAAATCACCCCCCTAGTGGCAGATTCTTCTACAATTTGTAATGGCTTACCATTAGAGTGTAAGATTTTTTCAGTAATTGATAAGTCTAATGGATTATTTTCTGTACCGTTGCACTCTGACAGCCAGCCATGGTTAGCTTTCACAGTTGACTATTAACAATACCAGTGGACACGTTTGCCACAGGGATTTCAAACCTCCCTAACCATATACCACCAGGCTGTCAGACGTGATTTGTGTGACCCAGAATATCCTGTAAAACAGTCCACTATGATCCAATATGTCGATGATATTTTGATTGCCTCAACAGATCACAAGGTACATCAAACTGAATTGGCAGCATTGTTGGACTATTTGCATAAAAGAGGACACAAATATTCACAAGTGAATATTCCGTCATGTCCCGACTCCTGAAAACGAGCATGTAGTTTCACCGGCTGCAGCGCTGGACGCTTGTGTTGAGCAGCCCATGCTGAGAGACGAGAGAGAGAAGACGCAGCACCATTGAACTCATGCTGTTTGTGAAATTGCGTCTAGCAGAAATTTTTTAAATTACTGATTTGATTTTATAATCTGTGTGGATTAATTTACTAATACAACCTACATGATAAAGTGAATCAATGTTTGTGGGAATTTCTCGCATTATAAGTGGGAGAGCTGCGGGAATGATTCAAATTATGCGCAATACCCGCAATCCCGCGCCGAAATTCGAGCCCTGAGTTGGCTACATTCAAAAGCACAACAGTATCGATAACGTCCCGGGTTACGTATGTAACCCTAGTTCCCCGAAGGGACGGACGCTGCGTGTAATCGCAGTGGGAACGCCCTCCAGCGTGAAGCATCTGAATAATGAATGAAATCAGTCAATGGAGAGAATGAGCGTACGGCGAGTGACGTCATCGACCAGGAAGCTATAAATATCCCCTGAGCACACAAGCCGCCAGCTTAAAGTTACTGAAGCAAGCGACCCAAGGGGATGCTGGGAGTATGGCAGGACACGCAGCGTCCGTCCCTTCGGGGAACTAGGGTTACATATGTAACCCGGGACGCTCCCCTTCAGGGACTACCGCTGCGTGTAATCGCAGTGGGAACGCAATACCCACATCCCCATACGTCGTGTGTCATTAGGAGACACAAACCGACGAGAGAACCTGAGCCCCGGGAGTGGAGCTAAGGTCAAGGGAATAAAACCTGACGAAAGTGTGCAGTGAGGACCAGCCTGCCGCATCACAAACGTCCTGAAGAGAAGCTCCTGAAAGAAGAGCTGTAGATGCAGCCATACTCCTGGTGGAATGAGCCCTTACAGCCAAAGGTGAGGCTGATGGGCCGAACCGTAAGCAAGTGAGATGGCCTCGACCACCCACTTGCTCATCCTTTGCTTAGATGCAGGACACCCTATCTTAGGTGACCCAAAAACAGACAAACAGTTGTTCCGATCTCCTCCTGAGGCAACTCTGTGGACATAAGCATCTAAAGCCCTAACTGGGCACAGCAAATTAGGTTTCTCCTGGTCTGACGTCAGAAAAGGCGGAGGACAGAAAAACCTGCAGAACTGTAGGTCTAACAGAAACAGTTGGTACCTTAGGAACATAACCTGGTCTCGGACAGAGAAAGGCCTTAACCATACCAGGAGCAAGTTCCAGGCACGAGGGAGCCACCGAAAGTGCTTGGATATCTCCAATTCTTTTTAGAGATGAGATAGCGAGAAGAAGGATAGTCTTTAGAGTAGAAACTTTTCCGAAACATCCTCGATGGGCTCGAAAGGAGCTAGGGAGAGACCTTCTAAGACGAAGGCCAGATCCCAAGCTGGTCCCCTCCTGCGAACTGCAGGCCTCAGCCTCAAGGTGCCACGAAGGAAGCGAGATATAAGTGGGTGTCTCCCGAGGGAACCTCCACTTGAAGGGGCGTGGTAAGCAGCTAAGGCCGCCGCATACACCTTCAGTGTGGAGTGGGATAACCCTGTGGAGAGACGGTCCAGCAGGAAATCCAGCACTGTACCAACCGGGCAGTTAACTGGGTCCTGCTGGTGCTCTCCACACCAAGAGGTGAAAAGTTTCCACCTCGCGGCATATAACTTCCTCGTGGAGGAAGCTCTGGATTGGAGGATGGTCTCAACGACCTCAGTCGAGAGACCAGAATCTATGAGCTGGGCCCCCTCAGAGGCCAAGTCCACAGCCTCCATAGTTCTGGGCGGGGGTGAAGAATCGACCCTGCCGCCTGAGAGAGTAGGTCTCTACTGATCGGTATCTCAAGAGGAGAGCCGTCGAGGAGAGACACTAGGTCCGCAAACCATACTCGAGCCGCCAGAACGGGGCACTTTGCAGAAGACTGAGCCCGTCCCAGCGAACCCTCTCCAGAACTCCCGGGAGCAGAGCGATCGGGGGAAAATGCGTACGGACGTGACCTCGGCCACGGATGTACCATCGCATCCAACCATAGGCGGGGCTGGATGGCTGAGAAAGAACCACAGCGGGCAGTGTGATGTTCCTCAAGAAGCAAATAGGTCTACCTCGGCACGAAATGTTTCCATAGGAGTTCCACCACCTCGGGGTGAAGACTCCATTCCCCGGGCCTCGGCCCCTGTCTTGACAGGACGTCTACCCCCTGATTTAAATACCCCGGGAGATAAATAGCTCTCAGAGAAAGAATTTTCCCCTGGGACCATAGAAGGATCTGACGTGCCAGTTTGTAAAGTGGGCGAGAACGCAGACCCCCCTGATGGTTGATATAAGAGACCACCAATGTGTTGTCTGTCCGGACAAGAACATGGTGGCCCCTTAGGTCTGGGAGGAAGTGTTTCAGACCTTGAAACCCCGCCAACATCTCTAGGAAGTTTATGTGCCACAGACGATGATGGTCCTCCACGGACCCTGAACCGGGCGACCATTCATGGTCGCCCCCCAAAACGTGAAAGAGGCATCTGTCGTTAGCATAACGCGACGACAAGGAGCTCCTAACACAGGGCCTTGGGACAGAAACCAAGGATCTTTCCACATGATCAGGGCACGATGACACCGTCGCAAACTCACGATCATGCGAAGCGGATTTCCCCTCGGGGAGAATCCCTTGGTTCTGAGCCACCACTGCAACGGTCTCATGTGCAAGAGGCCAAAAGGTATCACGTTGGACGCAGGTGGCATGAGACCTAACAGTCTCTGAAACTGTTTTACAGTGGATGACTGGCCTAGCTTGACCTGATCTGCTGTGGCAAGAATCGAAGCAATACGAGCAGGTGACAATCGTGCCTGCATCGTCGTCAAATCCCACACTACCCCTAGAAAAGTGGTTCTCTGTAATGGAGAAAGAACACTCTTCTTGGCGTTGAGCCTCAGTCCCAGTCTCTGGATGTGGGCCAGAACGACATCTCGATGCCGAACCGCCTGTAGTTCTGATTGAGATAGTTAATTTTTCCTCAAGAACATGGTGGCCCCTTTAGGTCTGGGAGGAAGTGTTTCAGAGCCTGAAACACCGCCAACATCTCTAGGCAGTTTATGTGCCACAGACGATGATGGTCCTCCCACGGACCCTGAGCCGGGCGACCATTCATGATCGCCCCCCCAACCCGTGAGAGAGGCATCTGTCGTTAGCATAACGCGACGACAAGGAGCTCCTAACACAGGGCCTTGGGACAGAAACCAAGGATCTTTCCACATGATCAGGGCGTGATGACACCGTCGCGAACTCACGATCATGCGAAGCGGATTTCCCCTCGGGGAGAATCCCTTGGTTCTGAGCCACCACTGCAACGGTCTCATGTGCAAGAGGCCAAAAGGTATCACGTTGGACGCAGGTGCCATGAGACCTAACAGTCTCTGGAGCTGTTTTACAGTGGATGACTGGCCTAGCTTGACCTGATCTACTGTGGCAAGAATCGAAGCAATACGAGCAGGTGACAATCGTGCCTGCATCGTCGTCGAATCCCACACTACACCTAGAAAAGTGGTTCTCTGTAATGGAGAAAAAACACTCTTCTTGGCGTTGAGCCTCAGCCTGATTAAGCTAGAATTAACCAATCGTCTATATAATTTAGAATACAGATGCCCTGCAGCCTAACGGGGCTATGGCAGCATCCATACACTTCGTGAATGTTTGGGGTGACAGTGCTAGGCCGAACGGAAGAACCCGATATTGGTACGCTTCGCCCCCGAAAGCGAAACCTCAGGAAGACCCGTTCTCTATAGTATTCAGGACCCACTGAGAAACATTGGGGAGAATTTTCCATTCCGCCAGGAACTCTACTAAGGGAACCAGCCTCTCGAGGCTGGCCTCTGGATGAACATCCCGAGTGACAGACGCAGCGCCCTGTAACACACTGGCAGGGAACAGCTGGTCTGGGCACTCCACGACCCTCCTCGGAGGGGGCGAGCATCCCTCGGGAAATCGCTCGCCGAGTCTCTCTACGCCCTGTAAAGGCCGGGTTAGTAGAGCAGACCCCTGAGGGCATCGGGAAAGACAGGGCACCGTGTTCTTGTGCAGTGAACTCAAGTCTTCTTGGCGATAATGACTGTCCTCAGATCAGCCCTACCGCGAGAAGGTCGCGCCGGAGAGCGCCCCGCCTCGTCCCTCCAGTTTCTCTGCGGGGGGGCACGAGACGCGACACTTCGTTTCTGCTGCGCTCTCTTTGAGGTACTCGGCGACTGGGACTGCCCTCGCTCAACAGCCCCAGCGACACGCAATTTAAATTTGCAGGCTAGAACTGAGAAACATTATTGGATAATTCTTATAATTGACATTTCTCTGGGCCAATCGGAATCTTAGCACTTTTTCTCTTGGCCAATCGGAATCTTAGCACTTGCGTCAGAATCTTGAAGCACACAGCGTCAACCACGCAAGTCTGATGGAAACTCATAACGTGTAGGAATCTTATGTGAAATTCGAGGTTAGTCAAGCTTTTTGGAGCAAAAACAAAAGCTATTTGTTTGCTTGATTCAATTAATGTTAGCTACCGCTTTTTATGTGATATCATTTACAATAATATTGTATTGTCTAGGGGTGGAACGGTACATGTAAGTTATTCGTATTGAACTGAAACTGTACGGGCGTCGCGGTTCGGTGCACGAATTTGCACAGAGAATACACGAAATAATAATAAATAAAACTCTAGATAGCGATACATTTCGCTCTATTCACGTTTGGTGTGGACGCAGCATAATGAACAGGTTGTGATGTCAAGATTGTAATGCTGGAGTGTGTGAGTGAGAGAGAGAGAGAGAGAGAGAGAGAGAGAGAGAGAGAGGCGCGCGGGCGCGATCGAACATTGGAAACAAAAACATAATCCATAATTTTGTTAATACAGGACATCATTCAAACTGCAAAGTGTTTACTTATTTGTGTACACTCGCAATCAAATACAACATTGTGCTTTTGTCACACTCTAAACTCTTGTCAAACTGTAACCTACAACTGTCACCCAACCAAACACACACACACACACACACACACACACACACACACACACACACACACACAGTTTTAAAAGCAAAACATATTTATCCAACCCCATTTCAAAACAGTCTGTGGCTGTGGGTTCTATCTTTTGGACATTCATCATATCACATTGGTTTTCATTTCTTGTCCTCAGAGTACTGATCTGTTTATTTTTAAGTTACACATTCTACATTGCTTAAAAAAGAAAATCAAATGTTTTTTTAATGGTAGTATTATTTTATACGGAAACCAAAATTCAGATGAGAATAAAGTTAGGGTTAATTAAAATTAAGGACAACAAATATATTGATCTGAAATATAGCAAATTAATTTTAAATTCATTCAGATATAATTACCAAACATATCTCAAGGTCATTTAGTCTTTTTATTAATTTTTATTAATAAACTAATTGTATAAAACTATTGTCAGTGCACTACAAATAAACTGGTTCTAAGCCTTTATTAATAAAACTCATTTAAAAAATACAAGGCTTAAGACAATGATAAAAATGCTATCTATATTTTTGTTTTGCTTTTCACTCCATTGTACCGAAATCGTACCGAACCGTGATGCCTGAACCAAGGTATGAACCGAACCGTGACTTCTGTGTACCGTTCCACCCCTAGTATTGTCGTCATACCTATAAATTACGTTAAGCTATGCTAAAAGTGGTATGAATGGTTTCCAAAACGGTAAAAAACTATTTTTTTGTTTGAGCGCAGAGTTCTCAAGGGAAAACGCTCGCAATGCTGACAATCGACTCCCTCGAGAGCCGACTGGGCATGCTGCACTCCCAAACAAGCCACACATAGCTATACTGCTCGCTCATATTGTTTTTTTAATATATATATATATATATATATATATATATATATATATATATATAGTGAGAAACTCCTGTCTAAAAACAGACAAACACAATCGATAGATTTCAGACACACACAGAGCTTGCTGAAGTAACAAAAGCTGGCGGCTTGTGTGCTCAGGGGATATTTATAGCTTCCTGGTCGATGACGTCACTCGCCGTACGCTCATTCTCTCCATTGACTGATTTCATTCATTATTCATACGCTTCACGCTGGAGGGCGTTCCCACTGCGATTACACGCAGCGGTAGTCCCTGAAGGGGAACGGCAGCTGTTGTATCGATACGCGCATCGCCAGGAGTTCATGACGATGTATCGTTGTATCGATATTCTGAGCACAGCCCTAATGTAGATGTGTGTATACAAATTTACTGACCCCTCGTGTAGAACTCAGGTCTGCTCTTTATTATTATTATTCACTTCTGCCTTATTTTCGCATTTCCGCTTTTTACTCTTTCTTTCAGACCTCCTACGTCATCCTCTACGTCATCAACATAATGTACATGGCCAATGATATTGGAGTGATTTCACACATCCTTCAGACGCTTGTCACACTGCAATATACGTGCAATATATTCCTCAGGTGAGCTTCCCCGACAAGCCCTGAGTTACTCCAGCACTGTTGACGTCAACACCAGAGTTATGTCTCCGGCAGGTTACGCGTTGGCTAGGTGCCGCTGTGTGCCACCACCTCATGTGTATTTCCACTGTAAGCCTCTCTGAGTATGTGTCTTTCCCTTGGCAAGCCACCTTGCCACCCCTGGGGTTGAAACATTCCACCCTGCAGGCTGGACCCCCCAGTGTTCATCCATACTGTATGCAGCCCCCTCTCGGGTCATATATGTATCCTGTAAGTCCCCCAGAGGTGTCAAGTAACGAAGTACAAATACTTCGTTACCTTACTTAAGTAGAAATTTAGGGTATCTATACTTTACTTGAGTAATTATTTTTCAGCCGACTTTTTACTTCTACTCCTTACATTTTCACACAGTTATCTGTACTTTCTACTCCTTACATTTTAAAAATAGTCTCGTTACTCCTATTTCATTCCGTTTGTCATAAATATTGAATAAATGATTCAACAAAAAAAATGACCAATAACACACACAGTTAATAGATCTGAGTCCCGCCTCCTGAACACACATCGTTTTCTTTCTAACTTGTTTTGGAAACCTAGAGATGCGGTAAGGACAGAGAAATCAACAGTTTTTTGCTCAAGAATACGGGGCAAATCACGTCAAATATTGATTTGGGGACAGCCGTTTTTACAATATACTGTATGACAATCGTGGGACAAGTGGCAAAGATAATCATTACTGAGTGTGTGTGTGAGAGAGAGAGAAGAAAGAGAGGAGAGAGAGTGGAGAGAGAGAGAGTGTGTGTGTGTGTGTGTGTGTGAGAGAGAGTGTGTGTGTGTGTGTGTGTGTGAGAGAGAGAAAGAGAGAGAGAGTTTGTGTGTGTGTGCGTGTGTGTGTGTGTGTGTGCTCGTGTTTATATTACATTGTGGGGACCAAATGTCCCCACAAGTATAGTAAAACCTGAAATCACCTACATTGTGGGGACCAGCCAGCGGTCCCCATGAGGAGAACAGCGTATAAATCACACTAAGTAATGTTTTTTGAAAATGTAAAAATGCAGAATGTCTCCTGTGATGGGTAGGTTTAGGGACAGGGGCAGTGTAAGGGGACAGAATATACAGTTTGTACCGTCTAAAAACCATTACACCTATGGAGAGTCCCCACAAAGATAGCGAACCAGACATGTGTGTGTGTGAGAGAGAGAGAGAGAGAGAGAGAGAGAGTGTGTGTGTGTGTGTGCAACCCTACATTAAAGGGTCAAAAAATATCCCCACAAAGATGGCAATATCCGGAATCCTTGTCCTTGTGGTAATTTTTTTTGGAAAACAGCTTATAAACAGACTAAGTGAAAATGTAAAAATGCAGAAAGTTTTCTGTGATCTGTGATTCTATCTTCTGCTTCATGAAACACATTAATGCTCAGTAGTACACACATGGTTTGCATTGTACTAAAATTGAAATTGAAATAAAACTGAAAATAATTTTCTATGGGCATATATGCGGCTGAAACGGGGAGTCTAGTGCATCCCACATTTTTCAACATTAACATTTTAATATAACATTATAGTCATTATGGCCTTTAGAAAAATGTGTTTTTGAGGAGGTTTGGCAGTGCACTATAGACCCTGTGGCGCAGCCTAAGCTTTTGTCATTAATGGCATTTTTTCCTTGCATTACTTTTACTTTTCTACATTTTAATAGTTTTTGAAACCATTACTTTTACACTTTTACTTGAGTAAAAAACTGGAGCTGGAGCTTCAACTTCTTCAGAAGTCTTTCTAAACCCTAGTATCTATACTTCTACTTGAGTAATGAATGTGAATACTTTTGACACCTCTGAAGTCCCCCCCTTCAGGCAGGCAATAATTGCATATTTCCACTATGCTTCCCAGTGTACCTTGGTATTCCTGTGTTAAGTAGGAGTCCTTCGTCCATGCTAGTCTCACGACAGGGATCTCAGACTTACGCAGGGCACTGGAAGACAGCCGAGAAGGTGGCGTGATTGGGAACCCCATTCGTCACCGCGTAACTCGTAGTGACTACGAAAGGGAACTTCTCGGTTAATGATGTAACCCTCGTTCCCTGAGTAGGGAATGGAGAGGTTACGTCTCCCTGTCACCTCCGCTGTACCGCTGGAACAGCCCGAGTTCAGTCTCGGCTCCTCAGCAAGTAACATAACTGCGTGTTGCCAGCGTACTTCCTTTTAGACCCACGAGGTGGGGCGGAGTTACGCTATGCAAATTCTGCAGACCCATGGCATTTCTTTGCTATTGGCTCGTTTTGTAATACTCAAAGTTGCTTTCTAAGCGAAACCCCATTTGTCGCCATAACGTAACTCGTAGTGACTACGAAAGGGAACCAGAGTTGCAGTCCTAACTGAGATGTGTTTGGTTCTGCAATGATCAGATGACAAATGTGGTTGCAGCTGTTGTTGTTTTTGTTTCGTTGTTTTTTTTTTTAGGTTGTGTATTATCTTACCTCAAATAAAAACGCTTATAATTTTTGCAGATCTATTATGTTTAACAGGTTCATTTTAAAAACACAGTTTTTTAGCTATGAAGTTCAAATTGAGCTTCATAATTAAGTTAAATATGAACCAAATTAAATGTAATTACAAAATCTTCCTTCTAAATAATTTCTGTGCAGCTGTAAAATGTGCTTTAATGGGGATTAACTGCATCAAAACTCAGCAAACTGTTTCCTCAGAAGAGTCTGAAAAGCTTCCTTTATGTCAGGCATTACTGTATGATCAAAGTGCTTTTATTTTTCATGCTGCTACCGTCACATATTGAGCAGAAGATGAGAGATGAAATCTGAGCTGATTTAATGTTTCTCTTCGACAACCTCTGCTATCAATGCAACAAAATAAACAATGTTAAATAGTGTGCCATATTAAATGTTTTCTTTTAATTGCATGTTGTTGTTTTGCAGTTCACAGCCATCTTTCACCATACATATTTAAGTTTGCAATGCAGTAAACTCCAAATCTGCAGCATAAAACATTGCTTTACAACAGCAAAGCATATTTATTTGTAAAATGTTAACTATATGGTTGAATTTCAACTACAGTATATGCTTTATTTTTAACAATTACACTGTATAACACATATACATTTTACTTTTTATAAGCATTCCACACATCTTAATAGAACATATTGGTTTTAAAAAATGTATGTGTGCTAGAACACATTACATACTAAGAAATACTAATGAGTTTACAATGACTTTATTTTATTATGCATTGCACAGTTTAGTCTCCTACTGTTAATTTAAAAAGTGAATGTAGTAATTGGGTGCGTGTAGTCGAACATTGCAGCATACCCCAGTGGGGTGCTAAAGCCAGTGTTATTCTCTATAGAGCTCCTCTGTTTAATTCCACTGGCTGATTGCAGTGTATTCCAGATGTGTCCTCTGTCCTTCTGTGTCACGGTGGAGCTAATTGTTAGTGTTTTCTATTTCTCTTTGAGTTGCAAATTTCCCAGAAGTACCATTGTCTGGGCAAAACCACTAATTACCTCATGTAATCAGACATAAATTGTGGTGCGCAACACTGTCAAATTGTACTTTAGTGGTGTGAACCTAATATGTTTAAGAGTGGTACAGATGTAGATTCATCAGTAGAAAGGACTGTTTTTTAATTAGATGGATTAGGCTAATTCATGTTAATTAGAGTTCTGCAACAAACATATGCTAATTAACACTTGGTGATATCAGAAGTGTGCTACACGTAGAAAAGGTCATTATATAATATAATACAATCATTTTAATCCTTAAAGAAAAAAGTTTGTGTGGTAATTATGCCCTTGTGTCCATTTGCATGAGGTAAGTCCCTGCTGTTTTGTTTTTGGTTCTGAATAAGTGCTGTTTGCTGTGTTTTAGTGCATTTTGGGAAAATTATTTGCGTTATTGATGACAGTCTCAATTATAACACCATTGAAATCACTTGCAAGTCATTTCATTAATAAGATTAAGAGACTGTTCTCAGGACAAAAATTGTGTCTTGTCATTGTGTATATAGTAACTCAAAATAAATAATAATTAATTCATAATATTTGTATATTTTATATTAATTAATACATTATTATATAGCCTTTCAATATGAATAAGTTTGTATGATTATACTAAAATATTAGCATTATACAGTCTAAAGAAAAATCATAAATAAGTAATGTTGTGATGTTGTAGTTATGTAATTTCCAAAGGTTAATGAAGCATGTTGTCAGGCCAACTGTTTGTGTGCATGTGAACATAAACTTGCTCCAGGACATTACCATGTTATGCATCACAATCGCTCTCTAAAGCCGAAGGCAGGCAACGTCGCAGTGTGGGCTGCAATTTTGAAAGAGACACTGTTAGGTTACTCCAGAGGACATTTTATTTTATGTTTATTATATTTTATTTATGGCTCAGTGGACAGAGTGGTGGTGTGACTTGTATTTCATTTTATAAAAAAAGCTACTGCTGACATTAAGTATGTAGCTCTAAAATTAATGTGAATTTCATAGCTAAGATTATTTGGTCTTTTGGAATTTGATGACAATTGTTGATTCATGAAATATATTATATTAAAACAGAAATATATTATTATTTCGTTTTTTTTTATTTATTTTTTTTATGCGACAATGTAAAGTTGAACCAGCATAATATAGCATGGCTCCTTTAGAAAATGGTGAATGTTTTTATGCCTAATTCTATTTTGGAGACAAATCTAAAGGGAACAAAGCTTGTGAAATATGAGTTTGTGTATGAACATGCAACTTTACACCATACATCATGCTTTCACCCTTTCTGTGCAGTTTCTTCCTCTGGTTCTTGTGGAAGTTGGCCTGTATTGGGAATTAGAAGATGTACAACCAACCCTATCTCACAGGAAAACACTAGTATTTTACAAAGTGGTGATTTTGTGTGAATGGAACGTGATTTTTTGAAAAAAAGTAAAGAGGAAGGTCTACCCCTGAACATAACCTTCAGGGAAGCATAAGCAGTTCATATGAAAATGTACAAATGAGAATGTAAAATAGTTACGAACTGCCATGAGACTGTGTTGGTACTGTTTAACTCATCATTGTCTTCAGTACTGGAATTTGGGCAGAAGAAATATCCTGTATAGTGATATCCTGTATAGTGAAGACGACATTCTCTATGAAGTACTCTTACTCTTTTTCATACTCTTTCTCTTTCATACTCCTCACAACTGTGTTCCTTTCTCGAAAGAAATTATATCTGCGAGGATTTTCAGTACGGATTTAGACCGTACCATAGTACCGAGACAGCTCTCGTTAGAATCACAAATGATTTGCTTTTATCATCCGATCGTGGTTGTATCTCCCTATTAGTGTTACTTGATCTTAGTGCTGCATTTGACACAATTGACCACAACATTCTTTTAAATAGACTAGAAAACTATGTTGGCATTAGTGGAATTGCGCTAGCATGGTTTAAATCATACTTATCTGACCGTTATCAGTTTGTAGCAGTAAATGAAGAGATGTCTTATCGATCACAAGTTCAGTATGGCGTACCGCAAGGCTCAGTTGCAACACCGTTGCTGTTCACTCTGTACATGCTGCCATTAGGAGATATGGAAATAGCTTTCACTGTTATGCCGATGATACTCAGCTCTATATTTCTTCAAAACCTTACCAAAACGAAACTTACCAATTCACAAAATTAACGGAATGCATAGCTGATATAAAAAAAAACATAGCTCTGAAAAAACAGAGATTCTGATTATTGGACAAAAAACGTCCACACTGTCTAACACTTGATGGCTGCTCTGTTAAGTCTTCGTCGTCGGTTAGGAACCTGGGTGTGCTCTTTGATGCCAATCTTTCATTTGAAAGTCACATATCTAGTATCTGTAAACCCGCATTATTCCATCTTAAAAATATATCCAAATTACGTCATATGTTCTCATTGACAAATGCGGAACAATTATTTCATGCGTTCATGACATCAAGGCTAGATTATTGTAATGCTCTACTGGGTGGTTGCCCTGCACGTTTAATAAACAAACTACAGCTGGTCCAAAACGCAGCCGCTAGAGTTCTTACCAGAACCAGGAAATATGACCATATTAGCCCGGTTCTGTCAACACTGCATTGGCTGCCTATTAAACATCGTATACATTTTTTAATATTGTTGATTCCTTACAAAGCACTAAATGGTTTAGCTCCGCAGTACTTGAGCGAGCTCTTAATGCATTATACTGCCGTGCAAAGGCAAAAGACCTTAACTTCAATTTTGTCAAAAATGAGTTATTGCCATATTTGGAACAATGGACATCAGTTTTATCATGTGGAGAAATATCTTGCGTCAATTTTGTTCTTTTCTGCTAAAAATAAGATGTTGTTTTTGCCATAACTTCCAAAAGCAGAGGGAAAGCAAAGGCAGAAGCCCTTAACATCAGTTACGGTCTTTTAGCTTTGTTCCGCTGCACTTTAGAATGCTGTTATTAAGTTACGGTGGAGTTAAGGCTCTCTGCCTTTGTTTTACCTAACATTACCAGCAACTTGTTTGCCGCGCTGAAGTTACGGTGTTATGCCTATGTGTAATTTAAGCACTTGTGCCACACGCATTAATTTAAATACACCTCCCCTGGCGAGGAGAAATCATTACCACGCACACAAACCAACCCAGCAGATATAACTTAGATCGCAGCTTACCTTTTCTATTTTTTAAACATGGTCAAAATCCATGGAAAACAACATCCAATGAGAAGACATCCATTGTTTAAATCCATCATGTGCCGGCTGGCTAGCCTAATTCTATCAAAGTGCAAAGTTGTCCGGAGGTTGACAATCAATTTTAAGTGTTGCTGACGTCCGGTTTACACCAACCACTGTGAAATTGTCCCGTTCAAACAGTTAAAATGCTGACAGCTAAACGGTGTAAAAGTGTGACTGTATTGTAGAGGATTCCAACAGCTCGACATACAAGTCTGCCGTTAAAGCTATGAGCTAAAACAAACTAGCTAGCACTGTCGTGAAAAACAACACAGACGTGAATAAATGTTGCGTTTTCTTAAAACTGATCAAACTCGTGGTGCATTCATAGTTAATGTAAAATACCCCTATCTCATCTGTTTTTGTCGTTTAACATATATTTAAAGCTTTCAAAAAAATAGTGAGAATTATTCAATATAAATTATTTTGTAACATTTAATGTAGGCTACAAATTGCACCAGTATGCTATTAAATGTTACTAAAAATAAGAACAGGGGGTACAAATTGTTTCATATGAGTTATTAGCCTACACTGGTAACACTTTACAATAAGGTTCATTAGTTAACATTAGTTAATGTATTAACTAACATGAACTAACAATGAACAAAACATTTGTTACAGTATTTATTAATCTTTGTTAATTAGTTAATAAAAATACAGCTGTTCATGTTAGTTCACAGTGCATTAACTAACAAATACAACCTTTGAGTTTAATAATGTATTAGTAAATGTTGAAATTAATATTAACTGAGATTAATAAATGCTGTATTGTTAGAATACTAAATACATTTTCCATTCTGTCCAGGAAAATGTATTATTACAGAGTTTTTTCATTTATTCTGGAAAACATACACACAATGTCATCAGATATAAGCACATTCCAATATGATTTGTCAGGAAAGGGTGAATGGTATTTGAGAAAAGGCGTCTACATATTACTGGCATAGCCAAATCAAACCTTTCAAATGTAAGAAACATTTGTGGAAGGTCACTTTAACGGTACCTCTTAAAGTGTTATTTTACTTAAATTAAGTACAACGATAAAGTTTTAAAATGATCCAGTACAGATAATAGCCTTCTCATCATTCTTTGTAATATTCTATTAATGTAATATTAAGTCTTACTAGACAGAACTCACTAAATGTTATTTTAAGGCTATCATTGTTATAATAGAAATGTTTGTATAGAGTGAAAAAAGTCAAAATGGTCAATAAATTAGAAGTTAAGGTATTTTGCCTTTGTATGACCTATTATTGTTTTGCAGATAATGCAAAGGCAGAATACAGTAACTTCCGAATAAGGGTCAAAGGTCAAGTTTGAGCTCAGTTTTTTTTTTTTTGTAGATAAATATATTCATTATGACAACTACTTGGCAAAATTTCAGTGTCCTACCTATCATACAATTGGCTGGACAACAAAAAAACTTTAAAGTCATTTTTCTCAGTTTCACACTCTGGTGAGTTAAGGTCTTTTGCCTTTGTAGGGCAGTATAGTCCTTCACGTCTATTGCGATCTCAAAATTCCGGCCAGTTAATAATACCTAGAATATCAAAATTGACTGCTGGCGGTAGATCCTTTTCCTATTTAGCACCAAAACTTTGGAATAGTCTTCCTACCATTGTCCGGGAAGGAGACACACTCTGTCAGTTCAAAGCTCGATTAAAGACACCTCTCTATCCCCTAGCATACACAATACATTATAGACTTATATAATTCAATGTTGGGCTGCATAGATTAGGTCAGCCGGAACTGGGAACACTTCCCTTAAATCCTTAAATCATTAAGAAGAATGGCATCTACGCTAATTTAAGTGTCTTTGTTTATCCCGAGGTTTTCCTGCAGCCTGCCGGATCCAGACCGTATCCAGATCTGAAGAGGAGCTTCGCTGGACCCGATGACAATGCAATGCTGAAGTGCCAACTAGCCTCTCCCTATGGAGGATGCCTTTCCCACTCTACAGATAAAGCGTTGTGAATTTCGTTTCGCGTACCGACCCCGAAGTGATAAAATAAATCAAAATTCTGTATCAAATTTATAGACAAGACAAGTAGTTTGTTTAGGCATGGTTTGTAGGGAATTACAAACCTGCGCACATATATCCAAACGCACATAACTATAGAATCAATTCTTAATGCGCATGTGAACTTCATCAGCGTTTATCACAGGTTCACGTTTAAAGTCTGTTTAGAGACATTCATATACATTTTTATCTTACAGTTACTGTAAATCCGGCCTCTAGTTCATAAACGCCAGAGGAGAACTGGCCCCCGACTGAGTCTGGGTTCTCCCAAGGTTTTTTTTTTCTCCATTGGGTCACCTGATGGAGTTTTAGGACACCATTGGGTCACCTGATGGAGTTTTTCGGTTCCTTGCCACTGTTGCCTTTGGCTTGCTCAGTTGGGGATATTCAAATTAATTAACCAATCATTAATACCATTGATCAGCTCTACCAAACGTGGATGTTTTTCCACTAAGAAACGAATATTGTTATGTTGTTTTGATTGATACTGTGAAGCTGCTTTGATGCAATCTATATTGTGAAAAGTGCTATATAAATATACTTGACTTGACTTGACTCTTTTGCACCTTAGAGTAGAAAAATAAACAGGTAAGTGTCATATAGTTTATAAGTCATAATGAGGAATATCAAATCACGTTGTGAGATATAAAGAGAAATACATTTGCAATTGTGAAAAATAAAGTCACATTACAAGAAATAAAGTTGCAAACAAGACGAGGTGAGCAGGATCTATTTGAGCAGTCTTAGATTTTATAAACAGAACCTCCAAACAAAATACTCAGGATAGATATAATAGAAACAGAAATAGACCAACCGTGAAAAACATGACGAGAACAGACAATGAACCGAAAGAAACACAGAACTTAAATTAACAACCAAATCAGTTAATGAAATGAAAGGCACATAACTATACCCAAAACAGATATAAACACTCACCCATTACAGTGATATGATTTTGTAATGTAACAGACTTTTCAGTTGTTGTCTTGTGTAGTTTTTATGTTATTTTTAATGTATTGTAAATTGTCTTTTTTATGCTAGTCTTGCTGCAAAACCAATACAAGAAAGAAAGAAACAAAAGAAAGAAAGAAAGAAAGAAAGAAAGAAAGAAAGAAAGAAAGAAAGAAAGAAAGAAAGAAAGAAAGAAAGAAAGAAAGAAAGAAAGAAAGAAAGAAATGTATGTGTGCTAAGAAAATACATTCCCCCTTCCTTCAAAAACCCAGAAGCACTTGATATTCTGCCACTTGGTTTATTCAAGGTTGAGAGTATTAAAACACACATAATGTATGCTAATCATAAAGTGATTACTCCAGATGAAACTCTTTAATGCTGTGCAGCATTAAAGGGCCTGTGGGCATGTCAAATCTGAAGAAAAATCTGTGTTTGAATCATAAACCAATATATAAATAAAAACCTTTCAGTTGCTTTGGATCTTGTGGGGAAAACTTACAAATATAAACTAAATATACATTAGGGGTCATCACAATAAAGAGTTAGCAGATATTAAGACAGTCTATGCTGTAATGAAAGTTAGTTGACATAGTTGTACAGTTAATTATTGAAAACAGAATGTAAAAAAAAAAAAAAAACTTATCAACTTCAAATGTAATGTTTTCAGACACTTAAATGCATGTTATTTACAATTAAATTAAATTGTATTATAGATTTGTATTAAATGCAATTAGTTGAACTTAAGCATGCTTGGATGCCTAGATGTTATATGTAATTTCATAATTCTATTGTCTTTGAAATATGGTTGAATACTGTTTAATGTACTGACAAGCATTTATAGTAAACTAAAATATGCTTTAATGTAATTTTTATTACATTAATATATTCGTAATTACACAACTGTAATAAGTAGGAATTTAGTACATTAAATAAAAATATAAAATTTAATATCAAATAACACAAGTTAAAATTAAAATCAATACATGTTCTATAATATATTAGTCAACACTAAAATAAGTGTAGGGGAGAGCGGGGCACAACGTAACACGGGGTTAGTTGTAACACACTTGTTTTAAATACTTCACACATGCTAGCATGACGAAACTTAAGAGTATTTTCTAGTTTCCATATCAACACTACACTGTAAAAAAAGTTAACTCATTATTTTGAGTTATCTTTTTGCATGGGTTTTTTTTAGTTTAACTAACTTATTTCGATAAGTTGAGGACAAGAAAACTTAAATTTTCTTGTTGTCTGGACAATCTAGTTTAAAAAATAAGTTGAAATAACTAAATTGCTAAAATATTTTTTACAGTGTATATATATATATATATATAGAAAAATTGTGCAAACATTCAGAAATTTTTGAAAGATGTCACTGAACATTTATTTAACCATAGCAAAAGTTTTTTCATCTCCATTTTTTTGTGTTTATTTAAAATTAGACCAATCTGATATTTTAATCTCCAATATGTTATTTAACAGTTGATATAGTTCTTCGCTAACTATCAGAAGACACTCGCTGGGTTTATATCTCAGTTTGCGCAGGTGGGGCATGTTGTAACACTGTACCCCTAGAACTATGCTATTCTATTCTATGCTTTTATTAATTCTATTGAGAAAACATGAGAAAAAAAGTGAATAAAGACTGAGAGGCAATGTTCAGAAATTATTAATTATTATTATGGTTTGAACTCTGTTGTATGGATGTGTCAAAAAATCTTTATTTTTGATAATTTCAAAATTGCTATTATTTTATTAAGTTATTAGTTGTATATTTTAGTTTGTCTTGTATATATATTTTTTATTAGATCAGATTTAAGCATTTAAAGTTTTCATATGGTCATGTTACAATGTGCCTCTTGCATGTTACAATATGCCCCACCTATGGGGCATATTGTCACATTTCACTTCCATTCTTCCGGGGTATCAAGAAAAAAGTATACACTGTATTAATAAAACAAAACCACATAATTGTACTAGACATGTAATAATTTGGGAAAAAATTAATACTCTGAACCCTGAGATTTAAACAAATTGAGAAAGTAAAGAAGTGTTTCGTTGTGCCCTGCTCTCTTTTCAGCATGACTACAGATTATTAAAACTTTGTAAAACTAAACATTTGGCATTATTACAAAGTGTAGGCCTACTTTTTAAAACATTCATAAAGTGGACTCTCTTTAAGTACACTTGTGGAATTTTTTCGTTAATATTATCTCCAAGTAGTTTATATATATATATATATATATATATATATATATATATATACTCGTAAGCAGGGTGCGATTTGTGAAAAAAAACAGAGGGGGGGGATGTTTTGAAACATTTTTATTGTTGATATAAAAATAAATAAATAGTGGTCCATTTCGGATGTTATTGTTCTATAGCACTGACAGTTCACATTACAACACATTACAGTTTAATAGGCTATATGTTACTTCTATATATCAGCCTCTGCTGAACCACGGATTGATTGCAAAGTTAAACCACCACAGTAGAAACAGTTTTACTGCTGCTGCTAAAGTAATAACGTTAACGTTACACCGCGATGCTGAGCTATACAGTCAAATGATAGAAAAGACAGATGCATTATCTGTGTTAGTCAATTCGCCTCATTCGCCCGAATGAGACTAATGGTGTGTTCACACCGAACGCGAATTTAATTATTCGCGCGAGTAGATTACATACAAAGTCAATGCAAAGACGCGAATAGACGCATCATTCGCGCCGGGCGTCGCGAATGACGCGAATTGGGCGACGCGTTTTGCCGCGAACGTCTTCCGCGCAAGTTGAAAAATTTGAACTCGAGCGGAGGATTCGCATGACGCTTTGTTGCGACAGCCAATCAACGAAGAGCTAATTGATACGTCATTTTATGGACAGGCCTGACAAAACAGACGTAGGCCTAGTCTATACAAATCAACATAATTAATTTGTTTAGGCATGTTTTTCATACATTTATTGTAATTAAATCACAGCAAAAACGTTATTTTATGAAACTGCCCCTGACCTGAGACAGATGGAAAGGCGCTCCGCAGCTGAGACGGATCGCCTGTAGTTGGTGTCCATCCGAGAAATCCTGTCAGCGACCCTAGCTAGCAGGTTATCAAACTGGGCACCCGTCATTCTCAAATAGCGCTGGAAGCGGCTGTCATCCATGCGCAGTTCCTGGAGAAGACGGTGAAATTCACCGAGTTGAGTGCGCCTCTGGATGGTGCTGTGAACCCAGACACGTCGGCGTTTGGCTTTCCTCCGTATTTGGGACTTCCACAACAAGTACAGAGCAGCAATATCTTTTATTTCAGACATGACAGAAACGTATGCCAGAAAGAAATTGTGGTGTTGTTTTTTTTATTTGCGAGTGACGCGGACGCGCGAATGGGTTCAAAATGTTCAAGCGTCTAACTAGACGCGATAGACGCGTATTTGGCGCTCTATTCGCGTTCGGTGTGAACACACCATAATTTGCGTCTACCGCGCTAAACGCCTCATTCGCGCCACAGGACCTCTAGACGCGCATAAACAAGAGAATCAAGAGAACAAAGCGTTATGCGAATCTTCCGCTCGAGTTCACATTTTTCAACTTGCACGGAAGACGTTCGCGGCAAAAGCGTCGCCTAATTCGCGTCAATGATGCGTCTATTTGCGTCTTTGCATTGACTTTGTATGTAATCTACTCGCGCAAATAATTAAATTCACGTTCGGTGTGAACACACCATGAGTGAGTAATCAAAAAACCTTCGCTTTAGCCTCACCGTATGTGCAACTTCGGCCATTCTCAGTGGTGTGACTGGGACACTAACTCTTGTCATCATAGAAACAGATAATCAGATTGTGATGTTTATTCGGTTTATTCCCGCATCAGTAATATACTGAATATGCTGCCTCCCTTTCGACACACAGCTCCACAGCCCAGCGGACCTGCAACCGTCTCGCAAGTGTTGATAGGCTATTACCCGTGAGGTCTAACCAATCAGATAGCGCCGTGGGCGGGACATTGAGCAGAGTGGTGATTACAGAGAGGCTTCGGCAGTTTTATCAGAGCCAGCCAAAGTAGCGCATTTTCTAATAAAATTGACTTTAATCAAACCACGGATCCGTGATAAGTTTTGTGATCCGTCTCGCCACTAGTGTAGTAGCACTGATCACTTTGAGGGGGGGATAAATTTATCCCCACCGGGGATAAAAATAAGTAAGAGGCAGGGATACATTGACCAGAAAGGGGGAAATTCCACGCATTCCCCCCGGCAAATCGCACCCTGCTCATAAGAAAGTGTATATAGGCTACTCGTAAGAAAGTGCACATTCAATACAAATTCACTTCAACACACTTCTTTTTCAAAAGGGTGGAAATAATCTTTAGACAAAAGCCCTTTTTTTAAAAACTGTATTGAGTTTTAGAAGGTAATTAACACCTATAGTTATCAGTTGGCTAAGGACTGATCTTAACCAGTTTCACTACAAATCAGATCTCCTGTAATCAGCTTCTACTGGCTCAATATTCAATTACCTGAAAGACTGTTAGTAAGTCAAAACCAAAACTGTGACGTCTTTAGATGAAGTCATAAATGACTCATTGGTGATTGATCTGTCAGGATGTCACAATGTTGCCTGTTAAAGGTATTGCTAAAAGGTTGGTAACTCACAAGGTCAGAATTTTCTAATTGAGGTTGATTAAACATCCATTGTTGTAGGTATGTGCACAAAAGCCTAATTCGGAAAGGTATGGGAAATTAATAACCCATTCTATGGAGCACCTTTTGTTCACAAACTGAGGTACGTGAGGTGACAGAGTGTTACAGATCATCCAGGCTCTCACACCAGCCAATCACAGCGCACTCCTTTACCTGAGTACTAATCACACACACCTGCACCTCATCATCACTATCATCACCAGCACTATAAAGACACTCTTCGCCTCAGTTCACCGTCCGGTCTCGTTTATTCGTAGAGGACTACTTAACTTAATATCATTCTGTCTCCGCTCTGTGTTGTCAAATAAACCCCTGTTATATCATTAACCATCTCTTGAGTCTGCTTCCGTAACACAGATGGGGTGCTGAGTTTCGCTTTTCATTTAATTCTACCCCACCTTAAAATAACATTAAAATCGAGCATGTATCTCTAATAGGCAAAATGCCGCCGCTCGTGTAAAAGCAGGAAACTGGAAGTGCCGTAAAAGTTCAAATTAATAACATTCAATCAAATTGCCTAGTCTTTCCGGGTCAAAACTGACTGCATCCACAGAAGCAGTGTGTATATGTTAGACTGCTTGCTGCCTCAGCAAATCACACTACATCACTGCAGTTCTCAACTATGTAACTTGGGTTTTAGCACTTACTAGCATAAAGAACAAATAATAGATAGAGACTGTAGCCTGGATGCCAGCCGAACTTAGCTCCGCCCACAACATTTGAGGGTGGGAAGTTCGTTGTGAAGCAAGTATGCCCGAACCAAAGCTGTTCGGACCAATCAAATTGTCAGGGCGGGCTTTATACGATGATGGACAGATGATCAACAGGTCACCAAAGAGCGCTTGGGTTAAATTTGTTTACGACAAAGAATGGCTGCCGCTGCAGAATTGAGATGATTGAGATGTGTAGATTCAGCCATCGCGTCTGTTATAGAAGATGTCGTCAGTGCATTCATTTTAAAAGAGGAACAGAGAACCGCGAACAAGGTATTTGTCGATCCAATTGAGTGCAGATGCATTTTCTTTCCCGGTTTGGTTGAAACATGCCCCATACATAATCACAGCCCAATGGAGCAGCATCAGACTGACTAGAATCTGAGTATGATGACGTCAGGCTACAGAGACTGTGCATTTAAATGGGTCCTATAATGCCCTTTTCACAAGATGTAAAATAAGTCTCTCATGTCTCCATGAAGTATGTGAAGTTTTAGCTCAAAATACCTGACAGATATTTTTTTTATAGGGTGTTAAATTTGAGGGTGAGCAAAAACGCTTAGTTTTTGTGTTGTGCAACTGAGTTGCTGCTCCCGGTACAGGGGGCGGAGCTTCAAGAGCTCGTGTGTTAGCAGCTCAGATTACCTCATACAGACACACACTAAAAATCTCTAAAACGTTTAGTCTTTTATGTTCAAACCGGATTCGGACAAAGACGGAGAGACTCAAGAAGAAGTGACAACATGTAGAATGCAAAAGGACATTTCTGAATGGTTAGTTGATGAATTTATTCAGCTGATGTGGAGTTAACAAGGATTGATTAGCATATTCTGTCATGATAATCTATACATTGCATTAACGGAGGTGGGTTTATGTAAATGTTAGGGTTAGGGATGTCACTAACCCGGGAGGAAGCTCATGTAGTCCCTACCAGCTGTTTGTTGTAGTCCTTAAAAAGCGATTTCTGTAAAAGCAAATGTCTCCCTTTGCTTTGAACTTTGAGCGTCATAATTTTGCAGATGTTGTTTAAGCTCAAAAAGCAACATTACACACTACAGTTAGAAAAGTGAAATCATAATCAACCACCCCTTTAAGACTCACTCTCTCTGATACGAAACCCTATATAAGTTTTAGTTTTTTTAATGTTAATTATATATTATACTAGCAATGCATTTTTCCAGAAAATCCCCACGATTGAAAATTCAGTTCAACAAACATCACAGGCAATGATGGCAAAGGGAAAAACCCTCTGGTGTGCCGGATCCATCCTTGACAACGCTCTACAAACCTTGCTCTTTATCGTACTCCCTGCAAAACAGTGGTGATTTGTCCATGAATTAATCAGGTGGTTTGAACAAACACATTTTCAGTTTCATATAAAAGTATCATAATACATAAGTTTGTTACATCCTCCAGCTGGAGTGCCCTAGATCTCCATCAGAGGGCATTCCTCTTGACTTTTAATGCATTTAATCATGTTTTATAGCTGGAGTCTCAGAGACCACGAACAGAACATAAGGGTTAAACAGCTCACCCAAAATATTTTCTCAACTACTCACGTCAATTTTTAATTATGATCACTACTTTTATATTTTATATTATTGATCAATATGTGAATCTGTTGAACGGGCTACACATGAGAGTTGTTGTCTCATTTGCACAAATTAATTCAGATTATATTAGATCAGATTAGATAGAACTGTATTTGATCCCAGATTGATTCCACTCTTGTATGTTACAGACATCCGAACCTTTATTTGGTCACATGCTTCTTCAAACCGTATCATCTGCTCCACGATGATTTTTGATTTGGTGGAGAGAAGTCTGACCACCAGATGTCGCTATTCGGTATTCAGTATGTCTGAAAACATGTTATTCGAAAATCATTACGCGAAAAGTCCCCAGATGACCTACTACTACCACCGAGAGTCTGACGTCCGCATTTGATGGACACTTTACAATCCCACGAGGCCAAGGGAGAGGATTTATGAATGACAGTGAAGCAACTTTTTTTTGTAATGAATGACAACTGACCTTGGATCACATGTGCCTTGATAACCAATCACATTACAGCCTTGAAACATTAAATTATATTCAGAGTTGTGCGACAGTCAATCACTGTTTGTGGATCCCATAGAAACTAATAAGAAAGTGCTGTTAACTGAATCATACCTTATCTGTGACTTCTCTTATAAAACAGCATTTTTATTTTATTTTAGACTAACAATAGATCAATCCAAAACAAATGTTTAAGAGCAAACATGTTGAAGGTTAGCCGTTGGGTTTTGTGGTTTAGCCGTTGGTTTTGTGGTTTTCCTCACAAAAGCGGTTTATTCAGTGTAGTGAAGCCTCTCCTCCATTGACATTCATTAAAAAACAGCCTCTTGTCTCCTTCCCTGTGTACTGTAGCGGTTAGCAGGCATTACGCTCGTTACGGCTAAGGTTGCAGACTTGCTTTCAAGCGGCTTGTAGTGCGTCCGAATTTCATTCATTCTTCCCACAATCATACTAGAGAGAACATACTTTTTTTTAACGGTTGCAAAGTAAATTCAAATTCAAATGTAGTGCAGACTCAGACAGTATTCAATTTCGTACGCAGCTTGAGTGTTGGTGACTGATGAGCCTGGTGTGTCCGTGACACCATCAAGTAAAAAGTATTAAAGTATTTCCTTTACACTTTGAATACACTTGAGTGTCCACATATTTGTTTTCCAATCACATGTTTCTAGTAAAAAAAAAAATCATTATTTATTGGATTACCAGCCCGTTCTCATCCCAAGGCGTCATATACTGACGCTCGTGACATTTCGTCTACATTCAACGCGCATGGCACCCTTTAGCGTCAATATGAGACGCAGATATATATGGGTTAGAAGGCGCCTCCTAGCAGTCTAACCCTAACCCTACCCCAGACCTAAACCTACCCATTTCTGTGCGTGTTATATTGACGCTAAAGGGAACCATGCGCATTGGATTTAGACGAAATGTCAAAAGTGTCAGATATGACGCCCTAGGATGAGAATGCGTTGGGATTACTCCATTTGACTTGAACTAACTTTGTTTTTTAATAAAAAAACAATTTTACTTTTGAAAATATTCCTTCATACACAATCATGTGGGTCTGCAGTTGTCATCTCTGCGATATCATTTCCTGTTTTCTTTCAAAAATGGCTTCCTGCATGTTACATGACACTTTAAAAAAAATATATATTAATGATACTAATGCGATGTTTTTTGTGTAATTGTTGGTTTCAAATGATTATTATCTATATGAATTGTATTTTAATGTGTTTTGGATGATTGAACATAGCATTGACCCAAATACATCCATGGTGTGGGATGCTCAGCTTTCCATTGGATTTCAAACCTCACTAAGCAGAATATATGAGCGATGAGGAAAAGGGAGAATGGATTAGACTGAGGGAAAGTGTGGGGGTGCAATGGGGCAGTTTTTAGATGATGAAACAATTTGTTACACACCGCTTCTCCTCCCGATCAAATTGTGGAAAAGATCCACTCTGTCTCGTATAGCCTGTCTCTTCTGATATCACCCTCCATATATCTGAAAGCACCTCAATGATTAGGATTACAAAGTGAATATAACAGTGAAGTTCAGATGAAACTTCTGCAAAGAAACCCTGCTGCTAGACAGGCTCCAAGTAGATCATTGCCAACTGTTCCACAATTAGTGCACATTAACCTCTGGAACGCCTCATTTAAAAGACTGCGACACCATGATTTATGTTGTGTATTGTCATGTAAGACATCAAGACAAAAATGAATGGTTTATGAGATTATGGCATGGTGAATGTGGGTATTATAAAATGTTTGGACTGGAGGCAGTGAAGTATTTCAGGGCAGCATTAATAAGGCCTGGCTTCACTACTCTAGAAACAGAACGGTTGACCACACACACATAAGCTCTGCAGTGAAACACCGCAGGAGACAAAAGGGAAGATACAAGCTACATATAGAAACAGTGCGCTGCTTCACGTCTCTGCACTGCAGCTTTCACTCTGTGCTCTGTGCTAACATCGATTTCTCATCTATTCATCTGAGCAATTTAAAGGTACACTATGTAACTTTTTTAGAAAATTTTAACAAGTCAAATACATAATCCTTCTTCCCAAACGTGTTTTTGTCATATACTGATTCACAATGGTAAGCTTAATATTTATAAGTGTTTATATTTTAGACCTAGCGAGATGGTTTGTCGCTGGAAATTGTGTACATGTCACTCACCTGTACTTGTCACGGTTGCTCAAATGTTATGTTATTTTCCGTTTCTAAGATTCTTGGTGGGTGGAGCAAACATGAATATTCATGGTTTTCCCAGAAATCCGCAACTGTGTATGCAACTGAGCATTTTAGTTCATGCTATTTGTCTCAGAAAGTTTAATTTATTATTTCATTAAGGTAACTTTATAAAATAATCCATATAGTTTCTAAGTTTTTGCCATTTTGTAACAAATTATGTTTTTATTTGCATCTTTTGTGAAACACTCTTTAAAGGGATACTTCAGGATTTAGCCTTAAGCTTTGTATTAGTAGAAAACCTGTAGTATTTTCGAATTACCGTGCTTTCCTCCCTCATATCCCCCTGAGACGAGAGATTTATGTATTATTTGTCTGGAAAAAATCCTCAGATGACGCAAAAAATCGTAATTTTGCGTCATCTGAGGATTTTTTGGCCAGAGGCTAAAGACTACAGCCAGTAGAAGGCACTGTTCCGCATGTTCTCAACCCGCCCATAGATCCCGCCTCACTCACAGAATGTACAAATAGTGTCAGCAATCTTTGATTTGGAAGCTAAGCTTGCAGGCTCTTGTTCTGTGGAGAAAGCTGAGTAGTAGGGGTTGCCATCCTTTTTTTCCCGGACATGTCCGGCCTCGAGATCGTCCAAAATGTCCGGGATTCAGCTTTTGCTTTCTGCAGTCGCCATTTATTGTTTACATTTGGTGAATCTGAATGCAGTGTTTACATGAACGCTAAACAAGTGATCGGTTGATGTGCGTTTTAACATTGCTAAGAAAATTCCCGCTCCTCCGTGAGAGATACGAGACCGGTGCGTCTCACAGGTGTCGCTCATCAGTAATCACGCCACCGGCCTCGCGGCGTTCTCCCGCGGCCCTCAGTCTCTCTCAGGCCCTCGCCACAGTAAACATGATGAATGGCAACTGTAGAACGCAAAAGCAGAATCCCAGACATTTTCAGATTCATCACGGAGACTCACTAGTTGTCTAGCCTTGATGTTTAACTGCGCTCTGTTACCAGTAGGCATGGCCTTGTAGGGCAGCGAAGCAAGTGCATTCTGGGAGTTGTTTTCTTTCATCCATATGAGCCAAAAATAAATTTTCTGGCTTTTCTCAGTCTAGAAGGCTCCAAATTCAAAAATAATTTCACATTTCTACTACATAAATGACCCATTTTAAATATACATTCATCTTTCCAGAGCTGAAGTAGCCCTTTAAGTCGCTTTGGATAAAAGCGTCTGCTATTTGCATAAATGTAATTTGCAGACTTCCATGATTAAATGACACATTTCGTGTAACATTAGGATACAGCAGAGCAGCCTTTGTCTACATTGATTTCCGTGCCTTGTGCTCTTCCTTTGTACCTTGTGATGCTTTAAAACTGTTCTTATATCATTTGTTGAATACATCACCTGCTGTGATGACTAAAATAAACCTGTATGCATGGACATATTTTTGTAACTTATAATTGTTTATTTATGTGTTGGCTTACCTGTTAATCAAAATTCTCCATGGTCTCGTGTTGTGAGCTGTCTGCTGCTAGAAATGTTGCTGAAATTCCCAAAAAAATTCATGTTTCAATAATAAAGCAGCAAATCAGCATATTAGAATGGTTTCTGCGGGATCTTTTGACACTGAAGACTGGAGTAATTATGCTGAATATTCAGCTTTGCATCACATAAATAATTACATTTTACAATAACCTTTTCACATTTTTACATTTATTTACTGTTTTTACACAAACTTTTGAACAGTATTATATTCCAAATATAATGTATCAAAATAAACAAGAATGAACATGGATACATTTATTGGATAACAAAAAATAACATAAACATGGATAACACTTTATTTTGATGGTCCCTTTTGAACGTGCTATTGACTATAAGTAACTTTGCAACTATATGTCAACTAACTCTCATTGGAGTATTAGTAGACTGTCTGCTTAATATCTGCAAATACTTTATTGTGATGGTCCTCCTACAGACACTTTACTGACTATAAGTAATTTTGCAACTACATGTCAACTTAATCTAACCCTAACCCTACCAGTCTACTAATACTCAACTAACACTCTAATGAGAGTTAGTAGACATGTAGGAGCAACGTTACTTATAGTCAACAGAATGTGTTAAAGGGACCATCAAAGTAAAGTGAAACCGGTAAATCATCTACATTTTTTTTCAGAGGCCAAAACTGAGCAAAAATATGCAATTTGATGCATTTGCTGATATTTATATTGGCGAAAAGTAAGATAAAATTCTGATAGCCTGTAATGTAAATCAATGAGATCTTTGGAACAGAATCAGACTACTTGCATAAAATACATAATGAATATCAGTTATCACTATATCTCCCAATAATACAGGTCCTTCTAAAAAAATTAGCATATTGTGATAAAGTTCATTATTTTCCATAATGTAATGATACAAATTAAACTTTCATATATTTTTGATTCATTGCACACCAACTGACATATTTCAGGTCTTTTATTGTTTTAATACTGATGATTTTGGCATACAGCTCATGAAAACCCAAAATTCCTATCTCAAAAAATTAGCATATCATGAAAAGGTTCTCTAAACGAGCTATTAACCTAATCATCTGAATCAACTAATTAACTCTAAACACCTGCAAAAGATTCCTGAGGCTTTTAAAAACTCCCAGCCTGTTTCTTTACTCAAAACCGCAATCATTTGTAAGACTGCCGACCTGACTGCTGTCCAGAAGGACATCATTGACACCCTCAAGCAAGAGGGTAAGACACAGAAAGAAATTTCTGAACAAATAGGCTGTTCCCAGAGTGCTGTATCAAGGCACCTCAGTGGGAAGTCTGTGGGAAGGAAAAAGTGTGGCAAAAAAACGCTGCACAACGAGAAGAGGTGACCGGACCCTGAGGAAGATTGTGGAGAAGGACCGATTCCAGACCTTGGGGGACCTGCGGAGGCAGTGGACTGAGTCTGGAGTAGAAACATCCAGAGCCACCGTGCACAGGCGTGTGCAGGAAATGGACTACAGGTGCCGCATTCCCCAGGTCAAGCCACTTTTGAACCAGAAACAGCGGCAGAAGCGCCTGACCTGGGCTACAGAGAAGCAGCACTGGACTGTTGCTCAGTGGTCCAAAGTACTTTTTTCGGATGAAAGCAAATTTTGCATGTCATTCGGAAATCAAGGTGCCAGAGTCTGGAGGAAGACTGGGGAGAAGGAAATAGCAAAATGCTTGAAGTCCAGTGTCAAGTACCCACAGTCAGTGGATGGTCTGGGGTGCCATGTCAGCTGCTGGTGTTGGTCCACTGTGTTTTATAAAGGGCAGGGTCAATGCAGCTAGCTATCAGGAGATTTTGGAGCACTTCATGCTTCCATCTGCTGAAAAGCTTTATGGAGATGAAGATTTAATTTTTCAGCACAACCTGGCACCTGCTCACAGTACCAAAACCACTGGTAAAGGGTTTACTGTGCTCAATTGGCCTGCCAACTCTCCTGACCTGAACCCCATAGAGAGTCTGTGGGATATTGTGAAGAGAAAGTTGAGAGACGCAAGACCCAACACTCTGGATGAGCTTAAGGCCGCTATCGAAGCATCCTGGGCCTCCATAACACCTCAGCAGTGCCACAGGCTGAATGCCTCCATGCCACACCGTATTGAAGCAGTCATTTCTGCAAAAGGATTGAGTGCATAACTGAACATAATTATTTGAAGGTTGACTTTTTTTTGTGTATTAAAAACACTTCTTTTATTGGTCGAATGAAATATGCTAATTTTTTTTGATAGGAATTTGGGGTTTTCATGAGCTGTATGCCAAAATCATCAGTGAAATCATCATCATGAAATATTTCAGTTGGTGTGCAATGAATCTAAAATATATGAAAGTTTAATTTTTATCATTACATTATGGAAAATAATGAACTTTATCACAATATGCTAATTTTTTTAGAAGGACCTGTATGTCTTAGTAAAATTATATTTAATATTTTAGTTTTTTGAGCAATACAATTATGATTGAGAGATGTAAATAAATGTTTCTTAAAAGCCTGATGTACGATATTTGATAATCACATTTTCACATGATTTTTCTAAAAATCAAGTAAACCTATGTTGTTTCAGTCCAGTAAGTATTCATTTGAAATTTTACTATATCAATATAAAAGTTATTCTTATGTTTACTTTATTAAAAATCAGTAAAAATTTCATAGGAAAAAGACATGTGAACGACAAGCTGAAAGTGGACACTTTTAAAGCTACAGTCCGTAGCTTTTTCCTCTTTGTCACCATCTCTGTTCGAAATCTGCAATTGCAGTTATTCGCGGAATTATCATCTTTACGTGTGTTGTAAATCGGCATGAAACAGCGCGGATGAACACAGTGTTTTGAGGCGAGTGCTGTCAATCACCGCGCTGTGTGGATACTGTCATTCAGAATTACAGATTCACTTTTTGAAAGTTTGACCAACATAAGAATTTTCACCGGAAAATGTCTTCTGAACATGTAAGTAACATCCATTTTTGTTCTGATCAACTAAGGGGGAAAAAGCTTTCGACATGACAAGTGATCGTTAGATTTAATCAACGCGATTTACAGCAACCGAGCAAATTATAGCCTACTTTGTTCTCAAATTGTTCATGTTAACAACATCAGCATTGCGTGACTAACGTTAAATTTAATGTGTTTTATGGTTACCTGTGTAGTTCAGAATTCATATTCTCCATAAGAGCAAAACGAGAAAGGCACAACAAAGGAAACTCCATAACTGTGTGAATTAAGAAAACAGTGGTAGGCTACTGTTACACGATTGAACTATTGAAATGTCTTACTTGTTCAGCCGTCTCTTCTTCCGTTTTGAACCCCTTCAAAACACGGAGTTCACACACAGTCCAAAAGCCCCGCCGATGTTTAAATCCTTGTGTTCGCATGAGACGGTTTCTTTCTCTTTCTCTAGCTACCTTAAATCCGAAGTACGAAGTCTTTTGGGTTTTATATCTGGTGAATCTCCAGTTGACACTGATGATTGTTGTTTGGATCTTTCTGGATGCCATAAGTTTAATTATGTAAAGTGCTGCGAGAAAAGCCTATACATCTCTACATCTCCTCAGGCGCAGTATAGCCGAAACTCCTTCTTTATGTGTACGGGTGTGACGTAATGACGCAAAGACATGCTCGAATTTTCCGCGGAAACCCACCAGTACCACTGGAATTAAAATCATTATTACAAGCTAACCGTTTTGAATCTAGCTATGGCAAGCAGATAGTTTTGACCACTGGCAGAATATGTTTTTTTTAAAATAATTATTTTGGATTATTTTTTAACTTAAAAAAGTTACGGACAGCAGCTTTAAAATAATTATAAATGATCATGGCATTAGTAAAAAGTATAAACTATCAAACAAATGATAGAAGGGATGTAGTAAATCGTGTACAAGAGGATTTTCAGCAACGTTTTGATCATGTTTAGAGGCCTTAGAAATGTGGATATCAAATAGTAGGATTTATTGGATTACTATTAAATAACTATAAGATCAAATACATTATGTAGCTTAAACTTTACTGAATTAAGTAAAACTATTTAATTTAGAAAAGTTCAAATGAACTCAAATCTTTCTAAGTTAATTAACAGCAATTTAGCAATAAAAGCATGCTGTTCTGAAGAATGCAATGCTCACTTCCTGTTCAAGTTTCATGGCGTTGCTGAAGTGCATGTTTCATGATTCCATTAATCAATCAATTTGGACGCCTCCACTAACGATTATGTGACACACAATGGGAATGAAGAAACTTCAACTATCTCAGACAATATAGAGTCGAACTGTAATAAATGCCATTGTCATAAGGCATATTCATTTGAGTTCAATAAAGGATCATATAATTAGTTTCACAGTAACCCTGCTGTCATCATCTCCAGTACAAAGTACTACCCCACACATACACAATAGATGTTTAGAAAATGTGCCTGCTTTATCATTCTGTACCCATGCATGGGTGAACAGGGTCTAGATTTTTGTATTCATATATTCTAAAGAGCGACACATTGTGCACACTGAGAAAAGTTCCAATGCTTCAGACGGAATGGAGAATAGACAATTTTGATGTGTTTAAATCTAAATTCATTCTAAGTTAATTTAAATTAACTATTAGATATGTTTGATAATTATTTATTCTCATGCTGCTCTCAAAAGACATTTGGCAATTTTTAATTGTCAGAATGTATAATAAATACATCAGCAAAAAATAAAAATGGTCATTATCAGTGTAGTATTTGAGGCCGAAAACTTTTTTTTTTTTTTTTTTTACTTACTTGTGTGGAGTCCAAGTATCCAGATACCTCTTAAATCCTGTCGAAAAGTAACCTAAAATCCTTTATTTGTCACTGGTGATGCTTTGATTGGGTAAAACTTTAAAAGCTTACCTTGAAAATATTTCAGATCTGGGGTTACAAATGTATCCTGCTTCTGAGAAGTGAACAAGGTTCTGTGTCATATTGTTGAGACTATGGGAATGTTAATACCCACACTGCCTTACCAAAAAAAGCCTGCAAAATAAGTTCATAATAGATTAACCCAAGATGACACAAAAAATCCTGGGGTTGAATCCATTTCGACACAATAAAACCTTATGAATGTGTGTGCAGAGTACCAGTCTGTCACAGCATAAACATCTTGCAGGATCGCCCCTTTCGAAAACTCCTTAGAGCTGGGGTTGCCAGTCCTGTTCCTGGAGATCTATCTACCTGCAGAGTTCAGATCCAACTCTGACCCAGCACACCTGTCTGTAATTATCAAGATTTCCTGAAGACCTTAATTAGCTGGTTCAGTTGTGTTTGATCATGGTTAGAGCTGAACTTTGCAGAATCTCCAGGTACAGGATTGAGAAATGGCTCAAATGTTTAGAGGCGAAGTGATACCGCATGCCTCATAGGCACAACCAATTGCATCAGCCAGTGCGATACCGAAAAGTTGATCAGATTTACGTCACTGTTCTGAGGAGTGAGCGTAAATCCTAAGGGCCCTGACTGGACATAAATTATGATGAAGCTTTAGCAATGAGCAGGTACCCCTCAGGGGCCAGACCCACAGTCTCTAAATCTCAGGTCGGGGGTGATTGATCAACCCCTGTATCAGAAGGTCCTTTTTGGTCAGAATCTCCCAATGGAGCTTCCAGTAGAGACACTAGGTTCGAAAATGGTCCTGACAAACCATCGCTAGAACTCCCCGAGGGCAAACCAGAAGGGACAGTGGGTCGACCTGGATTTCGAGATGAACAAATCCACTTCCACTCGGCCGTACCTCAACTATTAGTTCCCACAGGCCAATTCATGTCACGTGACCTCCCCGGAGACGCCATCTTTGAGGGCATAAGCTGCTCTGTTTACAAAGTTTTACAAGCAAATTTCGAATATTTCTTTCGGTTTATAATGTTACGAAAATCATGAAGAGACAAAGTGGCAGAGATTATAAAGAGACTCTATTAACACAAGACAGAGAGAGGTACAATGCGAAAATTTCAGTCATAAATGGTGTGGAGGAAGCACCGAGCACTTGAAGCTTTGCCTCATATACAGTATTATCATGTGTAACGTTACCATTATCTGGTATTTTATACACATGTGAGCAATTCCGAGCCTGGAAATCACTGGAGGCGTACAATCAGTTTGTCGAGGGTTGGGTTGGTGACGTTTGCTCAAGTGCAATCAATGGAAAAGTAGTCATCATAGCGAATGTATGCTAGACTATCTGCAAAAAGCCATAGCCTTCACAACTTAATTCCTGTTCCCCTTATAACAGTCATCGGTGCTTTCTGTAATATGCATGTAAGTTACTTATTTGTACACTGAAGAATAGGGTTGGAACGGTAAGTTACATGTATTCGTATTGAACCGAAACTGTACGGGCGTCACGGTTCAGTGCATGAATATACACGGTATAAAAATAAATAAAACTCGTGTGCAAATTAATTAATGTAATGCGGAACTACTTTATACGCGGGTTCTTTCGGGACATAATCTGAGATTGCAATGCTGGAATGTGTGTGTGTGAGTGTGAGAGTCGCGCGCGCGATCGAACAGTGGAAACTGTTGTTTTTAATACCTCGTCATTATGTTAATACAGGACATCATTCAAACTGCAAAGTATTAACTTGTTTATTATCCTCGCCAGCCATAACCTCCGTCGTTGTTCCGACAAAAGCTTAGTCTTCTCACATTCATGAAGTCTAAAGACGGGTAACGTTATACTGTAAAATCCAAATTTAACTGAACCTCCGACACGATTTGAACATCCATTGACCCAGCAGGAGATGACCATTTTCACTTTTTATCACGAAATTAAGTCGTTATTCTGCCCGAACCCATAGACAGTAGCCCGAAACATGCCCACAGAAATGGCGCCGGGTCGGCAAATGCCCGTATGTTGTGACGTCATGTGGGAACTATGTATATCACCATATCATCATACCATAACATCTGTGGGTGGAGTCTCCATTACTCTGGCCTTAGCCCGATTGATATGAAAATATGCGTCCTTCAGATCTACCAAGACAAATCAATCCTGAGAATGAATTTGAGACACAATAAGTTTCAGTGTTAGCATCTTGAACCTGTATGTCTGCAGAGTTCAAGCGATGCAGAACGACCTCGCAGAGGTGTTGTGAGTGAGAAAGAACACGATTTTGTGGTGCTACACTTTCACTCCCAAGAGGGGCTCACCTTCGAAGCCTAGAATGCTTCAGGACTTCTTTTTTTGTTGCCGCCTGAGAGGCGATGACAGACTTTGGATCTGCCCTCAACCCGGACGGCTGAGATTGTGTGCACCACCTGAGCCCCCAGTCCTTATGGGTGGCGAGGGGGATTGGGACACAAGCAGCCACAACAGCATTAACCGCATCGATGAACAGGCTAGACAACGATATCGGGGCGTCCAGCAGGAAGGTCTTTTCCCTTTCCTTAATCCTCAAAATGGCCATAGAGGGCAAGGCCGGCCTCTTTAAATATTACCCGGTTCAGAACCAGATGCGGCTGAAAGTACAGTAGGTCTTTATCTGGATTGGAAGTAATCTCAGAGCAAGCTTCCAAATCTAGAATGGGACCCACAAACTCAGAGGAAAGATAAAGCGAAAGAAGAACACTCATATCAGACTCTACTAACTCCATCTTCAGGCCTATGGAACAAAACAAACGATCTACAGGTCTGAAAACACCCTCAGACACGACTCAGGCTGGAGGCGTTCCCGTAGCATCTACACCATGATGCAGTGTCGAAGTTCCTTCGGAAGGGACATTTTCTTTCAGCTTTATGCTACTTTTTCTGAAGAATAATTAATATTAATATTAGAATAAGAAACTATTATAAAGTAATGAAAATTGATTATTTTCGCCAAAAAAAACTTTTGCCAACAATATTCTGCTATTTTCTTTATACTTTTTGATGAAAACATACATAACATTTTCAAGTGAATAAATAAAAGATGAGACTGCTTTTCAGGAAAAATATTAAACAAATTGCTCATTCCAGAAAAAAATAAGAACATTTTGTCATTTACTCATTTACATGTCTTTTCAAACAGATTTTTTTCTGAATGAGGGATGAAATGACTGATTATGATTGACCATCAAGCTCCAAGGAGCACATGAATCAATATGAAAAAGTATCATAAACATTATCCACAACATGCCTTGAATATATATCATTGCTTTGCGTGTCATTACCGTATCAACAATGACTGAGCAGTTTCTGACCATTACTCTAATGATGCAATCACTCACTAATGTTTTCTGTAAGGCAGAGAAAATACTATACATACGAATTATAACTTTCAGTTGTCATCAACAGTGAAAAGAAATATCTGTACTTTCTTTAATATAAGTTTGATCGTTCTACAGTTTTCTCCAACTTGGACCTCATATTACTCTATGTATATCTCTTCCACACTGTTTTTATCCTATTTAGCTACAACCTCAGTGTAACAAGCTTAGTAATTCAGGGAAGAAGGAGACGGGAACAAAGGTAAAGCACACACATAAACAAAACATAATGTAAAAGTCTAGGCCTGGTCCTCTCTCCTCCTTCACGGTCGTCGCTCCTCCTTTTATGCTTCCGAAGCTCCTCCGTGAGAGATAGGAGACCGGTGCAGGGCACAGGTCAATCACGCCACTGCCCTGACACGGCAGCCATTGTAAGTCAACAAGCCTGAAAGTGCATATGAAGTGCGACATTTCACAACATTTTCACAACTTGAAAATTACTCATGGACTTGTCTATGACTTCATCTACTGGCCCTGTCCCAAATGGCCCACTTCATATGCACTTTCAGGCTTGTGGACTTACAATGGCTGCCGTGTCAGCGTGTCCGTTAAGTACATGAGACCGTAGGGTGTCCCATTTGTCATTTTAGGTTTCAGAAGGGATCTCGCGAGCGCCCCCTTTGCGGTCGATTTGCACCCTCGATGCTTCTTCCCGACAGTCAAAGTGGTGTTACGTCCTAGGAAGTGTTTAAGTTGCCATTTGGGACAAGGCCACTCTGGTCTTCATTACAAAACTGCTGTTTATTACATTTATTAGGTGTCTGTGACTAATTAATATGTTAAACCACAACATTCTAAACTGAGCTTAATCAGAGTTATACAGAACTAAACATCGCTTATATTTAAGCTCATATTGAACTCTAATGGAGTCAATTAGACTCAACAGTAATTAGGCTCATGATGACCCACCAATATAACAAGACCAGCCAGAGGCAAAGGCTACCTGATCTCCATGTCTCCATGGCAACAACAGGCAAAAGGAAATTACCAAATCTTAGTTGAGGAGGCAAGCAGAGAACTCTGGAGGACTTCATGGGGGGGGGAAATTAATCTTAGTGAAGTGTGATATGCTAAAATCGAACAACATTCACCATTTAGTGCTGGTTTACACTCTTGCGCTCCAATGACTAAAGTAGGCAGAAATTCTTAAACAAATAAATGAATGAATAATGAAATTGTGTTGTACACAATAGCACACATGGCTGCAGTTTACGTTAATTGTCTTCACAAAAGGGAGCGAGGCAGGAGAGCTTTGTGTGTTCAGAATAGGGGATTGTCATTCCGTTTAATGACTGGAACTCCAGCTGCAGGGCTCTCATTAAGTAAATGCTAGTCACGCTGCTCTATGCTGAAATAAAAGGGACTTTAGAAGGCTATGATGGTGTCTAGCTGCTCAAATCAGTGCTGGGAAATTTGTTAGTCCACCCCAACCTCTGTTTCTGAAGCTCAGAAACTTATACAGTACAGCAATGTCAGGGAAGGATATATGGAAATACTTTTATCAGTGCAAACATTACTGAATTAATTGTGCTTAAATTCAAACAAAAGTTGGAAACAAAAAACAGTGCAGTAGAAATCTGGTAAATGCCTGCAGAAATCAGTGTGAATTTTAATACTTAAATTTTAGCTAGTTAACTTAAGTGACCTAATTGCCTAGGGACATACCAAAAATAGGCCAATTTGGGTTGTTCAGACACAACTGAATCTTCCATGTGATTCATTCAAGCATAATGCCACACAGAATTTAACACTCCAGACTTCAAATCGACATTCCAGCACCATAATAATCCAGGCTATAACGAGTCTACGAAGGCAGCTTTATGGCCTTAGAAGGAAGAGCCTTGTCAAAGTTAGATAGTTTGGAAAAGACTGATGGGTTCAGAGATGTCACGGGATAGCACCAAGATAACGCCAGAGGTCATTTGATCCCATGACAGAGATGTAAAACAGACCTCCCCCTTCTTGAAGACCTTTGAATGACCTCAGTGTTGAGATCCCTTAAACCCACAGAGACAGAGACTTCACATACAAATACATAAAATCATCCTAAAACAATTCTTGACGAACTTACAATCAAACATCGTTCAACTACATTATTCTATATTGTGTCTTCGACCCCTGTATGTGTCTATTATGCTTATATCACATATAAGTCATGTAATTGTTGTAACTATTAGATGTGTGAATGAAAGTGTATTGTGTCTCCTATCAATGCGATCATATGTTCTTAATTCAGACGATGGCTTGATTGAAATCTGTGTAAAATGTTTATGTTCTTAAAATGGAAATTATGTCTAAACTGAATCATCTGCTCAGCTGCAGAATAAAGGGACCACAGATAACGCATGATTTACGATGAGAGGTGGGGGATGGGAAAATACCCCCTTCTCAAATAACCTTATAGTATCTTATTGTCCGAATTCCAAATTCCTCCAGGAGGCGGGACAAAACATTTGAGTTTAAAATCTTAGACCCGGACAAAGAGCTGGGTTCTTCAGTGTTCTTAAGAAAAATATGGAGAGAGTTACTGAAGAGTATGCTCTAGGGAGAGCCATGAAAAAGTAACAGACGGACGAGCAACCATGTGGACGAGCAGACAAAAAGGACCCAAATCAAGATCAGGGTTTAAACAGCTTCATTCAAGCCATCTAACTACTAGTCTCACTTTCCTTTCTTTTCCTTTGTTTTATTTTCTTTTCCGTTAAAAGTCTCGGTTCTAAATTAAGTTTTGCTGCAGTTTCATTTTAATGTTTCGACTGCAAAGCGCTTCCAACTTCAAAGACTCTCATCCATTCGCCAACACACCACGTGATTGGCCACTCCAGACATCTATCCAGGCACGAGGAGACAGCCAGTCGATCGACGAACCCGGGGAACCCCCTTTTACGACGACAAAAGAGATCCCCAAAGCAAACCGAAGACAAGCAAGTAGCCTTCCGACTCTTAACTGAACTGGTGCATTAATATAAAATTGAATAACCTGCCTAAGGAACAATAGAAGGGTTAAATTAATGATTGATGGTTCGTTCAGGTCATGTCTTTTAAGTGCATTTAGAAACTTGGAATATCACCATTTCACTCTTAAAACTCATTCTTCCCTCACTCTCTTTCTTTCTGCAACTCGTATGAATGTGTGTGTGTGTGTGTGTGTGTGTGTGTGTGTTAGATATTAGTTTTATGTTTTAGAATAATCAATAAAGTCTTGTTTATATTTTAAAGATAATTGTCTTGTGTTATGTGCTCACAGATTTAATGTCTTGAACTTCTGATCTAAGTTACCTTGCTAATAAATAGTGTTTCACTATATTTTGGATAATTATATTCAACTGCAAAGGTTATAGGTAGCCTACGGCCCGAGCGGATGAACGCTGGACGAGTCATTTGCTCGGCCGTATAAGTGATTCTTTTAAGATTCCCTATAAATTAATTGAAAAATTCCTTTTGAGCTAAATTGGCTGACTGGCCCCTTTATGCATATTTTTATTATTATATGTACCCAAATTTGTTACAATATACAATTTAATAACATATACTGTAGTTTAAAATATGAATGGGCTGTTCGTCAACTGATTGCATGTTGTTAGAGTTTCCAGTGTTCATAAAATAGCTTATAACTCTGTATATTGCTGTCCTATACTAAAAATATGAAAAATACAATACACAAATAACACATGAAGTTACTTCCGTTTCTGAACAAATAAAGCAGTAATTGATGTCATAAATATACAAGCCTGATTTTAACAAACGATGCTTATCTTACCTAACAATTAATAATTTAATGAATAAGAAATAAAATAATAAAATAATTGTATACAATTGCTACCATGCAGAATCAACAAAATGTTGATTATTTTAAAGAAATAAGAGTGATCATAATTTTTTTTTATTATTATAATTTTTTTAGTAATGTCCTGAATAAGATATTTGGCATAAAATGTGTTTACATATAGTTTAGTCTACAAGACAAAATAAAAGTTGAATTTATAAAAAATTACCTGTTCAAAAGTTTACATATCCTTGATTCTTAATATTGTGTGTCAATCCCTGGATGATCAACGGCTGGTTTTTTGTTGTTGTTTTTTTTTAAGTTGTTTTTTTTTTAATGGTTTTTCTTGAGTCTCTTGTTTGTTCTGAGTTAAACTGTCAAATGATCTTCAAAAAAATCTTCCAGGTCCTGCAAATTCTTTGGTTTTCCAGAATCTTTTGCATATTTGAACCCTTTTTCAGCAGTGACTGTATGATTTTGAGATCCATCTTTTCACAATGAGGACAACTGTGATAGCCAATAAAAATGAAACGAATCAGTGTTTGCTTACAAATTCCTGCCTATCAAATTCCAGATTAAGCCCGATATTTATAAACAGCAGTTACCACATGCAAATATTTCTCCATATACATCTCCATATTAGAAAATCTTCACACATCACCCGAAAACCTTAAATGTTCTTAAATTTCACCTTGAATGTCTTTTAATGACCAAAAACACCACTGACATGAATAGGAGACAAAACGCATGTCATATTCATGAAGATTGGGTCTAAATAGGGTGGGATTTAGAGGGAATCTAAACATGTTCCTAAATAGCATCTACAAATAAAAACTGATCTGTCTTACATGTCAGTTAGATGGTCTCTTCCTATATGAGTCGGACAAAAATAAAACAATTTTTTTAAAGGTTGACCATGAACCAAGCCAAGCAGCTACGAAGGGAATCACAACTTTTTGTGAACACACACACTTTTTGAAGCAATTTTTTTTTTTTTTTTGATAAAAAGACAAAGGTATACCAAGACTGTTAATGGCTTTAGTGAGCAAATGACATAAGTGAACTGAAAAGGGAGAAATTATTCTTTTAAAGTGGTTGATTATATCTATAGACACAATATATTTTAGTGTTATTGCAAAATATGCATAAATACAAATATTTAAGTAATTTGACAGGATAGCAAGACTGAATTTATTACATAATTTGTGGCACTTCATGAATGTACCGTTCCCTAGCAGGCTCTTTTGACCCAATTTTCTACCCATGTCTCTCACTGGTGGAATGTTCTGTAAAACATCATTGGTAGTGTCTCACCATGAATTCAGTTGTTAAACACAATTATTTTAAAAAAATAAGTTAAAATAATGAGGGCTGACGGCTTCCGCAAAGGCATTTACCATCGATTAACAACCTCAGAACTCACAGTAGGTCTATCTCTAAAGGTTCATAAATTATCACTAAAAATCTATTTCCTTATGGAGAAAAAGAATGGAGTGTTTATTTGACTGTTTTAAGCTGAGTTGTGGACCAGACCTTATTCTGTTTAGTCAAAGACATGTCAAGGTAAAACAAACCTCAGCCTTGAGTGAAGCGCTAAAATATCACAATAATAGCCATTGTTGGTGTTTAATTTAGTTGTTTGACTGTTTAGAATATTACAATAAGTGAGATATTGACCATTTCACTTGATGTAAGTTAAATGAACAGTTATTATTGCTTCTCTGTAATAGCCATATGCCATATAACATATGCAATAGCCATATAATAACCATATTTTATGACTTTAACACAGAGCTGTTGTTAAATATGCAGGTCTGTGACAAGGTAACCTTACAAATTTCCTTACAGTGCTTTCCTGTAATGAACAACATGATGTATGTAGTATCTGATGTATCTAGGTAGTACTAGACCGGAGGATTTTGAGCAAAAAAACCCCCAACAAAACAACTATCACACACATCTGACCACCTCTGCCTTTTAAGCACAAGCAATTAAGCGAATAGTGGAGTATCTGTGATTCTTGACACAACACAAGTCTTTGCCATCACAGAGACCTGTCAAAACCTTGTTCACCCCCGCTCATGACTGTTGACATTCTGTACACTCTTTCGCTGCCTAACTAGATAAAGTTTGGCTTGGATAGTTTGAGAAAATCCACTTCTTCAAAGCAAAGAACAATCTGACAGGCTTATATTCATCTCTCTTTTTTCTCTTGCTTTTGTGTGTAGGGGAAAGATGATTTTGAACAAACCTGGCGTTTCATCGACACATGCACTGAAAGGTGGGATTTCAAGAGATTTGTTTGTTTGAACAGGAAGCTGAAATGTTAGATAACACTTTATATTACGACCCTCAAACAACTGTGTAAGTAAACCGATATTACGGTGTACGTTTCTGTAATTATAGTGTACTTCCGTGTAGGTATAAGGGAACAATATATTACGTTTTGGGTAATAAAGGGGTAACAAGCAGATATACGAGCAAATTATTTATAATGTAATTATTTTAAAACTAACAGGTATTCTGTTAATATATTCCAGGCAAAAATTGTACGTCTGTTGTATGTAAAAGGTATCACATTTCTGGCAAAATATGTTCTTGTGCAATGTTACATGGTAATTTTGACATCTGTGGTGTCAGGAGTCCATCACCATCCAGATCATCATCTCCACCCACTCGTTCCCTTTCACCCAACCAGACACTCTTCCCCGTTCATTATCACCTGATTACTGATCACCGTCACCTGTGTCCCATCACCCACATGGACTATAATACACTCACCTTCACTGCAGTCACTTGTCTGGTCTCGTCTGAATAGGTTTTTGGACGGCATGCTTATGGGGCGGGCAGCTAGCGGATCGTTTGGAAAGATTAGATGAATGGGATAATTTATGTTTCGGCCTTTTTTGGGCCTGAAATCACTGATACAACCTTTAAAGCAAGACAAAAGATTATTAAAACATAATTATTTTAATTTTTACTTTAAGTAAATCTTTTAAAGCTAAAATATGTGGTGGTGGTGGTGGTGGTGGTGGTGGTGGTGGTGGGGGGGGGGGGGGGTTTCGCCGCTAGCGTTCGCTAACCTCTTACAATAACAAAGGCGTAGGTTGATGATGCAGTGAATAAGCAGAATGATGGAACTTGTCGTCATGCTGATGGATCTAATCATGTTTATGGATGAGTGAATACATTGATGTTTTTAACATGACTGGTATGAAGCGAGCGCGAGTGCTAATGAGAGACAGATATCAGCGCCACGCGCGAGTCCCGCAGATATTGGACTATTGAGTCCTTCCAGATATTGGAAAGGAATGAGGACATTTCATTCTACCGAACGCAAGTGCTGAATAACTACTCACACAGGTCAGTTTATTAGACGAATGAAACTTGTGAGGTAACAGCGCTGTTTCACTTGGTCTAACGTTACACTATCATACTAAACTGCATTTGAGTGTGTTGAAAGTAATAATGTTCTTCTATGCGTTAGTTTGTTGGCTGTATGAGACTAGCAGTAAACTAAATCAACATTATAATAACATACTGATCATATTCTAGCATTTCATCATGTTGAGCTATATAACATTGATTGGTTGTATGTAAATTTGCTCACCTGTCTAATAAAGTACATGCAAGAGCAGCGTCTCTGTCAAGTCGAAGTTTGTGGATTTTACCATATAGAGAACCTTAGTGGGATGTTGACCCCCTTATCCTCTTATGAAGTCATTATCTGAAAAATCCATATTTTTTTGTCATGAATTTGATATTAAAATTAGCCTGACTTCGTCATACTCATATTCTATTCAGAATGTGAGTCTGACACTGCTCCATAGGGCTTTGATTATGAGGCGTGTCTTAACCGAACCAGGGGGAAAAAAAAAACCTCTGCGGTCAATTGGATAGACCTACAACCAATCAGAGCAATGCAGTAAGTGACGTATGTTGAACGACTCATAGTTGTATCGAATCCTGTAGGAAGGACGGCAAACACATCTTGACGATCGACAAATGCCCTGATTGCAGTTCTCTGTTCATCTTTTAAAATTAATGCGCTGTCGATTTCTTCTACAACAGAAGCGATAGCGGAATCTATACATCACAATTCTCCAGCTGCAGTCATTTTTGTTGTAAACCAGTTCAAACCAAGCGCTCTTTGATGACGTAATGATTACGTAACTGCAGATCATCTGTCCATCATCGTATAAAGCCCGCCCTGGCAATTTGATTGGCCCGACCATTTCTGACCTGATCATAATTACTCCTCAATGGATCGAGTCCAGACCGAACTTCCCGACCAAAGAATGTTGTGGGTGGGGTTCGGGCTGGCATCCAGGCTAGATTAAAATAGCATTCACATGGAAAATTCAGATAGCTAATTAAAGATATATATTTATAGAAAATAAAGCAAAAAAAATAAATAAATCGACCATAGATTCCATAGACCTTAAATTTATAAGCAACTTGCATGTTACCATTTTTGCAACAGTAGACATAACATTCCTGTAATCTGAGCAGATTAAAGAAGCTCATCCTGCAAGATCCTATATAGTTTTATTCAGTGAAGTGATGTTAAATCTGCCAATATTTGCGTTGCTCAAAGCTTTAATAACTATTTTAGCAAAAATTAACAATAATGCTTGAGTCATGTGAATTTTTGTATGTTCATTTAATTTTAATTTGCATACCAAGGGATCTGACAAGAAAATAGTTCAACTAGTTTTTAGGAGTGGCTGAAATAAATTTTCATGTATTCATGCATGAAAAATCACAGATATGTGTAGTTAGGCACTGCTAACCGTCAAGTCAAGTCACATTTATTTATATAGCGCTTTTTACAATACAGATTATTTCAAAGCAGCTTTACAGAGACAACAGGAAAATAATACAACAAAGTTTGTTTCCAGAAGAAAATAGTGTCACAGTCCAATTAACTAAATTCAGTGATGTTTAATTTTTGTTGTAAAAAAAGTTATTAATTTAGTTCATAGCCGCTCTGGAGAAAGCTGTGATGTCATCGTCCAGCTCAGTTCAGTTCTTAATAGTGTCAATGCAGGCAGATCAATATTATTGTTCAAAATTAAATTAAATGTTAAATTTCATCAATTAAATAAAGTGTCAAGAATCTTTTGCAATGTTGACCTGTATACAACAACTAGGCCTTTAAGACAACTATACTAAGTACAGTATGATCAAAATCTTTAACCCAACAATTCTGTCCTGCATGTGGTCATCATGACTCTCCCAGTTATGTTTTTGCTTTAAATTCATTTCAATTAAATTCTATTCACATTTATTTAATGTATAGCGATGTATAGCAATGTACATCCAAATCACACAGTAAGCTAATAATGTATACATTTAAGGGAGAAACAATTAGCTTATTGAAGTAATAAATACATGTTTCGTACCATTTGTAACATAAGCAGTTTTGGGTGATTCTTTAATAAGGGGAACTTTTTGACAGATTTGATAATGACAAATAAATAAAGCCACTGTTTGATCATGATGAGATCATTTGTATCTAAAAGTACATTTTTGACAATTCAAACTGTCACCTGCTGTTTGGCTATCATTTCCATCAATAAATTGTCTGTTTTTATTTATTTACTTATTGAGGAAATTGATTTGTTTGAGCAACACTACAATAATCTTCTCTTTATTAACATTAGTTAACTACATCAGTTAACATATAACTAACAATATTAATTATTCTAAAGCATTTGTCAATCTTAGTTAATGTTAATAAATCTTATTAAAAAAAGTCACTAATACATTATTAAAATTGAAAAGGTTGTATCCAGTGGCGTAGCATGGGAGTTTGCAGTTCATTGCAGTTCTTTCCAGCAGCCCATTCCTCCCTCAAGCTCTTATATTTACGCACTAATCCAAAATGCACTTTGGTTCACAGCTCAAAGGGTCTGATCTCCATCCGACACAGCTTGGCGTCAGTAGATGTGTTAGTGAGTGCAGGACTGGCACCGCTCTTGGCCGTGGGGGTTGCACGCTGGACAGCGCAGCTCTCGGATTGACTCATTGAAGCGGTTGGCCAGCATGGACAGTTTGCTTCCATGACAGAGAGAGCACGGCGCACAACCTGAACCTCCACACTGTCCACACGAGCCTGATTCCTTCTGCACAAACAAAACAAGTAAACCAACTGCAAACAAGCACGGTGCACAAGCAAGCAAAATGATAAAGCTAAGTGCACACTCCATTACAAGCTTGCAGCTTGTTGCTCTTTCACGTTTTAAAGGTAGTTCACACAAATATGTATATTTTGTACATCATTTTATAATGTGCATGTAATTCCTTCTTCTGCAAAAAAAAGAAAAAGAAAAGAAAATGTTTTGAATAGCTCCAGGACCCAAACAATAGCATTTTCATTGAGGCCTTTTTCAAAATACCTTCTTTTGTGAAAGTCACACAGGTTTGGAAAGAATTGTTCATTTTGTGTGAACTATGAAGCCTTCTGAAAAAGCCTTGTGCTTAATTGTACTGAATGCACACTTTTAGTTTAAAGCAATGCATTTGCAAATAAAAGAAATAAAAAGACAATTAGGTTTCACTTTATTTCGAAAGTAAATATATGGACATACTAACTATAAGTAACTTTGCAACTGCATGTCAACTAACTCTCATCAGAGTATTAGTAGACTGTCAGTAGACTGTTAGGTTATGATTAGGTGTTAGGGTTCGGGTTTGGAGAATAAGTTAACTTTTAGTTGGCCAAGTTACTTATAGTCAGTATAATGTCTGTTGGGGGAGCATCAAAATAAAGTGTTAGCAGATATTAAGCTGATAGTCTACTTATACTCTAATGACAGTTAGTTGACATGGAGCTGCAAAGTTACTTATAGTTAGTAGAATGTCTAAAGTGGACTATCAAAATAAAGTGTTACCGACAATTAAAGTGCACTTAAAGATTAAACTTTTATTTTTATGTTTCTTGACACACTTAAAGGCACAGTATGTAAGTTTCGCCACTAGAGGTCACTTTTTCAAAACAATAACAAAAGTGTGGTTTGATGATGCCGTGAATGACATGTTGCTGTTTATATTATACTTATATCCTGCAGTTGGCCATGCCGTTCCTTTCGCTTTGTTGTTTATGAATATATTATGATTAAAGGGGTCATGACATGAGAAACCAAATTTGCCTTGATCTTTTGGTATTTAAGAGGTCTTTGTACCATTAAAACTTCCTGCAAGTTTCATAGCTTAAGACGTCCTCCCCATTATAAACAAACAATTTATTTAATCAAGCTCTAAATACAGCTCGTTGTGGATCCACGGTACGAAGTGACGTACAAGTCGTTTGCATATGACCGCCTCAAGCGCAGGACAACTTCGCCTCTATCGTTGTCGCGCGACTCGCGCCCACATTTGTTCAGTTGGCGTGCAGCGAGTGGGTCTGTTTACATGAAGATTGATGCCACGCAGATGTGCTGTTCCTGGCTGTGGACAAACAACATGTTTGAATATGCTGACGGCAGGGAAAAATGGATGCAGTTTATTTTTTGTGGACGTCCCAGTCACGACAGTGTTAATTTAAGCGTGTGTTCTCTACATTTCAAGGATGACTATTTTGAGAACAAATTGCAGTATGATTCTGGCTTTGCCAGAAAACCTTTTCGTTAAGATCAGGCCTTGCGCACTATTCTGGGCCCAACAACAATGCCGCAAACTGTAAGCAATGTATTTCATCTTAAAACTACTTTTTATGCATAAGCAGCACTGACGTTAGCCAATCATAACAGTGGGCGTTAACACTGAACTCTTAAAGGCGAAACACCCCCAAAACAGACTGTTTGAATCGGAGGATGAGAAAGAGGGTGGGAAAAGGTCATAATTGACTAAATTTTAAAAGGTTTTTGTCCAAAAAAACATAAATAGTAATACTATAATTGCACCTAAGGGAACATAATAAAAAAACAAAAACCATGTCATGACCCCTTTAAAGTTAGTTGTAAACTTGCATTTTATTTTTTCGAATGAAATACCCACAAGTGCTGAATTACAACTGATACAAGTCACTTTTATCTGACAAATTAAAATTGTGGGGTAACGCATCACTGTTTTAATAAAATCACACTAAAGGGCTGTTTACACGACACCGTTTTCAACCAAAAACGTAAAAAATTTTTATGAGTTATGGCCATTCGTTTACTCATTAACAGCGTTTTGATTGGCTGAAAACGCAAACTTTTGGAAACGGATTTCAAAGTGCAAGTTTTTGAAAACAGTCTCCGTGTTAACAACAAAAATGTGAATCTCTTTTAGTTGTTTTTGCGGATCCGTGTGAACGGTGGATCGTTTTGACAATGGTGTCGTCTGTACGTGGAAAAATCTAATTCTCAATTCTCAAATTGAGATTCTGTAATTCTCAAAGGAGAAACTTCTCTGCTTTAATCATATCGTACCGTAAACGTACCCTAAATCATACTAAAATATGTTAGTGTGTTGAAATTTATGTTGTGTGTTTGCTTGGTGGCTGGTATGAGACACTTGTTGCACATAACATTATTAAAATATCATATTAATAAAAGCTGGATGACTTGTGTTGCTAAATGGCATGCATGGAATTTGAAAATTGTATGGTGGAGAAAATGTTGTATTACTGTTACTACAAATAAAGCTCTTTCTGATTATGCTGTATTAGCCACTTAGAGTATTAGTCTCTGAGGTACAAGCACTTACTCGCGGGAAATCAAGAAAACAAGACATTCACAGACCAACCGTGTTGAGCTACAGTAACAATAGTTTTCTGTCGATAAAGGTATCCAAACAGTTGCTCACCTGTCTAATAAACCATATAATATGGTTCCTGCAGACGTAAAACGGATATTAAAGGGTAACGCAGATACATTGTCATTGACAGGCGACAACACGGGCGTTACACTGGTTAAAATAGCTGATTTAAACACTGTTGGAAACATTATGGATCATGCAAGTACAGACGTCAACAAAATATAACATTGTTCTTGTGGTTTGTGGATGTTTTTATCCAAAAATCCTAAATATTGTACCTTTAAGTATAGACTTTTAAACATTGCACAGAGTAATTATATCATATTAATGTTTTTACTTTAAAGTTCATAATAATCATTTGCCAGACTATAAAGATAAAACACTTATTTTGATGTGTCTTAGTATTATACTGCATTTTGATAGACAGAACAGAAAGATTGAGTAGTCTGAAAGATTTATGAAAGCAAAATGTACAAGGTTTTATGCCATGGTTCATTATTTTCAATGGCATTTCAGAAAAAGAGTCATCATTAATGATGAATTGTGTTTCAGCAGCAGATAAATTCTGCAAATGCAGATAGCAGATAGATTCTGCAAATGTCTTAATCATTGCATTGTGAATGTGAATGTTATGAGTTCTAAAAGTACAATACAGCTCTGAGCAACTACAGAAATATACTGCAGCCACTGTTGCAAACTACAGATCAATGAAACAATGGTCTGGTCAGACAACGGTCTATGCCATGTGCTTTTAACACTTTGTTCAGACTCTATGGGACAATCAAAAGAGCTACTATATAATAACATGTTGCCATCACATGGGATGTTTTGTCCCCAAGTTGAAATAAAGTAATGGAATACCTCTACTCAATGTGTCGAATGATTTGAGATATCATTCATGTCCGTATCGGGTAAAGCAGATTGAGTCAAGAGTATTTACAGTCTACTAAACTTCAGAGAGTGGATACCTTTTGTTCAGTCATTACATGTGGTTCCTCTGCATGGGAACGGGCTGTTCTATGTCTCCCTTTGCTCCTGGACTCCCGTCCAGGTGAACTTTCTTTTCGGTCCTGACTGCGGTGAGGACTCCTTCCAGACTCTCCCTTTCTCTGAGGAGCTCGGATAATCTTCAGGTTGCTGGTGTAGATAATAATCTTTCCAAAATCTAATACGGGTGTCTGTAAAAACAAACATGGAATCACTAAGCAGAAGATACCAAAAAGTACCATGATACTACAATCATTTCTTTGAATATCTACCATAGTACTACCATCATAGTCTTTGAAATGGTACTATATGGAATATTATTCAGTACCAAACTAACATGGTCTTAACATTGTTCCCCCAACTTTTTGGAACAGCACCACCATCGGGTCAAAATTAAAAAATTAAAAAACAACTATTTTAATTAAACTGGTCTTTATAGAGTCCTGGTGTCATATAGAAAACAATGATACCAATGATGCCACATTTGGTCAAACTTGCTGTCCGCCATGTTTAATTTTTTCACTCCTCCTAGACCGTTGGTCCTATTTTTAGAAAGTTAAAAGTTATTAAAAGCTTTTTCATTGACCAAAACCGTTCTAATAACTTCAACAAATTTTATGGCATGGTGCAAGGCTTATTCTGGGGCTGTAACTCTGCAATGCCTTGGCATATTGACACCTATTGGTCTAAAGTAAAAAGCAAGTTAAACATAAAGCCATTTTGACTAAAATCTAAACGTGTCTTTAATTACTTATTGTTGCAGTTTTTCGGAAGCTCCCAGCCATGCTTGCATGTCTCATTGTTCCTTTTTTGTGCTTGGCCCTGTTAATTGCTGCTTGCAGCTATGTTTTACTCTGGATCTATTTGACTTTAATAGACTTTTAAAGTCAAGTCAAGATAAAAAGGAAACCACTGGGAGAGAGATGGGGAATAGGATTAGGACATGACGCAGGCCAGACTGAAACCTGCATCCCCATGAGCCAACTGCCCTTAATGCATCATGAGCATGTGTACTGCCCATTGTACCATGGCTGGTTTTTAAATTAGATTAAATGCTGGGGATCAGGGATCTTGTGATGAAAAATATGATAAAGATCCTGTCAGTATTTTATTTCTTTATTTTTTTGACATGTTGATATGCAAGGGAAGATCTTTGGCAGTTTAGTCTTTCAACAGCATGTCACAGGTGGCATTTTAATGAAAAATGTAAGCTTTATAGAACTATGTAAAAAAAAGCAAATTAGCTTTCAATCTTACTTAAGGATCCACATTGTTTAGGTTTGTTCAGTCTATATATTTGTATGATGTTCTTTTCTTTTTCAGATTTGAGGCAGAGAAACAATACCGATCACATGGAAAGCTGAGAATGCCTGTGTGGAGGGGATGTAATTGCATGCCTATGTTTAGAATCTATGTTGGAGTCTATTATTGGATCTGGGAACTATGAATTAGTAACAGTGTGGCATAAAAACTGAGTGGCAGGAAATGTTTTACAGCATTCATTTTTCAGTGCCAGAATCAAGCTAACCAAACATAAAGAGGAGGACAATAAGGAACTCTTACAAAACACACATTGTGTTTCGCCTACAACAATTGACCTTTTGCTAAACTTAGTTGGCCAGCTTAGTTACTGTTGCAATATTTAAAGAATGTCCCATAGGAATGAAATTATTATTACTGTAAACAGGGCAATTTCCATCCTTATGTGATCATAAAGTGGGTGGAGGGGGGTGGGGATACACCACTCTACAGTAATTTGAAAGTGATTGCAGTACCAGTTTTGGCCACAATCTTAAATACGGTTCCTTTAAATTACGCAGTAACATGGTTAAAAGCAGCAGAGACTGAAAATCAGAATCAAGGCAAACACTTGCCGTATTGAATTGTAAAGAGAAAGGCCTAATTTGAAAGCAATGATAACATTAATGACCAGAACATTTCCTCACATTCTTTCAACACATTTCCTTAGTGTGCTCTTAAAGGTGCTGTTATTTGTTTTGACTGTACTAAAGTATAAAAATACATAAGTTCCACTACCTGTTGTTCATTCAATTATAGTGTAAATGTATTATGTGTATTATAGTTCCCTGTTTAGAACTATCCAAACAGCCAGATCCCAGACAGACAGCAACAGTTGTTCAGTATTAACTGATTGGACTCTGAGGTTTTGAGGTTCTGGTTGGTTTATCCACCCTATTTTCCCAACGTAAGCAGGAAGTAAGCTATTTGTATGCATGTGTGAGACTTCTGATTCATTTGACACTATAGGGAAATAACGAGAAGAATAACAAACTGCAGTAAATGCTACAACTATTTGTGCAACAAACCAGTGTGTTTAAAGCAATATATGATACAAGCTGTGAAGACATTTTTACTATCAAAGTTAATGCTATTTTAATACTAAAAAATTATGGCAAACTAAGTAAGGTTTTCGGTTTCACTTTATTTTGATGGTCCCTTTAACACATTCTGTTGACCATAAGTAACGTTGCTCCTACATGTCTACTAACTCTCATTATGTATTAGTTGAGTATTAATAGACTGGTAGGGTTAGGGTTAGATTAAGTTGACATGTAGTTGCAAAGTTACTTATAGTCAGTAGAGTGTCTGTTGGAGGACCATCACAATAAAGTATTTGCAGATATTAAGCAGACAGTCTACTAATACTCCAATGAGAGTTAGTTGACATCTAGTTGCAAAGTTACTTATAGACAATAGCACGTTCAAAAGGGACCTTCAAAATAAAGTGTTAGCAGGTTTTCTTTTCAATAAATAATTATTATTTTTTTCTTTATTATGACATCAGGACAGTATCTTGCTGGAATTTATTTACTTTATGCCTAACCCCCAAGTGAAATTGAATACAGGAATTACAACAAAAAAAAGTTTATTTTAAAAAAATTTCATTTTTGAGGTTATTCTGCAGTGGAATTACTCAAATAATACTGAGTAATATTAATTAATTACATTCATTTAGGGCTATTTTGGTTAGGGTTTGGTTTAGGGTCAGTTTCTGCTATTACTATGTACCATGTGTATCTATAGGTCACCTTCAAATAAAGTAAAATAAATGTCTTTTTTAGTGCAGGGTGTTCTTACTTTATTATCCTGTGGAAGATCTCCACAGGCCAGCGAATTGTATCCCTTCACTCCTCGATAGACATTTATCCTCTGGGCAATCAGGCCTGTCGGAGGGAAGAAACTCTGGTCCTGCATGTCTTCTAAGCCACACAGATGTCCCATCTCCATCTTGGTGTGCATGAAGCTGTGAGGGTACTGCTCCTCTGGACTATCCAGCTCCTGTCCATCTTCATACACATGCTTCAGGACCCGGCCGCTGTACGACGAGGCCAGCTTGAACCTCACCTTTTTGGGCTTGCCCTCAATCAAGGTGCCTGGTTGCTCATCGAGCTCCTCCATAGTCCCTCTCATGAAATTCCCAACGGTCTCGTAAAGAACAGGAGGAAGAACTGTGGAAGATAAGTATTGAGGAAAGGCTGGGGCAGTCCAGCTGCTTTCCATAGTCCTGATGAATTATTGAGCAGGGGATCTTGTGCACAACAGGAGAGCTGGAAATCGAGACCTAATGCTTTCATCAAATAATGATGGTTGAAGGAGAGAAGCAGGTGTGTGTCTAATTTGCTTATGCATCACCTATAATGAACGTAATTTCATCTGAAACCTCTACTATTACAAATGTTGTGTGTAATAACTTTGTGGGTTCACTTTGAATATAACTTTTTTCGTCAGTATAAAGATTGACACCTACAGTAAATCAATGAAAAGTAAAAATATAAGATAACCTACACTCATATGAAGTTATATCAATAACCTAATTAAAGCTTTTTTTAAATGCTATTTGTTGGGGGGCAGACATACACAGACAGGACAGAAATCACACAAAACATGACTTACTGCACAATTTTCAAAGTGTTCAACTTTTGTTATGTTAATTACAGTTTTGTTGTATTTAGAATTAATTTACTTGTTCAGTTGTGTTACTGTCAGCCTAATTGAGATGTAGATAACTACTTTGGTAACACTTTAGTTTAGGGTCCAATTCTCACTATTAACTAGTTGCTTATTAGCATGCATATTAGTTGATGTTTATTAGCACTTATAAAGCACATATTAATACCTTATTCTGTATGACCATATCAACATCCTACCCAATACCTAAACTTAACAACTACTAACTATTAATAAGCAGTAAATATGAGTTTATTGAGGCAAAATTCATAGTTAATAGTTAGTTAATAGTGAGAATTGGACCCTAAACTAAAACCTGAACACTACTTTTTCTAAAGAGTTGCTTGACTGTAGTTTAACTACTTCAAATGAGTGATTAGCTTGTTTTTTATGATTTAATTTTTTTATAATAATAACAATGCATCACCTAATGAGTAATAAACTAAAAGTGCCTACATTGGCAATGGTAACTGAAAGCTTTTTTCTCTTTTTTTATTGCATGATGCTGCATCATTCCAAAATGACTGCCAAAATGTAATTTAGTTTCATCATCAACATCATCATCATCATCATCATTAGTCGGGTCCCCTGGTATGGAGCTCGACAATATGTTTCCACAATTCTCTATTCTTGGCGATGCAGTCTAAAATGCTGATTTGGTGCTTAATTATTATCAATAATTCTTAACTATTATTGCAACGGAAATTAATCAATCAAAACTAACTTTAGCTGGACAATAACTTTATTCTAGAGCTGCTGTAAATCTCTGTTACTTTAATTTCCTATTATCACTGTAAAGCTGCTTTGAAACAATCTATATTGTTAAATATAAATGAAGGTGACAACTTATAATCGTTTTTTAAATGGTTTTATAAATGGTAAATGGACTGCATTTATATAGCGCTTTCATAGACCCAATGGCCACCAAAGCGCTTTACATTTTGCCTCTCATTCACCCATTCACTCACACATTCACACACCGACGGCGGTGTCAGCCATGCAAGGCGCCATCCAGCTCGTCGGTATAATGGTATAATGGTAAAAGTTGAAAACAGTTTTGCTGCTTAAATTCCCCATGACTTTATGAATATGTTAGCCTTACTGTTATCTATAAGCTAGTGTGCTCCAAAACAATGACAAAATTGACATTTAGAAGATTCAAGCATTCAAACTTATTGAATGAACCTATCAAGATTCAAGTCTCTCACTTCCGCCAATATGAATCAATGATTTTGATGACATCACTCTACACTTCCGATTCTCATCAGATTTTCTGTCCAATCAAATTCTCCCTAAAGCTCCGCCCCTTCAAACAATTACTATTTTCTATATGATGTATGGCACATAGTGCACTATATAGGGGACAGGGAATGATTCAGACAGTGTAAATATGCTTTCCATTGGGACGAATGAAGTCTGGTTTCATGTTAGTCTCATGCAAACCACCGCAGCTCCAGTCCAGAGACACAATACCACAAAGCGGATCATATGATCGAGTCAGCACAGACAAAAAAAAAAAATTTCGGACCCATTTGAATTCTGCACAGAATGCTGTATTTTAAAGTGATATGGGGAAGATCAGAAAAAAAACAGCACAGACGAATAGAAGAGATAACACCGGTGCCATGCAGCAACATAAATTATACACTTTTTATACTACATCCTCAGCATATTATGATCACTGTTTTGCTTTAGTAACAGTTTCATATTAAATCTAAAAGGGGAATCTATTACACTGTGGCTGTCATACGCTATCAACTGCGACTTTGCCAAGCTCAACAGCTCTGGAGAAGCTGTGATATGAACTAAACACTATTGGTCTTCCTGTTTCAGTGAAATTATATCAATGCATTAAATAATGTTGCGCATTTCAAGGCACTTCAGTAGGCCTTTAATATTTTTGTTTAAACCATTTTTTTTTTCAGGATTCTTTGAATAATAAAATGTCAGTATCAGTATCGTCAGTTGAATGCATCCTTGTTGAAGAAAGATTGATTGATTGATTTTATTTTTAAATCTCAGCTCAAAAAAAAAAGTATATATATATATATGTATTACGCCAATAAAACAACATTAATAACATTTATTTTAGTTAGAATTGTTTCTTGAGCAGCACATCAGCATATTAGAATGATTTCTGAAGGATCATGTGACTGAAGCAACCCTGTATCACATGAAAAACGTTCTGAGGAAACTATTTTGCAAATCGCAATTACGTTACATGCCAACATATAAGCAGTGCAATTACGTTGGTCCTTAACCTAATATAGCAAATCTATTGCAGTGCTATTACGTTGGTCCTTAACCTAATATAGCAGCCTGGTCTCATTGTTAATACGTAGGTATTAATACGTTATTTTCAAAGATAGAAAACCTAAACATATCCATTTTATACAGAGTATAAAAAGGATCAAACATAATGGACAGAGATGTGTAAGTTAGGTAAATGGCAGTTTTATAGCATTAAAATATATTTTGAGCCACTAATCCTACTCCTACCCCTAAACCTACCCATAACCATTCATTAAAACTACGTAGGCTAACACATTATGAAGAAAAAAAACATAACAGACAGACAAGTATACATTTCACAATAATTTATTTATTGCGAAAATGTCAAAACCGGTAACGTTAACATTACCAAAAGTCGTTCACATGATGATGCGTTGCAGTCGCAGTCCTCTCTGGCAGTATTATAGTAGTTGTGTATGAGGTACAGATCAGAATTTAAGATATTAACGTTAATCCATGTAAATGTTAATCCGATTTCGGTTCGCTCTCTGAAGGCGCGCGCGCTTCTCCATTTCAAATGTACTACACCGACTGAAACACGGCATGTCGCAATCTGTGACGAAGCAGGCGAGAGCCAATGAGCGTTTGATATCACGGCCGTAAAACATGTCGTAACGCTTCTTGAAGGCGCATTTTTTGAATTTGAATTCATCACCAGCACGGGATAGATTTGACGTTCGCGGTCGCTGCTGAGAAATGAAGATGAAGATCACTGGATAAAAGGCTGAATTTGGATCCGTTTCTTGCAAACAACGTATGGATTCTAGGATTTAGATTACATCAAGCTAATAAAATGCATGTCTTTTGTGAATGTATCAGTATGTTGTGTTTTATTGGAGAAAATGCTTTTTTTGTAAATACACTAAATACTACAAAATGGTTAAACGATTAAACAAGGTATTTTTAAGGTTAAAATTGTATTAATTTTTAACACCACGCAGGCTAATCCTCCGAAACGAGTTTTCTGCAGAAGGCACGAACAGAGCGAAATGTTAATATTTATGAGTATGGCCTATTATATTAATAAATGCGACTGAAAACTTGATAAGACAGTTGAATGCTATAGAGTCAAAACATTAATGCCACGATTATGCATAAATAGTAATACGTACAAATTTCTACGTCGGTAGATTTGTTCATACGTAAATTATGTTCAGTACAAACGTAATATAGCACTGCAATAGATTGGCTATATTAGGTTAAGGACCAACGTAATTGCACTGCTTATATGTTGGCATGTAACGTAATTGCGATTTGCAAAATAGTTTCCTCAGAACGTATTTCATGTGATACACGGTTGGACTGAAGACTGGAGTTATAGCAATGGCTGTTGAAAATTCAGCTTGTTTTTATTGTTTTTTTTATCAAATTGGTGAGCATAAGAGACTTCTCTCAAAAACTCTGTTGGGTGTTTCTGTTTGGACACTCTGTCGTGGTGCAGATATCGCTTAACCTTTAATATGAAGACAGTCGAAGAAAAGAGCAGTACATGTTAAGACTCACAAACAAACCAGCAAAGTTATATAACGCTGAGTGTGTTTGGAATATAAATTAGTTTACAACATCTCAACAGATTAGTCCCATTCCTACACGTATTTAGATGGTATTGTAATATTTGCGTCTTTTATATTTCTTTATGGGCACCTTGCAGTGTATAAAACAGCAGAAATCCCTGAGATCAGCCATTTTACTGAGAGAGAATCTAACAAATGGCTGACATTAACCCTTGTCCTTTCTAACATCCATCTTGCAATTATCTCCTAGTTGACTGTTATTGCATTCTAAGCGACTGCTAAGATGGTTTGCCTCTTTTTTTCTCCCTACATTCATATCTGCTATTACTATGAAATCATTCAAGTGAGAAATTGTTTTGTGGGCCTCTCAGTAAAAGACTCATTGAAGATGTCAAGTCTCAAACTAGGCTGTACTAAATGATTATTAATCTGCATGCATGCTTATTTTCAGCTGTCACCGGAGAATGTGTTTTTCTGCGGGGTACCTTCATTGGGACATCATATTTCTGAGTGCTTTAGATGTTGTCTTAATGATGCCTCTGATGATATGTCATCAGTTCTTTATTTTCCAGATGGTCATAAAAGCTCATGCCGCTGGGTAAAAATATGTGATAGCGTAACCTTTCGTCTGAGGAAAAGAGTTAATTATGTTCAATGCAAGCTAGAGTATATCAGACATTGATGGAGTGTCATGCAGTGTTTGTTTATAATGAGCTCTATTCATTTAAAGTGTGTGTGAGACAATCTATTTATCTAGAATCGGTTCATGAAAACTACAGTGGCCCCAATTATTTGGACATTTAAATCACACTTAAAAATGTCTAAATGTCATTACATTTAGATACATAATATCAAACATCTTCAAACAAATACTGCTTCAGCGTTTTCAAGAACTACTTTTCTGAGACATTTTGCAATGATCTTTATGAAACTAAGGTTAAATTATTCACATTACTATATGTACAATATTGTCATTATTTACATCAAGTCTGTTAAAAATAATAAATAATATAAAAAAGGAATTTGCGACTTTTTATCTCACAATTCTAACGTGATTGCATGTTAATAACACAATTCTGAATTTTTTTCTCTGATTTTCTCCCTAATGATTTGCTTGAAATTAAATGTTTTAAACAAAACACTGTTCTTAAACTATTTGCTTAGTAACACGGTCAAATAATACACTTAACAAAACCAGTCAGTATCTGGTGTGACCACCATTTGCCTCACGCAGTGTAACTCATCTCCTTCACATAGAGTTGATCAGGTTGTTGATTGTGGTCTGTTGGTCCACTCCTCTTCAATGGCTGTGCGAAGTTGCTGGACATTGGCAGGATCTGGAACACGCTGTCGTATACGCCGATCCAGAGCATCCCAAATATGCTCAATGGGTGACCATGCTCAATATGCTGGCCATGCAAGAACTGGGATGTTTTCAGCTTCCAGGAGTTGTGTACTGATCCTTGCAACATGGGGTTATGCATTATCATGCTGCAACATGAGGTGATCGTCCTGGATGAACTGCACAACAATGAGCCTTCAATTCAAAATGCCATTAATATAATGCACCTGTGTTCGTTGTCCATAACATATGCCTGCCCATACCATAACCCCACCACTCGATGGGCCACTCAATCCACAATGTTTACATCAGCAAACTGGTCACCCACACGACGCCATACACGCTGTCTACCATCTTCCCTGTACAGTGAAAACCGGGATTCATCTGTAAAGAGAACACCTCTCAAAGTGCCAGACGCCATCGAATGTGAGCATTTGCCCACTCAATTCGTTTATGGCGACAAACTGCAGTCAGGTTGAGACCCCGATGAGGACGACGAGCATGCAGATGAGCTTCCGTGAGACGGTTTCTGACAGTTTGTGCAGAAATTATTTGATTATGCAAACCGATTGTTGCAGGAGCAGTTCGGGTGGCTGGTCTCAGACGATCTAGGAGGTGAAGATGCTGGATGTGGAGGTCCTGATGTGGTCACAGGTGGTCTGCGGTTGTGAGGCTGGTTTTATGTACTGCCAAATTCTCTGAGACGCCTTTGGAGACAGCTTATGGTAGAGAAATGAACATTCAATTCACGGGCAACAGCTCTGGTGGACATTCCTGCAGTCAGCATGCCAATTGCACGCTCCCTCAAAACTGGCGACATCTGTGGCATTGTGCTGTGTGATAAAACTGCACATTTTAGAGTGGCCTTTTATTGTGGCCAGCCTAAGGCACACCTGTACAATAATCATCTAGTCAGCATCTTGAAATGCCACACCTGTGAGGTGGATGGATTATCTCGGCAAAGGGGAAGTGAAAAATGGGGGCAAAAACAAAAGTGTCGCGTTTATAATTTTGTTCAGTGTAAATTGGCCTATAATAGTCTACACCTAGTTGCTTTCTCATAATTTAGTAATTCATGTTTGGGCCAAACTTTGGGGATCCTGCCAGAAATTAGAATGACAATATTACTCTGTTTTGCAGGCTGATGCACACATCACAGGTGATTTGTTTGAAGCAGATATTTGTGCGCTCGCATTATCAACGCATTATTAACAAACCAGAGACGGCTCCTAACTCACTAACTCTGCTCTGCCTGCAGTGATGAGGACGGTGAAGCAGCTGCAAGACATACAAAATATTCATGACTGTCTCACATGTACTGTATGTGTAAACAGAGATGGTTTCACTCCTATTCTGCACTGGTGATCACAGGGAAAGTGTTTCAAGGTAATGGAGATTGCTTACTTCGTTTCAATTTGAATGATTCAAGGTTTCATTTCCATTAACATGCATCTGTTAATCTGCTATGTTGTTTAATACAAGCAATCTATTAATACAAGTTATAGGAGTATTAATATTATTATTAATATGTGATCCCAACTGTCTGATCTTATATTTTCTAAATTGACAAGGCTTAACTCTCTGGTGCTCTTTGCTGTGCTGCATGCAGCTTGTGTTTTTTACTGGCTATATGATTTCATGTTGTCATGTTTTGTCTGAACGCGTGGTTTATGAGGGTTTTCATTAGCTGCGTGTTCATGTATATTTTATTACGATATGAAATTGTCATTCATCTAGCCTTTTCCTCCAAAGCAACACACAATTCATTAGCCTCAAGGAAGGTTGTCCTGGAGAACAGGAATCTCAGCAATTTTTCCATTTCCAATCTTACCTTTGCTCAGGATGAAACCCACAGTGGGTTTTCACAGATGAAAAAGTGTGGGGTAAATTCATTATTACCAGAGCTTCACTGTGATTCTAGTCCTGTCCGAATGTGCCATCTCAGTTATCATTACGGACAATGTCAGTGAAGATTACGGCGACTTTTACCTTCTGGAAAAAGGTCCGGAAAAATTACCTCATAATGCTAATCCCGTCCTAATAGACGCACTGTAAATATGTACGTAAATATTCCACCATTTCCTGTTTAAAAGTATGCTAGTTTTCCACAGTTTTTTAAGTATGGAGGTGTTTGAAAAAGCATTCAGTTGTGTTCTAGATGTGGGACAAATCTGTGGCAAAACTCAAGTGTTTTCTTCATAAAGTACCATTGAGATTAAACAAAAGAAGGTCGAAAGCACTTGAACTCCTTATAGCTTTAGGTAAGTGCCTATTACCAGCAGAATCCAATCAGAATATAATTAATAAATCGTTCGGCCGGACCTAACTGTTTATAAGTGTGTGTGTGTGTGTGTGTGTGTGTGTGTGTGTGTGTGTGTGCATGCGTGTGTGTGTGCCCGTGTTATCAGGAAGAAACGTAACACGCTCATGATGAGAGGGAGTTGAATTCGGTGTGTAAATCGAGTTACCCCTCCCACTTCTGCTAGTTTTACTGAGATTTCTTATCCCGTCCGAATTGGCCATTAATATTACAGACTTCCAGTGGAAAAATTTCATAACTCCATTTACCTTTGTAAAAACTAATCATTAGCCAACCAGTCCTCTAGCTTTTTTTTAAAAAAGCTTGAGTTTACACAAAGGGTCTTTCACATCTGAACTCTTTTTCATTTCCCTAGTTGTCCTATAACATTGACAACACCTAAATGCTCCAGTTTTTATAGTGACAAAGGCTTTATAGCACCGCTGCACTTGAAAGGAGCTGGCTGTGACTGAATGGATAATGGCAGGTCAGCTGCCAACACAAGACTTCGTCAGAATAAATCCCGGTCTGCCACAAGTGTGTGACTCGGTGAGATCACAATGCTTGGCTGCTCTGGAGCCATCAAGCATTTATACATACTGTAGCAGTGTGTTACACCGTTCACTACCTCGCTAGTCCATTATGGGAATGTGGCCCATCAGCCCTTCCGTTTGGCTGGCCATCAGGCCATTCTTCCCCTAAACAAGCAGATTTACTTCTCTGCCTCATGTGTTTCCTGAGATAAGAAAAAAGACACAGGGAATCTGCTTAATGACATTCAGATTAGTACAGTGTGCCAGGTTAGGCAATTACAACTGATGCAAATGGTTGGTTCTGAAGCACTGGGCTAATAGTATAAGAGAATGTAGGGTTGGTGTCAATCTTTTTTCCTAGATATACTCAAGTTAAAAGGAGACAACAGTAATTTTGAATAGAATAGAATAGAATAGAATAGAATAGAATAGAATAGAATGTCTGATTTTTGTTTTCACTTTAAAATAAGGGTCACTAGTAGGTCTTAAAGAGTGACTAGGCAACATCTCATCTCAACAACTCATCAACATTTTGCTTACATCTCAGATACATGTTAAAGTGGAAATGAAGCAGTCAGTCAAGTTTACATTATTTAGTAAACTGATTTCCACTTTAAGAAAAAAAAACATATAACAAACACGATTAATGTAACCATTGTAAAGAAAAAGGGATGTTTTGTTATAGCTTTTGGAGCAAGGGTGCCGCCATCTTGCAATACCACAGCGCGTGATGTCACGGGGTTGGTTGTCTTGCCTGAGGTACATAGATATTTAATAGAACTGACAGGTACAGTTAAAGAGAGCGACATTTAAATATGGAAACTGGAAAGCCACATCATAAGTCAAAACGAGGGGCACTACTGTATTGCTCCTGGTTGTAGAATTGATTTTTACAGCGTTAAAGCAAAAGGAAAAAGAGAACTTAAATGGAGAACATAACATTACTGCCCGACTGGCTAGCGGCACTAAAAAAAAAGAACCCTTTAATGGGCGCTGATGTCAGAGTATGCAGTGGACATTGTTTGGAGGAAGATGACATTAAAAATGTATGTTTAAAGTGCAGAGGAAAACATCACTCCATCAATTAATGCACTGATTTAAACTGTTTATCAGAATGAATGAAAGAAAGAAACATCATGTTATTATTTCGTTCTAAACAATGACCCTGCAGCTGATTGTTATAGAACTGGCAAATTGACGGCACCTTGCCGTATCGGCTCAAATGCGCATGCAATGACTTATTACGGGCTCAACAGTCCTTTAAAGTTTGTCTTCCTCCATTTGAGAACAATAATGTGTTGAAACGGTAAAGAAATGCTGGGTGTCGATCATAGTGTCACCAACTGGCAGCAGGAAAGAATTAAGCTGGGCGTACACGGTGCGATTTTTTTTCTCACTCTGAGAAACATAGGCTACTATATCTATTTACCTCATGCAAGTCATTGAAGACAACCAACCCCATGATGTCACGCACTATGGTATTGCAAGATGGCGGCACCCTTGCTCCAAAAGCTAAAAAAAAACTTCTCTTTTTCTTTAAAATGGTTACATTAATCATGTTTGTAATATATGTTTTTTATATACAATGTAAACTTGACTGACTGCTTCATTTCCACTTGTGAGTAGTAATTAATTGGTATAATTTGTCATGGTTAGTTAGCAGTTCTTTACAAAATAAGCCACTAACAAGTTTAAACAGCTTTTTTTTAAAAAAGCAACAGTTAATAAACTAAGATGAAAATGAGACAGTGAAACATTAATATCCACATCTTGGCTACTTGGGTGTGTACTTGAAGTGTGTGCGCAAGACTGTCCTCTGAAAAATACAAAAAGTTCAGTGTCGTTAACACACACTAAATCAATACTATCTCTAATACCGCTTCAGATCGTTTATTGAAGCTAAGCGTATCCCATCAGGACCCTTATGTGCAGCGATATAATTCGATGTCGCAAAGCACCACAGTTAATAAATTGCGTAAAGTGAAAAGTGTTAAATATATATATATATATATATATATATATATATATATAAGCTCTGTAAAATCTTTTTTTGAATTTTTACAACACTTTAATTGAATCCCATCGAGTAATCAAAATATCTACACATTTGTTCATGCCAGTTTTAACATTTGGGACAAATACAGGACATAATTATGTCATGATATGATAGGATAGGATAGGATAGGATAGGAAAGGATAGGATAGGATAGGATAGGATAGGATAGGATAGGATAGGATAGGATAGGATAGGATAGGATAGGAAAGGATAGGATAGGATAGGATAATGATAGGATAGCAAAGGAAAGGATAGGATAGGATAAGTCTAAAAGTGCAAAGACCGCAAGTGTGGGTTATTTGTAAAGGCTATATTTATGCGTCGTGGCCTGTCTCTCCTCCACCTGCATGTCCTTTCTGAGTTACTGATCGGTTATGGCAGCACTTAAAATATTTAACACAGTAATGAACATGCTCTGTGAGTTATTCATTTTGAGTATCAACTGACAGTCAGAAAGAACATTTGCTTTGTAGTAGGGCATCGCTAACCAGCAGGGTGATGCCTCAGGTCTGTTTGTGAGACTAGTAAAAAAAGTGATATTGCATTTAGCCTTTAAATGTAAAAGTGGTCTATCCTTGGTCTTCATAAGTGTGTCATTTTTACATCTTCCACACCTTGTGAACTTGCTATAGCCAGTGTCTCTGCCAACTGGTTCAGAGCGTCATGCTTATTAAAAGCATGGATGTCGCCTACACACTTCAAGCTCATTGGTTGTTATCCGTGTTGTAGAGACGTCCTGTGGTGCCGGGCCTGGAAAGGCTAAAGACGGAGACTGTATTGGGGAGAAAAGCACATTTACACACTGGCAAGGACTCGTGCATCACACTGAATTATTCACAAGCGTCTGGCTAACACAGATGGAGAGGGTTTTGGAGAAAAGTGCTTTGGACGATACAACTGAAAGTCTCGACTGGCAGCGATGCTGAATGTTAGAGTTAAGTGCTGATCTGGGAGCACTCATACTGGCCTCTTACTGGATTATGTCTGAGGTCAAGATGAGGACAGCAGAAGAATTGCACCAGTATATTCTTTTAAAGCGTATGGTTGTTTTTTTTTAAGTATGCTAAATTGTTCAACTTTACACTAAGTGTTAAACTTTCAGTCAACTTATTATTGCCATTCTACTTCAACGCTTCATAGTAAGTACGCATTAGTTGCTATGCATCAATCTAAAAACCTTGGCACAGTAATTTTCCACCTCATTGGTGTCCATAGAGGTAACGAGAACCTCAGTCATAAATCATTACTCTCAAAAAACTGTCTGCTGGGGACCATGTTGTGTTGTTGCGTAACTGCGGCACTGAGGCTAATTTCATGCGAGTGAGTGGTTGGCTGTTCACTCCTCTCACAAGCAGCTTCAATTACAAATGCCTGTCAACCTGATTTCCATATGCTCTTGAAGCCGGGATCCAACTCTCTGAGAAAGGCCTGACCTGTTCAACAACCAGCTACAAACATTATAAATGTATTTACTATGGCCGTTGTTGGAAAGTGGCTTTCTTTTGAATCAATATTATGCCATGATAGTGCTTTGGGTCTGTTATTTTAAAGGAGCAGTATGTAAGAAATTTATTTCAATTAATCATACATTTTCCCTGATATGTCACTAGACATTAAGAAATCATGTTCATTTCAAATACTTATATCACTGACAACAGTAGTCCGGCCAGGATATTGTCATTTAAAAAGTGAAGTTGCAGCCCTCAACTGATGTTGATGTTGTCATGTTGTGTTTTGGTCTGAGCTCCACCCTCCACCGATCTACCAATCACGAAGTCTGTAGTGTTGCAGCATTCGGGTTGCCAGCTCTGCTCTAGTTACCACAGCTGCAGCTAATAACGTGTCGTAATCGGAGCATATCTGGCAACCTTGAGTCAGTAATTTGAAAGTGATTGCAGTACCAGTTTTGGCTGCAATCTTACATACTGCTCCTTTAATACAATAATTACATGTGACAGAGGACAGACAGAGTTCTGAAGCCACGATACAGCCGTCCTGCTGTAATTGCTGAAATAAACCTATTTTTGTCAAGAAATTGCCTTTGTATAAAAGGAAATAAGCAAAAAAAGGTAAATGGATTTTTTCTTGTTGAAAATTGTTTGATACAGCAGGACTAAAAGCCCCCAAAAAAGCAGTAATTACAAAGCAGTCTTTGTACCGTTAACAATGTTAATTAAAAATAAAATAACACTGAATTTTGAGTGCGAATTATAACTGAATTCTTGCTGTTAAAAAAGGAAAACAGGAAATGTTTCACATCGTCTGCATGCATTGAGTGCTTTAGAACTTGGTAATGGGGGCTGATGTTGCTTATGTAGTTTTCATTTTTTTTTTTTTTTTTTTTTTATCTGCTGAAATCTTGCTTATAAAATACTGCATTTGGTTCCTAACACTAAAATAAAATAACCTTGCATAATGTGTATACTTTCCATTCAATATTGTATGTGAGATTAGAACAAGTGTGCATCAAAGCACATTGTATGTACATTTCAACAGTATTGAACATAGTATGCCAAAAGTCCCCAGATGGTCTACTATTTCCAGTAGATTTTCAGAAGTATGGATCCTTGCACACTCTAATGGCTTATATTTACCACAACCCATAACACATTGTAGAAGAATTTGGTTCAAAACTACAAACATGAATAAAAAGATCAACAAACATGGTGGATCAACTGTCACGATCACACACACAGGAGAGAGAGATCCAATTGCAGTTAATTTATTATAGGGTAATCCGTAATCACAATCCAGTCCAGGCAAAGGTTAAAAATCCAAAGGGTCAATCCAAAACGCAAACGAGGCGCAGGCAGAAACACGGCACAGAAGTGTAAAGACATTAAACAACGACTCTGTAACAAACACTAAAACATGGAGGGTATTTATACACAGAGACTAAACATCATGATGGGGAACAGCTGAGTGCAATAACCAGTGATGAGTGCAGACAAGGATTGTGGGGAATGCAGTTCTTAATGTGAAAGACACCAAGGGGAATAAGGACCTCTAGTGGACACCAGGGAAACACAAACCAGACACTGTGACATCAACACCATTGAGACGTTAACATGAGACGTTTGTACACCCTTAAATCCATCATTATGTAAAAAAAAACAAAAAACATAATTCACATTTTGCAGTTTAAGTTTCTTATTGTCGACTAACATTTAGGTGACTATTAGGAGACAGCCCTAGGAGAATCCATTTCCTTAGGCCCTGTTTACACCTGGTATTAAAATGCATTTTGGTCGATCGAATCACAAGTGGGCGACGTTAAATACAGGTGTAAATGTGGTTTAAAACTTTTTGAGCTTTTTGAGTCCACTTTCGATCACTTACAGAGGTAGTTGAATTCGACCGGATTGTTTTTGTAGAGTAGATGTGGTTGAATGCGTTAGAACAGCCACTAATAGACTGCCTACTGACCTAATGCTTAAACATTATGGGAAGTGTGCTAGCCAGACGGGATTTAAACTTTGTCAGATTAAGACCCAAGTTTGGTTTGAAGACGAAAAACGTACCAAGCACAATGTTCTCTCACCATTCCTGATATCTAACATGCACATCAAGAGTTCAGCATGCGGCAACTAAAGATGCTGCTCCCCGTATATTTTCCCGTCGTCTCCTTTCGCGTACATATGTAAATTGCATGAGCTTTTTTTGTCCATCAGATCAAAAGATTTGGAGAAAAAAAAGATACATTTAACCGCCCATAGACCCTCCCATCAAAGAAATCAGGACAGAAGCGGTTGAAATGGATTAAAACACCAGGTGTAAATGGGAATTTGTCTCCCTCATGTACTTGTGATCCAATCAACCAAAACGCATCTTAATATCAGGTGTAAACAGGGCCCTAAGAGCAAAATAGTGTCCAATGCATGGCAGTAAGTGATATAATTGACTTCCTTGTGCATTGCTCTTCTTTGCTATGGCCATACTTAATACTGTTGGCCAAAGCAAGGATCACATTTTGTTATTGCTCAAACATAAAGCTGTTTAAAACAAACCTTATTTAGCTTTCATAACTCAATCCACAACATTTGTTTTGCAGACATGCTAAGGAGTGCGGTTTTACTTTCTGGGAAATTAGTCTTTTTGTGCAGTGGATGATAAAACTTATGAAAAATGCCAAGGATGGATACACTGATTTGAGAATCAAATGTTGATCTAACTGCCTATACGACAACCTGCCGACAAACAAATGTGACATATTACAGCCTTTGTTCTACAGTCTTATGAGTTTCAGTTATTAATTTAACATCCAAAGTAACACCACCAGTATATCTATGACATTACATGCTGATTTTGATGCAACAGTTTTAAGGTATTTAAATCGATGATGAATAAAATTCAGATAGAGAAATTAAGAATGGGTCATTTATTATTCGACCGGTAAGCAGCCACCCAAAACAAAAACAAAAAACTGCATAGCAAGAAACTGCACAGCAATGTTCTAGAAACAATCATGAACACCTCAGCAACTGCATAGCATCACCCTGGCAATCACCCAAAACACGCTAGCAACTACAAAGCAACATTCTATTAACCACCAAGAACACTCTAGCAACTGCATAGGAATGCCCTTGCAACCACCAAGAACACCCTAGCAACTGCATAGCAATGTCCTAGTAGCCTAACCATCCAGAACACCCTATAACTGCGAAGCAACACACTAGTGACAACCCTTAACCCCCAGCAGCTTCAAATCAACGACCAAGCAACCATCCAAAAACACTCTAGCAGCTATATAGCAACACCTAAACAACCACACATGACATCCTAGCAACACACTAGCAACCACCCAAAACACACAAACATATATAAAGAGCAACACAGTAAGAACACTAAGAACAGCTGTGTAACAGCATAATAAAACCCTGGCAACCACCCACAACACAGAACCTGATTTCACCAAGTACAACATGTTCCTGGACCAGCTTCTTTTTTAATCCTGGAACAACTTTCCAATCAACCTATTGGATTTGAGGGACAAGTTTACAGTTTATGTCAAATGTAGGCTTGTAGGCTTATAGCCTTAACGGGGTTAGGTGCTTCTACATCACTGTTATTCACCCATAATTTTCCTCTGATTTTAGGGAAACGTTATGGGGTTCGATTTAGAGGTAGGGATAGAGTTAGGACAAACATTCTGGACAGGGTTGTTGTTCCAGGATAAAAAATTAAAAAAAAGTCTGCGTCTAACTCAGCAAAATCAAGACCTGCACCCACAACACTAAAGCATCATGGGAGTGAGTTCTGTATAGGTAAGCATTATTTTGCTTACTCATTGTTTGCTCAAAAGTTTTATCTCAAACCTCATTCTCTCCCCTCTTGAGTTTACACCGGCCATGATTCTCCACTTCTTGCTGACTGTTATTTTTTTTTTTTTTCACTTTATTATTCCAGCCGCACTCCTTTTCATCCACTTCACTGTCAGTTTTCACTGCATTCTACAGTCTCTCTCTCTCTCTCTCTCTCTCTCTCTCTCTCTGCTAACCCATTTCTGTTTTCACATCAGTGCTGGAGAGTTGACTGATGGCCACTCGCTCATATCTCAGGACCTTCTATTGTACCCTGACTCGCATGTCATCTATAAAGTATATCTATTTCTTTTGTATGCACCCCATAATCCCTATTTTTAGACCGTGCAACTTTTTTTTGACATGCACTTTTTCTTTTCTTTTTTCTTTTTTTTTGCAAGGCACAGGCAAAGTTGTTCATTTCAGATGACTACTTCCAGGATAGAATTAGTAATGTCACACTGTTTCATTACTGTCTTTCTTTTTAATGCGCATTATGTGCTGGGGCCATGGGATTTAATAGGCTGTGCTTATCGTGGTATATTAAAAGTAATTTTCAGGGAAAGTAACTCAAGCCTTGAGAACCTAGCATGGTGATATGAATGTTCCTTGACCTTTAGAGTTAACTTCATCCTCTTTCCACAAGGACTTGCAAAATCTTAAATGCCCCCATTTTACTTCAGAGGGATGTTCCACCTTGATGTTTGAAGCATATCGTGAAGAGAAGCAACTGATATCCGCTGAAATATTTGCTGGATCACCCACGGTGCGTGGATTGAGATACCTGGTTGTGGTCACGTTGAGGAAACTTCAAAGCAAGACTGGCTTTCACAGCAGAGGAGAGCTTCAAACGGACCACCGACCTGTAAGGAGATTCATCTATAAGCTCACCTCTTCATTATTGTCTGAAACCTTAAAAAAACATTGACATGTAGGGTACTTTAAAAGGTTTATCCAGTTGTAATGTTAGACAAGTTTATTTCAGCAAAAAACAGTTACTTTTATTTGCTGCTGTGCCTTTAAAATTGTGCCTTTAGAATTGATCCTCCAATAACAGTCCCTTTTCAGTTAATTCATTGTCTGAATAATATTGTGATAGATACACAAAACAATGCACAATATGGTAAAATGCAACGTGTAAGTGCTGCACACAGCATAGGTTTTGACAGAATTTCCTATAGGTTTTTGGTTTGTCTGGTTTTTAGGAAAAATACCATCTAGCATTCCTCTTACTTAAATTATAACATTATTGATAGTCATTGACATGGTAATGTGTTCAAATCAAGGGGTCAAGTTCCCTATCAGGAACTCGAGCTGCGTGAAAACGCTGTGGGAACGCCCCTTGCTTTGTGCGTCATGTAGCACTTTGGTTCTGTTGAGAAAGAGGCCTCCATCCTGCCCGGATCTGTTCTTTGGGGCAACCAGAATTGACCTCGTTGAGCAGTTGAATATTCTGGGACTATGTATCGATAAGAAGTTGTTATGGACTAATCACCTGTCAAACATCGGCAAGCGTGCTGGACAGTGTCTTGGAGCTCTGCGCAGGTTGGCCAACAAGCTTGATGTCAAAGTTAGGGCCAATGTCTACAAGGCAGAAGTCAGGAGTACCATGGAGTACTCATGCCTTGCCTTGATGAACGCATCACAGACCACCATTGGGCAGCTTGACAACATCCAGAAAAAGGCACTGAAAATCATTGGGGAGGATGAGGACACTGCCCTAAGGAAATATGCAATCAGCCAGCTCAGCCATCGTAGAACTGTTGCAGCAACAACTGTGCTTTTTAAAATGCACACTGAAAACTGTGCAGAGGATCTCAAAGCTCTGCTTCCCCCACCTGGTCTCCTTTGCCGAACCACTCGAAGAGCACGACCAAGTCACGCCCTAAAACTCCCCAAGTCTAACACCAAATGCTTGGGGAGGAGCTTTCTTCATTCGGCTGTAACAACTTGGAACTCCCTCCCCTGTACTGCAGTAAGTGAAATCACCTCAAAGAATGTTCAGGCCTTCAAGAAGAGACTAAACAAACATCTCCTTAGCAAAAAAACTGTAATTTCTTGATGCTTAATGTCACTTATCCCATATTCTTAGTCCTGAGTAGCTGCAGATCACGATAGGCTCTCGGGCCACGAACTGTTAAAGCTTGTATCTTCTAAAGCTTAAATAAAAAATAAAAAAACATTTTAAAAAAAGCACGTATGGAATCAGTCCAATGGCGAGACGGAACGTCATATGCAGGTGACGTCATCGACCAGGAAACTATAAAGCACCCCAAAATCACAGCCGTGACAGCTTCTGTTGTCTTCAGCAAGCGCTCTGTGTGTGAATCTGTTTCAAGTGTTTTTGTCTGTCTTTAGTGATTGCTAGGCAGGAGTTTTTCACATTTAAAAAAAACTATATATATATATAACTATGGCGAGCGAGCAGCTATACAGAAATTGTGTTCCCCCCTGTACTCGTTATCTGACGGGTGGGGATACACACGATCTGTGTGTTGTTTGTTTGGGAGTGCAGCATGCCCAGTCAGCTCTCGAGGGGGCTGACTGTGAGCATTGCAAGCGTTTTCCCCTAAGAATGCTCCACTCCCGCCGATCACTCTTCGAGGAGACTGGTTCGGTTCGCGCTCCCCGCGGCTCGGGTCCTGCTTCTGTCGAGGCAGAGCGGCTGCGCTTGTCGTGGGGATCGCAAATGGATCTGACAGCGGGGTTTAAGTGGGGCTCTGCCTTATCTCAGCCTTTACCTGTCAGTTCCAGTGCCTTTGTCCAGGGTGTGGAAACACGCGCTGCGGTTTCTTCCCTCCAGGCTGACGCACCAATACTGCAGCTATCCAGTTCTGAGGAGCTGGATGTTGTCATTATTGAGACAGGGGGTTCTGAGGACTCGTCACCTCATTCCCCAGAACATGAGGAGCTTATGGAGGTGCTCACTCGTGCTGTTTCTTAAATTAAGCATTGAATGGCCAGCTGTTAGGCAGGAGTATGTTTCAAAAAGCAAGCTTGATGAGAGATTTCTGCCTTCACGTGTTCAGCCTCCACGGCGGTGCCTACCTTTTTTTCCCGACCTCCACACAGAGGTGTCGAGGTCGTGGAAGAAGCCTGCTTCTTATCGTGTTTTTAGCCCTCAGACCGCCACTTATTCTAATATTTCGGGGGCTAAATCTTATGGTTATGGGGCGATGCCTAAAGCGGAAGAGACTCTAGCCAGCCATCTTTCCGCTGAGTATGCTTCGTCCCTTAAGGCACCAGCTTTGGCCTCCAAGCCTCTCAGAAATACTTCGGCTTTGGTGGGCAAAGCTTATTCGGCAAGCTTATTCGGCGGCTGGTCTGGCTGCGGCATGTCTGCACACAATGTCAATACTGCAGGCATACCAGGCTGATCTTTTAAAAGATGTGAGTGAGAGTGAGGAGGTTAGCTCTGACGTGGTTTGCGAACTACGTCAGGCTGTGGATTTATCTCTGCGTGCCACCAAGGAGTCGGGCAAACTAATGGGCCATACTATGGCAGCTCTGGTGGCCGCAGAGAGGCATTTATGGTTAAATCTTTCTGGTATGAAGGATAAAGAGAAAGCTTTCCTTCTTGATGCTCCGCTATCTCCTTCTGGTTTATTTGGTGACGCTGAGAACACAGTCTTGGATAAATTTCAGGAAGAAAATAAACAGGCTGCGGCCTTTCAAAAGTTCCTCCCACTCAAAGTCCACATCCCAGGGTCTGCTGGGCGGGGGCAGACCAAGTCGTCGACAAGTTCCTCACACCGGGCGCAACAAAAGCAGAGTGTCGTGTCTCGTGCTCCTCCTAAACAATGGGAACAGACGCGGCACTCTCAGGCGAAGCCCTCTGGTAATAAGACTGATTTGAGAACAGTCATTATGGCCAAGAAGGCTTCGTCTAAGAAAAAGCCCTGACGCCACTAGTCTCCACCGTGAGAGGAAGGTGTTCACCGCTTCAGACGGTGCCCGTTCTCTCACGGTGCCCTCAGGGGCCCCATCTGCCAATACCGCCTTCGTGTCGGGGCGTAGACGGGCCCAGCGAGCGTTTTCCCGAGGGACGCTCACCCCCTTCAAAGAGGGGTTTAGAACAGTCAGACCAGTTGTTCCCTGCCGGTGCGCCATTACAGGGCACTGTGTCTGCTGCTCAAAATATTCCAGAGGCCAGCCTCAAGAGGCTGGTACCCTTAGTAGATTTTCTGGCGGAGTGGAAAAGTCTTCCAAAAGTATCTCAGTGGGTCCTGCATTCGATAGAGAGGAGTTATGCCATTTAGTTCAGGTCTCGTCCTCCTCGATTCAGCGGGGTCCTGCCCACAGTGGTGGGCCCCGAGCAGGCTCTGGTACTGGAACAAGAGGTGAAAACACTCCTACAAAAGGAGGCTATAGAACGGGTTCCTCCTCCCAGTATGGAGTCAGGTTATTACAGCCGATATTTCATCGTTCCAAAGAAGGATGGGGGGTTGCGTCCAATTTTAGATCTGCGCCTGTTAAATCGCTCAGTAGCGAAGCTCAAGTTCAAGATGCTCACTCTGAAGCAGATCGTGTCACAAATCAGATCCGAGGACTGGTTTGTCACGATAGATCTAAAGGATGCGTATTTCCACATCTCCATCCTTCCGCAACACAGGAAGTTCCTGAGGTTCGCTTTCGGGGGCGAAGCGTACCAATGTCGCGTTCTTCTTTTCGCTCTAGCTTTATCTCCCCGCACGTTTACGAAATGCATGGACGCAGCTCTAGTCCCGCTGCGGCTCCAGGGTATTTGCGTTCTGAACTATATCGACGATTGGTTGATTCTGGCTCAGTCAGAGCAACAAGCGGTTCGTCATCGAGATGTCGTCCTCGCACACATAAAAAAATTGGGGTTGAGGCTGAATGCCAAGAAGAGTGTTCTATGTCCATCACAGAAGACATCTTTTCTGTGGGTATTATGGGATTCGGTAGTGATGCGGGCGGGAGACAGACGGGACCTCGATTCTCTCAGCAGTAAAACAAGTAAAGCTAGGCCAATTGCTCACTGTAAAGCAGTTCCAGAAACTGCTGGGTCTCATAGCAGCAGCATCCAACGTTCTCCCCGAGGGGAACCCCCTCTGCATGATCAAAGTTACACGGCATTGCCTCCGTGCTCTATTCATGTGGAGGGATCCATGGTTTCTGTCCCGGGGACCTGTGTTGGGTGCTCTTTGTCGTCGTGTAACGTTAATGACAGATGCTTCCCTTACAGGCTGGGGGGCGATCATGAGTGGTCGTCCAGCCCAGGGTCTGTGGCAGGACCATCATCGGTTGTGGCACATAAATTGTCTAGAGATGTCTCTAAAAACTTATGAGCGAAGGCCTCAACAGATTGACTCTCTATAACAAGAGGATGCCTAACAACACTCAATCCCAAAAAGACAGAAGAGGCTCTTAAGAGCCTACCACACCATTACTACTGTTTGTATGAAGCTCTAAGAGCAGTGACCTCAGCAGAATGACTCTCTAATCAAGAGAATATCTAATTTATCAAGCAGATAATACCACTAAATAGACTCACAGAAAAAGTAATCTTCATTAGTAAAAAATACATGACTAGAGCTCTGGGGAGCAAAGGCATGACAAGTCTCTGAAACAAGCTGAGTCAAAGCTCAACACTAGAAGCAGTTAACTGAGGAGGCTATTAGAGCCTACAACTCCAAGTATTCCCTAAGTACAGCACATGCCTCAGCAGAACAACTCTCCAAACTGACTGAAAACTAATCTAGGGCAATCTAGGCTGAGGAGGCTAATCAGAGAATGCACCTGTGCGTGTGGAGCTCTAGATGGCAGGAGCCTTAACAGAATGACTCTCCAAAAAGAGAGGATGCTCAAAACTAATATTACCACAAGACAAAGTAGTAACATAATCTATTTTCCTGACAACTTCCTATTCATAGATGCCACCTACGTCACTACAAATAGAACCCCGCCATATTTGCGACCGATCTCGCCCGAACTGCTCATTTGAATGAGAGAGAGAGACAGAGATACCTGGAGAAAATTTCAATTTTAGGCTCCAATCCTTATTTGTTACCCCCAGTTTTCTTTTGTCCATTATTATCTGCCTCAGTCTTGCCCTCATTGAAAGAACATGAAGGGAAGGGAAACGAAACAAGGCGATTGTGACTTTATGTGAACAGTCTGTCTGTGGTGGGTTACTCTGATCATTGTGGATTGTCAGTGCTGCTAGTGAGTTGAGATGGGAATTGAAAACCGGTTCCACTGGAGAACCGGTTCTAAGTTTTATGAACCATCGATATTGTGTGCCCAGCTCCTGCTCAAAAGTGAATTTTTGTCAGCAGTGCTCATGTTTAACTGAAGAACGAGCAGAGAGAGAGAGAGCCCTGGTCGCGCGCGCGCCTTGCACTTTTTCTCTTTGGAAGGCGAATGTATAAACAAGGCTTCACCGTCTAAGCGCTGTCTTGCTCTCTCTCCCTGGCACATATTAATCTAAATAAATCGACACGATGGTAAACGGTCGGAAGACCATAGTATCATGTGGAGCATTTATCTGAAAAGCGTTCCGCACATTACCTTTGCCGTTATCTGGTCGGCAAAATTCCGAACTTCCTTAACTTCTCAGAAAACTTAAACTTAATTTTTTAAGAATGATTTCAGTGCTGTTCCCAGCAGCAGCAGGTATAAGCCCGCCCAGCCCACCGACTCTATACACGATGTGATTGGCCTGGCTAGAGTTAGTTTTTTCCAGCTCGCAAGCCAACGGAGAGAGCCTAGACCCCCCTGACAGCAAACCACTTCTTTCTTCTATCCTTTTCTTTTGGTATAGAATGAAATACCAGTTCGGGGTTCCTCTTTCGGCTGTTTGTGCAGCCAACTGCACAATATATTGCAGGCATTACTGAGACCGTCGGTCGCAAAGATGGCGGCGCTAAGCTACAGTGACGTCATGTGACCCAAATGAATTTATAAGGAGTTCCAGGGTGCAGAGGCCACAATAAAGAATTCTCTAAAAAGAGCAGCAGCCTAACAGCGCTCCACCTGAAGGGTAGCTTAAATAGAGGAGGCTTAAAAGGGAGCCTACAACTCACAACTACACTCTGTGCACCTGTAAAACAGATGTTAATCCTATTGAGCCAGAGATCTCTGCAAATGACTCTCACAACTGAGAGGGGACCTAACAATGCTCACAACTGTTACTTTAAGAGAGTGGAAGCCTCATAAAGCATGAATCTCAAATGAGAGGATCCCCACAACGCTTCTTTAAAACCTATAAAACAGACCCTCACTAACAAGACCAGAGTCGGACCATCAGAAAATTGTTCTATTTTGATAAGGAACAATAAAAACATAATCAGTCCAGCCCCAGGGCCTGATGTTGCGAGCCTGAGTAAAAACCCTCACCTAGCTGGACAGTACAATCTCTTCCTGAACGACTGGAGGCAAGGGTGATGGGGGAGGAGGAAAAAGAGAGGGCAGGTGTAATAACCCTCAGAGGGAAGGAGGAGATGTTATCTGCCTCTGTCGATTCCCGGACGCGGATCGCATCTATACTGGATCACTTCCCTCAGATCTTAGCAACGCTGGCCTTTTGGCCCTGCCTTTGGTTCTCAGAACAAGACAGGTCAGACAACAAGCAAGATGGAATGAAACCCCAAAGTGTATTAAATAGAAAGCACCAACCATCAATATATACAATATATACAATAAGTCCTGTAAGTTGTGTGTGTTCCAGTCCAATGTATGTGTGTGCGTTGAATCGGCCTCACCGGGAAGCTGTCAAAAGTCCGTGCACACGAAGCGGAACAGCGTTGTCCTGTGAAGTGATCTCCAAGGAGAAATAATCCACTTGTGTATTTCCGCGAAGAGTCGAACAATCACAGTCAATGACAAACAAATTGTGAAGTGCGATCAATCGTTAGTCCCAAAAAAGCAATGGTTGCGTTGCTCCTGAACACCGATTTTCCGGCACCTTTAAACGGAAGTCATTCATTCAGCTGATTTCGACTGACGTCACTGGGGCATTCCCTGGAGCCCCGCGAGAGAACTCTCACGTGAGTAAAAGGGAACACAACCACATGTCCAGGCGGGCAATAAACACAAGAAGAAGAATTATAAAATAGCAGCTGTCTTATAAACATAACTTGAATACTTCACAGCAATATTCATTCCTTATGTGGTCTAGCTACAAACTTGCCGACCACTACCTCAACAGATGTGCCAAACAATTTGGGAGTTGAAACCGGCGCATAGAGAAGAAAGCCCTTCTCATTCTCCCTGATGCTGGCCATGTTCGCCCACAGGTGCCTCTCCTTGGCCACCATCTCCACCATCGATCTACCAATTGCGGCAGCAGTCTGTTAAGTGGCCCGGAGAGCCAGGTCTGTGGTGCGGTGCAGCTCTGCAACCGCCTCAGGGGAAAGACCTTAATCTAGGTCCACTGCCGCATAACCCCAGCCATTCAAATGAGATGTTGTCTTAAGGGGCTTGGATGGCAGAACTTGCAAAGTCAATGTTCCCCTTGCGAGGGATAGCTCGCAGACTTCTCGTTGATAGACTTCTCGTTGACACGAATCAACACCCATTAACATTTGTGGCATTCGCATGCTGATGGATGCGGGCCGAATATGGATTCTTCCATGCCTTCTCGATCTCAATGTGGACATCAGGAAGGAATGGAAGGCTCACAGGAGCTGTGGTTATGTCCAAATAGAAACCGCTCATCTAATCTTCCACAAGCGGTTTCCTCCTTCTCATGCTTCCACAGCACCTCGAGTCTGGCTGCAGTGCACTCCATAACCTCCAGTAGCTCAATATACACGGGACAGGGAGGCTGAGAGGGCTCAGTCATTTCATTCTCACCCTGGCTTGACACTAGCAGAGCACTGGCTGCTGGATCAGAACATGTAAGAGACAATCCTCCAGCAGCTCTCTCTCGTCAGCCACTGAAGAGCGCAAGAGATTAGACCTCTCTCAAACTCCTCAGGGAGCTCCACCTGAGACTCCCATGATCTCAGTCTCCTCCCCGCCTACACGAGAGCAGGACCCGAGCCAGGAGGTGCCTGTACAAGAGGAACAGACAAGAGCGAAGCTTTTTCATTTGAAAATGCTCACAATGCATGCAAACAGCCCCCTTGAGGACTGAACGTGCGTGCTCCTTGCCCAAGCAAATCACGCACGGATCCACACACTCCTTGAAAAGCTTAGGTTCACAAGCCATAATGAATTGTTTACCACATACTCAAACAAAACAGTCCCTGAAGACGAAGAAGAAGATGACATATTCTCTAGGCGCCCTTTTTATACCTCACGGTCACACTAGAAGTCATAAAAAAGTAACATTTTGAGCAAAAAGCTGAGAAAATCATGATTACAATGATGATCAGAAACATAGATGGATTAGATTGAGTCCATCAGCTCTTCTAATGCCTGCACAGTCCCAAAGCTCGTCTTGGGTAGACATTTCATTCAGTAACATTGGGCAGTTTTGATTTTTACGCTGTTTAATGTTGGTGATCGCGTTATTTTACATATGCATATGATTACATATGATGACGCTTGTTTTTGCATCTTATTCGCATCTGTTTTGATCAGGAGATTCAGTATTCTTTCGGACGATCCATAATAGCACCCCCTGCCGTATAACAGTGAAAACACTGAAAGCCGGACAATTCTGTCAATGGCGGGTATGTGTTTTCTCACAAATGATGAAAATGTCCATCGATGGCGGGGAAAGAGTTAAGTGGGACGGTACTTGTGTGTGTCAACCATTTTTGTGAAATAAATTTCCTTTTTTTTAAGGAAAAATGTATTATAAATCTCATTGTCAAATTATGTAAGGAGAGAGTGAGCCACTGCTGTATAATACATATATCCTAAATGGAAAATGTAAATGGGTAGCCTTTGCATAGAGAAAATACTATGCATATTAAACAACACAGGTGGTAATGTTTGTACAAAGCCATACAAACAAGTCACTAAACATTACTTCTCACTGTTCAGTGTGAACATTTTATGTATTATTTGGTGCTAAATCCATATTTCTCAGTGTTAAGTGGCTGAAAAATATGGGCTGTCTTCTGTTTCCCCCCACCCATGTGTGTGTGTTTCCTCATGATCTATTATATGCTATCATTGTTTGTCTTGTTCTGTCACTAACCACTGGGGTTTTTTCTTTCAGCGTTCTATTTTCAGCAAGCTTGATGCATAGCGTCCAAAGGAAGGTCACTAGGGCACTGTGATGCAGAGGAATAATACCCATAGTACACCACACAAGCACATTAGCTGCATATGGAATAATTTTCCTGGAATACTGGGGCTGATCTAGTTAAGAAAAATATAATGTAAAAAAAATCATCAACCTAATATTTTAATGTTTAAGATATGAGAATCTCTCATGGCATCTTCACTGGGTTTATCGGAAATGATTCCTTATCAAGATGATTTTTTTTTATTTTTATTTTTTTATTTGATCAGGGACAATGCACAAAAAAACATTAGTCTAATAAAAGAAGAGATGTCATGTGCCAGGTTATAGCAAAATATGCTAATTTCCACCTGCTGTCCCTTGACAGGTTGATGTTATACTTACAAAAAAAATCATAAAATATATATAGATAATACATGGAAGCATTACTTCACTCACATCATAAAAACACTCTCCACTTCAGGAAGCTATCACAGTCCATGAAGAGTGAAGAGACATGGGGGATGGCTTCCGGAGACAACATCCTATCACTGATGACCTTGACTAAATATAAGAACCTAACTGCTTTATTTATTGTGCCCTAAATTATCTTAACACTTTCATCATAATAGAAAAGCAAAATATAAAAGATTAGAAGTCAACTGAGTCCATTGTTGTTTTGAAACTTGATTTTGAAAATGACCTTTTTCCCCCTTTATATTGACTGTGATGACTCGTTTCTACAGAGCCCCTAAAGATTTTGCGTTCTCTCGCAAATGTTTTGCGTTCCCCCAAGAAACGTTCCGTTCACTCGCAAAGAACACAAAAGCGAACGCAAAGTTTCTCAGGAAAACTCAAACATTTTGCGAGTGAAAGCAAAGGTTCTCGGGGGGAAAGCAAAACATTTACAAGGGAACGCAAAACCATTAACGTATTATTTTTCCTCTCATCTCATATTTTTTTCCACCACCATGTCTCCTTAGAGGCTCCGACGTTTCCACAGTTATCAACATCGCAAATCTAGTATAGGTTTTCAGATTTTTATTTCTAAAAAAATTCATATACATTTGTAACGTTAAGGCCTTTTCACACTGAGTGCTATTAAGTGACGCAAATGTACGTTTCGATAACTCTCTTGAATTTAATCAATAGATCCCTATGGAGCTATTCACACCAGGCGCGATCAATCGCAGCGCAACAAGATCACCCCGTGATGAAATGAGCCGTTGTATGTTGTGCAGCGGACGAGGTTAATGCCAAATGGGAAAACCTACGAGATACATGCATGAGGAAAAATGGATCTCTCAGGGCCCTATTTTAATGATCTAAAACGCAAGTTTCAAAGGCGAAACGCAAGTAACTTTGTGGGCGGATCTCCGACGCAAATCTAAAATGGGTTGGTCTGAAGTCGCTACATTACTCATAGGTGTGGTTTGGGCGTAACTTGAAATAAACCAATCAGAACGACATCTCACATTCCCTTTAAGAGCAGGCGTGCTTGTTCCATGGCGGATTGATATTATAAAGGTGGATGCCAGGAGCGTTCACAGCCGAGGAGACTGGCGCTCTCATCAGGGCCGTAAAACACAGAGAAGTTACATTGTATGGGGATGAGAGAAACCCACCCAAATTAGCTTCTATGATGACTATGATGACTTCCGCTTCTGAGAAACCTGAAAGTGTGAAAAGGGTCCATTGCTTCTTGCATATTGTGCGTCATTTTCGAAGTGAAATGTCCAGTGAGTGGTGTTAACATCCTTAGCAGATGAATGTGAATCTGGCAAGTGACAACATTTTATTACTTTGGTTGTTGTGCAGTGCCAGTCCAGTGAAAGAAATGTCCAGTGAGTGGCACTAAAAGGTTAAAGGGTTAGTTTGCCTCCTGCCGTTCCAAACCTGCAAGACCTTCGTTCATCTTCAGAACACAAATGAAGATATTTTAGATGAAATCCGAGAGCTTTCAGTCATAGACAGCAACGCAACAACCACTTTCAAGGCCCAGAAAGGTATTAAAGGCATTGTTAAACGTGTATGTTTTTTGCACACAAAATGTATTCTCGTCGCTTCATAACTTTAAGGTTGAACCACTGGAGTCGCATACACTATTTTATTGATGTCTTTACTACCTTTCTTGGCCTTGAAAGTGGTCGTTGCGTTCCTTTTTCAGTAGAAAATATTGAAATAACCCATTAAACATGAAAGTATTATGCAATAATTTAAAACATTTATCCTTATAGAACCTTTTTTTTTGGCATAAAGGTTCTTTAGAATTTAGTCAGTTCTATATAGAACCACGCTGAAACGTTTTTTCCTCAGAGTGTAGTATTGTGCAATAAAGAGTGCAAAAATACGTCTTTATTAATGTATAATGCCCTTTGAATCTGAATTTGCGTGAAAATGAATAAAAGTTGTTGGTGTTTTACTGCCACTAGTGTTCATTTCAAGCTGGAAACTGCACTGAATTGCAGTGATGTATAGGTACGTTTTTGAAGTTTTGCAAAAAAAGTAGAGGCACATTTTCCCAATGAGCTTAGGTTGCTTTTACCTCAAGCTATTCAATCTAAGTGTGGACGACTCGATCTTGTCAAAACCTACAAATAGCATTCAAAACATTACAGAAACAAACCATTCATCATTATGTATGGTCTATTCAGTAGACTTCACAACAGAGGCACCATGAGGAGTTAAAATGTTCCACGTGACTTGATTGTCACCACACTCCAAGAGACACCCAGATAAGAGCTCACACATCAGTGCTGGGAGATCAAAGACTCACAACATGAGTTAGGATTAGACCCCGAAGGAGCAAGATAAAACACACAAAATGGCACCATGCAGAATATATTAATGATCCAAAGGAACTGTTGACTTAAATAGGTGATCCTCTAACACCTCCCACTGACACATCTTTTCTGAAAAAGATTCTTGTTTTTGGCTGAATAGAATCAAGCTTCAGGCACGCAAACATCTAACTGGCCGTCCATGATCAGCATCGTGCTGGACTGGGCGAGATGGTTTCTGCCCCAGGAGCCCGAGCTGTTGCTGTGGACTGGGCTGTTACCAAAGGGACACGTGGCTGCTAAGGAGATGCACACACAAACACTGAAACACGTCACAGCAAGACTCTCTAGGGGACAAATGCTCCAAAAAGTGCCACTGATGCTCTTGGATCCTCCTGGGAAGTTGCTATACTTGCAAGCTGGGAACTCATGATTGCGACAATTTTTATATTTCACTGGAGGATTTTATTACTTTACATACAATAAAGTAAAATAAAAAGAAGTTAACACTTTACTTAAAGTCTTTAAACATTATAAATGTATTTTTAATGCATTATTATGCCTTGCTATGCACCATATAATGCATTGTACAGTATACCGGTAGTCTCTAATAATTGTAACCACTATTATAATACATTAAAATACTTAATTGAACACACCTTTAGAAAGTATAATGCATTAAAATACATGAAAAACAACCAATTTCAGATGTAACAAGGAATCTGTATGTCTTTTAACTTGTACATATACATATAATTATTTATGCATTATTATACCTTTATAATGCATTATGCATAATGCTTAAAGTTTTAACAGAAAACTTAAAACATTCTCAATAATTTTATGTCTGAATGATATATATATATATTTAATGTATTTTAAAATAATTAATAGATTTCAGTGACCCAGTTTCTACATGGTGGAAAAACATGATCATTCTGACATGATTTGAAGGCGGAATCTCTTTGATTGAGGACTAAAATTTGGATTTCATAATTGGACGTGATCTGATCTTGATTACAACTCCATGCAAGCCATTCAAAAAGAGGATTATTGGTTCTCAGCCATTTGTGCTTGAGAAACTGCTTCTTGAAACTTTCCATGATCTTTCCTCACAGTCGCTCCTGTCCTCATTTTTCACCTTTCCGGTTTTGTATCTGCAGTGCTTAAGGCTCCAGCAGTCTCACGTCCCCCAGGGGCCTCACAGAAAACCCTTGACGGCAGCCATACACCTGTCGTCTTACACACAGACACACACTCTCCTTACTTTACCCCAGAACAGTGTGTGTGTATGTGTGACAACAGTGCCCTCTACAGAAATGCCCACACACACACACACACACTTTTGGACCAGGTGAACAGGAAGTATCCAGAGCTTTTAGAAGACATGCAATCCTTGAAAACCATGATGATTGAAATGATTTATATAGAGGAGGTTGCCAGACACTTTTTACTCCAGTGAATATTTATCATGGTAGAGACATACCAGGGTAAAGTAAAAATCTATTGACCATTTGGTAACACTTTACTTGAAGGGGTGTGCATAAGACTGACATGACACCGTCATAATCATGACATGTCACATGTCATGAATATGAAGGAGGCCTTATGCATGTTTATGACAACTGTCATTAAGTGTCTTTCGCTCAATTATGACATTTTAAATGCAAATGTGACATTGTGTGAGATGTCTTTGTTATGACAACTTTTACATTACCAAGACAACACAACCTGTCATAAATATGTCATAAACATGACATAGCAGATTAATGATCAAACTTTAGAAACCACTTAGCTTTATGGGTTAACATGTCATTAAACTGTCATGTGGTTGGTTTGGACATTGGCTGTCATGAAGGCATTATGACATTTTAATGACAAATTACATTTGTACCACTGTAGTTGAGGTCAAGAAAAACATTCATGACACAGTTATAATGGCCTCATGACAGCCAATGTCAAAACCAACAACCTGACAGTTTAATGAAATGTTAACCCATAAAGCTAAGTGGTTTCTTAAGTTTGATCATTAATCTGCTATATCATGTTTATGACAATTCATGTTGTCTTGGTAATGTCAAGTTGTCATGACAAAGTCATCTCAAACACTGTCATGTTTGCATTAAAAATGTCATAATTGAGCGAATGACACTTAATGACAGTAACTGTTGTCATGCATAAGACCTCCTTCATATTTATGACATCTGCCATGTCATGATTATGAAGGTGTCATGTCAGTCTTATGCACACCCCTTCAAGTAAAGTGTTACCGAACATTTCTACCATTAGGAAAAAGAAATTGGTGACAAAAACTGCTTGTTTTTTTAACAATGCATTATTAAATATTTATTTAAATAATATTCTAGGAATAATTTACGACAGGCCGTTGCGCTTACCACCTCCATGGTGCATTATTTTCTAATAGTCAATTATTCCGCTTTTACTACAGTTACCACACCTCAAGACATTGTTCAGATGTTGTATTTTAAGACATTTGTCAGGTTTTTGTCCTTAAAACGCTCTTGTGTGTAGGACGAATTTCTTACGCACCTCATATCACGCCTTAATTGCTAATTCCAAAACGTAATCTCCCATCAAACGTCAATCTTATTTTAAATTGAAAATGTTTCATCTGTGCACACATCATTACTTTTTTAAAATTCATATGTACGGTGGCCCAGTAGTGTACAACACAATGCCATTTAAAAAGCAAAGATAAGTTCACAACACAATGATCCCGACCACTAGGGGGCTCTCGAGCGCAGTAGGCTTGCTGCGATAGTCACTTGCCTACCATCGTTTAGATTTTTTATAGTAATAAAAATCATTTACTTCGGTCAAAGAACAGACACTACAATTAAGAACTGACCGTCTTCTCAATTTAGCGTGAGCCGAATGAGAGTCGCAGCACATACCAGCAGCAGGACTCAGATTTCACCTCACTTCCCCGTTTCACCTCAGATTTGGTTTCAAAGCGAAATATAAAAGTGCCTATTAAAATTTAGCCAAAACCTGCCTTCATTTATGTATAGTAAACTAACTTTACCGCACTCCGAGAGTCCCCTAGTGGTTGGGAGCATTTATGTTGTGTTGTGACATGATTTCGTTGTGTTGTAAACTTATGTTTGCTTTTAAAATTTTGTTGTGTTGCGTACTACTGGGCCACCATACATATGCCATTAATCTTTCATTAAAATGGGCAGTGCACCCTGTCACTCACAAACCACAACCATCCAATAAATTCCCCATGGACAAAATCAAGTCCCGCCCTACATTTGTACTTATTTTGAATAACTACTTCACAACTGCTCATGTACGTTCAATATACAAAATTTATTTGTGTGCAGTATGAATATAATAGGACATACTACATCCACCATGATGTCATTATCATGTGACCTACCACCGTCAGTTGCGTCACTTCACTGCCATTCACAAACGGCTATGCACACTTCAGAATCTGGCAGGAAATAGTTGGTCATCCTTTTTACCTACTCTTTTATGACTACTGTGAATTTGGACATTCAACTTCTTCGCCTACTATGTAGTAGGAAAGTATGTGATTTTGAATGCAGCCATAGTTACAATATAGGGAAGAATAGACTATTGCAGCTTCCGTTTCATGCCGACTTTAAATAATGTTATAATGGTTTATTAAATATTTATCATCTTAAATAATGTTGTAATATTAAATTATAAATAATAGTTAAAATTATTAATTGAAAATGACAATCTAAGATATAATTGTAAAAATAATGGTACCCTGCGTATTTAATTTGAGTTAATATTCATTATTGTTTTTATCCTTGCTTTATCGTATAAGCCATTTGTTGGATTAGGCATTTAAACAAATTTAAATATAAAAAAAGAATACATCAAAATGTAATAAATACAAAATGGTAGATAACATTAAATCTACAAGTAAATCTGACAAAATCTGGCAGTTTTTTTTAAAAACACTTTATTTTGGATAGAACAAGAGATTAGATTAATTTGAAAAACAATTAGAAATAGTGCCAAAACTGAATTCATATAACAAAACCTGCATTCATTTCTATATGAACCGTGAGAGAGCAATCTGAAATTAAACCATAGACGGTGCCAGAAAACATCAGGAACCTCTTCTCCACTCATCCGTCTCTCCCCCCATCTGTCACTCCATCTCTCCGTCAGCTGGAAATGTCAGCGGCATCAATCTTCATGCAGAGAGTACTGATATGTCTAACCCTGCGTGAAGTTCAGGACCCTGGGTAATAAACATCCTGACAGCTGAGACGGACCCTCAGTCTTTTAGCATCGGCAAAAACACGGATGAGAAGAAAATCGGATTCATGTACACACACACTGTGTCTCAGGAGCTCTCCAGCAGGGTAGAAACGGTGTAGATCTGTGTCTTCAGTCTCTTCTTCATCTCTCTGATCATTTGACAGAGGGCCAGAGGGTAGCAGCAATAAACCGTAGTCCAGTCCTCACACACGCTGCCCTGGAGACACACACAGCACACTGTAATGCATTCTTAATTTAATATAACCAGGCAAATTAGGATCTGTAGATTTCTAAGTAAGGATACATTTCAGTGATATTGATTTAACACCCCCCTCCAAGTCAAGGAATCTAGTTATGAAATTTAATTTAAGGAATCTTCATCTAACTGTCAAATACGGGATGTGTTTTACTTCTTAGCACAAGAAGGATATGACAAGATAAATCAAAGATACATTTCTACACCTAGAGGAAATGCTGTAAAACAGGTCACCGTAAGCCATTGTTCAGTGGAAACTCTACAGTGATATCTGAGTTGAGTTGTTGGTTCTCACATTATAGCCCAACATATACATTGTTGTTTTTTTTACGCATGCTGTCGAACATACAGCCTTTTAAAGTCTACTCCATTTGATAGCATGCGCGAACTAAGGCTGCATACCAAATCGCATTCTTAGCTATACTATATAGTAGACGAAACCAGTATGTGACAAAAGAAGTATATCCGAATTCACAGTACTCATAAAACAGTAAATTATAATTTTTATCAAGCTTGTATATTACCTATTAATTACCTATTAATTGTCATTTAAGTGAAATGATTGAACTTAAATAAACAAGCTTGATAAAAATGATCATTCTAGAAGAAAACTTCAGATGGCACTTAGAGGCTTTTGCATCTGAACACTGCAATCAGTGTTGTTGTACATTAAACAGTATGCAATGATAAAATAGAGTGTAAATTACTGTCTAAATGACTTGTGTCAAAGGTTTCTGCCACAGACCTCTACACTATCGCTGAGAATTAAACATCTGTGGGCGGAGTTAGTGTAATTAGACTCTGCCGTCACAACAAAAAAATCCAATGACAATAAATAAATAAAAAGAAAATTCCAAAATGGTGTCTGTCATTTTAGGTAGTTCTCATCATGTAGACCTACTGTATATTCAAGTGTTCTGTTTCAGATGAAAATGATCTTACAAAATGGAATTACTTTTGATCAAATGAACAAATGAATCCGAGTTATCATAATATCACCACCACCATGAGAAATCACATGAAATCCCAACAGCAGTGGAATGAGGAAAGACAGCTGTCCATCACTGCATCACGACTGCAGGTAAGCGCAGCTGTACACCCCGACTGATCCGAGATGATAACTTATCTGATAGCTAAATGATTTTGAGACATATGCTTCCTTTAAATTTCGTTGAGGGATGAACAGAAAACGCAAAGTGCTGTTAGAAACTTCACAGAACACCGTTCCCTTTGTCTCTGCAAGGTCTGTCAGCGCACTCGAGCATGTGGATATTATTGTTTTCTCAACATGAACGTGAATCAATATAAACACGATAACCATATTCTGATTCATTCTGTATGATAACTGGCACAGCCTGCTTTAGCTTTTTTTTTCTGCTTGAGCTTAAATGCTTTCGTTCTTTATATTTGTTGTTTACTCGTATTGTTTAATGTTTTCAACTAAAAGAAAACCTTAAGATATATTGTAAGCTTGCTGTGTATATTGCCTAATCATAAGCTTGTTGAGAAATGGTGACAAATGCTCATCCATACTACAGACAACGTAAGCAACAACTGCACTGGGATATTCCGGCTTTATTTTTCTACAGGGGAAGGAAGCAGTCGACTCTAAAAAGTTTAATCTTTGTCCAGTGTCTGCGCTACTTTTCTCTAGAAGTTATGACTGATAAAAATGTCTACTTTTAAACAAAAAAAAATCTCATAACTCCCTCACACAACCACTTATGAATGCGTGTGTCTGCTGTTGTTGCAGTCTTAGATAGTCTTCGGTATTTTGTTGTTCCGTCTCTTTAGTTTGAGCATAGAAAATTTCTTCGGACACTGCAACGGTCGTGAAACGATGTCATACTCTATGATGTATGTAAACATGAATTAAACATACTATAGCAAATAGTAATACACATTTAAAATGAAAAAAAAAAAATCAACAATACTCAACTTATACGCAAAAATATTGTTATTTTTGAATTCAAACAAAAGGTCATGCCATGAAGTATCGATCTTATACTGGTAACACGTGTGATGTGATGTGAATTCGCAGCTCAAAGTTCACCAAAAATTTACTTTGGAACATAGTGAAATGCGAAACTTTTCGTGTGAGCTTGCTTGTGTTTGCGCTCTGATGCATTCGCATGCATGTGAATGGAAGTCAATGGAAGGAAAAGTGTAGTGTGTGATGCCCTTGATGCGCACTGACTATGCGGACCGTCGTGTACGCGTGAAAACCGAAGTATAGTTTGGGGTTTAAGGCGAATTATCTGGCATGCACATCCATCTTGGATTCTGTAGCTTGCTCATTTCCAGGTAACGTGTCAGAATGTTTTTGTTTTTTCAATCAATCAATTTGAAAAGGTTACTTCTAGACTTTATTTTGAAATGATGTAGTGATTTAGGATTAGTAACAATAATTCAACTAGTCACAGTAAGTTTAGAATTCATATTAGTAACTTAAGTAATAAAGTAAAAAATTAAGTTAAAAAAATGTATAGATACATTTGTTAAAATTGTTTTATCTTTCAGTAAAAAAAAAGTTTCAAAATGTGTTGTAGTGTTGAAGGTCAGTGCAAAAATGTCAAATACTTGTTTTAACTATTAAACATCGTTGCTTGATATTGTTACCCGAAAACCATAAAAAAATACATATTTAAAAAAAAAAAGAAAAAAAGAAGAAAAACTAAACATTGCATATACAGTGTGTATAGGCTATGTAGGCTAGTATGTATATACAGTAGTAGTATAGTATATAGTAATATATATATTAAAAATATTAACAAACACTATAATAATATATCAATGATTCTAAAATAATACAGTTCTTTCAAGGCCATGTTTACAAACATTATTTTTCTGGAAAAAAAAACAAACAAACATATTTATACAAGTGCAGGGACAAAGCCACATTTTTTGACAAAGCCAGTTTCTTATTTGCATTAAACATTAAAAAACAATCTGATATTTTATTTTACTATATAGTATTTTAATTACAATAAAAGTAAAACGTTTGGTCGATTAATTAAAATAGCAACCCGACCACACTAAATACGTCTCTATAGCACGTAGTGTGTTTATCGTGTTATTTATATGCGAAAATGAGTTTTTACGTGCATATGATACGCAGTTTTCGCTTGCCCTTAAAAACTCATTTTGCACGTAAAAACTCATTTTCGCGTATAAATAACACGATAAACACACTACGTGCTATAGACACGTATTTACGTGAGAACGGGCTGGAAATAGTCTGTTCAAATATTATAGTAATGGGAACACGCAAACTGACATAGTATTCTTGCTTTTATATAATGTTTAATTGTATAAATAATTTTGCATACTAAAACGGATCAAATAGATTTTGGAATCCTGTTCATTTTTGTCAGTATTAAATCAGCACTCCAAGCATGTCGCATTTTTTACATTACTGCTGAATCCTTACCCTGATTTTAAACCGCTCTCTAATGCCCACTCTCATGGCGAACGTGGAGCCAGGCAGAAGAGGCAAACACACACATTCTCCATACTGATGAGCCAGACTCAGGTCCAAACAACATGGCACAAACGCACCCATCAGGCCTGCACAGAAGAGAGGAGAGAAGCTTTGAACCGTGAGCTGGATCTGTCGAGAAACTCAGAGCATCAGTGCTTATCTGCAATTACTTTAACACTGCTTATATTGACTGCCTGCCTGCCTGTTAAAAAAAAAGAAGAAAAAAAAGGATTCAATTCTGATCAATATGGCTTTTGTTTTATGCCCAGCTTTTTTTTTTTAAAATGAATGGAAAATCATTAACAATTTATAATCATTAAGGAATGTCATTAACTTGTAATGATTGTGAAACGGTACACAAACCACTGGATTATTATAACAACAGTAATTACTCATACATGATAGAGTACATGCTAAGGCCCTGTATAGCTGTAATCTAAAAAGTTTGACCCGTTCGATTTTTGTGAAATACATCATCTATTTTCAGCAGGACAGCACACATCCTTTGGACACATTTGATTACTTTTAACTGTGGCAAACTGCAGTTTGCTACAGTAATACAACACAAAATAAAGTATTTTAGGTGACATTTCATAATTAGAAGTGTAATTATGAAGAAATATAATAAAATGAGTTCTGAGTCTGGTATTTCATTTTTTCAAAATTGAAACAAAAGACCAAAATGTGATGCTAAGGGCCAGTCTGGGTCCCACAAGATATAAACATATGCAGCAATAATTTCATGTACAGTTTGTCAATCAAGATCTCAATTGATTGTATAGAGAAGCAGAGGCTTCGTGGAGAGACGAACAGTAAATAAGCGGCTGTGTTGGATTTCCTGAGGCTATACGTGTTTTAGAACAAATTGTGTCCCACTAGAGTTCCAAGCCGGTTTCATTATTCTGGAACCGAAAAATGTGTTTTCTTTGTTCCCAAGTAGACTGAAACAAGGCGAAGTCATAAAGCTGAAAGTCATAAACAGTCATAAAGAGATAGTTCATCCATTAAAGAAAATTCTGTCATTAATTACTCGCTCTCATGTCGTTCAAAACACGTAAGACTTTCGTTCATCTTCGGAACACAAATGAAGATCTTTTGGTAACACTTTACAATACGGGTGCACTAATTAATTCATGCTTAACTAATGCACAGATAATCATGTGTTAATGTATAACTCATGGAGAAATAAACAAATAATTAATGATTACTGCATCAGTCACTAATAAAAGATTCTAAATGATTAATATATTAAGTAATATATGAATTGTTATTAATTAAATCTGTCATAATGTATTAATTCCTTCATAACATATTTTCTTAACTAATAGAGTAAATTAATGCGTTAATTACCACAATGGGTTGAAGTCATGTACTTCAACTTCCAATTGGCTGCTTTAATTAATCATTCACTAATGATTTGCAAATGTATCATTATGTTATGACTTTACTTGTTGAGGCACATGACTATTAACTAACTGTTAAGTAACATGTAACACTTAACAGTTAGTTAATAGTCATGTGCCTCAACAAGTAAAGTCATAACAATGATACATTTACAAATCATTACCTAATGATTAATTAAAGCAGACAATTCGAAGTTGAAGTACATTGCTTTAACCAATTGTGGTAATTAACGCATTAATTTACACTTTTAGTTAATAAAATATGTTATTAAGGAATTAATACATTATGACACATTTAATTAATAACAATTCATTTATTACTTAATATATTAACCATATATAATCTGTATTAGTTGCTGATGCAGTAATCATTAATTAATGGTTTAGTTCTTCATGAGTTATACATTAACACATGATTATCTGTGCACTAGTTAAGCATGAATTAATGCATATTAGTGCACCCATATTGTAAAGTGTTACCGATCTTTTTGATGAAATCTGAGAGATTTCTGTCACTACAAATGTTCCTAAAAAGCCTAAATTCAATCAGAAAATGTGTAAATTCAGGCTAAACTGCTCAATTCATGTGGATTAGTGCATTTCTGAAGCGTCCAAGTTGCGTAGCTGTCAATGGAGGGACAGAGAGCTCTCAGGTTTCATCAAAAAGATCTTCATTTGTGTTCCGAAGATGAACGAAAGTCTTTCCAACGTGAGGGTGAGTAATTAATGACTAATAATTTTAATTTCTGGGTGAACTAACCCTTTAATACAAAAAAAAAAGAAAATGAAGAAATAAATATGGAAGTCTGTTTCTGCCTGCTTTTTGCTGTAAAAATTATTTTGCAACTGTGAATGTATTTCTTACAATTGTGATGTTATACCTCTCCTAATCTTAATTTTACATCTAAAAATGTTGCACAATATGACTTGCAAATCATTTTACGCACCATTATCTTGCAAAGTGAGTTTAAATATTGCAGATGTGACTTTATGACTCACAATCTGGCTTTATATCCAGCAATGTGACTTTTTTGTGAAACTTCACAAATATGGGCAATGTTATCATTTTTGTAATTGCAACTTTACATCTTGCAACTATGACTTTGTTTCTTGCAATTGCAAACTTAAATCACTCCCAATTTTGACTTTATTTTCAAAATGTTACTTTAGTATATTACAGTGCGACTGTTTCTCGTCACAATGTGACTTTGTATATCTCACAACAGCCCGTTCTCACGTAAATGCGTCATAGCACGCATTGTGTTTATCGTGCAATTTATACGTGAAAATGAGTTTTTACGTGCATATGATACACAGTTTTCGCGTGCATTTGATTCGCACTTCATTGCGTGTAATACACACGCACCCAACACCACTAATTCTAGCCAAACGTATAATACACACGCACCTCACACCACTACTAAACCTAGCCTTAACAACCCATGCGTATCCTATGCACGTAAAAACTAATTTCCGCGTATAAATAAGACGATAAACACACTGCGTGCTATAGAGACGCATTTAGTGTGATCGGGTTGCTCCATGCTCTCTCAAGCACTTCCTCTTACATGTGCTGGTGTCACCACACACGTCAAACAGTCCTGAGCTCCAGTCTCCCCCTGTTTGTGTGATAGTGGTCACTGTCGTCGTGGTCTCCCCGAGGCCAGGTTGAGTCAGCACAGGAAGTTCCATCGTCGCACTTCCTGTTGGGTTTGCTTCGACATCTTTTCCACCTGGAGAGTCCATTTGAATCTGAAGGAAATATATACAAGAAATCAAAAACAATCAAAAACATTGACACGCAATCCTATAAAGGCAGTCCTCACCTGACCTAAAAAGTTTTTACAGCATTGTGACATTAAACAAATGAAATGCATATGAATGAGGGGGAACACTTACATGGTGAATGTGGCTCAGAACAATCCCTCACGGTGACAACAGACTAAAGGAAAAGACAGGGGTGAGTTTCCTGTGGTGACAGTGGTGTGTTCGTTCTGATAGTCGCGTCGCCAAGAAGCCCTGACAGAAGCTGCTGTGAGCTGATAAGCCTTCATACACACACACACACCTCGCAAGCGCATTCAAATACTAACTCTCAATCCACAAACGGCAATGTAACACACAATAGCAGATACAGTTCAAAAATTCCTCTCAAATACAATTATACAACACATAATCATGCATAATTGGGACTGCAGGCCTACTTACAATTATCCCACTGGAGCCTACAATTCACACACATACAAATATCAAACAAAACCTCACGAATGACACCTCAAATATGCAACAAAAGCTTACCAGCGATCCAGCCCGTGTGATAAAGATGTTACATAAATTCACCCCAAGAGCAGGAATGCAGAATAGCACGTCCTCTTGAGGTTAATGTCTCGCATCACTTCCTTCTGCACCGCAGCTAACGCACATCCAACAGTGTCACATCCACTATAATGAAACATTGCATAGCTGTCATGTGTAGAACGGCTCGCTTATATGTTTGCCAGCCAAGTCTGTTGAAGTGCATGTAATCGTTTATCTGAACGTGCTTCTTTGTGGCTGATCTCGTCTCCACTCGCATCAGACTGTAAAATTGAGCCGTCTTCATATCTGCTACGGCCGGCTTGGCCGGGAAATAGAATAATATCACTCATAGTGTTGGCACGTTCTCAGAAAACAGGGCTATTTGTGTCCGAAAACTGTTTTTTTGCAACTTTTCTTTATCATTGGACCTTTAAAGAAAATTCTGATTTTCTCACTTCAGTCCAAAAATAGGGCCGTAACCAAAGATGATGAGGGAATTTCAGATTAGTGATCATCCAATGTGGTTTTATCAAAGTAACCAATAGTTATATATTGTGAATAACCATACACATAACCTGAAGATAACCTTACAGATAACCATACGATTTTTTCATGTTTTTGTAGAAGTGGAGGAGACTTCCTACAAAAACATGAAAAAAATCTTATGATTTACTACAAGGTATACTTGATTAAAAAAATAAAAAATACAGTAAAATCAATATTATTGTGAAATATTATTACGATGTAAAATAACCTTTTTCTAATTATATATTTTAAAATGTAATTTATTCCTGTGACGACAAAGCTGAATTTTCAGCATCATTACTCCAGTCTTCAGTGTCACATGTAATAATGTAGCATTCAGTACTGAGCCATTTTATTTAGACCAATTCATGGGGAAGAGGTTTAAGTTTCTATGTGCCTGAACGTTTCTGTGTGCACAATTTCTTACCAATATAACGTTTCCTGTAGCACTTTATTTTACAGTCCTGTTCCCCATGTACATACTATGTAGTAAATGCAAAAACGTGTTAATAACTAAGTACTAACCTTGTACCTAGCTTAAAGGATTAGTTTACCCACAAATAAAATTTCTGTCATTAATTACTTACCCTCATGTCGTTCCAAACCCGTAAGACTTTCATTCATCTTCGAAACACAAATTAAGATATTTTTGATGAAATATGGGAGAGTCAGAAAGCTCTCGGATTTCATCAAAAACAGTACAGGCCGTGGCTGAGGGTTCAGCAGTGAGACTGACACTCCGTTTATATGACACTTTCTGCCTCATATAACAGTATTTTCAGTTGTCTATGATTATTAGATATATTTGAATTTTTTAACTAAAAATCATGATATACTCATAAAGATATATAATTTATAATTATATCTTTTTTTCATCATATTTAATTTATGAAACACATTCATACTTTTCTTCATTAAGAACACATTAAACTGACCCAACATCACCACAACAAACAACATTGATAATAATAAGAAATGCAAACCTAATCATAATTTTAGAATAATTTCTGAAGGATAATTTGATACTGAGAACTGATGATGCTGAGGAATGATGCTGAAAATCCAGCTTTGTCATCACAGGAACAAATTACATTTTAAATCAAATTATTTAAATTGTAATATCTTTACAAACACACACTATATGTATGTATAAATAGTTCAATGAAATGAATGTATTTAACGCACCCGCCCCAGACCTACCATCTTACATTTCATACAGTTGATTCATGATGAACATGATGTAGTGTGTGTGAAATATTATTACAGTTTAAAGCATATTTTAAATTTTTTAATATTTCCATGATTGTGGGAACACTGCATATCAAATGTTGCATTTCAGAAAACAACTCAGTCACAACAGCCCGGCTGTACACTACACTACACCACAGTGAGTGGAATGTAAGAAGCATTACCCATGCACAGTGTGCTTCTAAAATTAGCCTGTCTCTGGCTGCATGAAGCACAGGCCAGATCAACCATTAAGAGAGAGAGAGAGAGAGAGAGAGAGAGAGAGTGTGTGTGAGAGAGAGAGTGTGTGTGTGTGTGTGAGAGAGAGAGAGACAATAGATGGAGGCTGCAGCTTTGACAGGGCCTCAGTGTCTCTCATCATCACCTCAGATCTGAAGACACAGAACGGTTTCCCAGGGCAACAGTCCTCCTTTACTTTGTCATCTGCTTCAGAGGCGAATACAACGTCTATCTGATCCAACTGATGGAGGAGACGGAGAGGGAGAGAGGGGTTAGAGTGAAACAACTTACAATGAGATCAGACCTAAAGTCAACTAATAATAGGGTTCACTGCATTCAACTGTGGTTTGGATGGTTTTTACAAAAAAAACAAAAAACCCCTGCAATGCATTTTTAGAGTAAAAGACAATATTCTAAGGGAAATTATGTAAGGTGGGGCTTGTTTTTATTCAGCAGAAACTTTCTGGACTGTGATGATTGGATAATATAAATTACCCCGCCCACACGGCCTTGATTACATCAGCAGACATGGAAAGTTGTTTGAGGCGCAGAAAACATTTTTCAATTATCATTTTTGTTTAGAGTATTGTGCACTGATGAGACATACAACAAGTCCAGGGACATTAATTAAGCCATACATTAAGTTAATATCGATTTTGTGTTGTCTTTGAGTGTTCGAAAGTGAGGGACTTTCTTGATTTCTATCCTTTGGTTTTATAGAAACTGTACATTTAGTTGGCTTTTTAAGTAGATGTGCGCTATAACCTCGAGAGAATTAGTCAAATAAACGATATTCTCCAGTAGGACGGTTCGCTCGTCAAACTCCAGCTCTAGATCAAGAACCATGGGCCCGATTTTCTCTAGGCTGTCCTGGAAATACACAGAAAAACAGAAACAGGACCAATTTGAATGCATTTGGTTCTATAGCCAAATGTCCCAATCTTCAACAAGATGGAACTGGATACATTTTCTGAATGTTCTGATCCAATCTGACTTCTGACCTGTAATGCGGCCTGAATCATAATCATACACTGTTTGTTTGTTGGCCAGAGGAGAATTTATCATGGCTACAAAGGGCATCACTCTCTTCATGTACTTCTTCAGCTCCGGCATGGCACCCAGCTCCGTGGCGATGACCTTATTGTCAGGCACAGTGTTGCTCTGGAAATGACGATGGGAAAGATTAGACATTAGATTCACCGCTCACGTTAAGATTTAACCTTCCAAATTCAACACTGGCATTAAAATATTACCGGAGAAATTATCAAATACACTCACCTAAAGGATTATTAGGAACACCTGTTCAATTTCTCATTAATGCAATTTTCTAATCAACCAATCACATGGCAGTTGCTTCAATGCATTTAGGGGTGTGGTCCTGGTCAAGACAATCTCCAAACTGAATGTCAGAATGGGAAAGAAAGGTGATTTAAGCAATTTTGAGCGTGGCATGGTTGTTTTCACGCACAACCATTTCTCGGGTTTACAAAGAATGGTGTGAAAAGGGAAAAACATCCAGTATGCGGCAGTCCTGTGGGCGAAAATGCCTTGTTGATGCTAGAGGTCAGAGGAGAATGGGCCGACTGATTCAAGCTGATAGAAGAGCAACTTTGACTGAAATAACCACTCGTTACAACCGAGGTATGCAGCAAAGCATTTGTGAAGCCACAACACGCACAACCTTGAGGCGGATGGGCTACAACAGGAGAAGACCCCACCAGATACCACTCATCTCCACTACAAAAAGGAAAAAGAGGCTACAATTTGCAAGAGCTCACCAAAATTGGACAGTTGAAGACTGGAAAAATGTTGCCTGGTCTGATGAGTCTCGATTTCTGGTGAGACATTCAGATGGTAGAGTCATTTTTTCCAGGCGCAGTATGTTTGTACTTCACGGTTGTCTATGACAACTATTGACAACAAACCCACCGTAAGCTGTCACGAGACTATCTATGGTAGCCCATAAGGGATAAAAAAAAAATATATTTTTTAAACGCGGCACACGCAACGACGGGCCGCACTAACATTAAACTTTAATGTCAAGTATGGGGCCACAAAATATCACGCCGCGGGCCGCGAGTTTGAGACCACTGCCCTAAGGTGAGTGTATGTGCATATCCCAATACAGCATAAAATTTACATATGCAAACACCTCATATTCACCATTATTACACAACACTGTGGAATACTTGAGTTTGATTGGTCAATCGTGCCATCCAGCGGTATGTCATTCCCCAATAACAACACAGGCTCATCCGGGTTACTGAAGTCAGCAGTGCAAGGAACGGTTTTTCTTCATGGAAGTTTTGCGTTTGGTGAGCTAATAAAATATTATAACTCAGTCAAATCAATATTTTGTGTGCAGTTATTTAATTATGTCATGTAGTATCGTGGACTTGCTCTCTCGTTTCATACAAACGCAGCTACTGCCATTTTGCGACTATTATTTTGTGCAATGTTGGATCATAAGATAGCAAAAGGTTACGAGAGGAGCATTTTGATACATATATGCATTATATTTAGGTTGACCAGATTTCTCAGAGTGGAATACTATGTATTGGCATTATTTGTGCATTATTGTAAATATTGAATCAGAATCAAAACTAGTCAAGAGATAGTCATTTGGAATCAAATCAATTTGAATTCTGTGTCAATACCCAGCCCTATTAATATGTGAAGATTGTCTCTATTTGCACACTTTGATACATGAGTGATATACTGATATAGCAATACACTGAGCTGTGATTAGGGTCTTTGTACCTTGTAATGTTTGCCCAGCAGACAGAGGGCGCTGTGCTGCCAGGGTGGGTAGGTCTTCGCCACATAGATGGTGCAGTGCGTGGGCTTAGCTGGCGGTTTGCTGTCCCCCTTCTGTGGTTGACAAAGAATAGCAAACTCACACAAACTTTAATGTCAGCAATATATCTGCAATATATTGAGGTCCTAGGTCATTGAATGATTTATATACCAGTAATAATACTTTAAAGTCAATCCTAAATGTAACTGGGAGCCAGTGTAAAGACCTGAGGACTGGTGTGATGTGTTCATATTTTCTTGTTCTGCTCTGAATCCTGGCAGCAGCGTTCTGAATGAGCTGCAACTGTCTTATGGTCTTTTTGGGAAGGCCAGTGAGGAGTCCATTACAATAATCCACCCTGCTGGTGATGAAAGCATGCACTAGTTTCTCTAAGTCTTGACTGGAAACAAAGCATCTAATTCTTGCAATATTTTTCAGATGATAATATGCTGATTTAGTTATTGGTTTGACATGACTACTGAAACTAAGTTCTGACTCCAGAGACACACCAAGATTCCTGACTTGATTTTTAGTTGTTAGACCCCTAGCGTCAAGGTATGCATTCACCTTGAGAACTTCATCTTTGTTTCCAAATGCAATGACTTCAGTTTTGTCTTTGTTTAACTGAAGAAAGTTTTGGCACATCCAATTGTTTACTTCATCAATGCATTGGCACAGGGAGTCAATGGGGCTGTAGTCGTTAGACGATAGGGCTAAGTAGAGCTGTGTGTCGTCTGCATAGCTGTGGTAAGAGATTTGGTTCTTTCTCATTATTTGGCTCATTGGGAGCATGTACAGGTTGAATAGGAGTGGCGCAAGAATTGAGCCTTGAGGGACTCCGCATGTCATGGACGTCCACTCAGACTTATGGTCTCCTATACTCACATAATAACCTCTCCCTTCTAAGTATGACCTGAACCATTTTAGATAACAACAACATCAATTATACAGTATATGGTAACACTTTAGTTTAGGGTCCAATTCTCACTATTAACTAGTTGCTTATTAGCATGCATATTACTAGGATATTGGTTGTTTTATTAGTACTTATAAAGCACATAATAATGCCTTATTCTGAAGGACCATATTCTAAATCCCTTAATCTTACTCAATATCTAAATTTATCAACCTTACTAACTTACTAAGCAGTAAATCTGAGTTTATGAAAGCAAAAGTCATAATTAATATTTAGTTAATGGTGAGAATTGGACCCTAATCTAAAGTGTGACCATACACACACATAAAGAATATTGTCTGGAATGAAGTAAATATAGGGAAGGATTTTTATTTATTTTTTTGCAGGTACCCCCAGTATAGTTTCATTTAAAGTATAAAACACATCAGCACAACAACTCCTTATCCAAAGCGACATCCATTATCACATGGTCTCAACAACAGGACTGAGAAAAGCCTCTTTCCTCAGAGCCTTGACTCATAACGCTTACGTAAGGACCAGCATAGGTAAGAAAAGACTGTAGGGAAACCGTCCCATGATAAAAGCGAGGGATAATGCACTACTCTTCTGTCGGGAGGTCTGGGACAGCGCTGAACTCACTCTACATGACAGCTGTCGACTTGACTCATTCTTGAGGTCAATTCTGCTTCGGTGCAGGATCTCTGTCTAGTGGCTAAATGTTACAAGAATTTTACAAGGATGCTACTAATTCTAACCCAACAGGAAGCTACCATAAAAAAAAATTTTTTAAATCTTCATAACTAAAAATAATTACTGAACATTTTATGGCATGTAGCAGGGATGAAATTGTCACAGTTAACCACTAGTTGCTATGCAACTACACATCCAGTCCATGATAACAGCCACTCTCACCCTTCATGAGGGCAAAGTTTGGTGAGTTTTAACCATAACGATAAAAAGTTAGAGCTGTTCAAATTGCTTATCATTATCATAATTACTATAAATATAGCTGCAAGCAGCAATTACAAAAGCAAGCACAGCAATGGTAGTTATCAGAAGGACTCTAAACGCTGTAACACAAAGCGACAGAAGGGTCAATGTTGGGTCGTTGTTGAGTGTCTGTCGGCCCAGACCGTTGCCACTAGTTGGACACAGTCCACGGCTTTTTTCGGCTCACTGATCATGTTGATTTGGGGTCAGAGCTGTTGAGAGAAAGATCACTGATTGGCTGTTCGGCTTAGCAAACCAGTAAACGAGAAGAAAAATAAGTGACGAAAGTCAAGATGGCACAGACAAATAGATGGCCCACACAGGCTCTTCTAAATTTACATACTCATCTTATCTGACCATTAAAATATTTTCGTAATGACATGGAATGACGAAAGTGAAGACAAACTGTACAGTGTGATTCATATTCAAAACGGTAGAAAAACACTGCTTTGTTTTCAGTTTGTGTATCCGCAGTACTAGTTTCCGTTTGTCTTTTTGAATGATGAATACAGACTGCTGCCACCTATTATTATTCGAGGTGTGTTTAAGCATATTAAAGGTTTTTCATTTTAAATAATAAAAATGCACTTTAAAATCTCTGTTATGATGATGTCGATTATAGCCTACCATTTCAATCCGAGCACCAGTCAGATAATGAAATATTGGAAGAACTAGTTATTCAACCCGAACCTCCATCGCAAGGACGACTTGAGCAGGACGTTTCTCAGTGATACACTACTCAGTTTGAGGTACATTATGAGATGTTGCAACTGTAATTACTCACCATCAGCATTAACAAAAGTATGTCCATCAACAAATCGATGTGCATATTTCTAATTTATTGCTGTGCACATGTGGGAACTGTATCAATAACGGTGCATACGTTTGCCCAGCACTAACATGATTGACTGGTAACAAACTGTGTACAACAAATCTTGCTCCATCCTTTATCTTTACTCAAAGTAGTGAGAACGACAGACAATCTGCATTAATAGGCACCGTTTTAGGTAATAGTGGCCCACTATGGCGGGCATTATGCAAATGTATCTTCTAGTGACGTAGAACCGTAAAGGAGTAGGATTCGAAACACAAACGACTTGTAAATGTGGTTCAGAGTTGATTCTTTCTTTTAGGAGACGATAACTTTACTTTTAGTGCACTTTAAACTTTTGCAGAATGGTTACATTCACAAACAACTATTTTACACACTGCATGAAAGGGAATGTTCGAAAAAATCATAATAAAGGCACTTTAAAACAAATAAAAGATAATGTACATGGGTGGTTGACGTGAACTCAAATCCAAAGTGGAAAAATATATATTTCTAAAATGTATGTCAAATGACATATAATTACTGTATATTGTTTAATATGTGAAAAACCTAAAACTGAATGTTCTAATCCTGTTCTAATTCCTTATTTATTTAGCATTTTATTAACTTTTTTTGTGTGGTAGTCCCACATAGTGTCCACCAGTGTGACAACATTTTTAATGTTAATATTTAATTCAGAGATTGTGTGACATAAGACAAATATGCACACTCCTTAACAATTTGTCCTAACTATATTCCCACATCAAAAGTAACCAATAAAAATTCACAATCATGTTATTATCCTACTATAAGATGTACACATAGGGACTTTACCTAAACGTCTGGATTATATTCATTATAATTAGTATAAAATCTAATGAATCTTCATTCCATCCTTATATGTGCATAGTGATGATATCATTATTAAACTATTCAAATTTTTTTACATTAATTTGTGCATTAAAATGCCTTTTCCACTTATAATTCAGTTTGTCACACCACAGGACATTCCGTCACACCATTGGACAACAAAAAGTACCGGTACGCCCTTGTTTTGTACAAAGTCACATTTATTATTTCTTGTTCAAATTAATGTAAAAATTCAAGTTCAAGGTCAAATGTTTTTTGTACAATAAAGTAAGAAGAAAGAAGAAACCAACAATCCCATAAAAAAGACTTGGGAGCCATCGTAACATAGCAACATAACATGAACATGTAACATATACATGAACATGTAAACAAAATTGACCTGGCTTATTACTTTTTTTAATCAAATAGCCATAGGGCTATTTCTGGTCCTATACTTATACTACTATAGAAGTATGCTATACTTCCTGGTCCTTTCCTTGCTTGTCAAGTCAAGTCATATTAATTTATATAGCGCTTTTAACAATGTAGATTGTATCAAAGCAGCTTTACAGAGATAATTAAGGTAACAGAGATTGTTTTGGCTTTATAGCGGTTCTTGAATAATGTTATTTCCATCTAAAGTTAGTTTTGATTGATTCACTTCAGGCAAAATGATTATTTGTTATTAAATTAGGGGCCGCTAAAGGCCTCATTATGCTTCTGCGTTAACTCCACGGCGTAGCTACGCCGTCACTCCTACGGCGTCGTGGCCGTTTTATGGCTCTGCGTCAGATTGCGTTGCATCACGTTGAATCTGACCAATCACAGCCCTTGCGGTCTGCGTCGCCTCGACGCGTAGTTACAATTTTTTGGAGGTGCACGTGGAGCTACGGCGGAGGGGTCGGAGAGGGGTTTGCGGCGACGCAGAGGTGTCTGCGGGGGTACGCTGTCGATTCGACGCAGATGCATAAAACAGGCTTTCCACGAAGGCGTTCTCTCTAAACAGACTTTAATCGCGAACCTGTGATAAACGCTGATGGCGTTCACATGCACATTAAGAATTGATTATATAGTTATAGTGTGCGTTTGAATCTACAGAGTACTAAAGGGATCCTCCATAGCGAGAGGCTAGTTGGCCCTTCAGCACTGCATTGTCATCGGGTCCAGGCGAAGCTCCTCGTCAGATCTGGATACGGCCTGGATACGGCAGTTATAACATCGGGATAAACAAAGACACTAATATTAGCATAGATGCCATTCTTCTTATGATGTAACGAGTACATCAGGATTTAAGGGAAGTGTTCCCAGTTCCATCTGACCTAATCTATGCAGCCTAACATTGAATTCTAGAAGTCTATAATGTATTATGTGTATGCTAGGCCAAAGAGATGTGTTATTAGTCTAGCTTTGAACTGACAGAGTGTGTCTGCTTCCCGGACAATGGTAGGAAGACTGTTCCAAAGTTTTGGTGCTAAATAGGAATCTAAATAGGATCTACCGCCAGCAGTCGATTTTGATATTCTAGGTATTATTAACTGGCCGGAATTTTGAGATCGCAATAGATGTGAAGGACTATAAAGGCTGATTTATACATTTGCGTCGGACCTACGCCGGAACCTCTACGCTATAGACTACGCGTTGGTTTTCATTTATACTTCTGGGGCTGGTAAGGGTTAGCTACCCTTGTCGGCAGTATCCAGCTCCGTGTTTTACAGGATGCTGGAGACACCCGCCCAAGGCTTCTAAGAAATTAAAGAGAAAAATACCCCTAGAGTCTGCGAGAGCGGGGGCGGAAGATGACTCGATGTTGGACAACATGGTTAACGACTTAGGAATGGAAACGGATATGAGTATGGAGAGTAAGACTAGTTCAAGATCTGCAGTTAGTAAAGTCATTGAACTCCAAGTTTGTGTCTGTGGCTGGAGCAAGGCGACAACGGTCAGGGGTTTGAAGGTTCATCAAGGGAAAATGAAATGCTTGAGGGAGAAGGGACAAGGGCCTCGCATTGATCAGTACTTCTTACGAAGTCAGTCAAGTCAGTCGAATGAAATCCAGCGACAGGAAGCAAACCACAGCTCGCAGGATATCAGCACCCCTGTCATAGAGGAGAGGAGGGCTTGCACAGTTAGTGATGAACATATTCATACTTGTGAAACCGGTCAGACTAATCAGCATAAGAGAGAAAAGAACCTCAACGGGCATAGGCCTGGAGTTAGATGGCCAAGAGCTTGTGAGAAAACTGCATGGGACACGGTAAACACAGATCTATGCTTTGCATTGGAAAGATTAACTGGTACAGTTGAAAAGAAGCTGGATAAATTTGGGGACATCATTTACGCATATGGAAGTGAGAGGTTTGGTGTGGAAAAAAGGAAGGAAAAAGTACAAACTACTCCTGGAATGTCTAGACGGCAGCAGAAAATTGAAGGGTTAGTTAGAGAAAGGAGACAGCTGAGGAAGCAATGGAAAAGAGCAGAACAAAGTCAGAAGGAGGGACTCAATCTCTTACAAAGGGACATAAAAGATAAGCTGGCAATATTACGCAGAGCTGAGCGTCTACGGAAACGCTACAAAAAGAAGGAACGTGCGAGGGCTAATTTCTATAAAGACCCATTCAAATTCGTAAAGAAGTTATTCACCAGTGAGAAGAATGGCACTTTAAAAGCATCTAGAGTTGAGCTAGAGAGATATTTGGAGGAAACGCATACAGATGAAAAAAGGCATGAGCATATGTCAATTCCATCAGACATACCACCTATCAACCCACCAGAATACTAAATGGAGGTCTGTGCACCTAAGTGGAAAGAGGTAGAGCAGGCTGTGAGAAAGGCAAGGGCTTCATCATCTCCAGGGCCTAATGGAGTTCCGTACAGAGTGTACAAGAGTGCTTCAGGAGTTCTGCGAATTCTGTGGAAATTGTTAAAAGTGGCATGGGGAAAACAGGTTGTACCTAGAGCATGGCGCAGAGCAGGTGGAGTCTTTATACCTAAAGAAAAAGATGCTACAAGCATCAGTCAGTTTCGTCCTATTTCACTATTAAACATTGAAGGTAAGATTTTCTTCAGCATTATTGCCCAGAGGTTGTCCACCTACCTATTAAAGAATGGCTTCATTGACACTTCAGTTTAAAAAGCGGGCATTCCAGGGTTCTCAGGATGCTTAGAACACATCAATGTTATTTGGCAACGAATTCAGTCAGCTAAAAAGGAGAGGAAGGAGCTCCATGTGACATTCCTGGATTTGGCTAATGCATATGGTTCAGTGCCACATGAGCTTCTTTGGGCAGCATTTGATTTTTTCAGAGTACCAATGTCAACAACAAATTTAGTGAAAGCCTATTTTGGAGATTTGCAATTTAGTTTCTCAACTCCAAAATTCAGCACTGCATGGCAATGCTTAGAGGTTGGAATAATGGCAGGATGCACCATTTCTCCACTGGCTTTTACCATGGCAATGGAAGTAATCATTAGGGCATCAAGATGGGTAGTAGGAGGAGAGCGCTTGGCTTCTGGGATGCGACTACCACCAATCAGAGCATACATGGATGACATGACAACCATGACTACAACAGTAGCCTGCACTAATCGGTTATTGGGGAAGTTAACAGATAATATTGAATGGGCACGAATGCAATTTAAGCCCTCTAAATCAAGGAGCATCTCGATAGTTAAAGGAAAGGTAGTAGATAAAACATTCTTCATTAATGGTGAGGCAATACCAACAGTTTCTGAGAAGCCAGTGTCTTGGGAGATGGTACGATGGAGATCTAAAGGACACAGTTCGAGTGGGAGAAGTTAGACGACAAGCAGTGGAAGGGTTGAAGAGCATAAACAGCTGTGCTCTACCAGGCAAACTAAAACTCTGGTGCTTTCAGTTTGGTCTACTGCCGAGGTTGCTGTGGCCACTGACTGTGTACGAGGTTTCTTTGACAACAGTGGATAAGCTGGAAGCATTAATAAGTTCATACATCAGGAAATGGTTGGGAGTTCCACGCTGCCTCAGCAGAGTGGGACTTTATAGTAAAGGAATATTGCAGCTGCCAGTCTCTGCTTTAACCGAGGAGTTTAAGTGTGCCAAGGTCAGACTGGAAATTACATTAGTAGAGTCACGTGACAAATGTGTAAGGGAGTGTTAAAAACTGGTAGAAAGTGGTCAGCAAAGAAATCTGTAGTAGAGGCAAAGGCTGACCTTCAAATTGGGGATATCGTGGGACAGGTACAGCATGGAAGAGGGGGTTTTGGGCTCAGTTTAGCTCCTCCTAAATGGCACAAGGCAGGCCCAGCTCAAAGGAGGAAGCTGGTAGTCAATGAGGTGCGAAAGCAGGAGGAGAGGATGAGGTGTATAAAGGCCATTTCCCAGGCCAAGCAGGGAGAGTGGATGAGATGGGAGAGTGTGGAACAACGCAAGATGGGCTGGCAAGACCTTTGGTCAATGGAAGAGAGTAGGATCAGTTTCCTCATTAGGTCAACATATGATGTTCTCCCATCACCGCAGAACCTAAACCTCTGGGTAGGAGATATAATAATAATAATAATAATAATAATAATACGTTTATTTTATATAGCGCCTTTCAGAATGCTCAAGGCCGCTTTAAAATAGAGTACAAATAAACATGACATAGAAACATGACAAGAAATGTGACATAGAAACATGATATAGAAACATGGCATAGAAACAACAAAATAAATTGAGATAGTGGTACATAAACATAGAAATCAAGGGAAACAAGTAGCAAAAAGAAAAGTTTTAAGGTGGGTTTTGAAATCGTGTAATGATGAAAGGTCACGGATGTGTTGGGGAATGGAATTCCAGAGAGTTGGGGCAGCGGTACAAAAAGCCCTTCCACCAAACGATGATAGTTTGTGCCGTGGGATCGTCAACAGACCAGTATCAGAGGATCTAAGTGTGCGAACTGGGGAGTAGGTATGGATGAGATCAGAAATATAGGGGGGGGGGGGCAAGACCATGGAGTGCTTTGAATGTGATGAGGAGTATCTTGTAGTTAATACGAAAACGAACCGGTAGCCAATGAAGTCTGCATAAAATCGGAGTAATGTGGGAAGATTTCTTTGTATATGTAAGGACCCTAGCTGCAGAGTTCTGAATATATTGGATTTTATTTATAGACGAGTTGGGTAAGCCATAGAAAAGAGAATTGCAGTAATCAAGTCGTGATGTGATGAAAGCATGAATCAAGGTTTCAGCATCGCTGATGTTCAGAAATCGACGTAAGCGTGCAATATTACGAAGGTGAAAGAAGGCAGACTTAGTGAGAGAGGAAATGTGTGGAAGGAAGGAAAGAGAGGAATCAAAGATTATACCAAGGTTTTTGATAGTGGTGGAAGGTTGAACCGAAACTCCAGCAATATTAACACTGTCAACACAGACACGGGATGTAAATTTCGGTGAACCAATAAGAAGTAGATCTGTTTTATCAGTATTGAGTTTGAGAAAATTACTGGTCATCCAAGCATTTATATCATCAATACAGGCTGATATGGAATTTGTGGGGAAAGGAGCATTGCGTTGTGAATGGATGTATAGTTGGGTGTCATCTGCGTAGCAATGGAATTTAAAGCCATGATGACGGATGATGTTGCCTAATGGGAGCAAGAGTAGAGGCCCAAGAACAGAACCCTGGGGAACACCGTGTGGGACAGAGGCAGTAGTGGACTTAGCCTGGCGGATAGAGATGTAATGCTGGCGATCAGACAGGTAGGAGGTAAACCAGGATAGGGCAGTTCCAGAAATACCAAGAGCAGAGAGTCGTGAGATGAGAATACTGTGAGAGATTGTGTCGAATGCAGAGGAAATATCAAGAAAAATTAGGATACTGGTGGAGCCTGAGTCAGTGGCCATAAGGAGATCATTGACAACCTTAAGAAGTGCTGTTTCAGTGCTGTGGAGGGTGGGGAAAGCGGATTGAAAACATTCATAGTGGTTGTTAGATGACAAGTGTGTTTGAAGTTGGAAAGCGACCACTTTCTCAAGCAGTTTCGCAAGGAATGGTAGATTTGAGATTGGTCTGTAATTGGCCATGTCGGTGGGGTCGAGGCCGGGTTTCTTTAGGACAGGAGTGACAGCAGCAGTTTTTAATTCCAAAGGAACAGAACCAGTACTTAGTATTTGGGAGATGAGAAATGAAATCGGCAGAGAAATAACAGGTGCACATTTTTTAAGTAAAGTAGTAGGAGCGGGATCAAGATGACAGGAAGATGTGTTTGCTTTATTGATTAGCTCAGAGATATAAGCAGAGGTTGGGGGGGCGAAATCAGTGAGAGTACCAGGTGAAAAAGCCTTGGTGAAGTCGTGTGTGTAGACAGGAGAGATCATGGATGGGAAATGATTGTGAATGCTGTTAGTTTTATTTAAAAAGAAATGCAGGAATGACTCACAGAGGTCAGCTGAGTTACTAAAGACAGGTGCAGGAGGGTTGGTGAGTTTATTGACTACCGAAAACAGTGCTTTAGGTCGAGAGGATGCATTATTAATAATAGTAGTAGTAACTAGAGCGTGCAGTGTTTATAGCCGATTTGTACAATTGGATATGGTCATTGTAAGCAGTAAGGTGAACAGTCAAACCAGTTTTCCTGTAAAGGCGTTCAAGACGACGACCAGCTGTTTTTAGATTGCGAAGTGCAGGGGTAAACCAGGGAGACGTGTGTGTAGAAGGTACAACTCTACTTTTAAGAGGGGCATGTGTATCAAGGGCAGTGGAAATACAGGCATTGTATTTGGTAAGGATATCAAGAGAGCTAGTGTGTTCAGTAATATCAGAGAGATGAATTTGTACAGATTCAGAAAACAGTAATGGATTAACAGAATTGAGTTTACGGAAGGTTATAGTGGATTTCACCCTGAGGCGGGGAAGAGGCATTTCACAGTTTAGTTCAATGAGGAGGTGATCAGACAGTCCAATTTGAGAACCAAGCACGGAAACATTATGTAGAGCAGTAGTGCAGACAAGATCCAGTGTGTGACCTTTTGAGTGTGTAGCAAAATCAACATGTTGTACAAGATTGAAACATTCAAATAATGACAAGAGTTCACGTGATTCTGCACAACCAGTATCAACATGTATGTTGAAATCACCAAGTAATATAACACAAGAGGATAAGGCAGAGGAAAGGGTTAACAGTTCATGCAGTTCACTGAAGAAATTTGAAATAGCTTTAGGTGGACGGTACAGGAGAATCAAGATCATTGGAGATGTATCAGAAACTTTGAGAACTAGATATTCAAAAGTTAAGGTCACATGAAAGTCAATAGTTTTCACTGGAATGCTGCTGCGGTGAACAGCAGCCAGGCCACCACCCCTTGATGTTAAACGAGGTTTGGCCAGGTAGCTGTATCCAGAGGGAGTGAGAAGATTTAGGTGAAAATAGTCATTAGGAGTTTGCCATGTTTCAGTGAGGAGCAATAAGTCAAAGTTTTTCTCAGTTAGTAGTGCGCAAAGCACAGTAGCCTTATCTGTGAGAGACCGACAGTTAAACAGCGCAACTGCAGGATGAAACGGACAGTCATTGCGCGTATTAGTCAGAGATAGATCACAGGAAACAGTTTTTAAGGAGGTAAGATTTATTCCCCGGTGAGTAGAAGGCAGCATAGAATAACAGGTATCCGAGCGGTTCGACCAGATGGAAGGAATGGCTGAAGACGACGAGCAGCGCGATGAGAAATGGAGGCGACAGGAACGATGAACATAGCGCGGTCGCCTAGCAATCCCGAGCTCCGTGCAGAGTCTATGTGTAGTTGCGTCAAGACGAGGATGAGTATTCATGCAACGCAGTTGGAGTAGCGAGTAGTTAAGCGCCATGGGTATGACACAGCAGAGTAATAATCCCAGAGTTAGAACTCTAAGCAGTACAGGGACTGGGACGTCGCATACAGTATGCATAATTAGACCGCGGACATGTAGAGACAACACGACATCACTGGCAATTTTAAGAACGTACTTCTCTTGCAATAGAGTGCAAGCAAGCAGCAACACACAGCGCACGATCAACGCAGTATGAAGACCTTGTCAGATAAATTGAATGACAGGGGGTAACCTACCATTCAAAAAACTGTCCACGATAGATAAGCGAGGGAGTGGAGACTCACCAGCCACCTACGTAGAAGGTACAGTGGAGTAGCGCGAAGATCGGCAAACAGCAGCACAGTAGTGTAAGTTGGATGAGTGCCAGTGATGAGTTAGAAAGTTGTCAGTTGTCAGTATCCGCGTTGTATCCACAGTAAAATCCACAGGGAAATGACAGTAATAAAGTCCAGGCAAACGACAGTTCAGCAAAGAATGAGATGACACGGTAGACATGAAAACAAACAAACAAACAAAAAGTTCCAGCGAGAAGCGGCAGCAAGGCGCGCACAGCGTACTCTCACCGGAAACAGGAAGTGTGACTGAGAGGATCCCTCTTGTCCTTTGTGTTCATCACCTGCCACATTAAGGCACATTTTGACAGGATGTAAGGTGGCTCTTAGCCAAGGTCGGTTTACTTGGCGCCATGACTAAGTACTGCGATGTTTGGCTTTAGCATTGGAAGGCAAGCGTAGTATGACCAATAAGTTGCCGCCTGTTCTAGCAAAACATTACACGCAGAAGACAATATTCCTCCGCCCAGGCGAGCAACCACCAAGAAAAGGTGTTAACACCAATTCTCGCCCAGGTGGAAGCTGGAAGTTGCTTGGGACTGGAAGATGCTGGCTGATCTTGATCAACGGCTTATTTTTCCACCTGAGATTGCCACCACTAACCTACGACCAGACATTGTTTTGTGGTCTGGATCAGCACGCATTGTTCAACTGATAGAGTTAACAGTGCCATGGGAGGATGCTGTAGATGATGCATATGAGAGGAAGAAACTGCGGTATACTCATCTGGCCACTGAAGCAGAACAGCGAGGATGGAGAGTCCAGGTTTATCCAGTGGAAGTGGGTTGTCGAGGTTTTGTGGCACACTCTACAACTCGGTTCCTCAGAGACGTCGGATTCAGCGGCCAAGAGTTGCGTCGCACAGTAAAGAACTTATCTGAAGCAGCAGAAAGGAGCAACAACTGGCTGTGGTTGAGACGGAAAGATTCTAGCTGGCTGTGTACAGGCCGCCACGCTACGGTTTCGTAGAATTCTTGAAAAACTTGAAGAGTCTGTTGGTTTATTTGTATAGGTTGTATAGTATTTACAGTCATTACGTTCCTGTGTATTTTGGGTGAATGACGGGTGGTTGGGCAGATATTGTGTTTGCGGTAGGTGGTATGCCATACGAAACCGCTGCCACTGTAACTGCTTTAACGCACCAGTGGGGCTCGACAGCCTTAGTCAAACGGGTTGGCGCGTATGGTTGGGTTGCGGAGAGATTGTGAGATTGTGGTTAGGTCTCAGCAGCAGGAGGGATGTAGAGGTCAGTAAGCTGGGCTGAGTTGAGTGGGGGACGGAGGGGGGTGACTCTGGGACGCCAGAGTCACTGTCGAGCCCTCTTGAGGTGTCGTGGGCTAGTCGACGAAACACTGAGGACGGAAGGTGCCCACTTGAAGACCCTAGAGATGTCCCCTACTCGGCTCAATCCAGACGGTTGTCGTGTTGGTCCACTAGGGAGACCACACTGTAGTTGCAGCCGTCGTGTGTGCTGACGCGCCAAGTACACTGCAGCCGTTAACGCCGGACAGAAGGGGAGTCACACCCTCATATGGAAAGAAGCGTAAATGGATGGAGAAGCATAGTTTACTGTAAAGCTACGTCTTAGTGTTGCTTATCTTGGCGAAAGCCGAGTACAAATCAGCATGAAGTTTTAACATCTACTCTCGTGTAATGGAAATCTGCGTCGTTGTCCGCGTTTACGCGCAATTACACTTGCAGAGGGAGCATGTGAAACCCGAGGGAGGGGCTCTATCAGACCAATCACAGCGCTTGCGTCCGCGTAGAATTGACGCGTTGTTACATTTTTGGAGAGGTGCACGTAAAGCCTGTTTTATGCTTCTGCGTCGAATCGACGACGTACCCCCGCAGACTCCTCTGAGTCGCCGCAAACCCCTCTGCCGTAGCTCGACGTGCACCTCCAAACGATTGTAACTACGCGTCGAGGCGACGCAGACTGCAAGGGCTGTGATTGGTCAGATTCAACGTGATGCAACGCAATTAGACGGAGAACCATAAAACAGCCACGACGCCGTAGTAGGAGTGACGGCGTAGCTACGCCGTGGAGTTGACGCAGTAGCATAATGAGGCCTTAAAAGGGTACGCCATAGGGTACGCGCGCTACACACAGCCTACGGCGTAGCTATGGCTCGAGTTCGACGCAGAAGTATAAATTGGGCTTAATGCGTTAAGAGCTCGCTCAAGTACTGCGGAGCTAAACCATTTAGGGCTTTGTAAGTAATCATCAACAATATTTTAAAATGTATTTTAAAATGTATAGTATGTTTAATAGGCAGCCAATGCAGTGTTGACAGAACCGGGTTGATATGGTCATACTTCCTGGTTCTGGTAAGAACTCGAGCTGCTGCGTTTTGAACTAGCTGTATACAGACAATATAAATTCATTAAAAAAAAAAAAAAAACATTCTAAATGTCTCTGAGCTTGTTTGAGTATAGGTTGGGGGTGAGATAGAGGGAGGTTGGGGGGGGGGTGAGATAGAGGGAGGTTGGGGGAGGTTAGGTGGGAGAGAGTGATGGGTTTTGTACCCCTTGATAGAGCCTACATCCACTGGTGTGACAGCCATTTCCACCAGTGTGACGCCGATTTCATGTCGCACTATAGGACATTGCTGTCACACCAGTGGACGTTTTCAAGATCAAGGCCAGTTTGCAGCCTAGCTATATGAGAGACAGTCTTCGATCCTGACTAACATTGTTAAGGTTTACATTATTTTCAATAGTCAATCAATATAAATTGATGAAAATTTTCAGATCAATACTTAAATTACGTCACACCAAAGGACTGCATAAAGGAACCCATTTCCAGCAGTGCACAGAAATAGCAATATTATCAAAATATTTGAGACAGAACTCACCTTGTGTGCAGTCCATGTGCTCCAGTGAGGTCTACTGTACTTCCTGGATGAAGAAGGGCCCCTCTCAGTAATAGGGTGCCCAAATTAATGACCGTTTTACATCTACAGAATAGTGTCACACCAGGTGGACACCAGTTTTGCGGACAAAATGTAATGTGTCATAATTATTCTAAATGGGGACCTCAAGACTTATAACCTTAGTTTCATCAAGTTAACACTACTATAATATCTATTAAAGTAATTTAATGTATTTAGACTTATTTTTCATTTAATTAAAGTAGTTTTAAGATAAGGAACGCTACCCCGGACAGTCACGCCAGTGGACAAATGTAATGTTTAAAACAAAATATTTACATATTTGAATTATAATGCGCATTAATTACAGATGTATTAGTTCTGGAAGATTAAACTGTATATAAAAACAGTTATTTTAATGAAATATTATACATTTTTATTTATATTTGTCACTATGAACACAAAAATGGAGCGTCACGTCAACCACCCACATTCAGCCTGTCATTATCAGTTATTTGTAGACATACAATCTCTTATAGGAGTTAAATAAAATGTAAACTGTCAAATTAATTAATAATAAACGTCAGAATGTACTTGTCACGACTACCAGTCCCGTAATCCCCCTCAGTAACCACCAACAGGCGCTCTCACCCGAATACTGACTGACTCACGAACTCCAAATCCCACAATGCATCATTCATGCCCTGATTCCATTCCCACCTGTGAGTAATGATTACACTCACAGATGTTACTCATTTCCAGCCCTATACAGTATAAACCACACTCACAGCTTACTCTCTGCGAAGTCTTGTTTCACTGTTGTGTACATCTCTGAGCATTTTTCTAGAAAGTTATCCTGCCCGTGTTTTTCGACCCTTACTGAACCCTCTCTTCGATTGTCTGCTGCCTGCCTACTGACCGTCTGTTTCCTGGATCTCGTATCATCTGCCTCCTGCCCGTTCCCTATCAAGGGAACTCACGCTGCGTGAAGCGCTGCAGGAACGCCCCTGCGTGATCGCCCCTGCGTGATCGCGTCATGAAGCACTCGTGAAATCAGTCCAATGGCGTGACGGGACGTCGTAGGCGGGTGACGTCATTGACCAGGAACCTATAAAGCACCCCTGGACCGAACAAACATTAGCTTCTGTGTCTTCACAAGCGCTCTATGTGAAATCATATCTGTCTATTTGATGTGTGTTTGTCTCTCCCTATATATATATATATACAGTGAAGAAAACAAGTATTTGAACACCCTGCTATTTTGCAAGTTCTCCCACTTAGAAATCATGGAGGGGTCTGAAATTGTCATCGTAGGTGCATGTCCACTGTGAGAGACATAATCTAAAAAAACTAAATCCAGAAATCACAAAGTATGATTTTTTAACTATTTATTTGTAAGATACAGCTGCAAATAAGTATTTGAACACCTGTCTATCAGCTAGAATTCTGACCCTCAAAGACCTGTTAGTCTGCCTTTAAAATGTCCACCTTCACTCCATTTATTATCCTAAATTAGATGCATCTGTTTGAGGTCGTATAAAGACCCCTGTCCACCCCATACAATCAGTAAGAATCCAACTACTAACATGGCCAAGACCAAAGAGCTGTCCAAAGAAACTAGAGACAAAATTGTACACCTCCACAAGGCTGGAAAGGGCTACGGGAAAATTGCCAAGCAGCTTGGTGAAAAAAGGTCCACTGTTGGAGCAATCATTAGAAAATGGAAGAAGCTAAACATGACTGTCAATCTCCCTCGGACTGGGGCTCCATGCAAGATCTCACCTCGTGGGGTCTCAATGATCCTAAGAAAGGTGAGAAATCAGCCCAGAACTACACGGGATGAGCTGGTCAATGACCTGAAAAGAGCTGGGACCACCGTTTCCAAGGTTACTGTTGGTAATACACTAAGACGTCATGGTTTGAAATCATGCATGGCACGGAAGGTTCCCCTGCTTAAACCAGCACATGTCAAGGCCCGTCTTAAGTTTGCCAATGACCATTTGGATGATCCAGAGGAGTCATGGGAGAAAGTCATGTTGTCAGATGAGACCAAAATAGAACTTTTTGGTCATAATTCCACTAAACGTGTTTGGAGGAAGAAGAATGATGAGTACCATCCCAAGAACACCATCCCTACTGTGGAGCATGGGGGTGGTAGCATCATGCTTGGGGGTGTTTTTCTGCACATGGGACAGGGCGACTGCACTGTATTAACCCTCTGGAGTCGAGAAACGCGCCGGCGCGTTTTGCGCGATTTTTTTCACATAGCAGCAAAATAGACTTAAAATACTCAGTCACCTTTGGTCATACACACTTAAGAAATATGAAAAAATAAACTATTAAATGTCTACTTTTTTATGGGTCCACTTACAATCGAAATAAAATATTGTGCTTTTGTAGAATAAAGAAAATAAACAGGGTGTGCCTTCTGCCTCTCCGTCTCCGTGAACTTTTTTTCTAGAGCACGTCACTAAACATAAACAAAACTCCGCAAATACTAGTCACACAGGCATGATCAATATATCTTTATAATCATTTAAGTGTGTACTTTTAAATTATCTAATTCAAAACTAAAACAAATATTCTGTGTTTATGTAATCTATATAAAAAGAGAGAGATGCCAGGCGTTCTCATTTCAGCTAATTATCTTTTAATGTGACCACGCCCACAGAGAGCGCGCGCTATAGAGACGCAAATGATCTGAAACTTGCCAACGCCCACACGAGCTCGATAAAACACCAAGTTCAGATTAATGTACCGGTAGTCTGTGTCGTTTTTCGAGGCTTTGAGGAATAATTCTGGATAATTTACCTCAGTGCTGGATTAATTTCACTTCGAGGAGCCATGGATCCAGGATCATAGTAAGTTTATTCTTTGTTCTAATCGCGAATACTGTTTTAAAATGAATCGCGTGTCTTTCTCTGTGTGATGAATGAACGGAATTCGCACTGTTGTTGTTACAGACGAAATATGAAAGACAACATTTAGTTGACTAGTTTGGGATAGATTATAAAGATTTTTACTCTAAAATAGACATCAAATAAGCTTTAGTTAACCAGTTTCTGCTCATATGTTAAATATATAACGTTAGAATGTTTTGTCAAAAATAAGCTCATAATCTAAGATGTTATTATAGTGTTTGTTCCAATGTAGACTATATCAAACTAATGAATCCTTAACTTTGAAATATGAATGATAAAATCCAGGCTATAGGCCTACTTAAAAAAAAAAAAAAAAAGACAAGATAGATGTAAAAAAAAAATCTTAATATTATTGTTTTTTATTAGTGACACATTTGAGGAGATTCCAAAACTTTCTGAAAATACAGTATGAGAATTAACTGCATACTAGAAATGTTTACCTTGGAAATTATACAATTTGAATGTATAAAAAATTTGTGAAAAAATACCTTTTTTTCCTCTCTGAGAACTCTAACTTTCTAACTCTAACTAATTCTGTAGGATGGTCCATATAGCCTATTTGAACAGGATTTGTTTCCAGGTATGACTATGTACTAAAAATGTGCTTTTGACTTTCATTTATATTTGTATTTTATATATATATATATATATATATATATATATAATTTATTTATTTATTTTTGTCCTCGCATTCTTTCTTGTGTGACACACCTGAATGAATGGCTCATTAGTATGCAGGCTCATTAGTATGCAGGCTCATTACTATGCAGGGTCTTTGTCTTCTCAGGTGTGAATCACAGCAAGTCACGCCCCTGCGCATATTGCCTTTGGAAGCAAAAACTGTTTTAAAAAATTTAAATCAATGTATTGTTTTATGTGAATGATTAGGCAGGGTGATTTTCAGATAATTTTGAAGCAAAAACACTAGGCAACTACATCCATTAGTCAAAAGTCTTGTGGACACATATTAAGTATGTGTTTTGTGGCCTTTTTGCAGAAACTTTAATTTTTAGTTTTTTGAATAACCATGCATAAACATTATTCCCTCAAAAATACAAATATGTAAATAGATGTTGCTCGCATATTATGGTACCCCTATTTGTGCTAAATAGAGTGTAATTACACCTTTGCCATTAATATGTTTATAAGCAACTGAAAAAAGCACAAATGTCAGGGCATGTCAAAACATCTCACAGACCTCAAAAACCCCTTAGACTCCAGAGGGTTAAGGAGAGGATGACCGGGGCCATGTATTGCGAGATTTTGGGGAACAACCTCCTTCCCTCAGTTAGAGCATTGAAGATGGGTTGAGGCTGGGTCTTCCAACATGACAATGACCCGAAGCACACAGCCAGGATAACCAAGGAGTGGCTCTGTAAGAAGCATATCAAGGTTCTGGCGTGGCCTAGCCAGTCTCCAGACCTAAACCCAATAGAGAATCTTTGGAGGGAGCTCAAACTCCGTGTTTCTCAGCGACAGCCCAGAAACCTGACTGATCTAGAGAAGATCTGTGTGGAGGAGTGGGCCAAAATCCCTCCTGCAGTGTGCGCAAACCTGGTGAAAAACTAAAGGAAACGTTTGACCTCTGTAATTGCAAAAAAAGGCTACTGTACCAAATATTAACATTGATTTTCTCAGGTGTTCAAATACTTTTAATAGTTGATTTTTTTAATAGATAATGTCTCTCACAGTGGCAGTGTTAATTTCGTTGACGAAAATAATGACGAAAATTATTCGTCAACGACATTTTTTCACAGACGAAAACGAGACGATAACTAAATAAAACCAGTTTTAAATGACGACAACTAGGACGAAAATGTATTGACATTTTCGTCAACGAATACAAACTAGACGAAAATGTTAGGGAAGGACGATTGGGGAAGAGATCCATTCAGAACTGATTTGCGTTTGTGGAAGATGCGCACATTTGTATAACGTGCTGATCCACCCGGCGGGACAGGAGTTGGCATGCCCTTGATGCATGTCTCATAAATCGTTCAAAAATGTAAACGTCTGGGAGAAAGAGAAGAGCAGACATATGGCACACACACACACACACACACACTAACCCGACGCGTGCAGCCCTGCACATAGACAGCTATACAAGCACGCAAGGACTGAACTGAGCTCTCTTTCGCGTCTGAATGGACAAATACACACAACATTATGTCTAAATGTCAGTTATATCTTTACAGAACGTACAGTTGTGAGAATATCGGATGTGCATGAGTGCATGTATCTGCACACTCGGTCTTAAAGTGACAGTGCGTAATAAACATAATGCCGTCTGTGCACTTAATATTAATCAAACAACAAAATAAAAAGAGAAAAGCATTCACTGCTCTTTAATAGCTTTAATAAGGATTAATTATATTTAATTCATACAAATAAATATGTCTGCTTAAAAGAATAAAGAATTATGTAGGCCTATGTATGTAAGACTGCATAATCATTCATTGAAAAAAAAGCGACTGTTCTACTTTAGAAGTGTTTTTATTTAATTTTAAGATATTATTTTATGTCACAGTGCTAAGTCTGTATTGCATGTTCAAACTTTAAAAATTATTAATATTAACAGGTTAATAAATGTTTTCTACGGGAATATATAATGGGTTTGGAAATTTTAGAGAAATTCTAAATTAATGCATTACAATTTAACTAAATTTTAGAAATACAATACGATTTTAGTCGACTAAATCTACAGTAGATTTAGTCGACTAAAATCTTATTGTATTTTCGTCGACTAAAACTAGACTAAAACTAAAACAATTCAGATGACTAAAATAGGACTAAAACTAAATGGCATTTTAGTCAAAAGACTATGACTAAAACTAAATCAAAATCTGCTGTCAAAATTAACACTGCACAGTGGACATGCACCTACGATGACAATTTCAGACCCCTCCATGATTTCTAAGTGGGAGAGACATCTCTGGTTAAATCTTTCTGACATTAAAGAAAGGGATAAGAAAATTTTGTTAGATGCGCCTGTCTCCTCTGCCGGTCTTTTTGGCGATTCAGTGAATTCGGTCGTCGAAAGATTTCAAGAAGCGAAAAAGCAGGCAGCTGCATTTCCAAAGTTTCTTCCCCGAAAGGTCTATGTCTCTGGGGCTTCTGGGCAGGAGCAGCCTCAGTCGAGTATGTCCTCCTCTCATAGAGCCCAGCAAAAGGTGAGCGAGGCTGTCCGAGCTCCCCCTCAGAGGGATTGGGGGTCGGGACAGCGCGCTCAGCCAAGGTCTTCCCGCGGTAGAGCAGATCTGAGGACTGTGATTATCTCCAGGAAGGCCTCGGCGAAGAAATCCTGACGCCGAGGATGTCAGGATTTCGATGGCAGTCCCCTCCGAGGGGAATCGGTGTGTCGAGGCACCCGTTTCCTCTCGGTGCCATGTTGCCAACCCTGCCACCTCCGGTGTTTCAGGGCGCAGCGGTCCCCAGCGAGTACTCATCTCCATGTCCGCCCGGAAACGTACCGGTATGGGGAAGCTCGCACCCTCCGAGGAGGGTTCGAAGTGGGTCAGTTCGGTTGCTTCCTGCCGGTGCGCCGTTTCAGGTCACCGAGCTGGCCGCTCAAATAACACCAGAGACCTCGAGAGGCTGGTTCCCTTAGTAGAGTATCTGGCAGCGTGGAAACTTCTGCCAAATGTCTCAGATTGGGTCCTGCATACAGTGGAAAAAGGGTACAGATTTCAGTTCGGGTCATGCCCGCCCAGGTTCTCCGTGATGGAAGGAGAAGTACAGACACTTCTGCGAAAAGAGGCTATAGAGAGGGTTCCTCCCCACAGCAGAGAGTCAGGGTTTTACAGCCCGTACTTCATAGTTATCGGGCAGTCAAAAAGTTCAAATTCAAAATGCTCACGTTGAAACAGATTGTGTGTCAGATCAGATCCGAGGACTGGTGTGTCACAATAGACCTAAAAGACGCATACTTTCACGTCTCCATCCTTCCGCAACACAGGAAGTTCCTCAGGTACGCTTTCGGGGGCGAAGCGTACCAGTATCGGGTTCTTCCGTTTGGCCTAGCACTGTCACCCCGCACGTTCACAAAGTGTGTGGATGCAGCTCTGGCTCCTTTGAAACTCCAGGGCATCCGCGTGCTGAACTATATAGACGACTGGCTCATCCTGGCACAGTCAGAACATCAGGCGGCCCAGTATCGAGATGTTGTGCTAGCTCATATGAAAAAGTTGGGGTTAAGGCTAAATGTAAAGAAAAGCGTGTTAGTTCCACAACAGAACACCACTTTTCTAGGCGTAGTATGGGACACAAAGACCATGAGAGCTCGTCTGGCGCCCGCCAGGGTAAAATCGATCCTGGAAGCCGTGCGCAGGATAAGACTAGGCCAGTCACTCACTGTAGTACAGTTTCAGAGAACTTTGGGTTTGATGGCAGCAGCGTCCAACGTGATTCCTTTTGGCCTGCTGTGCATGAGACCCTTACAGTGGTGGCTCAAGACCAGGGGATTCTCCCCGAGGGGAAATCCGTTTCACATGATCAAGGTGACGCGGCGATGCCTACGTGCCTTAGTTATGTGGAAAGATCCTTGGTTCTTGTCCCAGGGTCCGGTGCTGGGAGCTCCTTGTCATCGCCTAACGCTAACGACGGATGCTTCCCTCACCGGTTGGGGGGGCGACCATGAGTGGTCGCTCAGCTCGGGATCTGTGGAGCGAACATCATCTTTCCTGGCACATAAACCAGCTGGAGATGATGGCCGTGTTTCTGGCACTCAGACACTTTCTCCCAGACCTCAGGGACCACCATGTGTTGGTTCGCACAGACAACACAGCGGTGGTCTCCTACATAAATCGCCAGGGGGGTTTACGATCTCGCCGACTTTGGAAATTGGCACATCGAGTTCTGGTTTGGGCCCAGGGGAAGTTGCTATCAGTTCGAGCACTGTATATTCCGGGTTACATGAACAGGATGACAGACTCTCTGTCGAGGCAGGGAGTGGTGCCGGGGGAATGGAGACTCCACCCCGAGGTGGTGGAGCTCCTTTGGAGTCGATTCGGGCTAGCTCAGGTGGATCTGTTTGCGTCTCGAGAGACAACGCACTGTCCCCTATATTATTCCCTAACGCATCCAGCCCCCTTGGGGTTGGATGCCATGGTACAGACGTGGCCGGGGTTACGTAATATGTTGAACGGTGAGAGCCACACTCTGCCTGGCCAGAACGGGGCTATTAATAAGAGCCGAACCCTGTCCCGGCGAACTCTCTCCAGAACTCCTGGTAGTAATGCCTTTCTTCGGGGTTGTCTCACTCCACCTTGAAAGTATACGTGTCAGCTATATCTGTCTATCACGCTCCTAAAGAGGGTGCGTCAATGGGGAGACACCCATGGGTAACTCGCTTCCTCCGTGGTACTTTGAGGCTAAGGCCTGCGGCACGCTCGAGGGTGCCGAGTTGGGATTTGGCCATTGTATTAGAAGGTCTAGCCCTGGCCCCCTTTGAGCCCATTTAAGAGGTTCCAGAGAAGTTTCTCACATTGAAAACTCTGTTTCTTCTATCTATCTCTTCTCTTAAAAGAATCAGGGATTTACAAGCATTGTCAGTTGCTCCCTCGTGTTTGCACCTGGTATGGTGAAAGCGTTCCTGTTTCCAAGGGAAGGTTATGTGCCGAAGGTCCCCACCAATGTAGCGGGTCCAATAATGTTGCCGGCCTTTGCTCCGCCTCTGTTCCAAGACCAGGACCAGCAGAAATTAAACTTGCTTTGCCCAGTTAGGGCTTTAGATGCATATGTCCACAGAGCTGCCCTGTGGTGCAAATCTGATCAACTGTTTGTGTGTTTTGGGTCCCCGAGTGAGGGGAAGCCCGCATCCAAGCAGTCTTTGAGTAAGTGGATAGTCGAGGCTATATCACTTGCATATGAGTCGGCCGGTTTTCCATCACCACTAAAGATCCGAGCCCACTCAGCTAGGAGTATGGCTGCTTCTATGGCCCTATTGTCAGGGGTTTCGCTTCAGGAGGTTTGTGATGCGGCAGGGTGGTCCTCTCCGCACACCTTTGTAAAATTTTATAACCTGGATGTGGCTTCTACTCTGGGTTCTCGGGTGCTTCTGGTATAATGTGCATTACGATTTCACATATACAGGCACTTGAGGACTATGGCGACGTAGGTATTCAGTTCCCGCAGCGCTTCACGCAGCGCGAGTTCCCTTGATAGGGAACGGCCTACGACGTCCCGTCACGCCATTGGACTGATTTCACGAGTGCTTCATGACGCGATCACGCAGGGGCGTTCCCGCAACGCTTCACGCAGCGTCTCGTTCCCTCTCAGGGAACCATGGTTACATACGTAACCTGAGACGATCTCCTGCCTGGTTCCCTTTACGCCTTGCCTGCCCTGCTACACTGTTTTCGCTGGTATTGGACCTTTGCCTGTTGACCTTGAATATATAATAAACTGTTGCAAATGGATCTGACTGAGTCTGATGATTCACAACAGTACTGTATACCAAAGCTGCCATTTTAGCCTAAATTAAGCTTTTACTAAGTATTATAAAAACACACTTTTGATTTTTGAAAAAATGTTTACAAAAAAATTACAATTAATCTATTATCCATAAATTAAGGGTATGTACTTGGTTTCTTACTAAAATTAATTGATTGTCATTTCACAATGAATTAAATGTTTTTGAAAAGAAGACCCTTAAGCTCACCAAGGCTATTTGATAAAAAATACAACAAAACATTAAGGTTGTGAAATATTATTGCAATTTTTATTGCAAATTATTGCAATGAAAATATTTAAAAAATGAAAATTATTCCTGAATCGCTTCGTTTCAACAAAAATATGTTTTCAACAGTGATAATAACAAGAAATAGTTTCTTGAGCAGCAAATCAGCATATCAGAATGATTTCTAAAGGATCATGTGTCCCTGAAGACTGAAGTAATGATGCTGAAAGTTCAACTTTGTCACTCATCACATGAATAAACTATATTTTAAACGTATTTGAATAGAAACGTTATTATTGTTCTGACTGTATTGTTGATGTAATATAGTGGTTTATGAATAAGCAAGCAATCCTTCAGAGAGAGGGTCTCACCTTCCCCAGTAGAGACCAGGTGTGTTCACACAGGTGAGGGCAGATGGGAGCCAGCAAAATAAAAGCTTGACTGCATTTTCCGTCAAAATAAAAGCTCACGGGTTTATCTCATTTCTATACCCTCATGTATAGAAATTAGGACAAAACTAATTATGAAAGTTTCATATATTTCAGTGCATTTGTTTTACAATATATGGCAATTACTGTCATATGAATTAATAATATTATATTATTATTATAATAATAATTATTATTATTAGTAGTAGTAAATTAAATCTGTTCATCATATAAACGGATCGTGTGTGTTTTTTTTAGATTTTAATTAAGACATTATCTGGGTGATTTATGGACTTTGTAAGGAAATTCCCAGATATGTGGCCCTCACAATTACACTGAAACAAATTCCATTCTATGATAGCTAAAGTTAGAGCAAAGTCAGCGCATGTCGTGAAGCCACAAATGATTCCTGACAACAACAAAAAAAGAGGAAATTCAACTCACCTTTTCAGAGTTTAGCATAAGACGACAGTTGGCATGCACTGCTTGTGGCCACTTTCCACTATTAAAAAAAATATATATATATATATATATATATATATATATATATATAATAACAAATGTGTAAGGACAAAACTCAACTCAAAGTGAAATTAAATAAAGTGAAATTAAATAGCTGAACTATCTATCTATCCATCCATCCATCCAGTATATATCACACACACACACACACACGTCTCATGTCTGTTTAATGTGAAAAATGTTACAATTTGCACTGCAAAATGTAGGGGAAGTTGAGATACACAAGAAAGATATACTTCACATTACTTTTTTTCTCCACATACTATACAGAAACGTTTACAGGGTCTGTAAACGGCATCGTACCTGTCTTTGGGCCACATGGCTACATGATTGTAGAGGTAATAGGAGAGGTGGTTTGGCACCAGGTCCTTCCCTGATACTCTCACGTCTACAGGGTACCAGAACTCAAACTCCCTCCTGAGCTTCAGCAGCTGCTCCTTCGGGATGTCCGTCTTTGGGAAAGGTGTTGTTTTGAAGAAGATGTAATCCCACACCTCTCTTGTCATCTGTTCGGGTCTGGGGGAAGAAATGTGTTCTTCTGTATAAATGTATTTGTATTTTTGTTCTTTTTTTTTTTTTACTCAAGTAACAACGTGTGAATGGACATGCAGATGGTAAGGAACAACCTTTTCCATGTCATGTTTGTTCTCAATTTGATTTACAGTGAGCCTGTTTAATGCAAACTAAATAAAACATTACATATTCAAGTAAAGTTTACCTTTAATTGTCACAAAATTTCTAATTTTACACAATTTAATATCCTGTTTTCCATTTTATTACTGCTTGATTCAATATTTTACTGTATAGAGCACTGCAGTGATGGTGTATTTTTGTAGTCCAACTAGGGTGACCGGGACAGTCCCGAAATTTGAAGCTTTGACCCGCGCCCGGCAAGTCATAAGCAGTGTCCCGGATTTTAATTTTGTCTGCATCATTTTAATTCATCGTCCTTTAAATTGCAATTCTACAATAAAAAATATTAATGAGAAAACACTGAACATGCGCAGCGCAGCCGTTATTATTGTATCTAGCCTGAGCGGGAAAACAAACACTGAGAAAAAAAAATGGTGAGCGCTCCCACAGAAACCGAAAATTCTCGGGCCAGCAGCATGTGTCCAAATTTCAATCTTAACCGTTCTATTTCATCAGAAACGATCTTAACCCTTAAACAGGCAAGAGTGGAAAATGCTAAGCAAAAAATAAACGTCAAAAAAATTCAAAACGTGTTAAATAACAACATGAACAACATATTACTTAATTTTCTCCTTCAGCACCTTAAGACAATGTTCACAATTAATGTTAGCAGTATTTTTTATTTAATTTTTTCATTAGAAAAGTTTAATATATATTTACTTATCTCAATATCTGAATGTTCTGCACCACTGGCAGCCATGTTGTATTTAGGTCAGGCTGACTAAATGATCACAAAAAATTTGAAGTAAATCATGTGACCATCATACTCAAGACAGACCAAGCTGTCATAAGTGATAAAAGATCTGATGAAAAAATCTTTCTTATGCCCCCAAAAAATACAATAAAAACTATGTATCTCGTGAGACACGTTGCCTGTTTTAGGTTTAAAACAGAGCTTTAAGTGTAAAATACCGCATTTGTCCTTTAAAACACAAAAGGAGGTATAACTGATGTATTTTATGTTGCAGAATAAAACATTTTGAGGTCTGTTCAACAACACAGACCTTATTTCAGACCCAGTGCCGCCGCTCCCACCACGCGCATCACGCGCTGTGCGTAGGGCACCAAGTGCTGAGGGGGCACCAAAAATAGCCTAATGAAAAATCAATCATTAAACTTCTTGTTATAATCAGATTCAGCGCGTGCTTCATCTTCAATCCGCAGCGCCGAGCTAGAGCACGTCAGAAACAGAGAGGACAGGGTGTGTTTGTGTGTTCATCTGAGCCTCATTGGTCCGTCACTGCTCGTCAATGTCAGAATATTTGAGATGACCAATCAAATCAAAGTAGGCGGGCTTTATGTTCACAGACACTGAGCGCGAATTTTAACAGTGCAACTCGACGCTTCAGTGTACGGTCAAGTGCGAGATAAGATGTAAGTAGCTAAACTTAACGTTTCATATTTGACAGTTTTTTTTAGGTCATAAATGTTAAATGAATGACAAAAAATAATTAGGCAAACTAATATAGTTTTGTCTAATTTCGCCATTTTGAACTGAAAATAGGCCTATGTAACATGTAGCCTAGTGTAATAGTTTAGGCTACTGCCATTGTGAGGGGACAAGAAACATGAACAAAGCCGTTTTCATCATGTTAGGCACAGGATTAATAATGAATGTGTACATATTGAGAATAAAATACAAATTGTAGCCTTTAGTAAATTAAAAAAGCCAACTTTAGGAGAGGAAAAAACAAGATAAAAACAAAGTGAAAAGAGTGTGATGCTGATGAGGAGAGAAAAATAATCAGCTGCCCACTGACATGGTTTTAAAGCTGTTGTTATCGGTTTTTTTATTTATTTTTTTGCCTTCACAACGTCTTAAAATGCACATCTGTAGTTCAGAGAAATCCAAAATTTTCTCGGGGAAACCCCGAACCCCCCTAACTAACCTGCCTCAAATTCGGGACCACAGTGATGATAAAACCATGCCATTGCATGGTAATGAAACTAGTTAGTGAGCATTAGACCCCAAACTAAAGTGTTACTTTTTAATTTTTTTAATAAATCATACCCTCATTGGGGTATGAAACATAAATGAAAATCCTAAATGAAAATGTTTTTTTGGGGGGCATCATAAAGGAATTATGCTTAGGGCACCAAAATGGCTAGCAGCGGCACTGTTCAGACCAAATACTCGTTCAAAAACCATTGACTTCAGGACAAACCAGAAGTGCTAAAAGGCTAACTCTGAGTTTGGCCAACAAAAATACATCATTTCAATTTCAAAATTTTAAAAATAAAAACGACAGGGCAAATGCTTCAACATTCACTTTGCATACGACAGATCAAATAAAAATGTCTTTAACCTCACTTTAAAGATGCACAGGGTTGGTGCAGCTCTGATTTCTGGCGGGAGGCTGTTCCAGAGTCTAGGAGCGGCACTAGAAAAAGCCCTGTCTCCTCTAGTCTTAAGTTTAGTTCTCGGAGCCACCAGAAGGCCCAGGTTCGCAGACCTAAGAGCTCTTGGTGGTTGATGAACAGTCAATAGGTCCGTGAGGTATGATGAGGCCATCCCATTTAATGACTTAAAAGGTAATAATAAAACTTTAAAAGTAATTCTATGGCGCACTGGTAGCCAGTGAAGTGACTTGAGGACAGGAGTTATGTGATCTCGTTTTCGAGTTCCTGTCAGAACTCTTGCAGTGGCATTCTGGACTATTTGAAGGTGGTTAATGGATGATTCACTGATCCCCACATAGGGCGAATTACAATAGTCCAGCCTTGTAGAGATAAAAGCATGTATAACTTTTTCGAGGTTAGAGACTGAGAGTATAGACTTAATTTTTACCAGGGTTCGTAACTGGTAGAAGCTTGATTTCACCACTTGATTGACCTGTCTATCCAGCTTTAGGGCACTGTCCAGTACCACTCCCAAGTTTTTAACATATGGCTTCACATATGGTGTCAAGGTACCAAGATTTGTATGTGTTGTATCATGTAAACTGGAAGGTGTAAACACTATAACCTCAGTCTTTTCCTCATTCAAACTTAAAATATTTTGCTTTCACACTTTCACATCCTCCAGGCAATCGGCCATCTCTTCTAAATGCTTTCCATGGTTAAGAGGAAAATACATTTGTGTGTCGTCTGCATAGCAATGATAATTCAAGTCATATTTTCTAAAATTTGTACTCAACGGAAGCATGTATAAAGAAAACAACATCGGAGCCAATGTGGAGCCTTGAGGAATTCCACATGTTAACTTTACTAATGCAGATCGGTATTTACTAATGTTGACTGAAAAACTCCTGTTTGTAAGATAAGACTGAAACCACTGTAGGACTGAGCCTCTAATGCCCACTATTTTATGTTTTATTAACAAAGTTCGGGAGGAACACGTTCTAATGATCAAACAATCAAGTCAGCTAGCTGTCAGCAATCAGTAATCAACTGGTCCACTCAATCAGCACAAATAAAGCCTATAAATACACACAGTCAACTCACCCATATTGCTCGACAGTTTTCAGCATCCCTCCACCACCCCATCTCCTCACACTTGCCTAGTTATCTTCCTAAACAGAGATACGGGGGAGTACTCTGGGTTTGGGCCCAATTTCCGAGCTCGGAGCCCTCCCCCCGGACAGCACGCCAAATACTAGTGATGGGCAGATCGAGGCTTCGTGAAGCAATGAAACAGTTGAAGCAAATGTGCCATTTTGTTTCGAGGCTTCGAATCAATCCGAAACCCGTCTCCACGGTGACACCTAGTGGTCACTTGCAGGTGTTGATCTGAAACAACCTTTACAAAGAGCTAATAAAAAATGTGTTTTTTATTTTTTATTATTGTATTTTTGTAATATATGAAGCTTGTAACCTGTAGTCTCTTCACATTGCATAATGTGATTTTGGTCATGAAAAATGAATATTAATAAAAATAAATCAAGCCACAATGTCTCACTTTCTTATAGATTTTTATAAAAAAATAGTAATTTCTGTGCTGTTGAAGGACTCAGCCTACTTCTTTTTTTACAGATAATTTCTCCAGCCTTTGAAAAAATTCTCTCACAAGGGACACTTGTTGCTGGCATACAAAGATTTTTTTTAGCTAGGACATACAAATGAGGAAAGATTACTGCTCTCTCTTTCCAGTAAGTTAGAGGATCATGAGTTCTCTGCAAAAACGCATCGCTGAGGTATTTTTTCACTTCCACTGTGGCATCAGCTGTAGGATTGTGTATCATCTGGGTCTCACGGACACGACTGTCAAAATGTTCCCATAAACTGTCCTGTGTTTCAACTGGTGTTGATGATGATGATGATGATGATGATGGGCCTGATGTTGACATTTGTGGTTCTGAATTAAAAGAACACGGCAATTAGTAACAAATCATAAACTGACAACACATATGAAGTATAAATTTCATGAATCACATTACATAAGATAACATAGACTGAAATCTATATGTATCTGTAATATATATGTATCTATCTATTAATCTATGTCTATATATATATATATATTTCTATCAATGCATCTATTAATGTGTCACTATATGTACTCTGTGTGTCTCTAAGTCAATGTGTAAATGTAAATTAAATGCTAAATATAACTAAACAAATCGCACTATAAGTGTCACTATATCACCAAAAATCCGCTATCTCAAAACCAAACTCCTCTCACAAAAACCCACGATATGAAAATGCGTTAACATAACTTTTATACTGTGTGATTGTGTGATTTGTTCCAGAATCGACCAATCAATGAAACCCCGATTCGGCGGAGCACGCCACCTGATGAAACACTTAGAAGCTTCATTTAGCCGTTGTCACGTGACGTGGGTGTTTTGAATCACGCTTCGGATCAGTGTTTCGAATCATCTTTGCTTCGGGATCTCGCAAAGCTTCGGAACGTCTGTTTCGCGCCAGCCATCCTTACCAAATACGCATAACCATTTTTATTCTCTGATCATTGGTAAGTGTGAACTCGTGAAGTGTTCTAAACGCGATAGCAGGACATTGTGGTCTACCGTGTCAAATGCAGCACTTAAATCCAGGAGTATCAAAGCTACCGAATCTCCAGAGTCAGTGGCCAGAAAAATGTCATTAAGCACTTTAACAAGTGCCGTTTCTGTAGAGTGAAATTTTTTAAAACCAGATTGAAATATATAAAAAATTTGTTTTAGTTCAGAAAAGTTTCAAGCTGACATAGACCTACTTTATCTAAAAAATTTAGTTAAAAATGGGAGATGTGAAATGGGTCTAAAATTTGATAGATTGGATGAGTCTGATGGAAAGATTAATCATTCCTGCAGCACTCTTTTTTTAATCTTAATTACAGTAAGTGGTCCTACCCCATGCTAGTGATAAAATGTCAAAGCAAAAGCTGAATAAAAGGGGAATATGGGAATCGTTTACATATAAAATTAAACCAGACTCCAAATTTCAAATTTACATTTCCATCTTCTTTTTTTTTAACTTTTTAAACCGTTTCTGGAAGAGCAAATACCTGATTCCCAGTGGGGATGGTCCTTGTCCGTTGAGAACCCCTCCCTGGAGAAGATGTGCCACGGTGTAGTAGGACATATAGATGGTGGAGTCCGACAGAGACTCAATGAGCCATTGTTCATCCCATGGCAACCGGGTTCCTATGGGAACCAAACACATAAAAGAACTACAAAATCAAAGGTTCTCTCTAAGGAACAGCAAGAAAATTGCTGATGGTATCGCTGAGTGGTTTGGGGGCAAGGGAGGAGCGAGAAATAAGAGTATTACAAAAGAAATATAGATGGGCCTTGTCCTTACAAAAAGACTTTGATTAAGATAAGCTTCACACAAAGGTGGCCATCAGAGGTGATTTTAAAAGGATGTGTGCAAAGAAAACTTTGTGCAGTTTGCCTAACTATTACAAGCAATTTATTTCAAAAGAAAAGCCGTAAAGGATACGGAAAAGCTTGCAACAAAGCCACAATGACACAGACATAAGCAGGTCTTACCTAACCCATACGTTCTGGAACAGGCATGCTCATCGACGGGGGAAGTGGGGGTGCTGGGGGTGCTGCAGCACCCCCTATTGACGAGAGGGATTTTTTTTTTTTTTTATGTATTAAAAATATTTTGCACAGTTTATAAATCCCTTATGGATATTTTAGGAAATGATGTTGACACACGTAGGCTATTACATGTATTTTGGATTTTTTTATTAATAAACAAGTGTTTTCAGTCGGTGTCGGATGCAAGATGTTGACGATGCTGACTCGCGATGTTCACAGTAGTGAACGCGCCAGAGAGAAATGCATATTTCATACGGAGTAGCCTACATAAGCAGAGAGCAGTCTGTGTCTGTTTTCTTTCGTTTTGAATTGTTCTGTTTAAAAGTAGACACACATGTCTGTGAGGCGCGTAGGCCTAGGCTATACTTTATACACCTGAGTTTCGGTTCATTTGAGACGCGCCGGCGCCTCCGTTTCGTGATTATCGTCTGCTATATTTACTTCTTATTTATTAAATCCAGGCAATTGGTTGATGAAACATTGATTAAAATTATGATACAATTAATACAAAACGAAATTCACTTTGAAGAAAGGTTTTGTGCTTTCTGTTTGATGTCTCTGTGAAAGTTTTAAAGCATCTTTTTGTGCCGCTTTCAGAGCGCTCACGTCCGTAACATTGTTGTTTCCTCATAAATGCGAACACGAAAAATAAAATAAAATGAATATTTTATGTTCTGTGGAGACTTTGAGACTCTATATCATAACTAACAAGATGTTTGAGCCCTCTTTAGGTACAAGTCAATGCTTTTACTTTGTTCAGTGTGCACAGTTCATGGGTTGAAGCTCTTAATTTTGAGCTCTCAAAGTGCACCAGATTGATGCATTGAACCTTAAAATGTACAAAATTTTCTTGCGGGGGAGCATGCCCCCGAACCCCCCTAGAGAGACAGAGGTCCACCCAACATGCCAACATTTTAATGTCACATCCATCCCCCGAACTTTTTAAAAGCTTGCTACGCCATTGTATAGGCTCATAGGGGTTTTGTAAAAATATATATATATTAGGGCTGTCAAAATTAGCGCGTTAATAACGCATTAACTAAAATTCATTTTAACGGCACTAATTTTTTTAACGCGCGATTAACGCAGCGCGCATTATCTGTTTGACCCGTGGCCTAGCCCGTAGTTGGAGAGTTAGAGATGCACGTAAAGAGATAGACGTAAAGAATTCCGCAACAAACAGAAATGGAGAAAGAAAAGGGTCTTCTGAACGGAAAATTCATATACAAAACGATGTCTGATGGTTCTGTCGACAAGAGAAAAGTTGTCTGCATTTATTGTCGATGTGAATTAAGTTATCACCGCAGCACGTCGAGTTTAAAATATCACTTGATGGCGAAGCATACAACGGACGCAGAGAGCTACCCTCCCCCTCGCCAAAGGCAGACCACAATGGATAGTTTGCAGCGGAGATCGATGGACAACTCCACAACCAATAGACTCACCTCAACGATAGCTAAATGGGTGGCTACAGCATGTAGACCAGTTAATGTAGTGGAGGACGAGGGTCTACTTGAAATTATTCGCATCGCATCTAACGATTCTACATATGAACTACCTTCAAGAGCCACAGTTACAAGCAAGATTCACAACTTATATGAAGAGGAGAAAGCTAAAGTTGAGGAGGCGTTGAGACTGACAAACACGGTTGCACTAACCGGAGATTACTGGACTTCCCTCAGTAACCATAGCTACCTGGGTGTCACAGCACATTTTTTTGACACGCACTGGAAACTTCGGTCTCACGCTTTGACCGTTATGAAGACCGACGAGAGACACTATGCTGACGTTTGCGCTGAGCACTTTCTTCAAGTAGCCAGAGAGTGGAACATTGAACTCAAAATTAGAATACTGACCACTGATAGTGCACGCAACATGATTGCAGCGGCCAGGCAGCTCCCGTTCGAGCATATGCCTTGCATTGCACACATCCTCCACCGAGCTATCACAGTTTCTCTCCAGAACAGCCCGTTTGACGGCGCTTTGGCAAAATGTAGGAAGTTAGTGGGTCATTTCAAGCATAGTCCTGCAAACGCAGCCGAGCTCGAACAGCAGCAAGTTAAACATCTTCAAAAGAAAGAGTCACTCATACAGGAGGTGTCAACTAGATGGAACAGCACCCTAGAAATGATAAAGCGTGTTCAGAGAAATCAAAAACCATTGATAGATGCACTGGCCATACATGCAAGCAACATCAACATGCCAACAGCAGCTGAATTAGATAAACTGAAGAGGTTGGAGACTGTGCTGGAACACTGCAGGTAATTTATTGATACTCTTATTAGTTTAGTTATATTAGTTATATGTTTCTCAGTCAAAGTAAGGTTGTGTCAAAGTGGGGAAGTGTGTGTGTGTGTGTGTGTGTCATTTATAATAGAGTGGATTTATGTTGTTCTGATGTGTCTCTGACAGTGTGTGTGTGTGTGTGTGTGTGTGTGTGTGTGTGTATATATGTGTGTGTGTGTGTGTGTGTGTGTGTGTGTGTGTGTGTGTATATACGTGTGTCACTGAGAGTGAGAGATTGAAAGTGATATAGAGACTCATTATGTCTAATTAAAGTGCTTTTCTCTATTATTCCAGGTATGTGAGTGACCTTTTAGGAGGAGAGAAGTTTGTTTCTTGCTCAGTTGTGCTGCCCACGTTGTGTCATCTATCACGTGTGATGGAGGTCTCAGAAGATGACCCAGCATACATGATTAAGTTTAAGGAAACTTTCACAACAGACATGGACAAACGGAAGGAAAAAACCAACACCACATGGCTGAGGGTTGCAACAGCACTGGACCCTAGGTTTAAGGACCTCAAATGTCTGAGCAGGGCTGACAGAGCTGAGGTGTGGAGTTCAGTCTGTGCCTTGCTCAAGAATGGGGAGGGGGGGCAGGGGCTTGCACAGCGAGATAAACCAGTGACAACTGAGCCACCTAAGAAGATATCATGTCTCATGTCTGTGCCAGAGTCTTCATCTGATGATGATGAAGAGGAATGTATTGAGAAATGTGTGGAGCGCTACAAGGCAGAGCCCTCTATTGGGATAGAGGACTGTCCCCTGCAGTGGTGGTCCAAACATGAAGGGGCACACAGTGAGATGGCCTACCTTGCACGCATATACTTATCAACACCTGCCACATCCATACCTTGTGAAAGATTGTTTTCATTATCAGGACATGTTGTTCAGAAAAAGCGAGCTGCCCTGTCATCTGAAAATGTAAACAGGCTTGTCTGTTTGAGCAACTGGCTCAGTGCAAAGAAAGAGAAATAATGGGAACCTGTGGTTTTTCTATATTCTTTTCCCCATGTGTTTAATAGACATGAACAAGTTCTTTGAAAAACATGTCTATGTTCTTTATGCTCTATGTTTAGGGTGGTTTCAGTAATAATAAATGTAAATTTTACATGTTCAGAAGAAGTGAGCTGCCCTGTCCTGCAAAAATGTAAACAGGCTCATGTAAGTAAATTGAGTAAAGAAAGAGAAGTAATGGGAACTATGTATTTCTATGTTATTTTTTTCATGTGTCTAATAGACATGAACAAGTTCTTTGAAAAACATACATGACCTTTGATAGATGTCTAGTCTTCATGCTTTGTTGAGTATGATTTCACTCATAATAAACATGCATTTGCATAAAGCATCCATATTTGTCCACACCCATGTTGATTAATGTATTCAAAACTTAAAAAGTATTAATTTAAGGTACATTTAGAACTGATAAAAATGTGCGATTAATCGCGAGTTAACTCATGACAATCATGCGATTAATCGCGATTAAATATTTTAATCGATTGACAGCCCTAATATATATATATATTAATAATAATAATAATTCACATCACCCCCTGATCACAACTACTTCCAGCGCCCCTGGGCATGCTCCTGAAGCCAAGCCAACGTTGCTTCAAAGTTCTTCCTGGTTTCATCACAGAACCTGAAGAGAAAAGCATAACGTCAATATTCACACATTAATGCAGCTTTTCCAGCAAGAATGGTAAACCAAAGCAACATGATGATTTTCCACTGCAATCTCCTCAATGCCACAAAGTGCAAGACTTACGTCTCCAGAGCCTCCAGGACACCCATGGCTTGCTTTTTCCATTCCTCATTGCCATAATCCAGATACCTGCCAGATAAAGACCCCAGTCACTGTCTGACAAGTCAAATCGATCAGGGACTCCACATACCAATGCACCGCGATAAAAAAAGGAGTGAAATCACATTCTCTTATTGAACAGGAAGTGAATACAAGATAAAGCCTAATGCATCATATGCAAAGTTCTAAGGCCTCTAAATTATCAACATGACCTTCAGGTCATGGTTCCCGTCTCTTTTGCTGTGAAATCTTAACTGATTTTTATCAAGTAAACAAAAATTAAGATAAACTTTTAGTCTATATTGTTGGAAAAAAATTAAGATAAACACTTACTGAACTGAAGTAACTTAGGTTTATTGGATTATCTATACATCATCTTTTTTTTAATCATGTTAAAGGCACAATATGTCATTTTCGCCGCTAGAGGTCGCCTACTCAAAACAAAGGCGTGGTGGGCGATCCAAGGTGGCAGCCGGTGCGGTCGCAGTTTCATGTAGCTGATTCAAATTTATTTTCCATCCCCTTCATTTTAACTTCATTTAAACCCGGACGCATCATATCCTGTTTCGATTATAATCTAGGCAATTTTTATGTTTTGTTTTAGCGGCGTAACTTGGTATTTAGTTTAAAGAGGCTATATGCAGCTTTTCCCCAAAAATAAACGTAACAATAGCCTTTTTATTTTACCATTTATGACTCAAACATCTCCTGTTGAGCATACTGACACCTTGTCCGCTCACAGTGGGTGCACCTATAAGCCTGTATCCTATTTTTCCTATTTTCTGTCGGGTCGGATTTTTCCCGCGCTGTCTGCGGATGTGACGTCGATTCATGTTAAACGTTTCAGATCACTCTGCCACCACCGCTAGTCAGCAAGTAGCCTACACTCGCAAGCAGTGCAATGGAATATACCAACGCATTCTCATCCCAAGGCGTAATATTCTGACACTTTGACAAAGCGTCTATATCGAACGCGCATGGAACCCTTTAGCGTCAATATAACACGCAGAGAGATGGGTAGGTTTAGGTATGGTGTAGGGTTAGGGTTAGACCGCTAGGAGGCGCCTTCTGACCCATATATTTCGGCGTCTCATATTGACGCTAAAGGGTACCATGCGCGTTCGATATAGACGCTTTGGCAAAAGCGTCATTATATTACGCCTTGGGATGAGAACGGGCTGAATATACTGTATGTATTTGACTGTTCTAACCTCTGTAAACATAATGTTGACCTCCTTGCAGCAGATGACTTGTGAAGTGTGCACGTACGAGCGCGCTGCGAGAGCGAGCAGAAAGGAAGAGCAGTTCTGTTTTTTGGCCACAGGTGTCAGTCGCGAGTTTAAATTTCAGAAAAACGCATATAGCCTCTTTAATACCTATCCTTAAGTTGGCGATTGTTAACTGAACTCTTAAACGCACATGGAAACCAAGGATAGCACGATGAAATGCAAAGGAAAAAAGAATTCTACCCCCAAGTTGCTTGCGGATGAGATGGAATTAGATGTTCCGGTCACTGTTGGTGGGTCTTCTGCACAGATCGAGGTAACGTTAGACCATCAATCACCCGATATCACCCGGTCTGAAAGTCCAAGTCTCGATCTCGTGCATGACTCCGACATAGATACGCCTGTGAAACCCCAACAAAAGAAACCACGAGGTGAAATTTCGCTGACGGAATTGCAAGATAATGTCATTGCGGCATTGACATCCAGGATTAAAGAAAGTGCAAACGACCTTGGCAAAATGATTAACAGCAACACGGTGAGCATTGAGGGCCTTAAGAAATCAATTGACTTTGTCTTTGAAGAAGTAAACGCTTTAAAAACAGACTTGAAAAGCTGCAAATCTACTGCCAACTTAAACACCACCAGAATCCACGATCTTGAGCAAAGGCTGAACAATGCTGAACGCTATCAGCGGAGATGGAACCTCCGTCTGTACGGTATTCCCGAACATTCTGAGGAAAACATCAAGCAAAAAGTCATCGGCGTCTGTGTCTCAGTTGTTTCCGACTCAAATGTTTCTCTCAAAGATGACATAGATGTTGTTCATCGACTGGGAAAGTTGAATGAGCAGGCCAATAGACCAAGACCAGTGATCATTCGCTTCGTGAGAAGATCTACGTGTTTATTACTTGCTTTATGCAAGTTTATTTTGGGTTAATCTTATCTGTAACTTTTACAGTTATATAACCGGATTTATTCTTATTTTATTTCAGTTAAAAGGGGATGGAAATTTTTTCTGTTACTGTTCTTGTTCCTTTTGTTCCTCATATATTCATGTTGTTTTTGTTAGTTACTCTTAATGTCAGGGGTTTAAGGTTTAATGTTAAACGTAAAGCTTTGTTTTTATTCGCTAAACAGCAGAAATCTGACTTTTGTTTCTTTCAAGAAGTTCATTCAACTCCCAAAGATATAAAGTTCTGGAAAGCTCAATGGGGTAATGATGCATGGTTTGCTCATGGTTCTGATCGTACAGCTGGTGATGTTGCAATTCTAAAAAAACTAATTTTCTGGGGATATTTTATTTTCTGAAGGGGATCCCCTTGGTCATTTCATTATTTTAGTTACTAAACTAGATCTGGTGACTACAATTATTATACATTTTTATGGGTACAATACTAAAATTGAAAATGATGCTTTAATCAAAAAATTAGAGAGTCATATTACTCACTGTTTATCTAAATTCCCAAGTTCACTTATTCTAATAGGAGGAGATTTTAATATTACTTTAGACAACTCCCTTGACCGATGGCCACCCCGTAGTGTAAATTATCATAATTCCACACTGAAGGCCTTTATGCAGAAATTTGGAGTAATAGACATTTGGAGAGAGAAATTCCCTGGTATTAGTTCTTTCACGTGGAATAATAAAGCATGTACCGTTATGTCTCGTATTGACTACTGGTTAACTCCGAGCAATTTACATAAAGAAGATATTTCTGTTAATATTCTTCCCATGCCACTAACAGATCATAAGGCAGTTTCTATCATCATTTCTTTACATCCCTCTCCTTCCTCCAACTACCATACCTCTTATTGGAAGCTCAACAAGTCATTATTGGAACATGAATTTGTAAAGATGACCATTCACAGTTACATTCACAATATTGGAATATAGCTCAGATTAGTAAAAACTATTGCACTAATTGGGAGTTATTTAAATTTGAAGCTTGTAAATTTCTTAGAAAATTTGGTAGTTTATTGTCTAAGGCTAAAAAAATTCAAGAAGAGACGATCATTTCTAAAATTGCAGCCTTTTCTCATAAAACTCAAAATTTGTTGGATAAGGAATATCTTGAGTTACTCACACTTCAAAGCCAAATAGATGATATTTATAAAAGGAGGGCAGAGGGGGCTTTCATTAGATCTAGACAGAGATGGCTGGAAAGGGGTGAACAGAATTCGGCATATTTCTTTCAATTAGAAAAGTTCCATGCAAAAATAAATACAATTTTGCATTTGAATATTAATGGTTCGATAACACATGACTCAAAGGACATTGCAGATTACTGTTCAACCTTCTATAGCAATCTTTACAATTCAGGGTTTAATGAAAATAAGTCATCTGCTTTTATAGACAATCTTACTATTCGAAAACTATAAATGAAAATCAAAAAGAACATTGTGATAGTTCTATATGTATAAAGGAAGTCCTTCAAGCTATTACAGAGCTCAAGTTTAACAAATCCCCTGGTGTAGATGGTTTAAACGCTGAATTTTATAAAACCTTCTCAGAAGAACTTGCTCCTTTTCTTTTAAACCTTTTCCTACAATGTATTGAGTGTGGTAAACTCCCGCCTACCCTGACTCAAGGCCTAATTATTTTAATTCCCAAACCAAAAAAGACACTTTAATTTTAGACAATTGGCGACCAATTTCCCTACTTAATAACGATTATAAAATTTTAGCCTCTGTATTAGCTTCTAGAATTAAGAAAACTTTGGATTTTATTATAGATGACACACAGTCAAGTTTTATGCGTAATAGACACATTTCAAATAATATTCGCTTGGTATTAGACCTTATTGATTACCCACATCTATACCCAGACGAAAGTTTCATTCTTTCATCCTTTGACACTGTTGAACTGTTTCATATGTTCGGCCCTAAAAAAATTTGGTTTTGGTGATTTTTTTGTGAATTCCATTAAAACGTTATATTCTAATGCAAATTGCTCAATCAAGCTGCGTAATGGCACGTCACCCATATTCAATCTCAGTAGTGGTATCAGACAAGGATGCCCTATTTCCCCATATTTATTTTTACTCTGTTCACAACTTCTTTGAGAGGTATCACTGCTGCTGGCAGGGAAATTATCATTAGTCAACTGGCAGACGATAACACTCTTTTTTTTTTTAAATGCAGGAGAAATACCCTTAGCCCTTAAGATTATCCATAAATTCTCTAAAGCTTCAGGGCTTTACCTGAATATAAATAAATGTGAATTAATGTCTCTTAAAAACAGCAATCTTCTGTCAATTTGTAATATTCCCATTAAAGACGAAATCACATATTTAGGTATTACGATTGTAAAGAATGAAGAGGGAAGATGTAAGCTTAATTTTTCTCTAGTCATTGACAAAACAAAGAGAAAATTAAATCAGTGGTTACTTAGAGAGTTATCCTTGAAGGGGAGAGTACTGATCACAAAGGCAGAGGGCATCTCAAGACTTACATATGCAGCGCTTTCCTTAGCAGTTGATGATAGTACTTGTTGTCTCTAGTTTGAGGTTGAATGTGAATGTACACAACTGCCCTAATTTTGCCCTCCTGTATGTACAGCTAAATACAATCCGTTGTGTTTAGTTGCCCATAGAGAGAGTGGCAACGATCCCCTTTACGGGGAATGTTTATTCTGTAAATGATAACCCATAATCCGTATGATTATTGATTATGAAATATTAATCAAGTGTTTATCATATTAATCCCCATTATTGAGCTATTGAGAGACTCCTTACACGATGTATAGTCCACTAACCTTCTCCAACATCATTTTCTGAATGGGCTTCTTTACATCCTGGACCTTCTGTTCCTTGAAACCCTCCACTAACATGATCTAGTAAAACAAAGTTCACTAAAGTTGTATTGATGGAAGATCCTAACCATGGCCCTTTATAAGATGTCTAGCAGAGGCAGTCAGGTTTTGATTTTTTATCTGTTGGTATGTGCTAGAATCCATAATGCCATGTATCTGAACACAGTGGCGGCCTTACCTATGTTTCATGCGTTTCAATTGAAACGGGCCCCGCCCTTCAAGGGGGGGCCCCAACAGACCAGCAAAATCCCATTCATTTTCTCCGTAGGATATTGATTTTCATCCATAATGTCTAAACCATCCAAGGTAGATTGACCACGAGCTACGAGGTTGTGAAACGAAAGTTTCTGGGCCGGGTTTCCCGATAATGATGTATCTTAGCTCTTAAGAGCCCTCTCTACGTGCAAGGTTATGAACGCTCGCCGCAATTCCACCTGTGTTTCCCAAAAATGCACTTAACAGGAACGCGCGAGAACGCGTTCTACGTGCTACTTAAGAGTCGCTGTCCATTCGCGAAGTGCTGAAATATATATGGAATAATATTCTGAGCGTTTAACCTAATAATCGTCATATGTTGTGGATTAGCAAGACAAGCAGGGTCGGCGCCACGACGGGGCCCAGGGGGCTTACAGCTAAGACACAATTATTTTAGCTAATAAGACAAAATTCAATTCAATTCAAATTTATTTGTATAGCGCTTTTCACAATACACATTGTTTCAAAGCAGCTTTACAGAAAGTGCATTAAAAATGTACATAGAAAATACAGTTAGTTCATCATGTATTTATTTAGGGCATAACATATCGCCGGCGTTGAGTCGTCTCTTCACAGGCGTCGAGTCGTCTCTCCACAGGCGTTTAGTCGTCTCATCACAGGTGTTGGATCATCCGAAGTCTCCGTGAGAGGCTGGATACAAACTGGAGCTGACGAACGCTATTTACCTCGGGACTTGCGTCCCGAGATAACAGCAGAAAGGCAAATGAGAAATAATTAGCATAGCTGATGTTCATAATATTAATGCATTCGATCTGAATCGGCAGTAGTATAGAAGGTAAGCATTATGTGAATGCGTGGTTAAAGAGATGCGTCTTTAATCTGGTTTTAAACTGGGACAGCGAGTCTGAACCTCGAACAATATCAGGAAGGCTATTCCAGAGTTTAGGAGCTAAATGTGAGAACGCCCTCCCTCCTTTAGTGGACTTAGATATCCTAGGAATGACCAGAAGCCTCGAATTTAGTGATCTTATGATCATCTTTTCTTGATCTAGTAAGAACTCTAGCGGCTGCATTTTGGACTAACTGTAGCTTGTTTATTGAGGATACAGGACAACCAGCTAATAAAGCATTACAGTAATCTAGTCTCGAGGTCATGAATGCATGAACTAACTTTTCTGCATCAGAAACGGATAGCATGTTACGTAGCTTAGCAATGTTTCTAAGGTGGAAAAAGGCTGTTCTTGTAACATATGAAATATGATTTTCGAAAGTCAAGTTGCGGTCAAGTATGACACCCAGGTCTTTTACTGTAGTGGATAAAGTAACAGGGCATCCTTCTAAATTAAAGTTGTATTGTAAGGGATTTTGTGGGTAGTTTTTTGGACCAATAAGTAATACCTCTGTTTTATCTGAATTTAATAGCAGGAAATTACACGTCATCCAGTATTTTATATCTTTAAGACATTCTGTCAAGTTAGATAAGTAAGTGGTTTCATCTGGCCGTGATGAAATATATAATTGAGTGTCATCAGCATAACAGTGAAAATTAATTCCATGTTTTCTTATAATATTACCAAGTGGCAGCATATATATTGAGAATAGTAGAGGGCCTAACACAGATCCTTGCGGTACTTCATAGTTTACTGACGTTATCTTTGATTTTTCCCCATTTAAACAGACAAAGTGGTAACGGTCTGATAAGTACGATCTAAACCAGCTTAATGCCTGTCCCTGAACACCAGTGTAGTTTTGTAGTCGATCCAGGAGTATTTTATGATCTATAGTATCAAATGCAGCGCTTAGATCGAGTAGAACTAGTATTGAGATGCAGCCTTGGTCAGAAGCTAAAAGTAAATCATTTGTAATTTTAACTAGCGCAGTTTCTGTGCTATGATACGGTCTGAATCCTGACTGAAATTTTTCATAGATATCATTTTCTTGCAAGAAAGAGCACAATTGAGCGGACACAACTTTTTCTAGTATTTTAGACATAAATGGAAGATTTGAAATGGGTCTGTAATTTGCTAGGTTATTTGGATCTAATTGTGGTTTCTTAATAAGAGGTTTTATTACTGCCAGCTTGAATATTCTTGGAACGTGACCTAAAAATAAAGATGAATTAATAATATTGAGAAAAGGCTCTTCCACTACAGGTAACACTTCTTTAAGTAATTTAGTGGGTATTGGATCTAATAAACAAGTTGTTGGTTTAGATGCAATAATAAGTTTATTTAGCTCTTCCTGTCCTATAGTTGTAAAGCGGTGTAGTTGTTCTTGAGGGGCGATAATTGAGGCTGAATCATAAGACACCATAAAAGATTGTACATTTACAATTGTGTTTCTGATGTTTTCTATATTCTCAGTGAAGAAATTCATAAAATCATTACTACTACATTGTAACGGAATATTTTGCTCAGGTGATGCCTGTTTATTTGTTAGTCTGGCCACGGTGTTAAATAATAACCTTGGATTATTTTGGTTATTTTCTATTAGTCTGCGGAGATGCTCAGCCCTGGCTGATTTAAGAGCCTTTTTGTAACGTGACATACTATCTTTCCACGCGATTCTAAAGACCTCTAAATTTGTTTGTTTCCATTTACGCTCTAAGTTACGAGTTTCTCTCTTGATAGCATGCGTAGCATTGTTGTACCATGGTGCTCTAGTTTTCTCTTTAACCTTTTTTAATGTACTAGAGAAAATGGTGCTCAAACTACTAGTCATTTCCTCTAGTTCATCTGATTGTTTGGGTTCACTGAGCAGCTGAGATAGATCAGGTAAGCTATTTGAGAATCTATCTATAGTGTTTGGAAGGATTGTTCTGCCTGGTCGATAACGTGGCGCAACATGACAAATTTCAGCAGTACGTAACATGCAAGTTACCATGTAATGATCAGTTACATCATCGCTTTGCGGTACAATATCTATATCGGTTGGATTGGTTCCATATGATATAATTAAATCTAGTGTATGATTTAGGCGATGAGTGGGACCACTGACGTTTTGCGTGACCCCGAAGGAGTTTAATAAATCTGTGAACGCAGCCCCTAACGCATCATTTGTGTTATCTATGTGTATGTTAAAATCTCCAACAATTATTGCTTTATCGACATTGACCAATAGATTTGATAGAAAGTCTGCAAACTCTTTTAGGAAATCGGCGTAAGGCCCTGGAGGTCTATATACAGATAATAGGGATTTCTTTCTTAAATCTAAGAGTGTAACGTTTAGCACAAGTACCTCAAACGAATTAAACCTGTGACCTGTTTTCTGAGTAACATTAAGAATATCTCTATAGATTGTTGCAACACCGCCGCCACAACCAATCAGACGGGGCTCATGCTTATAACAGTATCCTGGCGGAGTAGACTCATTTATACCGAAATAATCATTTGGTTTAAGCCAGGTTTCAGTAAGGCACAGTACATCGAAACTATTATCTGTGACCATTTCATTTACAATAACCGCCTTAGGTGTGAGCGATCTAATGTTTAGAAGACCTAGCTTTAGAAATTGTTTATCACTGATATTGAGATTTTCTGGTTTAATTACAATAAAAATTTTCCTAGATCCTACATTATATATATTATTTGGCCTTACTAAATGAGGAATAGACACAGTTTCTATATAATGTTCTACATTGGTGCTTATATCAATTAAGTTGGGACAGCAAAGACTGTGATTTGGACTTTGACTTACTAGTCATATGGTGTGTAGCGTCTTGGAGATGTTGTCCGACAGAACAGCCGCTCCGACTCTGCTGGGGTGCAGGCCATCAGCACGGAAGAGCCTAGGTCGCTCCCAGAACAGATTCCAATTATTTACAAAGAGCAGTCTCTGTTCATTACACCATGACATTAACCATTCATTTAGAGCAAATAATCTACTGAACCTTTCTTGTCCTAGTCGGTACGTGGGAAGCGGTCCAGACACGACGATCGTTGCTTCAGGCGATGTGCTGTGTACGGTCTCGATCAGGCTCCTGCAGTCCTCCTTCAGAACCTCCGTCTGCCGCAGCCTGATGTCGTTCGTCCCCACGTGCAGCACGACAGCTCCGACGCGCTCGTCACCGTTCAGGATCTCGGGAACCTGCGCAGCGACATCGAGAACACGAGCACCAGGAAAGCAGTGAGTGCGCACCTTACCTTTACCCGAGGTAGCGCGGACATGACGGACGATGGAACTGCCGATGATCACGGCGTCGTCGCGTTCCGACTCGCAAAGAGGGGAGAAGCGGTTCCGGGTGGAGATCTCGAAGGCCGGGAGGGGCGGGGAGGTCCTTGGTCTGGTCCTGGCTCGCGTCTTCCGCCGTGGAATCACCCAGGGTCCGTGGTGCTGTGTCGGTGCCGGAGTGAATGAAGCCAGGGATGATCGCATCCTGGTTGCTCGGGACCTGTGCAGAGAAACACACGGAGTAGACGAGGTCGGAGTCAAAAAATTATTAACCACTGACCTGTGAGCATCTGCGCGTGATGTTTCAAGCGCGGACCGTCGATCTCGCAGCTCAGCCTGTCTTTCCAGCAGCTCGCGGATCCGCCTCTCGACCGATTCGAGCTCCAACTGCACCGAATGCAGCTCAAAGGTGTCTTCACCTGCACTCAGAGGTAACGTTAGACACACATCCGATATATTCGCCATTATAGCAGATGTGCTATAGTGGCGAATTATAGCTTTCAGTTATACGGGTGTAAATAAGACGATCGACAGGCGAGAGACCACGCGTGCAGTGCTAGCGGGCTAAGGCTAGTAGCAGAAGTTTCGAAAAGTTGGATATAAGTAGCGATATCAAAGCAATCTGATTGTTTTTTATAAGGAATAGTATCGGCGATATGTTCACACGTTTGTAAAATTGGAAAATTTAGGTTTATAACTAAATGTGAAAGAAGAAAATCAAGGATTAGGAATCAATTCGACGGAGTTCTCTCAGTAAGCTTGTGTTAGGGTTAACGCATGCGCATTCTCAGCTTGTAATTTATTGTAAATCCCCATGGTTTCGGTACTGACACGGTGGTGACGCGTTCATGTACATGTAAGGAATAAATAAAATTTTAGATATATTTCCAACTGCACCTGATCCTGTTTAACAACTGTATTTTTAAACAGGGCGAGCTTTACCATTAATTGAATTGTGTGCATGTATTTTAGACACTACATTGTTCTTGCTCCGTCCATGCAATAACTGCGTCCATGTTATGAGCTGAGCTTTTTTATTTACTTCAGCCTTTAACTGCTCGGTGCTCTGGTATTATCAATGGGATGACCCATTTCAGTAGTTGCCATAATTAAATATGAGCAGAATACTCACTTGTTACATTCACTGAAATATTGAAACGTTAGCGCTACTGATTCAAAACACGAGCGCCAGTGATTGAATGTCAAAGCGCGGTTCGAACGCCCCGCCCCCCAGCTGAACTGGAAGTTTTGATTGGTTTTGCACCCGAGTCAGACCTGTCTGTTATTGGCTGAACTGCTTCAGATATGGCTGTTTTTGGCTGAAGCGCAGGGCTCCACCGCAGTAGTTTGAAAAGCGTCTGTCAAATGACAGCTTACCCTATTGCTCCGTCGGCACCTTTGTCAAAGTACTTTGTACTTTTTATAAAAAATAAATGTAGAGAAATTGAATACTTTATTTTTATTTTACTCAAGTAAGAGTAAAAGTACCACATTTTAATTATACTCAAGAAAGTAGAAAAAATCGAAAAATCTACTCAAGTACTGTAACGAAAGTATTTGTAATTAGTTACTTTCCACCACTGGCTACCTTATGGCCTATGCTGAGTTTTGGTTAATTTATGAGACGAGCTGCAGTTTACGCGCCGGCGCGGGCGCCTCCGTGTCGTGATAGGCTATATCTGCTATATTTACTTCTTATTTATTAAATCCAGGCATTTTGGTTGATGAAACATTGATTAAAATGAATATACAATTAGTATAAAACGAAATTCACTTTAAAGAAAGGCTTTGTGCTTTCTGTTTGAGCCGGTCCCTGTGAAAGTTTCAAAGCAGTCTTTTAGTGCCGCTTTCAAAGCGCTCACGTTCGTAACGGATTCCCCAATTTTAAAGAATTTATCCTCAACTAGTTTTGTGGTGTAGGACAGGTCTACGTATTGTATAATGCTAACTTCAAATAATAGTAATTTAAAGACGTGGCAGCATTGGATCTGGACGGTGTTGAAATAACGCGGAGCCCATCGTTATTTATGATAAGTTCGGTTCAATGTCAGTCAGATATTTTTTTTCTTTCTTTTGTTAAATAATTCAAGTTGAGGGGATTTTTTTTAAGTCAGCACAGACAGATAGACAGTGTTGGGCAAGCTACTTGGAAAATGTAGTGAGCTAAGCTAACAGTTACTCTACATTAAATTCAGCTTCACTACACTGAAGCTACCACCCTGGGAAATGTAGCAAGCTAAGCTACAGCAAAGTGGCAAAAGTAGCTTACTACATCTAAGCTATTTTTTTTTTATTCATTTTTATCATTTTTAAACATGTCAGTCAAACAGATAGGCAGTCAATGTATCAGTTCAATTGTTTATTCACAAACAAAAACATAACTATATAAAACCATAAAACTATAACAAAACCAGGAGTCGGGAGTGTGTGCATCTTTCTATTAAGCAAATTTCTCAAGTGTCAGGCCAAGGATTGGGATTGGTACGTGATGTCCACATCCGGAGCAGAATGTGGTGGTAATGCACCTAAAAGCTGGTTGGAGTTGTAGGGCCCTATGATTTGTTTAAAAAAAAAAATCACATTCCAAATTAATATAATATTTCCATTAAAATTTTTCTGTATTCTTTTTTTTCCCGTTTTAATATTTACGACTGGATTCCGCGATCCTGTCCGTGTTTTCCGCATCGCGGGAATGATATGATCCTATGGTTGCCAACCGCCGTAAAACACATGAAGAAGTCATCGTCACGTCACTTATTCAGGATCAGTGATACTTAACAGTTGTCTTTCCGATTTGAGCTTGAACTTTAGAAATGCTTGGGGAACTTTAGAAATGCTTGGGGAAATGTAGCTTGTGTGTAGCGTGGAGACGCTACCGCATTACTTGATCAAAAAAAGAGCTTCGCTACTGAAAAGCTATTTGATTCAGAAAACAGCGACGCTACCACCACGCTACTGGGAAATGTAGTTAAACTAGTAGCGTCACTACTGCAGATAGAAATATACTGCGCAAATCAATATAGTGAAGATGCCCAGCGTGAAAGGGTGAGGCTTATTCCAACGTAAAACGCTGTATAAATGTATGGTTTTAATCAAATAAGGTTGGATTATTTCTATGTTGAGCTGCCTGTTCATGAAGCTGAAAGTGCACGTAATAAAATAATATACAATTGATGCAAACCAACAGGAATCCTTGCCTTTTCTGCTCTATGTTTATGTTTTATGTGGGTAGGGCCCCATATTAGTTATTGAAACGGGCCCCCAGATGCTTAAGGCCGCCTCTGTCTGAACAAGATGTCCAGGACCTCCAGCAAAAAAAATAAAATAAAAATAGGCCCACAACATATAAGATCCAGCAGTATATTTAACCATAGGCATGGGGTACTTTTTTATCCCTGTTTGCACCAAACACATCTGGTGGGTTTGCTACTAAAAATACCTTTGTTTAAAAAAATACCTTGTTTCATGATCACATAATCCGGTCCCTTTTCAAGGATTTTTCTTGGAACCCTCCCAAACAACATGTGGTGATGTAGGGGTTGTTTGATATATTTTTGTTAGGCTTTCTGGCCCCCAAGACTCAACTAATCTCTGCAATTCTCCATCTGTGACCCTTGGAGAGTCTTTGGCCACTCGAAAGACAATACAGAAACGCGTTCTCTTCCTGGCAGATTCATAACATCTTTAGTTGATTGGAACCAGTGTTGCCAACTAATTTTCAGCGGAAGTTGCTAAAGGCAGGTCGATTTGTTGCTAAAAGTTGCTAAATGACGTTGTGACGTCATTGCGCTATGACGTCATTACGTAATCCCAACGCAAAACTACGAAAAATACTTCATTTACGTAAAATTTCGTCTGCAGTGAGTGCACTAGCATGCATTAGCCCTTTTTGAAGTGTTAATAGTACTTGTGTACTGTGTAGGAAATTATAAATGTATCTTTTCTTTTCTTCTTTTTATCTGTGACTTATTGCTAACCAAACAATTGTACTCTGAACTTATTGTGTTTAAATGATTTAACCAAAAATGTGAAATGCGTGCTACTGCTGCTGGCTATATAGACCTATGTAGCCCCGCCCCTGCGCTCGTTGTCTTTTGTCTTCCTGTTGTCACATTTCTTAAGGGTAACTACCCTAAAACAACTTTTTTTTAATGTTAATGATCTGTAAGGCTGGGGCTTTATTAATGTTGTTCATTTATTCAAGTAATTTTTTTGACATAAATTTTTTTGACATTTGGATATAAAGTGTTTTAATTCTACAATATATGGTGTAAAAACGTATGAGTGCTGTCCTCTTCAGGTTGAACAGTGGCTACTGCAGTTGAATTTTCCTATTGGAAGTTGTGGTGCCCTGACGTAAGCAGGTACAAGCTCACCAAGCCCTTGCAGTGTGTTGTTTGGATTAGAGTCAACTCACTATCCAAAAGTTGCTAAAAGTTGCCAAATAAATTAAAAAAATTGCTAAATTTGTTGCTAGGTGCTTTTTGAAAAAAAAGTTGCTAGGGTAGTCTGAAAAGTTGCTAAATCTAGCTACAAAATTGCTAAGTTGGCAACACTGATTGGAACGTCTTAATTATTGCCCTGATGGTGGATATGGGGATTTTAAATTATTTAGCTTTTTCTTACAACCACTTTCTATTTTGTGATGCTCAACAATATTTTGCTGCAGATCAGAACTATATTCTTTGGTTTTACTCATTGTGATGGATGATTCAGGGAATTTGGCCTTTGTGTTTCCTCATATTTAAACTCCTGTGAAACAAGAAGTCATAGCTGGACAATTTCATGTTCCTAATAAAAAATAAAAAAAAAAGATAAATATTATTGGTGTAACGATGCGGGAAGGATGAAGCGAGAAGTGAATCCAATTGCAAGCACATTTAATGATAAAACAAACAAAAGACACTCAGACCAGGAACACGGGAACAGCAACCATTACAACATTAAGATCTCACAAAGACTGGACTGAAACACAGGGTTTAAATACAGAGGACCAGGTGAGTGAAACAAGACACAGCTGGGCAATTAACTAAGAACACAGGTGGAAAACATGAACACCAACGAGGAGCGGGAAAACTAGACAGGACTAAACCAAATACACAATAATGGGGGGAACACAAGACAGACAGGAACAAGACATGAACCCACACCGTGACATAGCCCTCCCCCTATGGGCGGCTCCTGAAGCCCATATCAATAACAAAGTTCAGGAGGGTGGTGAAGCGGAGGCGGTCTTGGGGGAGGGACGGAGGGCCAGGCCCGTGCAGGGGAACGGGACCAGGAGATAGCCAAGGCGGGCCTGGGCCGCAGAGTGTGAGCGGACCAGACTGGACCGGTGACCAGGGCGGAGCAGGATGAGGCGAAGGCCAGGGCGGAGCGGGCAGTGCAGCTGACCAGGGCGGAGCAGACAGTCCAACGGGCGGCCGGGGCAGAGCAGACAGTCCATCAGGCGGCCACGGCGGAGACGACCAGGGTGGCACCGGCTGTGCAGGCGACCAGGACAGAGCAGACACTTCGGGCAGCCACGGCGGTGAAGACCCCTCGGGCGGCCACGGCGGTGAAGACCCCTCGGGCGGCCACGGCGGTGAAGACCCCTCGGGCGGCCACGGCGGTGAAGACCCCTCGGGCGGCCACGGCGGTGAAGACCCCTCGGGCGGCTAGGGCGGATCCGGCAGTGCAGGGAGCCAGGGCGGATCCGGCAGTGCCTTCATGGTCCCATCAATGGACCTACTGCCCCCCCCCCAAAATTTTCTTGGGGGCAGCTATAGGGTTAAGGGCAGGAACAGACACCGGCTCAGGAACAGACACCGGCTCAGGAACAGACACCGGCTCAGGAACAGACACCGGCTCAGGAACAGACACCGGCTCAGGAACAGACACCGGCTCAGGAACAGACACCGGCTCAGGAACAGCAGACACCGGCTCCGGCTCAGGAACAGCAGACACTGGCTCCGGCTCAGGAACAGCAGACACTGTGACGACGACCATCCTGTCCGTAGACACAGGCTCGGAGGCGGCCATCTTGTCCGTAGACACAGGCTCAGAAAGAGGAAGAGGCTCAGGCTCAACAGGACGAGACTCTGGACGGGCGGACGTGACGCGACACTCAGCCTCCGGATCGGCAGAAGTGACGTGAAGCTCAGTCTCTGGAACGGCAGAAGTGACGCGAAGCTCAGTCTCTGGATCGGCAGAAGTGACGTGAAGCTCAGTCTCTGGAACGGCAGAAGTGACGCGAAGCTCAGTCTCTGGATCGGCAGAAGTGACGTGAAGCTCAGTCTCTGGATCGGCAGAAGTGACGCGAAGCTCAGTCTCTGGATCGGCAGAAGTGACGTGAAGCTCAGTCTCTGGATCGGCAGAAGTGACGTGGGCAGTCTCTGGCTCGGCAGACGTGACGTGGGCAGTCTCTGGCTCGGCATGAAGCTCTGGCTGGACGTGACTGACGTGAGGCTCTGGCTGGACGTGGCTGACGTGAAGCTCTGGCTGGACGTGGCTGACGTGAAGCTCTGGCTGGACGTGGCTGACGTGAAGCTCTGGCTGGACGTGGCTGACGTGAAGCTCTGGCTGGACGTGGCTGACGTGAAGCTCTGGCTGGACGTGGCTGACGTGAAGCTCTGGCTGGACGTGGCTGACGTGAAGCTCTGGCTGGACGTGGCTGACGTGAAGCTCTGGCTGGACGTGGCTGACGTGACGAGGCACTGGAAGCTCTGCTGGGACGTGACTGACGTGACGAGGCACTGGAAGCTCTGCTGGGACGTGACGAGGCACTGGAAGCTCTGCTGGGACGTGACTGACGTGACGAGGCACTGGAAGCTCTGCTGGGACGTGACGAGGCACTGGAAGCTCTGCTGGGACGTGACGAGGCTCTGGCTGGACAGGCTCTGGGAGACGGGACCCTGGAACGACGGTCTTCTTGGCCCTCCGTACTGACATCAGCGACGGCTGTGCCAGGGTGGACATCAGTCCTGGACACCCATAGGCCGATGCCATGGCTAGCTTGACGGCTGAAGTGATGAGAAGATTCTCAGGCAGTGCGGTCGTGATAACATCCTCCTCCACCTTCCCTACGGTGAAGGGGGATCCACAAAACTCCAGGACAAAGTCAATATACTGTGCCAGGTTCCAGCTGGGGTCTTCCTCTGGTAAAGTTGAGCTAATGTCCTGGTCTAGTCCACTCCAGAAACGGTCCTTTAGCATAGCCTCATCACCAGGAACGAGGTGACTATAAAAAAGAAACTCCTCCACATAATCCTCAATGATGCGATTGAATTGATAAATAGAACACAGTTTACTCAGCGGGCTCTGGATGGTACCTGTTAGATCCATATTCATCAGTTGTGCTGCTGGATTCATTTTTGGTGAGATCTTCTGTAACGATGCGGGAAGGATGAAGCGAGAAGTGAATCCAATTGCAAGCACATTTAATGATAAAACAAACAAAAGACACTCAGACCAGGAACACGGGAACAGCAACCATTACAACATTAAGATCTCACAAAGACTGGACTGAAACACAGGGTTTAAATACAGAGGACCGGGTGAGTGAAACAAGACACAGCTGGGCAATTAACTAAGAACACAGGTGGAAAACATGAACACCAACGAGGAGCGGGAAAACTAGACAGGACTAAACCAAATACACAATAATGGGGGGAACACAAGACAGACAGGAACAAGACATGAACCCACACCGTGACAATTGGAAATATACTTTAGAGATATTTTACTTGTAAAAAATTCTAGGGGTGCCAATAATTGTGGCCAACGTGTTTTGGAGAATTTTATAATGTGATTTCTCACCCACTTTAGATTCTTTTACTTAAATAAAAGGTTAGATTTTTGCAATTTTTTTGACTGAATGATCAAAAGGATAAACAATGCAGATTTATTTTTTACAGCCATTTTTATCATATTTTCCAGGGGTGCCATTAATTCTGATCACAACTGTAAGTAGTTATCTAGCAGATATCTAAAGAAAACATGCGGTATTGAACCAGCAACCTTCAGATGCCACCCATTGGCATAATTATTCCGCTTATACTACGGTTGCCACACCTCAAAACATTGTTCAGATGATGTATTTGAAGACGTTTGTCAGGTTGTTGTTCTTAAAACACTCGTGTGTAGGACTAATTTCTTACGCATCTAATCCCAAGCTGCCATTGCTAATTCCAAAACGTCTCAGAAATCGCTTACTACACCTTTAATGTGCTGCTTTTCACTGAAGCACACACACAACCACACACACACAACTCGCACACAGAAATCACGCTGCGTACACACACACACACACACACACACACACACACACACACACACACACACACACACCACTCACACACAGAGACATTCAGGGGGACAGAAACTTGTCAACACTGCCCTGTGACTTTTATTAATTAACGGCTAGCCGGCTATACTGCGGGATATGTAGAGATAGGCTTTTCTCGCAGCACTTTACATAATTAAACTTATGGCGGATCCAGAAAGATCCAAACAACAATCATCAGTGTCAACTGGAGATTCACCAGATATAAAACCCAAAAGACTTCGTACTTCGGATTTGGCTGGAGAAAGAGAAAGAAACAGTCTCATGCGAACACAAGGATAAACATCGCCAGGGCTTTTGAAAGGTGCGTGAACTGCATGTTTTGAAGGGAAAGCTTTTTTCTGCTGAACAAGTAAGACATTTCAATAGTTCTGTAGGATGGAAAATAATCTGAATAATTTGAAATGAACAAAGACATATGCTTTACTGTGTTCCACGCCTTGTTTCAACCACAAGGACCATTTGGAGTTCCCAAAGACACAGAGGGGCTGATCAAGGGGGCTTATCTGATTGGTCAGTTTGAATGTCTCACATTTGGGTTTTAGTCACATGGTCAGGGAAAGGATAAAACAAGATTGAAACTGTTGCTCTCTCTCTCTTATGCTCTGGCGCTCTGATTCTCTCTCTCTCTCTCTCTCTCTCTCTCTCTCTCTCTTTCTATCTATCTCTCAGGTAACATTTTACATACATGCTGGGTACAATTAATTATATAAGCTAATCATCTCATACATCTATTTTGTAACTATTTTAAGTGTAACCATAACCACATTTTGTCATTAAACCTTTTCAATTACAAATAATGTGCTAACTAGTTTTGATTTGGTATTGACTTTGAAGTGCTACCTATTGCAATACAATATTGTCACTCATATAGCAACGCTCTCCCACATATTAAGCTATTGGAACTGCGCTTATTTCCGTCGTTGGTATAAGTGGCAGTGGGAATAGACTAGAAATGTACAGTTTTCTACCATCTTGCTGATAACGTTTCTTTAGTCATTCGGCAGTCTTGCAGCTTGAACCCCTGCAGGAAATCCACCCTTACAGTTCAATCGTGTAACAGTACATTTTCTTAATTCACACAGTTATGGAGTTTCCTTTGTTGTGCCTTTCTCATTTAGCTATTATGGAGAATATAAATTCTGAACTACACAGGTAACCATAAAACACATTAAATGTAACGTTAGTCACGCAATGCTGATGTTGTTAACATGAACAATGGGCTCCTTGCACATAGCAACCTGACGTCATATCCGCAACGGGTAAATACGGCCCGCTCTCTTCCTGTTTGGCGAAATATGGCGGCGGCGTAAACTGTCTATGGGCGTAAACAGCGGAAAATGAGCCTTAAAAAAGATAGTTTTTTTCCAGAGTTTTTTTCCAGAGGCAACAAAGAAAATATCATGAACATTGTTGTGTTCCCACATGCACGTCATCATCTAAATTCAATGGCGTTTTAAGTTACCACGGATTTCCCAGCGATGTTGAACTCAGAAAGCGGTGGCTGGTGAATATTCGTCGTGATGAGTTCATTGTCACAGGACACAGCAAAGTCTGTAGTTTGCACTTCACACCGGAGGAGATCATTCAGCCGAAAACACCGGAGGGGAAAAGGCAACTAAAGAAAGGAGCTGTCCCTGATTCTATACACGGTAAGATGCGAACAAGATACCCCTGACCTTAGTAACTTGGACCATACGTGACCATATTGTAACGTTTTGTACTCTTTCTGTTCCGTTCCCATAGATTTCCCAGTTATCATAACCTTATGCTGTTTTGGAGATTGGTTGAACCATCGGTGCATAAAATGGTTCGTGCGTCGAGGGCCAAAGCTGAATGAAAAATTTAATGAAGCAGTAACATCTGTCCGTCCCACACACACGGTTGGTTTTTGCAGTTGTCATTGATAATAATGTTGTCGCAGTTGTCATTAATGATAATCATTAATAATTCATAATATTTTTCTGCAAATATAAATATTCTTCAGTTTATTTGATTTATTATGGTGGTTTTTCAAAGCAAACCTTCAAATTAATGTGAGAGATGAAAATGACATCTGACTGCATTTACCTCAACATTCTGATATGAGTATTTTCTAGCATGGATCCATATTAATTTATAGATTTGAGTTGGGGGTCGTTAGTCACGCCCATGCTGGGGAGGGTGTCCTCTCATTTGGATTCTCAGAATATGGTCACCCTAGGTATAAATCAATAAATAAGTAAGGTGCCTGAGTAGCCTATTGCAGTCACAGTCCCACATTTGAAATTTCCAGTAACATGTAGAGTATTATTGCTGTTGTATTTTTAATTATAGACCAACAGCAGTAATGATAATTGCACATCCTTTTATCTATTAGACTAGAGAGGTTACATTAGGTTTAATGATGTTTGTGTGTGTGTGTGTTTTCTCCCCAGAGACAATCATTGCAACCCATCGATGAGCTAGTCCTTTTCCTAATGTACTTGTCCGTTGGTTTAAAGGAGCAGGACTTGGCAAACCGTTTCAACATTCACATCTCTACTGTAAGCTGCATTATCTGTTCGTGGACCAACTACCTGTACACACTCTTGGGCTCGGTGGCTATCTGGATTGAGCTTGAAGACGTTAAAGCTCACCTTCCTGATGATTTCAAAGACTTCTCCGATACTCAGATAATAGTTGACTGTACAGAGTTCAAGTGCCAGACGCCATCCTCGCCTCTCCTCCAAAGTGAGATGTTTTCTAAGTACAAATCTCACTGTACAATGAAAGGACTTATCGGGATCGCCCCTCATGGTCCAGTGACCTTCATCTCTTCTCTATATGAGGGGTCAATAAGTGATAAAGAACTCTTTAGGCGGTCAGGGTTGGCTGACCTTTTAACTGATGACATGGCCGTGATGGTTGATAAAGGTTTCCTGATCACTGACTGTGTGAAGTGTAAAGTGTACTGTCCACCTTTTCTCAACAAAAAAAGCCAGATGCCAGCACCCAGTGTCCTCCAAACACAGAAAATTGCTTGTGTAAGAGTGCACGTTGAGCGAGTCATCCGAAGGGTAAAGGAGAATAAACTTTTTGATTCTGTTATTCCTTTGTCAATTGCTGGAAGCATTAATGAAATTTTTGCCGTTGCTTGCCTGCTTAGCAATTATCAAAATAAACATCTTGTCACAGCATGGGCCAAGTAGTGCTGACAAGTTTACATTACAGAAACCTACAACTTTTAAATGTAAGTATTAATCATTATTTATCTCTGAATAAATTCTCAAACAGTGACAACAGATGTGATCTCACACGACATTATAAACAATGATTTTTATTGTAAAATGATGCTATATTGTATAAAGTCCATGAATAAATCTGACATTACTTATTCAACTTTTTTTTTTTTTTTTTTTTTTTAAAGCAACAAGCTAGAAAACAGATTTTATCCCAGATCACATTATTTATCAATCAGTTCCAGGCGGAATATATATATACACTGTAGGTACGAGTGGGAAATGTAACGTAAATGAGAAGTCAAATTCATAGTCCTAATAAAATACATAATGAATCAGATTATGATTTCTTTACCTGCCAATCAGTTGTGATCGTCTCATTGAGAGATACTTTGGCATGTAGATGCTGAAGTAGAAATGATCACATTTCTGCCTGATTGTTTCTTGAACTTCTTTGTCTGAGTGCAGTCGCTGCACAAAGAAATCTTCCTCTGCCCAGACAAAAAGGTCACACCACTGAAGTCCAGTAATTAAAAGCTGGCCTTGTATTTGCCAAAAATAGGCATGGCTTTTCTTTAGTTTAAAAGCACCATTTGACATGTGCAAGTACTTGCAGTCAATGTAACTTTTAGCATTTGGACATTTAATTTCAACCAAACCGTAAGCAGGTGTTGCATTGGGATCATAAACAAGGCCATCCGGTGAGGCCCCTAGCCATGGAGCCTGTGGGTGAACCCCAAGTCCACAAGGGGAGTAATTGACATTGTTGTATTGGGCATATTCTTTTGCTGCCTGAAACTCCATTTTGTGAACCTCTCCTCATTTCCGCAGTTTGTCTGGTGCCCCTGATAATTCGCTCTGCAAGATGCTCAGCACTACTGTAACCTCTAACATGGGAAACTTCCCTAAACCTTGAGGATGTTTATCCTCATTCGCCGCAGCACGTGCCACTCTGGATCTTTGCTCTGACCCCCGTGTCGACAATTCAATTTTGTGAGCCATCTCAATAGATAGCTGCAAACTTTGTATATGCAAATGTTCTTCCTCTGTGCATACCCACACACATTCTGTTGGTGACAGCTGATGAGTAATAAGGGGAAGACATGGAGGACCCAGGGCATTCTTATGTAGCTCTGTGCATTGTGTCAGAAGTTTCGGCTGCTGATAGGAGATCACACTACCCCTCTGTACCAGTCCAAATTCAGAATCCACAAGGGGCTTGTCAATGCTCATCCCCATTGTTGTCACCAGAGGCATATCCAGTGGATCTAGGCCGCTGTACACCTCGGCCACACGAAGTACCAACAGGTCAGGAAGAGGGCCAGTCATTCCTCTGTAGAGGGTGCTCCTTTTAATAAAAAATATCATAATGAGGTACTTAATTTGATATAACAATGGGGGAAACAACTCATGAAAATAATTGTTAAGTTAATATTTATTCACCGTAATCCTCCTTTACCCATCCGACCCTGCACAGGCTTAACAACCACCATCTTCCCAACTGGGCCTGGTTTTACACCCTGTGAAATTGTGATAAAAAACATGTTAAAATACACTCATCATTTTGAGAATTTATTAAACAGAGGTTCTATTTTGCAGCTACTGGTACATAATATTGCATGACATACATCTATGCAAACTATCCCATATGAACCATGCTTTGCTATGAAACTTACTGCTGTTCGGGGTTTGTGCCATTGTTGCTCAGATTCTGTACAGCTGTGTACAGGAGGAACCACTGGCACACCCAGCTGGGAGAAGTGAGCAGTCTGGAATAATAGGGCAACTGTGTGGTTGCATAGAGCTGTCCCCGCCACACATGAGCATCTGCACCGCATCATAATTACAGGATCTGTGTCCCTGAGGACCATCTGTTGATAGATTAGTCGTAATTACTCTATATGGTCATGTTGGACTTGTGAACTGTTGGCATGAATGTATCCTTCTTAAGGTTGTATCACCGATTTCTTGCCCAAAAATAAATGATCACATCAATTGCTACGTCACTCTGTTGATGTTCAAATAAAACAGAGCTAGCTCGCTACTCCCTCCCCCTCCCTTCCGTGCAATTGAAACTCTCCTAAATGTGCATCTCGTTGGTTATTGGTTGGAACACTTTGTTTTGCTTTTGAGTGGGTGGTGAACACTTGTTGATAACAAGTGTTTTTGTGTACAGATCTCGGAGCCTAGGCTGCTAGCGGATCGTTAGGAAAGATTAGATGAATGTGATAATTTATGTTTTCGATAAATATATATATATATATATATATATATATATATTTTGGGCTGTCAAATGATTAATCGCGATTAATAGCATCCAAAATAAAAGTTTGTGTTTACATAATAAATGTATGTGTACTGTGTATAATTATTTTATATATATATAAATACATACACATGCTTGTATATCTTTAAGAAATATTTGCATGTATATACTATATATAGATTTATATATAATTTATATTATATATAAATATTTTATATATAAATAACACATTTTTCTTAAATATATAAATGCACATGTGTGTACTTATATATACAAAATAATTTTACACAGTACAAACACATTTATTATGTAAACAAACTTTTATTTTGGATGCAATTAATCGTGATTAATCATTTGACAGCCCTAATATATAATATAATATAATATTATATTATATAATATATAATATTCTTTTGGGCCAGAAAAAAGGGATTTTGATACAACCTTTAACACAGAAATAGATGTCTTTAAATGGAATTATGCGAAGTGGTGTGCAGCAAGCATGGCATTAAATAAAGTCATAAATAATGATATTTTGGCATCCAAAGCTACACACTGTAAACACAATCCCATTCAAACACATCATAATAAAACGCACAGAAAGCAGTAACAGAGACTTGAACAACTTTAGTAGCTTTTGGAAAAGTTTAGCACATGCAAGTGAGCAACAGTGAACAGCTTGAGCAGTTTTTGGAAGTTGAGCACATACAAAGCGATAACGAAGGTTCGAAACGAAAATATAATTTGCACGGTTGCTGTAACTTAAAGGAGCCGTATGCAAGATTGTGGCCAAAACTGGTACTGCAATCACTTTCAAATTACTGACTCGAGGTTGCCAGATATGCTGCAGGATCTGATTACGACATGTTATTAGCTGCAGCTGTGGGAACTAGAGCAGAGCTGGCAACCCGAATGCTGCAACACTACTGACTTCGTGATTGGTCGATCGGTGGAGGGTGGAGCATCAGACCAAAACACAACATGACAACATCAACATCAGTTGAGGGCTGCAACTTCACTTTTTAAATGACAATATCCTGGCCGGACTACTGTTGTCAGTGATATAAGTATTTGAAATGAATATGATTTCTTAATGTCTAGTGACATATCAGGGAAAATTTATGATTAATTGAAATAAATTTCTTACATACAGCTCCTTTAAATCGCGTTGATTAAATCTAACGATCGCTTATCATGTCGATGCTTTTTCCCCCTTAGTTGATCAGAACAAAAATGAATGTTACTTGTTCAGAAGATATTTTCCGGTGAAAATTCTTATGTTGGTCAAACTTTCAAAAAGCAAATCTGTGAATCTGAATGCCAGTATCCACACAGCGCGGTGATTGACAGCAGCACTCGCCTCAAAACATTGTGTTCATCCGCGCTGTTTCATGCCGATTTACAACCCACGTAAAGATGATAATTCCGCGAATAACTGCAGTTACAGATTTCAAAACAGAGATGGTGACAAAGAGGAAAAGTTGTGGACTGCAGCTTTAATGCAGTAAGGTTACATTTATTTGACTGAATCATAACATTTATTTGAATGATTTAACCTATTGAAAGAGAGAGATGTGTGTGTGAATTCCCTGATTATGTGCAGAATTTCTTTCTACTAGCAATGAAACTGCAAGTTGACTTATTTAAAAAACAGCGACGTTGTCACGATCTGGCTGTGTAAGGCACGTTCAGGAAGACCGATTAAACAGTATTTATTCACAAACAAGACGTATGGGCGACCGAACTATCTAAAATAGTATGAATGTTTTCACACCTGGAAGTCCGCACCAAGGTCCGATACAAGGTCAAGTTACATTTTATACATTCAGTAAGTTTTGGTTTGACTTCACATTGCAATTATGCGAGCGCACTAAAGAACTTCACACAACTTGCATCCTGTCGTCAACATCTATGTGGGCTGCATCTTGACATTGAAAGGTTTGTAAACGTGCGTCTGACGTCAGCGTGTTGTCAATTCGGCGGGTAACTTTGACAAGAATGAATGAATAGACACATATCGTTGCCACTATACTGTTATGATTATGGCATTACTACCTGCAGCACAAACTATACTTGAGGCTAGTTCAAATTCGCCAAATTAACATACTCGTTGTGCAAACTTTTATCGTCGCCGGCAGGAAAGGAGGAGAAGACTGCAAGCAATCCTCCAAGAACCAAGTCCAAACCATACAGAAAATGCTTTCACACTAGAAAAGAATCAAACCTTTGTTCAGTTTGATCCGGACCGAGACTAGCCTACCTCTTTTCGTCTGACCAAATTTCGTCTGTTTGGTCCGGGGGGAGGTTTCACACCTGTAATTTTGATTCGCATCAAACTAAAAAGTCAGAAAATCCAGACCAAACAAGGTAGGTGTGAAAGGGCCCTTAGCAACTGTGTTGACGAGAACCGACAAGGGAGAACTGAAACTAGGAAGACTATATACACAGACAAATGAGGAGACAAAGTGACAACAGCTGCACACGGTAAGTGATGTTGTCTGTGATGAGGATGATGTCAGGTAACAGGTGAAACCGATTAACAAGGAAACACATGGTGCACAAGCACAGAGGGTAAAACAAAGTCCAAGACCATGACATACTCAATGTTTATATGGTTTGTTATTTCAAACTTTGTCAAGCCAACATTGTTTGTTATCAAATTTCATTTATTTAATTATTCTTATTTCTTCTTGAGACAGAAAATAATAAGAAAAAAAGCAATTAAAAATACATAATGTTCCCTGAATCTGGGCCCAGGGCTGGGTATAATGTACAATTATTGTAAGATTGTAGAACCCGTTGGCACCAATGGTGTTTATGATCCATTTAGTATCCACAAGCTTTTTGGGAATGCAGCTCTGGAACTCTCACACACTGCCACTGGACCAGCGGGCTTTTCTTTATTTTTGTGCCTTGCATGGGGTCTTTAAAGTCCCCATGAAATCAAAGTTGATAATTCTTATTTTTTAGGGAATATTGCAGTGTTTATTAGAAATTATATATTGCTGCAAAAGCAAACCACAACAATCCAATGATCCAATCAATTCCCGACAGACAAAATCAAGTCCTTCCCTACATTTTTCCTTGTTTGAGAAGCTGTTCAAAATAATGAAGAGAAGACTATCACAACTTACGTTTCAGGTCAACTTTTTTTTTTTTAAGCTGCTTACCGGCTCAAATGGTAGGACTATAAAATCTTGAATTCCATACTTCCCTCTCAAAGCGTAAAAAAAAAATTCAGGCAATTTTGTATTAGGTACATTCATCTTATCTGAAATTCAGTTATCTCTCTGGGAATTTCCCTCAGAAACGGAAATCAAATACAACTGAATCAAGAAAAGAAAATGAAATGCCATAAAACAAATACAACATCTGCTTCTTTTTAATGTCCCTCAGAGCGGCGATGTCATCAGGCGCATCTGACGGCACAGTGGTGACAATTTCAACTGCACTGTAAAAAGTGAACAGTTGGATCAACTTAAAAAAATTACTTCAATTGGTAACACCTAAAAAAATTAAGTTTTCTCAACTCAAATTATGATGTTTTATCAACTTGATTTCACTAGGTCAATCACACTTATATTATTTGAGTTCATTCAATTCTATTATTTACATTAGTCTAACTTAATTTCACTGCATTCCAACTTAAATATATTAATTTTTCCTACAGTTAGATCAACTTAAAAATATTACTTCAATTGGTAACACCTAAAAAAATTAAGTTTTCTCAACTTAAAATATTATATTTTATCAACTTAATTCCACTGGGTCAATCACACAAGACTCAAATTGCTTTATTTTGAAATATTTATTAAAATTCATTTTATACGCTTACAATATTTTCCATATTACAAACTTTGAGAAATCATTACAAACTGTTCATATGTGTTGTGCCAATAGAATTTCATTTACTGACAAAACTTAACATCCATTCCATTAAAAGTATTTTTGCAAAGTTGTCTTTGCACTGCATTATGCTAAAAAAATAGCCGCTAATATATTTATAAAAAGAAATATAAAAACAGTGGTTACACCCTTAAAGGATTAGTTCACTTTTAAAAAAACTTTTTCTGATAATTTACTCACCCCCATGTCATCCAAGATGTCCATGTGTTTTTTTCTTCAGAAATTGCGTATTATGTGACGTCGTGATCGCGCATCACAGAACAGAGCAAGGCGAGCATTTGTGTTTATAAAACGTAAACTTTTTTATTTATTTTTGAAATGACTGATTGTTTCGCTAGATTAGACCCTTATTCATCGTCTGGTATCGTTTAAAGCCCTTTGAAGCTGCACTGAAACTGTCATTTGGACCTTGAACCGTTTGGGGTCCATTGAAGTCCATTATATGGAGAAAAATCCAGGAATGTTTTCATCAAAAACCTTCATTTCTTTTCGACTGAAGAAAGAAAGACATGGACATCTTGGATGACATGGGGTTGAGTAAATTATCTAAAAGTGAACTAATCCTTTAAATGACCAACCTAAAAACAATTAAAGGGATAGTTCACCCAAAAATGGTTCAAGTTGTTCCAAACCTGTATGTTTCTTTCTTCTGCTGAACAGAAAAGAAGATGTGTTGAATAATGTTGGTAACCAGACAGTTGACGGTACTCATTGACTTCCATAGCAGGAAAAAAAAAAATACTGGAAGTCAATGAGTGCCGTCAACTGTCTGGTTACCAACATTATTCAACACATCTTCTTTTCTGTTCAGCAGAAGAAAGAAACATACAGGTTTGGAACAACTTGAACCATTTTTGGGTGAACTATCCCAAAGCACATTCAAACATTACTGCAAGTTCACTGTAGTCTACTGAAAAGACTTGTGTTGATCGAGATGCAAGAGAACTTTCTGGAATACCTTGAATGTAAAGCGAAGTGGTTTTGGATAAGTCAGATTGATGATGTATATCATCCCGAGAAGCAAGGCACAAGCTAATGTGTACGGAGGCAGTTCATTCAAAACTTTAACACCCTTGATGACGACACCCATGTCAGCCGGTGGATCGTGATGTTCTCCCCCCTCCTTTTGAATAACATACACCGCCATGGTGAGCTGCTCAGGCTCACCCTCGCAATCATCTTGCTGATTCTCCTAAAGTAGTGTACATAAAAAATAAAAATAAATAAAAAAATTGCGTTCATAACTACAAAACACAAATTTAAACTTTCTGAAAAATAAAATCAAAATAGAATATATAGACTTTCAACTCACAAGGTACTCCTTGATACGGTCTTGAGGATTTTCCCCCAGAAAACGACGAGGGCCTTCTGGACACACTCTTTTCATGTGAATGTTTTCAGCCTGTGATAAAGCAATTGTGGTCATTATTCTTATTTTAAAATTCAGAGTAATCTGTAATAGAGAATCAGATTTCACAGAGGATAGCAAAAAACAAGAAAATATAAACATTTACAAAACTAAAGAATTTTCTCCATATAGTGGACTTACCAACGGGTTGAAGGTCCAAATTGCAGTTTCAGTGCAGCTTCAAACGGCTCAACACAATCCTAGACGAGGAATAAGGGTCTTATCTAGTGAAACGATCGGTCATTTTCGTAAAAAAAAAAACAACTTGAACCACAAAGGCTTGTCTTGCACTAGCTCTGCGATGCGCATCTACGACTTCACACATTACGTTATCACACTGGAAAGGTCATGCGTGACGTAGGCGGAAGTACCGATCCAGTGTTTACAAAGTGAAAGTGCAAAGACTAAGTCAAACGCCCTTTCACAAAAAAGGTAAAACAACAGTGTCAGGCGATTTTGAAGCTGGAGGAGAAAATGAATTTTTTTTTTGCCCTACCGCTGGGTCAATACTTCCACCTACGTGTCACGCGGGACCTTTCCAAGTGATTACATAATGCGCATCGCAGAGCTACTGCAAGACAAGCCTTTGTGATTAAAAAGTATATACATAATATATTTTTTTTAAGACAGATTGTTTCACTAGATAAGACCCTTATTCCTCGTCTGGGATTGTGTAGAGCCATTTGAAAGTGCACTAAAACTGCAATTTGGACCTTTAACCTGTTGAAATCCACTACCCTGGAATATTTCCCTCAAAAACCTTAATTGTAACAAAAAATTAAGTTACAAATAAATGACTAAAAGTAACAAAGACATAAACATCTTGGATGACATGGGGGTGAGTAAATTATCTGAAACGATCAGTCCGTGCAAGAAACTGAACATTATTAACATGCAACATTGCCATGAACACACTCAGGACCGTTTGCTGAGGTTGTTGATTACAGGTAATAACGTTGTAAATAATGTTCAGTTTCTTGCATAGACCGATCATTTCCATTCATTAAACCTCAATGAATCGTCAGGACTCACAGGTATTAAGTTTGTTATGCCTGTATGTTTTTTTGTTTGTTTTTTTTTAATACTCTTTTTGACTTGCATTATATGAATCACCATGGACCACAGTTTCAGCTGAAAAAAAACATCTTTACTGTTCTACTGAAGAAAAAAGTCACCTAAATCTTGGATGTAGATTGAGTAAATTAACAGCATTTTTTGAGTGAACTATAACTTTTAAATTGTCCATTTTGATTGTGTAGTGATGACAATTTCAAATTTCTATGCTATAAAACAAGTATTTGACAATTAAATGTTACTGTTAAACATACTGTGACTAAAATAATATTGTGTAGTTGATATTAATGTAAAACAAAGACTTACCTGATCTAAAATTTATTTTACTCTGATTAGTTGACTCGTGTACACATCTAACTGGACAAGGAGTATGTCTTCCAGTGGAACAGCCAACTCTGCATTGATCTGAAATTTAAAAAAATAACCTTTTACATGCACAATACATGTCATATAATCATTTTGAGCTTCAAAATTGGTTTACACTGTATGGACTTATAGAGATATTTTTCTAAAAATCAAAAAAGGCACATGCATTCGGGATGTCATAAGGATGAGTTAATGCACATTTTAGTTGGAAAGTTCATAATGAGGATAAAATGCAAGTCAATAACATTAGACAACATTAGATGGAATTTACTCAAACATATCCAACAGTAGTAATTCAATTATATAACAAATTAGAAATTACTTCAATAGAAATGACTTACCATGTAACGTTAGGCCTATAGCACAGTGTCCTCCTCAGTGGTCAAACATTAAAAAAGCGTTCGGTCCTAAGGGGAGAAAAATGTTGTAGTATTTAGTGGAAGAAAATGGTTTGCTACAGGTCAATAATTAATTAACGTTAGTTGTGAAAATACTACTATTTCTACAACAACATCAAAAAAAGTTATATATATGTATATATATATATATATATATATATATTAGGGGTGTCACGATTCTCCAAATCCTCGATTCGATTACATTTTCGATTCTAAGGTCACGATTCGATTCGATTCTCGATTTTTTTTTTATTATTTTTTTTTATTTTTATTTTTTTTTTTTTTTTTAAAGCACAGTTTGCTATGCCATTTTTAGACTTTTATGAAATATAATATATGACCTTTGTTCGCAATGTACCACACTACATTGTCAAATTTAAAACATTTATTAACAAAATAATAATGTCACAATAACTTATATCTTCAGTCAATTAGAAACTTAAGCAAAATAACCTGCCATGTAGTTTCTCTTTTGTAACTGCAGTCTTATTCACAGTTCACAACAAAACAAACATGGTTTAACAGATACATCTATGTTTTCCTTGCTTTACCTCGGTCTTAAAGTAAAAACATGACTGTGAAAAATATTATTTAATGTAGTATTTAATTAAATGCATTTATGATGAATAACATTTTCATGTCAAATTATGTTCATTTTGAGCACGAACTGTGCGCTGTCACTTTAACTGTCAGCGCGTGCAGCAGAAATAGACTCGGTGCGGAGATGAACGACACTCGACTCATTCGTGGTGGAGAATCAAGTTATTTGTGACGTGCAAGATTTATTGTATAAAGATTCATACTGTTCTGAGTCTGAGTCTGCTGTTTTTGTCAATTTAAAGTTTTAATTTTAAAAGTGTAAGAATATGGTACACGCAGAGCTTGCAAACTGTGGCTTTTTAGAAGCGCAAACTTTGAACGCGAATGTGAAAGTTGTCAACATAACTCACTGGAAATCACAAATACTCCAACTGTATGGCAAGCCGTTTTAGCTTAAATTGTTCCCAGCCTTACTCGTCGTAATTTCATTTTTACTAGTAAGAATTCAATTAGAAAGCTCTACAAGTTCATTCTTACTAGTAACAATTACAATTAGAGAGCTCTCTAATTCAATTTTTACTAGTAACAATTATTATTAGAGAGCTCTCTAATTCAATTTTTACTAGTAACAATTACAATTAGAGAGCTCTACAATTGAATTGTTACTAGTAAGAATTACAATTAGAGAGCTCTCTAATTCAATTCTTACTAGTAACAATTATTATTAGAGAGCTCTCTAATTCAATTATTACTAGTAAGAATTACAATTACAGAGCTCTCTAATTCAATTCTTACTAGTAACAATTGCAATTAGAGAGCTCTACAAATGAATTTTTACTAGTCATATGTCTCCATTGACTTCCATTCATTTTTAATTAGAGAGCTCTACAATCGAATTGTTACTAGTAAGAATTACAATTAGAGAGCTCTCTAATTGAATTATTACTAGTAAGAATTACAATTAGAGAGCTCTCTAATCCAATTCTTACTAGTAACAATTACAATTAGAGAGCTCTCTAATTAAATTCTTACTAGTAAGAATGCAATTGCAGAGCTCTCTAATTGAATTATTACTAGTAAGAATTACAATTAGAGAGCTCTCTAATTCAATTGATACTAGTAAGAATTACAATTAGAGAGCTCTCTAATCCAATTATTACTAGTAACAATTATAATTAGAGAGCTCTCTAATTCAGTTGTTACTAGTAAGAATGCAATTGCAGAGCTCTCTAATTCAATTACAGAGCTCTCCAATTATACATATCTTGAATTCGTTTTTTTACTAGTAAAAATTAAATTAGAGAGCTCTGTAATTGCATTCTTACTAGTAAGAATTGAATTAGAGAGCTCTCTAATTGTAATTGTTACTAGTAATAATTGGATTAGAGAGCTCTCTAATTGGAATTCTTACTAGTAATAATTCAATTAGAGAGCTCTGTAATTGCATTCTTACTAGTAAGAATTGAATTAGAGAGCTCTCTAATTGTAATTGTTACTAGTAATAATTGGATTAGAGAGCTCTCTAATTGGAATTCTTACTAGTAATAATTCAATTAGAGAGCTCTCTAATTGTAATTCTTACTAGTAACAATTCAATTACAGAGCTCTCTAATTGTAATTCTTACTAGTAACAATTCAATTGTAGAGCTCTCTAATTAAAAATGAATGGAAGTCAATGGAGACATATGACTAGTAAAAATTCATTTGTAGAGCTCTCTAATTGCAATTGTTACTAGTAAGAATTGAATTAGAGAGCTCTGTAATTGTAATTCTTACTAGTAATAATTGTATTAGAGAGCTCTCTAATAATAATTGTTACTAGTAAGAATTGAATTAGAGAGCTCTCTAATTGGAATTCTTACTAGTAATAATTCAATTAGAGAGCTCTGCAATTGCATTCTTACTAGTAAGAATTCAATTAGAGAGCTCTCTAATTGTAATTATTACTAGCAATAATTGGATTAGAGAGCTCTCTAATTGTAATTGTTACTAGTAAGAATTCACTTGTAGAGCTCTCTAATTGAATTCTTACTAGTAAAAATGCAATTACGACGAGTAAGGCTGGGTACAATTTAAGCTAAAACGGCTTGCCATACAACTGTCCCACACCGGCGACTTCAGTGAAAGAGGAGGGGTTCAAGTCCTGTCGATGGGTCTCCTGCGTCTGCAGTTGCCATGCTATCTTTTGACTGGTTGTATACATACATAGGCTGTATACTATTCATAGATTTCATGTGACGTCACACAGTGGAGCGGCCGCCATTTGTAGGACCGAATTGCAACATGCCGTCTATCTGCTGTGCTGTGAACTGTGATAACAGCAAATCACAAAGAAATGTTGAGAAATTAAACGTTGACCTGGAAATTTAAATAAAAGTAAAATTAGCAAATTACAGGTTAGCTTGCTAAATTAAAACATGTAGTTTACAATTGGAACGCGTATTCTCTATTCTAGACCGCTATCTATATTTACATTGTAACCTTAGTTATACGTTTGGCTGAATTATGTTGTCGTTACCTGCTTCAGTATGCTAAACTACTGCTCACTGTTTCTGCCTTAATGCATTGTTTTAATAGATTATTAGCTAACTGCATGATTTATATACATTTCTGAAATGCATAACTCCGACACTCTAAATTGTAATGTAGACACGCATTTTCTGAAAAGCTGCTTTGAAATATTGTGAAAAGCGCTATACAAATAAATGAGAATTGAAAATAAAGGTGTCCAAACGTCACTGATAATACAAGAGATATGTGCTTTACCGACATTATTAGCAATTCAGTTCAGCGATGCTTTTATGTTCAGCGATTACTGGTGTAACGTTAATATTGCTTGATTAACAGAGTGCCACTTACCCTTCCTGTTATCAAGAACATTTTCTTCATGGGGGCATTTAATACAACACTAAACCATAAATCAGATATACCTGTACAATAACAATACGATGTCCACCAATCAATTTAAATAGTACATTGAATTTAATTTGTCGTTTAATGACATTCAACATCCGACTATTTTACATGTACTTTGATGGTCCAGTGGCGGAACTTTTGCCAAGCGTGTCAGAGGTTCTGGGTTCTAATCCGCCCTCGTACCATTTTTTATTAAAAAACCCTTATTAAAATAATCGATTATGTTTATCAGTGGTTGTATATCAGTCAGGAACACATTTGTGTGCATTTTATTTTGTGATCTCACCGGAGCCAATAGTCTCCGAAATGGATTAAAGCGCGCGTCCGTGTGTGAAGACTGTGCGGTGTGCGCGAGTCACGAGAGAACACTGTATCTGCACCACTGATCCAGAGTCAACAAGCACTTTGATCACTTGATTTAAAAAACAACACATTTCAGCGTGCTAGATCACCTCTTATTTGACTTTTATTTATGTGTACTGGTACATCCGTGCCGCGACTCCCGCGAGAGATGTTTCAAAAGTGGTGGGGATATGGAGAGGGAGTGTGGACGAGGTAGATGTAAATGTCAGCAAACGTAAAATTTGGCAAGTTTTTACTAGACTTTAGTGGAGTCAGTAGGTCGTTTAACAGTAAATACGGATCTATACCTAAAGTATCTATTTTATTTAAATACCGTTGCTTTTCATCTGTGCTATTTAAGTGTGCAACATCTCTCCGATCACCAGGGAGAGATCATGCGATTTAACGCAAAGGTCCTAAAGATGGCGGCCACAACAAAAAAGTCACGTGACTGAAACCCATGAATAGCTAGGTAGAGGACTCGGACTCGCAGCACTTCAACACGCGTGTTTTTTCCCGCTTTGCAAACCGACTGGACGTGAAATGGGGGCGTGGCAGTATCGACGATTCCATTTTTGAATTCGATATTCGAGATTGTGAATTAATTTCGATCGATTTCGATGTGACACCCTTAATATATATATATATATATATATATCATAAATAATGTTCTACTAAAGAAATCCCTGACATTTTCTCCTGGATGTAACGTAACACCTCGAGCTAGGCAAATTAAGCTAGCGTTAAGCAGAATGGGTGCATCTCAATCAGCTCCCTAGTTCAGTAGTCTGCTAGGGCACTTATCAGGGAATCAGTCAATGGGCTGACTCCTTCCTTGATCAGTGCCCTGTTTACTGAGGGAGCTGATTGAGACCGATTGAGACGCACCCAAATTACTTTCATCAGACTTTCATCATTATTTTGGGCGAAAAAACGTCGATGAATAAATCAGAGCTGGCGTTTCAAAGACAAATAAAAGAACAGACAAACATTACTTTAAAAGCAAACTCAATATTATACTGCAGGAATTCAAATTCGACCATTTTGTCCCGTTCCCCGAGCACTTCCCGCCCAAAGCATTTCCAATATCTCGCGCGGCACAGACGGTTAAGGAGGCATCATTTTTAAAATTATTTTATACACATAACGTACTCCCAAGATCCAAACTGAGCACATTTTTATAAAACAGACGAGTAAATACAACATCTTGTAAACATAGAACATTCAGTAACGTTGTACGTTACGTTAGGCCTATCGCAAACGTACGTTCAAAAATTCGGTTAATTAGGATTTCGTTAGTATTCATGTTCACAAACAGCATTAATCCATCCATAAACAACTAAAACACACGTCCATAAGTTGCATTTTCGAGTTTATTAATTTAAACAAACTTCCAACCTACCTTTTTCGTCCGAGTCCAGGGAGAAAAAGAAAATGGCGGTTGAGCAGAAATTCAAGACTGGCTCGCTCGTGCGTCATGACGTCAGAAAAAAACGTCTGACGCGGGGGTCCTTAAAGGGAAATTATACTTTGGGTGAAAGTGAGATATTTAAGTGTCTGTGAATTTCTATGCGTTGAAGTTGAATGAGTGTACAATAATCAATTACGATTAGGAAAGCAGAAACACGAAGTAAATAGACTCAAATAGTTCTAGTAATCCAACTTACACCCATATTCACTTTTTACAGTGTGCTGAAATTCAACAACCTCCCATAATGAGCTAACTTAATCTAAAAATTATCAATATTAACATTTCTAAGGTATCAATTTGGGGAAGGCACTTTCAGGGTATAAGATACAGAATAACTGGTGAATCACATTAGGTGAGGAGCAGTTTGTGATCGGAGTAATGTGGTCCGCACAGCCTGAGGGAACATTCATTATGGTCATTTCCATATTCCATCTCTCCTAGCTTCGCTGTTCTCCGCAATGACTGACATCGCTTTCACTTTGGCTTTTAAAAACAAGCGGTATTGCCCTGCGGCCCGTTCAGAGATGCATCTTGTCTGTGCAGGGGTAATGTGATGCGACGATATTATAGGATGGTGTGGGGTACCTTTGTCTTCTTTAATGGTGAGCATTGGCAGGGCATAAATGGTCTTGTATGAGGTGAGGGGGGCGATCAACGCACAGCCCAGGATGTCCTGAAAGATGGGAGAGAGAGAGAGTAAACAGCACACAAACTGTCATGCACAAGCTGGATTTATTTTTAAGTAGTTTTTTTTTTTTTTAAGTAAAGAAAATATGTTAATATTACTGTTATTTTATATTATAATAGAATAATATAAATATAATGTAATAAAAATGTATAATATGTAAATTCACACTGAAAAAAAAATTTCTTTTCACATTTTCATTGAAAACTAAGAAAATGTATAGGCTAGTATTAGAACAAAGGCACATTACAATATGACAAATATAGGCACATTACAATAATAATTCATAATAACTGATAGTAATATTGTTACTATTATCATTATATATTATTAATAATAATAATATTAAAGAGACCATATGATGTTATTTTAAAAGGTCGTTATTTTGTTTTTTTGCTCTACTAGAAAAGGTTAACTTGCTTTAATGTATAACAAACACATTATTTTTACATACTCTACATTATTACACTTCTATTCCCAGGCTGTCTGAAACGCTCTGATTGAGTTCCAGTTTCTACAAAGTCCCAATTGATCCAGTGCATTGTGATTGGACAACACCTCAAGCATGTGTTGGAAATGTAACCATAATTGAGCTTCAGCTTCCAATGCTTCTAATGCAATTGTAAACACAAACAGTTAATAATGTCGTTGGTATTATCGCATCAGTTCGAGCAGAGCCGTCCCAAGCATGGCGGCAGGGCCCATGGCGAGTTATGGCCCCGATTTACTATAAGTGGAATCGAAGAACGAACTCAGGCCAAAAAGAACTTTGAGTTATAGGGGCCCCTGTTGGTCGGTCCCCCAGTCAGTTTGCAATCGGAGAGCTCAGGGGTTTTCCCTCAGTCCATTCGCAAATTGCTTTCCAGGAGGCCCCCTAAAGCACTCTATGTAGTCGCACCAGTTGCACCGCCCTGAGTTTGAGCCCGAGTCCAATTCTGAAAATATGGATGATAAAGCAGATCATGTGGAACCAACATCAGAACACCACGACATGGTGACAAGAACTCTACAATTCTCTGAAGCCTTGTCTTCTTACTTTGCAAATGCCTTTGTGCTAATATTACAAAATTATGATGTAGATGTTTGAGGAAGCAACATCTGGGCCCGTATTCATAAAGATTCTAAGAATCCTCTCAGAAAACTCTTAATTTAGCTTTAAAACTTTTACGTCTCAGCTTAAGAGCGATTCGGGACCGATCTAAGAGCAACTCTGCGTAAGGAAAAGACAAAAACTTTCATCTTAGTGAGGAGGCGGGGCCGAGTACACACCTAAAGATAATCGGGCTGATTTTGGGCCGATTTCCCCCCTTCCGACAATGCTGTCCCGATTATCTTGATGGTTCTAAAGATTATCTTATCAGATTTTCCTGTGGTGTGAGGTGTGTTAAGAGTGTCCGAACCTGCTCGGAAGAACATCGGAGCCGCCCCGATCGCGAATCGTAAATATTCAACATGTTGAATATTTACGATCAGAAATCCTGAAGCCACGCACACCTAGAGTGTGTACAGGGTAAGACCAGCAGAGAAGCGATCCTGGAGGAACTCTGAGCACATACAATCTTTTGAAGACTGTGATTGGTTGGTTGTCCAAGTAGGAAAAAAAGAATGATTTAAGTAAACAGGTGAAACTCGAAAAATTTGAATATCGTGCAAAACTTCATGTATTTCAGTATTTCAAATTAAAAGATGAAACTAATATATTTAACATATGCATGATTATACTTTGCAGAGGGCTGACATTTCTGTGTGTAAAATAATTTTAAAAAAAATTATTTCATGTAATATTCAAATTTTCTGAGATTTAGAATTTTGGGGTTTTCATAAGCTGTAGTTAATCATCAAAATAATAACTTTTGCACAATATTCTAATATTTCGAGTTTCACCTGTAGGGTCTATTTTAAGCCTTGAAATTACATCCTATTTGACCGTTTTCACACACACACACACACAGTAAATATGTGTATATAAATCCTTTTTTTATATTTACCATGCTGTTTATTTCCTATAAGGTATTTGATTGGCTTATAATGATAAAAATTGTTCCACTCATTACAATGACACTGATTGCTGGCATGTCTATTTAAGTGATGGTTTGAATGTTGGTTTTAATGTATCAAACTCACTGTCATCCATTGTCTGCAACACATTTCTTCTCCCTCTTCGTCTTTCTGACATTTTCTACTCTGCTAAAGAAACTCTTTAGCCTCTTAAAAGTCCTCGTCCGTGCTCCTAACAATTTTGACCTTAAGACCTCTTTTAAGAGTTAAGATGCTTTCTGAATTACTTTTTTCTTTACTAGGATTTTTTCTTTGATTTTAAGAGTAAACGCCCACATTTCTAAGAATTTTCTTAGAATTGTGTCACTAGGAGCTACTCTTTGCATTAAGATTCTTTATGAAAACAGGCCCAGGACTTCAATCAATATGTTTTAGGCAGGTCTGGAGCAGCGTTCATTAGATAGAATACATTTATAATAAATTATTTTGTGGGAGACTATGAATTTTGTAACTTTGCAAATCTTATACATGCATAAGCAGACACATTACATTCTAAAGGAAAAGGAAAACATTAAAAGGCATAATTTGAACCCTTTAATGATAATAATAAAATAGTACAACAAACATTACTCTTTGCATTTAAATAACAAAATACTCATTGTACAATACATTTTGAATTTCATATTCTATTTCCTTTTTACTGGGCAAGTAATAGCTTCTCTGTCTTGTTAATTTATACTTTCATAAAGTCAAATGGGCCAACTTTATTTACCATTGAAACACAAGCAGTGCGTGCTTTAAGGACAGGTGTGAGTGTAATCAGCACCAGGTACGGGCAGGCGCGGATTAATGCACAGGCTTACATAGGCTCCAGCCTAGGGGCCCCTGACAACCTTAATCTGCCCCTGGGTACGGGATCATGGGAAATGAAATGGATTAGTACTCTGGCAATGGTGCCCTCTGGTGGTGATCAGAGGGAGCCACAGAGGCTTGATTTTTGACAATTAGGGATTTTACCACAATTTTGCTGGGTAAGGTTCCACAATCTTCATCTTAATGAGGGTGTACTCCTGAGGACCAACTCGCTGCAATACAGATCATTACTATAGGACACACATATCCATCCTATTTTATACCAAAAAAAGGAATTTCTTGATTAAAATAGTTCCCACCTCTCCTGTCAGTCTGTTATGGTCCATGCAGGGCTGACCATCTTTCAGAGAGCAAATGGCATTTAAGACCAACAAAAGTTGTAATTTTAAAATGAAATATTTTAGAATTTAAAAATAAAATAGCAATTAATAACTGCATACAAAATTATTGCACACACACACATACATACATGTGCACACCAATTATGACAGAGCTCCAGACTGCTTTTTTCCTGCCGGTGTGACAAAATTATGTTAGAGGTAGCAATGGAGGTTGCACTTGAACTGATAAGAGCTGCCATTTCTGTTACATAAGAGAAACATCAAATGGCAAATGAAATGGCACTGTGCGGACCATTTATCAGCTCGGACCAATAATAGAGCTCAGAACAGGTTTACTCACGGGCCAGTCTTGATCATGCAACACTGTTACTACACAGCGCTGACTGATCCAGTGAGAAAGCGTTTGAATTCTTAGCAAAATTAGTAACATCACAGAGAGATCTAAAGAAGCATTTAAATTCGGTACAGAATTCTCTGTTATAAACCATAGATATCAGATCAAACACCACTGACATGGAAACCAGGAAAACATTATGCCATGAACAAACAAGTTATAGAAGGCTTTTAAATCCACAAATCACCAAAATTCACCATGAATTTATTGTAGCAACGAAAGGAACGAGTTTTTTATTGCGTCGGTAACCACACTTTGGGGAACACCCCTCAACGTAGCGCCTCTGAAGCATGAATGAAACTTGCCAATCGTGATTGGTGTTGCGTCGTGGCGTAACGTGTGACGGCATACACGGAAGTTACAAAGGGACGCCGGCACACAACAGAGTAAGCTTCTGTGTCGGTAACGACACTTTAGGGAACGAATACCCACTATGCCACAACGAACCCCGCCTGTCCTAGTGTAAGGCTGTCACAGGCACAACTTTGGATGAGAGCACTCGTGCACCTGGTGTCGAAGGAAGGTCCAGGCTATAAAATCTTGTAAATGTATGAGGGGTGGCCCAACCTGCCGCATCACACACTTCTTGGATAGGGGCCCCTGAAAGGAGGGCTCTAGAGCCTCTGGTTGAATGAGCCCTCAAGGCCAAAGGTGAAGGCAAACTGGGCATCTGATAGGCCAGGGAAATAGCCTGAACTATCCAGTTGCTGATGGTATGTTTGGAGGCGGGGAGCCCCTTCTTGGGCGACCTGAAACACCAGCAACTGGTCTGACTTCCGACATTGAGAAGACCACTGAACATAAAAATTGAGACCTCTGATAGGGCTAAGCAGATGAAGTCTCTCGTCCTCCACCGTCATGTGAGGTGGAGAATAAAAAGCCTGCAGAACCGTGGGCCATGCCATGTTGGAAGGCACCTTACGCACATAGCCCGGCCTTGGATGCAAGATAGCCTTAACCCTTCCAGGAGCAAACTCCAGGCACTCGGGGGATACTGTATAGAGAGGGCCTGAAGATCTCCTACTCTTTTAAGAGAAGTGATTGCTAAGAGAAAAGCTACCTTGACTGAAAGTTACCTTGGCCTCAGTCGACTCTAAAGGTTTGAAGGGGGCCTTGACCAGCCCTTCGAGAACCACTGCTAGATCCCAAGTGGGAACTCTAGTCTGAGTCGCAGGTCTCATCCTCCAAGCCCCAGGGAGGCATCGTATGACCAGCTGGTGTCTTCCCAAAGACCCATCCTCCAAAGGAGTGAGGAAAGCTGCAATGGCAGCCACGTACACCTAGAGTGTGTACAGGGTAAGACCAGCAGAGAACCGATCCTGGAGGAACTCTGAGCAGTTAACTGGGTCCACGCCACGCTCTCCATACCAAATGGTGAAAACATTCCATTTTAGGCCATACAATTTCCTCGTGGATGGAACTCTGGAGCTGAGTATGGTCTCGACTAGTGGTCGACCGATATTGTTTTTTTTTGATGGCCGATATCTTAGAGAGCAGGGTGGCCGATGGCCGACATAAAGTCTATGGGCCCTATTTTAACGATCTGAAATGCAAGTGTCAAAGCGCAAAGTGCAAGCAACTTTGTGGGCGGATCCCGGCGCTGTTGCTATTTTCCCGGCGGGATAAATGCCTCTTGCGCCTGGCGCAAATCTAAAAGGGGTTGGTCTGAAGTAGCTTCATTATTCATAGGTGTGGTTTGGGCGTAACGTGAAATAAACCAATCAGAGCGTCATATCACATCCCCTTTAAGAGCATGATGAACGAGGTGCGCTTGTTCCATGGCGCAATACTATTATAACGGCGCATTTACCAGGAGCGCTTCAGAATCGGTTCACAGCCGAGGAGATCGATGTTCTCGTCAGGGCCGTAAAAGAAAGAGAAGTGACATTGGGGATGGGACAAACCCACACAAATTAGCTTCGGTTATACATTCATATAATAATGTGGGTAAATATGTAAGCTTTATGCCTATTTTTCCCATCATCATGGACACAACAATGATTTCCCTCGTGTTTTAATATTTTTACTTATAAAATGTATCATTTGCAAAAAGGAAAATGCATCTGTGTAGATGAGAGAATCATCTACACTGTATGCGCGTTGTTCACACTCTATATTATGACCAAGCATGCGCGCTTAAAATAGCATCTGAATGTACGCTCAACGCGCCAGTGACTTTAGACTAGGTTTTTTCTGGAACTGCAAAATAGCATGAGGGAAAGTTTGCGCCGGAACACGCCTCCTCTTTGCGCTGAACCGCCCCGGGGAGCGCAAGTGTATTTCTTAGTTAACCGACGTGTGTCTGTGGAGGGAAAAGTCCGCTTTGCGCGGGTGCAAAATAGGAATGATACATGCGTCGGTGTACAAAGTCATTTGCGCCGGGTGCAAGATTGGGCCCTATATGTATATATATATATATATATATATATATATATATATATATATATTATATTTATTTTAATCAATATTTAATAACTTATAAATAAATTAGACACAAATTTTTTTCAAATAAACATGCTTATACTTTAGATGGCAACTTCTTGAATCTGCAATCCTATAATAGTATTTTTCACAAATAAAGTAATTGTTAAAAAATATATGAATATGTGAATAAAAAGGAAGTAAACACTGTAACAGGGCACTCAGTAATCTGGTAATTTTGAGCGCACTGGTAATCATATTTTTTAAAATAAAGACAAGGTAACGCTAATTTTACATACAGAACACAATGAAAATGACATGAATATGACACAATGGGCAACTGGATATAGCACAGCATATTTTAAAATTAAGGATTTAAAGTTTTCCGATCGCGTCTCCTGTGAACCTGATCTTCTGTTCGCATTCACTCACTTCACATGGACCAACCGTCACTCGCAGTAACACGTTTATGCAGGCTACAAATGCACACTTCACAAGATATCACAGCTGGATTCAATTAAATCTGCAAGATTTGTGAAATTAAATGTTTATTAGATATTCAGAGATTTGCTTAAATTATGTAGATGAATCTTGACAGTTAATGAGAAAGTATTTTAGCCTGATTGTTTGCCTTTTCTGTTACAAATAATATAAAAGCAAACGCTTGACTTTTTCACATACCATTTATTTTCTTTGTTTACCAGTTCTGTCTAACAAAGTATTAGATATCACTGACAGAGATCGTAAACTAATGAAGACGGAGAGTGTGAGTGAGCGCTGTGTGATCAGGCCATTCGCTTATCTGGCACTGGTGTTCTCAGTGCCGCCCATCAAAATAAAAGTCTGATGCCGATATTTAAAAAATGCCAAATATCAGCCAAAATATCGGCTTTAGCCGAAAACCACAGTGGGCAGTGTGTCGTCTCTCGAGACACGAACAGATCCACTTCCACTGGGCCGAACCTCGCCCTTATCGACTCCACCACCTCAGGGTGAAGTCTCCATTCCCTGGGCCTCAGCCCCTACCTCGACAGGATGTCTGCTCCCTGATTCTGGTCCCCTTGGATGTATGTTGCTCTGAGAGACAACAGTCTCCCCTGAGACCACAGGAGGATCTGATGCGCCAGTCTGCATAGAGGGCGTTATCTCAGACCCCCCTGATGATTTAGATAGGACACCACTGACATATTGTCTGTTCTCATAAGAACGTGGTGACCCTTGAGGTCGGGTAGGAAGCTCCTCAGAGCCCGGAAGACCGCCAACATTTCTAGGCATTTATGTGCCAAGAAGAATGATGATCCTGCCACAGACCTCTTGTAAAGTGGTCGTCCATGACCACGCCCCAGCCCGTGAGGGATACGTCTGTCGAAATGTTTTTTCTGCAACATGGTGCACCCAGCAAAGGAACTTGGGACAGGAACGTCTCGGTTACGTATGTAACCCTTGTTCTCTGAGTCGGATGACGACGAATGGGGTTTCGCTTAGAAGCCTATCAACTTCGAGTATTAAAAAAGGAGCCAATGGCAAAGAAATGCCATGGGTCTGCGGAATTTGCATAGCGTAACTCCGCCCCACCTTGTGGGTATATAAGGAAGTACGCCGCAACATGCAGATATGTTATGCTTAGAGAACACACATATGACCCAGAGGGATGCATATGGAGAACACTGGGGTGTCCTGCCGCAGGTGGAATATTTCAACCCCATGGGTGGCAAGGTGGCTTGCCAAGGGAAAGACACATGCTCAGAGAGGCTTACAGTGGAAATACACATGTGGGGGTCGCTCAGGGGAGGGACCATGCACACGGAAGGCACCTAGCCAACGCACAGGCAATAGACACTGGCGTTGACGTCAGCAGTGCTGGAGGAACTCAGGGCTTGCGGGAAGCTCACCTGAGGAAAACATTGCACGTATCCAGTCCGTAGAGTGGAATGGCGAGCAAGCGAAGACACCTGAGCGGGTCCGGTACTAGCTGGTTGAAGCGAGTACATGAGAGGACACAGGCTCCACTTGGAGATTGTAGAATCTGGTGAATGTGTTTGGTGTCGCCCAGCCTGCAGCTCTGCAGATGTCTGTTAGCGAGGCACCATCCGCTAGAGCCCAAGAGGACGCCACACTCCGGGTGAAGTGGGCAGTCACACCAAGGGGGCACGGTTGACCTTGCTGCTGGTATGCCAAGGCAATGTCGTCCACTATCCAGTGAGACAGCCTTTGCTTGGAGAGAGCCTTTCCCTTCAGCTTCCCACCATAACAGACAAAGAGCTTGTCTGAGGTCCTGAAACACTGCGTTCTGTCTACATAGGTGCAGAGAGCACGTACTGGACAGAGCAGTGCCAAGGCTGGGTCTGCCTCTTCCAAGGGCAGCGCTTGCAGGTTCACCAACTGGTCCCGGAAGGGAGTGGTGGGAACCTTGGGCACATATCCAGGCCGGGGTCTCAGGATCACGTGAGAGTAAGCCGGCCCGAATTCCAGGCACGCATTGTCAACGGAGAATGCGTGCAGGTCCCCTACCCTCTTGATGGAGGCCAAAGCAACCAGGAGCGCTGTGTTCATTGACAGGAACTTAAGCTTCACTGATTGCAAAGGCTCAAAGGGAGCACTCTGCAGGGCAGTTAGAACCACTGAGAGGTCCCAAGAGGGAACGAGAGTCGTCGTGCTTCCCTACGGACTTACCTTCCACTGTATCATGGTCGCTCCAACCCATCTTGAAGGAAGGAAAACACGACACTGATCGAACATCTCCAGGGGTCTTCTCAGTGAGAAGAGCACCAGTTGACGAAGAGGTTCCACTTCAACACGTAGGCGTGTCGAGTGGACGACGCTCTAGCGGAAGTGATGGTAGCCACCACCGCTGGTGGTAGGGTACTCAAACCTGCCTCGACCCTTCCAGGAGCCACACGTGGAGTTTCCAAAGATCGGGACGAGGGTGCCACAGGGTACCCCGTTCCTGAGAAAGGAGGTCCTTCCTCAGAGGAATTGGCCAGGGAGGTGCTGTTGCGAAGAGTACTAGTTCGGAGAACCAGGTCCGGGTGGGCCAGTGCGGCGCGACCAGAATGACCTGCTACTCGTCCTCCCTGACCTTGCACAGGGTCTGCGCAAGAAGGCTCACTGGGGGAAACGCATATTTGCGGCCCCGCGGCCAGCTGTGCGCCAGTGCATCCGTGCCAAGCGTGCCCTCGGTCAGGGAATAATACAGAACGCAATGGGTCGAGTCGTGAGAGGCAAACAGATCTATCTGTGCGTCCCTGAACTGGTCCCAAATCAACTGAACCAACTGGTGATGGATTCGCCATTCTCCCAGGAGGGGCTGAAGCCGAGAGAGCTAGTCGGCTGCACAGTTCAGGGCTCCAGGAATGTAATGGCTCGAAGCAACCTCAGATGCTTCTGACTCCATAAGAGGAGGTGGCGGGCAAGCTGCGACATACGGCGGGAGCGTAGACCACCTTGACGGCTGATGTACGCTACTGTGGCGGTATGTCTGAGCGGAGGTTCGACCACGGGGTGAGGGTCTGACGGCAGGTCGGAGTAACTGGTACTCGGAGCGTGCCTTGTTGCCATGCCCACCTCGGAACTCGATCGCGAAGCCAGAGATGAAGTGGTGGATGTCGCAGGAGGGCGCGTTCGGCGGCGAGCAGACTGAGGCGTCTGAGCCGGCGGTCGGGTGGCAGCAGCTGCCCACAGGGTCAGCCTCAGTCTGCTTCAGGGCGGCCGAGAACTGTTGGGCATAGTTCTCGACGGCGCCGCCGAAAAGGCCAGCCTGGGATATGGTGGAGTTGAGGAAGCGGGTTCACGCATGTGGACATCACCTGACCCAGGGAGCGTGCGGTCACCTTCGTCGCTCATAGAGCAAGGTCTCGCTCTGTTGAGCTCATTGAGTCTCGACCATAATGACCACAACAAACACCGATCGCGCCCATCAGCTGAATCTATCAGACTATCGCACTCAGAAATACACGGGCAGAGCGTCTTTAAAAAGACGTACCGCGTGCAAGCTCTTTTTGTGAAAGAAAGCTCTTTTTATGAGAGAAAAGCTTGCAGCAGAACTGAAGCGCCCAGGGAGAAACACACACACTGTTGCAGATCACTGCACAGAACAGCAGGCAGGAATGTGAAACTCGCTGGAACACGCCATCACACCAACACCAACTGGAAGCTGCTCGTCTAAAAGATTCTCAAAGATCATAGACAGAGAATCAGTCAGAGAATAGACTGCGGAGTGAAGAGGACCTCTTGACTCTGAAGCAAAAACACATCTGCATGTTGCGGCGTGCTTCCTTATATACCCACAAGGTGGGGCGGGGTTATGCTATGCAAATTCCGCAGACCCATGGCATTTCTTTGCCATTGGCTCGTTTTGTAATCTTCGAAGTTGATAGGCTTCTAAGCGAAACCCCATTCGTCGTCATCCGACGGAACTCGGAGTGACAACGAAAGGTAACCAAGGTTTCACCCCCTCACTCTCTTCCATTGAGGAAAACTGAAGCCGCCAAATTCCTAATATGGCACTGACATCTTGTGCAGATTTGGGACCTGCTTCTGCACAGTAGTAACACGGGACAGTAGTGAGCAGGAAGTAAAGCCGTGATATCAAGGTCCCGCTCTCAGTCCCGCAGAAACGGTTAATTCAAAATTTACTCTGTGAAATAAACAGTTATGAAGCTCCAATCTCCAATCTCTCAAAAACGACCAAAAAAGTCTGTTGTTGTCTCAGTGACTACTTCGTTTAGAGAAGCTGTCAATCACAGCTGTCAATCATGACATCACATTTCCGTTTTTATAGCATCAAATAACTAAGACCAAACTTATTTTTAAATAAAACGAACACTTAAACTTAAATTAGCGTGATAAGAACTACATAAAATCACAAAAAAACATCTAAAATGTAATTTGATAAATGTAAAATCAAATGTAATTTGATTGTTTAACTTCCATCGCATCCATTAGACTTTATGGGGAGGTGGGCTTTATGACCTATACTGGGACCAGCCACTGGGGGTGATCGAGACGCTTTGGCTTCACTTTTCAGTACTTGTGCGGCACGCTTTTTTCTACCACATAGATAGGGAACGATGGCATCTGCTCATAACCCTGATCATGCGCCTCAGGGAAAACCCCTTGGTTTTTAACCACCACTGCAGGGCCCTTATGTGCAGCTGGCCAAATGGTGTCACGTTGGATGCTGCTGCCATGTGCCCTAACAACCTCTGAAAATGTTTCACAGTGATGTCCTGGCCTAGCTTTATTCTGGTCACCGTGGCCAGGATGGACTCGATATGTGTGGGAGACATTTGTGCCAGCATCATAGTAGTCGAGTCCCACACCACCCCCAGAAACATAGTTCTCTTGGTGGTTGCCAACCACTGATCTATATAGAATGACTGAATAGCTCATGACGTCATAAATAGTGAAGACACCGTGCTGCCATATTGGTATTCCCTAGTGAGTTCACAACGTTCTATTGAATCAAAAGGAAATTGAATAATTTGACTGAGGAAACATTGCCTAAGGAGACACCGTTTTAAAATCTAAAGTCTCCCTGTACATTCTTACAACGCAAACACCCTAAGCATTTAAATTGATATTTGTTTAGTCGGAAAAACTATTTTTAAAATAAAAATTCCTATATGTGTACTTAAAATATTGCTCTTTCTGATTGTGTTTTATAGATCAGTAGTTTGTTCAAAGTTTGTAGTTTGTAGCAAGTACATGAAATGCACAAATTGTATGGGTTAATGTAAGTAACGTTAACTGATCTACACTCACCGGCCACTTTATTAGGTACCCCATGCTAGTAACGGGTTGGACCCCCTTTTGCCTTCAGAACTGCCTCAATTCTTCGTGGCATAGATTCAACAAGGTTCTGGAAGCATTCCTCAGGGAGTTTGGTCCATATTGACATGATGGCATCACACAGTTGCCGCAGATTTGTCGGCTGCACATCCATGATGCGAATCTCCCGTTCCACCACATCCCAAAGATGCTCTATTGGATTGAGATCCGGTGACTGTGGAGGCCATTTGAGTACAGCGAACTCATTGTCATGTTCAAGAAACCAGTCTGAGATGATTCCAGCTTTATGACATGGCGCATTATCCTGCTGAAAGTAGCCATCAGAAGTTGGGTACATTGTGGTCATAAAGGGATGGACATGGTCAGCAACAATACTCAGGTAGGCTGTGGCGTTGCAACGATGCTCAATTGGTACCAAGGGGCCCAAAGAGTGCCATGAAAATATTCCCCACACCATGACACCACCACCACCAGCCTGAACCGTTGATACAAGGCAGGATGGATCCATGCTTTCATGTTGTAGACGCCAAAATTCTGACCCTACCATCCGAATGTCGCAGCAGAAATCGAGACTCATCAGACCAGGCAACGTTTTTCCAATCTTCTATTGTCCAATTTCGATGAGCTTATGCAAATTGTAGCCTCAGTTTCCTGTTCTTAGCTGAAAGGAGTGGCACCCGGTGTGGTCTTCTGCTGCTGTAGCCCATCTGCCTCAAAGTTCGACGTACTGTGCGTTCAGAGATGCTCTTCTGCCCACCTTGGTTGTAACGGGTGGTTATTTGAGTCACTGTTGCCCTTCTATCAGCTCGAACCAGTCTGGCCATTCTCCTCTGACCTCTGGCATCAACAAGGCATTTCCGCCCACAGAACTGCCGCTCACTGGATGTTTTTTCTTTTTCGACCATTCTCTGTAAACCCTAGAGATGGTTGTGCGTGAAAATCCCAGTAGATTAGCAGTTTCTGAAATACTCAGACCAGCCCTTCTGGCACCAACAATCATGCCACGTTCAAAGTCACTCAAATCACCTTTCTTCCCCATACTGATGCTCGGTTTGAACTGCAGGAGATTGTCTTGACCATGTCTACATGCCTAAATGCACTGAGTTGCCGCCATGTGATTGGCTGCTTAGAAATTAAGTGTTAACGAGCAGTTGGACAGGTGTACCTAATAAAGTGGCCGGTGAGTGTATATAATGACATAGGTCAGTGTCAAGTAATGAGACTTTAAAAAGACTTTAAAAAGACTCTTTTTGGAGCTGTCAAATGGAGTCGCTATTGGACACTTAATTGTGATTATTGCTGCTCTGAGGTTTCTTATAAGCTACTGTTGAATGTTTTATCCGGGGTTGTTTTATGTAAACAACACAGGAATAGCGACAATTGTAAATGTAATGGACTGCATTTATATAGCACTTTCACAGACCCAATGGCTATCAAAGCGCTTTACACATTGCCTCACATTCACCCATTTACACACCGACAGTGGTGTCAGCCATGCAAGGCGCCATCCAGCTCGTCGGGAGCAGCTGGGGTTAGGTGTCTTGCTCATGGACACCTCCACACCTGGAACCGGGGATTGAACCACCAACCTTCCGGTTTGCAACCTACATGAACCACTGAGCCACTGCCACCCCTATTGTACATACAAATTACTACTTTTTTAGGGCCACACGGAATCTGTGCCCGCAGACTTCCGCAGATTGTGCACGTCATTGACAAGTACGACCTGCTTGTCGAAATAAGTGTGATATATTTTCTACTAACTGCAATACCGGCGCATAGCTGAAATAACAGATCTGTCTATTCACTGCCGATCATAATATCAAATTGCTTGATTGTTCAGCGAGTCTCTGTAAATGAGTGCCGCAGGTTCATATACTACACATCACATCCTGTACTCAAGTACACATTCATCTTCAGCATTTCATCGTCAGATACACTCAGAAACCCGTCAAAATAAAACTTTGGTTTAACATGAAGAAATAATCACAGAAATATATTACTTATCTATATATATATATTTATATAAAACCATTCCGCATAATTCCGCAGATTTTTCCAAAAGTTTAGCACAGAAATCCCAAAAAACGTCAGCAGATTCCGTGTGGCCCTGCTTATAGTGCTTGAATTACAACCTTTGGCCAGTTTTTCTACATCCTTTTGTGAACGTCGTTTGACAGTTGTATGCTGCACAGCGGGTCATCTTAAAAGTAACGTTGGAGCTAATAAATCTGTATAACGGCCGTTGGAGCCCTCTGCTGGTAGGGAATCGTAAGATGGCCGCTTGAACACTTCCTTGCAGCACAGATCTTAGTGCTGCATTTGACACAATTGACCACAACATTCTTTTAAATAGACTAGAAAACTATGTTGGCATTAGTGGAATTGCACTAGCATGGTTTAAATCATACTTATCTGACCGTTATCAGTTTGTAGCAGTAAATGAAGAGAAGTCTTATTGTTACAAAGGTGGCGCAAAAGCGCCATCTAGTGGCCATTAGCGGATGCGCTGGAAGTGATTGCGCACGAGAAATGCGCGTGACATTAACAGCTGCTCTCTCCACAGTAAGATTGTTCGCGAAGTCACGGTGCAGTGTTTGTGTTGGACATTAATAACTGTGTACGTCCCTATGAGAAAAGTGAGTTTCATTTTATTCCTTACTTGCTTAGGATCGAGTATATATGTGAATATTTAGAAATACTCGAGTATTTGGGTCATAAATCCACTCGAGAGAAATGACGAGTCATGCTGTGTAGTTAGCAAAGAGTGAACGTCATTGTAGAATGCTTATGTATGTTGTTTGTAACTGATTTAAGTGTTGTGCTTGTGTTATTCAAATATAGGTTATATCATTGTTTACATTACATTTATATTATTTGTTCTGTACAGATTACGTTAACGAATGGTGGCTCACGAGTTATTAGTCACATGGTTAAGCTGTGTATTGCGCTGGATATAATGTTAAACTGATAGACTTCATCAACAATGCTAGCTTATACAGTATATGTAACATTACTGTTTTGTTTATTTTCAGCTACACACATACACTCAAGTAAATAATGTCAACCTACCATTTCTGTTAACATAACCTGAGAAACGACTAAATCTGCACCTGTAATTGCTGTCTAATGTATGTCTGTGCTGCCAAAGAAAGTTCAGTAAAGTGTTCAATCTGATTCCTGCCTCCTGTCCTGCGTTCTGACCAACGCTCCAGGGCGAGAACTATAGCCTCCTAAGCGCCTGTGGTCCTTTCTCTAAAACATTGGTCCTTCGAGCCGGATATCAGTGCTTACCTTGGTTAAGGATGGCTACTTCTCAAAAAATTAGTGAAGCCCTTTCAGAATCTGTGCGGCCAAAACGGCAAGTCAGACTGCCAACTTATTTGTCAGACTACCAAGTAAATATAACAGGCCACAAAGAACTGACTTCCACTTATACAGAAGATACTGCAGCACAGACTACATTTAGACTTGAAGAGGATTACGATGCGGAGAGTGATGGAGCTGCTGGAATGATGTACTCAGCGGGACCAGCATCGGCCAGATCTGGAAGTCGTTATTTAGCAAGAGATGAGTGGGGAGCCTTTCATACTGAATTAGAGGACATTCAAGCTCAGCTTGGCCAAGACACTAAGCTCATACAAAGTTTACGTGACCAAGTGCGCCAGCATGTATTATCCAAATGCCGTGGGACTTTGGAGGAAACCTCAAGTGTAGATAATCACTTATTACTGAAAGATGACAGAGCCTTTTTTCCTGATCAAAGGCAGCCACTTTCACAGCCTGCTCACTTATCATTACCAGTTTCCTTCTCTGCATCATCGCAAGTCTCACCACTCCGGTCCCAAGTATCAGCGGTGTCCTCGGTTGAGTCCCATTCAGTTACTCGCCTAACACCACAGAGACATAGAACGACAGTGGAAGGTCCTCGAGAGGATGAGTCATGGCCTGAACCACCACCTCCTGTATGCGATGATGTCCCTTACATAGCTAGGAAAGAGCGTGAATTCCCAATCACTTACGCTACTTCTGTTAGTTATTCAAACCCAGTGAAACTAGCCGCTGAGAGAGCACTAGCACAGCCCTACAATGGACGGTATGTTCCGGATAGTGGAAACTCTATCCATAATCATTCATTAAGGCCTCAGAGAGGGGATATCAGGACAAGCCTCATGCCACACAATACACAGGGTCAGGGCAGTTTACCGAATCATTCCCTCACATGCCCTCCAACCCATGCTCCATATCTAACGCCTCATTCTGCACCCTGGCTGGTTGTTCCTTCGCCACCTCAGCGACGATCCGAGTATGCTCCACGATCAGTGCAACAGACTGAACCATGGCTTACACACCCAGAAATGACATACAATCAGCCACAACCCTCGCCGTATGAGATCTTTCCCTCATCGCTGCCAGCACAGGAGAAAGTCTATCTAGGCCCTAAGCCACGAATCCCCATGTTGATTCATCGAGACCCTGCGGAATTCGCCAGGCTGAAGATGTCATTGGAGAATCTACTGCCAGCTGGTGCTACTGAGCTCTTCAAATACCAAATATTGGTCGACCATCTTAAATTAAAGGAAGCCTCCCTTATCGCTGACTCTTACCTGAACTCTACCACTCCATACTCTGACACAATGAAAGCCTTAAATGAGAGGTTTGGTCAGCCGCATCAGTTAGCACTCAAAAGAATAGCACAGGTCATGGATGCTCCTGACATCAAGCGAGGGGATCATGAGGCATTTCAAAGATTCGCATTACATAGACATTACGCATTACCCTTGGCATAGAGGGAGAAGTGGAATTGAAATGTGGCTCCCACGTCGCCAGACTGCTTGGTAAACTACCTCCAGAGTTGTGTGCTGACTTCCGCAGACACCTATATTATCAGTCTGATTCGGTGTATACTTTGCCTGAATTCTCTAAGTGGCTCCAGTACGAAGCATGGTGCCAGGGCCATACTGAACCATCCAACAGACGAAATCCTGAGAGCCGGGCAAAGCCAACACGCTTCACCAGACCAGCCACTATCCTTCATGGAGCTAAAGCTGCCTCACAGATGAAGAACACAGAACCAGGACCTAAAGCATTCACCTCAGGCAAGAAAAAAGGTAAAGTGCAACCATATTGCCCATATTGTGAAAGCTCTGAACATTTCTTAAGTCAGTGCGCTACTTTCCAGACTTTCACTCTTGAGCAGGTCCGCAATTGGATTATTGAGAATAAGAGGTGCATAAAGTGTGGTCGTTCTCATGCTGTTACAGACTGCACTCTCAAGAAACCCTGCAGCATTTGCCAAAACAAACACCTCCAGATACTGCATGAAGTAAATTCTAAAGCAAGTAAAGAGGGCATATGCATGTTGAGCTCCGCAGTTGGCACTGCTTAACTAAACCGACCCACAGACTGCAGCCGGGTATTGCTAAAGGTGGTAAAGGTTCGTCTGCAGTATCGTGAACAAGCTCTGGAGACTTATGCTGTACTCGACGATGGTTCGGAGAGGACCATACTCCTCTGCGAGGCAGCAAATAAGCTTGGCCTGCGTGGAGTTCCTGAGGAACTGGCCTTGAGAACAATAAGGCAAGAAACCCAAGTACTCCAAGGAGCATCTGTCTCGTTTAGTGTTTCCCCTGCCTCACAGCCAAAGCGGAATTACCACATTAGTGGAGCATTCACTGCTCAGAATCTGGGATTGGCTAATCATTCCTACCAACTAACTGTATTACAGAAAAGGTACAAGCATCTCAGAGGTTTGCCACTTGAGCCCTTCGATCAAGTTCATCCTCTTCTTCTCATTGGAGCTGACCAGCCCCATTTGATCACTCCAACAGAACCAGTGCTATATGGGCCACCAGGAGGACCGGTCGCTATACGGACCAGGTTAGGGTGGACACTACAGGGCCCAGCTAGGGGTCTACCACAGCATCCTAGATCTCGGAACTGTTATCTGACCTCAGTAAACTCTGAGACAGCTGAACTTTTGAGGAATGTGGAAAAGTTGTGGCAGGTGGACACAATACCATTCAAATCAGAGAAACAGGTAACTCGATCAAGAGAGGATCAAGAGGCACTCTCACTTCTGGAAAGTAAGACGATCCGTGTTGAGCATAACAAGATTCAGCATTATGCGACCCCTCTGCTACGGAAGATAAATACTTTTCCTTTCCATGCAACCAAAGATGCGGTCTTGCCAAGCCTCCGAGGTACAGAGAAGCGACTCGCTAAAGATGAGGACAAAGCCTCAGCATACATCACAGAAATGAGCAAGCTTGAACTGGCAGGCTCAGTACACAAGCTGACGGAGGAAGAGGCTGCACAGAGTAAGGAATCATGGTTCATTCCCCATCATCTTGTACAGCATAATGGGAAGAATCGCCTAGTATTCAATTGTTCTTACCAATTCCAGGGTTGTAACCTCAACGAATCTCTCCTTCCTGGGCCTACCCTTGGTCCATCACTCCTGGGGGTTTTGCTTCGCTTTCGAGAGCATGCCTTTGCAATAAGCGGGGACATAAAGGCAATGTTTCATCAGGTCTGCCTTCTGCCTGAGGACAAGCCCCTTCTTCGGTTTGTGTGGCGAAATCTCTGCCGTGATGTGCCTCCTGTGGTCTATGAGTGGCAGGTTCTGCCGTTTGGTACCACATGTTCTCCTTGTTGTGCCATATTTGCCCTCCAAAAACACGTGCACGACCACAGCACCGAGGGAGAGGATGTCAGGAATTCAGTAGACGGGTGTTTCTATGTAGACAACTGTTTACAGAGTCTATCATCAAAAGCTGATGCCAAAGATTTACTTGATAAATTACGTGTTCTGTTGGCATCAGGGGGCTTTGAGATCCGCCAGTGGGCCAGCAACGCCCCTGACATCCTTAGCCATCTTCCTCAAGAAGCTCGCTCAGATAACGCTGAAATGTGGCTCACCCAAAATTCTTCTGATGTTCAAGAGTCTACCCTAGGTCTGAGATGGCACTGCCCTTCAGATACCATCGGCTATAAACATCGACTGGATGATTACGGCCCAACCACAATGCGCACTGTGTACCGCACCTTGGCCAGACAGTACGACCCTTTGGGGCTAATACTGCCATATACAACTCGGGCCAAGGTGATTGTTCAGCGACTCTGGGATAAACAACGAGAATGGGATGACCCATTACTACCTGAGGAGCTGCTCCAAGCCTGGAATACATGGGTAGCAGAACTGCCTGAATTATCTCGCATCACCTTACCTCGCTGCTATGTTCCCACAACTATGGACCAGCCAGATGTAATACGAGATGTTCATGTGTTCTGTGATGCATCTGAGAGAGCATATGGATCAGTGGCCTACCTACGCTCTGAAGATACTGAAGGTGGGGTTCACTTGGCATTCCTGCTGGCCAGATCTCGAGTTGCGCCAAAAAGACAACAATCCATGCCAAGATTGGAGCTTTGTGCCACAGTTACTGGAGCCCAACTTGCAAAGCTGATACTCAGTGAGCTCACCTTACCAATCAGGAATACCATCTTATGGTCTGACTCGACCACTGTCCTGACATGGCTCCAGTCAAACTCGTGTCGATTCAAGGTCTTTGTGGGAACCAGGGTTGCTGAAATCCAAGAGCTCACAGATCAGCGGTCATGGAGGTATGTGAGATCAACCCTTAACCCGGCAGATGATCTGACCAGGGGTAAATCCTTGGTGGACTTAGCACAACCAAATAGATGGTGTCAAGGTCCATCTTTTCTTTTACAACCACATGATGAGTGGCCAGAAGCTCCAGCAGAGTCAGGTGAAGAAGATCCTACCGAGCTACGACGTTCCTTGTTCTGTCATTACATCTCAAGTTCTGATAGGTCTGTCCCTGATTCCAGCAGGTATGCTACTTGGGGTGAACTGGTGGAGGCCACAGCAAGCGCCCTTCAGCATGAGGAAGCAGAGCAAGCTGCTCCATCTAGTGCAAGTACTTATCAGCAGGCAGTCTCCCTCCTCCTTAAACAGTCCCAGCTCGACAGTTTCCTAGAGGAATATAACCTTCTCAAAGCCAATAAACCAGTTCCTTCCAGCAGTCGCCTTCTTGTTCTGGCTCCTGAGTTTGATGCAACAAATGAGGTAATTCGAGTTGGTGGACGCCTCCGAAGAGCAGAGGATTTGGACCCTAACTTCAAACACCCTACTGTGCTAGATCCGAGCCACTGTATCACCAAACTGTTAATCCAGGATTTCGACCAGAGATTATGCCATCCTGGACCAGAGCGAGTCTTCGCTGAACTCCGACGGTCGTACTGGATATTGAGAGGGCGTGAGGCTGTTCGGAAGCATCAATATGCTTGTCTGGAGTGTCGTAAGTTGAGATCCAAATCTGTTTCACCGAAGATGGCTGACTTGCCTCCTGCTCGAATTCGTTTGTTCAAGCCAGCGTTCTATTCTACTGGGATGGACTGCTTTGGGCCATTCCAGGTGAAGATTGGCAGGCGTACAGAAAAGAGGTGGGGCATCATATTCAAATGTCTTACCACTCGAGCAGTACATCTTGATGTACTTACCTCTATCGACACAGATGCCTTCTTGATGGCAGTACGGAGGTTTACTGCACGTCGTGGTACCCCTGCTGAACTTCACTCCGATCAGGGGACAAATTTCAGAGGGGGAGAGAGAGAGTTGAGAGAGGCTTTCGCTGTCATGAGTACTGACCTGCAAAGGTTGCTAGCGAAACATCAAATCAACTTCCATTTTAATCCTCCAGCAGCGCCACACTTTGGAGGAGCGTGGGAGCGAGAAATTCGCTCTGTAAAAGCAGCACTTAGCACCACAATTGGAGCACAAAGCGTTCCTGAGGAAGTACTCAGAACAGTTTTAATTGAAGTGGAGGCCATTTTGAATTCCAAGCCGTTGGGGTATGTGTCAGCTGACATCGCAGATGTTGACCCAATAACACCAAATCATCTTTTGATGGGGCGGCCCAGTAGTTCATTGCCGCAAGTTGTCTACCAAGATTCTGAACGCCTAAGTCGTAGACGGTGGAGACAAAGTCAGATATTGGTGGATCATTTCTGGGCAAAGTTCATAAGATACTACTTACCAGGCCTTCAGCTGAGGCAAAAATGGCAAAGGACTACTGAAGACATTACTGAGGGGTCTGTCGTGATGATGGTTGACACCCAATTACCAAGGGCTCTATGGTTAGTAGGCAAAGTAGTAAAGGTGTTTCCAAGCACTGATGGACAGGTGAGAGCAGCTGAGGTGAAAGTCAATGACAAGAGCTTCACCAGACCTGTGGTAAAGCTAATTCCGCTGCCTGAATTGCCTAAGGAGGATTAACGTTCAATTGGAGCACATTTACATAGCAAATGTGGGGGCGGCTGTTACAAAGGTGGTGCAAAAGCGCCACCTAGTGGCCATTAGCGGATGCGCTGGAAGTGATTGCGCACGAGAAATGCGCGTGACATTAACAGCTGCTCTCTCCACAGTAAGATTGTTCGCGAAGTCACGGTGCAGTGTTTGTGTTGGACATTAATAACTGTGTACGTCCCTATGAGAAAAGTGAGTTTCATTTTATTCCTTACTTGCTTAGGATCGAGTATATATGTGAATATTTAGAAATACTCGAGTATTTGGGTCATAAATCCACTCGAGAGAAATGACGAGTCATGCTGTGTAGTTAGCAAAGAGTGAACGTCATTGTAGAATGCTTATGTATGTTGTTTGTAACTGATTTAAGTGTTGTGCTTGTGTTATTCAAATATAGGTTATATCATTGTTTACATTACATTTATATTATTTGTTCTGTACAGATTACGTTAACGAATGGTGGCTCACGAGTTATTAGTCACATGGTTAAGCTGTGTATTGCGCTGGATATAATGTTAAACTGATAGACTTCATCAACAATGCTAGCTTATACAGTATATGTAACATTACTGTTTTGTTTATTTTCAGCTACACACATACACTCAAGTAAATAATGTCAACCTACCATTTCTGTTAACATAACCTGAGAAACGACTAAATCTGCACCTGTAATTGCTGTCTAATGTATGTCTGTGCTGCCAAAGAAAGTTCAGTAAAGTGTTCAATCTGATTCCTGCCTCCTGTCCTGCGTTCTGACCAACGCTCCAGGGCGAGAACTATAGCCTCCTAAGCGCCTGTGGTCCTTTCTCTAAAACACTTATCGATCACAAGTTCAGTATGGCGTACCGCAAGGCTCAGTACTAGGACTGCTGCTGTTCACTCTGTACATGCTACCATTAGGAGATCTCATTAGGAAACATGGAATTAGCTTTCACTGTTATGCCGATGATACTCAGCTGTATATTTCTTCAAAACGAAACTTACCAATTAACAAAATTAACAGAATGCATAGCTGATATAAAAAAAAATTGGATGACTAGTAATTTCCTACTACTAAATTCAGAAAAAAATTAGATTCTAATTATTGGACAAAAAACTTCCACAGGCAATAACCTAGAATACTGTCTAACACTTGATGGCTGCTCTGTTAAGTCTTCGTCGTCGGTTAGGGACCTGGGTGTGCTCTTTGATACCAATCTTTCATTTGAAAGTCACGTGTTTAGTATCTGTAAAACCGCATTTTTCCATCTTAAAAAAAAATAAATATATCTAAATTACGCCATATGCTCTCATTGACAAATGCGGAACAATTAGTTCATGCGTTCATGACTGTCACGTTGTGGTGTTGCAGGAAGACAAGGCAAACAGGCAGAAGATCCAAGATAAACTTCTTTACTAAATATAATTCCAGGATTGGTACAAACAGGCAGATAACACTCACAATAACATTGACATAGACGAGAATCGACAAAGACTAACTGAACAGAAGGAAACTAAATACAGATACCAATGAACAATAACGAGGTCAGGACAGGTGACACTAATGATGAGGACGATGAACAGGTGGGTAATGAGGGAGTGAGTTCAGGTGTGGAGACAAGAGGATGCTGTGAAGTGTAGTGAAGATGACGAAGACAGAGAGGTGCAGACGAAGACTGTGACAATGACATCAAGACTAGATTATTGTAATGCTCTACTGGGTGGTTGCCCTGCACGCTTAATAAACAAACTACAGCTAGTTCAAAACGCAGCAGCTCGAGTTCTTACCAGAACCAGGAAATATGACCATATTAGTGTTAATTTCGTCAGATGAGACGAGACTAAATATGTTCGTCAACAACCTTTTTTTCCATGACTAAGACGAGACGATGACGAGACTGCACCAATGTCCAAAAACGCTGACTAAGACTAAATTAACATGCATTATTGTTGACGAAAAAAGACGAGACTAAATTGTTTTGCATAAAATAAAAACTAAGATAAAATCTCTCTTCATTTTCATCTACAATCGTCTCTACTTTTTCAAAATGTTCCGAATGAGTTCGCGCTGTTGCTCAAGTGATGGTTGCCAGCCTGTGGCTGCAACACAAAACTACATGGAGCAAGACACAACAACCATAGACAGGGGTGAATACGCGACGAGCGCCGACGAGGTGCTAGGTAGAAGGAAGAGGCTCGATATTTGGTCGCATTTTAGGTACAATGATAATGACAAAAAGTCAGAATGTGTCATTATAACTGACGGGAAGCACTGCGGAAAAAAAATATCGAGGAAAAACACCACCAACCTTAAGCGACATCTAAAGGCTAACCATCCACACATCCAGGTAAGTTAACTTAAATGAACGTCTCATAAGTTAATGCTGATTTTAGTTCCACGCTGTAAATTAACCAGTTAGCTATGGTGCTGTGGCACATACATTATCCAGGTTATATATATTTTATGTAACTTATTTTGTCACATGCGTGTGTGGGCCTTCACATCATAATCAAAATGAATGTAATTAGGCATAAAAGCTCATTTATGTGTAAAGAAATCAAGTTTAACAAGTACATGTAAAATTTCTCCAAATATCACCAATAACGGTGTGTGCAATACCATGTATAACTTGCATTAAGTTGGTAATTTACTTAGTCATATAAAATATATCCATCCACCTACAGTTTTGATCTTAGGCTTGTCATTAAGTTATTTATTTCCACTATAACACTTGTTTCCTGATATTATTGCATTTAATGAGTTCTCATTGTATTTATTCTTACCATAGATTCCAGATGTGGTCAAGCAACCAGCCAGGAAAGAGGAGAGGCCATCTATGTCAGGTGCACTCTTTTCTCACATCAAGTACAAGCCAGACTCCCAGGAACAATGCATCAAAGAGGAGGCTATAGCTAAATGGGTAGCCGGGACAGCACACCCTCCACGAACAGTAGAAGATGAGGAATTCATCAACATGATGGAAAAAAATTATAAAAGACTGACTGTGCCAAAAAAAGACCAAAATTTGCAAATCTTGTGGACCAAATGTACCTAGCTGAAAAGGTCAAATTCAAAAACAGACTGGCTATGGCCCGCAAAGTAACCACTGGCATTGACATATGGACTAAAAAGGGGCTCACAGTCTCCTTCCTTGCTGTCAGTGCTTGTTATTTCAATGTTCAGGACAGTAAAGTTGAACACATACTCCTAAACTTAAAGCAAATGGTTCACCCACACACTGCTCATTCTATTGTTACTCTTGTGGAGTAGTGCACAGAAGAATGGGGGATCCCAAAGGAAAAAAAATGTATTGGGATTCCAAGAGGACCCCATGTGTGGTCCATACCCTTCAGCTTGTCATCAACATGATCAAGAAGGAACAATCAATCAAACGTCTACTGGACAAGGTCCGGCATCTGGTGAGACAGTTTCGCAAATCATCTGTTGCCACAGAACGGTTGCTGGAACAATGTGGACTCATTATCATCAAAGACTGTCAAACCAGATGGTCCAGTTCTTTTTTGATGTTGTCTCGCTTACTCCAAGTAAAGGACTATGGAGCCAGATCAGACTCATTAATAATTCACGCACAAAAAATTATTCACACATGCGTAAACAATTTCACATGCATGAAACCTAATTCACGTACTCACAAAAAAAATTCACGTGCGTGAAAAAAATGTGTATTCACAAAAAGCAATTCACATGCGCAAAATAAAAGTATACACTCACCGGCCACTTTATTAGGTACCCCATGCTAGTAATGGGTTGGACCCCCTTTTGCCTTCAGAACTGCCTCAATTCTTCGTGGCATAGATTCAACAAGGTGCTGGAAGCATTCCTCAGGGAGTTTGGTCCATATTGACATGATGGCATCACACAGTTGCCGCAGATTTGTCGGCTGCACATCCATGATGCGAATCTCCCGTTCCACCACATCCCAAAGATGCTCTATTGGATTGAGATCTGGTGACTGTGGAGGCCATTTGAGTACAGCGAACTCATTGTCATGTTCAAGAAACCAGTCTGAGATGATTCCAGCTTTATGACATGGCGCATTATCCTGCTGAAAGTAGCCATCAGAAGTTGGGTACATTGTGGTCATAAAGGGATGGACATGGTCAGCAACAATACTCAGGTAGGCTGTGGCGTTGCAACGATGCTCAATTGGTACCAAGGGGCCCAAAGAGTGCCAAGAAAATATTCCCCACACCATGACACCACCACCACCAGCCTGAACCGTTGATACAAGGCAGGATGGATCCATGCTTTCATGTTGTAGACGCCAAATTCTGACCCTACCATCCGAATGTCGCAGCAGAAATCGAGACTCATCAGACCAGGCAACGTTTTTCCAATCTTCTATTGTCCAATTTCGATGAGCTTGTGCAAATTGTAGCCTCAGTTTCCTGTTCTTAGCTGAAAGGAGTGGCACCCGGTGTGGTCTTCTGCTGCTGTAGCCCATCTGCCTCAAAGTTCGACGTACTGTGCGTTCAGAGATGCTCTTCTGCCCACCTTGGTTGTAACGGGTGGTTATTTGAGTCACTGTTGCCCTTCTATCAGCTCGAACCAGTCTGGCCATTCTCCTCTGACCTCTGGCATCAACAAGGCATTTCCGCCCACAGAACTGCCGCTCACTGGATGTTTTTTCTTTTTCGGACCATTCTCTGTAAACCCTAGAGATGGTTGTGCGTGTAAATCCCAGTAGATTAGCAGTTTCTGAAATACTCAGACCAGCCCTTCTGGCACCAACAATCATGCCACGTTCAAAGTCACTCAAATCACCTTTCTTCCCCATACTGATGCTCGGTTTGAACTGCAGGAGATTGTCTTGACCATGTCTACATGCCTAAATGCACTGAGTTGCCGCCATGTGATTGGCTGCTTAGAAATTAAGTGTTAAGGAGCAGTTGGACAGGTGTACCTAATAAAGTGGCCGGTGAGTGTATATTCATAAAATACATTTCACAAATGCAAAACACAATTCGTAGATATACAACTGTGCACAAAAACCTTTGAATGTTTAAAATGTACGAGTATGTGAATGTGCAAATCGTCATTCACGTACGAATCGCCTTGGATTTGTGTGTGTGTGTTTTTGAGACTCTCCTGGCAGCGCTTTCCTCCCATAGACAGTAAAAGAAATGGACACAGCGACCCCGTTGATTTCAACAGAGAGTTGAAGCCCAACATGGGCACTCACTTCCTAATAGCCAAGCGTTCTGCGCAGGCTCAAACTGAGCTGGACGACGGAGATGTGACGTGAGCAACCTGACTGACAGTTGTAAATCTTCTAGTAGCTGTGCCAAGACAAATCTGAATCACCTAATCTTGAAGAGACGGCGAAGCGTGACCTGGAGCAACAACCAACTATAACACAATACTTGTCTTGAATGATGATCAGAAGTTTCCAAGGTCGAAGTATGTGCTGACTTTAGACAGTAAAAGATTGCTACGAGCTTCTGCTTCTGTCTACACGGTAACATCTCGACTGTGCGACAGAGAGTCCCGTGGTTATGACGCAATCATTAGCCTATTTTTACAAAAACGGCTTCTACGGGGCCATAACATAAGATACAAAGTAATGGAGCCTTTTATACATTGTCGTGTTTCTTTAGAAATAAATAATGGACAAATGGAGTCTTTGGACGCCTCAGATGTAAAGTTATTCGCTGTCAAAGTGACGCCAAAATGAATGGGAGTCAATGGGATGCTAACAGGGGGTGATAGCCAGCTACAATGGCGGCCCCCGGAGCCAGCTTCAACTTCCGGCTGATGGATTACCCCCTTGTTTCCTCCTACACAGAGCACTCGTACTCTTTAGCCAATCAGATTTAAGCTTATCAATCAACCAATCAGTACCACTTGAGGGCTGGCCTACCTGCATGTTACCTCATCAGCTTTCGACAACAGTTCATGGCTGAGCAGAGGTATGTGCAGTTAATCAATTCATTTCTGTGTTTACTGAAGTTAAAGAAGTTCAAGATCAGTTGAAGCAATAGTTTATTAACTATTAACTGATGTAAGCAAGTGTTGTGGTAATCAGATGTCCCATATCGTGTCAAAAAATATGCCTGTTTTGTTATATTTTAGCTGAGGGTACAGCTCAGCTCTCACAGCTAGAACAATCACGCTAATGATTGCAAAACAATCATCTGGTGTCAATACCCATCGAGATTGTCCTTTAAATAGTGAACAGACCTATTTTAATGAGCACCCATTGTTTATTCGCCATTTGTGGAATTTGTTGTTAAATTGTTAAACACTTGTTGTTTCTCTGCATTTTTCAGGAGTACTTACCTTTGGCATGACATCTGGATAGCAGTCACAATCATCTTAATTCATGTGGTTTCTTTATTCTCGTTTATACTTTATTTTTTTGTATTAATGTCTTAATTGGTAACTTTACAATAACGTTTCATTAATTAACATTAGTTCAAATTAACTAATAATGAACTGCATGTATACAGCATTTATTAATTTGTGTTAATGTTAATTTCAACATTTACTATTACTTCATTAAAATCTTGTTAACATTAGTCAATGCACTGTGAAGTAACAATGAGCAGGTGTATTTTTAACTAACATTGACAAAGATTAACAAACACCGGTCCGCAACAAATATATTGCTCATGGTTAGTTACATGAACTAATGTTAAACTTATGAACCTTATTGTAAAAGTGGTACCAATATATTCAACATTAATTTCCTTATGTTTTGTGCTGTATTGTCATCTCAAGGTTTTTAGTGTCACAGGACAATGTTGTGAACTATTCATTTTACTTTGCCTAGTAAAACAGGCAAATCTGAATTTATGCTGATCAGACAAAGGTATACTTATCATAGAGAGGCAACTCTATTCAAATACCATCACTTAATCTCCCGTGTCCTCTGTCTGCACCTGTACTATAGGTTTTTACTATTTTAAATATCAGACCAAAATCTGATATGTCCTAACAGAGGTCTACTGATGACTGGATTGAACACCATTCACTTGATGTATTGCACTTCTATACTTTAAAAACAAAGAAGACTCTGACTGGATCTCACAACTCTGGAAGATATGTATATTTCTCTGTACTGAATGCTGTGCTTCATTAAGATTGTCAGTTCATGATCTTCATAACAGGCAGGAACATTAATCATGATCAAGTCATTTTATATATATTTTATTCCCAAATGATTTAGAAAATTTCAAATAATAAAACATGTACATCAATGTTAATATGTTTTTGAATATTTTTATTCTGACAAGAACATTTAATAATGCATGCAGAGCAACCTCTTGTTGAAACAACTGTCAAAATGGATGTCTTCAACGTGACTGTTTTGGAAGAATTACAGTAGGAATTGTAAGATCACAGTACTGGTTGTCTGCAACTTTATACATCATCCGTCTCGGAAATCTGAAACGATAAAACTACGTAATATATGCAGCTTAAAACAAAATAGATGTCTCCTATGCACGTCATTAAATAGGCTACATTATCATCAGTTGAATGTGTGGTGGACACGAAAATCCATCAATACTAAAAATGAATGTTTATGTTCACATGTGGACTAAATAGCAGTTAATAAACTTGTTTCAACTGATCTTTAACTTCAGTAAACACAGAAATGAATTGATTAACTGCACATACCTCTGCTCAGCCATGAACTGTTGTCGAAAGCTGATGATGTAACATGCAGGTAGGCCCGCCCTCAAGTGGTACTGATTGGTCGATTGATAAGCTTAAATCTGATTGGCTAAAGAGTGCGAGTGCTCTGTGTAGGAGGAAAGCGCTGCCAGGAGAGTCTCAAAAACACACACACACAAATCCAAGGCGATTCGTACGTGATCGACGATTTGCACATTCACATACTCGTACATTTTAAACATTCAAAGGTTTTTGTGCACAGTTGTATATCTACGAATTGTGTTTTGCATTTGTGAAATGTATTTTATGAATATATACTTTTATTTTGCGCATGTGAATTGCTTTTTGTGAATACACATTTTTTTTACGCACGTGAATTTTTTTTGTGAGTACGTGAATTAGTTCTCTTACGAGAGGTTCTCTCGTATTGCGTAAGCTAGCTTACGCTACAGGAAAGATTAATCTTTTCTGAGAAATTTAAGCCAAAAAATTATCCTATAATTTTGTATCCATTGTCAACGCAGTTCAGCTGCAGCAGACCATGAGCGGGCTAGCTAGCAGCTCATTGGTTCGCTCACAGGGAACTGCTTAAGCCTATGAGGAGACGCGAATGAACTCTCGGCCAATGAGAGTCAGACATGCTCTCATTGCGTCAGAACCCGCCGAGTAGGGCGTGGTCAGAGAGTATAAATATCGGCGTCATAGGCTGTAACTCTGATTTTCATCTCTTCAGCGAGGCTACACGCCATAGGCGTCATTTACGGGGGGGACGGGTGGGACATGTCCCCACCACTTTTTGCCAGGGTCGATATTGTCCCCATCACTTTTGAAATATCTAGTATGTACCAATATAAATAAAACATCTCCAGTTAACTTAGCAGCATTCGTTTCGTTCATTTGTTAAATAAGAGGCGATCTAGCGCTGAAATGTGTTTTTTTTTTTTAATCAAGTGATCATGTGCTCGTTGCCTCTGCCGCTGTGATAAGTGGCGCGAGTGTTCTCTTGAGGCTCGCGCACAAACCGCAATGTCTTCACTCGGACGCGCGCTTCAATCCGTTGCGGAGATTCTATTCGTTCTGGTGAAATCACAAATCAAAATGCAAACAAACGTGTCCCTGCTTGATATACAACCACTGATATTTTCTTGTTCCCAAGAAAGACGGCGGCCTCAGACCAATCTTAGACCTCAGATTTCTGAACAAAGTTCTCATGAAGAGACCGTTCAAAATGCTCACTATCAGAAAACTCCTCGCGCATGGGCGCCAGGGGGACTGGTTCATTTCACTAGATCTGAAAGATGCGTACTTTCAGATTCAGATAAATCCCCTTCACAGGCCATTCTTACGTTTCGCCTTCGAAGGCCAGGTTTATCAATACACTGTCCTTCCGTTCGGCCTATCATTAGCGCCCCGTATGTTCACGAAGTGCATGGATGCGGCGCTCGCCCCCCTGCGGAGTCAGGGGTTGTGAATACTGAACTATTTGGACGACTGGCTGATTTTGGCACAATCACAGAGAGAGCTACTGTCTCATCGTACAGTTCTCCTCGACCATCTGAAAGCCCTGGGCCTCTCTGTCAACTGGACAAAGAGCGCGCTACAACCCAGTCAGACTATCTCCTTCGTGGGTATAGAGCTAGACTCGGTCACGATGACGGCTCGTCTGTCAACACAGCGCGCGCGCCGTGTTCAGCATCTCGCCGCATCTTTTCAGATGAACAGACTCACACCTCTGAAAACGTTTCAGAAGGCGTTGGGTTACATGGCCTCAGCCTCCGCGGTGCTCCAGCTGGGGTTACTGCGCATGCGCCCGCTTCAGTTCTGGTTGAAGAGCCGTGTGTCTCACCGCGCGTGGACCACGGGCCGCCAGCTGATAAAAAGTAACGCAGACCTGTATCACAGCTCTGCAGCCATGGACTGTGGCAGAATGGTTTCAGCGGGGCGTTTCCATGGGGACCTTTTCTCGCTGAAAAGTTATCTCGACAGACGCATCCAACACGGGTTGGGGTGCGCTCTGCGAGGGCTCACCGGCCTTCGGCCCCTGGTCAGCTCAAGAGAGCCTCCTCCACATAAACTGTTTGGAGATGTTGGCGGTCACGAACGCGCTCACGCGCTTTCTCCCGCGCATTCACGGTCACCACGTGCTGATCCGTTCGGACAATATAGCCATGGTCTCCTATCTAAACCATCAGGGCGGAGTCAGATCCAGAAATCTTTTCAGACTGACAGAACGCATATTAGTTGGTCGCAGTGTCACCTGCTCTCGCTCAGAGCGACGCACGTGCCGGGCCATCTGAACGACGGTCCAGACAGTCTGTCCAGGAACCCCATTCCCCCTGGGAATGGTCCCTGCACACTCTTACAGTCCAAAAGCTGTGGCGAATATTCGGCAGAGCAGAGGTGGACCTCTTCGCCTCAGAAGAGAACACCCATTGCCCAATATTTTTCTCAAAGAGCGACGACGCGCTAGCCCAGACCTGGCCCAGCCGCCCGCTTTATGCATTCCCTCCGGTTTCTCTGCTACCACAGGTGCTTCAGAGAATCAGGGAAACACGCCACTCGGTGCTCCTCATAGCCCCGCGTTGGGAGGGTCAGACTTGGTTTCCGGAGCTCACCCAGCTGTCACAGACAGCCCCGTGGCCCATTCCAGTCAGAGCAGATCTCCTCTCCCAAGCTCGCGGCACAATCTGGCACCCCCACCCAGAGCGCTGGGCGCTACACGCGTGGGTGATCAACAACTACCCGTTGCTTTGCCAGAGGGAGTGTTAAACACGATCATGCAGGCTGGAGCGGCCTCTACGAGAAGGCTCTATGCATCTAAATGGTCTGTGTTCTCAAAATGGTGCACCAACAGAAATTTGGACCCACGGTCATGCGAGGTTCCTTCCTTGCTAAACTTTCTCCAAGAGATGCTGGACAAGGGCAGGTCCCTGTCCACTCTCAAGGTGTATGTGGCAGCCGTCGCAGCGTTCGTTGAACCCCGGCGCGGCCAGTCACTGGGCAAACACGGCTTGGTCATCCGCTTCCTCAGGGGAGCTAGAAGGATGAACCCCCCACGCCCCCTTTCGGTGCCGATTTGGGATCTTTCCATAGTTCTCGAAGCTATGAAAGCCCCCCCATTCGAACCACTAAACACCGTGGACCTCAAATACCTTTCGCTCAAAGCCGTTTTTCTGCTTGCGCTCGCATCAGTAAAACGTGTGGGAGACCTTCACGCGCTGTCCACTAGCGCTTCCTGTCTTGAGTTTGGGCCCAATGACTCCTTAGTCGTTCTCAAACCTAGACATGGTTATGTCCCAAAAGCGATTGGTACCCCGTTCAGGGCACAAGTTATTTCTCTATCGGCTCTGCCTGCATCCGATAACGAATCTGACTCTAATCTCCTGTGTCCGGTCAGGGCCCTGAGATTATACATTTCCCGTACTGCTCCGGTCAGACGATCTGAGCAGCTGTTTGTTTCGTTCGGTGGGCGCACCAAGGGGTTGGCCGCCTCGAAACAGACCCTATCCAGATGGATAGTTGATGCCATTGCAGCCGCATACGCGTCAAAAGACCTGCCATGCCTTCTGGGCATCAGGGCTCATTCCACTAGAGGCATGGCCTCATCGTGGGCATGGTCCAGCAGAATTTCCATTCATGACATTTGTGTGGCAGCAGGATGCTTCCCCTTCCACCTTTGTCAGATTTTATAATATCGAAGTTCCCGCCTTGCAGGCTAAGCTACTAGCTATTTAGTATGTTACAGCTTCTCTGGTGAGCTGCACTAAAAAGAGTTATTCACACAGACCGGTTCCCGCTCTGTCCCTCTTATCAGGTGCTTAGTACTACACAGTCACCGGCCCGCTCTGCTGGCCCTGTCACATGTACATATATTCATTCCCACTATCAAGGGTTCCCCCGGGTCTCCCCTGGGACTCATAAGTGGATGCTTAGCACGCACGGCGTTGACCAGGTGTTCCCGTAGCGTAAGCTAGCTTACGCAATACGAGAGAACCTCTCGTAAGAGAACGAATCGGTTACCTAACGTAACCTCGGTTCTCTCTAGATGAGGGAACGAGTATTGCGTTCCTGGCCGTGCTTGTGCTACTAGCGTTTCTCGCTTCATTCTATGAAAACCAGAGTTACAGCCTATGACGCAGATATTTATACTCTCTGACCACGCCCTACTCGGCGGGTTCTGACGCAATGAGAGCATGTCTGACTCTCATTGGCCGAGAGTTCATTCACGTCTCCTCATAGGCTTAAGCAGTTCCCTGTGAGCGAACCAATGAGCTGCTAGCTAGCCCGCTCATGGTCTGCTGCAGCTGAACTGCGTTGACAATGGATACAAAATTATAGGATAATTTTTTGGCTTCAATTTCTCAGAAAAGATTAATCTTTCCCGTAGCGTAAGCGAGCTTACGCAATACTCGGTCCCTCATCCAGAGAGAACCGAGGTTACGTTAGGTAACCGATTCGGTTTCATGCATGTGAAATTGTTTACGCATGTGTGAATCATTTTTTGTGCGTGAATTATTAATGAGTCTGATCTGGCTCCATAAAGGACCACGTGACATTGGTGGCTGACACCATGGGCTGGGACTCCCTGCCCAGTGAATGGCAGAAGGTGGCCATCCTCAATGATTTGCTCCTTCCGTTTGCAGAACACACAAAGGTGCTTGAAAGTGACACAAGTTGTTTCTCCTTGGTTGTGCCTGCACTACTGGACTTGAAGAGTCACCTTTCAGACTTCTCCCTTACTCATGCCAGGAGCTACAGGGATGTAGCGACACTGGCTCAGAAGATGTCTGCAAACATCGATTTACGCTTCAGCTGTTTTCTGGATGTGTCGGCAAGCAAGTTTTCTCCTCTTGCTGTAGCTGCTTGTTTTGTTGACACTAGTGTGTCAGCAGGGACCCTGATTGACAATTATAATGACGACATACAGAATCTCCTCAGTAAAGCTGAAGAGTACATCACTCGCAGTGCACCATACCAGGAAGATGTGACAGATGATGAGGACATTGGAAATGCAGAGCTCTCAGAGGCGCCTCCGCAAAAGCGGCCTAGATTCAGGTTTTTTAGTGTCCATCGGCAATCATCAAGGCCAAAGACCTCCAAGACCTCCATCAGACAAGAGGTCCAAAAATTCAAAGAAGCCCTGTCCCATGCAAACCCAGAAGAATCTGGCATGGATTTCTGGTCTTCTCAAAGCTCCACCATGTTTCCACTGCTGAATCCTCTGGCATTAGACCTTCTGGCAATGCCGGCTTCCGAAGCCTTTGCAGAGCGGGTCTTTAGTTTAACTGGAGACCTTTCAAGTGGCCGCCGCAACAGAGCAAGAGTTACATTAGAAAGATGTGCTTTTCTAAAGCTTAACAACAAAGATAACTGCATACTGTTTTGGTTATTTGTTCCGTTTCACTTTAAATAACCTTCAATTCAAAGACACACACATTTTTTCTAACACTCTAGCTTGTAATGGATTTTGTTTACTGTTGCAAATCTTGCCTTTGAACTTGATTGTTTAATTGAGTGTTTAACCTAAAGTGGAAGTATCAGCAGCTGTAGTAACAGCAGAAATAATTATTGTTAGCCTTGTTAAATCTAATTTGTTGTTATTTCTCAAGACCAATCTACAATTTAAAAAGTCTCTTATGCTCACCAATGCTGTAACGAATCCTACAAGGACTCTCAAACCTCAAAACAATCAGAACTATGGACATTTAAAAATAATTAATTTTATTATTTTATATTTTGATTATAGCCTACACGTATACCCTCTTCTGTTTTTCTTTCTTTCGTCCTCTTTAAATTATGAATATAGTTTTCTTTCCTTCGGATGAGACGTTAAAAAGAGGTCCTGACTCTCTGTGGTCATTAAAAATCCCAGGATGTCCTTTTAAAAAGAGTAGGGGATTTGCCCCTTGTCCTCTGTCCATCATGGCCTCCTAATCATCCCCATATACTAATTGGCTTCATCACTCTGTCTCCTCTCCACCAGTAAGCTGGTGTGTGTTGGGTGTACTGGCGCAATATGGCTGCCGTCGCATCATCCAGGTGGATGCTGCACATTGGTGGTGGTCAAGGAGATTCCCCCCTTCCATGTAAAGCGCTTTGAGGTCCCAGAAAAAGCACTATATAAATGTAACAAATTATTATTATTATTATTAATAGCTTTGATATGAATCCTCAACGTTCATCATATACAAAACCTGATGTTAAAAATGTTATAAATGCTTTATGATGCTATGGAATTCTTTAGAGCATCATTTGCGAAACATTTACATCTCTTGAAATGTTACATGCATATTTTTGGAAATAAACGACATAAAAAACACATAAATGGCCTTTTTCGTTGGATCTTTTATTCATTTGGATTTTTTTATTTTTTGTTATTGCAGATAGAACAAGTAACCAACATAGCATACAATATTACAAAACAAGGAGAAACATTAATTGGTATGGGATCCAAAAATAAAATCTAAATATTTTAAACATGTTAATGACTTTTTGTTTTTTTAACAATTTCAGAGAAGATATAAAGCAATCAAATTCTAATTGAAACATCTTAAATATTGGGGATGATAAAATAGTGATAAAGTAAAATAGTATTTAATTTGAACTAAATTAAAGATAAATTCTACCAATAACTTCCAGAAATTTTGGATAATTTTGCATTCAAAAAACAAATGCGTCAACACCTCTTTCCCACTTTTACAAAAAGAACAGAAATCGTCAATATCAGAGTATTTTGCAGTTAATAATTTAACAGGGTAAATTGTATGCAAAAATTTTAAATGTATTGCTTTGGTTTTATTATAAATGCAATATTTAAAGAGGATGAATCAAGCAGTCTTCCAATTAATATTATCAATAATAGAGTTCCAAAAAAATGTTTTCTCTAGGTGCTATTTTATTTTGTATTTGAAATATTGTACAAATATGTTTATTATTGGATTTTTTATCAATTCAGTTGCATTTAATATTCATTTTGTATTTATCATTAAAGGGTCACTTCACCCATTTGCATTAAGGTTTGTATTGTTAGAAACCCAGTCATATATTATAATGATGGTGGAATTTTTTTTTTTTTTTTTCTGAGATGGGAGAAATAAGGAGTTAAGTGTTTTACTTCCTGCTTTTCGTGACGTAAATATCGTCATTTTGCGTCACGAAAAGCAGGAAGATAAATTTCATTCCATATTACAAAAACTACAGCCTTTAGCTCATTATTATTCAAGGGTGTGGGACCCACTCACCCCACCGGCCTATTACAGATCAGTGGGTGGGACTAAACCTAAAGAAACGAAACTAGTAATCCGCCATCTTGCTTGGAAGACAGCAAGCTAAGCTAACAAGCGCTTAAGGAGTTCGATTTACCATAATGGCTGAATTTACGACACACGATATGGAAGAAGATTTTGAAATTCTGCTGCTCGAATCCGCTGTTCGTGGCTATCTTTACGAGCCGCAATATAGTGAAGAGCAGCTGAGGCTGATGGAGGAACAGGAGGCGGACGAGGAGCCCGGGCTGGCTCGAGCTGGGCGGACTGGAGCGGACGAGGAGCCCGGGCTGGCTCGAGCTGAGGCGGACTGCTGGTGCGTGTGCTCTCGCTATGCGCTACGGACACAGATAGAGTCCGTCTGCTGCAGAGACTTTCAACGACGGCAATTTCTCCTGGACGAAATCTCTGGATCAGACGAGCACACGGACGTTTGTGTTGTGATGTGAACCATCCTAGTTTCGCACCGCATATGTTCTGACTGAACATCCAGGTATCATGCAATAATTCACCATATAGAAAGAAATACAAACGAGGAGTAATTCACTAATGAGTTTGCCAATGTAACGGGGTTCGTTGTTGTGGGAAGAATGAGACGGGAACCGGCGAACATTTAAACATTTAATAGTAAAATAAACAAATACAAAACAAATGTATAAGCCAACAGCCCCTCACTGCTGGCCACACACAACAGAAACAAAACACAACATAAAATCAGGCCTGTTCCTCTCTCGATCTGCCCTGTCGTCGCTCCTCGTTTTATGCGCCCGCTCCTCGGAGAGAGACCGGTGCGTCTCACAGGTGTCGTTCATTATCACTCACGCGCCACCAGTCTCGCGCCGCTCTCACGTCCCTCGTCCTGCTCGCCACAGCCAACTAACTATACATTTTGTGTGAAATGAATTTCTAACTCTGTTGGCAGCTAACGTTAGCCCTGTAGACGGAAGAGTGATTTCTCTGATGTTTGTTTGCGCTGTTCTGGATTAGTGGGAGTGGCTTGCGGAGCTGTGCAATGTGGTGCATTCTGGGAGTTGTGGTCTTACACACAAATGCGCCCTAAAGTTATTTTCTGTCTTTTCTCGGTCAAGAGGGCACCAAATTCAAAATTTCTTTTACATTTCGACTACATATATGACCCACTTTCAATAAAGATTAATGTTGAAATGGGTGAAGTGCTCCTTTAATGTGGAGTTATGTGAAGATGAATCAAAGTAGGGGAAATAGCTTTAAAGAATTAAATTCCTTAAAATGCACAGGAAAACTATGGATTTGCATAAATTGTTTGTATGTTAAAATATTTGGTCCCTACTATGTACTATGTACTATGTACTTACATAGAAAAATAAGTACAATGTACTTATTGTGTTCAGGTTGTATTTTAAAACACTTTTGCTGCTATTAAGATGTGATACTGGTAAGGTTAGGGACAGGTGTGCTGGTATGGGTCGATTTAAGGGTAGGTTAAGGTGTAAGGGAAGGGTCAACTGTGTAATTACAAATGTAAATACATCAATTAATTACAGTTGTAATTACATGCAGATATTTTCAAAATATAAGTAGCCCTTCAATGTAAAAACATGTACACTCACCGGCCACTTTATTAGGTACACCTGTCCAACTGCTCCTTAACACTTAATTTCTAAGCAGCCAATCACATGGCGGCAACTCAGTGCATTTAGGCATGTAGACATGGTCAAGACAATCTCCTGCAGTTCAAACCGAGCATCAGTATGGGGAAGAAAGGTGATTTGAGTGACTTTGAACGTGGCATGATTGTTGGTGCCAGAAGGGCTGGTCTGAGTATTTCAGAAACTGCTAATCTACTGGGATTTTCACGCACAACCATCTCTAGGGTTTACAGAGAATGGTCCGAAAAAGAAAAAACATCCAGTGAGCGGCAGTTCTGTGGGCGGAAATGCCTTGTTGATGCCAGAGGTCAGAGGAGAATGGCCAGACTGGTTCGAGCTGATAGAAGGGCAACAGTGACTCAAATAACCACCCGTTACAACCAAGGTGGGCAGAAGAGCATCTCTGAACGCACAGTACGTCGAACTTTGAGGCAGATGGGCTACAGCAGCAGAAGACCACACCGGGTGCCACTCCTTTCAGCTAAGAACAGGAAACTGAGGCTACAATTTGCACAAGCTCATCGAAATTGGACAATAGAAGATTGGAAAAACGTTGCCTGGTCTGATGAGTCTCGATTTCTGCTGCGACATTCGGATGGTAGGGTCAGAATTTGGCGTCTACAACATGAAAGCATGGATCCATCCTGCCTTGTATCAACGGTTCAGGCTGGTGGTGGTGGTGTCATGGTGTGGGGAATATTTTCTTGGCACTCTTTGGGCCCCTTGGTACCAATTGAGCATCGTTGCAACGCCACAGCCTACCTGAGTATTGTTGCTGACCATGTCCATCCCTTTATGACCACAATGTACCCAACTTCTGATGGCTACTTTCAGCAGGATAATGCGCCATGTCATAAAGCTGGAATCATCTCAGACTGGTTTCTTGAACATGACAATGAGTTCGCTGTACTCAAATGGCCTCCACAGTCACCAGATCTCAATCCAATAGAGCATCTTTGGGATGTGGTGGAACGGGAGATTCGCATCATGGATGTGCAGCCGACAAATCTGCGGCAACTGTGTGTGATGCCATCATGTCAATATGGACCAAACTCCCTGAGGAATGCTTCCAGCACCTTGTTGAATCTATGCCACGAAGAATTGAGGCAGTTCTGAAGGCAAAAGGGGGTCCAACCCGTTACTAGCATGGGGTACCTAATAAAGTGGCCGGTGAGTGTATGTACACAATAAGTCCAATGTATCAAAGTAGTAACTTCAATGTAGTACTTAAAGCCACTTAATATAAAGTGGGACCAAATATTTCCATAATTATCAAACATATTCATACGATGATTAATATCCCTGTTAAACCAATTCCTTAAAAATAAGAATTTATTGGCAACTAAAATATTGGCATTATTCCAAATAAAGGAAGTGTCAGGAGAAAAAATGTGTGAGTAGCAAATTTTCCAGACTAAAAGAACTTTTTTTAGCAAGTCTCGTTAAAACAGCACGGGTTGCGGGTTGCTTTTTTGGGGGGCTTATTAAAAATATATATATCTTGTTAGGAAAATCTGACAAGCAACTTTGTTTTCTTTACATCTATGGTGGTCACGGATGTCATTTTCTCCATAGACATCATGGTTTTCTCCATGGTTTTCTCAATCTCCAATACATTGATTGACACATCAAAACATCCCGCCGAATCCGCCCCCTTATCCCCCTGAAATTCCCGTTTTTACACTCTATGCTATGGCGTTTATTTAGTCTCAAAACTCGCGCACAGGATACGAGGATACGTATGGCGTTTATTTAGTCTCAAAACTCGCGCACAGGATACGAGGATACGTATGGCGTTTATTTAGTCTCAAAACTCGCGCACAGGATACGAGGATACGTATGGCGTTTATTTAGTCTCAAAACTCGCGCACAGGATACGAGGATACGAGGCCAAAAAACTGTATAGCCCTGTTTGTACCTGGCATCCTGTGTGGATCTGGAGGGCACAGGTGCATCCTGTGTAGATCTGGAGGGCACAGGTGCATCCTGTGTAGATCTGGAGGGCACAACTGCACCCTGTTTATACCTGGCATCCTGTGTAGATCTGGAGGGCACAACTGCACCCTGTTTGTACCTGGCTGGCACAGGTGCTCCCTCTGTGGATCTGGCAGAAAAAGGTGCTCCCTGCGTCCTATTCTGCCTCCACTGCCTTGTGGTCTTCAGTGTAACATCTGAGAAGCCTGATTGCTGGGACTGAGCCTTCTCAGATGTGTCACTGAAGACCAGGGATGTGGGGCATGAAGTATCTCCTGCCTCCCCTGTTCCCCAACACTGGCCTGAGATGAGGTCCCCATAGGCTCATCAAATATGGGGTCTGAAACCTCCATGATTGCCCACCACCGCCCCGCAGCAAGGGCCGTACTGAGCTCATCTGAGAATTCAGCAGATGAGGACTGCTCTGCACTCTCAAAAATGGTGGGCATGGTTGACATACTCATAACGATGTTAAATTTGATGATGAAAGATGATGAAGTGAACAGTATACTTTTGCAATCTATATCTGTGAAAAACTATGAAAAAAGAGAAAAGGAAGGGATGAGCTGAGTAAACATACAGTAAAGCTAAATACTGAAAGCTTGTTTTCTTAAGCCCAACGTATACTAATGTCGTCCGCACTCTGCAAGTTTTGTAATCTGAGGGTCCACGGACACCTTTGTGCAACCCAATTTTTGTGTTTGCACTGATGGTGCATGTACAATAATGCATATGAAGAATGAAGAATGTTGACACAACTCAGCGCTGCTTGTAGAGTATATATAAAAAAGCAATTGTGCTGTGCATGTGTCGAACTTGTCCATCCCTTAATTGCTGTGCAGACAAGACTGGGTGTGAGATGAAGCGGAAAGAAGAAAACACCTGGGCCTTTAGTTTTCTAAAAAAATTAATAAAAAAATTGAGGCTATAAAGTGTATGCCCATTGGCGGTCCATCAGATGAGTCAAGGGTGGCTAAGAGAGTCATTAAAATTTATCCAAAAATCAATGAAGCTGAAAAAGTTACATTTTATTTTTGTATCGATTTCTTTATTAATGTGCATAACTCAGATGCACATAATTTAAAAGTATATACTAATGTCCTATGTCCCGCAGGCAAATTTTATCAACTTCACAAATCAGCTTAAGGTCAATAAGCTTTCAGTATCACTTCAATGTGTAATTAGATCTGCTATTGGTTGGTCAATGAAAAATAAATTAATATCAACAATTATATAGAAAAAATGGTTTGATCATTCTTGATTTAGCTACATATCAGCTAAGCCTCCTATTTCCACACAATCTGCCAAGTGTGTAGCCAATGCCTATTTATTTTTCTAACCTAAATGTACAGTAAATTGTGACAATATTCCAATGTTTAAGCAGATTCTTATACGAGTTATGAAAAGATTCAAATTCAAAAATCAACCCCTGTGTAAAAAGCATACTCACACACACTCGCCGACTCGCTACAAAAATGCACAAAGCCGCTGCAGTCAATAAACTCACCGAACGTTCTAGGAATGCGGCGATCATTATGACGTTAATCGACCACACGAGTCTGAGTCATGGAAGACCTAGGATGTTTAGTTGGATTAAAACTTGCAATACAAATACAAAGTGACTAAGCATTTTTAATTTGTGATTGGATACAAAAATTAGCGCTGTTTATTGATATTATTTTCAGCATTTGCAGCTTATGCATAAACGGGAGAAAGTAAAGCTGCAGATTGGCATGTTTATTATTAAGCTAACAGACCACTCAACAAAAATTAGTCAACAGATATAAAAATAAATAAACAAACAAACATTTCTAATAGGCCTACATAATATATAAAACTACAAAAAAAGCTCAGGTAACAATTGTTTTTTATAAGCTATAGCAATAGCCTATAATATCAGCATAATATATTATATCAGAGGTGCAAGAGTGCTTTCCCGAACAGCAGCACGATATTTATTTTATACAATAATAAAAAAGGCCTACTTTAAGGCTACATTTTGATATCGCCAACGAATAGCCTAGTTCCAAATAAATCGTTGCACGTCCTTGACCTGAAAACTTTCCCGAACAGTTTTGCGCCTTGGGATGCTCTCTGAAGCGCAGACAGAGGAGCCGAAACATAACGATGTGGGCTTATCTTGTACAAAAACCTGCTTGAGCTTTATTTAAATTAATGTTTATTTTATTACAATAGCCTATTGATTGAAAAACGGACTTTAGATGTTGAGTAGCCTATTAAAATTCAGCTTTCCATCGGAAATCTGCGCTGATTAAGAAATAAACAGGGGAGCAGGTTAACATTAACATTTCGTTTACAGCTGAATATTAATTATTATGGGCTGCTGGTGGTGCTTGAGACTAGGCCTATATATTTGTCATTTTGTGCAGGCGATAGCCTATGATTTGTGTCTCAGTGCATGCATTGTCTGAGTCCGGCAGCGCCGCGGCTAGCTTAGTTTAGCATAATGAATGGAATCCTGTGTTGTCAGGTAGCATGTCGTAAGGTAAAAGTGATTAAAAAAAATAATAAAAACAATTACTTCTTGTGGCCATATTATTCACAACGAGTACAAATAGAAATGCAGATTAAGACTAGATGATTTTCAGGAGGAGATTGATTTGGGACTATGGGACTATTTGCTACTTGGTGGGCGCAGAGATATCACGCAACACCTGAAATAAAGCTTGCCACAAAGAACCGGCGAACGTAATGATTATGCATGAAACATTTGAATTGTTTATTAATAAACTAGTGTTTTCTATGTCAGTGGCTGCAGAGATAAAGTTGACGATGCAGACTCGCCATCTTCGCAGTAGTGAACGCGCCTTATAGAGAGAAATGCACACTTACGAATTAGCCTACCATACACAAGCAGAAAGTAGCCAATTTCTTTTAGTTTTTAATTGTTTTGTTTAAAAGTAGACATTTTAGCTACTTGTAGCTTTCTATAGATATACTTCGTTCTCGGGTCTGTGAGGCAAGTAGCTTATATGCTGAGTTTCGGTTCATTTATGAGACGCGCTCCAGTTCACGCGCCGGCGCCTCCGTGTCCTGATTATATTGTCCACTATATTTGCTTCTTATTTATTAATCCAGGCAAATTTGTTGATGAAACATTGATTAAAATGAAGATACAATTTATACAAAACGAAATTTTCAAGCAAAATTATTATTCGAAAATCGCACCCCGCCACCACATGCATGTAGGCTATACTAGGCTACACACCAGAGAATGTGAGCAAAGCGGAGCGGTGTTACGCGCTTATAAGTTAAAAAACTTAAACATAGGCTACGTTTCATATTTATGTTTAAATAATATGTTATTTTTTTTATTTCACCTATGTTGATATGAAAAGGGAACCGCATGAGATGAGTAAGATAGGATCATAATGACCAATATATCGGAAAACATTTGGAATGGGTCAGACATAATTTTGACCACTCATTAAGTTTTGTTATGTAGAAAGCCTTTCTTTAAATTTTATTTCGTTTTGTATAAATTGTATCTTCATTTTAATCAATGTTTCATCAACAAATCTTGTTAGGAAAATCTGACAAGCAACTTTGTTTTCTTTACATCTATGGTCACGGTTACCGTTTTCTCAATCTCCAATACATTGATTGACACTGTCTGCTCACAGCTATAGCCAATCGGTGCAGTCATATAAGTACTGTGGTGTAATTCGTCAAAACATCCAGACGAATCCGCCCCCTTATCCCCCTCATTGGAGAAAAATATCCTTACTTTGTAATATTGTATGCTATGTTGGTTGCTTGTTCTGCAATAAATAAATAAAAACGTATGGCAATTTCTACAAACAATGCCTCCAACGAAGTGGCAAAAAGTTCAACAAAGACCGGGAAAAGGATAACCAACTTAAAAACTGGATAGGTCAAAGTGGTTGGTGATAAAGCGATTTCTTTTCTTCATAATCCGTTTATTGTTTTCTAATAAAGGAGTGGTTTCAGTTTAATATGTTGCAGGCTCATTTATTGGTAATAAATAATACATTATAATGCTGAAACTAAATAATCTAATAATATTGGGCTTGTTTTTGAAGCTCCAGTTGCTTATTTGTCTGGCGAGAGTTAGCAACTCTGGAGCGTGCAAATGAGCGTGATGATCTGTGCCTGATGAATCCAATTGTAGTTGCTATAGCGACGCGTGTTATGAATTCTGACTATTTACACTCGAACCGATCGCTGAATTCACAGACTTTTGCAGAATATTTTCTGAGCGAATCTGTTGATTTTGAAGCTTTGAGACTTTTATTCTGGACATCGGAGGATATCCTTTATATAGATTTATATTTTTTAAAGAGATCTTATCATTTCTGAGGATACTTGTATTGTATTGTTTTTTTCTTATTTTAGGAGTCTTATTTAATTTTTTTGTTTTATTTTATTGTGTGGGGGAGAGTTGTATTTTATTATTGTATTGTATTTTTGTACTGTAATTTGTAAAAATGTTTTGCAGTGTGGAGGAGGATGTCGATGGCTTAGCCTACATCTTGGGTGAAAGAGGTGAGTGCTTTAGTTTTTAATTTATGGTTTATGAATACATTTGCATACAATTGTTGTTGTACAATGACTGACTACATTAATGTGAAGAACCCATTGGATCCCCCAATCTAATCACAATAAAACATTACTGACTATGTGATGTGTGAAATATTCCATCCTCAGGCCACTCCAGATCCTGGAGAGCTGCTTTCTCTCAGACGGCTGGTCAGGAGGTTTGGAGACCCGGTTCTGATGACCGTGATCAGGATCCGCTGCCAGACCCGACCCAGAGCCAGAGCCAGGATCTTCCTGGATATTTATCACCTCTGTCTTCTGAGTCTGTTTCTGTGTCCACAGGTCAGGCTGACAGGAGGAGGACGAGGAAGAGCGGCAGCCAGAAGAGCCCAGATGATGGACGTCCGGTCACTTGTAAAGGTCAGAACAGGCTTTAATAACCAACTAAAGTAACAATTTGGTGTGACCACTGACATTGATTATTCATATTAAATAAAAAAAAAAGAAAACGTTTTTGATGTGTGAAATTTTCCAGCCTCAGGCCGCTCCAGATCCTGGAGAACTGCTTCCACAGATTCTTCAAATGGCCGAACTGCTCAGGGTGCATGGAGGCTTCTCCTGTGAACAAGAGCTCAACAGGTGCGACTGAAATAAGGCTGGCCAGTGTAAAGTCTACAGAGAGACATTTTGCTATTTCATGCATAAGTTTGCATGGTCCAGTCACATTTACTGTTGCACAGGAAATATTCTCCGAATTAATTAATTAATTAATAAATATTTTAATTGATTTAACATTTTCAGAACATTCATAGAACATTCAATGCAACATTATAAAATAGATTGTTACTTTAACCAAGATTTTTTTTTTCTAATAGTTGTGTTTTAAATTTTTTTTTCTTCATTTCAGAAAAAGCTACAGAATGTAGGAAGAGGAAAGGAATTGTTTGTTTCCTCAACAGGATCTGGAAGGCTGTGAAGTGTGTTTTCTGCTGCTGTTGCCACTGTAGTGCTGTGAATGTTGTGGAGCCTTTTGTTCCTCCAGCAGATCTGGAGCCAGAGCCTGATCCTGATCCATCATCACCTGCTCCAGATCACTCCGGCGTCAAGACAAATAATGGTACATCGCCACTCATCATTTCTCCAACATTATTTCAACAGTACTGTCTTCTTGTTTTCCCCTAAAAATAAAGCTTAATGCTTGTTTTCAGAGAATGTATGATATTATTTTATTTAATATTACTTTCTCGACACAACCAGCACTGATGTTTTTTAAATAAAACAATGGATCTAGCAAGCTAATATTTTTTCTGTTTGTTTTTCAGAGTCCTTTGAGTCTCTCTATAACGTTATAAAGATGATTGGATCTGGAGGATTTGGGAGGGTGTACCAGGGAACACGCAAATTTGATGGCAAAAAGGTAAATCTTACAGAATTCTACAAACATTTTGCTCTTGCATGCATCAAAACATATTTAAATCAATTTACAGATGGTTTAATACTCAGTGCATGGTCAGGCGATTGAATACTGTTACTGTTATTGAAACTGGGTTGTTTTTTTTGCAGGTGTCCATCAAGCGGATACGCAAGATTAACAACAATCGTTATCTTAATATTGTAAGTTGGCCAAAACCTGAATATGTATTGAGTTGTTTAAGTGCAGATTACTATTAGATGAGATTACTTATCTAAAAAGATCAAAGAAAAGTACATTTAGAAATGATGTGTTTTCTTCAGATTTTTACTCTGCTAACCTTCTGTCTTCTACTTCTCTCTAGCCTGGGCATCTCGAACCTCTCATTACAGAAGTGGCGCTGCTGATGATGATGAGGCGAGAACCCAAAAGCCCCTTCGTCATACAACTATACGAGTGGTTTGAACATCCTGAAGAATTCACTCTGGTTATGGAGTATCCTGAACCCTACGAGATCTTGCTGGACTTCATCACTCGTAATCATCAAGTGTTTGAACCAACAGCACGCTTCATCATGCGACAGGCTGTGCTGGCAGTGCAACACTGCATCCATCAGGGTGTTTTTCATAATGACATTCATGCGCAGAATTTCCTGTTGAAAAGAAGCCCGGCACAGCTCAAGCTGATAGACTTTGGCTGCGGTCAGCTGTTCAGTAGAGATGGCTACGAGAGCAACATTTACATTGGTGAGCATTCTAGGAGCGTGGAAACCTGAATGTATGACTCACTCATTATTGGATGCTTTAAAAAAAAAAAAGCTCAACATTGTGCAAATGTCTTGCTTACAGGAGCACCGGATTACTGCCCACCCGAAGTCTTGACAGACCCTCGCTTCCACGCCGTCCCAGCAAATGTCTGGTGTAAGGACTGGGCGAAGGTGAATCTGAATAACTAAATACCCCCATGCTAAAATCCCAAAGCCTTTAGCCCCAAAAGGCCTGGAACTTGGAAAAACACACACACACACACACACACACACACACACACACACTCTCTCCCACACACACACCAAGAACGGGGTGTTCTGTTACAAGACTGAGCTTTATTACCCCTTGGAATGTCCCAGAGAGTGTGATTCCTCCTTATTCTTGCTGAGAAGAATAAACGAACCCTGGTTTAAACCTATATATTCTATGTATATATATATATATATAACCATGTGATACATGCATCCAATGTTCCATCTCATGATTTTTCCTTTATGTTGTTTGGTCTGTGTGGCCTTGTAAACTCTAATGGGTTAATGTTTGAGACATGACTTGCATACTATGAGAAACAGAAATCACTGTGTAGCATGTTTAGTCTCGATAAACTCCAATCCTCGTTCCCCATTTGTTGATTTACATTACATCTCGCTAACTTTGTGACACAGGGGTGTTATAAGAAATCTTGAGGGTTCTCTCTCTTAAACACCCAATGAACTGACATATTCAAATGTCCTGCGAGTTCACCAGAACACTTCATGACTGTGGCTCGAGCTTCAAGCAGACCTTATCAAACTAACCCCCTCCTTTCTGCAGAGAAAGGAATGCCATGCGGTCAAAGAGTCCCCTCTGAAAACGCACATACACAAAGCTTTAATTCACTCATTTAAAGACTTTACTGAGATATATTTGATATGTTATGTTTGTCGATTTGTCCAGGCCCTATGAAGGGATCTGGGAGTGTATGGTAGTTCTAAACGAACTACAAGGGCATTTAATTATGCTTTTAATGTAACTCTGCAATATAACTCTCCTTATACGTCTTTCTTCCTATTTTCCGAACCTTTGTGATCTAACGAGGTCATCTATGTAATTGAACAAGCCGTAAAATGTATTTTACTATGTTTAATCATCTTTGGAATGATTCTGACCAAATTCTGACTGCTTGTAAAACCTGTGAATGCGGCCATAAATCGAACGCGGACAAGACAAAGCCGAGGTTGCCGCCAAAAGTTTCGTTGAATGCCATTGGCCAGTTCGCACCTCAGAAGGTTCCTTTAAAGAAGAACTGAACCTCCCTCCGCGGTCAGATCTTACTGCGCTCTTCCGTGCTCGTCCTGGTTTCAGAATGTAACGTCTCGTCTCGAGGCGAGTCTTTCGCCTTTCTTTTACGTGTTCTAGTTAGTTTGTGTTTTTCAGTCTTAAGATAAGTCCCTGTGTTTTAATTCCACGAGTGAAAAGAACACCGCGGGACATATCTCTTCAGCAAAGCCGGCTACGAGGGACATTTAAACCACCGCGCGCTCTCTCTGAACCAGAAGCACGCGCACGTGACCACGTGACGCTTCCTCCCACACAAAGGACACCGCTCACGCACGCGGCCCGACAGGGCCGTGCAGGACCGACGCGACACAGAGTGCATGACCAAGATTACATTTGCGCAAGTATCTCTTTTTACAGAGCTTCTAAGAAGCCTTAAGATGATGTTTCCGTGTTGTTACAGAAAAGGTGAAGTCCAGGAAAATGCTGCTAATGCTCTCTCTCTCTCCTTCTCTCTCTCTCCGTTCTCTCTCTCTCTCACACCCTCACTCTCCCACACGTGTCTCCATTTGTCCAAACGCAATGCATTTCTCGTTCATCGATGCCTTATCGTGTTTTGTTTGTTTATTATGTTTGTAAATACATATATCCCATGTAACCGTAGTAAGTAGTTCTGCCGTATTAAATATCCATTATATTCATGTGATTGACTCATTCTCTTTTGCTCAACTTCAAGTCTCTTAAGTGCCCAAAAAGGTCTTTAGCTATAAGCTTACAAATTAAAGATACTTTCAAGAGTATCTGTTTATAGGGCAGGAAACCCAATTCTTGTGGCCACAGAATTGCTTTTCCTGAAATCCTATAAAGTAAGATGATATTGTGGATCCCCACAAATATTATTCTGACAATTGAGCGAATTAATTTTGCCTGTTTTGTAAGACGTGGTCCGTGTAAATAATTGCAATCAACTTGTGGTTAATTGCAGGGATACACGTGCATGCATGCAGGTGAAATGACAGCATCCCGTAGCGGGAGATTTATTAACATGTAAGACTGATCTAATCCAAACATGTATGAATAATTATTAATTATCAATTATTAATTATGATAGGCAAATTCCCCACGGATTAGATCCGCCCAGAGTCTTTACAATGGTGGAGAATGCAAAGGGCACTTTAAACTTGTTTAGGAGCAATCAGTTTCAATCTGATGTGTATATTGCTATTTAATATTGTTTATGTAATATTTAATATTACACGCGCGCCCTGGGTGAGTGAACGCAATGCGAACTCACCAGCTGACTGAACAGGCACAAAGCCAGTCCAGTTCAGCGGAGCACATTACAAACTGCTAAATTCGCCTAAACGTTTTAGTCGTTGTAATTGCTAGAATGAATTGCAGTTCGTAAGACTGATATTCACGGTTAAAGTATTGAATGTAAACTGTAGTTCGTAACAAAAGAGATATTACCTCTGTAAAGACGTTTACATGGTAATATATTTTCTTCTGATCAGCCTGTTTTCAAAACGAGAATCTTTTGAGCAGAGCGAGAGAGGACCTGGATACGGCGATGCTCCTGTATTCAACCTAAAAGGCCTGATATTAATTATAATCGTTAGATTATCGATAACTCCGGGTTAAAACATTGACGTAGCTACTCAATTGTAAAACCTAACGCATATTTGATCATAAGTGCTATTTGATAATATGTTATGGGAGTCGAAAAAACAGACGAATAATCCCTGTTTTATTTACGCACAGCGCAGCGAAGCAATCCTGCCAAACGTGTTTGTTAGAATATAGCACAGAAACAATCCAAAATCTAAAAACATTTTAATCATAAAGTGCTATTTGATAAATGTTATTTGGATCCGAACGACAGACGTATAATTCCTGTTGTCCCTATGTGTGTGTGTAGAAAAAATCCTGCCACACCGTTTTGTGAAATATAGCACAGAAAAATCCAAAACATAAAAACATTTTTAATCATAAGTGCTATTTGATAAATGTTATTTGGATCCGAACGACAGACGTATAATTCCTGTTGTCCCTATGTGTGTGTGTGTAGAAAAAATCCTGCCACACCGTTTTGTGAAATATAGCACAGAAAAATCCAAAACATAAAAACATTTTTAATCATAAGTGCTATTTGATAAATGTTATTTGGATCCGAACGACAGACGTATAATTCCTGTTGTCCCTATGTGTGTGTGTAGAAAAAATCCTGCCACACCGTTTTGTGAAATATAGCACAGAAAAATCCAAAACATAAAAACATTTTTAATCATAAGTGCTATTTGTGTCAGGGTAGGAATCACAGGATCCAATTGCAAGTAAAAAGTATTTATTATTAATGCTGAGTGAACAGTGAAAACAGGAAGGCTGGTGAAGATCTGTGTCAGACAGCAGAGCCTTGGCAGCGCAGATGACAGCAGTGGGTGAAGCGTGGTCCTGTAACCCAGTAAGTCCGACACGAACCAGATAATCCACTGAAGCAGAGTGAAACAACACGGACCAGGTAATCCACTGAAGTAGAGTGAAACGACACGAACCAGATAATCCACTGAAACAGAGTGAGACGACACGGGCCAGATAATCCACTGAAGCAGAGTAACAGCGCTGGCAGAGGGCTGCAGGAATCCGTGAACGGGAACTGGAAACGAGACTGAAACAAACATGAGACCCGAACAGGACCAAGGACGAACAACGATCTGACACTGAACATGACAAACACAGCACTACATATAGGACTCACAAACGAGGTACACCTGCGACTGATCTGATTGCTCGTCAGCACAGCTGACACTCATGGGCAATCAGATCAGAGCAGTAACACACAGAATGAGAGTGAACCTGTGAACCGTGACATTACCCCACCCCCTAGGAGCGTCACCTGACGCTCCCAGAGGGACCTACCTGGCGATTGTAAGCATCGATAAGGGAATGATCCAATATGTCCCGGGCAGGAACCCAACTCCTCTCCTCCGGACCGTAACCCTCCCAGTCCACCAAGTACTGGAATCCACGTCCCCTCCGCCTTGCGTCCAGAATACGATTAACCGAATAAACTGGTTCCCCATCTACGATTCGCGGCGGTGGAGGAACCGGGACTGGCGGATTAATAGGAGAACGAAAAAAGGGCTTGATTTTAGACACATGGAAAACGGGATGAATTCTCCGGTACGCCGGAGGAAATTTGAGGCGGACCGTCACCGGACTAAGGATCTTGGTGATGGTAAACGGGCCAATAAATTTAGGAGCAAGTTTTCTACAAGCGGAGCGGAGAGGAATATCAGTAGATGAAAGCCACACTTTTTGACCAGCGACGTAGACGGGAGGCTTCGACCTGTGGCGATCGGCCTGGGCCTTGGTGCGCAAACCCACCTGGAGAAGGGTCTCCCTGGCCGTTCTCCAGATGTGTCTGCACCTCTGGACGAATTCGTGAGCGGAGGGAACCGCGACTTCGGATTCCAGACTAGGAAAGATTGGTGGCTGGTACCCTAAACTACTCTCAAACGGAGACAGGCCCGTGGACGACACTGGTAATGAGTTATGCGCGTACTCAACCCATGAGATGTGCTGACTCCAAGAGGACGGGTTCTGTGAAGCTAAACATCGCAACCCTCGTTCTAAATCTTGGTTGGCCCTCTCCGTCTGTCCGTTGCTCTGGGGATGAAAACCAGAGGAAAGACTGACATTCGCCCCCAGCAACCGGCAAAACTCTCTCCAAAACTTGGATATAAACTGGGGTCCTCTGTCAGAGACCACGTCCGTCGGGAGGCCATGAATCCGAAAAACGTGGTCTATGACAGCCACCGCTGTCTCTCTGGCTGATGGTAATTTGGGCAGAGGAATGAAATGAGTTGCCTTCGAGAACCTATCCACCACGGTTAAAACCACCGTGTTACCCTGTGAGGCAGGGAGGCCTGTGACGAAATCTAGCGCAATGTGTGACCAGGGTCTCGAAGGCACTGACAACGGTTGAAGGAGCCCAGCCGGAGGACGAGTGGAGGTCTTACAGCTAGCACAGACGGAGCAGGTCAATACAAAACGACGAGTGTCGCGAGCCATGGTCTGCCACCAGAACCGTTGTTTAATGAGAAAGATGGTACGATTAACTCCCGGATGACAAGCTAGCTTGGAACAATGACCCCACTGGATAACGTTGGACCGCAATCTCTCTGGCACAAACAATCGACCTGGTGGGCATCCGGGCGGAGGCACTACCCCATGTAAGGCAGTGCGGACCTTCGACTCGATCTCCCAGGTCAGCATTGCCACCACACGACTCTGTGGAACGATGGACTCGGGAGAAACCGGGCGTTCAGATTGGTCAAAAATGCGGGACAACGCGTCAGGTTTGATGTTCTTGGAACCTGGACGGTAGGAGATGGAAAAATCGAATCGACCAAAAAAAAGTGCCCACCGAGCCTGCCTAGAGTTAAGACGTTTGGCGGATCTGATGTACTCAAGGTTCTTATGATCGGTCCAAACGATAAAGGGTACCCCCGAACCCTCCAACCAATGACGCCACTCCTCCAAGGCTAACTTGACTGCCAACAATTCTCTATTACCAATGTCGTAGTTACGTTCGGCAGGAGATAAGCGATGAGAAAAATACGCGCACGGATGAACCTTGTTGTCTGCGGGGGAGCGTTGGGAGAGAACCGCGCCTACCCCCACCTCTGACGCGTCGACCTCCACCACAAACTGACGAGAAGAATCAGGGGCAACCAGAATGGGGGCTGAAACAAAGCAGTCCTTAAGTTTGGAAAATGCAGACTCCGCTGCACTAGACCACCTGAACGTCGTCATGGTGGAGGTCAAGGCGGTCAGAGGCGCGGCTAGTTGGCTATAGTTGCGAATAAAACGTCGGTAAAAATTGGCAAAGCCCAGAAACCTCTGCAGGGCCTTGCGGGAGTCTGGGGTTGGCCAATCTACCACTGCCTGAATCTTGTCGGGATCCATACGCATCCCCTCAGACGACACGATGTATCCTAGAAAGGGAACAGACTGTGCATTAAAAACGCATTTCTCCGCCTTGACATAAAGCCCATTCTCCAACAGCCTCTGAAGCACTCGTCTGACGTGTTGAACATGTTCCTGGAGAGACGAAGAAAAAATCAATATGTCATCCAGGTAGACATATATGAACTGATCAACCATGTCTCTCAACACGTCGTTGACGAGTGCCTGGAAAACCGCGGGGGAGTTGGAAAGCCCGAACGGCATAACCAAGTATTCAAAGTGCCCCCTGGGGGTGTTAAAAGCGGTTTTCCACTCATCCCCCTTCCTGATGCGGACCAAATGATAGGCGTTACGAAGATCCAACTTTGTGAATAAGGAGGCGCCCTGCAGTCTCTCAAAGGCTGAAGACATCAAAGGCAAAGGATAGGTATTCTTTACCGTGATGTCGTTCAACCCTCGATAGTCAATACAAGGACGCAAGGAACCGTCCTTCTTACCCACAAAGAAGAATCCCGCCCCTGCGGGGGAAGAGGAAGGGCGGATGAACTTGGATGCCAGAGAATCAGAAATATATTTCTCCATGGCCTCCCTCTCGGGAACGGAAAGAGAGTATAATCTGCCCTTAGGCGGAGATGTCCCTGGCAATAAATCTATCGCACAGTCATAGGGACGATGAGGAGGAAGAGAAGCAGCCCGAGACTTACTGAACACCTCCTTCAGGTCGAGATATTCCTCGGGCACGTTAGACAGGTCCACCTGCTCATCCTGCAACACAGAACAAGACACAGAAGAACACGCAGACACCAAACAAGACGCATGACAATTCTCACTCCAAGACATGATAGAGCTCTGCCGCCAGTTAATGTGAGGGTTATGGAGGGTGAGCCAGGGGTGCCCTAACACCACAGGCGCAAAAGCAGAGTCAATGAGGAGAAAATGGATCTCCTCCACATGGTTGCCAGAAGTAGTCAAACTCACCGGTCCGGTGGAGTGCGTGACGGGTGACAGGAGTTGACCACTTAGTGCGTTGACAGATATGGGATGAGTGATGGGAATGATGGGAATACCCAGGCGCTGTGCCAGATCTCGGTCCATAAAACTCCCCTCCGCTCCAGAGTCCACGAGCGCGTCACAGATGTGGTGAGAAGTGGCCCACTGCAGTCTGACCGGGAGGCGCGTCGATTCACGGGAGGTTTTCTCAAAAGTAATGTCACCCGTCAGTAACCTCCTCGCTACTGACGGGCCTTGGCTTTTACCGGGCACTTTGTGGCAAAATGTCCCCCGGTCCCGCAGTATAAGCACAGCCCCTGGGCTCTCCTCCGCTCCTTCTCCTCCCGAGAGAGCCGAGCTCTGCCCAACTGCATGGGTTCCGGGTCGAATGTAGGGCCGACCGCATCACAGGAAGGTGTAACAGGATTATTCTGTACGTCTGGAATCAAACTCCTCTGCATGATCAGATCTCGACGTTGCAGTCTTGAGTCCACTCGAATGGCTAAATCAATCAGACCATCTAGTGCTGCAGGTAGGTCCAGAGTGTAGATCTCAGCCTGGATGCGGTCGGCCAACCCATGCAGAAAGATGTCCCACTGCGCCTCGCTGTTCCACTTGCACTCCGCGGCCAGTGTCCGGAACTCGATGGCATAGTCCGCCACTGATCTGTGACCCTGCCGAAGGTCTGCCAAGAACCTGGCCGCCTCCCTCCCTGAGACTGCGCGATCAAACACCTTCTTAAGTTCTGCGCCGAAGGACTGGAAGGACGTCAAGCACTGATGCCCTTGCTCCCATACGGCGGTTCCCCACAGCGCCGCTCGTCCAGAGAGTAGTGTGACTACAAGGGCTACTTTGGATTCTTCGGTGGGGAATGATGACGGCTGGAGAGCAAAATACAGTGAGCATTTAGTCAGGAATGCACGACATAGTTGTGGCTCACCCGAATAGGCAGCAGGAGGAGGTAGACGAGGCTCCGGACTGTTGGAAGGCTGGGCCGGGGGTGGAACAGCGGGTGGTGGATTAGGCGCAGCGGTCCCGTGGGCAGGCTCGGTTCTCAGCTGCTGTAACTGGGAGGAGAGTTCTGCCATCTGCGCCACCAAGGTCTGAACAGCACGACCGGTGGCTGTGATCTGTTCATCCTGCCGATCGAAACGTGCGTTGTTCTCGTTCAGTATCTCACGTAGCTCGGCCATACTTGCTGGATCCATAACGTGGTCAGATCGTTATGTCAGGGTAGGAATCACAGGATCCAATTGCAAGTAAAAAGTATTTATTATTAATGCTGAGTGAACAGTGAAAACAGGAAGGCTGGTGAAGATCTGTGTCAGACAGCAGAGCCTTGGCAGCGCAGATGACAGCAGTGGGTGAAGCGTGGTCCTGTAACCCAGTAAGTCCGACACGAACCAGATAATCCACTGAAGCAGAGTGAAACAACACGGACCAGGTAATCCACTGAAGTAGAGTGAAACGACACGAACCAGATAATCCACTGAAACAGAGTGAGACGACACGGGCCAGATAATCCACTGAAGCAGAGTAACAGCGCTGGCAGAGGGCTGCAGGAATCCGTGAACGGGAACTGGAAACGAGACTGAAACAAACATGAGACCCGAACAGGACCAAGGACGAACAACGATCTGACACTGAACATGACAAACACAGCACTACATATAGGACTCACAAACGAGGTACACCTGCGACTGATCTGATTGCTCGTCAGCACAGCTGACACTCATGGGCAATCAGATCAGAGCAGTAACACACAGAATGAGAGTGAACCTGTGAACCGTGACAATTTGATAAATGTTATTTGGATCCGAATGACAGACGTATAATTCCTGTTGTCCATATTAATGTGCGGAAATGAAGAAATCCTTCCGTGTACACGTGTCGAAATAGGAAAACCCGCCGAGGTTTAAAATTTATAAGCGAACACGCGTCAATTATAGTGCTAATTGTTGTATGTGGGAATCAAAAAAAAAAAAAAAAAAAAAAAACACAGATGCCTAATTCCTGTTGTCCCTATGTGTGTGCGTAGAAAAAAAAATCCTGCCACACCGTTTTGTGAAATATAGCACAGAAAAATCCAAAACATAAAAACATTTTAATCATAAAATGCTATTTGATCAATGTATTTGGATCCAACCGACAGACGTATAATTCCTGTTTTCTCCTACACAGCGCAGAAAAAAAATTCCTGCAAGACGTGTTTGTTAAAATATAGCACCAACAGAAACAATCCAAAACCTAAAAACATTCTAATCATAAAACGCTATTTGATAAATGTATTTGGATCCGAACGACAGACGTATAATTCCTGTGACCCTATGTGTGTGTGTAGAAAAAAAAAAAAAAATCCTGCCACGCCGTTTTGTGAAATATAGCACCGGAAAGAAATCCGTCGAGATTTAAATTCCGCACTATTTGTGATTTATGCAGCAATTGAGGCGTGTAATTCTTTGCATGTCCTCTGAGACGGTCACATTTGAAAGCAGGCGGGTTGCAATGCTACTGCCAAACGCTAGGGCGCGCCCTTGAGTTTTCCAGTATCAGACGGCCTCCACGTCCTGACTTTACCCTCCATGAGCGAAATAGCGCCACCTCGTGGACACCAGTAACAATGTCATCCTTTCCTAAATCTCTCTCTCGTCACAATTTCAGATTTTTCCAGTGAATTTCTGAAAGTGTGTTTCTAACTTTCAATGCATGTGCAAGGTCCAGTGTTACTAACATGATTTCACCTCTGACTGTGTACACTTATTTTGAATTTGGTTCAAACCACATTTGAATTTAAAATTCAAAAGTAAGTATTAGCAGTTTCTGATGACCACTTAGGAGGAGTGCGGCCCCCAAAACCGCTATTACAGCTTGCTTCCTCCTGTGCTCTTCCTGCTGCACTTAATCTCTTCTCCGAATGGAGGCTGGGTTGTTCTGATAATTAACATTGTCATAATCCCCTTTTTTTTGTTCGTACCATAATTTTAGTAAAGCCGTTGCCCTTGATGATTTTTCTACAAAAATAGACACTCAATTTGATTTAGATAGAGAGAGCTTTAATTCACGTTGAGGTTCACTTGTCCTTCATCCTGTTTTGTGTTTGTAGGTAGAAATTTCTCTCGTGCTGTGGTGATTTGACAGTCATCTCTGCTTGGCGTCCAGCACGCTGGCTCGTCTGACCTGCGTCACCAGCGCTGACTGAGCGCGAGTCTCGGACTTTTCCGTATCTCTCCGTTGGTGCGGCCCGCAAAACAACCTCACCAACTTGGCACTGCCGGTTGTGTTCAAAGTCAGGTTGCGTAAGAGGGCGCACATCGGTACAGATATACGGAGGGGCCCGGGACACTGCTGTCAAGTGTCTGGGGGACGACAGAAAGACCAACCACGGTGCTGACTCCAACCCGAATGACCTCATTTCACCCCAGGCAAACTAGGAAAAGGTATTAAACCCATCCACTTAGTATTGGCCACAGAATCTAGAGATTCCCCCGGTCATCGAAGTGTTTGGCTCCCTCCTCCTCTCCGAGCCATAAACCGCAGGCTTAGGCCTCCTCTTCCCCTGTAACATTCCCTATGTACTATTAACGCCATTTCATTACAAACCTTTCCATCTGTGATGGTTGCATGTTACTTCAAACTTTGCTATCTTGCCATTGCTCTTTTTCTGTTGTGCTCTGTTCCTTTCAGTTCACCTAGAGACAGAACCTATCTGAGACAACAAGGAACGCTGAATAATAATTAGACAACAAGCCGCTAGCATCAAAAGGTGACCCCCTTTAAGCTACCGCCCTGCTAAATTTTATTCAGGCCCATGCTGACCTAACCAAATTGTCCCACCGAATGATTTAACTGTCTGCATCAGTTAACTACAATTTGCATACGCGGCATAGCCGTATTATAGCTCGTTACACGTAGAACAAACTTGCTTGGTCTCTCTGTGCGTGTTGTGCTCCTCTCGCCCACAGTTGAAACCAGTATGTTCCGGTCCTACAGTCCCACAACCCGCTGGGACAACCGGGAGACAGTGACTCAGAGCTCCAAAGCCAAGAGCAGCGCCGACGTGGACAAGCTGATGGCGCACAAACCAAGCCAAAGCTCCCACGACAAAGACCGGCCAGACACGTCCAAAACCTCGCTTGCCAGCTCATCGCACAAGCACGTCTCCGTGAAAGGAGCCGCCTCGCCCTGGAGCACGAAGTTGCAACGCTAAGGATGCAAGCCGAGGACGACAACGACCCCGAGCTACAGAAGGAAGTGGAAAGACTTCAAACTGCCCTGCCTGATCTTCATCGGCACACAGACCGAAGAGAGCATTCAGAGAAAACAACCAGAGTGGTACTCAACGAGAAACTCCGACAAAAGTGAAGCCCCTTTGCAAAGAGCAGAGGCTGAACTAAAAGAGACTCGAAAGCCATGGCCTGCGAAAAAAAAAAACAACCCGCAAGAGGCCCGCGATACCATCCACAAGCTCGTTCAGCAGAGACTGAACTAAAGAAAGAGACACTAAAGCAAAGGCCTGTGTAAAACACTTACAAGCGGCCCGAGCTGAAATCCATGAACTCATTCAGCACAAAGACAATATCATATGCGAAATTGACATTGTTCACAGATAGCTGAAACACTCTTATAGACTACAGAATGACCGGGAAAGGGAAACGCACACCACAAAGTTTCCCCTGACCAGCTGGTCCGCACCTTTCAGCCTACAACCCAGAGCTAAAAAGGGGGGCGAAAACCCGCTGTTCAAAACACCACCAGCCAGCCCACAAGAACCCCCGTCAGCAACGAGGGGGGGGGGGGGGGGGGGGGGGCTTTCCAAAGAACCCCTGCCACAAACCACGGCATGGCTCCCATAGAACTTGACAAGCTGGCCAGAAACATCCCAACGTTCACTCCGTACCCTGCAGGAGGCCACGGCGTGCACGCCTACTTGCAAGACATTGACTTTCACTTACAAACTGTTACCAACGCGACCGCGTGGGACAAATTGTACCTGCTAAGAATCACGTCCAGCCGTGATGTGCGCAGCTTCCTCGACCGTCAAACAGAGACTATCAAAACGGACTACCAGCAGCTGCAACAAGCTTTGATCCGTGAATTCTCTGATCCAGAATCAGACCAAGGGTTATTCACCGCCATGGACCCCAAGCAGGTCCGACTTGAAACCCCACAGACCTACTACAGCCGACTCCGACAAACCTACTTCGGAGCACTGAACCAGCCAAATATGGAAGAGGATGTCAAGTTCAGAACTTTGTTCCTTCAAAATCTGCATCCCACCAGATGCCTCCAGAGGGCGTCCCACAACACCATAGCCCTGTTTACAGAGAGTCGAGTCCGTTCCAGGCCACTGGTAAGCCCAAGTCTGAGCACGCATCAGACAAACACAGTGCCGCCACGTCTGAAACAGCCGAGCCCCTGAAGTCGCTGAAAAGCTTCTTCACAAGAGACTTTCCGAAAATTCAGGTACGAGCCTTACACCCTAGGCCTGAGCGTAAGACCCACAACAGGCACACAGAACACTGCTCGTCAGCCACCACAGCTGACAGCTGTACAGCCTGAGCGAGACAGCACAGGTTCCCACAACTGGGTCCAAAACCCAAAAAGACCAAAAGGGGGTGGGCCCGGAAACTCTACCTACCCATCACTCTAGACAATGAGGTGAGCCTTGAAACCCTGGTAGACACCGGCTCAGACCTCACTTTAATGTCAGCCCAACTCTTTGAAAGACTCAGTGCTAAAGCTAAGAGCGAAGATCTTACACCCCGAAGAACTCCTAAAAAACCCCACTGACTTTGAACTGTAAACCAGAAGACACTGCACGAACACAGTGCAAGACTCTGCTAAAAGGGTCCCTGATCAGCATAGGACATAGAACTTTTAAAAGTAGATGAAATGTTGTGCTCAAAGAGACGCAAGACTCTGCAGTAGAAAAATTAGAACTTTACTGATTTAAAGAAAATCTTGAATGGCTCACCTGTAAGCCTCACCTGCCAACAGACTATGCACAACTTTTTTTTTAAAAACAAATATTTGCGACATACTGGTTGAAATGACACTGCTAGACATTAGTTTCTATGACAATGACGGGTTACAGAAAATGCTAGCTCCAAATAGGGCATACGTCACCGCGACGTCAGAGTTTAAAAAAAAACAAACCCCACCTGAGCTTTAAACTACGGTTATCCTAAGGGCGTGCATTTAAGCGTTGCGATCCAACTAAAACACAACGTTCAATACGCATTTTGATCGCCGGCTTGTCTAAGTGCAGATAAAACAATAGCTGAAATTGACATCTTTACTTTAAGTAACATAGCCTTAGATTTCAAACTAAAATTAGCATGTTCAGCAGTAAAGCGTAAGTCTGTTTGACGAAGAAACCTCATCTCAGCAGCTTGTACACTGTACCGATATATATTCGGCTTTGCTTAAAAGAAATCCAAATTGTAGTATAACTAAACCTGTGTCTAACAAAGAAAGCTCAGGGCAAAGTTATATCTAGGTAGACTTGGGTGACGCTCCCCTTTCTACAAATGTAAAGGCCGTACAAATTATTGTTACATTGATGTAATTCACCTAAATTCTAGCTGCATCTACAAGCAGAGAACTACCTAGCGATCAAAACTGTTTACTCGCTGAAAAGTCAGCAATCGTGCACAAGAGGGATGTAACTATATATGCCTAGAGAAGCTTTGACTTACAGCAAATCTATTTTCTTACTCTGTAAACAAATAGAATAAGTTGCGTAAAATGAAGAGAAGAGTTCCATGAGTAAAATTAGCTAATGCCAAAACACATCTGCATTTTACTTAATGTAACACTGAGTCCTAGAAAGACTTAAAATATAGGTGCATCCTGTTAACCCGTTTAAACATGCATAATCCATGAAAAATGTACAGACATTCTTTAAGGACTGTTGAATTGTCTGACATGCTCTGGTTCCCATGACAACGACTTGTCACAGGAAGTGCTAACTTGTGATGTCACTTTGTAAACAAACCAGCCTAGGTGCCTAAGCTAACCTAGCATCCCTCCAGCTTACGCTAAGCTAAACTCACATGGCATCCAGCTAGCTTGCGCTACGCTAAGCTAACCTAGCATCCTTTCAGCTTACGCTGAGCTAAACTAACATAGCATCCAGCTAGCTTACGCTACGCTAACCTAGCATCCATCCAGCTTAGGCTAAGCTACATAATAACTTCTACAGTTAGCAGCTAGCATAATTTACTTGAGCCCTTAATCACCACTTGTGTTCACACAATGCAAAGTATTCTAGAATACTTTCCGTAACACCAGTTAGGGCTTCTGATTATTCACTTCCCGTGGTTTTGATCACGTTTATTCCTTGTTACTTTTAATTTAAAAAAAAAAATTTTTTTTTTTCCCTCTCTTCTTTAATTTTTGTTCATTTCTTTGACTTGGATAATGATAGCAGTCAGTTATTCGGTCATATATATGATTTAATTTAATTTCCTCTCTTGTTCAAACGTGGTTCCATTTCCCATAGGGCCCAGAAAGGAAACAGAGACACCTTTATTTGTAATTTCTTTATTTTCAACAAGTGTACTTATTTTTGTGACCCTGCAACACAAGTAATTTCGACAATTTACTAGGGCACAACTATAGTCCAGAGGATTGATAATAAGCATAATTTGAATAAGAAAGCTGTCCTTTTCCCCCCTATCATTCACTTCGTCAAGCCGTAGTGAACCGCTAATTAAGTCCAGAGAAATAATTCAGTCATAAGAACCATCTTAAGTCATTTATTTCATCTCGGCTAGGCCCTTTCCAGGGAATAATCTTGGAACCACATAACTCCTAGCCTCCTAACAATCACAGCTAAGATAAGGATACAAGACACACGTCACTAGCTAGCTAAACATGAACACCTAGCTTTATGCTACATACCTAGCAAACCAATTAAACCATGGTTCTGAACTTTTAGGGTCATGCATTAGGCTCTCACCACAAGTCTGACTAAATGTCACAGAGCCCCTGCTTCACCTGACCTTAACCTTCCAACTTAACAAAGGCTATGCCAAAACTATGGACACTATGAGAAACCACCTCTCATACCCCTCCAGCCACCCACGACTGGCGTCTGAACCAACCGACAACCGGTGCCCCAGACAACCTACGTCATCAAGCACATGCTGCGTGCACTGGACAACATTCAGCGTTCTGCACCTGCGCCATCACCGCGCCACAGCTTGTTCTGACACAGTGCAAAAGGGGGGTAATGCCACAATGTATGCCCTATGCCCATGACGCACCATGTGCTGCCACCGCAGCATCAGAGACACTTGCAAGACACCGAAGCAAGTGGCATACTGGCGTCCTCAAAGCGAAAAGACTGTCCTAGCCAACCAAGGACGACATTCGCTGAAATTTTTCCTCCCTTTCTCTTTATCTCTCTCCCTTTCACTTTTAACAGGATGCTGCTGTGCCTCCAGCCAACCAGAGGGCAGCCGCAATCGGACATCTCACCAGGTCCGGCACTAAGCATCGTCCTAAGGGAACCACCAGGACTCCTTTTCTGCCGGACCCGCACTCAGAAAGTGTCTGTGCCACCTGATCCTCGCAACGCCTACAGAACGCACTACCCCGGCGTAACGACACAATACAGCTGGGTAGGTGCCGACGGACAGAGGATGCCCTCACACACACTGAGGCCGAGGTCGAACACATGCTCAACCAACTTGAGAAAATGACTGTCACGCTAGCGGAGCCAGGTGGCCACAACCGCCGCCGCACTGCCGTCAGAACCCTGTTTAACACTTGTATGTCCAGCATGAATGCAGTAAACCTCGCCAACGTTGGACGGCATGCAGCCGAAATTCAGACTGAGATTCCACAGATAACAGAGCCACTCACAACAGAGTGCATCCCTGCAGACCATCGACAAGACGCTAAAGGGAACTGTGGTAACTTTCAACACTCACAACGTTCTGCCGACCCCGACAGTGAACTCCACGAAACAGCTGTTTACTGCCTTCCAGAAGGACGTTGCTCAAACTCAGCTGGTAACAGCCCTGATGACAAACCTGCTGCGGGGGGGTGAACTCCTCCATCGACAGCCTCGCCAGGGGTAGAATCCCACCGCACCTGATACCCTTAAGCCTCGTGCAAACCGTGCTGGCATCCGCCAACACCAACTGACTCTCTACAAATACACCTTGCCTACTCTCTGGGTAGTGCCATCCCACTCTGCGTCGACTACAAGCAGAGAAGGGGGGGGGCTTTCTCCTGAACTTGCCCATCATAGAGTCAAGCCGAATCTACCGGCTCAAGAACATTGTCAAGGTCAGATTTGAAAAGTAACACTCACATCAAGATCCACACGCCGGACAGGGTTGACTGCAACGACAGCTACACAAAGCCGTCCTAAGCTCCGAACCTGTGCGTGGGCACATTGACCAAGGAAATGCACTATCTCTGCCCTAACAAACCTTTCCTCAGAGACAACACTGACGGAATCTGCGGGCTGCAGATCAGCGACACCCGCTGCCCTGCCTAAGCCAAGCCGCGCACTCAAGGCATCAAGACCCAAGCAGAGAGTGTAAGTGACAGGCGGCCGCTAACACTCCTGTGCGCACAGCTGCACTCACTTACGACCAGAATGACACTGACACCTGTGTCACTGCGCTCCACTAGAGCCTGTGAATCCAAGCACCTAAAAGTGCCATCCTTCACCTTGACGACCTGGCATGGTACCATCTCCCATGCAAAGAGTACAAATTAAAACTGGAAATCCCATCCTTCTCCAGGAACCACACTTTCACCCTGACTCCAGAACGGGAGTTGTGGTTTGCGAAAGCGAATTGACATTTATCCTATCGACACAGCCCTCCAAGCTTTGTCTCAACTGCCCTACTTAACTGCCTCACCTGCTGTCCAATCCTGGACTGCGGCCGACCCTACGCTGGGCACCTCTATCAACCACACCTTGATGCTCGACAGTCATCCTGCGAAAGAGGCTCAACGAGGTGCGAACATCTACCGCCAAGCCCACGGGACCCTCAGGAAGAGGGTACCACGCTGGAGGCTGTCTCGAACTTAATCAAGCTGAGCCCTCAGCCTCAGCCTGAGAGCACCTGCTACCCGATCATCATGATTCACCTGTCATCCGTCCATTGTGATGATTGTTGTCCGATTTAAGTCCACACAGGGACTTCATCAGACAAAAAGGGGGACTGTAAGGACTGGGCGAAGGTGAATCTGAATAACTAAATACCCCCATGCTAAAATCCCAAAGCCTTTAGCCCCAAAAGGCCTGGAACTTGGAAAAACACACACACACACACACACACACACACACACACTCTCTCCCACACACACACCAAGAACGGGGTGTTCTGTTACAAGACTGAGCTTTATTACCCCTTGGAATGTCCCAGAGAGTGTGATTCCTCCTTATTCTTGCTGAGAAGAATAAACGAACCCTGGTTTAAACCTATATATTCTATGTATATATATATATATATAACCATGTGATACATGCATCCAATGTTCCATCTCATGATTTTTCCTTTATGTTGTTTGGTCTGTGTGGCCTTGTAAACTCTAATGGGTTAATGTTTGAGACATGACTTGCATACTATGAGAAACAGAAATCACTGTGTAGCATGTTTAGTCTCGATAAACTCCAATCCTCGTTCCCCATTTGTTGATTTACATTACATCTCGCTAACTTTGTGACACAGGGGTGTTATAAGAAATCTTGAGGGTTCTCTCTCTTAAACACCCAATGAACTGACATATTCAAATGTCCTGCGAGATTCACCAGAACACTTCATGACTGTGGCTCGAGCTTCAAGCAGACCTTATCAAACTAACCCCCTCCTTTCTGCAGAGAAAGGAATGCCATGCGGTCAAAGAGTCCCCTCTGAAAATGCACATACACAAAGCTTTAATTCACTCATTTAAAGACTTTACTGAGATATATTTGATATGTTATGTTTGTCGATTTGTCCAGGCCCTATGAAGGGATCTGGGAGTGTATGGTAGTTCTAAACGAACTACAAGGGCATTTAATTATGCTTTTAATGTAACTCTGCAATATAACTCTCCTTATACGTCTTTCTTCCTATTTTCCGAACCTTTGTGATCTAACGAGGTCATCTATGTAATTGAACAAGCCGTAAAATGTATTTTACTATGTTTAATCATCTTTGGAATGATTCTGACCAAATTCTGACTGCTTGTAAAACCTGTGAATGCGGCCATAAATCGAACGCGGACAAGACAAAGCCGAGGTTGCCGCCAAAAGTTTCGTTGAATGCCATTGGCCAGTTCGCACCTCAGAAGGTTCCTTTAAAGAAGAACTGAACCTCCCTCCGCGGTCAGATCTTACTGCGCTCTTCCGTGCTCGTCCTGGTTTCAGAATGTAACGTCTCGTCTCGAGGCGAGTCTTTCGCCTTTCTTTTACGTGTTCTAGTTAGTTTGTGTTTTTCAGTCTTAAGATAAGTCCCTGTGTTTTAATTCCACGAGTGAAAAGAACACCGCGGGACATATCTCTTCAGCAAAGCCGGCTACGAGGGACCGCACGCGCACGTGACCACGTGACGCTTCCTCCCACACAAAGGACACCGCTCACGCACGCGGCCCGACAGGGCCGTGCAGGACCGACGCGACACAGAGTGCATGACCAAGATTACATTTGCGCAAGTATCTCTTTTTACAGAGCTTCTAAGAAGCCTTAAGATGATGTTTCCGTGTTGTTACAGAAAAGGTGAAGTCCAGGAAAATGCTGCTAATGCTCTCTCTCTCTCCTTCTCTCTCTCTCCGTTCTCTCTCTCTCTCACACCCTCACTCTCCCACACGTGTCTCCATTTGTCCAAACGCAATGCATTTCTCGTTCATCGATGCCTTATCGTGTTTTGTTTGTTTATTATGTTTGTAAATACATATATCCCATGTAACCGTAGTAAGTAGTTCTGCCGTATTAAATATCCATTATATTCATGTGATTGACTCATTCTCTTTTGCTCAACTTCAAGTCTCTTAAGTGCCCAAAAAGGTCTTTAGCTATAAGCTTACAAATTAAAGATACTTTCAAGAGTATCTGTTTATAGGGCAGGAAACCCAATTCTTGTGGCCACAGAATTGCTTTTCCTGAAATCCTATAAAGTAAGATGATATTGTGGATCCCCACAAATATTATTCTGACAATTGAGCGAATTAATTTTGCCTGTTTTGTAAGACGTGGTCCGTGTAAATAATTGCAATCAACTTGTGGTTAATTGCAGGGATACACGTGCATGCATGCAGGTGAAATGACAGCATCCCGTAGCGGGAGATTTATTAACATGTAAGACTGATCTAATCCAAACATGTATGAATAATTATTAATTATCAATTATTAATTATGATAGGCAAATTCCCCACGGATTAGATCCGCCCAGAGTCTTTACACTGGTCTCTAGGAGTGTTGTTGTACAAGATGGTGAACGGATGTTCTCCTTTTCGCAATAGAAGAAAAATCACACAGGCCAAGGTTACATTTCAGAACCCCACCTTATCCAAAAGTGAGTGAATAATATTGATACATTGATAAACACACACATAAAGCAAATGCTTTGTACAGAAACAGTTAAAGGTGAAGTATGTAAGATTTTTTATATATAGCTCATCGTATAGCGAGAGTTTGGTGCGTGGCTACTGTAGCAGGCGGAGTCATGGGAAAAGAAATGCAGCTTTAGTTACAGAAGTGAAAGCCAAAGATTAAACAGGTCATGAACACGTCAAAGTGAACAGAGCATTGTGATGCTACGCGCTAGCATGCTTCAATACCATACAGCATCTTCATGCACCCGTTCAGAAAGACACATTTTCATAAAGACAAATGCAACACAGCTAAAAGTATTCCTAATATATTGGAAATGAAACATATTTTCACAAGCATGCGATGCACGGAAGGCCTTTGCAAGTTTTTTTTGAAAATATGCTTTATTTTGACATTTATTCCACTCGCTGCCACTAGTGTCGCAGAAACGTACTTCACTTTTAAAGTAAAGATAAGTAACATTTACAGTATATTAATCATGTTTTAGATGCTGTTTTCATAGATGCCAGGTCACATGGTCATGACTAACCAGCTCTCTCCTTATTACATTTTGTCCAGAATGCAGGGATCTGATTAGCCAGTGTCTAGCCCGGGATCCAACTAAACGCCCGACGTTAGAGCAGACGTTACAACACAAATGGATTAGTAATGATCTACAGTAGATTGGAGAAGTTCAGGAGATTCACTCGATCAGTTTCAGGTGTGAGGAAGTGTAACTGATAGAGTAGGATTATTATCTTTTGTCTTCAATTCTGGATTATTTGTAGTGAGATTTTCAAATTTGTGTTCTTTGTAATGTTCTTGTTATAGTCAAGTCACCTTCATTTATATAGCGCTTTATACAATACAGATTGTTTCAAAGCGGCTTCACGGTAATAAACAGGAAAATAACAGAATCAGTGATGTAAACGGAATTAAATTCTGTTGTAAATCAGCTCTAAAAAATCATTCATGAGTTGACTCATACACTCACCGGCCACTTTATTAGGTACACCTGTCCAACTGCTCGTTAACACTTAATTTCTAAGCAGCCAATCACATGGCGGCAACTCAGTGCATTTAGGCATGTAGACATGGTCAAGACAATCTCCTGCAGTTCCAACCGAGCATCAGTATGGGGAAGAAAGGTGATTTGAGTGACTTTGAACGTGGCATGATTGTTGGTGCCAGAAGGGCTGGTCTGAGTATTTCAGAAACTGCTAATCTACTGGGATTTTCACGCACAACCATCTCTAGGGTTTACAGAGAATGGTCCGAAAAAGAAAAAACATCCAGTGAGCGGCAGTTCTGTGGGCGGAAATGCCTTGTTGATGCCAGAGGTCAGAGGAGAATGGCCAGACTGGTTCGAGCTGATAGAAGGGCAACAGTGACTCAAATAACCACCCGTTACAACCAAGGTGGGCAGAAGAGCATCTCTGAACGCACAGTACGTCGAACTTTGAGGCAGATGGGCTACAGCAGCAGAAGACCACACCGGGTGCCACTCCTTTCAGCTAAGAACAGGAAACTGAGGCTACAATTTGCACAAGCTCATCGAAATTGGACAATAGAAGATTGGAAAAACGTTGCCTGGTCTGATGAGTCTCGATTTCTGCTGCGACATTCGGATGGTAGGGTCAGAATTTGGCGTCTACAACATGAAAGCATGGATCCATCCTGCCTTGTATCAACGGTTCAGGCTGGTGGTGGTGGTGTCATGGTGTGGGGAATATTTTCTTGGCACTCTTTGGGCCCCTTGGTACCAATTGAGCATCGTTGCAACGCCACAGCCTACCTGAGTATTGTTGCTGACCATGTCCATCGCTTTATGACCACAATGTACCCAACTTCTGATGGCTACTTTCAGCAGGATAATGCGCCATGTCATAAAGCTGGAATCATCTCAGACTGGTTTCTTGAACATGACAATGAGTTCGCTGTACTCAAATGGCCTCCACAGTCACCAGATCTCAATCCAATAGAGCATCTTTGGGATGTGGTGGAACGGGAGATTCGCATCATGGATGTGCAGCCGACAAATCTGCGGCAACTGTGTGATGCCATCATGTCAATATGGACCAAACTCCCTGAGGAATGCTTCCAGCACCTTGTTGAATCTATGCCACGAAGAATTGAGGCAGTTCTGAAGGCAAAAGGGGGTCCAACCCGTTACTAGCATGGGGTACCTAATAAAGTGGCCGGTGAGTGTATAATCTTTGTATTGGATAGGTAATAACATACTTGCTGAGAGCTCTGAGCTCGAGACTCGACCCGAAGCCTGAAGTCCAACTCAACCTGACAGGAACTCAGAGCCTGTCCACGTCTGAGCAAGAACATGAGAGACTGCAAGACTGGAAAGAAGTCACCAAGTCATCACAGACACATTTGCTTTGTTTTAAAAGTCATTTTTGTTTTGTTTTTTAAAAGTCAAGACAAGACAATTCATCTTTATTTATATATATATATTTATCATTATATATGAAGTATATATATTAGTGAGTTTATTGCTCTTAAATATTTAATAATTCCACCATGTCATGGTGTGATAGCCTGAGTTACAAAAACGCATTTCATTCAGTGAAATGCCAAAAAACACATATGTTAGCAATATTTATATATAATTATTTTTGAAAAATAAGTAGATGTTGTGAATAATTGTGATTAACTTTACTGTTCAAGCTCATTGTTTGATGTAGGTGGCCAGTTGATGGCCTGCAATAAAAGCCGACGGAGTAATGCAAATTCTTTGTTACACAAAAGTGTCATCCATTACACTGAATGACAGTATCACTGTATAAATAACAATTTTAGCATCTTATTTATATTACAGATAAATTAGTAATGCTTTTAGCACTGACAAATATGTTAAACCTAATAAGTATTCATATTTTTAACGCATTTTTGTAGTTATTTTGTTTTTTATTGTATTTTGTTTAATGTGTTTATATTTTGTACGTTGCATGGTTTCTTTTTATGCTTCCTTTTTATATGCTCAATGTTTTATTGTACAGCACACTGGAGCAAACCTTTTTTTTAAATGTGCTACAGAAATACATTTTTTGACTTGACTTTGTGTTATTGATTCATTTTAGATGCTCACAAACAGAGAAAGTTGAAAGGCACTGTAAAAAGCCAAAAAGTAAATGCAGACCCAGTACTTTTAAAGCCCATTTACACTAAGAACAATAACTATAATTGTAACTATATCAGCTTTCACACCAATGAACGATAACACTTGTGGCAGAATGGATATATATATATATATATATATATATAAAGACAGTTAGCAGACTACGCCACGATGGGACTTACACCCAAAGAATTAAGTATTTAGTTCAACCAAGGCACTCAAGTTCGCTGATGGATAGCCAGAGACAGTGGTCCAGTACAAAAACAAACTTTATTTTCACAACATCAATGATGGAGATTTCATAACAAACAACATGCACTGTACACCAAATCAAATAAAACACACACTCAATATTCACTCCACTCACTATACTCTATTTGCAACGTACACACACACACACACGAGGAGGGCAATAGAACGGAATCTTACCAGTGGGAAGCTAGTGGCTCAAGCAAGGAGAGTCCATGAAAACACCGCATTCACACGTGTCAAATTTCACACACAAACAGTAAGAGAAATGACCACACTTGGTGAACACAGCCACAACACACCAAAGGACCCGCCACCACAAGGGGCACTACTCCCACTGGCAGTTCTCAGCACCTGGACAATAAACAGACATGTGGAAGTTAAACAAAATTACACACAGATTACATAAAAAAAAAATGTCTAATAAGTCACCCGTTCTGAAGTCCAAGGTGGTACTGGCTAACAATATGAACAGAGATTCAAAATAAACAATTAAACATGGACAAACTACAAAAAGGACAAAATCACAATTAGGCCAATCCTCTTGGATATCAACAGCAAGAAAAGGCCTCCATACAAGAGTTCAAATAAATACATAAAAACATTAAAGTGATGTCAGTCCATCAAACACTCCACACTCAAGCACTGAAGAGTCAACAGTGTTAAACAGGCAACGATGTAACACACTAGCCAGCCGCCTGCTAACTTGAACTAATAATTGAGTTCAATACTCCTTGGCCAAGTGTGAAGGCAGCCGGGTACGACGTAACTTTAAATCCGTGAACATGGAACGTGAAGAGTATAAGCAAAGCAGCAGATGTTCAGCGTCGATGTAGCCAACTTGCGGCCGCACCCCCAGTTAAATAGCACTCCCTAGAATGCACAGGATGGCAATTTACAAATAGTTCCCACATTAATCATTCAACTATTACTCAGTATAGCAACATACCTATGATTATCACAGGCCCTGAGCTCTGATTGCTGATTGCAGGGCACACATTCAGCTGGTGGAAGGGCTGCTGCCGCACCGGGGATTCTATAGCACAAAACATTCCCCATAAGCCCAAGCTATAAAGTTAACGAGTGAAAAAGAGAAACGAAGCCAACCATACTTGCAGCGCTACGGTAGACCGATAACCAGGCAGACATCAGGTCGCTGGGCAGGTAAACAAGACAAGACCGGTGACACCATAGGTGTGTTCGACATCGGCTGCGGCTGGATGTAAGCGATCGGCGAGAGTAGCCGCGTGCAGCCGGGGAGGAGCTGCAAACGGAGACGTGAAGTCGGACACTTCTGGTTCCCGTAGTGACCGCTCACGTGGTGTTTGCATACTTTATCACAGCTGAAGTGAAATAAATGCAATATTTGCTAAATACACAGATGTTTAGAGGCATTTTCATTCAATACTTTATGTACTGCTTCATACAGCGTCTGTTTGAACAAGAATAAAGTTCACCATAAGCCTACAGCTAGCCTACTATCAATAAAGTGGAATCCACGTTTTTTAATCAGTTTTATTTGGATAAACATGACACAATATAACATTGCGACTACATGAAAAGAGTGCTTACTGTTATAAAAAATGATTTGTGAGCTGTAGAGGAACTAAAGGTGGTCGAATAAACACAAAACACACGTGATCGTTGTCATGCGGTGAATCCGGCCAATCGTGGAACTGCCGTGTCGTCATCAGAGCTTGTGCAGCCCAGAGCAGCCGCTCTTCAGAAGCTGCGCTGGCTGAGTTCTCCGGCTACTCTCGAATCGCTCTCTCGTTACTTTGATGGCATATGTCACAGTCACGTGGTGTCGGCGCTGTTTCAAGTCGGACAAAATTTCTAACCGGCATGCACTGCTTCAAGTCAGCCGCCGATCGTTCTGCGCAGAGCTGCATGAAGTCGAACAAGCCTCATTTGTCAAAATAAAAGTCCCGGTTAATAAAAGGGGTGTAGCCCTCACGATTGGCTCAAAGTTAACTGCCCAGGACCACTCACAGCTGCAGCAAATTAAGCATCACCTAGGGAGGTATGAGCCAGACAACTGCATCCTGCTACACACTGTTCATTCTAAGCATGTACTGCAGTTTTTGTCGTCTGCCACTTTAAATGCTGGAGCTCTTTCAAGTGGAATTTCTGATTGGCTGTCAATGTTCATCAGCTGGAAAAAAATTGCTCTGAAAGTGATTCCAAGATATTGTTTCTCTGTGCTGTTATTGGACTCTGTTTTTCTTTTTATATTTAGAATTATTTTTTTTAAACGATATCTTTGTCATTATAGTTATATTCAGGATTGCGATTTTTCAGAATAATAGCTTACCAATTTTTCTAAGCAGAGAGTTCTCACTACACTTGTCACAAGTTCAAAAGTGACCATTGAGGGGATTCTCCACCCAAAATACTCATCCTGATAAAGTCATTTATGTTGACAAACAAGTATTCATAAATATAGCTGCAAGAAGTAATTTTTCGGGCCAAGCAAGTCAGTCCCAAAGTGACAGGCTAAGCAAGCATGGCAGGGAGCTTGCTGACAAATTAGTAAAACCATAGAAAAAGATGAACAACCTTTTCTTCCATTGGTGAAAAGTGAAACCGCCAAAGTCCTAATATGGCGCTGACCCGAATATCCCCAAAAAAGCCTCAGTGACTATTTCGTTTAGAGAAGCTGTCAATCATGACGTCACATTCCCGTTGTTATAGAGTCAAATAATGAACTAAGATCAAACTTATTTAAAAAAAACGAACACACTAAATCAGCATGATAAAACCTACCTAAAATGACAGAAAACATCTTTGAAAAAAAATTATTTGAAGTGTAATTTGATTGTTTGTTTCCATCTCGTCCCATTAGACTTCATGGGGAGGGCTGTGTTTATGACCTATACTGAGACCAGCCACCCAGTATCGAGGTATTATATCGCTGGGGCCAGCGATCGAGACGCTCAAGACTAGCTGCAATTGAGAGGCCTTCATTTCCATGTTTCAAAAGAAACGATCCTCAAGAATTTGCAATGCTAAATATGGCATTAAAAAAAAATCTATTGCCTGAAGTTCAGAGGAATCAGAACAATACAAATATCATATCCTTTTGGATTAGTGGTGGGCGATACTGCAAAATTTGGTATCGATCCAATACCAAATACATATAGGGTCAGTTTTGCCGATACTGATAACCAATACGATACTTTTTACTTAAAAAAAATACTTAAGTGTAGGGGAGAGCAGTAGCCTATGTCATTATTTCTGAGGTGAATGAATGATCAATTCTTTAGGCAATATTTTTTTTATTAATGTATTTATTAGTTATTAGGCACTGTAGAATGATGCTTTACAGCCTTTTTTAAAAAAGAAATAAAAATAAAGAATAACAGAAATCTATCCCTTTTTTCTGGTTTTAAAAGCAAATGAAATAAAGTGCACACAACTATTACTGCCGAACAAACAAAGAACAAATATACCTGTGCAATTACATTCCCTGAGCCCCCCTTCTGGGCCCTGTCCCCTGTTGAAGTCAGAGGTTTTTATTGAGAAACAACAACATATTTACACATTTCCCTTTTATGGCACTTCTTCTATCGCTCACTAGCTGTCCTGCCTTGGAGAAGATCCTTTCTGATGGAACTGATGAGGCAATGACTGCCAGGTGTTTCCTTGCTAGCTTGCTTAGAGAGGGGAATGTTGCCTCATTCTTTTTCCACCAAAGAAGTGGTTCTTGATCCCTTGGAACTGGCTTCTCTTCTGTGTAGCGGCGCATTTCAATTAGGGCATCTGTCCCAGTTGTGCGATGCTGCTGGGAAGCCAGTACTAGAGAATCAAATTCCATCCATATCCCACCTTTTGCAGCAGCCCCTGCTGGGGAGCATGACGTAGTCGCAGGAGCCATTGATGAGGCAGAGCTGGTGGCAGAGCTTGAGCTTAGTTCAGGAGGGGCTGACATTGATGGGGCCGAGGTCTGGTTGATCAACTGCATTTCAGTAATGAGTCGCGCTTTCACAGGTTCAACATTTGCCATATCGCGGAACCCAAGGTTTTTAAATCTTATGTCCAGGTAGGTGCTGGCTGCAAGACCATAACAGGTTTCAATACCTCTGAAACGACGCTGACATTGTGCTGACAGCTCAGCAACTAGCTTGTTACCCTGGCCTTCATTAGATGCAGCTGATTTCAAAAGGAGTGATACCAGGGGAATCAGATGATATTTCTCTGGTGATTTCCTCAAATGGTCTCAGGGCATCAATGGAGAGACTTATCAATGACCAATCTTCCTCGCTAGGCACAGTGAGCTCTTTCCAAGCAGACAGAGCACAGTGGTCACCACTTCCTTCTGCTCATGCAGTCTCTCAAACATGTAGAACACTGAATTCCACCTGAATCAGTTTATGCTCTGGAAAATTCTGTTGTTCTTGAATTTCTTTGAGCCTCTCTGCTGCTCTTGTGCTGTGGTGAAAGAAGGTTACTATAGCACTACATCTGTGTTGGATGTCCAGAAGACCTGGGAGAGCCTTAATGGAGTCTTTCACCACTAAATTTAAGGTGTGTGCAAAGCATGGATAATGTTTCCACCCTGCTCTGTGCACAGCAGCAACCATATTGGCACCATTATCTATGATTACGGCCTGAACTTTGTCTGATAAACCCCATTCATCAGTGATTCTTTTCAATTCTGAACAAATGTTGTCAGCGGTGTGTTGTCCTGAAAAACTACAGGTCTCCAAGACATATGCTTGCATTTGCCAGTTTTCATCAATAATATGGCATGGGACAGTTAAGTAAGCCTCTGTGGTTCTTGATGTCCACATGTCTGTTGTAATTACAGCACTGTTTGTACCATCCAGAGATTTTTTCACTTTTAAGCGGCACTCTTCATACAATGCTGGTATGTTCCTCACCGTTAAACTTTGCCTACTTGGAATCTTGTAGCGTGGATCGAGGGTATGAACAAAACCCCTAAAACCCTCATCCTCAACTATAGAGACAGGTTGCAAGTCCTTTGCGATCATTTTGGTAAGCTTCAGAGTAATATCCACAGCTCTTGGGGAATCACCTAGGTGAAATAATAAAATGTCTCTTATAATGTATGTCAATAATGTACCCTAAACATAGCAGGTGTCACAGTCATCGTCTGCACCATTCTGTCTTCGTCATCTTCACTACACTTCCCAGCATCCTCTTTTCTCCACACCTGAACTCACTCCCTCAGTCACACCTGTTTATCGTTATCATCATCTGTGTCACCTGTCTTCACCTTGTTATGTTTGATTCATGCTTGTATTTAGTTTGCTTCTGTTCAGCCTGTCATTGTCTTATGTTACATTGTATTTGCTTTTGTAAGAAAACCTTCTGCCTGCCTGTATCTGTGCTAGATATTTTGTAAGTAAAGTTATATTGTTTGGAATTTGGATTCTGCCTCTTCATCTGCCTGCACCACACCCGTGACAGAACGACCGACCCAAAAATATGGAGGAACGCATCCAGTTTATCAACCTGGCTCAGGAGAACCACGATGTTCTGGAATTCTCCAGAAAGTTTTTTCATCTCGCCCTCAGCAGTTCCCTGGAGGATGAAACTCTCAGCACCCTGTTCCGGATCGGGATCACATTCCATCGTCGCCTCGACCTCCCAGACACCACCGGACTATCTTGGAGAGAGACTGGGTTCCGGTGTCTGGTGAGTGTTGCGTCCCAGCCCGGAACGCCACCGTCTCCAGCCATCTTCGCCACGCCATTCATCCTCTTCCACAGTCCAGTCGAGTCGAGTCCTCCTCACCGCCAGAGACCGTCCAGCCAGCCAGAGACCGTCCAGCCAGCCAGAGACCGTCCAGCCAGCCAGAGACCGTCCAGCCAGCCAGAGACCGTCCAGCCAGCCAGAGACCGTCCAGCCAGCCAGAGACCGTCCAGCCAGCCAGAGACCGTCCAGCCAGCCAGAGACCGTCCAGCCAGCCAGAGACCGTCCAGCCAGCCAGAGACCGTCCAGCCAGAGACCGAGTGTTCAAAGCTCTCTTCACCGCTGGTCCCGCCCAGTTCAAAGCCCTCTTCACCGCTGGTTCCGTCCAGCCCAGCCGAGCCTTCACCGCTGGTTCCGTCCAGCCCAGCCGAACCTTCACCGCTGGTACACGTCCCGTCGGCCCAGCCAGAGACTGTGTTCCCACCCAGCCTCCCTCTCCCACCTCCTCTCATCTGTCACCGTTCCACTCTTCCGCCACTGCCTGTCATCCCCTCAGCTCACCTATGCACCTTCGGTGAGGTTGAGTCGCTGTGGGCCCGCCAGCCTGCAGCTCCAGCGTGGCTAGAGGCCGAGTCCCTGGCTACACCTCAGTCCTCAGAGCCCACACCTTCATCTCGGCCTGTCAGCCCTTCGCCTTCACCTAGATCCACGACTCCTTCATCGCCTCCGCGGTCCGTCACCCCGGAAGCTCCGCGGGGCTCGATCGCCACTCCAGGTCGGCCTTCGGTGGTCGAAGTCCAGTTCCTGCCACGGACTTCCGGGATTCAGGCTGCACCCTCACCCTGCACCCCTTCAGCATCCCTGGACTCCTCCCTTCCTCTGACCTCCCCGTCGGCCTCCCTCACCACATCGTCACCTCGGTCATCCATCCCTATGTCACCTCTTCAGTCCCGCAGATCAGCGGCGCGGCTTCAGTCCTCCAAGCCTACGATGGTGCCATGGTTCATCGGCCACTCGGTTCCGCCGTGGCCGCCCGAAGGGTCCTCACCGCCGTGGCCGCCCGAAGGGTCTGCACCCCCATGGCCACCCGAGGGGTCTGCACCGCCATGGCCACCCGAAGGGTCTGCACCGCCATGGCCACCCGAAGGGTCCTCTCCACCATGGCCGCCCGAAAGGTCTGAACCGCCATGGCCACCCGAACAGCCTGGACGCCCGAGGGTTCGTCTGCTCCGCCGTGGTCACGCCCACGTCCTGCTCCGCCCTGGCCGCCTGGACTTCCTGATCCGCCCTGGAGGCTTCCTGTCCCTGTTTGGCCACGCCCTGGCCAGCCTTCAGGGCGCCCACCCCCAGGTCGCGCCTTTTTGAAGGGGGCGTTATGTCACAGTCATCGTCTGCACCATTCTGTCTTCGTCATCTTCACTACACTTCCCAGCATCCTCTTGTCTCCACACCTGAACTCACTCCCTCAATCATCCACCTGTTTATCGTTATCATCATCTCTGCCGTGGAAAGGCAAAAGACCGTAACTTCGTTTTTGGTCGAAAATTAGTTATTGATATTTTTGGCACATTCAAGACCCCCTTTATCATGTGGATAAGTATCTTGTGTCAATTCTGTTGTTTTTTTCGAAAAATGATGGGTTGTTTTAACAGTAACTTCCAAAAAGCGAAGGAGAAACCAAGGCAGAAGACCGTAACACCAGTTACCGCTGTTTGGCTTCGTTTTGGAACGCTCATATTGAGTTACGGCACTCTGCCTTTGTATAGCCGTGCGTCAATATGAAGTTACTGTGCCAGCCTGAAGTTACGGTGTTCTGCCTTTGTTTTACTGTCCATTAAAGTTTGCCGCGCTTAAGTTACGGTGTAGGCTACTGTTTACTGTCATAGCCTACTGTCATTGAAGCACTGCTGACACACACAATACCTGAATAAAAGTGTAGGTAAAACAAATATTGTTGAGTGGTTGTTTTTATAGCGTTTAAGGATGGCCCATTACTCTCGAGGGAAAATGATGGTTGAGATGGCTTTGAAACGCAGACATCATTGTGAAGGTAAGAAATTGTGAAACAAAACGTGCATTAGACAAACATAAAAACGTGATTTACTTAATTTAGCTAGCTAGCAGCAAAAGGCTAAGTTAGTCATGAATAGGTTACCAAACTTCTCCATAAGCAAACAAGCAGAGACTAAATAACTTACCAGAAATAAGTAAATTAACCGTAAATAATCTCAAAGAATTTCATAATGGTAAAATTATTCACTCAGAACCAGCACCTGTCAGTGACACTGTCACGTTAGATAGCTGGACAAAACGAGTGTGACTCGAATGCAGTTACGTTACCGTGTATGATCACACATAAAAACAGTAAACAGCTCGCAAATCCTTATCCTACCTTTTCTTGTAACTTGATAAAATCCGTGGCAATGAACGTCATCGGAGATGTTTAATCCACAAGCATTCTGAGCATTATTTCTTGCTGGCGTTCACTTCAATCCAAGTCAGGCGATTTCATTAAATTAGATGTAAAAGCGATTATATCCTTTTACGTTGCAATAAATAATAACTGATTTAAAAAAGGTATCCATGCACCCACATGTAGCCTACAGGCTATAGCTTTTTTGTCTGGTAGTCAGTTATGTCAGAAAAACAATATTCAAATTACTCCACGCATTTGAGCTTAATCCACCAGTCAGCGAGCCAAATTTAACCCTTGATTAACCAGTGGCTCTAACTTGTAGGCCTAGGCCTGATACTTTGTTAAAATAGACGATTAATAATATTATATATTAATATTAATATTAATACTATTAATAAAATAGCCTATTGGTAAAAACAAATGTTTGCTGGAACTATGTGTATCGGATATAAAATGTTATTTCCTATTGAAATTTCCCTCCATGCCTTATTATTGTATTATTATCATTATTGTTATTATTATTATTATTATTATTATTATTAAATTTGCTCTATTCCTTTCAGTTCCTTGTGGTGATATTCCTTGTGGTCCAGACACACCACAAACAAAAAAAATCATCGTTCTGGACAGTGGTAGGCATTTTCATAACATTGACATTAATTAATCAAATTTTCTTCTTCAAAAATTTCATGTTCATGTTCCATAATTTTCTATGCATGTCTCCATTGTAAATTTGTTCTGTTCATTGCAGTTACTTATGGCGATATTGATTGTGACCCAGCACCCAAATCAAAAACATGGACAGTTCTTGATAGTTGTTTGGATATTAGTTTCCCAGAGTTTGGTTCTGATGAGCTGTTCTGCAGCACACCTGACACCACGCTTGATGCTCTTATGGAGTTCCACATTGCTCCAGCCACAGCCCTACTGCCAGAGCCAACCCTCGCTACACTGTCAGCATCAGAGCCAACCCTCACTCCGGCCACAGCTCTACTGCCAGAGCCCACCCTCGCTCCACTGCCCGCACCAGAGCCCACCATCGCTCCGGCCACAGCCCTACTGCCAGAGCCAACCCTCACTACACTGCCAGCACCAGAGCCCACCATCGCTCCGGCCACAGCCCTACTGCCAGAGCCCACCCTCACTCCACTGCCAGCACCAGAGCCCACCATCGCTCCAGCCACAGCCCTACTGCCAGAGCCCACCCTCACTCCACTGCCCGCACCAGAGCCCACCAGAGCCCACCATCGCTCCGGCCACAGCCCTACTGCCAGAGCCAACCCTCACTCCACTGCCAGCACCAGAGCCCACCATCACTCCGGCCACAGCCCTACTGCCAGAGCCCACCCTCACTCCACTGCCAGCACCAGAGCCCACCATCGCTCCGGCCACAGCCCTACTGCCAGAGCCCACCCTCACTCCACTGCCAGCACCAGAGCCCACCATCGCTCCGGCCACAGCCCTACTGCCAGAGCCAACCCTCGCTACACTGCCAGCACCAGAGCCCACCATTGCTCCGGCCACAGCCCTACTGCCAGAGCCAACCCTCGCTACACTGCCAGCACCAGAGCCCACCATCGCTCCGGCCACAGCCCTACTGCCAGAGCCCACCCTCACTCCACTGCCAGCACCAGAGCCCACCATCGCTCCGGCCACAGCTCTACTCCCAGAGCCCACCCTCGCTCCACTGCCAGCACCAGAGTCCACCATCGCTCCGGCCACAGCCCTACTGCCAGAGCCCACCCTCACTCCACTGCCAGCACCAGAGCCCACCATCGCTCCGGCCACAGCCCTACTGCCAGAGCCCACCCACACTCCACTGCCAGCACCAGAGCCCACCATCGCTCCGGCCACAGCCCTACTGCCAGAGCCAACCCTCGCTACACTGCCAGCACCAGAGCCCACCATTGCTCCGGCCACAGCCCTACTGCCAGAGCCAACCCTCGCTACACTGCCAGCACCAGAGCCCACCATCGCTCCGGCCACAGCCCTACTGCCAGAGCCCACCCTCACTCCACTGCCAGCACCAGAGCCCACCATCGCTCCGGCCACAGCTCTACTCCCAGAGCCCACCCTCGCTCCACTGCCAGCACCAGAGTCCACCCTCCCTCCAGCCAAAGCCCCACCAATGGGAGATCCGTGTAAATGCAGAAGAAAATGCACAGACAAATTTAGTGAGGAGAGGCGTAAAGAGATCTGGAAGATATACTGGGACATCAACTACACAGACAGACGTGCATTCATGTTCCACAGTGTCAGCCAGCTACCAACAGCAGCAGTTTGTGTGGATGGAAAAACAAGTCGACGGTGCAGGTCCTTTGTTTACAGGCTGAAGAATGCAGATCAGGTCCCACAGCAGGTCTGTAAAACTTTTTTCTTGTCCACTTTGGGGTACCACTCAGCGAATGACAGTCTGGTCCTCTCTGTGATGAGAAATGGGAATGAGATGATCACAAGAGACCAAAGAGGAAGACATACACCATCCAACAAGCTAGAAATGCAGCCTTTTTACGATCACATTGAATCATTCCACCCATCAGTGAGCCACTACCGAAGAGAGCATGCCCCACATCGTCGCTATCTCCCTAGCGACGTTAACATCAAGCTCATGTATGCTGATTATTTGGAAAAAGGCAACAGCTGCTCCTATGAAAGCTACCGCAAAGCTGTAAAACATAAGAACATCAGCTTTGCAAAGCTTGGAGAGGAGGAGTGTGAGGAGTGTGTACTGCAGGATCAGCACATGAAAACTGACCATGATGGGGATGGCCATGACATGGACTGCTTGCAGTGCCAGAGGTGGCTTGGACGTAAAGAGTCTGCCGTGCAGAGCAGAATAATGTACCAGGCTGATGCAGAGAAGGACTGGCCAGAGGACACATTGGTGAAGAGTGTGGACCTTCAAAAGGTCATCATGTTGCCTCGTATGCCTGGTTTGAAAACATCAATCTTCACAAAACGCATCGTGGCATTCCATGAGACCTTTGCCTCTGTAGGCAAGAAAAAAGACAAAAAAAACACCATCTCTGTGGTCTGGCATGAGGGCACGGCAGGGAGAGGAGCAGCAGAGATCACCTCGGCCTATGTGACTGCTCTAAAAAAAGAAAGGGACATAGACCACTGCATCTTCTGGGTGGACAACTGTTCAGCCCAAAATAAGAATTGGTGCTTGCTATCCTCCCTAGTCTGCCTTGTTAATGGTGATACCACCTCCATGGATGATATAACTCTGAAATACTTTGAAAAGGGACACACATTCATGAGTGCTGACAGTTTTCATCATGGTGTCGAGCTGGAGATGAAAAAGCAACCTGGAGGTGTGCTGTATGACTTTGTGGATTTTGTGAATGTTGTGAGGAGCTCAAACTCCAGGAAGGTGGATGTGGTAGAAATGAGGAATGAAGATGTGCTGAATTGGAAGGATGGGCACTCCTGTGTGAAGACCAAGAAGGCATCAAAGTTGGGCAAGATGTCAGTGAACCAGGTGCGACGTGGCTCAAGGAGCTTGTTCTACAAGCTAAACCATGTAGATGCTGACTTTACTGAGTTGGACTTCCTCCGGGCTAAGTTCGAACTGAAGGTTCCCTCTCTCCTGAGACCACATGACCGGGGGATTCAAGAGGCTAAAAAGAACGACATAATCAGAAAACTATGTCCTTTTATGCCCCACAGCAGGAGGGCTTTCTGGTGTTCACTGCCTGTAAGCGAAGTTGTGGATGAGGATGAGGAGTGAGAACACCCTGAAACAACATTAAATGAATGCAGGATTCCAAGTTCACTTGTACATGATTTACTCTTATTCCCTTATTCCCATTCCATGCGTTTTAAATTTGTACATAATTCGTTGTTCTATCTGCTATATCTTTGTTTTATATCTTGTTATATCTTTGCATTCCATTATTAATTAAATTAATATGTTTACCTATTTCAAATATGCTTATCTTGTATGTTTTCATATAATTTATTGTCACCTATCTGCAGTGAACCTGTTAGTTTTACTGCACACAAGATACTCTTTACTGCCATGGAGGTATTGTGTCATGTCTAATTAATTAATAATGCCATCAGGATGCAACCAAATCAGATGATAGCAATAATGGCTAAAAGTAATTGTAAATCATCCAACATTATCAATCAATCAATCGTTTTATTTCGAAAGCACATTTTAAAACAATACAAGTTGATCAAAGTGCTTTACCAACCTTACATAACACATACACAAATAAACCATAAAACACAATACAGGTGTTTGTTACTAAAAAGACTTTGTTAATGGTGATCAGCAACCAGATATCAATAATGTGGAAGTTACTGCCTTTTGCCTTGGCAAGTCTTTTTGCACTTTTTGCAGACAATACAAAGGCAGAGTACAGTAACTTCAAAATTGGGGTCAAAGGTCAAGTTTGAGATCAATATTTTTTTATGTAGATAATTTTCATTATTAAAACATTGAATTGCCAGATTTTCAGATTCCTACCTATAATTAATTTGTCTGGACAACTAAAAAACTTTAAAGTCATTTTTCTCAGTTACACACTCTAGCGACTTAAGGTATTTTGCCTTTGTAGGGCAGATCTGTGTCACCTGTCTTCACCTTATGTTTGATTCATGCTTGTATTTAGTTTGCTTCTGTTCAGCCTGTCCTTGTCGGTCGTTGTCTTATGTTACGTTGTGTTTGCTTTTGTAAGAAAACCTTCTGCCTGACTATATCTGTGCTAGATATTTTGTAAGTAATGTTATATTGTTTGGAATTTGGATTCTGCCTCTTCATCTGCCTGCACCACACCCGTGACAGCTGGTCATATGAGCAAAAAAATACTATATTTATAGATAACACGTTTCAATGGGCTGCATATGAAGAATTTAGATGCAAAAGCCTCTAAGTGCCATCTGAAATTTTCTTCTAGAATGATAATTTTTATCAAGCTTGTTTATTTAAATTCAATAATTTCACTTAAATGACAATTAATAGGTAATTTTCATAGCCATATTTCAACGATTTGTAAGTCTTAGAAGTAGGTGTTTTTGTTTTTTTTGTCTGTATACTTAAGATACACTGATAAGTTAAGTATAAGAAAAGTCTTTGGACTTAAATCTGTAATTAAAAAAATGTAAACAAACAGTTTATATATATATTTTTCTTTTTATTTATTATTATACATGCATTCATAAAACACATGCGCAAACACAATATAAATATTAAATATTTGAAATGACACAAAATTTAGTGAATATGCTACATAAAAAGTCAATTTGCTCTAAGCTACCTGGATCCGACTGTTGGTCCTTGACTTTGATTGACTTGTGCTGCTTTTTTTGTGGGGGTGACTGGTCCACACCTGCATTGTCCTGTTGAAGGAACAGACATAATCATGTAATGCTGACTAGATTTAATAAGTGATTCTTAAAGAAAATCTATTGAGCCAAACTGCTTCTACCAATATGCTTCTACCAAATTTCAATATGAGGGGTCCGAATTGAAAACGATATGATTATCGTCCCAGATTAAATTACTAAAGTCTTTAATCATTTCTAAATCTAAGTGAAACTGAGAGATCGGAGGGTTTAACCAATGCTCTTTTCCGGGTCAGCCGAGACTTGGGCTGAAGGCTCCTCTGAGTTCTTTGGTCCAGTTGTGAAAAACAGACAGGCGCTATCTTCAGAGAAGGGGCTAGAGGCTTCTGCTGCAGTTGCTCCCGTCTCAAGAGCTCAGAGATGTTTCGCCTATCTGCGATCTTGTCTGGTATGGGTGCTCCATGTGGGGAGCATGAGAGCAACTTTGAAGCAGCCAGAGGTGTCCTCTGTAGAGACTTGACAGGGTTGGCCAATTCAAAAGAGTTTTTTTGCAAATGTTTTGTCAGATGCCCAGGGATCTTGAGTTTTCCTCTTTGTTGGGACCCGAGGCACTCAACAGGCACAGGTTCTATCTGTGGCATTTTCTGCCTCCACATTCTCCTCTGGGCTTTCTCAGATGGATCACTGTAGACCAGGGATGAGGGGTGGTTCCCTTTTTTAGAACTGTTCTGCTGGGACCTGATGAGCAAACATTCTCCCTGTGTGGACCTGTCAGACACAGGTGTACCCTGTTTGGACCTGGAGGGCACAGGTGCATCCTGTGTAGATCTGGAGGGCACAACTGCACCCTGTTTGTACCTGGCTGGCACAGGTGCTCCCTGTGTGGATCTGAAGGGCACAACTGCACCCTGTTTGGACCTGGCTGGCACAGGTGTATCCTGTGTGTATCTGGAGGGCACATGTGTATCTAGAGGGCACAACTGCACCCTGTTTGTACCTGGCATCCTGTGTGAATCTGGAGGGCACAACTGCACCCTGTTTGTACCTGGCATCCTGTGTAGATCTGGAGGGCACAACTGCACCTTGTTTGTACCTGGCATCCTGTGTGGATCTGGAGGGCACAACTGCACCCTGTTTGTACCTGGCATCCTGTGTAGATCTGGAGGGCACAACTGCACCCTGTTTGTACCTGGCATCCTGTGTAGATCTGGAGGGCACAACTGCACCCTGTTTGTACCTGGCATCCTGTGTAGATCTGGAGGGCACAGGTGCATCCTGTGTAGATCTGGAGGGCACAACTGCACCCTGTTTGTACCTGGCATCCTGTGTGAATCTGGAGGGCACAACTGCACCCTGTTTGTACCTGGCATCCTGTGTAGATCTGGAGGGCACAACTGCACCTTGTTTGTACCTGGCATCCTGTGTGGATCTGGAGGGAACAACTGCACCCTGTTTGTACCTGGCATCCTGTGTGGATCTGGAGGGCACAACTGCACCCTGTTTGTACCTGGCATCCTGTGTAGATCTGGAGGGCACAACTGCATCTTGTTTGTACCTGGCATCCTGTGTGGATCTGGAGGGCACAACTGCACCCTGTTTGTACCTGGCATCCTGTGTGGATCTGGAGGGCACAACTGCACCCTGTTTGTACCTGGCATCCTGTGTAGATCTGGAGGGCACAACTGCACCCTGTTTGTACCTGGCATCCTGTGTAGATCTGGAGGGCACAACTGCACCCTGTTTGTACCTGGCATCCTGTGTAGATCTGGAGGGCACAACTGCACCCTGTTTGTACCTGGCATCCTGTGTAGATCTGGAGGGCACAACTGCACCCTGTTTGTACCTGGCATCCTGTGTGTATCTGGAGGGCACTGGTGCGCCCTGTGTAGATCTGGAGGGCACAACTGCACCCTGTTTGTACCTGGCTGGCACAGGTGCTCCCTCTGTGGATCTGACAGAAAAAGGTGCTCCCTGCGTCCTATTCTGCCTCCACTGCCTTGTGGTCTTCAGTGTAACATCTGAGAAGCCTGATTGCTGGGACTGAGCCTTCTCAGATGTGTCACTGAAGACCAGGGATGTGGGGCATGAAGTATCTCCTGCCTCCCCTGTTCCCCAACACTGGCCTGAGATGAGGTCCCCATACATAGGCTCATCAGATATGGGGTCTGAAACCTCCATGATTGCCCACCACCGCCCCGCAGCAAGGGCCGTACTGAGCTCATCTGAGAATTCAGCAGATGAGGACTGCTCTGCACTCTCAAAAATGGTGGGCATGGTTGACATACTCATAACGATGTTAAATTTGATGATGAAAGATGATGTAGAAGTGAACAGTATACTTTTGCAATCTATATCTGTGAAAAACTATGAAAAAAGAGAAAAGGAAGGGATGAGCTGAGTAAACATACAGTAAAGCTAAATACTGAAAGCTTGTTTTCTTAAGCCCAACGTATACTAATGTTGTCCGCACTCACGGACACCTTTGTGCAGCCCAATTTTTGTGTTTGCACTGATGGTGCATGTACAATAATGCATATGAAGAATGAAGAATGCTGACACAACTCAGCGCTGCTTGTCACTGGGCGCCGTTTCAGACCGAACAATAATAAAAGTTACACCTCGAAGTCAAGCGCGGCGATGGCCCAGTCCCAAATCGCACACTTCATGAGCACTTTCGGTCTTGTGGACTTACAATGGCTGCTGCGTGCGCGTGTCCGTTAAGTCCGTGAGACCGCAGTGTGTCTCATTTGTCATTTTTAGATCTCAGAAGGGTGCTCGCGAGCGCCCCCAAGTGGTCGATTTGCGCCCTTGATGCGCACTTTTGCCGAGCCCGCACTTTACTTACCTACCTACCGATTCTGACTGAGCTTGTTCTCTGGCACTTGATCAGGAGAAAAGTTCTCAATGGTATCTGCAACCAGCTCTGACCACGTGTTAAATTTGACAGGGTCCACTTTGGAAAGGCTTGGTAAAACTTGGCTACAAAACAAAGGTTTTCTCAATTATGGTAATACTTCTTCAGGAGAAGTGATTGGATACTTCGGCCATTAATGAAGTGGTAAGGAAAGGAAAGGAGGTCCTCGAAACCAACGACTAGTAGGAGATAGCCCTGTCAACTTCTACCGAGAGGCGAAGTTATGACGTCACTTTGTAGGACAACTCGGAAGCTAGCGGCGCATGGGTCCCCTCGATCGAAAAGCTATGCATTTTCCCCATGGACTTTTGGAAAAAAAATTATATTGCATTACGATTAGGGGGCTCGAATAGATTCGAATACATTGCTTGACTGATATCAGTTCGAATTCGATTTTTCTCAAAAGTGAGAGCCCTAAACGATTGAAGTATCAATAATGTCAAAAATGTGATGTGTAGTCAAGTTCGGGTGTGTGAATGCTGTTTAAATGTGTTCTCACAGATACGCTTGTTGTGATGGTTGTGATTCGCAGACAGTTTCCTATTGGCCCTCCGGCGTTTCATAGCTTGCAGAGGTCGGCCCTATGAACTTATATCAAACCAAGGAACTAATTTCCGGGGAGGAGAGCGAGAGCTCAGAGAAGCATTCAATCAACTCAGCCCTTCAAGAACTGCTTTCTCAGCACCAGATTCAATTAAACTTTAACCCCCCATATTCTGCGCATTTTGGAGGATGCTGGGAGAGAGAGGTTAGATCCATTAAGGCAGCTTTATGGGTGACATTGGGTACACAGGTGCTTTCTGCAGAAGTCTTATATAGTGTTGGTTGAAGTGGAAGAGATGTTGAACTCTAAACCTTTTGGATAGGTTACATCTAATATATCGGATCCTGATATACCGTTGATGGGGCGGCAAGATGCTTCCCTGCCTCAAGTAATGTATGCTGATTCTGAAATACGTTCACATAGAAAGTGGAGGCATAGTCAAGTTCTGTCTGATAGATTCTGGTCAAGTTTTATCAGAGATTATCTTCCTTCCCTTCAAAGTCGTCAAAAGTGGATGCAGGAGGGAAATTCGATTTCATGTGATGCTGTAGTTATGGTCGTTGACCCGCAGCTTCCACAGGGACTCTGGCCTAGGAACTGTCACAAAGATCTTGCCAAGTCCTGATGGCAGGATAAGGGTTGTGGAGGTTCTCATTGAAGATAAATGCTATATACGCCCAGTCAGCCGTCTGGTGATCCTTACTAAGTTTTCAGATGACTTGAATTAATAATTGTACAGAATTCTCTAGGGTCAAATGTTTAAACATTTGGGGGAGACTGTTGAGAATTCCTATGGATCACATGACGTAGCCAGAAATGTAAAAGTAATTAAAAATGATGTTCTCAGAAAGATCAAACCATTCTTTTTAAAGGAAGAAATGTCACAGCATAAAAGGGTGGAGCAAAGAAACATTCTGTTTTATCAAAAAGTGCATAAAGGATTTTAGAAAAAACAAAGAGCTTATTTTAAACTCAATGACAAACCAAAGAGTATTTATTTCTCCCCATATAAACCATTAAAATGTAATGGCGAATATCGGACACTCCACTTGAAGACATGAGGTGGCATCTGTATTCAGAGACATTCAAGGAAACGTACATTTTATTCGCATTATGTTATTAAGTTTTCATTGAATACATATAATTTAAATAGGAGAAAAGGAAGAGAAAACTGTGCTTTCTTATGGTTTTACATTGAAAAGACAGTTCGTTCACAACTTATTGGCCTGAATGTGTCTTTTCAAACACCCTACACTAGACTTCTGCGGCTGACATATGCAAACAATTTAAAATACAGGACGGCTGTGAAAATTACAAATGAAAAGAAAGAAATAAACATTATGAAAGTACAATAATACCTTCAAATGTCATTTGCAGGGACCTCAAAATATGGCATGAATATTTCCAATGCCAGTAGTCAGAATAAGTGTGAATTGATTGTTCAGATCCTCTTGGTCTTTTACTGAATAAAAAGTTAGATAACAAATATGAACCAATAATGTATGTTATACAGACACAGCAGATCATTAAACAGAACAGTTACCAAATGCTGAAACAGGAGTCTAAATGCCAGCTAGTGGTAAATTAACTAGGAACTCAGCATTCATTGTGAACAATACTGTTTATAGATGCATGTCAGATAGTCAAACGAGAGTTTCAGATGTCACTAGACCAGGTAGAGTAAAGTGTCTCCAATGTCCATTTTTAGGCCGTTATCGCTCATATGAACTTTGTTTTCTTGCAGGTTGATGTGGAAGACTGAACTGTTTGAGATGGGCAGTTTACCCTCCTCTTCCCTCCCCAAAACTGGGATTCTCCGCGGTCCGAGCAGAGGGTCCTCAAAACGCATCAGCTTCACTTTGGATAAATCTGCAATTTATACAACAGCGTTATTACAAAAATAATGGCAACACGATCAGCAATGTAGCACGATTTTGCCAAGAAAGACTTGTTCCTCGATCAACATATTTTGTTGATCCTGGAACAACATTCCTGTTCAAAGATTTATCCCTACCCCTAAACCTAATCCTACCCATAACTTATCCCTAAAATCAGAGGGAAATGATAGGTGAATAAAACTGATTTAGAAGCCTAAACTTGACAAACTTAGACTTGTCCTGGTTGGTTGATTGTAATGTCGTTCAAGGATCAACAAAGATGTCGCTCCAGGAACATTTTGTACATGGTGAAATCAGGTTCACTGTAGCATAATGTGGCCTCACAGTATTTGGATACTTAAAAAATGTTGCTTGTTGCCTTGAATAGTTTCATGAAAACCTATGCTAAAACAAATGCAAGTTAGCTTTACCCTTGATGGCTCTGTTGACGCGGGACAGTCTGCGGATGATGCTGTCTTTGCTGTCTCCCTGTCGGATGTGGATCCTGGTGGAGAACAGGCCGTTGGCTGGCTGAGGGTTCAGCAGTGAGACGGACACCCCAGGCTACAGGAGAAACACAGGTCACAGCTGAAGATGATGTATAGATTAGGGATGTCCCGATCCGATCACGCGATCGGAAATCGGGCCCGATCACGTGGTTTCAGACTCGATCGGAATCGGACGTTACCTCCCGATCAGGACTCGGATATATGTAAATTAGGGGTGTAACGGTACATCTACTCGTAATTGAACCATTTCGGTACGAGGCTTCCGGTTCGGTACGCATACAAACCGAACGATTCCTAGGACCATTTTTCCTGCCGACAAAATCCGCGCTGGCAAACGTAATGAAAGCGGAACGAAACTGCGCTACTCATTATATTGTGCTTAACGGACCATTTATCAGTTCGGACCAGCAACATCTGTGCAGCGCGAGATCAAGCGACACTGTGCTAAGAGATCCAGTGAAGAAAACATTTGAATTCGCCACTGAAGTAATAACATCGCTGCGAGATCTAGTGAGAAGCATTCACATGTCTCCGTTATTAACCTAGATCTCTATTAGATCAAACAGCGCTGTGCCGTGAATGAACATGGATTTAATGTTGCACTTCAAAACTCAAATATTATATAAATATATATTTAAATGTAATTTGTAATGTGATTACCAAAACATTATTTGTTCATCCTTCAAAGATTACCCCCATTTATAAACCTGAAAGTTTCAAGAGGTAGGAAAACTTAAACTTATTTAAAAATATTTTTTCTTTAAATAAATAGGAAATGTTTCTGGCATTTCTTTCTTTTTGCTGTATCGTATCGAACCTAACCGTGAATTTTGTGAACTGTTACACCCCTAATGTATATATATATTCTCATTGTTTTTTTTATACACTTTTAAACACTTTATACACTTTTTTTTTTTTTTTATATTAGACTTTTTCTATATTTACTGTTGCACTAAAGGCCAAAAGTGAAGAATTTATGTTATTTATTACTTGATTGTTCAAGCTACCTCATAAAAGTGCTCGGTTTCTTAACAGAGTTGTTGAATGTTAAAATAAGGTGAATTAAATAAAAAATAAGGAACATCCTAGATCTGTTTTTTCGCTCTTCTTTATTCTTTTTTTATGTATTATATAAGTATCGGATCGGGACTCGGTATCGGTAGAAACTCAAAATCAAATGACTCGGACTTGGACTCGAGGGCAAAAAAACCTGATCGGGACATCCCTAGTATGGATGCTACATTATACAGATCACGTTTATATGACACTTTCTGCCTCGTATACAGGATTCCCTAAACTTTTTGACCAATGTATTTTCAGTTGTCTATGATTAGATAGAATTATTATTAGAAAGAATCCTGAAATAATAAAATGCATTTCAATTACTATTACTATACTATCATCAACTATTATAATATGCATTAAAATGTAATTTATTCCTGTGATCGAAGCTGAATGTTCAGCATCATTACTAAGTGTCAGTGTCTCACAGTCTTCATGTGTCACATGATCCTTAAGAAATCATTCTAATATGCCGATTTATTATCATACATACACTGCCCTTCAACAGTTTGGGATTGGTACGATTTTTAATGTTTTTAAAAGTATCTTATGCTCGCCAAGGTTGCATTTATTTGATTAAAAATACACAATTTTATTATAATAGAATAAAATAGAATACATGATGCTCAAAAACATTCATCATTATGATGTGGTTTGGAATCTTTGATGAATAGAAAGTTCTTTTTTATTTATTTGAAATAAAATATTTTGTAACAAATGTTTTTACTGTAACTTGAGATCAATTTAATGCGTCCGTGCTGAATAAAAGTATTGATTTCTTTTTGAATATTTATATATATAGTGTGTGTGAAATATTACAATTGTAAATGTTTATCCATGATTGTGGGAACACTGCATATCAAATGCTGTATAAAATGTGTCAGCACTACACCAACACGGCTGTACACTACAGTGAGCTGAATGTAAGAAGCATTACCCATGCACAGCGTGCTTCTAAAATTAGCCTGACTCTGGCTGAATGAAGCACAGGCCAGGTCGACCATTAAAAGAGAGAGAGAGAGAAAGAAAGAAAGAAAGAAAGAGAGAGAAAGAGAAAGAGAAGAGAGAGAGAGAGAGAGAGAGAGAGAGAGAGAGAGAGAGACAGACAATAGATGGAGGCTGCAGCTTTGACAGGGCCTCAGTGTCTCTCATCATCACCTCAGATCTGAAGACACAGAACGGTTTCCCAGGGCAACAGTCCTCCTTTACTTTGTCATCTGCTTCAGAGGCGAATGCAACATCTATCTGATCCAACTGATGGAGGAGACGGAGAGGGAGAGAGGGGTTAGAGTGAAACAACTTACAATGAGATCAGACCTAAAGTCAACTAATAATAGGGTTCACTGCATTCAACTGTGGTTTGGATGGTTGTTTAAAAATACATTGCAAGGGTTTTTGTTTTTTGTGAGTAAAAGACAATATTCAAAGGGAAATTATGTAAGGTGGGGCTTGTTTTTATTCAGCAGGAACTTTCTGGACTGTGATGATTGGATAATATAATTTGCCCCGCCCACACGGCCTTGATTACATCAGCAGACATGGAAAGTTGTTTGAGGCGCAGAAAACATTTTTCAATTATAATTTTTGTTTAGAGTATTGTGCACTGATGAGACATACAACAAGTCCAGGGACATTAATTAAGCCATACATTAAGTTAATATCGATTTTGTGTTGTCTTTGAGTGTTCGAAAGTGAGGGACTTTCTTGATTTCTATCCTTTGGTTTTATAGAAACTGTACATTTAGTTGGCTTTTTAAGTAGTTGTGAGTTATTACCTCCAGAGAATTAGTCAAATAAACGATATTCTCCAGTAGGACGGTTCGCTCGTCAAACTCCAGCTCTAGATCAAGAACCCTGGGCCCGATTTTCTCTAGGCTGTCCTGGAAATACACAGAAACAGTATAAATTAATGCATTTTTTTGACACATTTGATTCTATAATATTATGGAAATTTATTATACTCAGTAATTCAACTAGCATGTGTTCAGCAGCAAAAAAAGGTTTAATAGTTTGCATAATTAACACACACACACACACACACACACACACACACACACTTCAGTGTTACATGATCCTTCAGAAATGATTCTGATATGATGATTTGCTGCTCAAGAAATATGTATTATCATCAATGTTGAAAACAGTTGTGCTGGTTCATATTTACGTGGAAACCATAATAAATTTTTTCAGGATTCTTTGATGAATAGAAAGTTCAAAAGAGCAGCATTTATTTGAAATAGAAGTCTTAGCAACATTAAAAATGTCTTTACTGTAATTTTCTCATAAATGTATTGCATCCTTGCTGAAATAACATTCATTTGTTTCAAAAAAGGTAATATATATTAGTAATTATTGGGTTCACTAACATAAAGAAAATTAAACAATGTAATTATATTAATTTATTGCTTATTTCACTTGTCTCTCACACAAAAAAGCAATGTTGAAACAAGATACTAGCATACCGCTTAATAAATGTATTATTAAGTGTGTAAAGCGCATGGCTGAATTGAAAACAAATGCAGACATTTTTTTGAATTATATTGCCTCTATTACTAATTCATTTGTTACTTAAATAGAAGGTCTAATTGAATACATTCCATTGTGGGATCCAGTATTCCAATAATAATCTAAAACCCTGTTTTTTCAAGATTGTATTCAAGTACCAAGCTTCTCTTCTACCTTTATCATGGCTACAAAGGGCATCACTCTCTTCATGTACTTCTTCAGCTCCGGCATGGCACCCAGCTCCGTGGCGATGACCTTATTGTCAGGTAGAGCTCCAGTGTTGCTCTGGAAATGACGATGGGAAAGATTAGCCATTAGATTCACCGCTCACGTCAAGATTTAAACCTCTAAATTCAACAGCATTTGAAACAGTACCGGAGAAGAGATCAAATAGCTGCATATCCCAAAACAGTATAATAATTACATATGCAACACCTAATATTCACCATTGTGTCCTTTTGTAAAAAAACAAAAAGACAAAAACAGATTGATCCATATTTGTTAAACTCTTGAAAACATTAGTTGAAGAAATTTTGAAAAGAGTGTTTAACCATTTCAAATATTAGAGCTGTGATGACGATATAAATTGATCAATTTGATGAACTTTTAAATCCTAAGAATCGATCTTTTAGTTTATGCTGTTTTCTGTTGATGCGTAAACAAAACTTGACTAAAAATATTTGTAGCGCGCCTTCCATCCAATAATCCCAAAACACTTTGTGCTTGGTTACTTTTGAAAAGAAACAAATCTGAACTTTAAAATTCTGTCAATTGAATAAACTTAAATTAAAACAATAAATTACACACTCTAATGAGGTATGACAGGCGTAAACCGATTAGATCTTCCTCTTTACTACTAGTTACAGTATGAAATAAAAATGAATGGACATTCAGAAGGGATATTGAAAGAACCAGAACAACTTACTAAAGTGTACCATGTCTCATGTGATCGCTCAATCAATGTCTCAAACGCAGAAAGACGTGAATAAAACAGACTGTAAACAATGTCACGTAATGTCACATTACCTCAGAAAAGCCATTTAATATCTATTAAAACAACAACTGTAGAGAGGATTTCAATAAATATATGCATTATATTACATAATTATATTCTTATTAAACCGGTTAGTGAGGTCTCATCTATTTTGCGTTTAAATAAATCGGTCACTGTTTAAATGTTTATAAAGCATTGGAATAGAAATAAAATGATAACAATAATATCATTTATTTATATGAAACATGTTGAGTTGAAAAAACATATGAAACAAATGAATTTGGACTCTGTTGTTACCTTTAATATTACAGTAATAAACGAGTCAAGAGATAGTCAATTGGAATCAAATCAATTTTAATTCTGTGTCAATATCGATTGTCTCTATTTGCACACTTTGATACATGAGTGATATACTGATATAGCAATACACTGAGCTGTGATTAGGGTCTTTGTACCTTGTAATGTTTGCCCAGCAGACAGAGGGCGCTGTGCTGCCAGGGTGGGTAGGTCTTCGCCACATAGATGGTGCAGTGCGTGGGCTTAGCTGGGGGTTTGCTGTCCCCCTTCTGTGGTTGACAAAGAAAAAACGTAAACAAACCGAAGATAATAAAGTTTAAAGCCCATTACACAAGAAGTACAATAAGATTAAGCTTTATTAGCTTTAATGTCAAGTATTCTGAACTCTAAACATGTTCTACAATCATTATGTAAATTGACTGGGATATATTAATAACAACATCATAATTTAAATGGTAACACTTTAGTTTAGGGTCCAATTCTCACTATTAACTAGTTGCTTATTAACATGCATATCACTATGATATTGTCTGTTTATTAGTACTTACTGCATAAATCACATATTAATGCCTTATTCTGCATGGCCATATTCTACATCCCTTAATCCTACCCAAGACCTAAACTTAACAACTACCTTACTACTAACTATTAAAAAGCAGTAAATAGGAGTTTGAGGCTAAATTCATAGTTATAGTTAGTTAATAGTAAGAATTGGACCCTAATCTAAAATGTGATCATATACACAAAGAATATTGACTGGAATGGAGTAAATATAGTTATTTTTTTCCATTACATGTAACAGTATAGTTTCCTTCACTGTATAAAACACATCAGCACAACAACTCCTTATCCAAAGCGACATCCATTACCACATGGTCTCAACAACAGGACTGAGAAAAGCCTCTTTCCTCAGAGCCTTGACTCATAACGCTTACGTAAGGACCGGCATAGGTAAGAAAAGACTGTAGGGAAACCGTCCCATGATAAAAGCGAGGGATAATGCACTACTCTTCTGTCGGGAGGTCTGGGACAGCGCTGAACTCACTCTACATGACAGCTGTCGACTTGACTCATTCTTGAGGTCAATTCTGTTTCGGTGCAGGATCTCTGTCTAACGGCTAAATGTTACAAGGATTTTACAAGGATGCTACTAATTCTAACCCAACAGGAAGCTACCATTAAAAAAAAACTGAAAATCTTCATAACTAAAAATTATTTCTGAACATTTTATGGCGTGTAGCAGGGTTGAGGTTGAATATCACAGTTAACTACTAGTTGCTATGCAACTACACATCCAGTCCATGATAACAGCCACTCTCACCCTTCATGCAGGCAAAGTTTGGTGAGTTTTAACCATAACGATAAAAAGTTAGAGCTGTTCAAATTGTCTATCATTATTATAATTACTATGAATATAGCTGCAAGCAGCAATTACAAAAGCAAACACAGCAATGGTAGGTATTCTGTGACTTAAGCACTATTAAAAGAGTCATAACAGTAGAAATATAATTTTAAAATAAACAGATCAATGAAAATGTAGTCCAATTTAACCACTAGGGGGTGTAATCTCCTAAAGTTCAGAAGGACCCTAAACGCTGTAACACAAAGCTCACAGTCAGTCAATGTTGGGTTGTTGTTGAGTGACCGTCTGCCCAGACCCAATTGGACACAGTCAACGGCTTTTTTCAGTTCCTTTCATGTTGATTTGGGGTCAGAGCTGTTGGTTAGAGATCACTGATTGGCTGTTCGGCTTAGCGAACCAATTAGCGAGGGAGTTACAGTAATTGGTTAGTGAACCGCGGCAACCCTTGTGTGAAGCCCTAATCGTGTGAAAACCGAAGAGTGTAAAGACCATCGCCTCGACCTGTGCAACTCCACCGAGCAAAGACACCAACAAGGCACTTGAGAATTGCTTTTTCCCGGTTTCTTTCCTTTCTATACAGCTTGTTCTCATCTGTTAGTTTTAGTGAACTGTATTCACTATGTGCTTTCAAATCTTTACAATTACTACTAACACTCATAAATCGCGCTCAGTACATTGGAGGCAGCACAATCCTAACAATCTGCGTACTATCCCTATGTTCTCTAGTACTTTACTCTCTATTTCAATTGGTCTCTGGAACTGCCAGTCTGCTGTAAACAAAGCAGACTTAATTTCAGCTATTGCTACTCAATCAAGTCTCAACCTCATGGCCATAACTGAGACCTGGATCAAACCTGAGGACACTGCCACTCCTGCAGCCCTCTCCACTAATTTCACTTTTTCCCAAACCCCTCGCCCAACTGGGAGGGGTGGAGGTACTGGTCTGCTTATCTCAAATGAATGGAAACAGTTAGAGATGGTATTACTATTGTAAAGAAGACGCAGGTAATAGCACGCGCTCAGTCGATCTCTCATTTACTGTCTGTTTAGGCTTAAATGCAAATCTAAGAAGCCTCTGTACAAATCACCATGATACAGTCTTGTTTTCATTATTAACTCATTTAACATTCAATAAACATACACAAAGTTCAAAGCAAGAAGGATAGCCTTATGAAAAAAGAAAAAACGCGAATATCACGGTTGCTGCGGTTACTTGCATTCTTCTGCGGTTGGCTTGTCATTTGCACGGTACTACAATATTGTGGTTATTGCGACAGCCCTACACGCAATTACTATTACTCATCCTATTAAAATCCACTTTGTAGTTGTTTATCGTCCCCCAGGTCAACTAGGTAACTTCTTGGAGGAGTTGGATGTGTTACTCTCAAACTTCCCTGAGGACGGTACTCCTCTGGTACTACTCTGTGACTTCAGCATCCACCTTGAAAAACCCCAGGCTGCTGACTTCACTCCACTCTAACACTCTACTGGCCTCATTTGACCTCAAGCGAGTGTCTACAACGGCTACTCACAAATTAGGTAACCAATTGGACCTTGTCCACACTACTGCTGCACGGACAACACTTTAGTTACTCCACTCCACACCTCATACCATTTCCTCATCAATTTTAAAGGGGTCATATAATGGTACATGCACTTTTACAAGTTGATTGTACTGAAATGTGTGTTGGCAGTGTCTGTACACAACCATCATATAATGATAAAAATCCATCCAGTGGTTTTGTTTTAATCTCCTTATATGTTTTCCCCTGCCTCAAATCGAGCCGTTCGAGCCTATGACGTCACAAGCTCGCACGCCCCTCCCACGATTGTTGATTGACAGCAGCGTTTCAACACAGACCCGCCCTCGCTCGTGAGTGAGCTGTCAATCATGCACGCGCGGTAACAGTGTTGTGCCGAAATGTACACTGGACTGGAGCACTGTCACTGAGCAGAATGGAGTCTAAGCGATTGTGGTGTTCTGTTCTTGGGTGCAATAAGGAACACAACAGTCATTTTAATGTTCCTAAATCCGAACCGCTGAAGACGCAGTGGCTGAGTTTGTTTTCGAAGGGAATATTCCCCACGATCAACGTCAATGCTTTCATGTTTGCGCGAGTCATTTCACACCAGACTGCTTTCGAGGAGGTATAAAGCTGGTTTTGCTAAGAAGCTGCTCCTGAAAAAAGGAATCGATACCAACTATTCATGTTCCTGCACCTCGAGAAGAACTGAAGTGAGTGTAATGTTTTATTAACCTTTATATATTTATATTAATCTTTGCAAATCGCTAGCTTCACAATGAATGCGGCTAATGTTTACACTCAGGGTACATTATGGCATGTTTTCTATGTACGACGTTCTGAATATAATTCATAATCCCACGTTTATAATGAACAACGCGTTATGGTTATTGTGTTACAAACATGTACGCACAGAACAGAGCATAGACTGTGGAACAGAGGGGCGGGGTGATCGAAGCTCATTATCATTTAAAGGCACATGCACTGAAACGGCGTGCTGAAAACAGAGCTGTATTTGACCAGGTAAAAATAAGTGTTTTCTTACAATACTAATGAGAATTTTTAATTAAAGTATATTACAAACTTTTAATTTAGACCCTAAAGAATTATATTAGCTTCTACGAAAATGGCATTATATGACCCCTTTAACCTCAAACGGACTCCTGACACAACATGCACTCCTCCGCAGGTCACCTTTCTTAGTAACCTACGCTCAAACTCTACCTCTCGCCTATCCTCACTTCCTCCGCCTGTTCAGTTTTTCTGCTAAAACGACATTCTACCACATCAAAATTAGCAATTGTTCTGACTCGCACACTTTTCAAAACCTTCTCTTTGTCCTCCTTACCCCCTCCTTTATCTACTCTTACAGCTGATGACATTGCAACAATCTCCATAAACAAAACAACAACCATCAGCTGCCAATTCTTCTTCAGTTATACCTGCACTTACTCACATTATTAACACTTCTCTTCACACTCATACCTTTCCCACAGCATTTAAGCAAGCTCCGGTAACCCCAATGCTTAAGAAACCCACTCTAAATCCAGCACTTTTAGAAAACTACAGACTGATATCCCTTCTTCCATGCATTGCAAAGACACTTGACACTTCTCACACAGAACAACAACTAATCTGGTTTCAAAAGCGGCTCCTCAACTGAGACTGCCCTGCTCTCGGTTACTGAAGCACTGAGACTGGCAAGAGCAGCATCCAAATCCTCGGTACTCATCCTGCTGGATCTGTCTGCTGCGTTTGACACAGTCAACTACCAGATCCTCCTGTCAACCCTCATGAAGATGGGCGTCTCAGGAACTGCACTCCAGTGGTTCAAATCTTACATCTCAGGTAGGTCCTTCAAGGGTGAGGTCTTGAAGTCACAACTTCTTGCTACTGGAGTTCCTCAGGGCTCAGTGCTTGGAACAGTTCTCTTCTCCATCTATAGGTCATCACTAGGATCTGTCATTCAGAAAAATGGCTTTTCCTATCACTGTTATGCTGAGGACACTCAACTCTACTTCTCATTCCAACAAGATGATCCAACGGTACCTGTTCGCATTGCAGCCTTTCTGACAGAAATTTCTTGCTGGATGAAGGACAATCACCTTCAACTCAAACTTGCTAAGACAGAACTGCTTGTGGCGTTTCAGGACAGCCAGGAATCTTGGAGTTGTGATTGATGATCAGTTAAGCTTCATAGACCATATTACTACAACGGCCCGGTCCTGCAGATTTGCTTTATACAACATTAGGAAGATTAGACCCTTCCTATCAGAGCAGGCCACACAACTCCTTGTCCAAGCTCTTGTTCTCTCCAGACCGGACTATTGTAATGCTCTCTTAGCGGGCCTTCTGGCATGTACTGTCAAGCCTTTGCAACTGATCCAGAATGCAGCAGCGAGGGTGTTCTTTAACGAGCCAAAGAAAGCCCATGTCACACCTCTCTTCAGCAGTTTGCACTGGCTGCCAATAGCCACTCATCAAATTCAAGGCACTGATATTTGGCTATAAAACAACCACTGGCTCTGCATCAATAAACCTAAACTCGCTAGTTCAGACTTATGCGCCATCCAGAAGCTTGCATTCTGCAAGTGAATGACGCCTCGTAGGGCCATACCAAAGAGGCACAAAATCACTCACGGACATTTAAAAAAATGTCTAAAAGACAAATCAGCAACTGACCAATTAATACTAGCACTTACCTTATCTATTCTATGTGGTTTGTTTCTGAGAAAAAAAAACTTGTGTACTGTGCTAGACTAAGACTTGTTACAGCACTATACTGTTGCCCTCATGTTTGTCTGATTGCTTCTATTGTTCTCCTCATTTGTAAGTAGCTTTGGATAAAAGCGTCTGCTAAATGATTAAATGTAAGTAAAATAAGTGACAAAAGTCAAGATGGCACACACAGATAGAGAGGACACACAGACTCTTCTAATTGCGCGTTCAAATATTTTAGTAACAACACGGCCGCCTGGAATGACGAAAGTGAAGACAAACTGAACAGTGTGACTCATATTCGATACGGTAGAAAAACACTGCTTTGTTTTCAGTTTGTATATTCACAGTACTAGTTTGCCTTTTTGAATGACAAATACAGACTACTGCCACCTACTGGTTTGGAGAGTTATTTCCTCATGCACAATGAACACGCTAGTTAAAGGGCGTTGGCTGTGGTCTTCGAGGTGTTTAAACAAGTTTTTGGCCTAGAAACGACAGTGCTGTGAGGCAACAAAAGTTGGATTTCATTGGTGATAGTTCTCTAATGTTGGCTTGGCATGTTACATCCTTCAGGAAACCCAAGTTTCACTGTAATATGCAACGCTTTGGCAAAACACAGATTCATTTCAAGTCTGGTTCCCTCATTGTCAATAAGCTGATATGTTACATGTCAATTTGGCATGAACATTGTAGGGGTAAGTTTTACCCTGTTGTTATGAACAATTCACTCTGAATGACCCAGGAGATCTTAATAAAACATAACATGACACTTAACTTCTTGTTAAATGTTGTTGACAAAATAAGACAAAGCACAGTGGAAAAAATAAAAAATATATATAAATGTATTGTATTGTGGTGATCAATGATGTGGTGAAGTTCATACCTTGCCCTTGGCTGGCTGTGTGTAAGCTTTCAGGCGAAGGCGGAGGTCATGAGCAGTGTCCATCAGATACTGCGAGGATCGAATCAAGATCTCGTCCACTGGACCGGCTGTAGGCCAGCGAGCCTTCATTACAGAACTGCTCTATAAGGAGAGAAAAAGTGAGAGTTAAAGATGCATTTTGTTCCTGTATCTACTGGAATTGCACAAACTTTCATTTAAACCAGATAAATCTAAAGTCAGACTGTTATTATCAGTTGCTTGTTAGAGATATAATCTCCTATAGCTGTTAAATACAATTTAAAATGCACAATTAAATAGACCAATTGAAGTAAAAACAATAATAATATTATTATTAATAATAATAATAATATACAGAATGCATACACCAAAGCTGCAATTTTAGCCCAAATAAAGCTTTTACCAAATATATATATATATATATATATATATATATATATATATATATATATATATATATATATATGAAAATGAAAATAGAAAATAGTACTATAAAAATAGTTTTATTCAACAAGGATGCATTGTTGCAAGGATGCAAATAACAGTAAATACATTTGTGTTGTTACAAAAGATTACTATTTTAAATAATTTCCTATTCATCAAAGAATCCTGAATAATAAAATCCATCATCGTTTCTACAAATACATGATTTGTTTTCAACATTAATAATACTAAAGAAATGTTTCTTGAGCACCAAATCAGATTATCAGTGACATATGCAGACTGGAGTAATGATGCTGAAAATTCAGCTTTGTCATCACATAAATAAACATATTAGGATAGAAACTATTTCACGTTATTAATGTTCTGACTATATTGTTGCTGTGATCATGGTTTAAGAGTAAGCGAGCAATCCTTCAGAGAGGGGGTCTCACCTTCCCCAGCAGAGACCAGGTGTGTTCACACAGGTGAGGGCAGATGGGAGCCAGCAGGAGCGTTTGGTTCTCGATGAACTGGAACACAAGATCCCTGTGCATGCCCTCTATGGCCAGCTCCCTGTATTTATCCTTAGCAGCCTACAAAGTATCAAGAACATTTTTATATAGTCTCACTGTTAGCTTACACTGAAGGTTCCCTGATAAACATCACATGTCGTAATGTTTTATTGTTCTATTTAATTAATATTACTACTGCTGATGTAATTGCTCTATATGTATGGATGTTGATGTGATTTTGTATATGTTACCTGGAACTCAAAAAAGCCGCTCTTCAACGCCTCCTTGTACATCATTCTCTCATAGTGCTGATCTGTTTTGATGATGCTGGAATTCATTTCACTGCAGACAGACACAGATCATGTAGGATTTAATTTAAAAAAACATTCCAGATTTAAATTGAGCCTCTATGGCTGTCTGTCTGAATGAATTAACAAAGTCAAAAGTTTGGGGTCTGCAAAACTATGTTTTTGAAAGAAGAAGTTTCCTATACTCACCATGACTACATTAATTTAATCAATAATACAGTAAAATTGTGAGATGTTATTACAATTTAAAAGCACTGTTTTCTATCTGAATATCTTTCAAAATGTAATGTATTCTCTGTGATCAAAACTGTCTTCAGTGTCACATGATCCTTCAGAAATCATTCTGATATGCTGATTTGCTGCTCAAGAAACATTTCTGATTTTATAATCATGTACTATATTACATAATAGTAAATATTTTAGGATATACAGTGAAGAAAATAAGTATTTGAACACCCTGCTATTTTGCAAGTTCTCCCACTTAGAAATCATGGAGGGGTCTGAAATTGTCATCGTAGGTGCATGTCCACTGTGAGAGACATAATCTAAAAAAAAAATCCATTACTCACAATGTATGATTTTTTAACTATTTATTTGTAAGAGACAGGTGTTCAAATACTTATTTGCAGCTGTATATCAGCTAGAATTCTGACCCTCAAAGACCTGTTAGTCTGCCTTTAAAATGTCCACCTCCACTCCATTTATTATCCTAAATTAGATGCACCTGTTTGAGGTCGTTAGCTACATAATGACCCCTTTCCACCCAATACAATCAGTAAGAATCCAACTACTAACATGGCCAAGACCAAAGAGCTGTCCAAAGACACTAGAGACAAAATTGTACACCTCCACAAGGCTGGAAAGGGCTACGGGGAAATTGCCAAGCAGCTTGGTGAAAAAAGGTCCACTGGTTGAGCAATCATTAGAAAATGGAAGAAGCTCAACATGACTGTCAATCTCCCTCGGACTGGGGCTCCATGCAAGATCTCACCTTGTGGGGTCTCAATGATCCTAAGAAAGGTAAAAAATCAGCCCAGAACTACACGGGAGGAGCTGATCAATGACCTGAAAAGAGCTGGGACCACTGTAATACTGCACTGTATTAAGGAGAGGATGACCGGGGCCATGTATTGCGAGATTTTGGGGAACAACCTCCTTCCCTCAGTTAGAGCATTGAAGATGGGTCGAGGCTGGGTCTTCCAACACGACAATGACCCGAAGCACACAGCCAGGATAACCAAGGAGTGGCTCTGTAAGAAGCATATCAAGGTTCTGGCGTGGCCTAGCCAGTCTCCAGACCTAAACCCAATAGAGAATCTTTGGAGGGAGCTCAAACTCCGTGTTTCTCAGCGACAGCCCAGACACCTGACTGATCTAGAGAAGATCTGTGTGGAGGAGTGGGCCAAAATCCCTCCTGCAGTGTGTGCAAACCTGATGAAAAACTACAGGAAACGTTTGACCTCTGTAATTGCAAACAAAGGCTACTGAACCAAATATTAACATTGATTTTCTCAGGTGTTCAAATACTTATTTGCAGCTGTATCTTACAAATAAATAGTTTTAAAAAATCATACATTGTGATTTCTGGATTTTTTTATTTTTTATTATGTCTCTCACAGTGGACATGCACCTACGATGACAATTTCAGACCCCTCCATGATTTCTAAGTGGGAGAACTTGCAAAATAGCATGGGTGTTCAAATACTTATTTTCTTCACTGTATTTTAGAATAGGAAACCGAGGCATTTATTTTTTTCAGGATTCTTTGCTTAATAGAAAGTTCAAAAGAAAAGCATCTATTTGAAATAGAAATCTATAAATTCATTGATGTCTTCGTCACTTTTGATTACTTTAATGTGTCCTTGCTGAATAAAAATATTAATATCTTTGAAAAAAATAAATAAAAATCTTACTGACCCCAAACCTTTGAACAGTATGGTGTAAACATCACCATTTTATTATCTTTACTTATCAATTACTTCAACAGTAGATTATTATTATGCCACATTGTACTCTGGTACATACAATTCACTCATTGTGGTAATATAGTGAATGTCTTTTTTTTGTTAAGTCATAGAGTGAATTGACCTCCTGTCTGCTATTTTTTAAAACACCAGTGTTACCTAATAAACACTCTGTCATTAAACGTGTCCGCTGGACCGGTCCTCAGGTTGTTCTGATTGGCGATCATCTCTTTCACCCATTCCACCCACGTGAAGAGGCGCAGGATCCCTGCATCTGCCATGGCCTCAACGAAGTTAGCGTCCTCCACCGTGTCCCCTGCATCAGCCAGAGCCAAACGCATGCCTAAGACACAGACAGATAGAGACAGCTTATCAATGACACATGAATGTAAGGGTTTACGTAGGTCTGCATAAGAATTGAATCTATTCTGGCCCTAAAGAGTTTGACCGAATGTGAAGTGTTCCAGTGAGCCGGTATTTATGAAAGACTCACCATCTGCTGAAAATTTGTCAATGGCTTGTCTCAAATTGAGAAAGTTGCCAGTGGATTTGGACATCTGGTGGATATAAACACAGCTAATTAGATCGCTGAAGAGGACCAACCACAGCATGTGTGTTCATAAATACAGGGGAACTTCTAAAGCAGTGTTGTTACGGTTCAATAAATTATCCACAATCGTTTTCGTTAATTGAAATAAAGCTGACAAAAGTAAAACACAAACATTAATAAGATGGAAAACTTAGGCATGTTGCTTTGTAAACTAACTGAAATATTTATTTATTTACATAATAAATATTTATTATAATAAGACATTAGACATTATAAGACATTATCTGGGTGATTTATACAGATATGTGGCCCTCACAATTACACTGAAACATATTCCATTCTATGATAGCTAAAGTTAGAGCAAAGTCAGCGCATGTCGTGAAGCCACAAATGATTCCTGACAAGAAAACTCACCTTTTCAGAGTTTAGCAAAAGATGACCGTTGGCACGCACTGCTTGTGGCCATTTTCCACTATTAAAAAAAATTATAATAATAATAAATTTGCAAGTGCAGAACTCAATTAAGAGTGACAAAGTGAAATCCATCCATCCATCCAGTCTATATTACACACACACACACACGTCTCATGTCTGTTTAATGTGAACATTTTTACAATTTGCACTGCAAAATGTAGGGGAAGTTGAGATACACAAGAAAGATATACTTCACATTACTTTTTTTCTCCACATACTATACAGAAACGTTTACAGGGTCTGTAAACGGCATCGTACCTGTCTTTGGGCCACATGGCTACATGATTGTAGAGGTAATAGGAGAGGTGGTTTGGCACCAGGTCCTTCCCTGATACTCTCACGTCTACAGGGTACCAGAACTCAAACTCCCTCCTGAGCTTCAGCAGCTGCTCCTTCGGGATGTCCGTCTTTGGGAAAGGTGTTGTTTTGAAGAAGATGTAATCCCACACCTCTCTCGTCATCTGCTCGGGTCTGGGGGACGAAATGTGTTCTTCTGTATCATTACTGTTTTAAGTAACAATGAACATGTGTGGCAGGACATTCAGACAACATTTTCGATGTCATTTTTGTTCTCGATTTGATTCACAGTTAGCCTGTTTTATGCTAAATAAATTAAATAATACAAAGTTAAGTTTTCCTTTTAATTGTACAATTTTAAATTGTACTCAACTTAATATCATGTTTCACATTATATTACTGCTTGATTCATTATTTTACTGTAGAGCACTGCAGTGATGGTGTATTTTTGTAGTCCAGCCAATAGTTCAGGTTTTGAATGTATCCCTATGCCTTTAGGTTCGGTGTTAAAATGCCATTGTGAACACTAAGTGGATCAGGACTAAATTTTTTTGTTTGTGAACCAAGCGAACCGGATTACAAGTGTGAACACAGCCTTAGTGACACCAGCCTAATATCCCTGGCGTCTGTGTTTTTAATGTTAATCAAACAACAAAAGACAAAGTCTCTCAATGCTCTTGACTGAAAAACATTTGTAACTTTAATAAGAACTAATATGTTTAATTAATACAGTGAAGATTATATGCAGTGTTATTTTACATTTGATTGCTTAAATTTAAGGTTTTTAATTATTAGATTTAATTTATATTAGGCTAGTAGTTTTAGAATTGTGAATTTTCAGAGGTATCTAAAATTTGTGTCATAACTTTCATGGTCAGTAAATTCTCTTAAGTCATCGGCCATTGGCAGGTGTGGAAAAAAGTTGCAATAAACAAACTGCACCACGGACACATGACTTCAACATCACCAACATTAAAGCTGCTGTCCGTAACTTTAAGTTAAAAATAATCCAAAATAATTATTTAAAAAAAAACATTCTGCCAGTGGTCAAATCTATCTGCTTGCCATAGCTAGATTCAAAACGGTTAGCTTGTAATAATGATTTTAATTCCAGTGGTACTGGTGGGTTTCCGCGGGAAATTCGAGCATGTCTTTGCGTCATTACGTCACACCCGTACACATAAAGAAGGAGTTTCGGCTATACTGCGCCTGAGGAGATGTATAGGCTTTTCTCGCAGCACTTTACATAATTAAACTTATGGCATCCAGAAAGATCCAAACAACAATCATCAGTGTCAACAGGAGATTCACCAGTTATAAAACCCAAAAGACTTCGTACTTCGGATTTAAGGTAGCTAGAGAAAGAGAAAGAAACCGTCTCATGCGAACACAAGGATTTAAACATCGGCGGGGCTTTTGGACTGTGTGTGAACTCCGTGTTTTGAAGGGGTTCAAAACGGAAGAAGAGACGGCTGAACAAGTAAGACATTTCAATAGTTCAATCGTGTAACAGTAGCCTACCACTGTTTTCTTAATTCACACAGTTATGGAGTTTCCTTTGTTGTGCCTTTCTCGTTTTGCTATTATGGAGAATATGAATTCTGAACTACACAGTCAACCATAAAACACATTAAATTTAACGTTAGTCACGCAATGCTGATGTTGTTAACATGAACAATTTGAGAACAAAGTAGGCTATAATTTGCTCGGTTGCTGTAAATCGCGTTGATTAAATCTAACGATCGTTTATCATGTTGAATGCTTTTTCCCCCTTAGTTGATCAGAACAAAAATGGATGTTACTTACATGTTCAGAAGACATTTTCCAGTGAAAATTCTTATGTTGGTCAAACTTTCAAAAAGTGAATCTGTGATTCTGAATGACAGTATCCACACAGCGCGGTGATTGACAGCACTCGCTGTTTCATGCCGATTTACAACACACGTAAAGATGATAATTCCGCGAATAACTGCAATTGCAGATTTCGAACAGAGATACGGACTGTAGCTTTAAGCTTCAACAACTCTATCAGTCTTTATTTACAAAACATTTTCCTGAAGGTTTGAGTTAAAATGGTTCCAAGAGCACGACTATAAACACAATGAGGCTGTGAAAGTGAGTAGATGAGTTTACATGTACAGCGCGACAACGTTCAATGTCCCGTTTAGCTACGTTAGCAATCGTATTTACATTTTTTAAGTAAAACAAAAGAAAACAAGGGCGTATTACTGGTGTACTTTATGCCGTGGAATAAAACGTGAACATATCTTGAGCTTGTGTTCACCATACACCTTTCAGACATTTAACCAAAAACCCACTCAAAAAATCCATTGACTTCAGGACAAACTCTATTTTAATCTTAATTCTACTAAGGCTACATCTAAATTAATCCAGATACATTTGAAAACTGCGTTTTCGTTTAAAAACGCTCTCCGTCCACACTAACGTTTTCCGACGTTTCAGTGTGGATGAGAAACTTCTAAATTCACCTTACTGCGCATGCGTGAAACCTCACAAAACTTACTGAGATGGAAAAATAAATAAAGTTATCACACAATTCTTCTAACAGGATCATTTTATTTATTATGAATATCTATTGGTACAACATGGATCCCATGACTAAACTTACGTCACTGTTTTCAAATACCTCCGGCTTCACAGTCCACACTACAACGCGAAAACGCCGTTTTCAAAATTATCCGCTTTAGAGAGCGTATTCCAAAAGCTACGTTTTGGTTGACTTAAAACGCTGTCTCAGTTGACTTAAAACGCTGTCTCAGTGTGGACGGAAGGCCAGAACGGAGAGAAAAATATATGTTTTCAAACGAAGTGGACATGGCTTAAGTGGTCCTACCCCATGATAGAGGGAAAATGTCAAGGAGGAAGCTGAATAAATGGGGAATATGGGAATGATTAAATATAAAATACATATAAAATAAAACTAGACTCCAAAATCCAATTGATCAGTCTAAAATCTTTTACATTTTCATTACACTGGTGGTGTTTGAGGAGAGATTCCCAACTATGATTGTAAAGCGCTTTGGGTATACAGTAGTACATATGAAAGCCCTATATAAATACCTCACTCATTCATTCATCTTTTCCCCATCAACTACCTTTCCTCATTCTCACTTGCTTATGTGATGTTCAGCCTAAAAAAATATGTATTATGCAAATCTCTTGCACGGAATGGTCTTTTTTTCATTTTTATTTTAAGCCATTTCCGGAAGAGCAAATACCTGATTCCCAGTGGGGATGGTCCTTGTCCGTTGAGAACCCCTCCCTGGAGAAGATGTGCCACGGTGTAGTAGGCCATATAGATGGTGGAGTCCGACAGAGACTCAATGAGCCATTGTTCATCCCATGGCAACCGGGTTCCTATGGGAACCAAACACATAAAAGAACTACAAAATCAAAGGTTCCCTCTAAGGAACAGCAAGAAAATTGCTGATGGTATCGCTGAGTGGTTTGGGGGCAAGGGAGGAGCGAGAAATAAGAGTATTACAAAAGAAATATAGATGGGCCTTGTCCTTACAAAAAGACTTTGATTAAGATAAGCTTCACACAAAGGTGGCCGATTTTAAAAGGATGTGTGCAAAGAAAACTGTGCAATTTATCTAACTATTACAAGCAATCGGGGCTTGAGATTAACACCCTACTAGCCACTTTGGCGGGTTGAACATTTTTAAATATACATTTTTCAATCGTAGTCTCTTAAAAAGGCATCTGAAATAGGACAACCTAAGTGCAATGTAGTGTTGTTAAAAATAAAGATTTAATAAATAATTCATAAAAAAATAAAGATGTGCTCTTAAAGGTGCCATATGTAAAAATTGAGGTAACAATATCCAAAAAATGAGCTACACGTATCAAAAGAATGAGAAGAAATAAATGCAATGATGTCATTAAAAAAGTGACAAGTTATAGTCCTGCCGCGATATAAACCTGAATTAGCATGCTAAATTACTAGCCCCGGCCCGGCCGGTGTCATAATACCAGTTTCGGCCATGGGAGGCGGTATGCGGGCAACATACATAACCACCAGCCAAACTGCAGTACACGAATAACTCGCACGGCTTGTGGGTGGACTTGAACCTGATGTCAATCGCATCTATATGAGACCGGTCTTTATAATTTAGTGTTGAGATGTTGTTCATTGAGTCTCTAATCTCTAAAAATCTCCAAATGAACTGCGGTCTTACTATCGTGTCAATTTATTTGATTAATATGCGCGAGGGAGAGAGAGAGAGCAGGAGGACTGCGCTCGTGTTGTTTGAAGACGTGAGAGTGCGCGCGCGCGGCCGGGACGCTCTCTCTCTCCCTCTCTGCTCGTTATAAGCCCTGTCAAGCGCAGCAGTCATTATATTCTACATCACTCACCGTTCAAAATAGGCTTTGGCGGGACAAAGCGGACGATTTGACGGTTTTAGAAGATTAACAACCCGAAACTAAAAAACAGACTAGAGTAGGCCAACTTTCTGGAGGTATACTGCCCCCATCTGGTATGGAATATGTGGAAAATTAAATTTATTTTTTGGCAGACATTGCACATGGCACCTTTAAGCACATTTTAAGCACATTTCAGATATTGAATATCTGAAATGTTGAATATCTGAAATGCTATACTCATTATTCATGATACCAGCTGAGCTTTCTCTCCCTCTCATCTCTTGGACAGCGAGTCGACACACAAACCCGCCTCCTCTCACTCACTAGTTATTTGATCCGGATGTATATTGTTGGTGTTGCAGGGCTTGAATTTTACTCATTCCCGCAGATTTTTTGCTCACACTCAAAGTGCAGCACATCTTTTTCGCTGCTTATTGCACTTAGTCAAATACACACAACATAAATGTCAAAATGCCAGTCTTGGTGAGTATTCACGTAAACTGTCAGTGATGTTTTAAGTGAACTTAAACAGTTGAGAAAGAAAACACGTGTATCAGTATAATGGATCCGTGCATTCGGTCTTAAAGTGACAGCAGCCTAATATACCTGCTACCCTTAGTTAATAACTAATGAACTTTGCAACGGAAGTGAATCAATCAACACTAACTTTAGCTGGACAATAACTTTATTCTAGAGCTGCTGTAAAGCCAAAACAATCTGTTACTTTAATTTCTGTAAAGCTGCTTTGAAACAGTCTATATTGTTAAAAGTGCTATATAAATGAAGGTGACGATCAATTTATGAGATAATATTAAAAATATCTATACAGCAGTTTTTCCCCATGGTATTGATGTCAAAATTGTGGCCAGTGAAAATGCTGAGTGGGCTAGTAACTTTGGAAAACCACTAACCACAATGGCTAGTGAGCAAAAAAAGTTAATGTCAAGCCCAGCAAGCAATTTTTTCTAAAAGAAAAACCGGACAGGATATGAAAAAGCTTGCAACAAAGCCAAAGACATAAGCAGGTCTTACCTAACCCATACGTTCTGGAACAGGCATGCTCCTGAAGCCAGGCCAACGTTGCTTCAAAGTTCTTCCTGGTTTCATCACAGAACCTGAAGAGAAAAGCATAACGTCAATATTCACACATTAATGCAGCTTTTCCAGCAAGAATGGTAAACCAAAGCAACATGATGATTTTCCACTGCAATCTCCTCAATGCCACAAAGTGCAAGACTTACGTCTCCAGAGCCTCCAGGACACCCATGGCTTGCTTTTTCCATTCCTCATTGCCATAATCCAGATACCTGCCAGATAAAGACCCCAGTCACTGTCTGACAAGTCAAATCGATCAGGGACTCCACATACCAATGCACCGCGATAAAAAAAGGGACTAAAATCGCACAAGATCACAAGGATAAGACATTCTCTTATTGAACAGGAAGTGAATACAAGACAGAAGTAGACGTTATCATGGGTTCTGAGATGTGAACAACATTATGTAGCATCTGTATGAGTGTTTTCTGCACTAACCATTGATCGCACAACGCCACAACACACTCGTCTGCAGACCGAGATAACACCTGCCTCTCTGGCTCCATGTAAATCAGTGCCTCACCCTAGAAATATCAACAAAATTGAGTTAGACCAAGTTTATTTCCATATTTTATTTTAAAAAATGGATTCCCTAACCAACATTTCATTAAATCATTACCCCTACAAAGCCTACTGCATAAAATGATCCAAACTGAAATATATATATATGGTATTATATATTTTGGAAATATATCTAGATAAACACTTAGTAGACTAAAGTAACTTAGGTTTACTTGATTATGCATACATTCTTTAGAAAAATCATGTTAAAAAATGTGAGTATAACTGTATAACACACTCTCAAGCACATTTATTACCAACATTTCGGGACAACGAGTGGCCTTTGTCAGGTATAATTTCAATTTATAATCTCTTTACATTAAGTTTTTCCCTTTAATTTGCACCTCATAAGCATCACCTCACAATCATTTGCTTTGCTTCAAATATGATTCAAATGTGAAAGAAATCAATTCAGCATTTGCGCTCATCTGAGAGGAGGCTTACTGGGAGCACGCTACGGATGTGTGTTACGCACACAAAACTTCTCACACATCGCGCAAACATTGAATTGACTTCTCTTTCTCGTCTTCTTGCGATTGAACATTTTAATTAGCCAGGTTTAAAAATGTGCAAATGATAAACTTATTTTGGGACGAGCAGCACTGGCGTTTACGGTGGCCCCAGTCCCTATTGTCCAGCCTTTTAGATATTGTCTAAAGGTTCAATAAACTGTGCCATTTTCTGACTATTAGTTCATATGTCAGGCTTTACAAAGATTTACATTTGTCCACCAACCTTCTCCACCATCATCTTCTGAATGGGCTTCTTCACATCCTGGACCTTCTGACCCTTGAAACCCTCCACTAACATGATCTAGCAAAACAAAGTTCAGTAAAGTTGTTCAGATGTGCACATGAAGGTATAAGCAGTTATTTAGCAGATATCTAAAGAAAACATGGAATACTGAACCAGCAACCTTCAGATGCCACCCATGGGCATTAAAAACAAGCTTACATCATGGTCTGTCTGAATAAAGCTCTGGAATAAACAGTTTAAGACACAGGTACTTGACAGTATAATTACCATTCTATATTAAAGGTATAAAGCGATTTCTGAGCAATGCTGTAGAAAGTGGATTGGGCCGAGCACAAAAACACACTTGTAGCCAATCAGCAGTAAGGGGCGTATACACTCATGAGGGGGGCTGGTTTGCATAGCTTGTTGGTGAATTTGGGGGCGGCGCTATCAAGACAGGAGTGTGAATATAATTAGAAATCGCTTACTGCACTTTTAATGCGCTGCTTTTATTGAAGCACACACACACACACACATCACTCACACAAAGTAGAGATGCACCGATTACAATTTTCTAGGCCGATTCCGATTTCCTGCCGATACCGATTTTAGCCGATTCCGATTTTATTTTTTCTAACCACTTTTTTGTATTCGATAACACAAATATTTATTTTCTATACTGCCCTACAAAGCAAAAAGGCAGTAACTACGCAGAGTGCAGAACTGAGAAAAATGACTTTAAAGTTATCCTGTCGTTACCTTTTTTGCAGTTACTGTACAAACGACTACCATTTTTCTCCAAAACGACACACATTTGAGATAAGATGTTTTGTCACATAACAAAGGATGCCTTGAATGTCATGAAAATGATAATAACTCATTTTTGACCAAAAATGCAGTTACTGCCTTTTTGCTTTGTAGGGCAGTATAGCCCTATATACATTTTTTAAAACACCATATACTTTTACTCAAACTCAATAATAAAAACAAAGAAGTTAAAATGGGTACATTTTCTATAAATATTTTCTATAAAGAATCTTCATTTTCTTTTCTGACATAGCCTACTCCAGTTCTTGTTAAAACACACAACATGCAAATTCTGTGCATTTTGGGCACTTTTAAATCCTATTTTTTTTGCTTTCACTTTAATTGAGCAGCACAGCAAAAATAGACACGGCGCCGAAACCGCTTCACTGCTGCTCACGCGACGCTGGTTTGCCGCTCATGCGCTGCTGGTTTGAATGCACTCATTGATTAACATGCACGCCGGAAAAAATACGCGCCGCTCAGACTTGCGGTGTGAAACGGCCATAATTTACGAGGTTTCCTACATGTGCATTCCGTGTACGCGTGTGATACTGATGTTGCGCGACGTTAATCATGCGGCGCCCGAGTGCATTTGACCGGCATAAAATCGTCATATGTCAGACTGACCGGCCGGTCGCCGATCATGGCCGTTCACGTGAAAATCGGCCGGTTCCGGGCACGCGCCGGTCAATCGGTGCATCTCTAACACAAAGATCACGCTATATACAGTTAGAAACATTAAAGGAGCCGTATGTAAGATTGTGGCCAAAACTGGTACTTCAATCACTTTCAAATTACTGACTCGAGGTTCCCAGATATGCTGCAGGATCTGATTCAGACACGTTTGTATCTGCAGCTGTGGGAACTAGAGCAGAGCTGGCAACCCGGATGCTGCAACACTACAGACTTCGTGATTGGTGGATCGGTGGAGGGTGGCGCATCAGACCAAAACACAACATGACAACATCAACATCAGTTGAGGGCTGCAACTTCACTTTTTAAATGACAATATCCTGGCCGGACTACTGTTGTCAGTGATATAAGTATTTGAAATGAACATGATTTCTTAATGTCTAGTGACATATCAGGGAAAATGTATGATTAATTGAAATAAATTTCTTACATACAGCTCCTTTAAGTACAGAACCTTGTTGTCAACGCTGCCCCATGACTTTTTTTAATAAATTAACTTCGCATCTACTGAACCGCTACATTATATTACTCAGCAAAGGAGGTGGTACCGTCGCTGTTTTTGAAGTAATTCAACTCACAGCTTCATTGCTAGACATTGCACAGAATCAGGTAGTTCACACACGTTACTCTCTCTCAATAGGTCAATTCATCCAAATACATGTTATGATTCAGACAAACAAATGTAACTTACAGAACTACTTTATCTCTGTGTGTGATTTAAAGCGGACAGAATGCTGGATCTAACGAGTCGTAACTGATGTTTACGGCACACATTTTTTTTTATATTATATTAACTGTCTTTGTTATATAAAATTTTTTTATGTTAATTGTCATTGTTATGCAATTTTAACTTTGTCATATATTCTTAATTGTGGAGGACTACAGATGGAAATTAGCATAGCGCTAAATCTGGTTCAGCCATCTATTTAATGTAACTGCACATTGTCCTGATATAAATGAACTAAAAAAAATAATAAAAAAAATTGGAAAAAAATTTGACGAAGTCAAAATGGTTTCGTCTGCTTTCGTCAATGACAGCTTTAACTTTTCAATGCTGGCAAATGACCAGCATGGTATAATCCACAGCTAGCTGTGCATTAAAATGGTTTATTATTTCATAAGTTGTCCCCTACATGCATTCCACTAAGAAATGGGGAATTTGAGTGATGTTGGTGTTCGTATGGTCTCACCCCCTCGTAAAAGCCCTTAAGGTAGACTTTCTCTTTGGCCTCGGCCAGTTTCTCTCTGTCATTTTGGCTTTGGATCTTCAGTTCATCACAAACCAAAGGAGCCGACAGGTTCCCATACCCTGGAATCTCAATGATGGGTACCTGGTAGAACATAAGCCACTTTAGACACAGAATTTAGGAACGTTCTGGAAAATCCCTTAATCCATGATGAGCAATATGCTAGGAATGTGACAAATAATGTTCAAACATGTTGACAACGTGATAAAACATACCATCAATGTGTTAAAATATGCAAGCAACTTGCTAAAACATTTGATTGACATCCTCAAGTATAATCCTCAAACTTACAGCTTTGCAAAGTTATTTTTTAAACTCTCAGATTGGTTTTGTTAAGCTAACATGAAAGTTAGGTGTCAAACTTTAAAAGCAAGTCCCTCCCTACATTTTTCCGTGTTTGCGAAGCTGTTTCACTTCAAAATAGAGAAGGAAAGACTTTTGCCATTTCTGTGTCAGGCTGATTTTATTTTTATTTTTTAATGAAGCTGCTTACCGGCTCAAATGGTAGGACCATAAAGTCTTGAATTCCATACTTCTCTCTCAAAGCCTAAAACAAAAAAAACATTCATCATTCCATCACATACATCTTATCTGAAAAAGTTTTCTCTCTGGGAATTTCCCTCAGAAACAGAAATCAAACAACTGAATCAAGAAAAGAAAATTGAACAAATACAACACCTGCTTCTTTTTAATGTCCCTCAGAGCGGCGATGTCATCAGGCGCATCTGACGGCACACTGGTGACAACTCCAGTTCCTGTGACCACAAATCAATTTCAACAACCTCCCACAATGAGATAACCTACTACTAAAGGTTAAAAAACGATCAATAGTAATATTTCTAACGTATCAATTTGGAGCCCAGGTTATAAGAAACAGAATAACTGGTGAATCACATTAGGTGTTTGTGATCGGAGTAATGTGGTCCGCACAGCCTGTGGGAACTTGGGCTTTTAAAAACAAGCGGTATTGGCCTGCGGCCCGTTCAGAGATGCATCTTGTCTGTGCAGGGGTAATGTGAAGCGACGATATTATGGGATGGTGTGGGGTACCTTTGTCTTCTTTAATGGTGAGCATTGGGAGGGCATAAATGGTCTTGTATGAGGTGAGGGGGGCGATCAACGCACAGCCCAGGATGTCCTGAAAGATATGAGAGAGAGAGAGAGAGAGAGAGAGAGAGAGAGAGAGAGAGAGAGAGAGAGAGAGAGAGAGAGAGTAAAAATGCGCATCATACATGCACAATCTTCTTTCTTTCTTTCCATATACCTTTGTATTATGGTGATATTTCAAAATAATGATATAGACGTTAAGGTAAGTAGGTAGCGTCTGGACTTCAATCAATATGTTTTACGCAGGTCTGGAGCAGCGTTCATTGGGTAGAATAAATCACTTTTGTGGGAGACTATGAGTTTTGTGACTTTGCAGATCTTGTACAAGCATAAACAGACACATTACACACTAAAGGAAAGAAAACATTTAAAAACATCATATGACCCCTTTAATATTAGTAATAAAAATAGTACAACAAATACTACCATACTTGTTGCTCTTAAATTTTTACCTACATTTTGGATTTCATATTCTATTTCCTATAGTATAATTTATACTGTCATAAAGTTAAATAGGCCAACTTTATTTACTATAAAACACAAGCAGTGAGTGCTTTAGGGACACAAACCTGTCCCATGATGTTCATGAGCACTGGAACCACTCCGTTCTCTTTGGTGAAGCCCTGGTAGGACATGTTCCTGGCTGACCGCTGTGTGCTGATGAACAGGTCACCGCTGGCCGTCTCAAATATGATGTACTTCATATCTGGCCGAATCCAGCAATTCGTTTGACCAAACATGGTTTCAGGCCTCAGAGTCGCAGCAACCAGAAAAATGTTCTTGTCTTTAAGAACACTGAAAACATAGAAAAAAAGTTTATTTACAAGAACCATGTTTTTGGTACCATGACATTCTTTGGAGTAACATGACACATAAATATGCAAATCGTTCAAAACCGTAATATTAGGGATTTTACCTCAATTTAGCTGGGTACGGTTCCACAATCTTCATCTTAATAAGAGTGTACTCTTGAGGACCAACTCCCTGTAATACAGATCATTACTATAAGACACACATATCCATCCTATTTTATAAAAAACAGTAAAAAAAAAAAAAAAAAAGATTTCTTAATAAAAAATAGTCCCACCTCCCCTGTCTGTCTGTCATGGTCCATGCAGGGCTGCCCATCTTTTGGAGAGTAAATGGTATATCTATAAGACCAAAAAAAAGGGTTTCAAAAACTTGTGAATCGACTTTGAGGCTCTTCACACAGTGCCTCCACAGACACACACGCGAGCGTTTGAAAGCAGGCGTCTATCGGCAAATCCGTCTATCAGTGGATATAATAGGGATCCACTGACAGACGCCTGCTTTCAAACACTCACGTCTGTATCTGAAGGCCGTGATTTTTCGAACATGAACAGGGGCCTTACATGTGAACAAGATGCGTTTAGCAACTTAGCCACTGTTTAAATTCACCTAAATAGTGTTTTAGACGGCAAGCTGTAGTCAGCATCTTGTTCACAGGTAAGGCCCCAGGTCATGTTGGACAGACATTTTAATTGCATTTTGTGTCTGTTAAGAGGCACAAAAACGCTCTTTATGTATATATGCCCCCATATCTGCCGTTTTAGCTGAGTGGGAGCTCTGGGCATTCGCTGTCGCAGCTCTGCGTCGCAAGAACCAATCCGGTTCGTTTTTTTTTTTTCTATAGACAGTACTCACAAAGATATAACGATCAAGATTAACTTAAAGGAGTTCTCCTTTATGTCACAGTTCAATATTTTACCATACCTTTTCCCAAACTTGATCTTTTTTCTCTCTTTCAGAGTGATGAACTGCCACCTCACAAAAGAGTCGTAGAAGGGGTTTACATCGGTCGTGATGAAGGAACGACGCCAATCAACCTACAACATTAAAATGGTGCATTTTGCATTTAAATAGCAAAGAACAATGTACCGGGCAGAACGACAATGGTTCAGGTGAGCTTTCACTACCTTGAGACCCATTTTCTTCAGATCTTCTACAGCAAGAGGAGGAAAATAATCCAGCCAATGCTCAGCTTCAGCAAACTTTACAATTTCCTCGTCCCGCAGGCCCAGAGACTTCATGATCTCCCACTGGAACTTGGCGCTTCCAGACTTTGCAACAGCTTTGCTCTGCCAATGGCATGACATTCGAAAAAAAGAAACGGTACTACAATATTAATCATTCATGGATCAACCCTACAACTATAAGTTCGAATTTCCTCATAATATATATATACAGAACGTTTACCTTCTTGCCCTTTGATTTGTCCTTGATGATGACCTCATCAGTGGTCGTCTTCTGCTCTTCCTCCTCTTCGTCTTCCTCTGGGAATTGGGGCGGGTTTCCATACAGCTCCATTTCCCTCTTCAACTTGTCTGCACACGCCTGGTAGACATAGACGTGTTATGTTATGTTGATTATAGAAATGTACAGATCTGAGGTGTAGAAGAGTTTAAAGAACTCACTTTGATGGGCATCCCAGTGCAGTGAAGTCCAAACGGGAAAAGACACAGCTTTCCTTTCAGCCGCTGGTAACCCATTGAAAACTACACGAGAAATCATAATTGAGTCATGACATGATGTCTATGATATATTCTATGATTGGCTTTCAAACTCACCTCACACTTTGACAGGCAGAATGTATGACCAAGGTGAAGCCTCCCATTCATGTATGGGTAGGGAAATGTGACCATGTACTTGTTCTTACTGGGTCAACAGATAATAATACATTAGTCATGATGAATATAATCTGTAAAACCTCAAGGAATACTGGAATATATGTAAAACAGACTCACTCTGTACTTCCTCCAATGGTGGTTGGAGCGTTGGTCTCAAAAAGCTTTTCATTCTCCCATTTCTGCTGAACCTCCTCCTCAATCTTCCTCAAAAAGTCAAGTTTTGCAGTTCCTTTGCGTTCCTGGAATTACATATTTAACTTAAACTTCTACATGTGAAATATATGGGAAAAAATATCCCTACACATAGACATACAGACATATATAGATACATACACACACACACACACAACTGGTAAAAAACATAGAAACAATATGTTATTAACAATATTAGTAATGTTTCCAAAAATGTTACCGGTTGTGTGTGTGTATACGTATGTATACAGTAATCAATATTTGAAGTGGATCAAAACCTTTCATCAAAGTTATCCATGAATTTTGAACAATACCCGGTCTTGTCTTAGAACAACTTTGATTAACTTTTTTTCATCAAATAAAAGAAAAGAAAAGAAAAGAAAATTGGCCTATAAAATAAGCCTAGTACTGTTTTCGTTATTTTTTGATACATGTAAGCCTAATAAATAAGGTTGTGACTCCAAGAGCTACTAGATTAACTCATTTAAACAGTAAGTAATAAAATATGAACAAATAATCTAATTACAAGCAATAGCACAAATAAATACAACAGAACAAACATATAAATGAAATAAGCAGTGCTTCTCAGGTTTTTAATGTATGTTTAAACAGGAGATTTTCAGGTAGGATACAGAAATTGTAATCTAACATACACATATAGATCAATCAGTGAAGTTAAAGATTATACAGTTAAACAGGTAAAGATGTATAAATAACGTTTTGAAATGTTGAAAATATAAAACGTTAAATATTATTATTTATTTGAAATTATGTAAATAAAATAGTTATATTTGAAAAAAAAATTTTTTAAATGAAAATATACTTTAAATGTGAAATTAAACCCACCCGTAGGTGGCAGCAAGCGACTGTAAATGAGTGAGTCATTGAGATTCAACCGATTCATTCAAACAGCTGATTCATTCAAGGAGTAAGAATGTTACTACTGTCTTAATGAGTGAGTCATTGAATCATTGATTCAGCTGATTCGTTCAAAAAGTTGATTCATTCAGTAAAAACGTGTGTTGCTTAGAGACGCAACAGTGCTTTGGGACGGTTTTCGTTGGCGGAACAGAGCAAAATTGACGATTAAATGTCTAAAATGTAAGTCACTTAATATTAACTTGTTTATTAAACTGTACGTTGTAAAATTATGAGATCAAATTTGTAAGTTAATCATGCTGATATTTGGAGAAAAACGGCGCTTTTCGTGTAATTTTGGTTAAATTATATAAATATGCAAACCATTCAGGGACATTTTTGCCCCTTATCTTGAATCTGGGGGCATTTTAAATGCCTAAAGCACGCGCAGTAAAAGCGTAACGTTAAGGCCATTGCACACTGAGTCCGAAATTCGCATCCGAAATTTTCGCACGTTAAAAAAAAATTTCGACCTCACGTTATTTCAATCACGCTTGCACACTGCCTCCGAAACTTTCGTCCGTAATAAAAAAATTCGGATCGGGTTCGATTTTCTGCGTTTTTCGCATCCGTAGCAAGCATTTTGAGAGGTTGAGAGGCTTTGGAAAGAACAGCTCGTTCCGCACATCATTGCACATGCGCAGTCCTTTCAGTTTCGGTTTTTAATTCAATCAAGTGTTTACATGTTCTCTCGATCAGATTAGAAAAGGAATAAACCTCCCCTTTCAATCAGATCGAAATTTCGGATCGATTTAGGTGTGATTGAGCAGCCAATTCGATTACTATTGTATTATAATTAGGTACAAAATATAACCTGTATACAGCTGTTCTGTCTGCCCAGCGCTTCCGCCGGCTGTGTGTGTGTGTGTGTGTGTGTACTGCCAGTCTCTGTTAAGGATCGATTGGCTCACGGAAATTTGTAGTCTTCTTTTTAATGTGTGGCTCCAGTATCGCTAGCAAAGCATCAAACTTTTCCACTGACATTCTGAGGTAAATTTTGAATCGCTCGGGTATTATTTCGCAACTCCTTGATGGAGCTGAAACTCTCCTTCCTCTCGGCGCAATCGATTGGATGGACCCAATATTTCCCCTTTCTTTTTCTCTTTTTTTATGAAGAGAGAGGGCAACAAAATCATCCTCACTGCTTGACGAATCAATTTTGTATTTTTGCGTTTTTTTTCCGCAAAGGTTTAATAAATACGCATCGGACTCAGTGTGCAAGGTTTCTGTGCGTGACGTTTTTTTAGGCTGACAAACACGAAAAAACGCATACGAAAATTTCGGACTCAGTGTGCAATGGCCTTCAGTGTGCAATGGCCTTTACACTCTAAATCTGCAGGCGCGCTAGTCTAATCTACTAATGTAACTTACTAGACTACATCACGTATTGTGTGCATTTTTGTAAAGTGAGGGACATACTCGATGATGTCAGATCGTTAAATCAACAATAGCGATATCGCACACATCTACAGCTCAGGCCCGATACATGAAATCCACTGGGAGTCGTCGGATCCAGATCCAACTCCTCCCACCTTACATATACCTAAACCTACCCAGCTCCACCCCTTACCCCTAAACCTACCCAGCTCCACCCCTTACCCCTAAACCTACCCAGCTCCACCCCTTACCCCTAAACCTACCCAGCTCCACCCCTTATCCCTAAACCTACCCAGCTCCACCCCTTATCCCTAAACCTACCCAGCTCCACCCCTTACCTCTAACCCTACCCAGCTCCACCCCTTATCCCTAAACCTACCCAGCTCCACCCCTTACCTCTAAACCTACCCAGCTCCACCCCTTATCCCTAAACCTACCCAGCTCCACCCCTTACCCCTAAACCTACCCAGCTCCACCCCTTACCCCTAAACCTACCCAGCTCCACCCCTTACCCCTAAACCTACCCAGCTCCACCCCTTACCCCTAAACCTACCCAGCTCCACCCCTTACCTCTAAACCTACCCAGCTCCACCCCTTACCTCTAAACCTACCCAGCTCCACCCCTTATCCCTAAACCTACCCAGCTCCACCCCTTACCTCTAAACCTACCCAGCTCCACCCCTTACCCCTAAACCTACCCAGCTCCACCTCTTATCCCTAAACCCAGCCCTAAACCTACCCAGCTCCACCCCTTATCCCTAAACCCAGCCCTAAACCTACCCAGCTCCACCCCTTACCCCTAAACCTACCCAGCTCCACCTATTATCCCTAAACCCAGCCCTAAACCTACCCAGCTCCACCCCTTATCCCTAAACCCAGCCCTAAACCTACCCAGCTCCACCCCTTACCCCTAAACCTACCCAGCTCCACCTCTTATCCCTAAACCCAGCCCTAAACCTACCCAGCTCCACCCCTTATCCCTAAACCCAGCCCTAAACCTACCCAGCTCCACCCCTTACCCCTAAACCTACCCAGCTCCACCTATTATCCCTAAACCCAGCCCTAAACCTACCCAGCTCCACCTATTATCCCTAAACCCAGCCCTAAATCTACCCAACCCCACCCCTTAATCTGGATCCGACTCCGCCCCCTGGATCTCGTGTACTGCAATGAGGTGCTACTGATGGGCAAGTGACAGTTCCACTTCCGTCTACTGTCCCGAGCTTCGTTCACATCGAGTCGTGTCTTTCTGACCCCAAACTTTGGAACAGTAGTGTATATTGTTACAAAATATTTCTATTTTAAATACTTTTTTTCCCCGCAGGTTATAAAAAAAATAAGCAGCACAACTGTTTCCAACATTGTTAATAAATCATCATATTAGATTATTTATTAGCTTAAATCACAAGAATACATTATATTTTCAAGTAACGTTATATTAAAATAGAAAACTATTATTTTAATTGTAATAATGTCACAATAATTTTCTGTAGTTTCAGTCAAATAAATGCAGGTTTGATGAGCATACGAGACTTCTTTCAAAAACATTAAAAACAGTAGGCCTATTGTTTCCAAACTTTTGACTGATACTGTGCATAATCGGTTATAGTTACATTAAAGTTTACTTAAATTGTTGGGCATGTCTTGTATATTCAAATAAGAATGAAAGTTTCATCGTCTTGTGATCTGTTAATAAATATTATAGCTTATGTTCATTCATTAAACTTCCAGATACCAAAATGGTAAATTTGCTAATAAACTGGTACTTGAGCGTCACTGCTGTTCTGAGCTAAGTTACACACATCAGCACCTCTGATTGACAGCTGTCAACTCTATTCGTATTACTCTGCCAACAACTTATTCTGACTTGCAAGAGGGTTAATATTGTTTTGGAGATCGCTTTCTGTGTGGGATCGAATATTTGACACTACTTTTTGTTCAAGATTCAAATAACATACATGAAACAACGTTAATAGACACACATGCATGAAGCTAGTTGCTAAAGATAACCATGCTGCTAAATGGACCTATTTAATATTTTTTGGGGGAGTTTGAGGTCATGAAACAGTCAGTGCTCCAAACCGCATTAAGTCAGGAGTGCGAAACATTAAACCGGCTTAATATAGATCAAATTTACCGTCATTTTGAATAACTTCAGCAGGATTTGTTGAAGAATAAAACACACGCTGCACTCTGCTGATGACACCGTTCAGAAACGTCACCGCCGGAAGACGATTTGCATTATGGGTAATGTAGTTTTAAACGATTTGACTAGGCTATTTCACACACACAAAGAAAATTATGATAATAATACACTTTTTAAAATTGCTTACACACAATTTCTGAAACTTTGGCTCCATTTCTCAAAACTCTACACACAAAACACACACACACGATGCAAAATGTCAGTCATCTCTTGCAAAAGCATTTTTTTTCTTCATTCAAAACTATTTTAACTCTTCTAGAATTTGTGTTTTTGCATAGTAACTCTTCACGCAAACTGTCAAATGATTAGCCACATACACGCCAAACTACACACAAATGTGAAAAAATGTAAAACACTACTCTTTTGTGTCTTTTGCTTGTTCAGTGTGCAGAGGAGTGTACAGGAATTTGTCACACATAGGCTACATGTGCACAAATACACTGTATGCAGTATGTACACTATGCACAATTGATCAACTTTACAGTTATTAAACTGAACTGAATCAACACAACTGAAATTGTAGCTGTATATTGACAATATTGGCTTGTTAGAGCTGCTTTACAACAGAATTTGAGTTTGTTACTATTGTGAAGCTGCTTTGAAACAATCTGTATTGTGTAACGAGATAGAGAAATATAGGTGACTTGACTTGTATGCAAATACATTTACTACATATTTACTCAAATAAACTGAAATGCAAGGGTCAAACATTTATTTGTTTCTCATTTCAATGTGATCAAATTAGGTAGGCCTATTTACTGTAAACAGGAATGCAAGAAGGAGAAAATAATTTCTTTCTTTCTGAAAATATTGAGTTTTGATTTCTAAGTAATAATTTCACATGCTGATAAAGTTTCTGTTATCAGATCTGTTGAATATGAGGTTTCTGTTCATGTGTGCCATGCAAGACATTTTAGAAATCCCGACCGAATGAGGTTTTACGGCCACGTCCAGGATAAAGAATATGTATGGTCCCCCAATATTCATACAATTAGGGTGATATTACTGTAAATGACTTAAATGTGGTCATTTGCCCATCTCTAAGTCATTCATTTCTTGTGTGACTTGCAAAGGCTTGCATTATTATTGTTTGGTCACACCACAAAGTGTCACTGTGGCCTCAGAGCTTCAGCACTGCTACTCTCTCTGAGCTCACACCCCCCTCATTACCATATGGATAAATAAATGTGAAAAAATACAATTATACATAAACAAGGAAATAAAATATAGTATAAAGCATAACAGTATAAATACTCATTTATTTATTTTTTTAATTCCCTTGTATATTTATTTATGTATATATGTGTGTGTGTGTGTGTGTGTGTTTGTGTGTATAAAAAATGTTGTTTTTTTACATTTCTTTCGTATATTTATTTATTTATGTCAGCTGACATAATTTCCAATTTTTGTCATTGTTTTGGAGCACACTAGCTTATAGATAATAGTAAAGCTAACTAACATATTCATACAAAAAGCCAAACAAGTTCAATTTTGATTTCATGGGGACTTTTGATAAAATTAGGTAAAAAAAAATCAGAAATATTACGAACATCCAATAATTCAATATTAAATATTCTGCTTCTGACGAAAAACTCTCACGAATAAGATTACTTAAAGTAATTATTATTAAATTAGTTACTAAAACAGAGACTTTCAGAAAAGAACAACAAAATAAACGAAAATTTTAAAATAATATAACCGTTGGAATTGCAACATTAAACACATTTTTACTCATTTATATTTTGTCTTCAGACTCGGTCTCTTGGAAAACGTTTAGAATGAAAAGTGGGGGACTGGTAATATGGTATGCAAAATAGTATGTAATAGCGTCTCTGTGATTGGCTGCCGATGTTGCGTTGTGTGACGTTTCCCCGTGACGTTGCTGAGATCCTCCAGCAGCTTGTCCGACGTGCCAGTGACTACAGAAGGCCCAGTGTGTGTTATTAGACGATGCTAGTAGGAGTTGCGCATAAACACCCAGCCTTTTATCAGTATTAATCATATGCGCGTCAGGATGATTATAGAAAATGTTGACGCTCTGAAATCCTGGCTTGCTAAACTTCTTGAACCCATGTAAGTGATGAACAGTGATATTTGAAGCAGTGAAGCTAACTTGCGCTGCTAACATGCTAACCCATTAGCTGGGATTCATATTACTTATCCGCGCTGCAAACAGATAACTTAACGTTTCCTTTGATTTGATGTGTGCATGACAGTTCAATTGTATTGTTTTCATTTATAAGCTAATAGTGTTCAGAAATCTTACACAACTTCTTGTTAGAACCATGTAGCAGGAAGCTAAGCTAAGAGGGTCTTGCTGGCTGAGAGGGGTGGTCATCAAAACAGCCTGATAGTCTTCATAGACTGGGCCAAAACAGGATCAGGCACAAGTTATTTTAGTTTAGAGCCTTGGCATGTATGATCAGACAGTATGAGATTGCTTGGTGGTTCTTGTTTTAGCTGCCAACTTGTCTTGTATTTGTTTTACCTCCATGGATAGATTTGACTTTTGGATTAAATGGAAGTTTGCATTTACACAAATGAACCTGAGATCTTTTACAGATGTGATGCTGACCCATCTGCACTGGCGAACTATGTTGTGGCTTTAGTAAAGAAGGATAAGCCAGAGAAAGAACTCCGAGCATTATGTGCGGATCAGTTGGACGTGTTTCTTCAGAAAGGTATCGACAAAAAGTCTTCACATCCCTGATATTCTGTCTACACAATTATGCAATTATTAGTGAATTCAGGTCCTTTCTTGTATTCACTGTGTCAAATCATGTTTCTGCTTGTTTTACAGAGACTACAGGGTTTGTTGATAAACTCTTTGAATGTCTAACCACCAAAAATTACTTGGGAAATCCAGCTGCTAAAGAAGAAAGTAAAATCCCAGTGCAGAAGCTTGAGGAGAAGGAAGAGGTAAAATATATGTCCATCAAAAAACTGTAGAATGTGTTTTATACTACTTTTGGTTAATTCGTTCTCTGTTTCCAAGGATAATGTTATTCGCATTTTTGTTTTCCTATCAAACATGCTTTTTACATTTAGTTGACGTGTATATAAGGGCATTATACACCTTAATAATCACGACAGCTTCCTCTTCCTAGTGTAAATGCATAAATAGTGTTAATATTTATACAACAACATTTGTTTTCAGCCTGCCCATGTTGAAGACGATAGGGATAACAGAAGAAGAAGAAGCCCATTGAGGAATCGTTCAGACTTCAATGAATCAAGGTTGGTTTCCAAGAGCCGCATCTTTATTCTGTCGTTTGTGTTGACAGATTTTCTTCATATAATCTAAAGGTTACAGGTTCTGTTTTGTGTGGGTGTTAAATATTCTCAGTTGTCTGTCTGGTTTGTCTTATTTCGCTTTTAGCGCACACTGTTTTATGCAACTAGCAAACTAAACAATACTGTGGTGATATCATATGGTTATATATATATATATATATATATATATATATATATATATATATATATATATATATATATATATATATATATATATATATATATATACACACACACACACACAGATGACCCAACACATAATGACCACCTGCTTATTATGCTAATATGGTCCTGCACATGCTGCTAAAACAGCACAAACCCCCGAGGCATGAACTCTACAAGAGCCCTGAAGGTGTCCTGTGGTTTCTGGCATCAAGACGTTAGCAGCAGATCCTTGAAAGTCCTGTAGGTTACAAACAGTCTGGAGAGTTTGGAGGCCAGGGCAACATCTTGAACTCTTCATCATATTCCTCAAACCATTCCTGAACAATGTGTGCAGTGTGGCAGTGTATACTTGGTCTGCAACAGTTTTAGGAAGGTGGTACATGTCAAATTTGTGTCCACATGGATGGCCAGACTCAGGGTTTCACAGCAGAACATTGTCCAGAGCTTCCTCGTCCCACAGTGGATCCTTGTGAATCACTTCCTCGGGTAAACACCACACACGTGATGTAAAATAAAACAGGACTCATCAGAACAGACACCCTTCTTCTGCTGCTCAAGGTCCAGTTCTGCTGCTCACGTGTCCATTGTTGGTGCTTTTAACGGTGGACAGTGGTTTTCCGAGGCATTTTGGCGTGAGTTTCCCGTACAACACTAACTCGCTGCTTCACTACCATAGTACGATGCATCGTTGAAGAAATCAACTAGCTAGTCACGACTGTTTCCCGAAACCATGCTGTCGCAAATTGGTCGTTCAATCACGATGATGAGTAATAACTTCTTTTAATTAATTTGTTTGAGATCGAATTAATGTTAGATGTTTTGATGTAAATTATGGACATGGCATCTGAGGACTGTTTCTCATTTTTCTCAGTTATTTTTCTTTATTTCCAGATTTAATCATAGGCTCATTCTTACGCACATGCGCACTCTTCAAAAACAGTGCTTTAAATCTCTTGACAAACTAAAAGATGTAAATGACATTTGTATGTAGGCTATTCTAAATAAAAGATATACTGTAGATTGCACTGAATGTCAGCTTGCTGCTTTTGCCCAAGACAAGGATTTATTGAGTCCACATGTCAGGCAAACTAGAAACTCTGCTTCTAACCACAGCTCGAGAGCTGTCGTTCCAGCCACACAACTTTGCGATTCTGTTTGCGAATGTTTGTTAGAACGATGGTTTCGGGAAACACAGACTCGCTGAATATGCTCGTAACGACAGAACTTGGGACCATATTTGGCTAACGATGCTTTTGGGAAACGCACCCCTGATCGGTCTACAGCTACACAGAGTGTGATGCACTGAGACTTGTGCCACAGTAGATCTTCTGTTGGCTCAGACTTGATGGGATATCTCTCGTTCTCTCGTTCAGCGATGAGCCTCGAGCGCCCAACACCCTCTCACTGGTTTGTTGGTAAATCCTCAGCACTGCTGACCCGGAGAAACCCACAAGCCTCGCCATTTCAAAAATACTCTAACCCAGTCATCTTGCCGCATCATCTGGCCCTTGATAAGTCGCTCAGATCTTTATTCCTGCCCATTTTTCCTGCATCCAACATGTTGATACAAGAACTGATTGTTTGCTTCCCATCTAATCTACCCAGACTAATCTACCTAGTATGTGGCCTTGTTAGGAGATGATCAACAATAATCGCTTCACCTGTGACCGCTCATAATGTTTTGGCTCATCAGTGTGTGTGTGTGTATATGTATATATATGTATATATATATATATATACAAAATCATCAGTATATAAATTGAAATGTTTTTTCTATCTGAAAATATATTTTTAAATATTATTTATTCCTATGTTGTCAGCTGAATTTTGCATTATTCAGTCTTCAGTGTCACATGATCCTTCAGAAGTCATTCTAATATGCTGATTTGCTGCACAATAAACATTTCTTATTTTTATCCGTGTTGAAAACAGTTGTGCACTTATTATTTTTGTTTGAAACCATAGTACATTTCACTCAGGATTTATTTCTTCCTCTTCAAAGTCAAAATAAACAGCATTTGAAATTGAAAAGTGACAGTAAAGACAGTACACTGTCACAGATCATTTGTGTAATAAATGTATTGCATCCTTAAATATCATATATATTAAAAAAGGTTACTGAACCCAAACTCTTGAACATTAATGTACTAAGTATACCAATTCTAGGTGTCTAAACCCTCTTACACCAGACAAAGCTGTTTCAAAGCTGTCCAATATATCGAAGTCCTGTACATCTCACCTCAGGGCTAGAGATGACCGCAGGAGAGACGACCGTAAGCGGCGGGAACTGGACCGTCACGGGAAGAGCGGAGAGTCGTACCGGGAGCGACATGATCGGCGAGGAGGAAGCTCACGGGGAAGAAGCTACAGTCGCAGCAGGAGTCGTAGCCGGAGCAGCAGCCATGGAAAGAGCCGAGAACGAGAGCACAATCAGAGGAGAGGTAATGACCACCCCAAACCACTTCCTTCACATTACTTTCACATGTAATTGTGTTCATTCGTGTGAAACGAGCAGAAATTATTTTATTCAGAAATGCATAAGAAATTAAATTGATTCTTGAAAGTACTTAAATACACCTCTATTTAATGAGCATTTATCTAGCAATTTTTTTATTTTAAGTAAAGGGGGATGTAATGATCCTGTAGAGCTGCAAGATTAATCCTGAAAGATTGCGATTTTGATTCAATCAACCCATGCGATTTCATTCCAATGATTCGCCAGTATTAAAAGCTTTGGCAAAATCACACCGAAACGTTCAGATCTGCTTTGGTGCTGCCGCTGAGCCAGAGAAACTGCTTCATAAACTGTTTTTTTTTTTTAAAGCATACAGTATCAATATTTCTGTTACATCAATTCAGATTATCACAGAAGTACTGGGATAAAAGTTTATAGTTTGGATATATACACTGATGTCTATGGTAGCGACCAAAAAGAGTAAATCAGCTTGACCTTAACTTGATCTTCAAAAAAAAAAATATTGGATGAATTTTTGGATGAACCAATAGGTGGCAACAAGTGAAAATGTTTTTGTCATTGAATCAAGAGATTTGTTCAAAAACGCTGATTCATCCAAGAATAAAACAAGTGTCAATAAAGTCAAAGTCTTTGAGTCATTGAATCATTCAATCAAACGGATTTTAAAAAAAGCATTCATTCAGATTAATTAAGCTTTTTTAAATAGACTCCAGAAATGTATATTTTGTCAAAACCTCTAGTAAACTACGTTATTTTGTTTAGTTGTCTGTTCAGAATCGTGGGAGAATCTCGCAGCTCTATTTAAAAATAAAATAAAAATTACTTGTAATTCTCAATTTATCTAGAATCGTGCAGCTTACTGTCCTGATATCATAAAGCCTCATTAAAATAAAAATAAAAATGTTTTAAAGTAAAACTTAAGCACTTTGGCATACTCATTTGTTATTTAACTGGAAACACAATAACTCTGGGAAAAAAAGTACACTTTATCAAAATCATGTGGTGCAAACAACATGCTATGGAAAAAAATGTAAACAGGAAATATCATATTAAAAAAGAAGCTTTATTTGAAAAATATATTTAAAACCTTTTAATATGAAAATTGTTTTTGGAGTCATTAAATACATTTTTAATGGAAGAATTGTCACCTCTATCTTAAAGTAGAATTCTAAAAGATTTTTATTTTCTTTTATTGCTGTGGACATTCTTATTTGTCTTTGACTGCTATTAATCAAACAACAATATTGACAAGAATTCTTCCTTTGCAACCAAGTCTTCAACAAACGAATCCTTTCAAATGTGCTTTATCCCAGCCGAGCACAGATCCAAGTTTGATCAGGAGCGGAAGGACGCAGAGCCTTACAACCCATCCTCTGCCCACATGGGTAACCCACACCACCAGCAGAGCCACCCACCCCCCCTGCTCCCCCTTCCCCTTCCCCAGCACCAGTTCCCCCCCTCAGGGACCCCCGCCGTCCCCAACGCCGTAACCGTGGCAGCGCCGGCTCACCTGCCCGACAGCACCACCGAGAGCTGGTCCTCTTACTTCACCAACCACAAAGACGGAAAGACCTTCAACAAGATCAGCACGCTCAAGCACCGCTGCAGAGACTACGACGGTAAGCCCCAATTCTACTTTGGTCAAGTTTGTTGTGATTATGCTCGCATGACAAAATGAAGACAAAAAGCTATTGCTACTTCTTTTTTTTTTTAAACCTAACATTTTGTGAAATGTTTTGCCTGAAGTGTGATTGAGCTGTCTTTAGGTAAATCCCACTTGCGCCAGGTTCACTCATACTTCATTTGCAGAGCGACATAATAGATGCCTCTTCATGGAGGTGTAAAAACAAGTTCATGACATGCAGGATTTCTTGTATAAAGATTTCAACTCAAAAGAAAAGGCATGAGAGTCAGCTGTTTTTGTCGATTTTAAGTTTTCATATAACGTGTTTGTGAAATTACCGTAAGAAAAGTAGCTCCATGTTTAAATGTTTTGCCACTTGTTTGAGCAACTTGATATATATATATAAGTAATGCATTGAATAATGCGTTGTTTAAATTTAGCGTTTAAACGTGCTGTACCGTGTGCAAGGAGAATCGTAATGCTGACAAAACATTTTCAGTATTGAAATAAAAAATAATGAATAAATGTTGTTTGTGGTTTACAGCCGTGGATCTGGTGGTCACTGCAAACACATCACATGTGAAAGTATCAGTGAACCTGCATTTAGTTTGAAATTTTAGTCATGTTTTAATACTTGATGTCCAAATACGGTTTGCAGCCACTCTAAAATCAAAGTCAAATGATGTGAAACACTGAAGCGTGTTGATATTCTCTAAGGACACATTTTACTCTTCAGGGTGTCTGTTACTAAAGCATCACTAATGACTGTGGTGTAGCGAACTCACCGCGTGGCCTTATGGGAACAACATTATAGCTGCAGAGTTTATATTTACCACTCTGTACCTGGGGTGTTTTTCACACCGGTGGGACTCGGAGAAGAACGTCCACAGGGATGATTCCGGGGTTGATGGTTAGCTCGATTTGTGTAATGATCTTACTAAAGAAACTGTGATTTGGCACGTTGACGAGATGCGTGACTATCTATACAGCACTGTTTACATGGAGCAAACTCCACTGAAGAATGACCTCAGTGACACATAACCAGAAGTTCAATCCCCTTGTCAAGTAGTCCCAGCTCAAGGACACGTATATCATACAAGCCTCACAGATTTGCTTTTAAACTGTCCAGAAAGACTGCTGTGATGGTGATATAATTTTTTTGTTTTGTTTTGTTTGCAGAGAAAGGATTTTGTATACGAGGTGATCTCTGTCCGTTTGACCACGGTAATGACCCTCTGATTGTGGATGACGTCACGCTTCCTACCATGATCCCGTTTCCACCACCGCCAGTCCTGCCACGGATGCCCATGCCCCCCATGACTGAACCCCCCCCTGGCATGCCCATGCCCCTCCCCCCACACGGGCAGCCCCCGCCTCCGGGCATCTACCCCATGCCAGGTAAGTGTCCATTAAATTCAGCATGCTAAACTAGGCTTTTCAGTGAAAAACCTAATCGATATATATACATGTCAAAATCTGCTAAGGGGCAATTCAGTGTAACGAATCATGTAACATTATATCGTCTTTTATTGGAAAATTAAACATTTTATCAAACTTTTGATTATTGCCTTGATCTTTTAAACAACTGAGAAGATAGTGATCAAACTACATCACCTGTCATCACCTTTGCAATATATATTACTTTAGCTTATTAGAGTCAGATTGGATGACTACATGGACTCATCTCAAGATCACTCATTTAACAGTTCATCTGTTGACAAAATTATGAAAAAAATCATTCACTCATAAAAAAAAAAGTATTGAAAATATGCAAATCAGGAATGTCAGAATGTGTAGTTGGATCATAAAAATGCCCGTCAAAACCAATACATGCTGAACGAGGTTCACTAACCCGGTCAAGTTTGGCAATTGGATTGGCGTTTATTCTCTTTAGCTGAGATGTGAACTATGTTTGATTTTTGTGTAATTATAAAACGCGCTGGAGATGTTCTAAATGCTTTTTGCGTAGTTCATTATACTGTTTTTACGGAATACATTTTTTTCCGCGGCTTAAATAAATGACACGATACTTACTGGCATGTTTGGCCTGTCAAAAATATTCAGCTGTTGCAAATTCATTTCCAAATTTCTCTATTGAAAATCAGGTTAATTTTTTACCTGGAACGGAGTGGTTTTGATGCCCAAAGTTGTTTTTATAAATAATTTTTATTTGAATGCATAATGCAGATACTGTTGCAAATGGTGAAAAATCACTTTAAAATTGTTGTCGTATTACCCCTTAGCAGATTTTGACACACACAGACACACACACCACACACACACACAAATAAATTACTCTAAATGATGCTTATGTGTTTTATTTATCATTATTAATTTCAATGTATTTGTTTCATATTTATATTATATTGTTGATCTGCACAATTAATCATTAAAAGGTTGCAATCTCGATTCATACACATACTCAATCTTATTCCTAAATGACAACGATTCGCCTTAAAGGATTAGTTCACTTTTAAAAAAACTTTTGCTGATAATTTACTCACCCCCATGTCATCCAAGATGTCCATGTCTTTCTTTCTTCAGTCGAAAAGAAATTAAGGTTTTTGATGAAAACACTCCAGGATTTTTCTCCATATAATGGACTTCAACAGGACCCAAACGGTTCAAGGTCCAAATGACAGTTTCAGTGCAGCTTCAAAGGGCTTTAAACAACACCAGACGATGAATAAGGGTCTTATCTAGACAAACCATCGGCATTTAAAAAATAAATAAAAAAGTTACGTTTTATAAGCACAAATGCTCGCCTTGCTCTGTTCTGTGATGCGCGTTGGCAACGTCACGTAATACGCAACTACGTTGAAAAGGTCACGCTTCTGTCCTAACGAAAACGTTCTTTTAGCCTTTTTAATATTAAAACACCCAGGATACGCACACGAAATGGGCATTTTAAACGATAAACTGACACAAAGACATTTGAATATGTGTATATGGTCCTCCTTCCTCACATTTGTAAACACTGACTCGGTACTTCCGCCTACGTGTGACCTTTTCAACGTAATTACGTGACGTTGCGAACGCGCATCACAGAACAGAGCAAGGCGAGCATTTGTGCTTATAAAACTGAAATATAAAATGAATCGTCTGGTATCGTTTAAAGCCCTTTGAAGCTGCACTGAAAGTCCATTATATGGAGAAAATTCCTGAAATCTATTCATCAAAAACCTTAATTTCTTTTCGACTGAAGGAAGAAAGACATGGACATCTTGGATGACATGGGGGTGAGTAAATTATCAGCAAATCTTTTTTTAAAGTGAACTAATCCTTTAACAGTGTGTTTTCATTTCAACAAAACCAGTTAGGCTATTTAATCTATTAAACGTTTGAGTAGTCTGATCACAGCGTAACATTCGAACTGTGTTTGCACTGCCGCTAAGCCAGAGAGAGCAGTTACCATGTTTTATAGGTATGAGTGAGTCATTGAATCATTCATTCAAACCCATTCTTTTAAATAATTCATTTAAATTAATTAAACGTTTTAAATAGACTGTAGCAATTAACATTTTGTCAGAATCATGCAGCCCTAAGGCCAGCGTGGCAATAGTTATGGCCAGCGTGTTTTGGAGAAAAGCATTTATTTCATAATGTGATTTACCCCCACTTTCAATTATTTTATTTCAATGAAAGTTTACATTTTTGTGAAATTTTTTTTAATGAAAGGTCAAAAGGATAAACAATGCAGACTTACTTTTCACAGCCATTTTTGTTCATATTTACCAACTGTATGTTTGTCACATTTATTTATATATTTATTGCAGAAATAAGGTAAATAAATAAAATTACACATTTACAAATATTGCAAACCGTGTTAACATGTATGTTAGTTCCCACCACTACACAACAAATCCTTTCGATTAAACCGTATTGAGAACTGGAATGGAAAAGAAGTATAAAGATAAAAGTAACAACATTCTTTATTAAAAAGCCAGGCCTAAACAAATGTATTTGAAGTGATCCTAAAACTGACAATTCTATAGAAATATACTTGGGCTCATGTACCTCTTTCATTTGGCACTAATCCAAAATCTGTGCACTTTGCACATTTTGCGAGCTCGAAGTTAATTGCATTATACAAGTCACTCGGAATATAAGACACAGAATGTTTTAGGTAATACAAAAATTGACTTGTTTTCCAGAAAATATGGTAAATGCATTTCTAAAAAAAACTTTTTTTAAATCTTGAAAATGACTTTATATTAACAACTCCTCGGAACGATTGTCCTAAAGTGCAGTAATGGAAGTTAGCTGTAAATGTTAGTGTGCTTGAGTTTGCTCTTGTCTTGTTTTAGGGCCTCCTCTAATCCCAGCTACAGGGATAGACACTCCACCCCACTCCAGAACCAGAACCTCTTCCCCTTTGGCCCTGCCTGGAGTGGGACCACCTCCTCCTCCACCTCCACCTCCACCACCACCACCACCTCCTTCCTCTTCTTCCTCCTCTTCTGCCTCTCTCCATCCTCAATACACTCTCTCTGAATGTAAGCCACTGCGCTTCTCTCTCCTCAGCTTTAGCAGTGGTGCTCAGCGCTTACTGTCTATATGTGTGTTGTAAAGGGGTCATGTCAGATTTCTGCAATACATCGATATTCCAGCTACTTGTGTTTTTCCTGTCCATCAGAAATGGATTTAATTTTAAATCATCAAAGATTGACCCCTTTAAAGAAAGCAGTTGATGTACTAAGCCTCTTTCCTGTCTGTTGGTGGTGGTTCTTCTGGTCTTGTCATGTGTACATCAGTTAGTAGGGGTGTAATGATACATGTATTAATACCAAACATTTTCAGTACGGGTCTTTCGGTTTGCTACGCATGCCATGCGTACGATATTGTTTACATTGATATACTTTGTTGCGAGCACAACTGAAAAAAGAAATAAATAATAGGACACAGAGTGAGCTGCTGAAGGTCCAGCTTGTTTTATATTAAAGTCCCCCTGAAAAAATTCTTCATGCCTTAAAATGGCTTGAATGTAACTCTACACACTCGCCTTATTTAATACATGTGGTTCTATGAATATGCGAATGAGCCCCGCCTCCACTCACTCGCTCAGCTCAGAGATCTACTCGTTGACGATCACAAGTTGATCTGATTGGTTACGATGTAGTTGGTGACGTTAGAAACACCAGCGATTTCAAACCGTGTTTTTGAGACTGTCTTTGGTTCACTGCAGTTTTAAGGAGAAAATACTCAGCAATGGTGTCGACTAGGGCTGGGACGGTTACCGCATTACCGCAATACCGCGGTCACGTGACCCCTACCGCGGGTCTGAGCTCGTCACCGTCATCACCGCCAAAAAAAAAAGAAAAAAAAGTGCCTGCACATGTGCACGTTTTGTCTAGACATCATTCCACTTCTGTTCTAAATGTTCCTGTTCTAAATGTGAAATAATAAATGTTAAATAAACATGTTCCTTATTAAGCTCAATTGCCTAAAGCCTTGTTTATTCTCGACGCGTCCGCACGAGCGCGAAGGTGCGCGCGGCAAAAATGACGTCATTGCGGTGTGGGCGGTTTACTGGATTTTACTCTATTCTTTTTGTAGTGTTATTGGTGGTGATTGTACTAAAATAAACATTGTCACGTGTGGACCTTTCTTCTTCTCACGTTGATGATGGTTAAGAGGACAATTACTTCAGTCGCCCGCTGTCGTTTCACAGAATAGCACAACGGCAAGCGCGTCAAGTATAAACGCCTCGTCCTTCTGGGGAGGTACGCGCGCAGTCAGTGGAGACTAGCGCTCATGCGGACGCGTTGAAACGCGTATAAACAAGGCTAGCCTTTTGTGTGTGCGCTCGCGGGATGTATTGCGCGCGCGCGAGGGGGGGGGCGTAGTTTTTCACGGGATGGTGCTAATAGCGGTTTACCGCAATACCGCTGGAATTTCTTGCTTTTCAACCGCGGTAAGAAAAAATCCATACCGCCCCAGTCCTAGTGTCGACTTATGAATTTGCACGTGGATTGTCTCAAAGCATATTAAAAACACCACATAGACATATAAGCAATATTAAAAACTTGATTTTTACCACAGGGCGACTTTAAGCACGTCAAACTAAATAATAAACCTACCCTGCTGTCAGATGCGTGTGATGTTTAATGCGCTTGAGACGTGTTTAACTTGCGTGTTATGGTTGTATACTTAGGCCATGTTTACACGGAAACGATCTGAAGAGAAAACGCAAAAGTGGCGTTGCGTTTTCACTTTTTATTCTGCGTTTAGACGAGCGTTATGAAGGGGAAATCTGCGTGCATATGGTGACGCAAAAGTGTGTGAAATTCGAAGTAGTATGCACTCCAGGCGGCTAGGTGGCAACGAAGCACTGCCACACAACAACACCAATATCTGAGAATATTTTGGACAACTGCTGAAAAGACTCTTGTATGTTTATCAGAGCTGCTGTGGCAACTTGAAGGTCCGACGTATGGAAATAATCCGACATGTTAGTTATTATTTTCCTGTACTGGCGAATGCCTGTGACGTAAACGCGCACGTGATCGAGGGCAGTTTTGCGTTTTTACCCTTTACACGGGAACGCGACGGTGGAGCGTTTTTAAGTTTTCCACTCTGGAGGGTGGTTTCACTTTTTTGCGTTTTTAAGCCATAAAAACGGCGGCACCGTGTAAACGAAAGGCACATCCGATAAAATATTTTTGCGTTTTTACTCGGAATCGTTCTCGTGTAAACAGGGCCTTATCTGTAAATGTTACAAATTTACACATTTACATCTCGCATAAACGATTATCTTGACAGCAAGCAAGTCTGTTTAACTTCACAATCTCTTCCTCCAATTACAACACCACCATAAACTGCAGTGTAGTATTTTTTTATTTATAAGCATACCTAGTTTGTTCAGTAAACCACAAAAACCAGTTTTTTTTTCTGCTGTACCGAAAACGAACCAAACCACGAGTCAGGTTATTCATTCTGAGTAATTATTTTTCGAGGTTGTAAATACAACAAAGATTGAGTACATAAAAAAAAAAATTTAAAAACTGTTTTAGTTTCATGTTTAATTCAATGCGTCACTTGCTGTTTCTTTGAAACTATTTGCACTCAGAAATTGCTGGTAAATTTCACAAATAATTACAAAGCCGTTCTGTTTTCAGTGTAATATATCAGGGATATTTATTTGTCTGCAGTGACAAACTCTGACCATGTAGTTGTGCTGCTGCTGCATCTTACGCTCATTGCATTCTCTGAATATTAAAGAGAATTTGGAGAAAGTTCTCTCAAACACATGTGGTAAATGTTTCATTTATCAAAGGGAAAGAACCTCCTGTAGTGTTTTTTCCCCCCTGCACACAGTACATATGGTTTAACACGTCTTTGTTGTGTCACATACAGACAGCTATGACCCTGAGGCGTATAACCCAGAGTCCCCAGCACTGACCGGCCCAGGCAGAGCTCAGTACCGTCATTTCATCCCTCGCATCCAGACGCAGAGACCCAACCTCATCGGCCTTACCTCTGGTGATGGACAAAACTCACGAGGTATCAGATGTAAAATATCAGTTCCAAACCAATGACTATTTTGCATGAGAATTTTAAATGTATTCACCATGACAACATCAATTTAAATTTGTTCAATATGCGTTTTTAGCAGCTAACATAGTGATTCAGACGGAGCCATCTGTCCCGAGTGTGTCGAGCAGTGAGGCGAGGTACAACTCTGAGCAGGAGAACAGGAAGAGGTGTCTGCCGTCTACTGATGGCCCACTGGTCAAAAAACCCTGGATGGACAAGTGAGTGATGAGCAACTCTTAACTGTTTCAGTAGATCTTATTTTGCAATATTTCAAAAAAGTATATGACTTTTATACAGTAGTTAACATTTGAAGTTCATATATATAAAATGCATACGCACATACACAGTACTGGTCAAAAGTTTGCAAACATTACTATTTTTAATGTTTTTGAAAGAAGACTCTTATGCTCATCAAAAATACATAAAAAAGTAATATTTTGAAATATGATTACAATTTAAAATAATGGTTTTCTATTTTAATATACTTTAAATATAATTTATTTCTGTGATCAAAGCTGAATTTCCAGCATAATTACTCCAGTCTTCAGTGTCACATGATCCTTCAGAAGTCAAATAAATGCAGGCTTGAACAGAAGACTTCTTTCAAAAACATAAAAAATTTTTAATTTTTCCAAACTTATGACCGGTACTGTGTGTAATATATCAGAATTATATAAACTTATTTACTTTATAATAAAGTAAATTGAGTATATATAATATAAAATAATATAAGTTATAATAAATGAAATAAATGATGCATCATTATGCTAATTATTACCTTTAAATTGATTTATTGTTAAATGTTTATTAATAATTATTCTATTAGTCAATTAATGTTGATATCTTTGGACACAAAGGTAACTACAATGATACATGTTGATGTCCTGATTGAGATGTTTAATGTCTTTTCTGTTTTACAGGCAAAATTTCAATAACCAGCATAAACCCACCTTCCCGAAAAAGATTTATTACGTCAACACCAAACTAGAGGTCCGCAAAATCCCCCGGGACCTCAACAACATCACCAAACTCAATGAGCACTTCAGCAAGTTTGGAACCATAGTCAACATTCAGGTAGATTAGATTATGAACTACATATTTGCTATTGTTATGTAACACTTTTGTTATACAGGTCAACGAATGTAGTGATTGTGATGTAAACCTGTGTTGTCGTTTGCACAGGTGGTGTTTGGGGGCGACCCAGAGGCAGCACTGATCCAGTACACAGCCAATGACGAGGCTCGGAGGGCCATCTCCAGCACTGAAGCCGTTCTCAATAACCGCTTCATCAGAGTCTACTGGCATAGAGAGCCCACATCCAGCACACAGGAGCAGGGACCCGGGCAGAACACAAACCCTGGCCAACCACAGCCCACGACACACAAGGTCTGAAACCCACCGATGGATTATCAGATTCAGAGACAATTCAAACTGGAGTGCACAACACATTATATTTCTATGCGATTTCATTGTGTTGCTCTTGCTGGCCAGTCCTACTATTGATAGTTCTCTTTGCCCCCATAGAAGAGTTTTTATCAGCTTTAAAGGCCATGCTGCAGGTTAGAGTACCCAGTGAGCCAATGTATAGAAAATAATGATTTAACCTATACTTATAAATATATACACCAAACGTTCCAGTCTTGTACCTCGTTATATTATGAAGATATTTACAGAGGGATTTGTAAATATATTATTCCTAGCCTGATTTATATAACATTACATTTTTAAGGCTATTGACAGTATATTCTGATTTACAGGATAACAAAAATAGATAACCATAAATCCCTCTGTAATTTTTTCCCCATCTAATATGTGAACACAATGAAAAAATTATTTTGAACCTGGCTTTATCCAATACTCAGATTTTGTCTTTTAATATATGCAAATTGGTGCATATTTAATTAGACAATGCCTAATTTGCATATTTAAACATTAAATTACAGAAAACTTGTAATACATTTTTTCCTCATCTTAATCTAGGTAATCAACTGGGAAAGTCATTCGTTTACAGACTTTGACCGTATTTTGTTTTGTGTGCAGGTCATTAAGCAGCACCCTGCAGCAGCTTACGTGCTGAATAATACCTTCCCCAAACACCAGACTGCCACGGGAATCATGGGCGGCACTGAACCTACCAGCCCGAACCAAGAGCCATCAGTGGTAAAGAAAACACTTGAATGTTTGCACACATCTGTTCAGAGAGAATATAAATGAGCAATATCACACGAGTAGGAGTGCGATACGGCTCTATATCAGCATGGCTGTGCACAAGAGAGAGCCACATCGCACGGCTACGAGTGTGTACAAACATCAGAAACTGCAACGGGGTGTCTTCAAAAACCCTCTTTTCCTCCGCCACAAATTCAAATCTCAAATTGACAGTTTAATAGTTGAGCCCAAGCCTCCGTTACTAAACGTCACTTTAGAACTAGTAACGAAGGGACGTTAAGTCGCTTCATTGGAGAGTATAATGAGAGAGAGTAAACGAGTTCATTCATTCTTCAGGTCAATCATATATTCATAATATAAAATGTCCTCTGAGGAAAGCGTTATCTTAGTATCTTTTTAACAGATAAGGGGATTTGCCGGTTGCATCATGTAAGGTGTTCTTTAGAAATAACCTCGTTCACAACCCTGTTTCAGTCGATTTCAATATAAAAGTCTTTGCTTTGCTTCACTCATAAAGACTCTTGTCCCCATCTAATGGCGTAATAATGTAACGTTCACTGAAGTAGAAATCACAATCACTAACAGACCCTTTCCCAATGCCAAATACAGCATATTGTTTATATAAAATAAAAGGTTATTTATTTAACAATAATAATTAAATGGAACAATAATAGCCATTATAAAAGTATGAGGGTTGTACAATAGGAAATAAACACAAGCAAACAATTAAGTCAAAAGTATAAAAGCAGCACTATTTTTATTTAAATGAAATCTTGTATTATATCTATAGTTATAAAACTTAAGTTTACCCTTAGCCGAATCGATTTGCTCTGGAACAAGTAATAGATTAAGATTATCTGTTTGTTATACCCAAAATGAATGGTACCTCATGTTTATCCATTATCTACTGTATGTAAGAGTCTGCAGCAAACTCCCTAAGGAGTGTCCGAGATGAAGCTGTTCTCAGCGGATACGTACGCGCTGAACAGCCACTGACAGCCATGAGCTCACATCTCTGAAAATGTCTCAAACATTTTTCAATTAGGCACTGTTTATATATAAATCGTATATTTGAGGTGTAAACAACTACATTCTTGCCTACAAAAACTCAACTCAAAAATAATTCTGAGACACAATAACAGTAGTGTTTGTAAAATGATAGTAGGTTTGCTGCTTTGATGCTTGATGTGAGAAATTCTGCCAGAATAGATCCAGCAGAGACTACCAGTCAAATGTTTGGAATAATTATAGTTTAAAAAAAATATATATATATTTTTAAAGATGTATCTTTTTCTCAACAAGACTGCATTTTAAAATGTAATTTATTCCTGTGTAATGGAATTATTATTATTATTGGTGCTCTGTTATTAATTATGGACCTTTTTTTTTTTTTTTTTGTTGCTTAATATTTTTGTGGTGACCCTGATGTCAGGGACACTGAAAACCGGAGTAGTGATGCTGAAAATTCAGCTTTGATCACAGGAATAAATTACATTTGAAAATAAAACCGAAAACGGCAACAATAAATGCAGCCTTAGTGAGCATAAGAGACTTCTTTCAAAAACATTTTAAAATCTTCTTAACTTTTAACCAGTTGTGTGTGTCTATATTAAAACCAAAAAAAAAAAACACCCCACATAAACATGTAATATTTGTTCAAAATCAACAATTGTTTGAATTTCTCTGTTAAACCAGGGTTTGACGCCATCTTCGAGCTTACCGAAGGGTCCGTTCTCACGCACGGTGTTGAAAACCGCATCAAAGTCATTAGGAAAAACGGGCAAAGCGCTGGAAGCTCAGGAGGTTCTGAAAAAGAAGCATGTGAGTATTTCCTTTCTCCTCCTCACCTCTGTAAGCTGAGACAGGCAGATCCACCTACTAGGATTGCACAGTCTGTAATGTACTTATGACTGAGCTAACGTGACCTCTGACCTCTGGCCTTCAGGAGGCGTTGAAACTGCAGCAAGACATGAGGAAGAAGAAACAAGAAATGGTTGAAAAACAGATCGAATGTCAGAAGGTATGAAGGATTACTGAAGTTAAACAAAATAAATGTATATATTCCACCAGGTAAAAGTTTGGACACATACACATTTTTTATTACATTTTGATATTACTGTTATATTACAAGGTTTTTTCTGCATTTTAGAGTATTTGGTCAGTTTTATTCTGTTTGGCTGATAAATTTCAGATATTTTTTTGTTGACACCCATATGTCACATTTATCTCATATTTGCTGTGTACAATTAGCATCACCTGCTCTTTATTTGAAAAACACATGATTCCCAGTGTGCACAAACTCGCCAGATTACCAAGTACACTGTTGGTTACAATGTTTAGTTCCTTTTTTATTTGTTTCAATCTATTTGTGAAAAATACTTTAATAGGATTGATTACAGAATCAAGAAGTATCTATGTAAAGTATAAATATATTTTACGGGTACATTTTTATCATGCTCAAATTGTTTTTCCAAATTGTTTCCTTTTCAAATGATTTATTTCTAATCATTTTAGTAAACATTATATGAAATGATAATCATTTAATTTAATTTACGTAAATTAAATAGTGTGCTATTTTCTCCGGTATTGGACAGCCTGCTCTAATAATTGTGCTGAATGATCCAAGGCAGGTCATTAATATATTTTTTTGATTAATCGAGTAATTGGTCGATTATTTTGAGGGTTAATCGAATAATCAGATTTTTTGTGCGTGGTAATAAAAATGGACCTATGTTGAACAATAGCCTTTAAAACTATTTAAAATGTAACATTTTCATAAGGCCAAGAACAAGTTAGAATCAAGAGTTTTGAAGTATGGACCATCTTGTTCGGTTTTCTCCATGTGTAAAACATGTTCTGCTAATGATGACAGATATTAGGAAAACCTGGCTTTCAGATATTCCTGGAGATGACATGTTCAGTATAAGAACATTAACCAAAGATAGTTTGACTTCCCATAGCACTTTGTAAACAAGTGATTGTTAACTATAGGCTACTTTATTGCAGTTATGTTATCAACCATCTTTGCATGTACGGACCATTTAGCAAAAATATAAAAAATATATATATTTAATTGCTTCGCAGCCTGTGTGATTTCACAGTAGCACTATGCCATATTATGATTTTTTATTTGATTTTAATATATTGTGCAGCTTTAGAAAAGGACTAATAATGCAGTTCAAGGATTCTCATCTGTGGAATGCACCACTTGCTGTATTTTGCCGGTTAATTCACAGGAGTAAATTGCAATCAAGGATTTTTTTTTTTAAACCGAGCACTTGAATTTACTCAAGGAATAGTGACAGCCCTAAAGTTATTGTGCTTGTCTCGGTTTAATGAATATGAAAAAAGGAGTGTATATTAGAATTAGTAGTGATTTCGTAGATGCAGTTTAATGTAACTCTAAACCTGAACTGCCTTCTGCAGGTGCTGATAAACCGCCTGGAGAAGAACAGAGGGATGAAGCCAGAGGAAAGAGCAAACATCATGAAGACTCTTAAAGAACTGACAGAAAAGATCTCTCAGCTGAAGAATGAGATCAGCCCGACCGCACCAGCTCCTGCCAACACGACACAATCAAAGTCAAAAACAGACGTAAGGCCATTCGTATATACTGCACCTAGTGTTATTGATACAAGTGTGTTCTAGATCAGTGGTTCTCAACCGGTGGGGCGCCGACACTCTCCCGGGGGGGCGCGAGTAGGCTACAGGATGGGAGGGGGAAAAAACTGAAGAAAAAAAAAATCACTTTTTTTTTATCATTAAACTACTGTCATAAAAAGTTAAAGTTTTGTATATACATAACTCCTGAATAAAAATTAAAATGTGTTTGGACTGATTTAAAAAAAAAAAATTGAACAAATTTGATTGGTTTGTCGATAGTGAGCGCAAATGCAGGTGATAAGCGGTTTTATTAAGCGAGTCATTGAGTCGTTCATTCAAACGATTCATTCAAACGGCCGATTCATCAAGAATGACACAGATGTTTGTGAATGGGTCATTGAATCTTTGACTCAACCGATTCGTTCAAAACACTGAATCATTCAAAACACGATTGAGTGTTGCTGTGAGATGCGCTATGCTGTGATCTTTGTTTGGATTCATCGGATCTATTTTCGCTGCTAAAATATACCAAAACAGTCATTATTTCGTCTAAAATGTAAGTGACTTAATATTATTAATATGAATGCAGTGTCACATTTTCAATCGTGAGGTGATGGTAAATTAAGTGATGGTCAATTGTCAGCTCTCTTGGTCGTCAGGTCGTGTGATGGATGTTGCGGAAGTGTATTCATTTAACTGCAAAATTTAACTGCAGTATGTCAATTTAGTTTATTTGTGTGTGCTGCGCTCATAGACTTTAGAAAACGGCGCTCATTTGTTTGATTTCTCCTCGAGAAGCTGCGCAAGCCTCAAAAGTTTAAGGTCCTTGCACCCTGACTGAGTCCGAAACTGTCGTATTCGTTTTTTCATATTCGTCATTTGGTGGCTCTCAATTGTCAAAACCCCTCAAAATATTTGCTACGGCTGCGAAACATGCAGAATGAAGATTTTCATCAGATTTTTTTTGTAGGACAAGTGGAAGAGAAAATGATGTTGTCCCACTGGACAAGTTACATTTCAAACAAAATAAAATGCCATGTACTTCACGGTATGTGCCACTCATTACGTCTATTTTACATATTTAATTTTACCGATTTGAAACGAACACATTTTTCGCGCTGCCTGTGAATGTCCTGAATGCGACTCACAGAAAGACGTGCGCCCGTATAATGCGCATGCACAGACCGTATAATATAATACAGTTCTCTTTCGCGCTTGAACGAACAATTATGCCAAAATGTCGTTTGTCGAGTATCTTCATAACATAATAGCAGTCTTATGAGGGACATAAAGAGTTGTGACTCGTGTGAGATCTGCGTCTCTCAGCAGCGGCTGATCTTAAAGGGCCAGCTGCCAATACAGCGTTCTGTCAGTAAAATTAATCAAAGAACAAAGGGAACAGAGAAAATTACTCACTGCTCTTGAACTTGTGTAGCTTTAATAAGGATTAGTCTATATATCATTTATAATTTATGCACCGCAGACTGTTTGATAACTGTATTCAATTTCTGTATATGTCCTACCTGTTACACAGTTAATTTTTATCCAGACATCAATGGCTTATTGATCATTATAGGTGTTATCAATCATTTAGTTGTTATTGCTAATTTCAGAATTATTTGAGGCTATGCTTATCAAACATTGAGCCAAGAATTGAGGATCTTTGCAAGGCAAAGCAGGCTCAGGTTTCACATTAACATCACCTACCTGCAAGCTTCTGTAAAAAATCAGATGATGCCTACTATTAGGCCTAGTAATAATAACAATAATAAAGCAGAAATTAATATGGGTGGTGGGTGGTAGTGTGGGTGGTGGTGTGGGTGGTGGTGTGGGTGGTGGTGTGGGTGGTAGTGTGGGTGGTGGTGGGTGGTGGTGTGGGTGGTGTGGGTGGTGGTGTGGGTGGTGGGTGGTAGTGTGGGTAGTGTGGGTGGTGGTGTGGGTGGTGGGTGGTAGTGTGGGTGATGTGGGTGGTGGTGTGGGTGGTAGTGTGGGTGGTGGTGTGGGTGGTAGGGTGGTGGTGGTGTGGTAGTGTGGGTGGTGGTGGGTGGTAGTGTGGGTGGTAATGTGGGTGGTGGTGTGGGTGGTGGTGTGGGTGATGGGGCCCCAACTGCACTGAACCAGCTTTGGGGGGGCCCAGCTTGCAAAAGGTTGAGAACCCCTGTTCTAGATCTATTGTATAAAGCTGCAGTCCGTAACTTCTGGCGCTCTAGCGGTTAATAAACAGAACTGCATGCGTCTTGCAGAAGAACATTGTATCCAGAGCTACTTCTCTCTATGTCTGACAAGTGACGCAGGTACTAGAATATCAACTGTCTGAATATAAACACTTATTATAAGTGATTCAGGATGAGACAAAAACACGCTTTGGAAAATGGATTCATGATGTACTTATTGTACGTTATACTTACATGTGTGTTATATAATTTTTGAACACAAAAAAATTACAGACTGCAGCTTTAAAATTTAGAACCTGAATGTACATTGCCAATTTTGTTTTAAAAGATGTTATTAAATTGAAGTATAACTTCAAGTCTTTTTTTCGTCTCTAGGCACAGAAAGAGTTGCTTGACGCGGAGTTGGACTTCCATAAGAAGTTGACGTCAGGAGAAGACACAACAGACCTGAAGAGGAGGTTGGGTCAGTTGCAGGTGGAGGTAAGCGGCCACTTCCTGTCACTGTGACCTGGTCATCTGATATACTGTCTGATGCCAATATCCAGGACGTGGGTTAATATATATATATACACACACACATGCATATAATAACATTCATATAATTGTGTTTAGTTAATGAATTGTAGAGTATTTTGTGATTTATTATTTCCCCTGTGGCTTTTTTTTAAAGTTGCTCTTTATCTTATTATAAGTAAGATTTTACTCTTTATATTACTTTATTTTACAAAAAATATTCGATGTATGCAGTAGGGATGCAACGGTACACGGTAAAATCCCGGACCGTTCGGTCAGCCCTTCACGGGACAATCTACCCTCGTGTCCCGCGGGACTTCGGTTTTGCCATTGAGTTCGCGCTGATACTTTTAGTTTTTGCTTTACACGCCTTCAGGTGCGTTTGCCTGTCCAGGCAGACGAAAGCCCGCCCCCGCAAGTTAATGTGTCCAATCAATCACTGTTGTGCACCCACACGCAAACTTCTGTCACTCACTGGCTCGTATTACTAGCAGGGCTCTCGTCTCAAGTGTCACGCATTGAGCGTGACAGTCACTCATTTCGGTCTTTTGTCACGCTCTCCCGCCACACATTGTATTTCTCACGCTGAAAAACTATTTGTAATATATTTAATATGCCGCAGCGCCAAAAACTCCCAAGAGTAGAACCGGCAGGAATCAAGCGCGTCTGGATTCGTCTGGTGTTGTTAGCCAATCAGAAAATAGCACTATTGTATCTGGGTAAGATTTAACGCAACAACCAATGACACCCCGATAATATTTTTTTTTTTATTATATTATTTTGCTCTGCTTTTTTTAATTCAAACCACAAGCTAATTTGTTTGTTTAAAGGTAAAAGTGCACTTTTTCTTTCACATTGATCACTTCATATACCAGTTATCAAGGTTTGGAATTGGGATCCACTTAAATATTCTAAAGTGTGTTTGTTTACATTTTGTATTTCATAAGTGGTAGTTGAAGAGGTTGTATTACTTAGTGTTGTTCAGTACAGACTAGAGTGTTAATTTATTCCATACACATTGATGTTCTTCCTACTGTGACATTCTGTTTATGCTCATAAGAAAAATAAAACATATTTTTGGGATGAAATAGCAGTCTCTTTCTGCACAAAACATGTACCGAAACCGAACCGAGACCGTGGCCCAAAAACCGAGGTACGGACCGTACCGTGGGCTATCTGTACCGTTGCACCCCTAGTATGCAGTAATCCGAATCTAATGTGAATCATGATTAAAGGTAATTTGAACTACATTTTAAAACATCCAAACACATTACAGTAATTAATGAAATTGGGGTGATAATGAAAACATACAAAAATATAATTGTGCATTTAAATGAATTTATTCTTTTGAATTTAGAGTTAATATTATTATAGTAGGTTTGTTTTTATTTATTTTGTAGTACCAAAAATGTCTTTATTACCTGACAGGTAGCGATAGATGTGTGGCACACGTGTTAGCCAACCTGAAAATGAGACTCGTTTTAAACCTAGTTGCTGAGACCCCATACTTATTTTCAGAGTTTTTTACCGACGCAAAAGACACTGGTGTACCCTACCAGAACCAGCATAATATTTCATGCAAACACAGTCACTCTCAGCCCTAACATTGGCGTTCCTAAAACAAGAGAGACAACCGAAACATCACGGCTGGCACTGGGCTTATCTTAGCTGGTGTGAAATATGCATGTCATTACACTTCATCTCTTGCACATTTAACTCTGAGCACTTCCCAAACCCCAAGGACCAGTCCCAAAACAACACGCATCCCTCTCCTCACGCTGGTGCTTTTCATCCCATTAAAGTTTGAGCAGCTCCCATGTAAGAAATGACAGAAAGATAGAGAGTAGACAATTAACAGAAGAGAGCGAAAGTAAGAAACTACAGGCTGAAAGACTGTTCAGGGCATGAAAGAGAAATGATCAGCATTTGGTGTGGCTTTTGTGGCTTTCTTTTTCAATCTGCAGTCAGGGTAAAGGTTAGGCACGTTACAAAGTCTAGTACTTTTTAGAAGTTTAGAGGATCTCACTATTCATTATATTGTATCTACTTTTCAGAAGGCTGACATTTCTGTATTTAAAATCCTTTTTTTTATTGATTTCATGTAATGATATCATTTTCTGAGATTTTCTGAAATTTCATAAGCTAAAAGCCATAATCATCAAAATTATAACTTTTGCACGATATTCAAATTTTGAGTTTCACACACACACACACACACACACACACACACATATATATATACATACACACACATACATACATAATGTGTATATACTTGCAAATATTTCTTAAATATTTACATACAAAATAATTATACACACACACACATATTATGTAAACACAAACTTTTATTTTATATGCAATTAATCCACAAATTTTAAATACATAAAATCTAAATGTATTATGTGATTATACTTTGTATTATAAGGTGTTCTAAGTTTTGTTCACTATGCCCCCTCTGGCTTTGAATCGCGTAGGCCACCCGGCTGGGCCTGATACCGGCGGGACGGGGCAAACCCCCAGCGGCACCGGCCCGGGGCAGAGGGAGGGGCAGGGGGCGGAGCCTCAGGGGGCGTGGTGGAGGCAATCACATGGTGGTGGACCACCGGCCTCGAGCCATCTCTATTATTGGCTTCACACAGGAAGAGAAGGAGGAGCTCATGCCGCACTTCGTGGTAAGATTCGAGTTTAAATAGTGCAGGATTATATCTCCATATGTGACGCGATCTGGGAAAACATATTACATACCTATTACAGCTGGTTTCAAGTCCTTTTACATATCTGTTTTTATTTCTTTCGTCATTTGTCCGTAACAAAAGTTATGGTCGGCTGATCGCTATGATTTTCAGGAACGGAATTTTGAGAAAAACAGGTTTAATTAAAATGAACTGTCACGTCCTGCTAGCGGGATGATTGGCGCAGTTTTTTTTACTTTTTTTCCGTATCACATATTTTTTAATCATCATAGATTAGGTATCATTCGAAAGCTTATGAAAATGCATCCTGTGAAAACCGTCTTGAAATTGGACGATTAAGAGGCGAGCAGCTTCAGACTCTTGTGCTCCGCATCTCACGATAGACTTGCGTGCCGTTGTAGTTTACGCAGGACTGGAGGGAAATGCGCATAGATACTTTATTCTAGCTTTTTTTTTGGCACCTCCGCCGACGTGCGTGTTCTTAAAGAGAAAGACTCTTTTCAGCTTGCCACTATAAATCGCACATTTTCTGCACTAAACTAGTGCATTTTGCCAAGATATGTTCAGGGATGATAGACAAGATGTTAATGAATAATAATTTGACAACCCAATTTGACACATCCTTACGTTCAACCTATTAGACCTTACTGAAAACTTACCAGTGCGACATCCAACAGGTTTTCCCAGATTGCATCACAAATACTGTCTGTCTGTCAATCATCTGTCTGTCTGTCAATCATCTGTCTGTCTGTCAATCATCTGTCTGTCTGTCAATCATCTGTCTGTCTGTCAATCATCTGTCTGTCTGTCAATCATCTGTCTGTCTGTCAATTATCTGTATGTCTGTCAATCATCTATCTGTCTCTCTGTCTGTCAATCATCTGTATGTCTGTCAATCATCTGTATGTCTGTCAATCATCTATCTGTCTCTCTGTCTGTAAATCAATCATCTGTATGTCTGTCAATCATCTGTATGTCTGTCAATCATCTGTATGTCTGTCAATCATCTATCTGTCTCTCTGTCTGTAAATCAATCATCTGTCTGTCTGTCAATCATCTGTCTGTCAATCATCTGTATGTCTGTCAATCATCTATCTGTCTCTCTGTCTGTAAATCAATCTGTCTGTCTGTCAATCATCTGTCTGTCTGTCAATCATCTGTCAATCATCTATCTGTCTGTCAATCATCTGTCTGTCTGTCAATCATCTGTCTGTCTGTCAATCATCTGTATGTCTGTCAATCATCTGTCTGTCTGTCAATCATCTGTCTGTCTGTCAATCATCTGTCAATCATCTATCTGTCTGTCAATCATCTGTCTGTCTGTCAATCATCTGTCTGTCTGTCAATCATCTGTCTGTCTGTCAATCATCTGTCTGTCTGTCAATCATCTGTCTGTCTGTCAATCATCTGTCTGTCTGTCAATCATCTGTCTGTCTGTCAATCGTCTGTCTGTCAATCATCTGTATGTCTGTCAATCATCTGTATGTCTGTCAATCATCTGTCTGTCTGTCAATCATCTGTCTGTCTGTCAATCATCTGTCTGTCTGTCAATCATCTGTCTGTCTGTCAATCATCTATCTGTCTCTCTGTCTGTCTGTCAATCATCTGTCTGTCTGTCAATCATCTGTCTGTCTGTCAATCGTCTGTCTGTCTGTCAATCATCTGTCTGTCTGTCAATCATCTGTCTGTCTGTCTGTCAATCATCTGTCTGTCTCTCTGTCTGTAAATCAATCATCTGTCTGTCTGTCAATCATCTGTCTGTCAATCATCTGTCTGTCAATCATCTGTATGTCTGTCAATCATCTGTCTGTCTGTCAATCATCTGTCTGTCTGTCAATCATCTGTCTGTCTGTCAATCGTCTGTCTGTCAATCATCTGTATGTCTGTCAATCATCTGTCTGTCTGTCAATCATCTGTCTGTCTGTCAATCATCTGTCTGTCTGTCAATCATCTGTATGTCTGTCAATCATCTATCTGTCTCTCTGTCTGTCTGTCAATCATCTGTCTGTCTGTCAATCATCTGTCTGTCTGTCAATCGTCTGTCTGTCTGTCAATCATCTGTCTGTCTGTCAATCATCTGTCTGTCTGTCTGTCAATCATCTGTCTGTCTCTCTGTCTGTAAATCAATCATCTGTCTGTCTGTCAATCATCTGTCTGTCAATCATCTGTCTGTCAATCATCTGTATGTCTGTCAATCATCTGTATGTCTGTCAATCATCTGTATGTCTGTCAATCATCTGTCTGTCTGTCAATCATTTATCTGTCTGTCAATCATCTGTCTGTCAATCATCTGTCTGTCTGTCAATCATCTGTATGTCTGTCAATCATCTGTATGTCTGTCAATCATCTGTATGTCTGTCAATCATCTGTATGTCTGTCAATCATCTGTATGTCTGTCAATCATCTGTCTGTCTGTCAATCATCTGTCTGTCTGTCAATCATTTATCTGTCTGTCAATCATCTGTCTGTCAATCATCTGTCTGTCTGTCAATCATCTGTCTGTCAATCATCTGTATGTCTGTCAATCATCTGTCTGTCTGTCAATCATCTGTCTGTCTGTCAATCATTTATCTGTCTGTCTGTCTGTCTATCTGTCTATCATCTATATGTCTATCAATTATCTGTCTGTCCCTAATTTATGTTCAATCCATATGACCTGTTTAGAAATTTGGCGAGATCGAGGAGCTTCGTGAGCACGATGCTACCAGTGTCGTAATGACCTTCAAAACCCGCAGTGAAGCAGAAAATGTACTGTGGCTTTTTAGTACTTCCATTTTTTGTTTTAAATTGGAGATTTATTTGAAGAGGTTAGTAGACTTTAACCACACTAAATAATCTTTTTCTTTTTCTTCTTTTTTTCAGGCTGCAAACCAAGGAGCAAAGTTCAAAGGTCGAATTCTACAGATCTCATGGTACAAACCTAAAACTCCATCTGTGTCCAATGAACCAGAAGAGGAAGAGTCCAAGGAAGAGGTCAACGCTGCAGGAATACATGTAATGACGGTAACTGCATGTTCAACTTATGTTTTAATTGGTTGCACCACATGACTTTTTCCCCCTTAAACTGTATATGAAAGGTTTTTCAAACCCGTATGAAATCAACATGAATATTACATTTTGAAAAACACTGACAGTTTTTTAAGTTAAATTGTTGATCTTTTCTCATACTCTCTAGGATCCAGTCAGCCCCTTTCTGCTTCCAGAGGAAGAGGAAGAAGATGATGACGAAGAAGACGAAGACGAGAGCCGCTCATGGAGGCGATGAGGAAGGGGACACGGCACCACTTTTTGTTCAAGGACTCTCATTTTTAGTTTTTGATTGTGAAAGTTAATTTAAGTATATTTGATTGAATAAGACAATGGTCTTTCTTTTCTTTCTTTTTTTAAACGGTTTTCAGTATTTTGAGAAATGAAAAGGCAAAGCGCGTTCTCCGTACAGGAGAATATATGAGAATATGAGACGTCTGTGGAGACTTGCAGTGTTTCTGTCACTCTGAAATTTCTGCTCTATGTATCAAACTCTCACTTTTGCTGAGATTGAGTGCAAAATGTTTCAGCTGGGAAACGTTTTGTTTCACTGTGCATGAGCAGATGTCAGTAACTCACAACATTTGTGACTACTGTGAATTTTCTTTTTTTTAAATGTCTAAATTTTTTCACCCATTTTTTTCCCCCAGTTTAATATGATTTAACATGAAACTTCATCTGCACTTTGTGCCACTTTGGTAGAAATTCTCCAGATGGGTGCACTCTTTTGGCATCTCTTTCCTTTGTGAAGAAACGAAATGCCCTCATGATGTCAATTGTTTTCAAAAACAAACAACAAAACGCTTTTGTATCTGCTCTCTAATGTTTAGGCAATATATAATATATCACCAGGTGGATTTTTCCTTCTTAATATTAATGCCACTTCCTGTAAATATGGACTCTATAGAAGATATATGTGGCACAGTTGATTTTGGTCAGTGTGTCCGAGTGTTCATATTTATTTCTCACATCTGTAAATGATGTTCCAAAACCAAAAAGAGCTTTGGATGAGGGTCCGAGAATATGAATCTCGTTAACTGAGGTAAAATATGAACAGTGGTGTTGTGAATGTATTCAAAATTGATTTACACTTCATTTACGCCTTAAATTGTCAGTGTACAGCTGATGTTTTATGAGATATGTGACTTTTATTTCCCCTTTTTTGTGTATATTTTGTAAATGGTTGCAGTAATAATGACTGCTCACTTCATTATTTTAGCCGGTCGAATGAGTGATTTGCTAAACGGATCGCATTCAAAACTCTTAGAGGCTTATTTAAGTAAGTGTATAACTAAAAACCACACTCTTATAAGATTACACCATGCTTTAAAGAATATTCTGTTGTATAGGTTTTATTTCTTATTTTTGACACTCATTTCAAAAGCCTGGTCCTGCAGAAATGGGTCAAAAACACACCTGTTTCTGTAACCTTAAATATTACCCAATAGCATGCTGGCGTATGTATGCGTGTGTTCATTTGAAAAAAGAAAAGAAAATATGTGTATGTATGCATATATATTTTTTTAATATTCATATTTACATACTTTGCTAAAATGAAATCTAAGTTTATAGTTCCTTTTACTGAAGGACCAGTGTAAAACGTATGTATGCTGTTGATGTGACAGTAATAGCACGTTTCTTTGGCATTTGAATTTAGTGATGCACCTGTTTGCCCCGCTCTTCCCAATCGATGGTACATATTGTTTTTATAATCTCTACAATGATTTCTCAATAAGTCAGTAGTTCATTTAAGGTCTGGCAGGTCTTAACATTGGTTTTGTACAGGAGTCTAGTAGAAGGACTCGGGACTGTGTGAATTTAAAGAATGGATTTTGCTCATTTGTATAACCGTTTTACTACACCACATTAGTACAAAGTCATACATTTAGCGTAAATAGATTTTGACTTTATTACTGTTTATAAATTTAAATATCTATGGATGTATTTTTCAGTTTTTTGTTTGTAAAATGGATTTCTAACAGTTGCATGTTTGCTAAATCAATAAAGAGAATGGAATGGGGGGTGAGCAAGAAGAATATCAAGGAAAAAAAAAACATTTTCAATTGGCCAAAAGTAAAATGATTTACAACAAACAAAAGAGGAAAAAGATGTCTCTGCAAAAAAGAGAGAGAGAGAGAGATAAAAAGGAAGAAAAAAATCATGATCCATTCCAAGAATTATTCCCCTCTGAAACAGTTGTTGTGTTTTATTTTCTCTGTGAATGATTGTGTTGCGTAAAAAAAAAGAAGTATATAAATATATTTAGTGTTTCTATGAAACGGTAAGACGTTACGGTTGGAGCTGTAATATATATTTATATAAAGTAATTGTTATATTTAAGTCATTGTTAATCATGTGACAATTGAGATTTAGGAAGGCAGTTTTAGGAGGTTATATTTGTAATATACATACATACAGTGTTGGGGGAAACACATTACAAGTAACTGGTTATGTATTCAGATTACAAAAATCTAAGTTACTTTTTCAAATAAGTAACACAAGTACTCTTGTCCCCATGTTGAGAATAACGGAGTAAGTGCAGAGGCGTTGTGTGTAAACATGATAGTTATTTCTAGTTCTAGACTAAATGTGAGCACTTAATCATCTCACATTGCACAAAAAAGATTCAGCATTCCTCAAAATAAATAAAATAAGTCAAATGAAAAATCAGATAAACCATGCAAACCTCCAAACACAGTGTCTCATTCCCCTCTCAGGGAACCGGGTTGCATACGCAACCTGAGGCGTTACCTTTCGATGTGAAACGTTAAAGCTGTGTCTTGGTGTTGACACTATGAGGAACTCAATACACACTATGCCTTGCTGAAAGAATGCCTACCTATGAAAATGTACAAACAAAGTGGGCACAGCATTAAGTGACACTACGGGACTAGGCCAGAGTCAAGAGAGTGCCAACACCAAATGTACTTTGTGATTTATGCAAAAAGAAATAATGTCACTACTCCCAAAAGGCAGAGTGGCTTTCTGAACCGAGCAATAGAGCTAGCAGGAGAAGCCGAAAAAGGGGAAAACTCCTGTCAGACTCCTCCCCATGCTCTGAATATTGGTGTGTGTTTAAACACATGCTTTAGAAATCGGTCAGGCTGATGCCGTTGCCCATAGCATCAACACCATGACACAGCGTTGATGTATTACTTTGAAAGGGAACCACATTAAACAGGCATTTGTGTGGCTATTTGAGTCAGAACTATAAAACCATAAAACCTTAAAGTCTTTTCACAACTTGTCCTGTAGGTCCCCTTCCCCTTTATGTCTTTTACAAGAGTTTTTATACTTTAGATTGTGTTTTATTATTGTTTTTCTTATATTGTTTTATTAACCGTTCTGTTATATTGTATAGGGTTAAAATGTCTAAAACATATGTGCCAGAGAAACAAGCACTCGCCCATCTTTAGAACTTTAGTTTGCGGTTGCTCTGGATATTTTTATGGCACTGCTATAGAAGAATAATTAGGCCTAGCTGATGAAGAGGATTTACTTATTGTAAAGTTAACGAAAGTTATTATGAGCATTGTAATGTTTGAAACAGATGTCATAACAAATGTAAGTAGACCGTGAAGATTTGAAAAGAGTGGTTTATTCATAAATCCATAAGATCCTTTATCTTCATGATGTTGAAATACAATGAGTGTAGTGCAGAAAAGGGGCGGAGCTACATAAGGTCTACTGTATCATTTCTGAGTCTGATCTATCTCTTTTTTAAATCAGATATATTACACTGAGGCCAACATTAGTGAGGTTTTCAACAGACTATTATACAGCTTGAAATGAGAAACAGTTTCAGGGTTAATATACTATTAGTAAAATGAGATATAAACTAATCTGCCACTGATGGTTTCTGAAACGCAGAGGACAATCCGAGTGGGGCTTATCATAATTGGCCTTAACATCAGCAAACCCTTCAATGGTACGACCGTTTGATTGACGGACTTACTGTCCAATGATTCTAGGTGGTCTTGGAAATGATTGGCTGGAGTTTTTTTAGTCCTGCCCGTTCCACAGATGATTAAATTGCTTAATTTTCATTTCAGTGCTTCTAACTCAGTGGCTGTAACTGGGTTATGAATAGGATTTCAAGTGATTTTGAAAAAAATGGACAAAACAGAGAATCACATACCCCACCTTAAATGAAAGATCTTCTCACCTGACAGCCATCAATCCTCACTACCAGCAGGTTTTTTTTTTCATGTACACCTAGCCTGGCTAAGGTCAGACCTAGTCTCATTGAGACGTGGGTCTGGGAACCACATGTTCATTTTCTCGTATTTGAGGCGTGGTTTACGAATGCCCAGAGCCGTTTATTGGGTGCTACGAATGTCTATCAAATGCGCCTGTACGTAGCTCATAGCCAATCGTTTTAATTATACCAGATGACGTATGTAGAGCGACAGAAATTAGACGAGGAAACTAAAATTGAAATTGCGTTCTAAACTACTCCGGACAATATCTAAGGCTGCATCGAAAGGTAACTTCGCATCTGCATGTTGGATCCATAGATATATAAACTGCTTCGGTGTGTCGCATAGACGTCGTCAGCGTCTTGCTGCTCCCTCCCCGTTCTGTGATTGGTTCCCTCGCTGAGGCAAAAATCTGGTCCATGGAATCCAGGTTGTCTAGCAGCGAGAATAAAATCGCGCTACACGCAAGGTAGCATGAGGGTATCCAGGCTAATGTACACCAAGTATCTGGATTTTTCTGGAAATTTACTGTTCTGTGTAACTTGGCTCAAGTATTTTCCTTATACATCCGGCAAAATGTATAAGATGTTTTAATTTTTTACCCTGTTCATGCAGTGAATATGAGCAAAACTGACTGTGAAAATGTCCCCTCTTAGTCAAGTCAAGTCACCTTTATTTATATAGCGCTTTTTTACAATACAGATTGTATCAAAGCAGCTTCACAGTGATAACATGAAAATAATACAACAAAGTTTGTTTCTAGAAGAAAATTGCGTCATTGTCCACCTTAAGTAAGGCAGATCAATAATATTGTTGAATATTTAAATGTCCCCAACTAAGCAAGCCAAAAGCCAAGGCAACAGTGGCGAAGAACCAAAACTCCATCAGGTGACAGAATAGAGAAAAAAACCTTGGGAGAAACCAGGCTCAGTCGAAGGGCCAGTTCTCCTCTGGCCAACAAACGAACAGTGTATGATTATGATTCAGGCAGCATTACAGGTCAGAGGTCAGATTTGATCAGAACATTCAGAATATTATCCGGTTCCATCTGGTTGAAAGTCGGAGTCATAACGTCGGTATGGAGACGAGTTTGTTGAGGATCAGTGCCGATGGCTGTCGTGTCGATGAGGCCTTCACAGGGCTGATGAGGCTGGCACTTCAGGGATGCGTTGGGGATGGGTCCAGGCACAGGTCCACCAGCTGATCTGGATACGGCCCGGATCCGGTTGACTTCAGTAAACCTCGTAATAAACAGAAAGACTAACATTAGCGTAGATGCCATTCTTCTTATGATGTAACGAGTACATCCGGTGTTATAGGAAGTGTTCCGGCCGACCTAATTAATGCAGCCTAATAATCATTTAACTGATTTAAATAATATAAATGTATAATGTTCTATACGAATGCCAGGTTAAAGAGATGTGTTTTTAGTCTAGAGTGTCTGCTTCCCTGACAATGTTAGGAAGACTGTTCCAGATTTTTGGTGCTAAATAGGAAAAGGATCTACCGCCAGCAGTCGATTTTGATATTCTAGGTATTATTAACTGGCCGGAAATTTTGAGATTGCAATAGACGTGAAGGACTATAATGCGTTAAGAGCTCGCTCAAGAACTGGGAAGCCAAAACATTTAGTACTTTGTAAGTAATCAGTAATATTTTAAAATGTATGCAATGTTTAATAGGCAGCCTATGCAGTGTTGACAGAACCGGGCTGATATGGTCATACTTCCTGGTTCTGGTAAGAACTCGAGCTGCTGCGTTTTTTACTAGCTGTAGTTTGTTTATTAAGCGTGCAGGGCAACCACCCATAATAGCATTACAATAATCTAGCCTTGATGTCATGATCACATGAACTTAACTGTTCCGCATTTTTCATTGAAAGCATATGGTGTAATTTAGATATATTTTTAAGATGGAATCATGCGGTTTAACAGACACTAGAAATGAGACTTTCAAATGAAAGATTGGTATCAAAGAGCACACCCAGGTTCCCTGTCACTCAAATTTTTCACAAAAATGTAACCTCTAATTGTAGTGAATTTACAAATGTGAAATAATATGGTTTTCTCTAAAATATGTGTGCCAAAATGTATTGGCACAGTTGATTTAAAAGTATATTCCCATTTATGTGGTATGGTTTTAAGTTCCCCTTAGTGATCAGAAACACTTAAATGGATAGTTCACCCCAAAATAAAATTCTGTCATTATTTATTCACCCACCCTCATGTTGTTCCAAACCCGTAAGACTTTCGTTCATCTTCGGAACACAAATGAAGCTCTTTTTGATAAAATCTGAGAGCTTTCTGTCCCTCCATTGACAGCTACACAACTACCACTTTGACGCTTTTTTAAAGATATCGTCAAATTAATCCATATAAAATGATTATAGTCCCAATTTCTTGAAGAGACACGATTGCTTTATATGATGAAATCTTTTTAACCATTGAGGTTCATTCTTGTGTTATGCACAGTGTTGCCACAGTTACTTTGAAAAAGTTACTAAGTTACTTGACAAGTTACTTGATTTTAAAAGTAACTAAGTTACTTTACAAGTTACTTTTATTAGTTTTATTTGTGCTTTCTGTTTGATGTCTCTGTGAAAGTTTTAAAGCAGTCTTTCAGTGCCGCTTTCAGAGCGGTCACGTCCTTAACGGCGAGCTGTCACGTAACATTGTTTTTCCCTCATAAATACGTACACGAAAAATAAGACAAAATTAATATTTTATGTTCTGTGGAGAGCCAAGCCTTCTTCATCCGGTGGGTAGTAGCCTACTTTTTGTACTTTTGCCACCTAAAAGTGAACGTTTTTTTGTGTCACGTCCGTTACGGATGTGTAGGCTATTTCCCTCATATTAAATATATAAAACGCATGTGTGATTTTTGTTCTAATGTCTGGACTACTTTATTAAGGGAGTATGGATAAACAGACGTTTCGATATATTGGTTGGTTATTAAATGCATTTTCTGATAATTTACATTTCAAGTTTTTTACCGCAAATGTCACGTTCGTAACGCTGGAATTGCCCAATTTTAAAGAATTGAAGTTTAGAACTAGTTTTGTGGTGTAGGTCTACGTATTTTATAATGTTAAATTAATACTAATAGTAATTTAAAGATGTGGTAGCATTGGATCTGGACGGGAAGGATAGCTAACTCTGGGAGTTGGAAGGGGTGTCGCGATTCTGCCTTCTCACACTTTCGATTAATATCGCATATCAGCCATCATTTCTACTAAAGAAAATTACAAAAATAGTAGCGCAATAACTTGGATAAGTAACTTTAATCTGATTACTAGTTTGGGAATAGTAACACGTTAGATTACTCGTTACTGAAAAAAGTGTTCAGATTAGAGTAACACGTTACCGGCATCACTGGTTACGCAGCACTTTGAGCTTCAGCAAGAACCAATGAGGTTCATTCTCATGTTACGCAGCACTTTGAGCTTCAGCAAGAACCAATGAGGTTCATTCTTGTGTTACGCAGCACTTTGAGCTTCAGCAAGAACCAATGAGGTTCATTCTCATGTTACGCAGCACTTTGAGCTTCAGCAAGAACCAATGAGGTTCATTCTCGTGTTACGCAGCACTTTGAGCTTCAGCAAGAACCAATGAGGTTCATTCTCATGTTACGCAGCACTTTGAGCTTCTGCATGAACCAATGAGGTTCATTCTCACAAATTTCACAGTTTTGTGCATATTTACCAAGGGTGCCAATATTTGTGGAGCCCAGTGCTTACATTTCAATACCCTGTACATTTTCCACATATTGGACACATTTTAATAAATGATGCTGAACAATCTAATGAATTGAGTTATCTGGGAATATTAATTCATGTAACATTTGTTCATTATAGCCAAATAGGACATGTAACAGGAACGTTTACTTAATGTAAAAAAAAAAAAAAAACATTACCATAACCATTAACTACCACTAAAATAAAATGTAAAAAATGTTGGAGCCCCAACTCAATAAGAATGATGTAAATAAAGGAACATTCTGGACATTCAACAAATCAGCATTCTAAATATTTGAAAGATGTTTATATTCAGCTGCCGCCTGGCATATCCCGCCCATTTTACCCAAACTTTCAACACAGTGTAAAAGTTAATTTGGCTCCAGTGGCCTTGACATATTCAAATGCTCATGAATAATGCACAGCCATCCCTTACTTTGGGAAGCCAAGTGAAAAACACTCAGAGTCTATTTGATTTAATGCAAGCAGTGTTGATTGCCCCTTGGGACGGCACGTCAACCACCAGCTTTACCCGTTCGTCATTTTCTCATCCCTTGCTGCTGGAGCGACAAGCACTCAGAGCTCGCTTGGAGCCTGGATACGAATGGAAATGGATGGAGCAAACACACAGACGACAACGGCGAGGTCATTCTGCAGATCAGAGCTATAATGCCTGCAGAAGAGCAAACTCCTGTCACATCTCACCAAAACCATATCAATAAAACATGCCTCCTGAAATCACTGCCATGTTGTTACCGGCTGATGACAAGCCCGCAAATACCATCGCAACCGTTAAATAATGAATCTGGGTTTTGTTTTTTTTAGATGACAATGGGAGGCTTTAAGATGATGTAGGCAGATGCACAGCTATCAGAGTAAGAGACTTGTGAAGTCACGGTGAGGTTGATCTTTCCATGCGTGCAATGTGAGACCTGATGATACAGAAGCATCAGTCAGGTGGTTTGGCTGTCAAGGCCCAGTGACACATAGTCACCATTTGGTTCTCGTCTGTTTGGTTCGTTTAACATGTGTTTGTTGGGTTCATCTGCGGTACCTACATATTATCATGACTTGGATATTCCTTTTAATTCAGAAGCTTTTGTTTCTGTTTTTTTTTTTAACAATTACGTATTAGTTTGCACTGTAAGACATTCACACATAATAACTCAACTAAAAACATTAGGATCAATGAGGAAATATAGGGTTAATGTCAAAAATGGATGCCTGAGATGATAAAACGAAGAAAAAAAAAATTACACCTGTAATTTTTGTTTTCATTTTGACTACTTATGTTTATGAAAAAGGTTTATTTAATTGCTTTAAATGTGAAATGTTGCAATCATCAATTACATATAACTGAGACATTTTACAATAAGGTTCCATTTGTTAACATTAGTTAACTACAATAGTTAACATAAACTAAGAATGAAAAATACTTCTAAAGCATTTAACTAATTGTCACGATTTCCTGTGTCTCTGTGTGTAAGCACTTTTTTATGTTCTTTTGTCTTGATGTTTTGGGTTTCAGTTCTTGTGATTTTAGTTCCTGTTTCAATTGTCATCAGTTACCTTTCTTTATTACCATGTCAACTAATCACCTACACCTGTCCTTCATTTAGTCCCTTGTCATTTAGTTTATTTAAATTTTAAACCCTCAGTCTTTGTCTGTTCTTTGTCTTTGTCTTGTGGTAACGTTTCGTGCTGGTATATATCTCTGTTTGGTCAGTGGGCAATTGATGTTGAAAAGACATCAAATTGATGTCAAAATCAACATCACAAAACAGGTCAAATATGCAAATCAAATTAACATTAAAACCAATTCATGACATTGATTTGATGTAAACTGAATGTCAAACATATTGACCTGCAAATACATAAACCAATATCAGTGTGGGTATTAACTTTACCTTTTCACCTAATTACCACTGGAAGACATTGCCTTTCAAACTGACCTTAAAATGATATGCAGTATCTTGATCAAGTGTTGAATAACTTTTGACGTCAAATTGATATCAAGGTGCCCGTTGGTTTTTAAGCCTCTTTTATTTGGATTATCAAGTTAAGCCAGTAAATGACATACTTTATTGTTAATTTTAAAATGTTCTAATGCACTATTATAAGTTGTATATTTTAATATTATTTCATGGATTAGAACAAACCTGAACTAACAATGAATAGTAGCCTGGTATTTAACTAATTTGAACAAAAATTAATAAATAGGTAGGCCTAAAAAATCCTGTTTCGGAGAAACATCCATTTTAATTGCTAAAAAGAGCTTATTCCTGAGGAGATCTCTCCTGTCGGTGTGAGGGTGCATCCAGCGGTGATTCGCTTCCTGAGAGAAGAGTGCACGGAAAAGTGCAGCTTTTCACCCCTCAGCGCTTTGGCGTGTGAGCAGATTTTCTGAAAGAGCATGCACAGGCAGCCAGTATCTTTTTAAAGATGTCTTTCCGTGCATGTGTTTCTGGATACGGTAGTTTCCTGGCTTAATCTGACGACCACGATCGCTGTCTCAAATGTCTGAGCCGAGAGCTTTCTGAGAAAGCGTTTGTGGATGGTTCATGCTCTCACTGCAAGAGCATGACCTTGTTGGCATTGCGGTCTGGACTGTCCTTCTTTACGGAGGCACGAGTCCCCTCTGCTGTTACCCAGCCCGCCTCTGCTTTTCATAGGGGCCATTACGTGGAGATTCATAAGGGTTACTTGGAGATTCCACAGATGGAGCATGCCGTTGAGGTGCATTTATGCCCACAAGTGCTGCAACCTGGCGGAATTGCCCGCGTCTCCCCTCCAAGGCCGGTAAGATGACAGCAGCCCTGGCTGCTAAGGCTTACAGTTCTGCTGGACAGGCCGTCTCCGCCCTGTATGCCATGGCCATCCTGCAGGTCCATCAGGCAAAAGCTCTCAAAGAGCTGCACAAGGTTAGTTCTGAGCCAGGTTTGATGCAGGAAACTCCACACAGTGACTGACTTCGTCCTCTGGGTGACAAAAGTGAAAGCACAAGCCCTTTGGCCAGACGATGTCCACCTTGCTGGTCCAGGAGCACCATCTCTGGTTGGACCGGGCTGAGATGTAGAGTGTTGACAAAGTTCGCTTTCTTTGGCCAGCCTCTTCGGAGACACTGCAGAGGACTTTGCCCAGCAGTTCAGCAGTTCAGAAGCAGACTGAGGCCATAAAACACATTCTAGCCCGGCATGACACCACCGCCAGCATGCCGCCATGGGCTGGCCCTCAGTCTGCTTGGCGCCAAGGGCATCCCCCTGGCTCTGGCATTGATGGAGTAATCATCCCCGTCAAGCCCACAGCAGGAAGGTGACGCAGCCAGTCCAGGCTGCCGCTAAACCCTCGAAGCATCCATCTAAGTGGCCCTGAGACTAATGTCCCAGAGTTAGAGCGAGCTGCTCTGAACCAGGAGATGGTGAACGCACCACTCCTTCCCCCGGAGGAGGCCCGGTTGGGGAATCTTCGATTTCATTTTATTTCTGTTCCCTTTCTCAAAAAAGAGCAGTTTCCTCAGCCTCTGAACCTTACTGGGCATGTTCTGGCAATGCCCCTCTTCCTCAGTCCCAGTCACCCTTTATAAGAAGACCCATGTAAGTATCATATCACACTCACTGCCTCTACTTCGGTACACTATGCTTCCCAGTTTAGGCCCCAGCGCTCCTCGCTGCCCAGCACTGGTCTGTCTGTTGTCCTTCTGGTGCCACTCTCACAGAGCATAGCTCATTTGGACCGCCAGACTAGGCTATGCGATTCGCTAGGCGTACCCGCAGGTTCAGCAGCATCCTATTTTCCTCAATGGCAAACAAAGACACCCCTGTCCTGTGTGCGGAGATTGCAGTTGTTGTGAAGGACGCAACAGAGCCTGTCTCCCCAGCCGAAATGATGTCAGGGTTTTACAGCACATACTTCATCGTACCCAAGAAAGGGGGTGGGTTACGACCAATCTTGGATCTCATCCTCACGTGCATTCGTCCCCAGAATTGGTTTGCAGTGATCGACCTGAAAGATGCGTACTTTCATGTCTCGAGTCCTTTCTGGTCTACAGAGAGCTCCCTTTGAGCTGCTGGAGTCAGTTGAGCTTAAGATCCTGTCTCTAAAGACAGTGCCCGTGACTGCACTTGCTTCCTCCAAGAGGGTGGGGGGCCTGCAGTTGTTTTTGGTCAGCGTTCGAGCCGGCCCTGTCTCATGGATATGTGTTGAAAGTTCCCACCACTCCCTTTAGGGACCAGGTGGTGAACTAGCAAGTGCTGCCCTTGTAGGAGGCAGACCCAGCCCTTGTGTTGCTATGTCCCGTTCGCACACTGCAAGTTTATGTGGACCACACGCAGAGCTTCAGAAGCTCTGAGCAGCTCTTTGTCTGCTTTGGAGGTCAGCAATCAGACATCTTCAATCAGAGGTTGCCCCACTGGATTGTGGAGGCCATCACCTTGGTGCACCAGTCTCAAGGCTAGCGGTGCCCCCACGGAGTGAGGGCTCACTCCTCTTGGGGTGTTGCTTCCTCCTGGGCGTTGGCGTGCGGTGCCTCTCTGACAGACATCTGCAGAGCTGTGGGCTGGATGACACCTAACACCTTTGAGAGATTATACAATCTCCATGTTGAGCTGGTTTCTTTCTGTGAGTTGGGTTAGGATGCCGCTGAACCTGGGGGTACGCCTAGCGGTCTGGCGGTCTATCGGTCCAAATGAGCTATGCTCTGTGAGAGTGGCACCAGAAGGACAACAGACAGACCTAGTGGAGGGCAGCGAGGAGTGCTGGGGCCTAAACTGGGAAGCATAGTGTCCCGAAGTAGAGGCAGTGAGTGTGGTATGATACTTACATGAGTCTTCTTACAAAGGGTGACTGGGACTGAGGAAGAGGAGCATTACCAGAACTTGCCCAGTAAGGTTCAGAGGCTGGGGAAACTGCTCTTTTTTTAGAAAGGAAAACAGAAATAAAATGAAATTGAAGATTCCCCAACCGGGCCTCCTCCGGGGAAAGGAGTGGTGCGTTCACCATCTCCTGGTTCAGAGCAGCTCGCTCTACCTCTGGGACATCAATAAGAACAGGTAATGTGCAGGAAAACTGGCTCTGTAGGCGCGTTTCCATTACAGATTTGCGCAAAACTTTTGCGATTTGTTTCTAAATGTCGACAAAAAACGATTGCGTAATGACGACGTTTCCATTAACCGATGTTATGCACCTAAAACCTCATTTTTTCCTCTCACGATAATCATTCCAAACATCATGGCGACGGATGTTGGTGGGTTTATGTATATCTTAGCCACTGCACTGGCCATAATTATTAACCGAAGGAGACGTGTGTGTGTGTGTGTGTGTGTGTGTGTGTGTGTGTGTGTGTGTGTGTGTGTGTGTGTGTGTGTTATCCAAGCATTAATGGCAAGGAAAGACTCTCATACTGTGAGCGGCTCGTATGAGGAGTTTCTGGTGTTTCTCCTCATTTCTGTTTCCAGCTCTTGATTCTGGCGTTTCTTTGAGGTTTAGAATCCAATATTCCTGTATTTCTTTTGTCTTTTGTGAATTTAATAAAGAACTCTGTCTTGTCTTCTGTCCAAACACACCGCATCATCTACGCCAGGTGACTGTAAATGCGCAAAAACTTGTTTCCATTGCAGTTTTGCGAAATATTCCTTTATCAAATTGCCGGAAAAACCTCCTCATGCGAGCGTAAAAACGTTTTTGCGATAAATGGGAGTTTTTGCGAAATTGACGTGTTTCCATTTAGCGTATTTTCAATTCGCAATTTAAATGTGCGCAATTTGAGGGGTAATGGAAACGCGGCTTGTGTCTCGCTTGCTGCTCCATTGCAAGATGGCCGGTCAGCCCTTGAACTGGGCTAGATGCCCATATGCTTTGATTTCCACTTGGTAATCCCATGTGTTTACTTCCATGATACGGTTTTCCTGTCGGTAAACCTGTGTCTTTCACTGGGCAGTTTCTGCTCTGCCCTATCTCTGCATCGGTTGTAGCTCCATCCCTGGCTAGGCAGGACCTACAGCAGAGATCTTGCGTGAGTAGCATTGCTCCACAGGTCAGTCCATATTTGTTTCCACCTCACGTTACCTCCCTTCAGCAGGGTCTGGCCTCCATAGTGTCCCTCTCAATTGGACTAGGCACGCTTCCCCAGCATTAACAACACTGGCCATGGCTGGAAAATATGGGAATTGAGAACTGAAGCACTCTTCCCTGTTAAATGACGATAAGAGAAACTGAAGCTATACAGTCTTCAGAGTAAGCCCTGTCTCTTCTATCCCATTGGTACGAAGGACTACTCTACTTGGGCTTACATGGGGTGCTGGGTAGGTTACGACTGTGTAAGGGTTCAGTGGCCATTGCGCTTCCATAGGGAGTCCAATACGTCAATATCGACGAAGCGTCGAACCTGACTGACTGAATGGGAACGTCTCGGTCAGTGATGTAAGGGGGGATGGAGGGTGGGGGGGTGCTATGAAGAGGACACCAGGACTCACTTAATGAGAAAAATGAAAACAATACTCTATAACCAAAACAATATTTTCAGGACTTTGACAGCTCCTGGAAGCTTCCACCTGAACCAAACTACAGTATGCACCCACTCTTATGCCAAAACATGTCTCAGGACAGGAAGTGACAAAAAGTCCACACAAGGCAATGGAAACACAAGACAGGAATTATGACAAAAGCTCATATGGGAGTCCTTAATCATAGATTTGGACTACATGATCTGAATAGTACTGTACAGTAAGAAAGACATTTCCTATGCCCCAGAAATCACATTTCTTAAAACTAATAAACAATTAACACTGAGTGTTCACGGCAGGTTAACAGGTTAATTTACAGGTTAATTGATTGAAACATAAATTTTACTACATTAAGTTAATTCTATTAACTGATCCAAATATTTATAGTCAATTTGAACAAGTTATGATTGATTATTAATATTTATTTTGAGCTAATTTGCTACACCATTATATAAAATGTATCTATTCATTGTCTCTATTTTGCATATTAATGTGTTCTTTGGGCAACATGTAATGAAAAAAATAACTAAGAGTAAGAGTAATAACTTTTCATAATAGCTCATATTTCACAGAAATATTTATCAATAATTTCTTCCCTATTCACTTATTATGTCTCCTAAAATACCTTATTAACATGTAGTGGACATGAATGAAACGGATGTCTCATAACAGAAAGTAATATTCTGAGTCTTGAGATGTTAATTCACGACAACAATGTGAAAATAAGTCAGATTTAAAATGATCAAATATGATCATATTCCCATAAGAGTGCCAAATTTAGATATTCAGTCAACGTCAGTCATATTTAATCACCAAGGAGAGGGAATTGCAAAGGTGAAACGAGCCTCCAAACATTTGGTATCTGAAAATCCCTGAATGTGCTCTTTACAAGACTTAAAACGTTGTCTTATATGGTCTCAAAGAAATTTGCTTAAATATAATGTACAGAGGAAAAAAACTCAATTACTGGGTCTCAGGAGCATATGAGAAGACTCTTTGACATTCCCCCTGAAGGGCATTCCCTCAAAATGAAAGGTGAATGATGCAACATAACGCCAGCAAGGGCCGCTCATAATTTGTTACGTAAATAATAATTAGCTGAAATGAATAATACATGGAACTATATTGATTGTTTATGTTGGTGTAGGATGGTTGCTAAGGTGGTTTGCAGGGTGGTCTGCAACTAAAACTAAGTTGTCATAGCTTTATCATAAATAAAACAGCTACTGACCAATCAGGATCAAGGTCTGGAACTAACAGTTTTATTATGGTAGCTAATACATTCATTTACATGAAATAATGGAACCTTATTGTAGTTAACAAAATAATATGATTAAGCAATTAAATATAAACATTTCCTTGCAATCATCGCAATAATTAGGCTACTTTTAAATGTAACAAGTATTTTTTACAGTGTGCATTAAAGGTTGTATCAGTGATTTCATGGCCAAAAATAAATGATCACATTCATCTAATTTTTCCTAACGATCAGCTAGCTGCCCGCTGTCACGATTCCTGCCTTGTGTTTTCCTTGTTTTGTGTAGACTTTTGTTATTTCCTGTTCTGTGCCATGTTTTGTAGTTTTCTCGTTTAGTCTCCCCAGGTGTTTCAGATTTACCACGCCCCCTTGTTATCTTGTTTAGCTTGTTTGCCCCTGTGTATTTATAGCCCTTGTGTTTCACCTGTTACTTTGTCAGTTGTTGTACTTGTAATGGTTGCCTCGGTGATCCTCCTGGTTTTGTTCCTCTGTTACTTAGTTCTGTTTTATGTGTTACTTTATTAATAAAAACCCTGCATATAGTTCCACGCCTTCATAAGCAGGCTGTCAAAAAACATGATCATTTATTTTTGGGCCTGAAATCACTGATACAGCCTTTAAAATGGAACAAACAGTGCTGATTATATGTAATCTGGATTATGTAATCAGATTTCCAAAAATGAAGTACTTGTAATTATATTATGTGTGTTAAAACACTTGTGATCAGACTACAGTTACTTATTGATACATGATTACATGTTATTCTCACCATGGCAGTAAATTATTCATTATTCATTGATTCTTTTTTATCTTTCTATTAAAGTCTACTGCTTATGTTCAGAAAGTCTTCCAGATTTGTGGAATTGCACACACAGACCAGACTAGTGTCGATCACTGATAACTGAGGCACACATCATATCACATTTAAGAAGAGGTTTCCCAACACCTCAGGGAAATCACTGGTTGTTTAATATATATATATACCGGTATATGCTGTGATAAGAAGTCCCATATAGTGTAGCTTTAAATATTAATCATATTTTTAAACATTATTGTTTTTGTTTTTTTAAATAGGCTATTACTTTTTAAAGAAAAAAGAAAGATTATGCCCCCCCACCCAAACACACACACAGGTAAATGTTAACATTTTCTGCATTTTAATGTAGCCTATTTTATAACATGCAGAAAGGTAAACCCCATCCATTAGGCCTACATTTAAGTCTTGTAATCAACATAATTATAAATACTACACCATATTTTACAATTTTACTATTTGTCTTGACAAATAATAGAGCACTTAATTGTGGATATTACTTCCACTAAACCAACAGAAAGGCAAATCTCAATCTCCCTGGAAAAGCAACAGGGTTAAACCTGTATGAAAGTTTTTGATATTTAGAGTAGAAGAAACTTTTGACCGCAAATAAAAAAGTACCACATGACAGATTAAACAATACATTCAGTTTATTTTGACACTCAATTCAAGATTACACAAACACTATGGAAAAAGTAACTGTTCATGTAAATCAAGATGAACCGATGGGCTATGAATGGGGCATTTTTAGGTTATGCTTGTAAAATATTCATGACTTGAAACTTTATCTTGCAAGGACATGACTTTATCATAAAAGGCATCATAAGCAAGATTAGGGAATATCATGACACAGTTGGCACAACATGACTGTTTACAATTTTGCCAAGACTTTAAAAAAAGTATGCATTGTTAATCTGCGTAATGAATGAGTTCATGCCAGAGAGGTAATGGATGCCCGCCACATAGCGGATGAATAATTGAGCGTCTGGGGGAACAGGAGAGGTGGATGAGATCGGATGGTGCATGTGTCACTGCTCTGCCTGGCTTCTCTTCGCCACGTCACTCAGACACAGAAGAAGAACAGGTGTTTACTTCCAGTGGCCAACTGCAATGCCATTCATTTATTCACCAAACCATTCTGAGCTGGGGAATTCAGTGGTGCTCGTATAAAATGACTTCACAAGATTTTTTGTTTGTTTGTTTTTTTTGCTTGTCCAATTTTAATTTTTTTGTATTAAATTGTCTTCTAATATTGAGTTTGAAAATCTTTGGTTTGACTTTGGTATCAGCTGGACAACAGCTCGCCTCATGAATCTGTATATTGAATAGAGTGTTTTTGTGTCCTGTTCACGCTGTTGACAGAAGAGAGCGGCTCAGCCAATGAAGATTAGGGCTCAGCCGAGGTCAACGCTCCTGCCATCGACTGCGAGCATCAACTTTCCTCAAGTTGATGAGATCATGTGGAGATTTTCTTTAAAAATATACATTTTTATAGGGGAATGTATATATATATATAGTCATGCTTATTATTTTAACACGATAAGGAATCATACAAAATGCATACTGTTTTGTTTAGTACTGTCCTGAATAAGATATTTTATATAAAATATGTTTACATAGTCCACAAGACATAGCTGGATGTATAAAAATGACCCCATTCAAAAGTTTACATATGTTTACATGCCCTTGATTCTTAATACTGTGTGCTGTTACAGATGATCTATGGATTCTGTTTTTGTGATGGTTGTTCTTGAATCCGTTGTTTGTTCTGAGAAGTTAAACTGCCCAATGTTCTTCAGGAAAAACCCTTCAGGTCCTGTTTTCCAGCATTTGTTTTGCATATTTGCACCCTTGCAGTGACTGTATGATATTGAGATCCATCTTTTCACACTGAGGACGATTGAGGGACTCAAACACAACTATTAAAAAGGTTTGAATATTCACTGATGCTCCAGAAGGAAACAAATGCATGAAGAGCCCGGGGGTTAACACTTTTGAAGATGTCCAAATTAAATAAAATATATCTGATCTTCAAAATCAAAATGTTTTCACCCCTCGGCTCTATATATGTTGTTTCATATACAGTGCTGATCAGAATTATTTGTCCCCTTGGTAAATATGATCAAAGATGGCTGTAAAAAATAAATCTGCATTGTTAATCCTTTTGATATTTTATTTTAAAAAATTGCAAAAAATCTAACCTTTCATTGAAGTAAAATAATTGAAAGTAGGGGGGGAATCACATTATGAAATAAATATTTTTTCTCCAAAACACGTTGGGAACAATTATTTGCCCCCTTTTATTAAATACTTTTTGCAACCTCCTTTTTCCAAGATAACAGCTTGAGTGATGAGTTTGGAGAACACCAGACAAAAGATCAGAGATCATTCCTCCATAGAGTCTCTCCAGATCCTGCAGATTCCCAGATCCACGTTGACGCTTCTCCTCTTCAGTTCAGCCACTCATCTTCTATAGGGTTTAGGTCAGGGACTGGGACGGCCATTGCAGATGCTTGGTTTTGTGCTCAGTGACACATTTATGTCTGGATTTTGATGTTTGTTTTTGGATCACTGTCCTGTTGGAAGATCCAAACATGACCCGTTAAAAGATTTCTAGCACAGGCTGTCAGGTTTTGATTTTTTATCTGTTGGTGTTTGATCAAATCCATGATGTAATGTATCTGAACAAGATGTCCAGGAACTCAGAATATTAGGCCCACATCATTAAAAATACAGCAGAGTATTTCATTTTACACATGGGGTACTTTTTTTTATCACTGTGTGACCAAACCCATATTAAGTGTTTGCTCCCAAACCATATCATTATACCATAGAAAACCCGTCCCGTTTGAAGTTCCAGTAGTGTCAGTTACTTTTCAAACATTCTATGGACAGATGAAAAAAAAAAAAAACTTTTTCAAAAATGTTCTTTGATTATCCATTGTATCCTTTGATGTACTGTGAAATTATATAATTCAGGAGATACAATATTGACACAATATTGACAATACAAAACTACTGTTTTTCGCAATGAATAATAATAATAATGATTATCACTATCATTTTATTATTAATTCAATTTACGGTTTAAACAAAGTAGGCCTACATTAAAATGAAATTAAAATAAATGACAATATATGAGCCTATTTCGTGTCAAATAAATAGGAAAAAAATAAATAATCGTAAATAAATTAAATCACTTCGCTGATTAGTTAAATTATTGAAATACTGGCTAACATTTTGCATGTAGTAAGTAGGCTATCCTACAGAAGCTTTCCCGACTCGCATCTTGTAAGTTGAATAGTCTAGAGGAACAGGTGGAGGCAGGAGGGCGGTGTGAGGAGTGTGTGTGTGTGTGTGTGTGTGTGTGTGGAGCCCGGGAGGCGCTGCCAATGGAAACCGCACACACGAGGAGCGTCGAGCCAGAGCGCCGCGTCGCCTCCATGTCAGGTCCACTCACCTGCAAGGTGCGCACCGAAGATGATGGCCATGAACGGCAAGCAGCACTTCTCTATGCACCCTGCGCTGCACCCGAGCTCCGAGGGCATGCGGCGGGTGTGTCTACCTGCCCCGCAGGTACGTCTCGCGCTAAACTCCTCGTATTGTTTCCATTCTGTCACTTTGAGGTGTTTTGAGTTGCTCCAGCTTCCATCCCTCCCTCCCCAGCCTCTCCTTTCTTTCCCTCTGACTCCCTCTCTCCCTCACCCACATGCCTATCCAAGCAAAGCTGCTGCTTTCATATTAATTTTTATGACCTGTGCTTTTGAGGAGGGTGCTTGGGAATGTTCTTTATTCCAGAGTTGACACAATTCCCCACTGACTTCCATATGCGCGCTCTTTCCTGCAGCTCCAGGGCAATATATTCAGCGGCTTTGATGAGAGTCTGCTGGCCCGCGCTGAAGCTCTGGCAGCGGCTGACCTGGTGTCTCACAGTCACGGCAAGAATCACCCTTTCAAGACGGACGTCACCTACCATACCATGAGCAGCGTGCCCTGCACCTCTTCTTCGTCCACAGTGCCCATATCCCACCCGTCATCCAACCTGCCCTCGCACCACCACCACCACCACCACCTCAGCCACCAGACCCTGGAGGGAGATCTGCTCGACCACATTTCCTCGAGTTTATCGGTCAGCGGCATGGGTGCGCCGCCGGAGATGAGCACTCAAGCCCACCAGCACCACCTGCAAATGGGTCACTTACACCAAGCCATGGCCATGGGCCACCCGCACGCCCTGTCGGTCCACAACGGGATGGCGTGCGTCAACGACGTGGAGTCCGATCCCAGAGAGCTGGAGGCGTTCGCGGAGAGGTTCAAGCAGCGGAGGATAAAGCTCGGAGTGACCCAGGCTGATGTGGGCTCTGCCCTCGCCAACCTCAAGATACCGGGGGTCGGCTCGCTGAGCCAAAGCACCATCTGCAGGTTCGAGTCCCTAACGCTTTCCCACAACAACATGATCGCCCTCAAACCCGTTCTCCAAGCCTGGCTGGAGGAGGCTGAAGCGGCTTACCGGGAGAAAAACGGGAAACCGGACCTTTTTAACGGGAACGAGAGGAAACGAAAGCGAACGTCCATCGCGGCTCCGGAGAAGCGATCGCTCGAGGCGTATTTCGCCATCCAACCGCGACCGTCGTCGGAGAAAATCGCGGCAATCGCGGAGAAGTTGGATCTAAAGAAGAACGTGGTTCGAGTTTGGTTCTGCAATCAACGGCAAAAACAGAAACGGATGAAATATTCAGCAGTGCACTAATGCTGTTAGAGCAAAGGAGACATTTTAGGAACACCACAGGGATCTAAATTTCTTCTTTTAAGCATTATAAGCCTACAGACATTTCATATTGCCTCCAATTGATGTAACCAGTGTGCGAATTATTCTATGGGATCTGTACCCAATAAAAGCGTGTCTCCCTCTCACATAGAATCAAAACAAAAGGTTTATGTGTAAAGGATCGGTATTAGTACGCTTCAGTTTAACCTCAAAAGTTACAGTCATTTTGGTTTGTGCGAGGTCGAGAAACCTCAACCCGAAAGTTAGTGACAGAAATGTCTCAATCCACCGAAGGCCACTGAATAATTCGCACACTTTTACCTTTTTAACAAACTTGAAATTATTCTGTGATCACAGTTTACATTACAGAGTTCATGTTACTTTGTATTTAGCTATACGAGCAAGTAAAACTAATGAAAAACATGGAGCACTTAATGTGTAATTATTTTATGAAGCTGATTGTGATTACACGTCGTTATGGTTATAAAGCAACATGCAACATGGGCATCGTAATGTAATTGTATTTATTTTATTTAAGTAAAACAAAATAAGTATTAATTTACCACTACATTATAAAGCAATACTGTTTAATCCCTAAAAGCTTTAATTTGAAATAACCAAATCTGAATACATTTATAGGAGACTAACTGAACGGCTACTAAAAAACTTTGTTTCAGTATTATCACACGTGAAATTATATTTTGAAGTGTGTACGTGTGTTTTTGGTATTTAAAGACTTATTTATATTGCTATACAATTTGCGCACAAGTTACGATAGTAGGCTATCACATGAAATGTCAATTGAAATGTGTGTATAGCGTTTGTAATATTCGTTTGAATGTATTGTCAGATGTGACTGCATACATGGTGGAAATCACGTTCTCACAAAATGTCACTAAATATATATTTTATATTTATATTTTTCGATCATCAGTCGGAGTGATCCTAATATGCAAAAACTGATGGTGTAAAGAATGCTGCTATTTGATTTGCATTAATGTAGCCACTGCAATCACTCTCACTTTAAACTCCACTTTACAAAATGTGTGACTTTGAATGTTATTTAATAAATTGTTGATTTTTTTTCAAAACCTCTGTGGACTTTTTTATTAATATTTTAATTAGCCTACACACACACACACACACACACACACACACACACACACACACACACACACACACACACACACACAGGCCTAGTATATATAAAAAACAGGACAACGTGTCTGGTTTCGGATCACGTCATAGGAGTAATATGTAAAATAATAGGCTACTGTAGCCTAGGCTATTTAGTAGCCTATATAAATATGTGCACCATTTAAATAAACTTAAATAAACAATATTAACGAAAGCAACTCGCGTCAAAATCCTTGTAATATCATAAATTTTTAAGACTTGCGGTGTTTTATTAATAAGCTTCAGTTCAATTGTGATTAAAAATGAATGAAATAATATAGACCAATCACAACCTAAATATTTATAGAGAGAACAAAAAGAAAAATTCAAGACAACTTTAACTAGCCTATTTTCCCCTCTTTTCTATCTCTGGTATTCCAACTTTAAGAATGAGACACCGCTGAATAATAAATGTCTGTCACGGCTTTTGTGCAGAGAGGGATTTGAAATTATTAAGTAATGGCGATGCAATATTAATTGTATATTGGTATAAAACAGGCAGAGAGCTGAAGGGAGAGTTGTTAGTCAGGAAACGCTTCTTACAGGCTCAGGGGAAGGAGAAGACGCCGTTCAGGTAAGACGATGATCGTTCCAGTTCACTGTCATGTTGTTTCAAGAAGTAATTGTGAAGTTATGTTAAAGACGAATGTAGATTTACATGCATTACTGTATACAAAATTATAAAAATAATAACAACAAATAGATATATAGCCGCCTATCATCTTAAGAAAGTTAGGCTATTATGTAAGTGTTGGTATGTTTAAATTAAAGTAAAAAGGTTGATATATTTGATATAGGCCTATGTTAACACGTTTCCGTTAATCATTTTTGTTTGGCTAAATTAAGAGTTAAGAGATAGTTAATTTAAAATTTTAGAGCCGAACAGTTCACAAGTAGGCTAGCTACTTCAGTTTATTTTTTTAATTATTTTTTACATTACACAAAATGTAAAATAGTTGTGTGTATGGTGTTTTATTTTAAATAAACGTTTTAGTTATTTTCCTCTTCTTTTAAAAAAAAAAAAAAAAAAAAAAAAAACCCGCTGCGGCTAAAGGTTTGAAAATGTATCTGCTAGCTACTACAGTAAACCAATACTAATGCTCAAATGTAGCCTCAGTATAACTGTGTCAGTGCGGGATTCTTTTTCTTTTATGTGTAAGGTGATTGCATGCATGACAATGTTATGTTGCACAAGTTCGTTTTAGCATGTAGCCAGGCTACTTCATAATTAAGTTCTAAAGCCTATTCAAAATTCGCATTTCTTTTAAGTTGTTCTCCAAAGAAGTGTTAAATTGTTTAACATACGTAATAGCACTGCAATTTAAGCCCTCCCAGCCTAAATTATAATCTTTCCTAATTGCCAAGAACGATAATCAGTCCAAATTTAAGTAGTTAAACTAATGGGATTATGAAGGAGGGTTAAATTCATTCGAGATGGCGGATCATGAATAATTAAGATCGGTAATACTTTTTTTATATCATAACCCTCAAACAACGGTGTAAACCAATCTAAGTTGAGCACAGAGCAGGGCATGTGGCCAGTGGTGGGGACTGAATTATTGATGATCTACTGAAAGGTAGAGGCCTATAGGCCAGGAACTCATGTGTCATAAGGAACAACCTATGGCATGTTTCAGATAATGTTCAAAGAATTGTTGCTTCAGTTCAGTTGAGTTTTCATCACCTTTTTCCCAATCAAAAGTTCTAAAGGGATGTCATTTGAAACCCATGAAACACCCATAGCCTACTCTTATAATCAACTGAACAAAGCTCTTTTTATTTGTTTCGTATAGGGCAATCCTGAATAGAAATCAAGAACTCTAAACGGATTGCAATAACGTTTTAGTAACTCGACAATTCAAGGAAATCGCAGGGGAACTAGCCTATAATAGTGCATTAATTTATTTATTTCGATTTCTTATTTCATACTTGGCACTTGTTTTGGGAAATTCTGTAAAAAATAAATAAAATTATATATATATATATATATATATATATATAGCCTATATATATAGGCCTATATATATATAGCCTATATATAAATATAACTGACAATAGGCCTACGTAAAGTATTAAAAAAATATATAGAAAAACCCATTTCCAGGTTGTTTTATAAATTCCACAAAAAAACCCCACCAACATTTCTTCATTTCTAAAGAAGCGCATGAAGGAACCTTTTAATGTTCAAAGCAATACACTCTAAATGGCTATTTAAAGACCTACCTTTATTTTTATAATAGCTTATATAGCCTAGTCCTACTTGAGAATTTGGGGTTGCCAGACATGCATGCGTGCCTGAGAGAGACAGAGAGAGAAAGTGAATTCATGTTTTTATTTCAGAGCAAAGAATATCTGACAGAATGAGGGTGGAGGTCTCCTGAAAATATGGCGAACCCCCTCTCCCTCTGCGGGACAAGCGGTTGTTTTCGGGCCGACACTCCGAGTCTCCGTGAGAACGGCAGAGTTAAGACACCGGCGCTTTAATTATTCATACAGCGCCAGCAGCAACATATGAGATGTAGCCAATGCGGAGGCAGACCGCGTACCCGGTGTGCTTTATTAGTCCGTTCCTATCATCATCACACGCCAAACCACCTTAGGCATTTGCCCGCGGTGTCTCCAAGCGATAACTCACGGGGTTATCCAAGGGGATACTGTTACCGGGAAACTTGAGGCCGTCCTTCAGAGGTGAATTTTGGGCGCGTCTTCAACGTTGTGTTAGAATCTCTTTGTAGCTCATACTTCAATGTCAAGCTCTATAGGCCAACTCATCAAGCTTTTTTTGTTGTTGTAAATAAACAAGTCTGCAGTGTCTCTGTTAAAATACATATAACTTAAGTATTGTGGTATTCCGCCTTGTTTCTCACTGACACGCTCTCAAGGTCAGGGCTCAAAGAAAATCCCACGTTTCCCACTGATATCAACTTTATCGTGGCGTTCATGTGCTTTCAACTCGAAAATACGATTGTCCTGATATGACTGGAACGCACCAATATATCCGAGTGAAACGGCTTGAATAAGAAAAGATGCAGGGTGGGTCTTCGATATTGGTGGATCTCATGTGAGTGACAGGTTATTGCCCCGCCCTCACGCCAATAAACGCATCACCAGAGAAGAGATGTTGTTGCAAGAGGGAGGAAAGTTATTTTGATTAAAGATGACAAGGGCACATAACAAAAATAAATAAAATAAAATAAGATATGCATGGATAAATAATTTATAATAAATACTGCAACATTGCATTAAAAATATATAAGAATTGTCCATTTCGATTTCATGTTGACTTTAAATGAATGGAACAAGAAGCACAGTTTTAGACTGACACAAATCATCTTACAGTTTAAATTAAACACAGCAGCCATTTGTTAAGTGTTATTACGCAGGGTACTAATAAGATCTACTTCAGTTGAGTGTATTTCTTTTTTAAACTATTTAACTCACCAGAGCCTATAGGCCTTCAGCATGAAGGCTATGATTTTGTGATTTTTTTGAAGATTTTGCTGGTGAAAATTTGTGGAACCGTGTAACATTTTTTGGTTCTTTATTTTAAGGTGTCATTATAGTTACTGTGTAATTATATATTTAAGTACAGAGTAATATTAATTAACAACATGTACTTGGGCTTAAGGTAGGATTAGGATTCAGTTGAGGGTTAGTTGCATGTAATTATGCATAACTTACTGTTATTACTACGGTAAGTACACGTAACATATTTAAAGGACACTGTAAAATAAAGTGTAACCAAGTTTTTGTTTAAAATATGTATTTTAAGGTAAGGACAGTGAGTGATAAAGTAATAGCCATAGTGAGTGCTAATGTCAGTTTTGATAAAAATTAAGAAAATCAAATGAAATAGTATTTGTGTGTTTACATTCTAGTGATTATCTGATATTAATTTCAAAGTAGAAATTATAATTATTATAAAACTATGGGAAATGCTTTGTCAGATCAAAGTTCAGAATACAACTAAATACATGTGAGAACAAATTTGAAGTGTTGGGTGTAACACATTACAAGTAATGCGAGTTACATAATCCTTACTTTTTTTCGAGTTACCAGTAAAGTAACGTATTACTTTTCAAAATTTACAACAAAATATCTGAGTTGCAAACCTGTAATCATTAAATGTTTAATCTCACTTTATTAATCAAGGTCTTTGCTGCTGACCTTTGATGATCGAATTCAACCAAACTAATAAGCAAAAATTACTTTAGATAAACATCACATTTGTGTTTCATTTTTACATTTTTATTGCGAAAGTGTGAAATTCACATGAATTTGCATTTCCTTCAGCCTGAGACTCATTCATCATTTCACTTTTGGTTCGGTGTGTTATTAAAACACAAACAAGAAAGCCCAGCCAAGGTGAGAAAAAAGTAACACAAAAGTAACGTAATGCATTACTTTCCATAAAAGTTATGTAATTAGTTCCTTTTTTTTAGGGAGCAATGCATTATTGTAACACAACTTTTAAAAGTAACTTTCACTAACTCACTAACTAGGATCATCCCTATCATATTTTAACGCTAAATGTATCAATGCAAGTCAAAGGGAGATTTTAAAACTTCAATCCTAAAATTGTATTATAATTACACGAAAACCAAAATAGAACAGCAAATTCTGAAGCAATCTTCAAAATGTTTGAAAAGAGTCCTTGCGTAAGCTGAGAAGGACATGAAAAGGACTAATAAAAACCTTTTTGCATTTATTGCTATGTGCAATCCTGAATCTCTTAACGTATGGCTGTACTGGTGAGGAGTCGGGGGAATGTCATTAGCATATGCCTGCTATATTTTAGCAGTATAGCAGGCATTTTTGTTTTTTTTGTTTTAACCCAGAGCGAGTCCAGGCTACGTGACACCAGGACTGTAATAGAGTTGACCCTGCGGCTGATAGGCACAGGTATCTGATCATTCGCGCCCCTTTAAGCGTGCTGGATTGTGGGACGTGTGCACACTTGGCTCTTGAATTGCCTTTGAATAATACATACACCCATGCAGTGTGGTTATATATCACTCCACATGTTCTCTTGAGCTCCCACTATGGGACACTGGTCTACATTTCACTGCTATAAGCACACGTGAAAGCAAGGGGGCGTATATTGAACAGCAACACAATGACAATTTGCACTTGAATAGAGCAAATTGGTGCCACGATGTTAAGGTGTTATGTTGGTTTCCAGGGCATTGCTGTACATGGTTGCTAAAGTGTTCTGAAGGAACTAAGGCTAATTTCTTCCAACTAAAAGTAGCTCTGCTGATGAAGTATGGCACTAGCAACTCCCAGGTCATGGGTTCGATTCCCAGGGAACACACGCTGACACAAAGTGCTAAATGAACTGTGAATTTAGCTGCATAAAGCAACACTAAAGGCATATCAGGTGTGATTGTTTTCTCTACAATATCAGTATGTCAGACTGTAGATGAAAGGGGGGAAATTAACAGCACAGTTGAATTACAAGTTCTAGAATTTGATCAGCGTATCAAAGCTTCTGTGATCCATTTCACATGATATATGCCCTCTGGAACACAGACAACACCCTCAAGAAAAAATACACAAATCCCTTATTAACAGTGAGGCATAAATTATGTATTGAATGAATACATGAATGATTAATAGCTTGTATGATTAATATGCCCAAAAAGGCATCTTTAGTCTTGTAGAAGGCATGCACAATAAATACAAAGATTGCAGATTATATATGTAATCCGAATCCGGTTTTGTACACTCTTTAGACAAAAAGGTTCTACATAAAACCTTAAAAGGGTTATTTTAGGCACTTCATATATACCGGTAGATCCTTTTTTAATTTTAATTGTCTTTGCTGAAAGTTTGTAAAATACTTCAATCATTGCATAATACTTTCATGTTTAACTGTTATTTCAATCTTTTGTAGTGATGAAGTCATTTCTCCTTAAGGCCAGTTCACAGTGCTCCAAACATAAAGAGTCCTGTACGGAAGCTTTTTTAAGAAGCATTATAAAAGTGAATTATTTTGTGCACAAGTTAATTCAATAAAATAAAGACGCATAATACAAAAAACAAATAGTTTCTTTTGAATTTTAGTATTTATTATATTGGGCAGTCTCAGCACAAATACAATATAAACATCAAAAAACAAAAACCTCAGTAATGCTCTATAAATTGATGTTTCAGTGCAGGTAAAAAAATAGATTTTTTTTTCAAAAAGATAAAAAATTGTACACCACTGAAAGAAATGCTTCACAAAATCTGTACTTTAAAAAACATTTTTGCAAGTTTTCTTCAGGTACAAAATTATATAGACTACAGCTACAGTCAATGTAAACAAAATAATATGTTAATAAAGACAAAAAAATAAATACGATCTTTTATAAATTATTTTTTGGCGTATGCATTCTTGACACATTTCAAGAGTTTGTTCAAGAAGTCCCGCAGGATGATTTGAACTGGGCCGTCATCATCAGGTTTGTCATTGCAGATGGTCTGAAAGACAGTAAACGTCACGGTTATTCAACTCTGATAGGATGGAGGTATTGAACGGAAAACACATCACGTTTCAGAGTTCAACTTACCCCATTGTGCACGTTATACATATGTAAATCCCTCATTAGTGTCTTATCAGTACGGAAATCATCATATTTAGTAAGCCCAGAAACCTTCTTCAGTTCTCGCTCAGCCTTGCAGAACACATACTGCAAAGATATTGAAATCGCAGGTAAGACCAGGGCTCAAATCCTTTCAATTCAAATGTTAGCATTATAAAAGCTGCAAAATTATTTGAACTGTTCCCACATAAGAGACTAGCAAAAGTCCACAAAAGTTATTTCCACAAACCCAAAAAAGAGTCTTAGGCTCTGAGCATGAAATAAATATCCTGGAGAGTTGTTAATGTTACTGTTGTGAGTCAATGAAAATGTCTCACCTCAGAGCAAATGGGATCCGTCGTCAGATCTTCCAGGAAGACGTCTTTCCCCTAGAAATAACAGGGAAAATTAATATAGCAATCATGCTCTTGCTAAGTGTCTAAAAGTATAGACAGTTAGGATTACTATAGTTACTATAGTAAAGTTAAATCTTACCTTGTGCTCCATTGTGAGATTTTTCAGTGCGTCGGCCAGGTTATGAACAAGCTCTCGCAATAAAATCTTTTTGTCTTTCACATGGGAACCAGAGGCGAATACAACGAAAGCGAGCAGTAGAATAGTCTTCATCATTTTGTCCGTCTGCTTGGATATCTCGAGACTTTGGTTGTGTGAAGGCCTGAGGTACTTGACTCCCTCTCTGCTGTACGCTGTGTATATATACTCTCAAAAAGGCAAGACTTGGCTATGAAGCTATTTTTTTGCATCGTAAGCGAAGCGAAGTTCATTGGCTGCTTATGGCGCGCTCTCTGAATATCTTGATTAAGATGTGGTTGATGTTTGTCATATTGTCCTGATTTCCTGGAAATGACACTGACAAACTGCCAAGAAAGATCATGATTTTGAGTAACAGACCTCTAGATGGGGTTCTGAAGGCCACATCTTCACTATGTTTGCTTGTGCAAATAAGTTTCATTATTGCACAATTGATCAATACTGATAGCTTTTGCTGCAAATCTGCATGTGTTTGAACTTGCAAATAGTCATAAAGATAACAGCATCAAACGTCCGACGAATAAAAACTTTTAAAATCTAATTTGAACATGTTAGTTGGCTGAACTCATGTCAAAGACCATTTAAAACACATTTTGTAACATGAAAATAATAATAAAAAAAATACTCAAGTTGCATTTAAAATGTATAATCAAACCAAATAACATTGAAAACAATATTTCTCAAAGCTATGAAGTTAATTACCGTAAACGAATACGTTTTTAGTGAATGTATGAAGTCATTTCCCCAAATGTCCTAGATATAAAACAGTTGATTCTTCACTGTCTAGATTTTGTTGCTTGTGCTTTATTGCTTTAAAATAAGTGCAAAAAGTGCAATAAGGGGTTGATATTTTGATAAAGATTTTTTTTTTAAAACATTCAAATCAGGGCCATTTTTTTTATTTTTTTTTTTACTTTCTTCAATAATAAAGTCATAGTCAAAATTATTGTCACCCTTGGTAAATATGTTCAAAAATGGATACTTCATTATTTATTTATTTTTTTGCAAAAATCTAACCTTTCATTATTATTTTTTTGCCACCCCTAGAAAGTCTTATGAGTAAATTATCTCTGAAATATATTCCCATACATATTTAATAGTCTGAAGTAGTCAGGGTGACTAGGAACATGAAATTGTCCAGCTATGACTTCTTGTTTCACAGGAGTTTAAATATGAGGAAACACAAAGGCCAAATTCCCTGAATCATCCATCACGATGAGTAAAACCAAAGAATATAGTTCTGATGTGCAGCAAAAGATTGTTGAGCTTCACAAAATAGAAAGTGTCTGTAAGAAAATAGCTAAAGCACTGAAAATCCCCATTTCCACCATCAGGGCAATAATTAAGACGTTCCAATCAACTAAAGATGTTATGAATCTGCCAGGAAGAGGACGCGTGTATTGTGAGGAGAAGAGTTTGAGTGGCCAAAGACTCTCCAAGGATCACAGATGGAGAATTGCAGAGATTAGTTGAGTCTTGGGGTCAGAAACATGTTGTTTGGGAGGGTTTCAAGAAAAAACATACTTCTCGCTCATCCAAAAACAATCTGCACATCTCCTCCCCATATTCAGTTTTCAGACACGACTGGAACTTCAAAAGGGACTGGATTATATGGACAGATGAAACTAAAAAGAAGCTTTTGGCAGTTAACCCATTAGATGGCTTTGGGGCCAACAGGGATAAGCACCTAATTTTCCACGGTTAAATATACCGCTGGATCTTTAATGTTGTGGGCCCATTTTTTTGCTGGAGGTCCTGGACATCTTGTTCAGATACATGGTATCATGGATTCTAGCAAATACCAACAGATAAAAAAATCGAAACGTGGCGGACACCGCTAGAAATCTGAGGTTCACATTTATCAAGGGTGCCAATAATTCTGACCATGACTGTATTTGCTGTTTAACACATTATTATTATTATTTTTTATTATTTAAGTAGCTATGCTAATGTGTTTCCCTCACATCCTTTGGCTAGTGTTACAGTATATGAAAGATTCTCACATAAACATATTGGCTAATTCTTCACAATTTCATTAGTTCACATTGGTTAATGCATTAACTAACATTGAGCAATACACTTGTTGAAATATTTATTAACCTTTGTTAACTTTAGCTATACAAATATTGTTAAAAACTGTTTATTGTTAGTTTGTGTTAGCTCAGGTCCATTAGTTAAAAATGACAGATACAACTTTTATTTTTAAAGAAATTGCTTTTTGTGTTAGTTTGTGTTAACTAATGTAGTTAACAAATGTGAACAAATGGAACCGTATTGTAAAGAGTTACCATAGTATTGACACCAAATGTTTTAACTACACTGTAAAAAAAAAAAAAGTTGGATTAACTTAAAAAAGTAAGTTACCTGGTTGCCTTAAAATTTTGAGTTCATTGAAATTAAAAATTTGAGTTAATACAACAAAAGAGATTGGTTTAATAAATAGAAACTCAAAATAGTATGTTATCTGAACTACATTAATTATCTAAGTTGATTTGACAAAATATAAAAAGTTGTGAAAACAAATCATCAAAATTCATTTTACAGTGTAGTAATTTTAATTCTTTATTTATCATGAAAATGAGCAAAATAAACTTTAAAGTTGGGGGAAAAGTACTGACAGCACCAATTCAGAGAAACAGAATAAAAAATACTATATATTAGGCACAACTAAATATACATTTATAATAGTTTGTGATTATTAGTCCAGTCATTTTATGAAAAAAGGTAGAACGAATTGCAACAGATGCAAACTCAACTGATTTTGTAATATGTCCTGAGTAAGAAAAAAAAAAGCCCCGGAGAATCCCATTAGGGGAAAGTTTCGAAAAAGACCCAAATATAGCCTATTCATACTTTTTCTCACGTGAGTTGATTACTTACATAGAGACAAACAAAGACATTTATTACAAGTTTTTTTTTTATTGTTTGTTAACATGGACAAATGGTGCATAATCTAATTACATATGTGCTAATTTGCATAAATACCACAACATATCTAAACATTGGATTATGCACCGTTTCCTCATGTTAAAAAAACAATAAAAAAAAAAAAACGTTTTGTTTGTCTTGATGCAAGTAATCAACTCAGAAATTTTCATGATGATATCTAAAGTTTAAAATGTTACCCTATTCACGTGAAAAAAAAGAATGAGGCTATATTTGGGTCTTTTTCGAAACTTTCCCCTAATGGGATTCTCCGGGGCTTTTTTTTCCTTACTCAGGAGGACACACTGAGGATACAAAATCAGTTGAGTTTGCTTCTGTTGCAATTTGTTCTAGATTGACCCCCATTTTGGCTTAAAATGACTGGACTATATGGTTTTAAGTTCACATAAATGAAAAGTTGTTATAATATTTTAATGTTCTGTACTTGTTATTAAATGATAAATAAAAACATTCAGTTCATTTGCAATTTAGTTCTGGTTTTAAATTATAGCCTACTGTAATGATGAATGGATATAATTACTTCTTTTACGCCCAGAAATTGAAGAAAAATAAATCCAATTGGTAGAGGCATCATAATTGCCAGCAGCCGTATCACCCTGTAGCCCAAGACCGAGACTCCTGGGAAAACTAGGATGAGGCCAGTAGGGGGCGCTGCTCCCCCTGTGGTCTGTGTGGGTTCTAACACTATACTGTCAAAAAAAGCACGTCCTTCAGACGTTAAACCGAGGTCCTGACTCTCTGTGGTCATTAAAAGTCCCATGGCACTTCTCGTTAAGAGTAGGGATGCAACCCTGGAGTCCAGGCCAAAATCCCTCCACGGCCTTTATCAATCATGATTCATGGCCTCGTAATAATCCCCATCCACTGAACCGGCTCTATCACTGTCTCTCCTGCCCACCTACAGCTGGTGTATGGTGAGCGCACTGGCGCGTCACATCATCCGAGTGGTGGTTGAGGAGAGACTCCTGATATGATTGTCAAGCACTTTGGGTGTACAGTAGTACATAGTAAAGTGCAGTATAAATGCCAGTAAAGGTATCAGTGACACTGATCTTAATTAGTAAAAGATTCCATTAAACAAACATTGAAAATGTCAAATATTTATCATACAGTCTACAGTTATGTTGTTTCCACAATGATTTAATGTGAAAATATATTGATGATTACAAATTTGAATGGTAAAAAATGAGGTGTTTTAATCAATCGACAGCCCTAATCCAAATATTTTTTCATGCCACTATTACAGATCATGACGCGAGGTCACAAATAATTAGATCATGATTCGGAAGTTAGAACAAGAAAATATTTGTTTAATATTTCAGAAGGCAACTAAATGTACAAGCTAATATTAGTAAAGTTGAATCACATTGCGCCTTTCATGAAACAGAACAAATTTGTGTGTACATTTTACGCAAAACCATTCTTATGTAAATTGTTGCATTCAATTTAACTCGACAATTAATGCATGTATGGTTATGTGGACAGTTTCCTGCTAGGTGGTTAGATTTGGCCCAGATTTGGTACATGGAGACTGATATGCCTTATGTTTAGATCATGCTAATCAACTGTCTAATAAATTGAACTTTGATTCTCTGTAACCTCTGAATATAGACTAACAGTCTTCTCATCTGATCGGAGCCATCAGTGCAGGTAGGAGTTGAGTGTGTTGATACTGCACTTTGTGATTTCTGAGCACTGGTCCTGGTTCTTCCTGATCCTGTAGAAATGCTCCACATAGTTGGATCGTCCCAGGAGCTCGACAAAATCCTCGTCGTGGGTGATAACAAGCAGCTGGAAGTTGCGTTGGCGAGAACGACTCTTGATTATCCTGCAAAGAAACCAATGGCACATCTTTTAGTTGGTGAAAGTGTGAAATGGCAAATAAAAGTTTTGTTTTGTCATGTTGCTCTTGCTGTAAATAAATAGTGTTTCCTGTTTAAAGACTGGCTGTATTTATGTTTTTTTTCAATAAAGACTCACTCCACCAGTGCGTGTGCCAAGGACTCTATATTCTCTCTGTCTAAATTGGTGGTGGGCTCATCCAGCGCCAGAATCCCACAGTTCAGACAGAACGTCTCAGCCAGAGCCAACCGTATTATGAGGGAGGCGAGAACCTACAGACAAACATGCAGTAAACATTTAAATGGGAACCTTGGGTAATACTAAGAGAGATTGAATCATTTTTTCACTGGAGTGATAGAGAAACACAAGATACACGCAGCAGCTTTTTGACCTTTTGTCCAGCACTGCAACGTCCCCGCATGTCCAAAGCCGTGTCTCCTTTGACCATGACCACTCTATAGTTGTAAGTTCTTCTTTTCAGGCCGGCAGAGGCGTTCTCATCCACATCAGAGCGAATCTCTACGTACTCGATGTCTGTGGGAGATCAAGAGACACACTTAAGGTAAAAGGTCACTACACAGTAAAAACTAAAATTATTCAAACACCAGATATCATCTTTTATATTTTTTTACTAGAGGGTACAGGACACTATAGGTCATTTATGTAAGTGAAGATAGCAAAATAAAGTAAACTGTGACATATTATACCCAAAAAACTCTTCATACAGTGGACTACAAATACAATTTATAAAAATTTGGGACCAAAAATTATTCAGACACTTTGACATTTTGCTTAAGTGTTATTTCTTTAATTGCTAATGCGGCCTTATTACACTACTTTGGTTGACCTAAATTGTTATTATCTAATTGTGTCCTTAAAATTCAACCTAATCCATTTGTGAGACAAAACAATGGCCAAAACCACTGAAATATCAACTGATTTGATAACTGTTCTAGTCATATTTTATTACCATTGTACTGTATAAATGTGTGATAATGTGAGAAATGTTGAAGGTGTCTGAATACATTTTGGTTTGACTGGTTTTTAAATATTTTTTTAATATTTCACAAGGCAACTAAATGTACAAGCTAATATTAGTAAAGTTGAATCACATTGTGCCTTTCATGAAACAGAACAAATTTGTGTGTACATTTTACGCAAAACCATTCTTATGTAAATTGTTGCATTCAATTTAACTCGACAATTAATGCATGTATGGTTATGTGGACAGTTTCCTGCTAGGTGCTTAGATTTGGCCCAGATTTGGTACATGGAGACTGATATGCCTTATGTTTAGATCATGCTAGATCATTACTTTGGTTGACCTAAATTGTTATTATCTAATTGTGTCCTTAAAATTCAACCTAATCCATTTGTGAGACAAAACAATGGCCAAAACCACTGAGATATCAACTGATTTGATAACTGTTCTAGTCATATATTATTACCATTGTACTGTATAAATGTGTTATAATGTGAGAAATGTTGAAGGTGTCTGAATACATTTTGGTTTGACTCTATATAGTAAGTGTTTAAAGGCATTTGTGTGTAAAGGCAGACCTTGTCCCCTGTATGTGCTCCGCCATAAATCTCTGATGATTTTATTAATCTCCTCCATCTTCATGCTGTGAAACTTCATTATTGTTCTGTAATAAAAAAAATGCTTAATGAATATTCATATATACTTGGGATGCACAATATATCTATATCGAATCAATTACCATCTAATATTAGAGATTTTAAAAAATAAATTGGTATCTGACAATATTGGTTATTTAATTGTGCATGCTAGGCTTGCTGCAGGTTTCAGTGTTACAGTGTTCGGCCGTACACCGATTACATTACTTGGCCACCAAGGCACCTCCACCACTGCCGTTTTGCTTTTTTATTTAAATAAAAAACATTTATTTCAGTTGGACAACAGATGCTACGATTATAAACTGAAAGCGTCTTCTCTGCTCCATACAGCACAAGCTGCAGAGTGGCAGGGGTCAGATTTCACTGATCACATGACGTGAGATGATTGACAGGACGATGGCGGAGGATTTGGTGCGCAACAGATTCTCAGTATCATTGACAAATATCTTGTCAAATGTGCTGCCGCTCCCTATATAAGTGTGATCGTGAATTCGAAATGAAAAGCTACACACTCCATCGATTAGGGTTAAAATAACTGTTCCCAAACATAACTAGTTATATGCTAGAAACATAATGATCACTGCAATAATGAATAATGATCAAGTCATAGGCTCTTTATTTTCCTATTTAAATCCAAACACCAACTTCTTTTCTGGCCGGGCAGTAATGTAATGTAATGTACACGCACACAACTATAACACTTAGTGTTCATTTTTGTGGAAAGCAAAGCCATTCTACAATATTCTCCTTCATTCCAAAGCATTAGGTGACATTTTACAGTGAAGTCACTCACCAATACCAGCAGCTTAAAAAAGCCTGCCACAAAAGAAACTTCTTCAATCATTGCATCACTGTGGTAGAGATGCATTTATTATTATATTTTTGCCGCTCGGGATTTCACAAAATGTGAGAAAATACTGTCATTTTGACCATTAGGTTTTTTCTCACCCATTTATTAGAACTGATATTAGGCGAAATCTTGCATCTCAACATGGTGTGTCAGATCAGATTGCCACACTTCCTCTACTCTTCTGCACAGTCAATAATGATGGTATCATGGTGAGAAGAACGGGTCAGCTGGTTTGATGTGTGGCTTAAGATTTCATTCGAAGAAAACTGCTTTACCAGACTACACCCAATCAACGGCCTAGAAAGCAGAATAATATGGACAGCTGTGTGTGTAAAGTCTCCATTTGATCAGCTATAGAGAATATAAGTGACGTCACATGCATAAATGCAATTCTCAGCCTTGGCAAGTTTCCAATCAATCCACTGAAGTGACAGGACTTGGCAGTTATAGAGACTTGTAGCAGTTAGATTTGGTTTTTCGTACCAGTGGTCGACCAACATAGGTTTTCCAATGACCACTGCAACTAAAAAATCTGGTTCTAGAATTTTCAGTAGATACAGTATCTTTAAGATATTTTGGATCACTGGAATACTCAAAATGTAAACCACAGCTATATATTTCAGAAGGAAAGAATGTTTTTGTGTGTGTTTGCCTCCTAATGCCAGGGTCGGTGCCACTAGGAGGCCTGCGGGGACCCGGCCTTTCATCAAATTAGTTTCCCTCACTCCTAAATCCTTGTGTGATTTACAACATACTTATGCTTAAATACATTTTTGATAGTATTTGAACTAATTAAATGAATTATGGAAAATAAACAAATAGAACCTTTTTTTCTTTTCGGTGTGGCAATGCGTAATTTACCCTATACGTCACATCATGTGACATCACATGATTTATTTCATTGGCAGTTGGTCAGTTAGCTAGAATCTAACTCCTCTAATGGATTTTTATGTTTTTATATATTACTGTATGATAAAATAATGCAAAGCTTAGTATTTTAACTAACGTTACTTCAGGTTATTAATTAGTGACTCAAATAATTTTATCCCAGTGGTGGACAGTAACCAAGTATCTCTATCGGAGTATTTTTATTTTGGGAAACTTTTACTTTTACTTGACAACATTTCAAAGCATAATATTGCACTTTTTATTCCACTACATTTCATAAAAACATTCTGTGGTATCAAAAATGGTACTGTATTGTATCGAATTCCAGTATCATGACACATTATTACTATATGGTATATTTTGTTATTGATTAATCAGCAATTATCAGTAGTATCAATGTATTACAAGTGTTGGTAATAAAATAAAAGTTTTCTTACTTGCAGATCAATACATATTAAGTGTCTGCTTAATCTTCCATACAGACTGGTGCTTGCTGTATTTTATATTTACAAATATCGTAACGAATGTATTGCTCATGGTTAGTTCATGTTAGTTAATAGATTAACTAATGTTAACAAATTAAACCTTATTGTAAAGTTTTACAAACTTTGGTTGTGCACATAAAACATTAAAAGTAGTCGACAGACAAAAGGGGCTAAAATCTCTTATTTTATGCAATATTTACTGAAATATCCTAATTTACTGACGGTTTTATTTTTGTATTCAATGATAAGCCATATCCGGTGTTTGCTAGAAACAATGTGACAAACCATGAAACTTTGAAAGAATCTGGTTTTAAGAGAGTTGCACAATTTTACCTAAAACCGGCTATTTCTGGTGCAAACTGAATACAGTCTAAAATAGAGATTATGCAATAAATGCTGTTGATTTATTAATTTATTCACAATGGAGCAGTAATGAGTGACTAATAGACCACGATAGCTACTGCGTCTCAAGTACTGATTATTTAATATTTGGAGTGAAATGACTATACTGACAACTGTGATCTATTATAAATTAAAGAAAAGTCATTGACAATTTAAACATCTTAAAGAACAAGAATAAGAAATTGAAGATGAACGGTTCAAAACTCTGGATAACGCCTCTGCACTGTAGATAGGCTGATGACGGCAGAGCGATTCAGACAACCACAGGCCTGCTGATGTAACTTCTGTGAAGACACAGGACGATACCGATCTAAACCAAACATAATGATTTGTGACTTCCTTTGTGTATTCCTCAACAGAAACCTGCAACATCATTTTTAATAATAATGCTCAATGCTTTATCATTATTGCTGAAATTGTACCTTTGTGCAGAACAGAGACCAATGAAAATGAGCTCAAATTTGGACGATGCAAATGAATGTAAATTGCACAAATATCTAGTAAACTGTAACTGAGCGGTCAGTGCTTGTGCCTCGAACCACTTAGTCAGGGTGTTCATGCAGGAGAGAATCAACATTAAAATATAGGACCCGAGTTTAGTGTTAGTACTAGTCCCACAATTGTGTGGAAAAATATCATATGCAAGTGTATTTGCCCATGTGACATCAAAGCCCTGTAATATCCTAACAAACTGCTTTTGTAGCTCGATTAAATGTTTCTGTTTTAATGAGGAGGATGTTTTAACAACTTCTAGGGTATTTTAATGGTAAAAAGACCTCTTATGTGTCAAAAGGTCAAGGGAAATTTGATTTCTCATGTCATGACCCCTTTAAAGTACAATAACAATCAAAGGCATTTCCCGCAAATAAAATGATGCTTTCTTTTTTTTATTACTTTTCTGCATTTTTACCTACTCTAACTTTACTGGGTATTGCAGTGATTATTGTTTGCTCTTGTATGAAAAATTGCTTTCTATGTTTCTCTTATGTAAAACGCTTTTTATAATCTCATCTGCTGAACAATTTCTTAGTAGTTTCTGAATAAATATATATAAAAAAGGGTATATTGTGTAATATAGTGTTTTGGACCAAATTCTGTATACATTACTAAATAATTGTACTTGTACTATCAACACCTAAACATGGCAAGATACGCATTGCTATGGTTATAACATGGTAAGCGTTTTAGCATCTTTTGTGGAGTCCCTGTGATATTAAGCCCACCAGTTAGTGATGATTCAACTGCACCATTAGTGCTAAAAGTCGAGTCAGACTTCCTTCAGTCTAGGTAATCGCACACATGGCTTGTTGCTGATTGTTGCTTCTTGCTGTGTGCCGAACCACATCAAAACCAAACCTACACACTCTGACAAACCGCTACCTGAAATTACCCTTCTGAAAACCCCTGATAACAAAAGCTACTTACTGGTCCAGGGCTTTATAGTAGATGTCCAGGTCCTTATTGGCCAACTCTGTTGTTCTCATAACAATCATTTTGTCTCTGTAGAGATCCTCAGCCCGGCTATAATGATCCTCATCCAGCTCTTTACGAAAACGAAGGATCTCGTCCTCATAGCCTTTCTGTCGACCGACAGCCACACTGCGGTTCTTTTTCAGGTCATCCAACTTTCGCTCCACTTCTCGCCGCTCACTTGACAACAGAAGATACACTCTTTAAGATTCACACTCATTTGAACTCTCACTCTTTGTAAACATTTAAACAAACTAGTTGACATTAAAGTAGTTAGGAGCAAAATCTAAGAGTTAGAGAGAGTGATTCATTTAGAGTTATGGTAACCAAAGAACATACTCAGCATATAAAGTTTTCTGAGATTCAGAAAGTGTCAAACATCGTCAGGACTTCGTAACTGGCACTTGGTAGCTGTATATAAGAGGTATAAGTGATCTCATACTTGCGCAACTGCACGACTTGCATGTTTCCCATCTCCTTCAGCAAAGCCTCGCGTTTCCTAGACACCTCTTTCAGCTCCTCCACACGCTTCCGTAAGGTCAAGTTATCTTGCAGCCAGCGTTCTTGAACCTGTTAAAAATCACAATCATATAATCCCCATTAAAAATGGAAAAAAGAAAAACATGCTTTCTTTTTAGGAAAAACAGAAATGTAAGCACATTGCGACAACACATGCCTTCAGACAAGTGTGCTCAGCTGGTTAATCAGCGATAATTTTGCCATTTTAAATTACCACTCAACAAAATGCATTAAAAAACATCCAATGAATGTAAAGAGTAGAGGTGTGATACATACACATACAGTAATGTTTTTTGAGCATCAAATCATCATATTAGAATGATTTCTGAAGGATCATGTGACACTGAAGACTGGAGTAATGATGATGAAAATTCAGCTTTGATCACAGGAATAAATTACACTTTACTGTATATTCACATAGAAAACAGCTGTTTTAAATTGTAATAATATTTCACAATATTACTGTTTTTATTTTTATTTTTTATCAAATAATTGCAGCCTTGGTGAGCAGAAGAGACTTCTTTTAAAAACATAAAAAATCTTACCGATCTAAAACTTTTGCACAGTACTGTATGTGACCTACATATGATAAGAGCGAGAAAATGCGTATCAGATCCGCGTCATGTGTGGCAGGTCTTAGACTGCAGAAGGTTTATTTGGCTGCTCTAACTTTGTCAAAAAGGATAATCAAAGAACAAAAGAAAAAGAGAAAATCACTCACTGCTCTTGACTGAACAACATTTGTAGCTTTAATAAGGTATAATCTATATTTAATTGATACTTTATGCAGTGAAAACCGTGAAGTGTTTGATAACTTTACTACATTTCTGTTAGACCTACTTGAAAATCTTAAAGCACTGTTTATAAGGTTATATGGGTCAAAAGCAATGAAATAATAAAAAAAAAAGTTCTTCTATTTAACAAATATTTAAAATACAGGCAACTGTCTTTATGTTGTTTCTACATTAATTTGGAGAATAAATGTGAAATTATTAGAAATAAAAAATATAGATAAAAAAATTAACGTTAGGTACGATTATTCCCAATTAACTTAAAGTTTTTTTTAAATCGATTGAACGCACTAATATACACTCACCGGCCACTTTATTAGGTACACCTGTCCAACTGCTCCTCAACACTTAATTTCTAAGCAGCCAATCACATGGCGGCAACTCAGTGCATTTAGGCATGTAGACATGGTCAAGACAATCTCCTGCAGTTCAAACCGAGCATCAGTATGGGGAAGAAAGGTGATTTGAGTGACTTTGAACGTGGCATGATTGTTGGTGCCAGAAGGGCTGGTCTGAGTATTTCAGAAACTGCTAATCTACTGGGATTTTCACGCACAACCATCTCTAGGGTTTACAGAGAATGGTCCGAAAAAGAAAAAACATCCAGTGAGCGGCAGTTCTGTGGGCGGAAATGCCTTGTTGATGCCAGAGGTCAGAGGAGAATGGCCAGACTGGTTCGAGCTGATAGAAGGGCAACAGTGACTCAAATAACCACCCGTTACAACCAAGGTGGGCAGAAGAGCATCTCTGAACGCACAGTACGTCGAACTTTGAGGCAGATGGGCTACAGCAGCAGAAGACCACACCGGGTGCCACTCCTTTCAGCTAAGAACAGGAAACTGAGGCTACAATTTGCACAAGCTCATCGAAATTGGACAATAGAAGATTGGAAAAACGTTGCCTGGTCTGATGAGTCTCGATTTCTGCTGCGACATTCGGATGGTAGGGTCAGAATTTGGCGTCTACAACATGAAAGCATGGATCCATCCTGCCTTGTATCAATGGTTCAGGCTGGTGGTGGTGGTGTCATGGTGTGGGGAATATTTTCTTGGCACTCTTTGGGCCCCTTGGTACCAATTGAGCATCGTTGCAACGCCACAGCCTACCTGAGTATTGTTGCTGACCATGTCCATCCCTTTATGACCACAATGTACCCAACTTCTGATGGCTACTTTCAGCAGGATAATGCGCCATGTCATAAAGCTGGAATCATCTCAGACTGGTTTCTTGAACATGACAATGAGTTCGCTGTACTCAAATGGCCTCCACAGTCACCAGATCTCAATCCAATAGAGCATCTTTGGGATGTGGTGGAACGGGAGATTCGCATCATGGATGTGCAGCCGACAAATCTGCGGCAACTGTGTGATGCCATCATGTCAATATGGACCAAACTCCCTGAGGAATGCTTCCAGCACCTTGTAGAATCTATGCCACGAAGAATTGAGGCAGTTCTGAAGGCAAAAGGGGGTCCAACCCGTTACTAGCATGGGGTACCTAATAAAGTGGCCGGTGAGTGTATACAGTACTATGCTAAGTATTAGGCACTTTAGTATTTTCATCCCCCCCAAATTAATTTAAGCCAGTTATTTATATATTTTGCTGTAGTGTGTCAGTAGGATACATCCATTTACATTTCTAAACATTCCTTTTGCCATTAATTGTAATAATCCAGTGAGATTTTCATATGCGCAAGGAGTCAAGTCAAGTCAAGTCATCTTCATTTATATAGCGCTTTTAACAATGGATTGTTTCAAAGCAGCTTTACAGAGATAAACATATAATTTAAGGTAACATAGATTGTTTTGGCTTTATAGCGATTCTTGAATAATGTTATTTCCAGCTAAAGTTGTTTTGATTTATTCACTTCCGGCGAAATTATAATTTGTTATTAAACTAGGGGCTGCTAAGACAACGCCGTTCTCTCTAAACAGACTTTAAATGTGAACCTGTGATAAACGCTGATGGCGTTCACATGCGCATTAAGACTTGTTTCTATAGTTTGTAATTCCCTACAAACCATGCCTAAACAAACTACTTGTCTTGCCTACAAATTTGATACAGAATTTTGTTTTATTTTAGTCTGACACATCTCACCATCATCAAGTCCATCTGTGATTACATGAATGCAACTTTTAATGACTTCTGCAGTCTCAAAACTATTCAACCCCCTGGTTCATTGAAAGGACTAGATGTTACAATGTTGGCACCACTTCTAATTCGGGAGTTCTTGTAGGATGGCTGCTTTAAGGCTTAACCAGCGGGACACATCGTCAGTTGTGTACCGCAGCATCACAGGGTGTGTCCCGTGGTTAGCTGATCGCCTTAGCAGCCCAGGTGGTGTCGCTCCTTTTCAGCCACAGCCATTGGCTTGTCCTCTCTGCGGTGTTGGCCAGCTCTTTAATGGCTTGTCTGTAACCCTGCCCCCTGACTCTGACCTCCCTAAGGAGCTTCGCTGTTGTGCTGGCTACAAAGCCCCTACATCCCACCTCCACCGGGCGCACCCTTATCTTCCAGCCTCTGTCCTCTGCCTCAGCTGCTAAGTTGGAATAGCGCAGCTTCTTACGCTCATACGCTTCTTCGATGGCGGCCTCCCAGGGAACTGTCAGTTCTATGATATAGGCGAGCTGGCAGGACTTAGACCAGAGAACGAGGTCTGGTCGAAGGGTGGTTGTTACAATCTCCGGAGGGAAAATGAGGGTCAGATCAGGATTTGAGGGGCTAGCCCTCAGCTTGTCCCCCTCTCGAATGAACGATGGTGGGTGTTGGCGCACATCCTGGTTGTTGAAGGGTTGGGCATTGATGGCTACCCTCTTGCACTCAAGTTTGTCGGCTAGACACCTGAGCACCTGGTTGTGTCTCCACATGTATCTGCCTTGAGTGAGGCTGGTCCTACAGCCAACCAGGACGTGCTTGAGTGTTGCAGGGGTTGTACACAGGGGGCAGGATGGGTTCTTTCCAAACCATAGCTGCAGGTTTGTGGGAGAGGGCAGTACATCATATGTAGCTTGGAGATGAAGCTCAGCCTGTTGGATTCCATGCCCCAGAGTTCGCTCCATGTGATTTTTTTCTTCTCGACACTCTCTCACGTCATCCAGCGACCCCGTTTAGCTTGTGCTACGTTTTTGAAACATCTGGATGCTTCCTCTTGTCGGCACACCTCCTCTACCACCATGCTTCGACGTTCAGTTGCAGATGCCTTTTGCCAGAGAGGTGTTACAGTTCTGAGGCCAAAGCCTCCTCTGCCTTGTTGGACGTGGCCCATAACGTCACGATGGAAAAGAGCAGATTTGGCCTGTAACACGGCTGTGGCTGGGGTCCACTTCCCTGTTGCTAGGGTAGGAACGGCGCCTCTCACCACAGGGTCCTGGGAGTCAGTTAGGGACATATCCAGCCTCACCTTGGCACACTTGAATTTCTCAACCAAGCTAGAAATTGGCAGTGCCAGGGCTCCATCGCTGTAAAGTCCAATGCTGGTAAGGCATTTAGGAAGACCGAGCCACTTCCTCATGTGGGAATTCACTAATCTTTCCAGTCTATTGGCATGGCTAAGCGAGACCTCGTACATGGTCAATGGCCACAATAGTCTGGGTAGCAGCCCAAACTGATAACACCAGAGCTTTAGTTTCTCCGGTAATGCAGTGCTGCTTAAGGCCGTTAGCCACGTCCTGCCGGAGTTGCTCAAGTTGCTGGGTGTCTTTGAGGTCCGCTCAAGCAGCAATGCACGACTAATAATAACGATGATTCATTTGGGACTGTCATATTACATAACACGAGAACACTATTTTATTAAATCGTTGTGAATTCATTGGGTTTAGTTGCCTTTTTCAGTGCGTTGTTCCAGGAAGAGCACGACCACAACAGTCACACATTCTGACAAGCACACATCTGAGGCGGCGTTGGTGACACTTTCTATTAGTCATTATATTTGATTATTAAATAATTAATTTAATTTAAATTATCAATCACATCGAAACATATTACAATCCTACTAGCTACTTCTCTCCGTCAATGTCTATGGCGAGTCACGCAGTCACTGGGCAACTCCGCAGCCGAGTCGACCCCGGGATAAAATAGTCAGAATATAAACACTTATTATAGTCGTACCGTAGTGATTCAGGATAAGTCAAAAACACGGTTTGGAAAATGGATTCATGATGTACTCGTTCATTTTGAACATAAGTTACGGACTGCAGCAGCTGCTGATACAACGGCGTTCTGTTGCGCATGCGTGAATTTAACTGAGTAGTACATGACCATGCACTCGCACAAATGCGACCACATAAAATTTTAACTCGCACATTCTCAAAAAATGTTTTTTTAAATTTTTTTTTCATTTTGGTCGCAGTCTGGAACCCTGCATGATGCCGATCTCCAGATGCTGCCAGGCAGTGGTGTTGTTTTCAGATGTTACACAGAACTGGAGATCCTGAAAGTAGCTCTTGACCAACTCTGTGATGTAGTTTGGTACGCTGAAGTAGTTGAAGGCCGTCCACAAGATCTTATGAGGGACTGAGCCAAAGGCGTTGGCTAGGTCCAAGAACACCACATGTAGGTCTCTCTGTTCCTTTTTTGCCTTTTGTATCTGGTGCCAGATAATATTGGCATGCTCCAGACATCCTGAGAAAACCTGGATCCCAGCCTTCTGCACCGATGTATCAACAAAGTTGTTTCTTTGCAGGAATGTAGCGAGCCTTTGAGCCAGAACACTGAAGATCTTTCCCTCTACATTCAGCAAGCTAATCTGGCGAAACTGGCTGATGGATGACAAGTCCTTCTCTTTGGGGATTAGGATACCTCCTGCTCTTCTCCATGCTTTCGGTATCACCCCCTTCTGCCACGCCACCTTCATCAATTTCCAGAGGTATTTAAGGACTCCGGGGGTGTTCTTATAGAGCCTATACGGGATACCATTGGGCCCAGGTGCTGATGATGATCTTGCCTTTTTCTGAATAGAATCCCTCACAACAACACAAATCTGCAAAACAGGTGTTGTCTCAAGCACACCCGATGCAACTAATCAAGGGCTTCATTAGTTGCACCAGGTGTGCTTGAGCTAGAACACATGAAATATCTGAACTGGCTAGCTTTGTCGGGTGTCACGTTTTATTGCATGTTAGAAATATGGCTAAGTTAAAAGAATGGTCCAAAAAGTTAGAGAAAATATCATCGCCTTCACAAACAAGGAACAGGATACAAAAAGATTGCGAAGGTACTAAATGTTCCTAGAGACACCGTTGGAAGCATAGTTTGCAAGTTCAAGTTAAAGGAACAGTAGTTACACTACCTAGACAGGGCAAAAAAAGGAAGCCATCAACGACTGCAAAATGATTTCTAAGGCAAGTTTAAGAAAAACCCTTGAGTGAAAAAAGTGCTGCAAAAGACCTGCAGCAAGACTTGGTGGCAACAGGCACTGAGGTTTCAACTTGTACAGTAAGACCCGTACTAAACACATGTGGTTTCCATGCCAGAACTCCAAGACGCACACCACTGCTGACCCAAAAGCACAAGAAAAGTCCGCTCCAATTTACTCAAAATGATATAAATAAGCCACAGTGGTTTTGGGATTCTGTTATGTGGAGCGATGAAAGAAAACTGGAACTTTTCGTCCACATGGATCAGCGGCATATCTGGAGGAAGAAGAATGAAGCATATGCTGAAAAAAAAAACGTGTGGAAGGAAAGATGGATTCATCTTACCTCAAATTCCACCAAGGCTTGGTTTCAGAAGAAGTCCTGTGCTTCACAGTTATCTGACTTCCATAGAAAATATCAGGTGGGATTTGAAGAAGACTGTTGCAGCACACAAACCCAAGAATATTACTAAAAAATATTCTAATATTCAGAATTACTGAATATTACTGGGGTAACATTGCTCATGAGTAATGGGCTAAGATTCCTCAGAAACGCTGCCAGATAAGGATGATCTACTAATTAATGAAGATGCTTGCCATTAAGGGGTTGAATAATTTTGAGACTGCAAAAGTCATTGAAAGTTTGATTTGTTCATTGCAAACAGCTGAAAGTCTGTACATTTTGCCGATAAACCTGATTTGCAATGGGGTTGGATAATTTAAATTACAACTGTATATATAGGCCTACGCAACAACAAAGTCAAGCCAAGTCACCTTCATTTATATAGCGCTTTTAACAATATGGACTGTTTCAAAGCAGATTTACAGTGATAATAGGAAATTAAAGTAACAGAGATTGTTTTTGCTTTACAGCCACTCTAGAATAAAGTTAAAGTAGCTAAAGTTAGTTTTGATAGATTCACTTCCATTGCAAAGATCATTAGTTATTAACTTAGGGTCCGCTAACACGACACGTTCTAACAAAAGCAAAAACACATGAAGCTTTGCTTGACCTTCTGAGTGTCAATATCTTGTCGGATGTTGCCCATGTCTTTATTGGTCTTCTCTCGCTGTTTTTCAGCCTCATGTAGTTGTTTGTCCACCTCTTGTAGCTCAGTTTCTTTTTGCTAAATAAGAAAAAGCAAAAAAAGAAAATAAATGGGAAAAAAATACTTTTTTTTAGAATTTAGCATTTATTAGGAAACGAGAGCTAAGAGATTGCACATTATTTTGTCTTACCTCTTTGTAGCTGTCTTTGCCCTCTTCAATGTACTTGGTAATCTCTCTTTCAAGGAGGGTCAAGTTTTTAACTTTTTCCTTGATTGAATTTATCTAAAAAAGTATAAAGCTTTAGTCAACTCTGATAATAAGCAATGAAAAATCCACAACCTTTCATGTAATATATTGTGGTGAATAATTTCACAGTAAACTAATTATAAGTCACATAAAACCTAAAACACAAATACAAAAACAAATGAACCAACACCTTTTCTTGCCCTTCTTCCTGTTTCTGCATCCTGCGCTTTGCAATGTCCTGTTTCTCCAGCTGGAGCTTCTCCAGAGTTGCAGCTAGAGGAGACATCTGATCCTTTGCATCCTAATGAACACAAATTATGAAACAACAGTAAAAATATGATTACATCATCGTTCAAAAGTCTGGGGTCTGCAAGATTTTATGTTTTTGAAAGAATCCTCATGGTCACCACAATTTGAGCTTTACAAATAGCATTTCTCACCCAATGCAACATCAGCTGCTCAGACTTGGTCAAAATAAACCTTTAACTCTCTGGGGTCAACAAACGCACCAGCGCGTTCTGTAACTGTTGGATTTTAATATCGACTTAAAATACTCCAAACTGGGCAAAGCCTATGCAACCTTTTACATTATCCCAAGACTCAAAGGGAGGAAAAAAGGGGCAACATAACAACCTGGGAACAAAATTAAGTTGATGCAACCTTGTGTATATTTTCTAACCTAGGTCATTACAAGACATTCACCAGACCAGACCATCCATACAAGGGTTCATGGCCAGGCCTGTAATTCTCTGATACTCTTCTCAGAGCCAATAACGCATCTACGAAGCAGAAGCATCTGCGTTTGTGATTGATATACCCTGTTGGAGATCCTAGAAGAAAGGCAAAGGCCTGCGAGGCAGATATGCTTTGGGTGGCCAAGAATCGCTCATCTATCTTGAGTCTGAGGCAGAGTTGGCCTTGCATTCTCCTCAAGCTCATCCACAGTGCGAGAAACAACATCCAACAACTCACAGACGGATAAAGAAGAACGCACTTCTTGGACTGCCAACAAACTCAGATTTCGAAGCGGCTGTGGACACAACATCATAATGATTCTCCAAACCGAAATAGATCGCACCACGAGCCTCCAGATCTGGACACAAATCATCATGTGCAAACTCAACCGAAAAGGCTTTCAGCATGCAATTTAGAGAGAGATAGAAAGAGAGAGCGAAAAAGAAGGTATGACATAGCCTCCTCTCCCCTAACTCAACAATTGGAACAATTGGATTTCAGATTTCTGAAGACGAGAAATCTAAGGAGTGAATCAAAGGCACATTAAAGTGGAGAGGCGCTCCTCACTCGAATGTCTCGTTGGAGGGTCTGGATTTCAGTGGAGAACTCCACACACTGCTCCTCCAACTGTTGACGCTTCTGCATGTTGCTGGAGATCAGGAGCTTTTCTCCACGAATCTCGTTTACGCTGCTTTTCAAGCCCTGGATCTGCTCCTGCTGGTCCTGGATCAGTTTCCTTTTCAGCTCGATCTTACTGCAGGCTAAACACAAGGAGCATCACACGGAGACACAGTGATAAACAGGGTCATATACAGTAGGTGTTAGAACTTATGTTGACATTTGCTACATCTAAAATGAATTTCAATAGCATTTTGCTAATACTTCTTTTATATTAACAATACATGCAGTATCTTTTATATTACATTATTACTACTTTATATTTCATTAATGCATGCAGACATCAAAATCAATTGAGGACATTTGATTATTTATCATGACTTCAACAGCAAATAACCATGCTTTAGAAAAAAACATTACTGGTGTGAAACTTGAGAAAAAAACAATTGCACAGATATATATAAGGTATGTCAGTGAAAGTTGCTTTCAGTTAAAACAGCTCAAACATGAATTTTAGTCTGTGACTAGACTTAAACCGGGCATTTTGGTGGGTTGCACCAATAAGGATTAAATTAAGCAAAGTTTAGAGCTAATCAAGGATTTGTTGATCTGGGTTTTATTTTAAATCGAGTTGTGTTGCACTCAATTTTATACAGATTAACAAATCAGGAATTCGAATTCTAACCTATGATTAAAACCTTCATCTGTGATTAATTGTCTCTGCCATGATGTATTCGCCATTGTACTTAAACAGTAACATTGTTAATATTCCATTTCCTTTTTTATTGACTACCCTCTCTGACGTAAGTATCTCTTGCCGATAAAGGAAATAAACTTATAAAATGTCAACTATCTTTATAAACTACTGTGTAGAGAGACAGATAGAATAAAGCAGGCAATGAAAACATTGCGGCAGTGCATAGGCTACAGGTTTCATAAGCTTAGAAATATATTTATAGTCAATTAATGGAGTAATATGGCAGCGTAACTTATGAAAAAAGAAAAAACAACTGGCATGATTCATGACTCGTGACACTCTACCTGCTCCATATTTTAATTTTTGTTTGTAATAAACATCTCACAAAGACCTGACACCATACCTACTGTTCCTTTTTTGTAGTCAGCCACATATTTTAATTTTACGTACATTTTTAATGCCTAATTGAGATTTAAATCAGAGTTTAAAGTAATGGCGCAACAAGATTAAAGTTAATCTATCTTAAATTTTAAAATAAAACCAGGATCAAAATGAGTTTAAATTAAAGTCTGCTTATTTTAATTTAAAAAAAAAGTTTTATTAGATAAACCTTGATTTAATCTAGATTTAAGATTAATCCTTGTTGATGCAACCAGTAAGGTAGTGTAGTCTAAATAATGTAGGTGATTAAAAATATAGAAAAATACCTTTTACTATTAGTATCTATCTATCTAACTTCCCTTATAAATGTATATAAATATAAGAATATCAAAGAACAAATGATTGATCATTGTAAATATGTACACAACCATTCAAAAGTTTGGGGTCAGTAAGATTCTTTTTTTTTAAAGAAATGAATGTTTTTATTCAGCAAAAGACTAATTAAACTTTACCTTAAACAACGTTTTGATTGTTTGAAATGCTGTTCTTTAGAACTTTCTATCCATAAAGACAGTTTCAAATCAGCATATCAGAATGATTTCTGAAGGATCATGTGACACTGAAGACTGGAGTAATGATGCTGAAAATTCAGCTTTGCATCACTGGAATAAATTACATTATTATACATGTATATATTAAAACAAAATTTTTTAATTGTAATAATTGTCCACATGTTTTTACTGTATTTTTAAATAAATGCTGCCTTGGTGAGCAGAAGAGACTTCATTCAAAAACTCTTACAGACCACAAACTTTTGAACAGGAGTGTACATTCACATGAGATTGACAAAAAGTGTTTTGTATTCTACATTAAGAGCTGAACGTACTGGTGTCCAGGCGGTGTTGGGTCTCTTGTTTCTCCTGGCTGACCTGCGTCATGGTTCGGCTGAGGTCAACTCCCTGAAGTCTGGCTGCATGCTGAGCGATCTTTCTCTCCACATCCTTCAGGTCAAGCTACATATGACAGGAAACATTCTGATTACCCACAATTCAATAAAATACTGCTCGTTAAGTTGTGACGCATCGATTACGGTTTCCGGCTCCAAGTTTCTACTCTATTTCATGTGAGAAATATATATATATATATATATAATATATATATATAAAGCCATTTATAAGAACTATTTATCTTACAACAATATTTTAATGATTCATAAAAAAAAAAATTCAATGTCTGGCCAATGTAAGATTTCTATGGAGATAAAGGCTAGGATCATGATTTTAGGTAGTAGTACAGCATGCAATCAATTGTATATTAGCACAGTTTGTTTGCTTTTGGGATCTAAATGAGCATTTGATCCTGGAAACTGTAATGTATGACATCAGACTTAAAGGAGTACTATGCAGGATTTTCGAAAAAATAAATAAAGTATACGACAATTCACCATGACGTCACAACAGTAATAGACATTCTTCCGGGTGGCAAAAGCCGAAGCGTTCCTATGGCAACGCTGGTAAATTGCTTGGAAGGGAGACCCACCGTCGACAGTAAAAATGTAATAAAAAAATATATATATATTAAATATAATATAATGTTTTTTTAAATCATAATAACAACTTTGTTTAATGATATAAGTAAAAAAATAATAAATATGTTATACAGTAGGCCTACACATAATTAGCTAAATACTCTCTAGCTCTTTTTTCTAGCCAAAACAACGTGCTATATAGCCTATCATGGTCATTAAATGGCTTTCCTGGGGTAAATGTTATGTGACAATTGTTCTCCAGCTGTTATATTGACCTCTTTGCGCTGTTGAAAAACACTGATTGGTCGATATTATGAATGAGGAATATACATTTCGGTAAGTGGCGTGAGAAAATGGATGTGTGGCGTGAGAGTGTGTGAAAAGTGACAATTGTGTGTGTCTCACGGTCAATCTCTCTTTACTTCAGGCAGTGACTAGCAATGAGTCTGATCTTCAAAAGAGACAAGTTTACTAATATTAGTCTTGAATTTCCCCAGCTGAAGATAAATGCACTGCTATGATTTTGTAGATGGACCGTTTTGAGAATATTTTCTGTGTTTGGGCTGGCTGGAGATGAGCTTCGACCTGAAAGCGATCCATGAGGGAGACGTCCTGCAGACAGGCCTTGGCGGTGTCTTCCTCAGACATCAGTGTGCACAGCAGCGTCTCCTGCTCCTCAGTGTCTCCTTTCAGCTTCTCAATGTCTCGGTTCACACGCTGGAGTTTATTTCTCAGCTCTGGCAGCTCTTTCTCCTGGAGCTCCACTATGGACTGCCTGTCAGTACACAAATTATTAATCTATATCAATATAAGGGGTGGATGGATGGAGGGGTAAACAAGTGGATAGATGGAAGGATGGGGGAATAAAGGGATAAACAGCTGGATGGATGATGGAAGGATGGGGAATGAAGGGATAAACAGCTGGATGGATGATGGAAGGATGGGGAATGAAGGGATAAACAGCTGGATGGATGATGGAAGGATGGGGAATGAAGGGATAAACAGGTGGATGGATTGATGGATGGATGGGTGGAAGGATGGGGGAATGAAGGGGTAAACAGGAGAAAGGATTGATGGATGGATGGTTGGAAGGATGGGAGAATGAAGGGGTAAACAGGAGGAAGGATTGATGGATGGATGGATGGAAAGATGGGGAAATGAAGGGGTAAACAGGAGGAAGGATTGATGGATGGGTGGAAGGATGGATGGATGGGTGGAAGGACGGGGGAATGAAGGGGGAAACAGGAGGAAGGATTGATGGATGGATGGATGGGAAGATGGGGAAATGAAGGGGTAAACAGGAAGAAGGATTGATGGATGGATGGATGGATGGGTGGAAGGATGGGGGAATGAAGGGGTAAACAGGAGGATGGATGGGTGGAAGGATGGGGGAATGAAGGGGTAAACAGGAGAAAGGATTGATGGATGGATGGATGGATGGGTGGAAGGATGGGGGAATGAAGGGGTAAACAGGAGAAAGGATTGATGGATGGATGGATGGATGGGTGGAAGGATGGGGGAATGAAGGGGTAAACAGGTGGATGGATTGATGGATGGATGGATGGATGGGTGGAAGGATGGGGGAATGAAGGGGTAAACAGGTGGATGGATTGATGGATGGATGGATGGGCGGAAGGATGGGGAAATGAAGGGGTAAACAGGAGGATGGATGGGTGGAAGGATGGGGGAATGAAGGGGTAAACAGGAGAAAGGATTGATGGATGGATGGATGGATGGGTGGAAGGATGGGGGAATGAAGGGGTAAACAGGAGGAAGGATTGATGGATGGATGGATGGGAAGATGGGGAAATGAAGGGGTAAACAGGAAGAAGGATTGATGGATGGATGGATGGATGGGTGGAAGGATGGGGGAATGAAGGGGTAAACAGGAGGAGGGATTGATGGATGGATGGATGGAAAGATGGGGAAATGAAGGGGTAAACAGTAGGAAGGATTGATGGATGGATGGATGGATGGGTGGAAGGATGGGGGAATGAAGGGGTAAACAGGAGGAATGATTGATGGATGGATGGATGGGTGGAAGGATGGGGGAATGAAGGGGTAAACAGGAGGAAGGAAGGATTGATGGATGGATGGATGGATGAATGAATGGAAAGATGGGGAAATGAAGGGATAAACAGGTGGGTGGATGGATGGATGGATGGAAGGAAGGATGGGGGAATGAAGGGGTAAACAGGAGGAAGGATTGATGGATGGATGGATGAAAGGATGGGGAAATGAAGGGGTAAACAGGAAGAAGGATTGATGGATGGATGGATGGATGGATGGGTGGAAGGATGGGGGAATGAAGGGGTAAACAGGAGAAAGGATTGATGGATGGATGGATGGGTGGAAGGATGGGGGAATGAAGGGGTAAACAGGAGGAAGGATTGATGGATGGATGGATGGATGGGAAGATGGGGAAATGAAGGGGTAAACAGGAAGAAGGATTGATGGATGGATGGATGGATGGGTGGAAGGATGGGGGAATGAAGGGGTAAACAGGAGGAAGGATTGATGGATGGATGGGTGGAAGGATGGGGGAATGAAGGGGTAAACAGGAAGAAGGATTGATGGATGGATGGATGGATGGGTGGAAGGATGGGGGAATGAAGGGGTAAACAGAAGGAAGGATTGATGGATGGATGGATGGGTGGAAGGATGGGGGAATGAAGGGGTAAACAGGAAGAAGGATTGATGGATGGATGGATGGGTGGAAGGATGGGGGAATGAAGGGGTAAACAGGTGGATAGATTGATGGATGGATGAATGAATGGAAAGATGGGGAAATGAAGGGATAAACAGGTGGGTGGATGGATGGATGGATGGATGGATGGAAGGATGGGGGAATGAAGGGGTAAACAGGAGGAAGGATTGATGGATGGATGGATGAAAGGATGGGGGAATGAAGGGGTAAACAGGAGGAAGGAAGGATTGATGGATGGATGGATGGATGAATGAATGGAAAGATGGGGAAATTAAGGGATAAACAGGTGGGTGGATGGATGGATGGATGGAAGGAAGGATGGGGGAATGAAGGGGTAAACAGGAGGAAGGATTAATGGATGGATAAACGGAAAGATGGGGGAATGAAGGGGTAAACAGGAGAAAGGATTGATGGATGGATGGATAGGTGAAGTAAAAGATGGATGTATAAACATGAAGTAAAGGATGGATAGTTAAAGTGATAAACAGATTGAGTAATGGACAAATAGATAATTTGAGAATCATTAAGAGTGATGACTGAATGGACAGAAAACTGTTATTGCCTGATGGGCTTGAGTGCCATCATTTCATCACGCCTGCGCTCTTTTCTCTTCAGGTCCTGCTCGGTGTTCTTCAGTTTGTCTGGCACGAGCCGCAGCTTGGACTGCATGTCATTAATGACGTCCTGGAGCTCGGCCTCGGAGGGGAACACGCGCTGACACACGGGACAGCAGGGCTCGCCCTCCTCCGTCAGCTGACTGATGAACTGACTGTACACGGCGGTGGCGCCCGCCAGCATGGCTGCCAAGAGTAGACAAAAAGACACAGAAAATTAGTGTTGGGTGGAACTCATTACAAGCAACTTGAGGTATGTAATCAGATTACTTTTTCAAGTTACTACTAAAGTAACGCATTAGTTTTAAAATTTCCAACAAAATATCGGAGTTACTTTTTCAAATAAGTAACGCAAGTTACTTTGTTTTCCCATTTATTGTCTGACAGCTCTCTTGTCCTCATGTTGAGAGAATCAGAGTAAGTGGAGAGGCGTTGTGTGTGAACATGATGCTAATGTAGTTCTAGACTAAATGTGAGCGTGCATCTCACTTGCATAAAAAAAGATTCAATATTTCTCAAAATGAATAAAATCAGTGAAATGGATCAATGTACTTGCTTCTGACCTTTGATGATTCAATTAAACCATAAGCAAAAATGACTATACGCACTACCGGCGCTGCGTCATAGAATGCCTCTGAACAGGTTCACGCCCACTTTTGGGGGAAAATAAACTAGACTTCCCATAGACTTCAATACAAAATAGTGTCACAAAACAACGTCCGTACACAGCCGACAGGCGTGAATAACTTAAGAAATCACTAAGATTAAACATGTCAAGTAATTATATGTCCACCCTGCCTACCATACAGCGTGAAAAATACATACACAAACTTAATTTGGTCAATTTAAAAACATGTCCCTTCATTCCCCCAGCATCAAATTGGTGTAACAACCCCACCCAGTGGCCAGAGGTACCCGGACATTTACTCGTAGTCGTACCTCATCGAGTCACCATGGTAAGCCAGTGAATGATTTTACTTCGTTTTTGAAAGTAAACATCTTTAAATGTATATATTTTGTCTTATAATATACATTATAATATATCTTATAATATATATAACCCGACCCCAGGTGGGGTTGTTACACCAATTTGACGTTGGGAGAATAAAGGGACATGTTTTTAAATTGACCAAATTAAGTTTGTGTATGTATCTTTTACGCTCTACGGCAGGCAGGGTGGACATATAATTACTTGACATGTTTTATATAAGTGATTTCTTAAGTTATTTACGCCTGTCGGCTGTGTACGGACGTTGGTTTTTGCCGTTATTTTGAATTGAAGTCTATGGGATGTCTAGTTTGTTTTCCCCCAAAAAGGGGCGAGGACGAAATTGACAGTTAAGTTCCCGGATGTGCCGGTTGTGCGTATAGATTTTTATTGGTTAAAGTAAGTGTTAAACTTTTTCCTTTATCCGTTATCCAGAAATGGCAGCTGAGCTGAGCTAAGCAGAGCTTATTATTATTTCACTTTTGGTGTGAAAGGGTCTTTACATTGCCCCAAAAATATAACTTTTTTGTTTAAAAAAAAAACAAACCCAGCCCGGGTGTAAAAAAGTAACGCAACACTTTACTTTTCAAAAAAAGTAACTTAGTAGAGCAATTAGTTACTTTTTAAGGGAGTAATGCAATATCGTAATGCATTACTTTTCAAAGTAACTTTCCCCAACACCTCCGATAATCACATTCTTAACTCGGAGGACTGAGAAACCCAGGGATGTTATGAATTCGCACACACACTGGGTTGTGTAACTGCTGTACACTACATAAACTCAGCTGTGTGGGTCCCAGCTTGATACTTCATATCAACAGTCATTGCTATACTTGGCATAAAGTCTACTTCCGGTTTACCAATAAACAGTAATTAACCGTCAAGCAGGCCCACACAGACTCTGCATCTGAAAAGCTTCAAAGCAGAATTCAAAGGCCATCAGACACAAAACGCATCCCTCGATTATCAGTCAGATGTATATTTTGTCCATTGTATTAGCGTTTTTTACCAAATGTATATGATTTTTTGCATTATTCTGAAGATTTAGCAACAGAATGATCTGAAATGTTTGGTGAGCGTCAGTGTGACCATACCTCTCTGTTTAGAGGACTTCTCCAGCTCATCCTCCAGTTTGCTCAGGTCCGACTGGAAGTCCTGACTGCCACACACGTTGAAAAGTCTCTCTTCATAGTTGACCAGCTGCTCTTCCTTACGTTTGATTTCTGCCATGAAGTGAGACTTCTTCTGTTCTCCAGATGCAAGATCCTTACTAAAATGAAAAGTCTTGTCTAGTAATGCAAGTTAATTTATCTGAAGGGTGCAATGTACGTATTAACTTTTATTGGGAATTATTTCAGCACTGTTAAAGTTCGAGTAAGTTGGAGAATTTTTTTGTGCAAATGCAGCATTTGAAAAATGTTACATTCTCTGATATTCTTTTACACATAAACATGTATTTTATTATGTGTGTGAACTTACGAACAGTTTATGTACACTACTACAAGTGCAAGTCATATCTGCCATATTTGCTAGACCGCCCTATATTAGACATGTCTGTGTAAGCTAAACGTCACCATGTTCCACTGCCCTGAAGATGACATGTTCCTCAGAACCCGGAATCAAAACCAAATATGTATAAGATTTAAGTATGTGGGTGGTAGTACAAAGGCCAGTATTTTCTGTGTCATCAGTGTCAATGCATGCGTGTATGCCGCTTATCGTGTAGTAGACATTTCAATTATGATCAGAACAACATGAAACATTATAGGCCCTCACACTGAATATCATCATTTATGGCATTCTCTAGCTTATTGCAATAAACGTTTGTGGAAAAACAAATCAAAGTGTGACAGACTTCATTTTGCTGAGGCGTTCTCTGGTGGAGTTGATCTCTCTGGTTTTGGAGTGGATCCAGTCTTCCAGCTCTCTCTTGCTTGGGAAGTGTCCCAGCAGAGACACCAGCTCTTCATTGTGTCTCGACTTGATCTTCCTCACTTGCTCCTCTTTATCCATCTGGAATCCGAAGCAGAGATGAACTATTCATTTTCTAGTTGGATAAAACTGTCACTTTGCAAGCCTCTGTCTGGCATAAGCACTGATCATAAAACTGCTATATTTGAGTATATAGATCACACTCTCCAGACATTACTGTGCTGTATATTCTGTATACTGCCATATACTGCAAAGAATGTCCTTTTGTCCTAAGTGACGTCCAGTTAATATCTCAGTTTGCTCTGATTCAGCACATTTTGACAAATGTAATAATTGGAATAATTTGGTTAATCCATATACTGTATATAAAAATCTGCAAACTTCTAAAACACAAATAGTAGCATATATTGTCTTTACTTTTATGCCACAATCGGATTATATATATATATATATATATATATATATATATATACACTCACCGGCCACTTTATTAGGTACCCCATGCTAGTAACGGGTTGGACCCCCTTTTGCCTTCAGAACTGCCTCAATTCTTCGTGGCATAGATTCAACAAGGTGCTGGAAGCATTCCTCAGGGAGTTTGGTCCATATTGACATGATGGCATCACACAGTTGCCGCAGATTTGTCGGCTGCACATCCATGATGCGAATCTCCCGTTCCACCACATCCCAAAGATGCTCTATTGGATTGAGATCTGGTGACTGTGGAGGCCATTTGAGTACAGCGAACTCATTGTCATGTTCAAGAAACCAGTCTGAGATGATTCCAGCTTTATGACATGGCGCATTATCCTGCTGAAAGTAGCCATCAGAAGTTGGGTACATTGTGGTCATAAAGGGATGGACATGGTCAGCAACAATACTCAGGTAGGCTGTGGCGTTGCAACGATGCTCAATTGGTACCAAGGGGCCCAAAGAGTGCCAAGAAAATATTCCCCACACCATGACACCACCACCACCAGCCTGAACTGTTGATACAAGGCAGGATGGATCCATGCTTTCATGTTGTAGACGCCAAATTCTGACCCTACCATCCGAATGTCGCAGCAGAAATCGAGACTCATCAGACCAGGCAACGTTTTTCCAATCTTCTATTGTCCAATTTCGATGAGCTTGTGCAAATTGTAGCCTCAGTTTCCTGTTCTTAGCTGAAAGGAGTGGCACCCGGTGTGGTCTTCTGCTGCTGTAGCCCATCTGCCTCAAAGTTCGACGTACTGTGCGTTCAGAGATGCTCTTCTGCCCACCTTGGTTGTAACGGGTGGTTATTTGAGTCACTGTTGCCCTTCTATCAGCTCGAACCAGTCTGGCCATTCTCCTCTGACCTCTGGCATCAACAAGGCATTTCCGCCCACAGAACTGCCGCTCACTGGATGTTTTTTCTTTTTCGGACCATTCTCTGTAAACCCTAGAGATGGTTGTGCGTGAAAATCCCAGTAGATTAGCAGTTTCTGAAATACTCAGACCAGCCCTTCTGGCACCAACAATCATGTTTGAACTGCAGGAGATTGTCTTGACCATGTCTACATGCTTAAATGCACTGAGTTGCCGCCATGTGATTGGCTGCTTAGAAATTAAGTGTTAACGAGCAGTTGGACAGGTGTACCTAATAAAGTGGCCGGTGAGTGTATATATATATATATATATTCCCTTTTTTTAAAGAATGTTTCAAAAGGTATGAACAAAAATAAGACTTTTTAAAAGTAGAATGAACAATTTCTGAAGAAACTATTTTATAGATTGCACATGACCTACTCAATTAAAGAAATTAATCTGAAAAATTCTCATAGCAAGAAATGGATGGCCAATGTTTGTAATAGATTATGTGTTTGATTGACCATTTCATTTTCAAATTCAGATTTCCAATCATTTCTTGCTTTAGGCAGCATGGAATGTTATACATTATTTTGATGCCCCATCAAACATTTTAAAATAAACCTAGCATTAGTTTTCATTTTAAAAGGCATCAGTTAAACTTTTTTAGTTGAAACTGAAATTTAACACAATGTACCTATTGTTATAAAGAGTTAATTTTTTGTGATGTAAAAATGACAAACTGAAGTGTTTATAAAAGACTGGAGGATATTAGGTGGTCAGGAAATCGTAGAAAAGACTGTGCTGACATCTAGCTGTTACACTATATACTGCAAGGCAAGCATTGTGCTGGAAAACTAATACACATCTAGAACTTACATTTTGTAGGATATATTATGGTATCTCGAGATTATTAGATGAATCCTGGATGTTTCTTTGTTGTTCAGATGTGCAGTTAAGTATCATCAAGTTATGTTTACAACAGGCTTTTATTTTACTCGTAAATTGAAAAACCTCATTACAAAACCCCACAGGAAAAATTTTTGAAGGAACCAGCAGCGAATTAATTCTGAGTCTGACGTCATCTCTGCACCCCTTTATTGTCCGAAGGCATTTTTTTTTTGTTTATGTTTGCTGCATTTGTTTCAGAATTAGTCATAAAGGTGTTATCACAATGGACTAATGAAGCATTTATAAAGCGCTTTTCTAATGTACTACTGTACAATACTGTACAGTCTCTCCTCAACCACAACTGGAGAGAGTCAGGACCTCGATTTAACGTCTTATCCAATCCAATCCACTTTATTTCTATAGCACATTTTATAAACAGAAAGTTTCCAAAGTGCTGCACAGAAGATTCAAACATACAAATCAATTAACATACAATAAAAACAAAATTACGAAATAAGAACATACCGTAAAACTTCAAATAATAGCCCGGGCTTTTATTTTCCCAAATCGCTGCACCGGCTTGTATTTGAGACAGGCGTCTATATGAGACAGGCCTTTAATTTAGTGTTGAGATATTGTTCATTGAGTGTAACGTTAAGCCTAGAGATAACGATCCAAATAGCATAGGCTGATAGACGGAAAGCATGACAATAAGAGGTTACCACATTATATTACGTTTAATTTATAATTCGAATGTGTTTAACAAATCTGTTAATGCAAGAATTAAGGGGGTCGCACACCGGACGAGAAGCGCGTCTAGGACAGCTCGAGGTATCGCACACCGGACTCGCACTTTCTCAGTTTATGGCCAGCAATATTGTTATGTTATATTATGAAATGATAATAATGTCTGTACTATGTTATGATTGCACTGTACAATTAAAAACAATCGTTGCTAAGTCTGTAGTCTGAACACTTTACCTCAGACCGTCAGTTAACTGAATGAATTGAGAATATCATTATACCTCGAGTTGTCAAAGACGCGCGGCGCTTCTCGTCCGGTGTGAATGAAGGCTATAAACAACTGCAATAATGTGATACTGACCCTATTCATCACTATCATCATCACCGCGATCCTCAACTACAAGTTCATTGGTGAATTCCTCCTCCACTTCTCCCTCTCCGGCCTCCGCTAACTCTCCCTGCATTTCTTGCGCTAACAGCTCCCGCCCAGATGCGCAGGTCTCTCTTGCGTGCGCAATCTGCACAATAGAACTGGCTTAAACAGACGATCTGACGGGTTTTAGAAGATTAAATACAACCCGAAACTAAAAAACAGACCAGGCCTCTATTTGAGACCGGCCTTTATTTATCCAAAACTGTCGACACACCAGGCGTGTAAAAGAGACAAGCGTCTATTTGGGACTCGGCTATTATTTGAAGTTTTACGGTATTAATCCTAAAATACAGTAAAACAATAAAACAATAAAAGACATCAGAGGACCACACAACTCACGTGGAATTAAAAGCCAAGGAATAAAAATGTGTCTTTAGACGAGACTTAAAACTCTCAACTGTCGAGGCAGTTCGAACATGGAGGGGCAGAGCGTTCCAAAGTTTTGGTCCCACCACAGAAAAGGCCCTGTCCCCTTGAGTTTTGAGTCTTGTCTTAGGAACCGCAAGTTGGAGCTGGCCCTCCGACCTCAGTGACCTCGCTGGCGCATACATTTGAATGAGGTCCACAATATATGTTGGGGCCAGTCTATTTACAGCTTTAAAAACAAACAATAAAATCTTAAAATCAATCCTAAACCGAACAGGAAGCCAGTGCAATGAGGCGAGAATTGGAGTTATGTGTGTGCGCTTTTTGGTTCCTGTTAAAAGTCGTGCTGCAGAATTTTGAACTAACTGTAAGCGTGAAAGTGCGGTATGATTTATACCGGTATAGAGTGCATTACAGTAGTCTAATCGAGAAAAAATAAAAGCATGTGTAGCTTGTTCAAAACTGTTAAAAGACAACAACGGTTTAACTTTAGCTAAAAGGCGAAGATGATAAAAACTAGATTTCACAACTGCATTTATTTGTTTATCAAATTTAAGATCACTGTCTATTTTAACCCCCAGATTAGTTATAACAGGATGCACAAAGTCATTTAGGCAACCCAAATCTATCATGGGGTTTGTGGTGGTAGTGACACGTTCATATAGCCTAACGTAAGGGTGGCGCTGCCAAAAGCACCTAAATTCTGTCACAAAGAACCGGCAAAAGTAGCTAATGATTATGAATATGTAAAATATAGCAAGGAGATATTTTAATTGTTTATTAATAAAGAAGTGTTTTCTTTGTGTCGGCTGCAAAGATAAAGTTGACGATGCTGACTCGCGATCTTCAGTAGAACGCGCAGAGAGAAATGCACATTTCATATGGATCACATAAAGCAGAGAGCAGTCTGTGTCTGTTTTCTTTCATTTTGAATTATTTTGTTTAAAAGTAGACACGTCTGTTAGGCTAGGCTACCTTACACACTGAGTTTCGGTTCATTTATGAGACGAGCTCCAGTTCACTCGCAGGCGCCTCCGTTTCGTGATTATCTATCGTCTGCTATATTTACTTCTTATTTATTAAATCCAGCCAATTGGTTGATGAAACATTGATTAAAATTAAGATACAATTTATACAAAACGAAATTCACTTTAAAGAAAGGTTTTGTGCTTTCTGTTTGATGTCTCTGAGAAAGTTTTAAAGCATCCCGCTTTCAGCGCGCTCACGTCCACATTGTGTTTTCCTCATAAATGCGAACACGAAAAATAAAATAAAATGAATAGGCCTATTTTATGTTCTGTTGAGACTACAGTGATAGCCTAATCATTCCGTTATACTCCCCCGACACTGATATTAGTTTAACTTCTGCAAGATATTTTAATAACACGGTTTTGGCGGTTATAGAGATGATGGTGTTCAACTATAACACCAACCGTCACACCCCTAATTCATAGTTTTACATGTTATACATTTTTTACAGTAAGTTGACTTAACTGTATTGTTATATAATTGTTGGCACTGGCACTTATAAACACTAAACTAAATGGGTAAAAATTGCAATAAATAGGCTTAGTTTTGGAGCCAAATGTTGGAGTTTTTTCAGAAATAAAAGCCAAATGCTTGATCATTTTACAGCCACATCATTTTCGTTATGCATTATTTGTTTTGGTTCTTTAAAAACACACAAAGATTTTTTATCCGATTACTCGATTAATCGATTGATAAAGTGTTAGATTAATCGATTACAAAAAGAATCGATAGCTGCAGCCCTAACTACTATTTATAATTTCTTACACATGAGAGCCAATCGTTTCCCACACATCCTTAAAAAGGCGTGACGGGACAGGGTCCATTGGGGATGTGGAGGGTTTAATTTGAGAAACGATCTTTGTAAGAGATGGTAGTGAAACTAGCTCAAACTGACAAAAAAATACCAGAGCAATGCATGTTTAAAGAGAAGTTAAGAAAAGAAATTGATATATTGGCTCTGATATTTGAAACCTTACTATTAAAAAATTCCAAAAATGTCTCACAGATATCATGTGAAAATTCAATAGAGGTGGATTGTGGAGGGTTCAGTACAGACCCAATGATTTTAAAAAGAACACGTGGATTGTTGGCATTTTGAGAAACTATTTCTGAAGAATATTGTGTTTGTTTAACTTTAACAATTTTTTTATATTTTCTCCAACTCTCCTGTAAAATCTGATAAAACACCTGATAAAAACACCTTATCTGAAGTTTCTGATAAAACACCTTATCTGAAGGACAGAGCTTTTGACAGTATAGTGTCCCCATCACTATACTGGGACGTTAGGACCCACACAGACCACAGGGTGAGCAGCTACTGGCCTCAACCTAGTTTTCCCAGGAGTCTCCCATCCAGGTACTAACAGACTCAACCCTGCTCAGCCTCAGTGGGAAACCAGTCTCGGGCTACAGGTGAGATTGATGTGTGTGTTCACCTTGGTCTTCTTGAGCATGTCCATCTCTGCATGTGCCCTGGTGTGTGTGTTGAGCAGTTCCATCTCCTGGTCCAGTCTGCGCTGGGACTGATCCAGTTCAGTCTTCTCCCTCTGCAGTTCGATTACTTCTGCCTTCAGACTGTCCACAGTACAGGCCTGCGTGGCATTATCAAGCTCACGCTCCTATAAACACACATACATTAAGAAAAACACATACAAAAGCAATGCATTTACATTTACATTTACATTTATTCATTTAGCAGACGCTTTTATCCAAAGCGACTTACAAATGAGAACCATAGAAGCAGTTAAACTAACAGCAGGACAACAAAATGTAAGTGCTGTAACCTTTCACAGTTTAATCCAACGTAGAACCCGTACAATTTATTTTATTTTTTTTATTTTTTTTATATGGAAAGGAAGAGAAAGTGTTAGTATTACTGGAAAAAGTGCTGCCGAAAGAGATGCGTCTTCAACTGTTTTTTAAAATGCAGGGTGTCAATGATGGTAGTTTTGTTAGTTGCAGTGTTAGTCTATTTATTTTCAGATTTCGGGCCAGATTTACTAAACAGGGCAAATTAGCATGAGACTGTAATCCCATAAAAGCGCAGATGGGAGTGGCAGACATGTCAAGCACAAATGGACAAGATATGCTTTTTGTGGTCGTTAAATAATGTCGCAAATACCAGTAAATTGACTACCGCAAATCTTAGTAGATTACATTGTAGAATTTATTTAAATACAGTCCTATAAATGTTACATCTGAAAGGGAAACCCCTACAAATACATACGCAGTAAGGTCAGCCGCAAACATGACTGTGTCTGTGTCTTTTCATCGCTATTCTTTCACTGCGTGTCTTTAGTAAATCCAGACAGTAGTTTTTTAACGCTAAAAGAGGGATTGAGCTGGTGCAAGCCGTTAGTAAATCTGCCCATAGTAATTTTAGTTTAAGATTCAGTTGAGGAAACCAACAGAACATTGACAGATGAAATACGTTTTGTATGCGCAGGTCGCACATGCGGACTGAATTTGTTTCGTACTAATCAGTTGTTCCACAAGTTGGCAACGCTGGCCCGGCTGTTGTTTCACAGTAGAAAACTAAACTAAAGTGATGGGACAACAACAATAACAAAATACAGAAGACTGCAACAACAACAGACATGCATTGACAAGCGGTTGTGTGAGGGTGTTATACTGTAAGATAGCCGCAACTTTATTTTAAAAGAAGAAATTTTTATCAGTCATTACTTCTGGAGAAAAATATCGCAAACACTGGACATGAAACTTTCTAGAGCGCACGTGTCGACCGTCTGCGTTTGTTTGTGCACGCTATCAAATGTAGTATACTTTGAAAGGCTACGCGTTCGACTGTACGCATATGCTAGTATACAGTATGTAAGTATAGTTTGGGCTTAATGCTCAAGGCAAGTTTAATGGTGTAGTGCGGATCTAACCGCTTTCTGAAGCTCAGTGTCCAGCTCCTGCAGTCTGCTAGAGGAGCCCTCCAGTTTTTGGAGATCAGACTTGATGTTCTTCAGTTCCTGTTGTTTCTTGGCCTGTATGTCTCTCTTCAGCTCAACGGTTCTCTCTAGACCGGTCTTCTTATCACGGAGATCGTCGATGCTTTGCTGCTTCTGTGCCTCTTTCTCCTGCATATCGCGCTGAAAACAAGAAGTTATTATTAAAAATGGCAACATGCAACAATACTAATATTGAACTTTTGAAAACACATGAAGTTTCAGGATATTTATAAATATCTGAATTAAGTTTATTCTATCAATTTCTGTATAGCATTAAATAATACAAAAATAATATAATTAAAGTGTTACCCAAACGTCTCTATATTGGACCCCTTCATAAAGAGTATAAAATCTATCTATCTATCTATCTATCTATCTATGCATGTTTATAAGTATAGTGTACTTTAGGACTGCAATGTAATCTATAAAATCTAAATTTCATATCAATATAAATATATATATATATATAACAAAAGAGCGTGACCTGGGTGGTAAATGACGTCCTGCAGTTCAATTATCTACCATAGTTTGGTTGAGGGCTTCAGTGTCCTGGTCCAGTCTCTCTTTAACTTGTCTGTGGAAGCTCTGGAGTTGTCTTTCGTTAAGAGGCGTCCGATCATAGCCCTCCAACTCCAGGGAAGACGCTAAACTCTTCACCTGGGTGTCCCTCCTCTTAATGTTCTGTGTGTGTCTATCTGCCTCCAACTGCAGACGGCCTTCAAATGAACAGAAACAACGATGATGAACAGCTCTGAGAAAGAATAAACATTTTTCCTGCTAAAAATGCATTTTGAGCAAAATCACTCGATTGGTTTTTAGTGCATGTTTATAAGTATAGTGTACTTTCAGACAGCAATAACTAATCTATAAAATCTAAATTGTATAAGTGAAGTAACTTTGCAGTAGTAGTAATTTCAATTTAAAAAGAGGATAAATGATGAAGGCCACAAAGTGAGATAAAAGCAAAAATATATGTATTTAACGCCAAGTTTCCCAAAGCTCTAGACGAGAGCACTTTATAAGAAAAGGTCATGATCATGCTTTTATGTGGCCTGCAGGTTGCCAAACCAAGTGCTTGCATTATTAAAGGGGGTAAAATATATATTTTTCCCACTTAATCATAGAAGTAGCCTGGATGCCAGCTGAACTTAGCCCCGCTCACAACATTTGAGGATGGGAAGTTCGGTCTGGACTTGATCCGTTGTGAAGCAAGTATGCTCAAACCAAAGCTGTTCGGACCAATCAAATTGTCAGGGTAGGCTTTATACGCTGATGGACAGATGATCAACAGTAACGTATTCATCCACGTCACCAAAGAGCGCTTGGGTCGAATTCGTTTACAACAAAGAATGGCTGCCGCTGGAGAATTGAGATGTGTAGACTCAGCCATTGCGTCTGTTATAGAAGATATCGACAGCGCATTCATTTTAAAAGAGGAACAGAACCGCGATCAAGGCATTGTCGATCGGAAAGATGTTTTTGCCGTCCTTCCTACGGGATTCGGTCTATCAAATTGAGTGCAGAGGCATTTTCGGTTGAAACACGCCCCACAATCACAGCCCAACGGAGCAGTATCAGACTCACATTCTCACTAGAATCTGAGTATGACGACGTCAGGCTATCATAGAAGTAATAAACAGATCAAAAAAGCTGCTTGTTGCAACCCTAGTGAATCTACCCAATACCACCTTCCTGGGACTTACAATAGCAAGTAAGTAGCAAATCAGGCTGCGATGTAAACAAAAAAAAGGACGTAACTATTCTCCTATTGACTCTTTTAAATACTACAATCAACAAAACAACCATTTGATCATATATAGAGAACACATTTCCACCACCACCACCACAGAAAAATAAATGAATAGCAAAGGAGCAAACGACTACCTTGCTCAACTAGCAGGTCAGATTTGATGCGGTTCATCCTCTGGCACTCTCGGCCGGCCCGTTCAAACTCGCGCTGGCACTCCGTAAGTCTCCTTTCCTTCTCCTTGACAGTATGCTGGTGGTTCTGATACATGTCCTGCAGCTGATCATCTGAGCCCTGAAACACCTAAAAAAACAGCACAACACAGCACAACTCTGTCTTAGGCGCTTCGTTTTTCTATCCGTACAGGCTCCCTCTTTAGGTGATATGTTTACAAAACATGGTATTACTTTTCATTGTAATGCTGACAACTCTACATTTCTCCAGACATTTTTAATATTGATGGTTGTCTCTCTGTTTTATTAAAATTTAAGAAGAAACCTTTGGGGAGAGAAAGAGGTGAGGAATAAATCGAGACATGGCTCAAAGCTGTCACTTGGGGACCTCTAATTCAATATTTAACAATATTATTGATCTGCCAGCATTGACACCATTATACGAGAACTGAAATGAGCTGGACGATGACATCACTGTTTTCTCCAGAGCTGCTATATATACAGTATAGAAATGAACTAAATGAATAACTTTTGTTTTTTTTACACCAAAAATGAAACACCACTGAGCTTACTTAAGCTGGACAGTGACGCTATTTTCTTCTGGAAACAAACTTTGTTGCATTATTTTCCTGTTATCTCTGTAAAGCTGCTTTGAAACAATCTGTATTGTAAAAAACGCTATATAAATAAAGGTGACTTTACTTGACTACTACTGGACCAAAGCATCAGCACTAATGTTACTTCAATACGGTTGAGAACTAACACATAAACATGTATTTGGATCCACAGTAGTCCAGAAGAACCCTTGGGTAAATGAAGAAAATTGAATGGCTTTTTAGTAAGAAAACGACCTCTTTTATTTTCAAACAATATAAAACAAATGACAAAGATAAGCAAGCAAGAGCAAACCTATAATTCCAACATCATCTAAAAAACAGCAGCAGTTAATAAACCAGAACGATCCATTACTGAACATCCTGTACATGTTTTCTGTGCAAAACACTTCCTCTGCTTTTGCATGATCATTATCTGGCATTTATGACTAATACTGAGAAGCAGTGAAAGCTTCATAACTGATGATTGATGTTTAAAAAAAAAAAAAACTTCAGTTACCTGCTCCATCTTTTCCTCTAGTTCCCGGTTATCATCCTCCATCTGTTTCTTCCTGCTGTCCAGAGCTTTGATGTCATTATCCAACTTCATTATTTTGCTGAGGCTGCTGTCTATGTCATACAGTCGGTTCTGAAAATATGGGGAAAGTGTGTTTAGTGAATTTACATAACATGACTAAGTGTAAGTGTATGGGCTGAAATCAACTCTGATGTGCAGTCACAAGTACACATTTTGACTATTTTACAGTGGGGCTCATCTATCTTTTGTTTAACTCAACTGATTCATAATGTGAAGCTTCTGTTTTTGCACTGATATCAGACTTATCAATAATTCAGGAGCAATTTTATATTTTAGTTTGGTTTAAAAAGTATCAAATAAAAAGAAAAAAATAATTAATCTTGATGACCTTTTTATTAATAAAGAATTTAAATGACTGGATTATTTAAAAATACACATTATTACATGTTTATGTAAATAGATGCATGTAAAAATATAAATATAACATATATACATTGTTGGGATGAATTTGCTGCCAAAGACAACAATACTGTGATATATGCTGCAACTAATCTGCACTACAATCATAGGGTTGGACGATATGAATAAAATCTTATATCACAATATAAGTAATTTTATTTCATGATAACGATATGTATCACCATATATATCATTTTGATTTAAATTAGGTTATGATATCAAAAATGTTGATACCATAGAAATGTCATAATTCTTGTCACCAATGTCAGTATCACAAAAAACTAATACTAGCCTTAACCTTAAAAAAAACAACTCAAGCTCACTGAAGACATGTAAACAGTCAGCGATAAAATAAGTATAAGAAACCAATTTCCAAGCAATATGACGAAAAAAGAAACAAAAACTACAGTAGAACAAATAAATAAGAAATGCTACATAAACTGTATAAAGTAATCAAATGTATAAAAAAACACTATAGTCTTCAATGGGAAGTTAAACATAAATTTCTTCTCATTAAAGGTACAAAAGTGATTTAGTCAAAAGCAGTGAGAGATTTTCTCTCTTTTATTGAATGATTAACATGAATGACAGACAGCAGGAATATAAGGCACTTTAAGACCGAATACCCTGACCTAATGTACTGTTACACACACCTTTTCTTTCTCAGCTGTTGACTTTCACTTAAGATGTAAATGACTGTGTTTAAGACAGTCGTATATTATAAATATACAGTTTGTATATTTAACCGTTCAAGGCCAACAAAGCGGGAAAAATAACTCTGTGGCTTCATGTATGTCTCTCAGACAGGGCTCAGAAATCGTCTCTCAAACAGCACGCACATATGCAGAAATTAATTATCTTTCGCTGCAAATTTTGCTGCATATTGCAGTGTACTTGTTTTTAAACCGCAATGCTTGAAAACGCATGCAAATGATACGTTTTCGTGACCCACGCTGCACATCAACGTCACGTGAGTGTGTAACTGCAATAGAGATTATAGTCGAAAATTTCCACCGGTTAATCGTGTCTACCGGCCCACCCCTACACCTGCCTGTAATTAAAGCTGCCGTCGGCAACTCTGGCTGATTGAGTGGACTTAGGCAAAATGTTGAATGTTTACAACTCTCATGCCCCTCCCCCACTATCAACGGATACCCTCCCACAGAGTTCGTGCTCGTCAGTGCACCATCACTCTTCGCTACTGCGTGAACTTCAGGCGTGTGCATGTGATTGACGTGTGCGTGCACGACTTGTGATTGACAGTCATATCTCACACCCCCCTGCGCTGATTGGACACAATGAACCGGGAGCGGTGGATTTTTGCAAAACAAATAACACGCTCCAGGTGGAGTTAGAAGCTCGGGTTTTTTTCTAAAACCACTTTATTTATGTTGTTCTGTCGGAATATAGTGTCGAATTCGCTGAATATGATAAAAAAAAAGTTGCCGACGGCAGCTTTAATACAAATTTTAAATATTGATAATCTAAACCAATCTACTGCCACAGATCTCAAAAATGGAAAACCTCTATTCTAAAATCCTACAGAAAATACCCATGGCTTTTAGACTTCAGATGGCTCTGCAAACAAATTGCCGTCACAAATTCTTGGTGTCTCACCTCCAGTGGGTCAATCTGATTCTCGATGCGTTGGACACTCTCTTTGGAGGAAGACAGCTGAGCCTCTTTAGTGGACAGCAGCTCTCTAATCTCAAAGGCTTTATCTTTGTTCTGTTTTAGGTACTTGAGCTCTATCCTGCAGGAACTAACAGTCTGGGTCTGCTTCTGCCTCAACGCCTTCAGGGTGTCCAATACCTTAATGTACCTTCAAGCAAAAGGTTTTGGTTATTTTCAGCCATTTATTTGCAATGTCAGCTTAATATGAGTAAATGACACCACAGGACAAGCCAATATGCAACAAAAAGTCTGTTTAAATAGTTTAAATAGACACTCATTCATCGCCATCGACAGAATTAAACCCATAGAGTCAAAGCTTTACTGGCATGATTGTTGAGAATTTACAAAACATATATTGTGTAGATAACACACAACAGTCATTTATAGGGTAAAAATATGCATTAAATGAAGGGGAAAACACATAATTATATACAAAACATCAAAATTTGGAATGGGATGATGTTTGTAGGCTTATATAATTTAATGTTATTTTATATATATATATATATATATATATATATATATATATATATATATATATATATATTTTTTTTACATATATTAATGATTAAAACTTAATTTGAATGCTGACATTTGAAATTTCTACAGTGAAAAACAAAACTTGGAGATATTGCTGGTACAACATCAATTTATTGTTATTTATTAGCAACATAAATGTATTTAAACAAGTCGTGTGTGTGTGTGTGCGCATTTGTGCGCAAGATAACTAAACATTTTCTTTTTAGAAGTCGTTCATTAATAAACTTGATTCTTGAAGTTTGTTAAGATGGGAGGTATACAACAATTGCATGTAAATGGTAAACAACAAAAACAACCAAGAAAACAGCTCTGATCTTGTCTTTTCAGTCATACTTCGATATGTTTACAAGACAGCAAACATAAAAAAGTACACTCGGGTTTGATTTGGGCATGTACCTGTCTGTGTAGGCTATTACATAAACTAAAAGAAAGCTTATACTGTATATTCTGACTAGTTTGCTCGTTTTTATTTAGCCTATTTATAAAACATATAGGCTACTTTTACCCAAACTGAATAATAAAAACAATTTTAAATGGGTAGACTAAATCTTCTATAAATATTTTTGAGTCTTCATTTTCTTTTCTGATGTAGCCTACTCTAGTTCTTGTTCAAAACACACTAGACACAAGTGTGCTTTCACTTTAATTGAGCGTGAGTAGCACAACAAAAATAGACTCGGCGCCGAACCTCCGCTTCACTGCTGCTCACGCGACGCTCCTGCTCGCGGTGTGAATGCACTCACTGATTAACATGCAAGCTGAAAAAAATACGCGCTGCTCGCGCTTGCGGTGGCCATGATCAGCTCCGTAGCCGTTTCGCAGTCGTAACGCGCCGCAGATGTGTGCAGTGTAAATAAGGGGTCAAACGGCCGTCACGCTTTTTCTGTCAGTGGTAGAGTACCGGCTACATGCGAGAAGTAGCGGTACGCAAGAAAAAGTACAGGTACGCTTAAGAGTAAAATGTAGAAGTGCCGGTACTGCGTACCGGTGAGTACCGCCCCACTTCGAGCACAGGCAAGAATCAATTTTCCAAGATCTTTTGAGATAAAATGGCTTGATGAACTCATAAACTGACTGAAAACATCATTCACACTCCAGAAGCATCATTGCTACAAAAACAACTAGACACAAATCAAAAGGCATTCAGTGCTGTTGCCCATTAAGCATGAGAAGGGGACCGTCTAATTCTATGGTTCAGAGAGTAAAATGAAACACTAAAACATGATGCAGATTGTACCAAAAGAGTCATATGTGGAGCTCAGGAAACAAAAAGAACCATAATAAAAAGTACAATACAGTAGTTTTAATGACTGAAGCTTCAGTGAGAAAGCCATTGTCCAGATAAAAATACCTTGTGGCTGAGAAAATCTCATCAAACTTCTGCTTGAGGGCTTTCCCTTCACTGAGAGGCCAGTTGGACTCCTCTTGGTGGCAGAAGATGACATGGCTGATGACCGCTTTGGAGACGCCCAGGGATGAGATCATCTCACGGTCTAGTTCAGCACATTTAGAGCTCAGGCTCACTTTCTCTCCGTGCCTGAGATCAAGAGAGGTCAAGATGTATTAACATCAAACACCATTCAAGGGCCAAGTGGGAGCAAAAAATGGCATTTAAAAAAAATGATTTTTTGTGTTTGTTTCAAACCTCATGAATTCCAACATAAGACATTTAAAAAAAAAAAAACAGTCTACAACCTCTTCACATAAATCAATAAAATAAAAAAGATTCAAAAGTTCTACAATGGAAAAACTGTGTTGTTTCATAAAAATATGCACAAGAGAGAGAAAAAAAGTAAATGTTATGAATAGCAAAATGTCAAAAATAGAATTAATTTAATATATACAGTATATATAAATAAAACACATAAATAAATGGACATTGCATTCAAAGTTTTTTACATTAAACTGATCAAAAAGTGACAGTAAAAACATTTATAATGTTACAAAACATTTATATTCAAACTGTTTTATTATTTTCCATACACTGATACTTTTCTTTTTTTCAAGATTGTTCAGTTTCCACAAAAATATTGCGCAGCACCTACTTTCTACACTGATAATAAGAAATGTTTCTTGAGCAGCAAATCAGCATATTAAACTGATTTTTAAAGGATAATATGACTGAAGACGGGAGTAAATTTAGCTTTGCATCACAGGAATAAATTACATTTGAAATATACTACCACGGCTCTAGACGTACATTTGAGCGCAGTAGAATCAGATCCACCAAGTTCTAGCACCAAAAAAAATGATTTATAATAATATTCATTATTAGTTTTACATGCACCTTTGACAGTAATTTGAGTTGGCAGTAGCAGTACCTTGAGCTTGAGATGCAGATCTAAATTTATTTTCATTAACAACTATAAAACTTCTTAGAACTTTACTCTTATTAAACCTGTTCTTCCATAGTATACATGTGTATGTCATAACCGCAGGTAAAACCACGCATAGTATATACATATGTATATAGTTATATATACTAAATATATTAGTTTCACCCTTTAATTTGAATTATTGAAATACACAAAATTTTGCATGATATTCACATTTTTCGAGTTTCACCTGTAAATACAAAAGCAAAAAAATTTATATATCTTAAAAACTAAAAATTCTGTTATTAAATTACATTACTTCTTTAATACATTTACTGTAATAAAGAAGTGTCTACATTAATAATATAACAGAATTCAATATAAATATGTGTAGTGCTGTTTCGTTCTGCACATTTTTCCTTTAATATTTCTCATACGTAACAGAAATGGCAGAGCTTATCAATAGGTTGCAGTATAGAGCCGTTTACTAAAATGGAAAATAATATTTTTGCTCAAATAAATGCAGCCTTGGTGCGCATAAGAGATTAGTAAGAAACAACTTAATATTGAACAATATTATTGATCTGCCTGCATTGACACCATTAGATGAGCTGGATGATGACACCACTGTTTTCTCCACAGCTGCTGTATATATAAATTAACTAAATTAATAACTAATGATTTTTATAACGGAAATGAATCAACACTTAACTTAAACTTGACAACGACACTATTTTCTTCTAGAGCTGCTGTACAGCAGAAACATTATTGTAAGAACTAAGTGCTGTATAAATAAAGGTGACCTGACTTGAAAAAACATAACTTACTTGATTCTGGTAATGACACCCTCAAGGGTTTTGAACTCAGTTTTCTTGCCCTTCTGTGTACTTTGCATAGACCTCTGGACTGCAACAGCATCACCATTCACATCTCTAAACTGGAGTCTGATCTGCGCCCGTACATCCGTTTCATGAGCATCCTACAACAGAACAACATTATCTATAACACTATAAAAAGTGTCATACTGCCCATCTCTTGCATGGACAATACCAACCAGTGTTTGCAAATGTTGAATAAGACCAGCAAAAAAAAAACTGTAAATCAGAACATTTCTATAACAGCTTATATTGTTTACTTGAATCACTCCTGTCAAGGACCTACTTTGGGATCGTGGACAAAGGTGTTTCCTTTACTTCCCGGGGGAAAGTCTCCGGAAGTGATGTATTTCAGACACTCGATGATGGTCTGGAAATTCATATAAAGAAATAGTTTGTATCAACCTTTTTCCTGCGCCCCTATGACGCTTCGTGTGAATTATGTGAGTAACTTCCGTTCAACTGTAAACAATCAGCAAAAAGTTCGCTCTATGAACGCTATTATAAATATTTTCAAAAACTGGGTACAATGAGATGACATTATTCTACTCACCCTTCAACCATCGAACACTGAAAGGACATTTAAGTGTAAAAGCTTTAACAAATTATGTTTCCACAGCAATATTATGGATGTGTTCAATATTGAAATGTTCATTAACTGGGAACATTGAGCGATAAAAATCCAAAGCGATTTCCATCATTGTGACAGACAATAAATATTATTTTTTACCTGCCTTAGAAATACTTCAGTAAACACTGCTAATAGGGATTAGAAGTAAAAAGGGGAGATGATTACATTTTAAAGCATCCGTGTGAAAACAAACCTGGAAAGAGAAACCAGTGAATAATTCATGGGATATATTTGCGAGAGCAGACCACATATGCGCAGTATATGTTGTCCTTTTTTAATATTGTTACAGCCAAATACAAAGGAAAAAATTAATAATTGAGAAGGCCTTTATTAATCCCCTGAAGTTGTATGGATTACTTTTATGATGGATGGATGCATTTTTTTGGGCTTCAAAAACAAGGTACCATTAACTCCCATTATAAAGCTTGGAAGGGCCTGGGCATTTTTATATATATATATTACTCCGATTGTGTTTGGCTGAAAGAAGAAAATCATATACCCCAAGGATGGCTTGAGTGAGTAAATTAGGTGAACTATCCCTTTAAAGCTCCCCACCTCTGTCAAATGTTAGTGTGGAGCCTTGTTTAAAATCTCTTCTCATTACTCAGCATTTAAATTATACACACATAATGACTGACAGAAATATACAAACCGTTTTCCCAGCTCCATTAGGTCCCACAAGCACAGTAAGAGGGCTGAAGAAGGAGATTACTTGTTTATCTTTATCCTCAACTCCAAAACTCCTCACTCCCAGAATACTCATCTTTTCAATCTTTGACATTTTGGACCAGAGCTTTGACTTGTAGCCTTGAACTGATATAAAAGTCAAATTAATTATCAGTGCACACAATAAAAAAAAAATCGCATTTTAATAACCAGAACTTGAAAGTGATGTTGTCAATTTCTTTTTAAGGAAAGCTTGTGAAGTTGATTATATCGTATAAATAATTACTTGGACAAGAGACATGGTTTTAAAACACAGTCGTACTAGAGTGCAGCTGGGCTAGCAAAACTGAAATAGATACTTTAACACGGCTCTAAAATAGCATTACATTTTTATTAAAATGACTCACTCAGAATAAATAACGCAGTAAACTCCACGTAAACTGTACAAGTTTGTTTTGACTGCAGGCAGTCAATCTCGGTCAGTCGCGTGTTTCCCGCGTCGGCGCAGTGACGTACTTCCGCATTCAACTCTGCGTCACGAGTATCATCTAGAAACTACATATCCCACAATGCAGTTTTATTATAATAAAAAATGTTAACAGCTATTCTTTTCATTTAATAACGAATACATATAATACAAGCAATTTGAAATTTTATATATAATTAAATTATATTGGAAAAAAAGAGAAATTAAGTCCCCATGACCATATAAATAAAACAAGTCCATCATGCACTGTTTTGATTTTTAAGGAAAATTCCTACAGCTGAATTAAAAACGTTAACTCTGTAGTATTTTTATAGCCTACATTAAAACAGGATTTGTTGAAGTAGTGCTATTTTGAACACAGCCAATGTAAGATTATTAGTTAGCATATTATGAGTTGCAATTGCTTTCAGAACTAGTAACTTATGGTTTACTAGCAGCACATTCTCAAAACGTATCAAATGCTCATGTCACGAGATGTAACTTTCCTGGGGAAACTGTCGGTTAGTTTAACAACATCGACATAAAAACTTCCAAAGCTTGCTTTGTAGATGTGTATGAAGAAGAGTTTTAAGCATGTGCGAAATGGTCGATTCGTGTTCGCGTGATTGATGATTTCAAAGGCTCACGGACCTGCAAACCTCCTCCCACAATCGCTCAAATCTTCCCTCTCATGCTGTTTCTTGTCTGTAAGTACTCCAAAGTAGGTTCATATTATTCACATTAATTTACTGACCGTGTGAAACGGGTGAAAAGTACATATACACATACACAAATGAGTCACATTTGATATTACGTTGGCTTCCCAAAACGACAAAATTATTTTTGCTAATTATTCGCAATTGCATATTATACAAATACATGAAATTAAAAACACTATGCATTTTCCTGCATATTTTGTTATTCACATTAATTCGTCAGGCACATTTTACCATTTAAAGTTTATTGTCGTTGTCGCCACCATATCTGTCCACTTGGTGGTGGTGGTTTCCTGCATTTTGATAAAGATGTTCGGTTTACCAACTATATTATGAAAAAGAAGAGGCTCAATTGCTTTCTTTTCTTTTCTTTAGCATTGAATAAAATAAATAAAAAAGAGGCTCAAATGAAATTCCAGCTGAAGGGAGTGAGGATATAAAAATAATAATAATAATAAAAAAAACTACAGTTTGGAAGAATTAAGATTAGGACTATTTAAATGTAAAATTAAGTTTATAAAAATAAAAAAGCAACATTGTGAAATGTCATTATAATTTAGAATAACTGTTCAGTCACTGTCTGAGTTGTCAAAGCTGAATATTCAGTATCATTACTCCAGGCTTCAGTGTCACATGATCAAGTCAAATCACCTTCATTTTTTTTATAGCACTTTCAACAATACAGATTGTTTCAAAGCAGTTTTCCTTCAGAAATCATTCTAATATGCTGATTAGTGAATTGTCATCCATTTTGTCAAGACCAATTTTGATGTTGGCTTCAGAAAGTGTGAAGATGTTTTAAAATCTTGAAGTTTGAAGGTTTTCCGTTTGAAGCAATTTCAAGACTTCAATTGCAAGTAGTTTGAAGTTTTAAGTAGTTTAAATTTTGAAGGTTTTGAAGGCAATATATAGTCTCCCAGAAAAAAATTAAAATTTTGGATTGTTGCTGCTAGCATGTTTCCAGAATGAATTAGCATGCTAATTCACTTATTGACTCTCTCTCTCTCACACACACACGCGCGCATATTCCCAGGTCCCAAAAACTGTTCCAACTGTGCTGTTTCTTCCTAGCACTGCAGCACATGGCTCAGGGGGATGACACGATACGTGAGGCACTTTACCACCTCAGAGACCTCATGGATTATGCACATCTTTTCACATTTGTAAGTAACATGCTTAACATAAACATGGCAATCTTACTTAGGGTGCGTCTCAATCAGCCTCCTAGCTTTCTAGGCCATGAACCAGTATATCGTGTACGTTAATTCAGACGCTGTGAGGACAGTATGACAATGTCCTCACTATACAACATCACTACTGGTGTTTATGAACAACAGCAGTCCTGAGATCTTTATTATATTATGTTTTAATGTTATTTAAAGTACATTATGATAAATACTTTTCTTTTTATGCATATGTGAAATATCTCAGCTGTAAATAAAGGATAATTGTTATGTTCATTACCTGTCTAGCGATGTACGTTTATGCTGAAATATGATTTAATAATGGTTTGTATTTTAAAAACATCTACCGGGTGTCATTATGTGTAGTGAGTTGGCTCACATCACTGTAAAAATGAATTTTGATGATTTGTTATCACAACTTTTTATATTTTGTCAAATCAACTTAGATAATGAATGTAGTTCAGATAACATCATATTTTGAGTTTCTATTTATTAAACCAATCTCCTTTGTTGTATTAACTAAAATTTTTAATTTCAATGAACTCAAAATTTTAAGGCAACCAGGTAACTTACTTTTTTAAGTTAATCCAACTTTTTTTTTTTACAGTGATGATTTATGTTTCGTGCTTCTGAACTTCCATTAGGGATAGTTAACCCAAAAATGAAAATTGTGTCATGTCGTTCCATACCTGTATGAGTTTCTTTTTTCTTTTGAACACAAAATAAGATATTTTGAAGAATGTTAGTAACCAGACAGTTGATGGTAGCCATTGACTTCCATAGAAGAAAATAATACTATGGAAGTCAATGGGGTCCATCAACTGTCTGGTCACTAAGATTCTTCAAAATATCTTATTTTGTGTTCAACAAAAGAAAGAAACTCATAGGCTACAGGTCTGGTTTTCACGGTGCATTGTGGGACTTTATAGGAAGCGAACGCTTCAGCGCACTGGAAAGATTGAGACAGCTCTTAAAATGGCCGACTCCCTGATTAGTGCCCTGACTGCTGAACAGAGGTGCCAAAGGTTTTCACATTCATTACTTGGGTAGAAGAATAGTAGAATACTAGGGTTTAAAAAGACTTCTGTAGAAGTTGAAGTCAACTCAAGCTTTTTACTCAAGTAAAAGTGTAAAAGTACTGGTTTCAAAACTACGTAAAGTATAAAAGTAAAAGTAATGTAAGGAAAAAAATGCCATTAGGACAAAAGCTTAGGCCACGCCACAGGGGCCACCTCCTCGAAAAAACTTTTTTCTAAAGGCAATAATGACTATAATGTTAAATTAAAATGTTAAAACCAATAGGGTGTCGGAATAGTATATGTTTATACTTCTCATCCAACCACAATCAAATTCACTCTCTCCGGATGGCGCGATTTATCTGGATAGTTTTTTTTTTTTGTTTTTTTTTGATGACAAGCCGGAATGAAAACAAGCCGAAATGAAATAGGAGTAACGAGGCTATTCTTAAAATGTAGAGTAGAAAGTACAGATAATTGCTTGAAAATGTATGAGTAGAAGTAAAAAGTCGGCTGAAAAATAATTACTCCATTAAAGTATAGATATCCCAAATTTCTACTTAAGTAAAGCGACAAAGTATTTGTAGTTCGTTACTTGACACCTCTGCTACTGAACTAGGAAACTGATTGAGACGCACCCTTAAAGAAGATTGTCAATTGTCACTTAAAATTTCTGCATTTACACAGTTTTTTAAAGACCCACTGTAATTTTCTGCAACTTTTAAAGGACATGAATGCAGTATACATGCCGAATGTGCATATTGAAAGCGGAGAGGTGAGTTTCGAGTAGCTTAGCAGGCATATAGAGGAAAATATGACATTTGAAGATATCATATACTGTATATGAACAAGACTCGGCCTGTTTTCTTTCAGGTGTAGCTGTAAAGAGTTCATTGCTCAAGAGCTCCTGAAGACATTAGTTTCAGCAGAAATCACTGATCAAGACGGCGCTGTCGAATCTCGCACTGCTCTCAGACTCTTACAGCACAACATCAGGTTTCTCCTTCAGAATTCGGTAAGCGAGATGTGTCTCTCTCTCTCTCTCTCTCTCTCTCTCTCTCTCTCTCTCTCTCTCTCTCTCTCTCTCTCTCTCTCTCTCTCTCTCTCTCTCTCTCTCTCTCTCACTCTCTCTCTCTCTCACTCTCACTCTCATATATATATGTGCCTTGAAAGTTGGCCCAATGATGTATTCAGGTATGTGTATTTTTCTTCCCTTTATGTTGTTTTGCAAGATCGGAGAACACTGTCTAAAAGACAAAGTCATGGTTCGCAAGATTAATATGAGGACTAATCAAGAGTTGACGTTCATCCGTCGATGTTTCACATTTTTCCAGGACTGGATGTCCAAATGCATAACCAGCAGTGACTTTTGATTCATTCGCTTTTTCTATTTAGATCATTGCATTAAATAGTCTAGATGTTTAATTGTCCATCTATTGCTTTTATACGCAATGGCTTAGCAGGACAACCTCAAAGTTGAAATCTAATATTGATAAGTGCTTTCGACCACATGTTACTACGTGATTTCTTTAATAATGCCTCAATAAATATCGTGTGACCATAACTTGGGAAGCTTTCTCTTTGATGTGCTTTTGGTGCACTATATTTATTTACACTCTTAAAAAGGGAGGTTTTGCTGCGATGCCATTAAAAAAAAAATCTTTTAGCGATAACTTTTAGTGATCAGTTCATAAAAGAATCCTTTTCCCCCCTTTTTGTTTAGAGTAAAAAATGTTTTAATATGCTGAAGAACCTTTTTACACTATAAATAATCTTTTGTGCGATGGATGTTTAAGGTTCTTTAAGAAACCGTCGATACCAATAAAAAAACTTTATTTTTTAGAGTGTAGTCAAGTTGGCAGTAGAAGGTGTCCTTCAAACCTCCATGGGCTGCCACTTCATTTGAACAGATGTGGGGGAACAAAGTTGTGAGTCAGTGAAATGAGGTTGGATGTGATTAGATTATGAAGTAATGAGTAAGTTACAAGATAATATTTAGATAATAGTTACAAGATCTTAAAAGCAGCAGAAAATAACATTGATTAGTTTCTATTTCCTGTCTGGCTCTGTTTGTTCTATAAAACAAGCTGGTGAAAACAAAAATCTTTTTTGGCCATCTTGCTTTTGTGAGACATTGTCTGTCATGATCTAACACAAAAAATATATATATTAATTTTGTATTGGAAATAATACAGGTTGTCATGATTATGGAATATAGTTATAGAGAATATAGAGATTCCCATGAAAACAGCCCCTAAAGCTGTACTTGAAAGCTGCATATACAGTGCTGGATAGATTACATCCAAATTAAGTTACTGATTCCAAATTACATGACAAAAATTGTAGTTAGTAACGTAATCCATTACAATAAACATTTAAGGTCTAATCCAATTACTTTTATATTATTTTTGACCTAACTTGTTTATGACATTGACTTGAATAGGATAATCTTGTACCATATTAATATACAAATACAAAGAGAAAGAAAATGAATTCCATTCTTTATCAACAACACGAAGTGCATTAAATATTACATTATGGGGTTCTGGGGTTCGTGAAGGAACAGCAGGGGGTTTGTGAGTTTAATGAAAAGTTATTAATTATTTAAATCATAAAAATGTCAAATTCAAATTAATAATTTAAAAATAAAACCTGAAAAGAAATACTAAAAAAGATATATATATATAAAAATTTATCTGCATGACTGGCGGGCACTAGAACAAAAGAAAAAGGAAACTGGATAGAAACAAACTAAAGGTCCATGAAAATGAAACTAAGATAAAAGTAATATATAGCCGCGTTTCCATCGCAGGAACTTTCCCCAGGAACTAGGGACTTTGGAGTGGTACTCCGTGTGTTTCCATCGCAGGAACCAGGGTCTAAATGAAGTTCTGGGTAAATATTTCCCCCTCAGAAAGTCCCTGCTCGTGAGGTAGTACTTTTTCAAAGTTCAAGAACTTTCAGGGGTGGGACTTGGGCGCTGAACATGCTGAACACAACCACCATCTGTTGCGGTGCGTGCAGTAACAGTTGTTTGCTATACGAATCAACAATGGAGTTTAAAAAATACGACAGATGGACCGACGACGAGGTTCATGCTTTATTAAAGCTGCCGTCGGCAACTTTTTTTTGATCATATTCAGCGAATTCTGTGGGAGGGTATTCGTTGATAGTGGGGGAGGGGCATGAGAGTTGTAAACATTCAACATTTTGCCTAAGTCCACTCAATCAGCCAGAGTTGCCGACGGCAGCTTTAAGCTTAAATTCAGAGGATGAAATCCAGCTGGAACTGTAAAGTAGCACACAGTCCTGCATCACCGGACTATTATAATACTATTACTAATACTTTACGGTATTTTAGATCACAGTGGAAATGCTGACAGCAACAGGTCTAGGAGAAAAAAGTTCCTGGGACAAATTGTTCCGGGTAGTTTCGGTGGAAACGCGACTTATGTTACATTACGCTCCTCCCGGAAGGTGCAACCTTGCGGCGTAACAGAAAATATGAGGGAGGGAGGGAGCTTTGGAGGCCGACAAGGAGATGGCGAAGAGATTGTGAGAGCGGGCAGACGAGACCATGAAGGAATAGATGGTGGCTTGGCAGGTTGATGTAGGGAGGAGCCATGAGTTGATGTAGGGAGGAGCCATGATGGTGACTTGGCAGGCGACAATCCTGGGGACGACCGACGGAAAGGTAGCCGTTAGGAGTAGAGCCCCGTCAGGAGTGGAGCGCAGATGCAGAGACGAGGGAGCGATGGGACGCCAATGACGACCCCCTGAGATGGAAGTGAGGATCCGGAGGGCTGAGGTTGAGCTGGAGCGACCGAGGGCAGAGCTGGCCAAAGCCGTAGGAGTGGAGGAGCCGGAGAGCAGCGAACGGCCATCACGTCTGTAGCGAAGGCGTGGGGATGTCCGACCCAGGTAGAGCCGACAGTCCGAGGGAACTCGGCGAGGCCGAATGCCCGATGGTCCACGCTGGAGTCAAGGGAGGACAGAGTGCGGGTGTAGGAGTCAGGATGACGGGTTGAGGTGAGACAGAGCACTCCGAGGATGGAGGCGGAGCCACGGGCTATTCACGCCGAGGAGGAGTTGGCTCCAAGCAGGTTCAAGGTGTAACCAGATTAGAAAGCAGCACAAAACCCAGCTAAAACACAAAGCGAGCGATGGTAGGCACTGTCCTCTCTTCCTCGGGCATAGACCCACACGTTGCGGTAGGCAGAAGCTTCCAGTCTGCGGGGGGCTCTGGCATAGTATCCGTCGATCGGGGTGGTGACGGGCTGGGCTCTGGGTCTGCCTGTGGCTGAGGTTTGGATCGGGGGTAGACTCTCTCCAGACACCTCATGATGGCCTTCCTCCAGCTTAGTCCTTTGGTGTTTGGGAGGTCTACTGGAACTGCCGGATTAGCCCTGATCCAATACAAAGATTTCAGCGTCGGCAGAACTGCAGCGTGTACGTCATTCAGTTGTGAATGAATGAATGAGGCATTTATAAAGCGCTTTCATATGCACTACTGTACACCCAAAGTGCCTTACAATCATATCAGGGAACCTCTCCTCAACCAGTGCGCTCACCACACACCAGTTATAGGTAGAGAGGAGTGAGAGTGATAGAGCCAATTCCGTGGATGCAAATTATTAGGAGGCCATGATTGGCAAGGGCCAATGGAGGGAATGTGGCCTGGGCACCAGGGTTACACCTCTTCTCTTTTACGAGAAATGCCATGGGATTTTTAATGACCACAGAGAGTCACAACCTCGGTTTTACGTCTCATCCGAAGGACGGTGCTCTTTGATAGTATAGTGTCCCGTCACTATACTGGGGCGTTAGGACCCACACAGACCACAGGGTGAGCGCCCCCTGCTGACCTCACTAACACCTCTTCCAGCAGCAACCTGGTTTTCTCAGGAGGTCTCCCATCCAGGTACTAACCAGACTCAGCCCTGCTTAGCTTCAGTGGGCAACTAGTGTGGGGCTACAGGGTGATATGGCTGCTGGCATATTATGTTATGGCCACTCCGGGCCAAAGCAGCAAACTGTGCTGCAAAATTCATAGTTGGTCCGGTCTTCTGTCATGCACGGTTGCAGAGAACACACGATAAAGAAGAAGATCAGATTAAGAACGTCTTTAATTATCCACATGAGCAAACTCAAATCAAGGCAGGCAAAGAAACACAACGCTAGCATTAATGAGACCAGAACTAAAGGGGAACACACATGAACTTATATACAAATGATAATGAGGTGCACATACTTGAACAGGAGGACAAATCAAATTAGTTACTATGACAACTAAAGACTGGCGGGCAAAAAAATGGATAGAAGCAAACTGCTCCATGAAAATGAAACTAAGACAAAAATAACTGAATATATGGTACAAGTATGCAATGTATAAAACATGTAAAGGTATACAGTACCTGAAGCCCACACATACAAAGTTCCTTATCAGGATCCAGAAACTAAAGCGCAGGCAGGTGAAGTGTGGTACGTGGGCAGGAAGTTATTTTGAGGTGGGTTGGGAAGCAAATCAGCTGGATCCGTTGGGACTCAGATGGTTTCTAGCAGACACTACACAGCTCTGTTACACAAAAGAGAGACAGTGAGAGAGGAGGTAGCTCACTAACACTGATTTAACAAGCTTCAGCCAAGACAGATACCATATTTCGCTGCTCTGACTTTGGAGACATTGGCTGTGTGTGAAATCTAAAAAAAAAACTTTAAAAAAACGGTCTATATCGAGAAAAGAAGGCATCAGGGCATGCGATTTTAAGCCAGTTAATTGGGACATTAAAAGCAGTGTCTGGTAGACTGGTTGAAAGAACTTACCGTGTGTTTATTCAAATATATAAATATATTTATCTCAATGGTTCGCTTGTCATTAGATGTGATTTTTGGGGTACCTGAAATGGTTTGAAACCAGACTTCTTAGGAAAAGCACTACCATTTAAAAGGCTGGTGTTGGGATGTTTTATAATGTTTTTGAAAGAAGCCTCAGATGCTCATCAAGACTGCATTTTTTGAACAAGCAAGTAAATGTAAAAACAGTAATACTGTGAAATATCTTTAAAATTTAAAACAAATTTTTTCTCTTTAATTATATTTTAAAATGTAGTTTATTCCTATAATGCAAAGCTGATTTTTCAGCATCATTACTCCAGTCTTCAGTGTCACATGATCCTTCAGAAATCATTCTAATATGCTGATCTGGTGTAGTTTCACGTGACCAAACCTTCAGCAGAAGGTCTGGACTCTATCGCAGCCAAAAAAATCTAAGTTAGTTTTGTTCCGCATCATGTTAGTGGTGTGAAAATGTAGTCGATGCCCCTACAAACCGGCGTACATTTAATAAATTATTCATTCAAGAATGTTGTGCACGTTTACTGGAACAATGGAGCCGCGAACTTCACATACTTTTGAAAATCCAGCGTTTAATTGATCCTGGTAAGCGCTCATTGTCACAGTAGTAAACACGACAGCGTTTTTCTTCCACAAGGGGGTTTGGTGTCACAGCATTTGTTTCTAGGCAGGCCATTAAAGAACGCAACACACACGTCTCCCGGACATCCTGTAGAATTCAACCAACCACATGACGACTTCGAAAATCCTGAAGTGTTTCCGGTTGAGTGTGCCATATGCGGCCAACGGATATGTGACGTCTGAGGCTGAGACCAGATCTGGTGCTCATGAAACTATTGCTTATTAGTATCAATGTTGACAACAGTTTTTCTGCTTACTATTTTTGTTGAAACTGTTATACTTTCATATTTTTATGAATAGAATGTTCAAAAGAACAGAATTTGAAATATATATATATTTTTTGTAACATTATGAAAGTCTTAGTCACATTTGATCAATTTAAAGTGTCCTTCCTGAATAAAAGTACGCAATCTCCCCCCCACCCACACAGATAAAATGCTGGGGGTTACAGGTTACAAAGATTGGAGTCTGGCCCATTGTTGTATGACCGGTTTCAGTATTGCCTTCCTCTCTATAAATATAATATAGCAAATCAGGCAAAAAATGTTTTGGGCATCTCATGTGAAACCTAGAAAGAAGATCTAATGAGTGAAAGTAGAAAGAAGATAAGTTTCTTTATTTCTCCTGAGAATTCTGAAGGAGACATCATGGCAACTTTAGGAATGAAAATGATTTGACTCAAAGAACACTATTTATAATGGTAACGAGATTTTATTCTTGATTCGAAATACATTATTAGAATGTAAACTTGACCAACAGTTTTGTAGAGTTTGATCTTTCCCCTTTCTATCAGTACTTCCAAGGCTGGAAATAGTCATGGGTAGCCAAACAGCCAAAAAGCCAAGGGGCTTTATGATATGAAAATGGCCTTAACTTGCCTTAAAGGGGCTTTAACATTGCAGTAGTTTCATTCCATTTCTCCATTTTGCATAAAGCAGAATATCATATATCTCACACGGTGGCCGTGAGCGTTCTGCGTGAGGTGCTTACATACTAGCTATCAAAGACCAGAACTTCAGTGAGTTCAGGAGATGAGAGGAGATGTCAGTGACCCGAGTGAGACTTCTCCCAGTACCCCCAAGTTATTATTTTTCGTTTGATTAGAATCTCAGATAAATTGATGGTACTTAAAAAATAAAAAAAAACTCCTTCAAGGCTTTGACTGAATGACCAAAGACTGTTAGTTATTTAAAGCTGAGGTTTTACGATCAAAGAGACTTGTTTATTTGGCCTTTTATCACTTCCTTTTTGCACCCCTAAAGTATTTGAGAACTTGTTTCAAAATAGATCAAACATTTGAAGACACGTCGGATAGTAGCGCGAACGTATTAAAGGAGCTGTATGTAAGAAATTTATTTCAATTAATCATAAATTTTCCCTGATATGTCACTAGACATTAAGAAATCATGTTCATTTCAAATACTTATATCACTGACAACAGTAGTCCGGCCAGGATATTGTCATTAAAAAGTGAAGTTGCAGCCCTCAACTGATGTTGATGTTGTCATGTTGTGTTTTGGTCTGAGCTCCACCCTCCACCGATCCACCAATCACAGAGTCAGTAGTGTTGCGGCATCCGGGTTGCCAGCTCTGCTCTAGTTCCCACAGCTGCAGATACAAACGTGTCGTAATCGGATCCTGCAGCATATCTGGGAACCTCGAATCAGTAATTTGAAAGTGATTGCAGTACCAGTTTTAGCCACAATCTTACATACAGCTCCTTTAAATTTAACTACGTAACTCATTCTGCACCTTTTGTGCTATACTGACAGAAATTACACAGCTTGTTGAGGACCAATTTTGGACTGTACATGGTCGAAACAATTTTTTTTTACATTGAAGGAGCATCCTGGAGTCTTTGACTTGGGTTGCGCATTTTCTTTAGGACAAGTTTACATTCTAATAATGTATTTTGAATCAAGAATAAAATCTTGTGACCTTTATAAATAGTATAAATAATGTTCTACCAGTTAGCAACCACCTAACAACTTCCTGGCAACCGTACCCAACCCCGGCTCATTAGAAAAGACTGAAATAGCATTTCCTTGTGAAACGTACTCCAATAATCTTTGTTCTATGTTCTATATAACTATGATGTAGAATTGAAGCTCTGAAAGCTTTAAGTTTGAAGGTGTTAAAACATCAAAATGATGATTACATTTTAATTTTATTTTAATTGTTACAGTTGTCCTAATGGAAATGCTCAACTAGTCGAAACGGTTATCTGAGGTCAACAACAACATGCTATAGCTGCCGTAGCATAGATATTGCAGTACATATATTGAAAATAATCCAGATTTCTCTCATATGAAATATCATCTACTACATCTCAGCATGTAGACCTACATAAAATGTATGTTTACCTTTGTACTTCTAATTTAAAAAATTGATTACATGGACCTTTTCTTTGAATTAATATTCGATTCATACAATATTAAAGATTACTTTAAAGAGGCAGGCCACATGTCCATGCTGGCCCAAAGAGAATTGAAAATTGAAAGTTCTTTATGTAAGACCAAGCTGCAGCTAGAAAGGTGACTGTTTCACTTATTATCAGAATGACTGCCATCTATTCTTTCCTCTTCAGGTTATAGATATATTGGAAAGCAAGCCCAACAAAATTCTACAGCCATAGAAACTGCCAAAAAATAATTCAAAAATTATTTGTAATCAGCAAGAAGGAAAGGGCGAATGAAAAAGGTCAGTAGTGAAAGTAGAAATCTCATTACAGTTATATTGCTTATATGACCCCATATTCAATGTGCACTCTACGCTTGAATTCCTGCCAATGCTCTTTGCCGTCACATGATATTTGTTGTCACATGATCTAGGGCTATTTTTAACCATATTCAAATGCATAGAGAACATAGAGCAACCTCTATTTTGCAGACACATCCTAAGGGTACGGATAGACATTGCATTTCCTATAGACAATCTGTTTAAAAAAAAAAGAAAGATGTGATTTACTCCATTATCATGATGATTTATGTAAATCATTAAAGTGTTTGCTTTCAATTTTCATCATTCCCAATTTCCCCTGAAATGTTACATCTCCTCAAGAAAAAACCCCCCAGCCAATTATCATCTGAAAATGCTCTGTGAAGCGAGAGATTAAACATAATGCTCAATCTCTGAACAAGATTAATTCGGTTGGTGGCTGAGCAGTATTAGGTGGCCAAGTGATGGAAAAAAAAAATCTATATATTTCCAAATAAAATATGTCTGGACCGCATTGGACCAATTGACCGGCTGTTAAAAGTGTGAACGGGTGTAAATTGGATTGCCAGAAATGTCAGTCAAAACATCAAAGTTGATGATTAAACGCCAAGGTCACTTGTTTACCCCAAAGCCTCAAGTCAAACGGCCCGGTTGCTGTTTGAAATGCGGGCCCTTTCGCCTATCCAATTTAGCACACATTTAAATGGTAGAAAGTAGTTTGATTAATTTGCTCTCCCACCCCTTGCGCCTTTGGCCTGCTAATGGACCTGTCTGCATCGCTTTGCTTTTCTAATGGCACATCATTCTCAGAAAAAGTAGCTGCCTTTGAAAAAGGCTTTTCTTTGTGGGCTGCCAGAAAAGTTGTAGCTTGTCACTCCCTTTCTCTCATTGCTGATAATCATTACTGACAACTACACGCCAGTGTGTAGAATATCACCAGGCAGCAGTTTAATTACGGCACCAAGGTCATAATGGAGTCCAATTATTGCCATCCTGAGGACAAATTAAATGAACTTAGTGTCATTAGGGACACTCATTACTTCGGCAAATGTCGTCTTTTGCCTTCCACATGTTTCCCAGACTGATTAGAGAGCAAGGCCTGTCTTACTAGACAGGGAAAGTCATTTGAAGTTGCTCTTCAGTGCAAATACCGTATCTAATCTTCTTTTTGTTAGATCTTGCTCATTTGTGTGCCATGCATGTGTTAGCCACATATCAATATAATTTAATTATTTGGCTTTAGTGACCTCAAGTCAATATGATAGACAGTGATGATATATACATTCTGGGTCATGACTAAGACCCAGAAAATGAATATCATCATTGTCCATCATATTGACTTGAGGTCACTAAAGCCAAAAAATAGAATTGTTAATTATAACCAGAAAATGTGAGTGGTGCTTGTCTGTGTAGTGGGTGGTTTCTAGTGTGATGCTTGACATTGACACATATTCATGAGGTTCTTTAGGGCTACGCTCTGATATAAATGTATTTCTACATGTTGGTATGCCACTTGATTCACATATTAATAAGCAGCTTGGGTATTATGTGTGGTTGCTAGGTGGATGTTAGGGTGTTCTGCCAAGTTTCTAGGTTGGTTACTGGACTTAGTGAAAAGAGCTATGGAATTTGTTGGCCTATTTATTGTATACAAGTTTTTATTGGTCAAATTTTGTTCAGTCTCTCACTAGTTTCTGTATAACGTTAGTGTGTGTATGTATATGTGTGTGTGTGTGTGTGTGTGTGTGTGTGTGTGTGTGTGTATATATATATATATATATATATATATATATATATATATATATATATATATATATATATATATATATATATATATATATATATATATATATATATATATATATATATATATATATATATTTAAGTTAAAAAAAAAACGTATTATAAACTAAACAAATCCATGGTTCATTGTTGGCAAAATTATCATGATAGCCTTTATCTATGTGGTTCAGTCTTGTATATTGATTAGGCCTACTTTGTTTGCTATTCTATAAATATATAGGCCTAATAAGTTGTATTATAATCTGCTATAATGTATGATAACATACAATATTCACCAGAAGTCATCATTTCAGCGGTTATTTTTCAAAATGTTCTTCCGTAGGGGCATGTCAGTCACTGAATGTGTTTGGGATGTAGACCTGAGTGTTGCACTTGAGGTGTGTAATATAGGTCTACCCTTTTACACATGGCACTAAATAATTTATTTTCTGGTAAAGCATGCTTAGGAGGAGGCCACACAAAAAGTAGCCTAGGGGCCCATGACCACCTTAATCCGCCACTGTATATATATATACAGTATAATACACAGGCAGTATAAAAACACTCTTGCCGGCCACTTTATAAGGTACATCTTGGTAGTACTGGGTTTGACCCCCTTCTTGCCTTCAGAACTGCCTTAATTCTTTGTGGCAGAGATTCAAAAAGGTGCTGGAAACATTCCTCAGAGATTTTGGTCCATATTGACATGATCGCATCACACAGTTGCTGCAGATTTGTCGGCTGCTCATCCATGATGCGAATCTCCCGTTCCTTCACATCTCAAATGTGCTCTATTGGATTGAGATCTGGTGACTGTGACTTGAGTATAGTGAACTCATTGTCATGTTCAAGAAACCAGTTTGAGATGATTTGAGCTTTGTGACATGGCACGTTATCCTGCTGGAAGTAGCTTTCAGAATATGAAACACTGTGGTCATAAAGGGATGGATATGGTCAGCAACAATACTCTGGTCGGCTGTGGCGTTTAAATTATGCTCAATTGGCACTAAGTGTGCCAATAAAATATCCTCCACACCATTACACCACCAGGAGCCTGAACCACTCATACAAGGCAGGATGGATCCATGCTTTTATGTTGTTTATGCCACATTTCTGCAGAAATCAAGACTCATCGGGCCAGGCAAAGTATTTCCAGTTTTCTATTCCCCAATTTAGTTGAGCCCGTGTGAATTGTACCCTAATTTTTCTGTTCTTAGCTGACAGGAGTGGCACCGGGGTGTCTTTTGCTGTTGTAGCTCAAGTGAGAATTGAGAAAGGAGCTCCCTCGTCACGACTCAACACAGTGAGCACGTGCAGATAGTTCAATCATAAATGAAAATTCTGTCATTATTAACTCACACCCAAGTCTTTCCAAACCCGTAAGTCGTTCGTTCATCTTCAGAACACAAATTAACTTCTTTTTGAGTAAAACTGAGAGCTTTCTGTCCCTCCATTGACAGCTACGCAACAACCATTTTGACGCTTAAAAGAGTTCATAAAGAGATCGTAAAACTAAATTTCCTGAAGAGATACAATCTTATTTTATGGTGAACAGATTTGATTTAGCTGAACAAACACTCCGTACGGAGAATCAAACAATAACAGAGCTTCTTACCGTAAATACATCCTAATGAGCACATCCAGCTCCCTCGGGAGACAAACACGCTCCAACAGAGTGTTATCTTACACGCACATACAAACAAGCAGTTTTTAAAGACTAAACAAGCTGATGACGTGTATTACATGCACTCTTTTATTGTGGCGGGTGCTCCACGTGTGACGTCATGGACTGCTGTCTGCCAGTGATTTATTGGTGCGTGTTTACACATGACCAGGCAACTCCATCAGCTCCAGCCCATAGTATCAACTCCATGACGCAGCATCGAAGTTCTGCTTTGAAAAGCAACTGTTTTCAACACTGATAACAATAAGAACCATTATTAATAATTGAGCACCAAAATCAGCATCATCCCAGACAGCAACATAGGCCCAAATGTGGGCCGGGTCCGGGCCGACACTATTTTGCTTTGTGTGAAAATTCAGTTTTGCAGTCACTGGAATAAATTACATTTTAAAATATATTAACTGCTATAACAAAAAATGTAACAAAGAAACATAATTTGCCAGATAATGAGACTTAACAACCCACTATTCTTTAGAAAGACACACATTGCTGATGTATTACCTGATTTGACCATCATTTTCAAATACCCAGGAGAGGCAAGATGTAGAAAGACTTCGTATGACTTCATTTTGTGTGTGTGTGAATAGTCAATCAACACACCTGTCCGATCTATTTACTGATGTATGAGCTGAACACACAGGATGCAGACTATTCCTGACACTGTGCTCTTGAAATCCATCCAGGATTCAGGATCGAAATGATGTCAAAAATATAATCGATAGAAGTGCTTAACAAGACCTTCCCAAGGTTAACTGAGGCAACACTTTCCAGGTATTGAGGTGACATTGTGCGGCCCTCTTGAGAAACCTATGTTTTTTTAGATAACATACATAATAGTTTGCACATCACAACTCTGTTATTTGACTTTGGCATCATATTCAGACAACAAAGGAATAGAGAAATGGAGTGATTTCTAGTTTAATTTAGCATGTGTGAATAGGAATGTTGTCACTCACATACCAGTCTCATCTATTTCCTGCCATATGTGGCAATCTGATAAAAATAAATGCTGTTCTATTTAAATTTCTATTCAAATAATCCTGAAAAACAATAAATCATGGTTTCAACAAAAATCTTAAGCAGCAAGTTTTCAACATTTGATAATAAGCAAAGTCTGTTGAGTAGCAAATAAGCATATTATATTTTTTTCTGAAGGATCATGTGACACTCAAGACTGGAGTAATGATGCTGAAAATTAAGCTTTGCCCTCACAGGACAAATTAGAAAATATATTCAAGTAGAAAAAGGCTATTTATTTTATTTTTTATATTATTTCACAATATTACTGTTTTTACAGTATTTTCATTCAAATAAATGCTGTCTTTGGTGAGCATATGTAAATGTATACATATTCTTCAAATGCACTTCATAATTATTGTTGTGTATAAAATATAAATACATTGTTGTACCAAATAAAATAAAAAATCAAGTTTTGTATTTGTTGCAATTGTCGCTGGCAATTCCATTAATATGGAAATATTATGTTTTATTAAGTAAAAATTTTTTTTAAATACATTACTGAATATATTGAAAAGTTTATCTTGCCAACAAATCCATTTTTCATAAATTAACAGCTGAACTGTGTTTATAGCCCATTATGGTCCTTATGTTTTATTAGGGATGCACAAAACTGTTTTCGTCTGGTTCTCAAGGGAGCACCTGGAGATGCTGCTTGGCACTCACACTTTGTGTGGTATACTTATCACGCAAGCTGCCGTCATAACTTTCGTCCTGCCTTTTTTTTATTACCATTAATGACATAGACAACAGCAGGAATATTAGGCTGCTGTCACTTTAAGATCGAATGCATGGACCGAATATATTGACACACATACGGTTTCTTCTCAAATGTTCACTTATGACATAACCGAGAGAATACTTGCCGAGACAGTTATTTTGACATAATTGTGTGTGTTTGTGTCCATTCAGTCGCAAGTAAACGCGAAAGAGGAATAAATCCGGTGTTCGGCACTGTCTGAAACGCGCCTCTCTTTCTCTCTCTGCTTGCACGCGCAATTCGGGTGTGTGAGGCTGTGCAAACAGTCATTTAAATCATTTAAATGTGTAAATTGGCAAGACAAAACCGGTCTAAATGATAAACTTTATGTTCACTCTATGATGGTTCAACTTTGCAGTTAATCCGCGAATCACATGCGTGCCGCCCCGTGAGGTCTGGTCCGTACGGATCAAGTGCGATCTAATAAACCCCTAGTAATTAATGAACACACTAATCATCATGATTGCTATCTTACCAGATATGGAGAAAAATCCTACACTAAAAAAAATCCTACTCTACTAATCCTACTCTACTAATCCTACTCTAAAAATCCTACCTAATCCTAGTAACTAAACGTAAAAAAAAAATGTTGGTACTCAAAAGCTTTTCCCGCACGTTTTCTGCTGCGCATCGTTTACTTTTACTATGCATGCGCACCAGGTATGTGCACCCCTGGTTATACTGCATAATTTAGCCTTTTTTTTAAATACAGAAAAAAAAAAAACATGCTATTGTTTTTTTTTCTAAGAAAAAGTGCTGGGTGATGATGATCAAAATGATCTGTAAAACATGTTGCCAGAAGAACACAGTGCTTCCCAAGGTTAAAGCAAAAATCCGTTAGCAAGCACTGAGGGGAGAATGAATAGCCCTCTCCAGGGAATCTATCCTCTTTAAAACGATACACTCAAGAGAATTATTACCGCAAGAGAAAAGCGCATCTGGTGCCTCGTGGGGTTTTCTATTTTCTTGCCTTTTCGATTAAAGGTCTATTGTGAGCCTGAGGGAAAATCTTCAAAAGACCATAGCCTATACCACAGACCATATACAAACCAAGCATCCCATAAAAATACACAGACCAATCATAACTAATAATGGACGTAAAGATTTTTACATGAAATCCACCATAGCCGATTGGTTGTTGTAATACAGAAGCTCTCAATTGGAGGATTTTAATTCGATGTTGAATCGCTGCACTTGTCTAATACCCGCCGGAGACCCAGAGTCAGATATGTGCTGACATGTCAAAGAGGATTTGTGGTCCTTGATGTTCCAAGTCATAAGCTTGACATTGCTGTTAGCAGTGGGTGGTAATGTGAAATTGGACTATTTGTATCTCAAAAATCCCCTGTATGACTTCTAGCCATCTTGGAAGAGATCTTGATGAGGGGAAACATCAGGGTGGCACATGTTAACCTGTTTAAATGAGATCTTTGCTCTTCTTGGCAGCTGAAAGTTTCATTAGACTAGCCAAATGATTAGCAATTTCTCCCTCAAGAAAACGTAAGTGTCTGTCAGTACAACGGGTGCAAATGAAGAGGTTGAAATAAAATGGTACAAATCTGTGCCCCAGTGTGCCAGTTACTGCTCTTAAACTCAATGAGAGCAATTGACTATAAAACTGCAGCTGTGCAAACGTCAGCTCTGGAAATCTCAGTTCACCTCACACTGCATAAATATGCATTTTATTATTATGATATTTATACATTTTTATTAACTGTTTTTTCCCCCAATAAAAAATATCTACATTGTTATATTTAAGATGCAAAAAATGTTTTAACCCTGTTTTCCAATAACAAAATTAACAAAAAATGTTATGCTACACTAGTGTTGACTTAGTTTCTCAATTAACTAGAATTAGAATTAATATATACTGTACTGATACTGTGTATATATGTGTGTGTATATAGACTAACCTAAAGGATTATTAGGAACACCATACTAATACTGTGTTTGACCCCCTTTCGCCTTCAGAACTGCCTTAATTCTACGTGGCATTGATTCAACAAGGTGCTGAAAGCATTCTTTAGAAATGTTGGCCCATATTGATAGGATAGCATCTTGCAGTTGATGGAGATTTGTGGGATGCACATCCAGGGCACGAAGCTCCCGTTCCACCACATCCCAAAAATGCTCTATTGGGTTGAGATCTGGTGACTGTGGGGGCCATTTTAGTACAGTGAACTCATTGTCATGTTCAAGAAACCAGTTTGAAATGATTCGAGCTTTGTGACATGGTGCATTATCCTGCTGGAAGTAGCCATCAGAGGATGGGTACATGGTGGCCATAAAGGGATGGACATGGTCAGAAACAATGCTCAGGTAGGCCATGGCATTTAAACGATGCCCAATTGGTACTAAGGGGCCTAAAGTGTGCCAAGAAAACATCCCCCACACCATTACACCACCACCACCAGCCTGCACAGTGGCACAAGGCATGATGGATCCATGTTCTCATTCTGTTTACGCCAAATTCTGACTCTACCATCTGAATGTCTCAACAGAAATCGAGACTCATCAGACCAGGCAACATTTTCAGTCTTGAACTGTCCAATTTTGGTGAGCTCTTGCAAATTGTAGCCTCTTTTTCCTATTTGTAGTGGAGATGAGTGGTACCCGGTGGGGTCTTCTCCTGTTGTAGCCCATCCGCCTCAAGGTTGTGAATGTTGTGGCTTCAAAAATGCTTTGCTGCATACCTCGGTTGTAACGAGTGGTTATTTCAGTCAAAGTTGCTCTTCTATCAGCTTGAATCAGTCGGCCCATTCTCCTCTGACCACTAGCATCAACAAGGCATTTTCGCCCACAGGACTGCTGCATATTGGATGTTTTTCCCTTTTCACACCATTCTTTGTAAACCCTAGAAATGGTTGTGCGTGAAAATCCCAGTAACTGAGCAGATCGTGAAATACTCAGACCGGCCCGTCTGGCACCAACAACCATGCCACGCTCAAAATTGCTTAAATCACCTTTCTTTCCCATTCTGACATTCAGTTTGGAGTTCAGGAGATTGTCTTGACCAGGACCACACCCCTAAATGCATTGAAGCAACTGCCATGTGATTGGTTGATTAGATAATTGCATTAATGAGAATTTTAACAGGTGTTCCTAATAATCCTTTTGGTGAGTGTGTGTATATATATATATATATATATATATATATTGTCTGGTATTGTTTGTGCATGGCACACTGTTTCGTTTGTTGTCTCCTGTTGGATTACCTGAGTTTATTTTATTTAATAATGAATATTATTATCAACCTTTTGGGAATTTTTATTGGACTAATCGTTATATACTGTATAAATCCAACAACCCTTACATCTCCACATATTGAGGATTTATTATATATATATATATATATATCATGCCTATTTTGTTGTGTTTGTCCCTTGTGTCGGTTTCATGTACTTTTAGACTTTTAGTTTGTTTTCATTAGTCACATGTGTTCCTTTGCCACTCATCAGTTTCCACAGACACTAATCTTCACCACAGCGGTTCATTATTTAGTTACTCCACTCTGTGTTTGTTGGTGTCTGTGTTTGTTTTACGCACACCCTGTCACACCTTCTGTATTTACCAGAGTTTTCTTTATTATTATTAAAGCAGTGGAATCTTCTTCCTTTTGTGACTATATATATACACTGTGTTTATATACATATGACATTTCTAGTAAAAAAAAAATTTGTAGCACAACTCTTTTCAACATCCCTTTGTCACAGTCCTCGTCTGCACCTGTCTGTCTTTGTCTGCACTACACTTCCCAGAATCCTCCTTGTGTCCACACCTGAACTCACTCCCTCAATCATCCACCTGTTCTTCGTCTTATCATCTGTGTCACCTGTCCTCACCTCGTTAGTGTTCATTTGTATCTGTATTTAGTTCTCTCTGTTCAGTCTGTCTTGGTCAGTTCTCGTCTATGTTACCTGGTGATTATGTTTCGTGTTACCTACCTGTCTGTATCCTGAATTTCAGTTAGTAAAGAGGTTTATATTGGATCTTCTGCCTGCCTTGTCTTCCTCCAACACCACACCGTGACAGAAGAACTGATCGCGACATGGACTTCGCAGCTGTCCAGATCCTCCTCCTTTCACAGGAGGATCAGTCCCTCGAGGCCCACACACAGAGGTATTTGGACTTAGTACCTTTCGTCCATTATGATGACACCAGCCTCTGTGTGTTCTTCCGGGCAGGTCTCAACCCAGAGACCAGAGTACGGCTGGTGTCATCATAATGGACGAAAGGTACTAAGTCCAAATACCTCTGTGTGTGGGCCTCGAGGGACTGACTTTTTTTTACTAGAAATGTCATATGTATATAAACACAGTGTATATACTATATATAGTCACAAAAGGAAGAAGATTCCACTGCTTTAATAATAATAAAGAAAACTCTGGTAAATACAGAGGGTGTGACAGGGTGTGCGTAAAAGAAGAATGGGAGATGGGCCTCGGGGGAACTTCCAGTGTTATGTGGAGTGGGTGCTGGAATCCTGCGGATCCTCTTTCACCGTCCCACACCAAACACAAAGCCCTCTTCACTGCTGGTTCCGCCCAGCTCAAAGCCTTCGCCGCTGGTTCCGCCCAGCTCAAAGCCTTCTTCGCCACTGGTCCTGCACAGCTCAAAGCCTTCTTCGCCACTGGTCCTGCCCAGCTTGAAGCCGCCTTCGCCGCTGGTCCTGCCCAGCTTAAAGCCTTCTTCGCCGCTGGTCCTACCCAGCTTAAAGCAGCCATCCAGAGACCGTCCATCCAGAGACCGTCCAGCCAGAGACCATCCAGCCAGCTCATTGTGGGGTCCATGGCTGTTTTGTGTGTGTGGGTAGCACACACATTCGTTACAGCCCATGAACCCAGCTCAAAGCCCTCTTCACCGCTGGTTCCGTCCAGCTCAAAGCCCTCTTCACCGCTGGTTCCGTCCAGCTCAAAGCCCTCTTCACCGCTGGTTCCGTCCAGCTCAAAGCCCTCTTCACCGCTGGTTCCGTCCAGCTCAAAGCCCTCTTCACCGCTGGTTCCGTCCAGCCCAGCCGAGCCTTCACGGCTGGTTCTGTCCAGCCCAGCCGAACCTTCACCGCTGGTGCACGTCAGCCACGCCGAGACTGTTCACGTCCCGTCTGCCCAGCCAGAGACTGTTCACGTCCCGTCTGCCCAGCCAGAGACTGTTCACGTCCCGTCTGCCCAGCCAGAGACCGTTCCAGAGCCTGTCCCCGACTCTATTCTGGAGTCATTGTCGGACTCCGTCACGCTCCCCAATAATTTTTTTTGGGGGGGCCAAAGGTCCTCGCCGTGGCCGCCCAAAAGCCCACGGCCACCCAAAGAGTCCTCTCCGCCATGGCCGCCCGAAGGGTCCTCTCCGCCATGGCCGCCCGAAGGGTCCTCTCCGCCATGGCCGCCCGAAGGGTCCTCACCGCCCTGGTCGCCTGCACGTCCTACTCCGCACTGGCCGCCTGGACCATCCTGGAGTCTGTCCAGCTGCACCCGGTCCGCCTTCCCGTCACGGACTCCAGGATGCCCACCCTCCCACCCCTGTTCTACGGCGTGAGGTCACGCCTACCGGGAGGGGGAAGTAATGTCACAGTCCTCGTCTGTCTTTGTCTGCACTACACTTCCCAGAATCCTCCTTGTGTCCACACCTGAACTCACTCCCTCAATCATCCACCTGTTCATCGTCTTATCATCTGTGTCACCTGTCCTCACCTCATTAGTGTTCATTTGAATCTGTATTTAGTTCTCTCTGTTCAGTCTGTCTTGGTCGGTTCTCGTCTATGTTACCTGGTGATTTGTTTCGTGAGTGTTACCTGCCTGTCTGTATCCTGAATTTCAGTTAGTAAAGAAGTTTATATTGGATCTTCTGCCTGCCTTGTCTTCCTCCAACACCACACCGTGACACCCTTGAGCAGCAAATCAGCATGATTTCTAGACGTAACACCAATGATTGGAGTAATGATGCTGAAAATTCAGCTTTGCCATCACATGAATAAATTACATTTTAAAATAGATTGAAATAGAAAAGTTAATTTGCATTTAAATAATATTTCAAAATATTTCAGCAGAAATGTCATCATCCATTTCTCCGGTCCTGTCACAAGAACCTTCATTTTGTGTATATGTAAATAATATATATATACATCCGAATATTATGCCATGCCAGGTTTGATGTATATAATGGAAACCGTCATTGGTTTTCATGTTGTGCCTTGCCAAATTTGAATATGCGCATACTCAAGTGTATGAATGTGATTTGAGAGGTGGTGAAGGAGGATATTATCAATGAATAAATTTCAGTCTCATCCTCTCACTCTTAACATGTGACTCCTGGCAACTTGTAACATAGCACACAAGTCATACTGAAAACTTTGATGGTGTTTGACCTTTTCAGAGTTTGACCAATACGCTTTTATATTGAAAACAGTTGGCCATGATATTCTTCAGAAATGTCACTTTTATGTTCCACAAAACAAAAAAACAAAATCATATGGCTCTGGAACTGGAATATTTGTATTTTTATATTTTTACATTGGTGAATTGAGTCACTAAAGTCTTATTACCGCCCTTGTCGCATATCTTGAGATCTGTTTTATTTTTATTTTTAGGGAAGATCCAATTGATTACTTCATTTAAAACAATAGCTCTTCCATCTCAGACATGGATCAAAATTAAAGACAGAACAATAATGTGTGAGAGGTTCTTCTTCTACAGTTGAATGAAATGCCCACTGCCATAATTCTATAATATTTTGGACAGTTTCTAGAGGGTTTGGGGTGGTTGCTTAATTTCCCAAATTCAAAAATCTCTGGTCTCTAGATCGGGCTCAGATTTCTCCTTCAGTGTAAGTCTATGGAATTTGTCTATCCATTGTATCACCCACCAGGTGAAAATTGTAAATCTCATCCATTATCTTGGTAATACTGGTAATATTTTCCATTAATAACATTAACAAACATATTTACTGTACATTATGATATACATGTATATTAAATGTTTATATTTAGTTTCTCTTTGAAATCTGTATAACTCAAATATGTTTTTTGCCATGGAAATAGCCAAAGAAGCCGCTAAATGCACACATAATGCAATGCCAGTGATGAACTACTTTCTCAATTATTTTCTTCAGATTTTTTAAATGTTTTTTTTACACCAAGAAAAACAAATGGCTCTTTTAAGAACTATTTATAGACCGGTTCTTTGGGGAACCCAAAATCTTATTTGCACTTTTGGAGCTTTTGTAAAAAAAAATTTTTAGAGTTAACATTCTTAATCATCTTCGGGATTAATTTTTTTATTTGCTTCAATTGATTGTTTTATAAGCTACAGAATAAACCGAATTGAGATGAGCTTAGAGCCTGGATGTAAAGTAAGCTGTGCAAAAATAAAATTATGTTAAAATACTTGGTAACACTTTACAATGAGGCCTATTGAGTTAAAATGCATTCACTCATTAAGAAGCAATACATTTGTTACAGTATTTATTAATCTTTGTTACGATAAGTTAAAAAAAATCCAACAACAGTTCATTGCTAGTTCATGCTATACCTCAGATCCATTAATATTAACAGTCACAAATTAGTCTTTTTAGAAGAGGTCGCAAAAATCCTGCGATAAATAACTCAACCCTGTGGTATATCGAACCCAGGATATGGGTAACACAAAAACTACCCAAACACTGGGTTGTTATGTCTGACCCGGGAGCTGGGTTACACAAAAACTACTCAAACACTGGGTTGTTACGTCTGACCCGGGAGATGGGTTACACAAAAACTACTCAAACACTGGGTTGTTACGTCTGACCCGGGAGCTGGGTTACACAAAAACTACCCAAACACTGGGTTGTTACGTCTGACCCAGGAGCTGGGTTACACAAAAACTACCCAAACACTGGGTTGTTACGTCTGACCCGGGAGCTGGGTTACACAAAAACTACCCAAACACTGGGTTGTTACGTCTGACCCGGGACCTGGGTTACACAAAAACTACCCAAACACTGGGTTGTTACGTCTGACCCGGGACCTGGGTTACACAAAAACTACCCAAACACTGGGTTGTTACGTCTGTCCCGGGACCTGGGTTACACAAAAACTACCCAAACACTAATAAAATAACCCAATTTTTTAGAGTGTATATAAACAAGGTATTAGTAAATGCTGAGCTTCACATTAATTAATAAATGCATTCGTTGTAAATTTGTTTGAATTAACTAACGCTAAACTTATTGTAAAGTATTGCCAAATACTTTGTCTTATCATAGATAAAAAAAAACATGCTTTTATACATAAATTAATGCCGTTATACTTTATTTTAGGTGTCCTTGTTACAGTGTAATTACACATTTAAGTACTGAGTAATATTAATTAACATCATGCTCTAGTTGCATGTTATTACTATAGCAGTGTGTAACAAAGACACTGTACCAATAATGCTGCTGAACATCATAAACCCCCAGGTGTTCATGGACCCCATTTCCCCATGGGCATAGAAAAATAACCAAGTAAACTATATCCGTTTCTGTTTTACACAGTCAAGTCGAGGAAACAATCCCATGTCTAGCCATCTCATTCTATGTGAAGATTGCTCATCAGAAATAATGGTGCCTCCTGATATACTCAAGGAATCGACTGAACGCATCAATAGCTTTGTGTTTGTCTTTCCTCTTCCTGGACCTCTTTGTAAGTTCACTGAATTTCTAGGAAAATAATCAGCTGAACAGCTTTTAGAGATATCAAGCAGAAAGGCAGATCTTTCCCCCAACTATATATAGTGTCTTATCAGCTGAATTTCATATCATTAGCAGACGCAACCAAAAAGTTTCAGGAGATTATCAGCCTATACTTGAAAACGCTTTAGATAAAGTTGAAGTTTCGACCTCGCTGTCCTTGCCAAGCCAAAACTAATCAAGCAACTCCACCTTTGGAAGGTATATTACAACTCTATCAACGCTCCGATAACACTGACAAGGATAGAAAAGGCTCATTTGTGCTGTGGCCTGAAACTGTCACTTGATTCTTGCTGACTTTTGTGCAAGGGCTAAATGAGCTTGAAAATCCTTCTAACTGAATGGCTATCAAATCTTCCTTTTGAAACCAATGGAAAGCTTGACCTGCATGTACTCAGAGTCAAGCAAGTCCAATGAGAGGGTTTGTGTTAACCCGGATGATTTGAGTTAATAACCCTGGCACTGTATTTGCGGGCGCTGTCCAAGGCACTGTCATTGTTCTGACTTGCTTTAGGACTGAACATGTGAGGCCATCCTATGAAAACACATAAGTGATTTAAATATGTATAATTGTGTACACTGAAACCTTTACTTGACCATTATCTATTTCCATTGACAAAATGTACCAAAATACTACTATCATGTTTTTTTGTTGTTTTTTTGTGGACATGTACCAATATTACATTTCTGGGTCCGTTTTACTAAAAGATTTTCACATAGAAATCTAGTTAGAGGGGGACTGCAGGATTTCTATGCAGTCATCAGGCTGACACTAATTCACATATCTAAATAATCTGTTCCAGCAGATGGCCTCATTGAGCCATTTCATATGCAAAAAGCCTGCTTATGCCCTGCTTTTCATAAATGAACCTACTGCTTTAGTTTTAAGCTTATTTCATCAGTATTGTTATTCTGAAACAACAGTCAACGTCATGTTCTGAAAGAGCATACAATGTATTGATGACTAGGGTGTATTGGTTTATAACCCTTAAAGCAACAATAAAACTGATGCATGGTGAATGTGTATTTATTTTGTGGAGAAGAGAAATGAAATGTTCATGAATATTTCAATAATCGATTTGTGAAGGTTTCGGATGTCCGTACTTCAGTATGGCAAGCCTTTTAATGTTTATTCCTTCAGACTAAATATGACCTATTTTTATGTTGATAGCCCTTATTTTTAAAGTGATAGTAAGTAATCCATAAGTGATCAGCATGTATTTGTTTCAATTTCAGTAGCAGCATGTATTAAATAGGCCTACTAGTATTTATTCATTTGCTACTGCTGGATAATTGTACCTATATGAAACACTAATATCTATCACAACTGTTATCATTTAATGGGATTTGTAAAGGAATAAAAATGTATATTATTATATACTAGTCACTATGGAATAAGTAGGCTACTGGTATATAATATATTGATGTGAAAAGGAATTCAAAAAGATACTAGTCACAATTGATTGCTTGCTATAATTAAAACGAAAAAAATAGTAGGCTACTAACATAAATTCAAGTTAGTTGGACGAAATACATGTTAAAATAGCTTGCCATAACTTGTCATAACTCAGACATGTCAGAGCTTTTCAGTAGAGCCCAGCACAGTAGACTGCAAGCCTTGTGAAAAACTCAAGCAAACTATTGCACTGAAACAAACCCGATGATGCTCAAGACTTTGCATCAATCTCCAGAGGCAGACAGACATGCAATTCTAACGGTGCTTATATTTTTAAAAAATAATCTTTTTTTAATTTGTTTTAATCTCTTTAGTGTCTTTTAGTTTGTTGACATTGTACGAATATGCACGCTCCACTGCCACTGCTGATGCACATGTGATGCTGCGCGACCAGACGAGTGAGTATGAGCTGTAATTCCACATGATGTGCTTGGGACGACAACAGCCTTTCCTTACAGGACAGAAACGCTTTTAAAACCACTTTTAAGGAAAACTAATAGAAGGAATATTTTTGTCTTAACGCACAAGATGGAACGGGGACTAATCGGACGCCTGAAACGTGAGAAGTGCGCTCGAATTGAGATGCGCTGAACGCAACACAATACTGGATGTATACAGGAACGCACCGCAAAGAGGACTTTGTTGCCAGTTAAGTGAAGCCCTTTGGCAAAAAAACCTTGAAAAAAAAAAGGAGCGGAGAATTTTAATTCGACAGAAACGATGTGAAATGCGCATCTCTTGTTGTTTCTCAAACGAACTGTCACCCGTTCCCTCTCTGTAACAGAGTCTGCTTTGGGAACAACATGACACGGACGCGCTGTCATTAGCGGGGACAAATCAGACCAATGCAGCAGCAACCTGATCAATACTATCGATAAGCTCATATATAAGGCTAATCATCACGCCTGCCTATGTTTGCTTAACCTGTTTTGGAGAGTATGCTGTGGGACCATGAACAAACTGACAAGGTATGAAAGCAGAAATTAATTAGATGCTAATATTTTTACAAGCATGATTAAGTAATTACTAGACTAAATGTATGTCTTTTTTTCTTCTTTTGGTCATATTATGTTCATTGGGAAGATCTGTGGGAGATCATGGATCCGTTTTTGAACTCCTCAAGAGATTTTAACATTGAAATTATGATATTTGTTTTGCAAGATGACTGCTACAGTCAGCATAGCGACGGACAAAGCAGATCAACTAGTTGCTCCGATTCCTGTGTAAGCACTCTTGGTTTGGTCTGGAAATATGGGGTGACTGCTCATTCGACTCGGTGAAAAAGCCATGGATGTGAACTACTCCACGGTTCTGGACAGCAGTGTGTCGCAGCGCGGTTCGTCGAAGCGAGTTCTGACTGGTTGTTTTCTCTCGCTCCTCATCCTGACCACCTTACTGGGCAACACATTGGTCTGCGCTGCCGTCACGAAGTTTCGCCACCTGCGCTCAAAAGTTACCAACTTCTTTGTTATATCGCTGGCTATTTCTGACTTGCTGGTGGCCATTTTGGTGATGCCATGGAAAGCGGCCACAGAGATTGTAGGTTTTTGGCCATTCGGCGCCTTTTGCGATGTCTGGGTGGCCTTTGACATCATGTGCTCCACCGCCTCCATCTTGAATCTGTGCGTCATCAGCGTGGACCGCTACTGGGCCATTTCTAGCCCATTCCGCTACGAGCGCAAGATGACGCCCAAGGTGGCGTTCATTATGATAAGCGTGGCGTGGACATTGTCCATCCTTATCTCCTTCATCCCAGTGCAGCTAAACTGGCACAAAGCCCAGTCAACCAGTTACACGGAGCTGAACGGCACCTACGGCGAGCTTCCCCCAGACAACTGCGACTCCAGCCTTAATCGGACATATGCCATCTCCTCTTCCCTGATCAGTTTTTATATACCTGTGGCCATTATGCTGGTCACTTACACCCGCATCTACCGCATCGCTCAGAAGCAGATACGCCGGATCTCTGCGCTAGAAAGAGCGGCCGAGAGCGCCAAGAACCGCCACAGTAGCATGGGTAACAATGGCAGTATGGAGTCTGAAAGTTCCTTCAAGATGTCCTTCAAGCGTGAAACCAAAGTTCTCAAGACCCTCTCGGTCATCATGGGCGTTTTCGTGTTCTGCTGGCTGCCCTTCTTCGTCTTGAACTGCATGGTTCCTTTCTGCAACCCGAACGAGAGTGAGAGCGACTTCTTGTGCATCAGTTCCACCACCTTTGATGTCTTCGTCTGGTTCGGTTGGGCCAATTCCTCACTCAACCCCATAATCTATGCCTTCAATGCTGACTTCCGCAAGGCGTTCTCCATCCTGCTGGGCTGTCATCGGCTCTGTCCGGGCAGCAACTCTATAGAGATTGTGAGTATCAACAACAACGGTGGCCCTCCGTCTACTTCTCAGTATCAGCCTAAGGGCCACATCCCCAAAGAGGGCACTAACAGCAACTATGTGATCCCTCACAGTATCCTCTGCCAGGAGGAGGAGACCCAGAAGAAGGAGGACGACTCTGGGATAAAGACCTTTGAGAAACTGTCACCTTCCATGTCGGGTAACTTGGATAGTGATGCAGAAATCTCGCTAGAAAAGATCAACCCCATAACACAAAACGGGCAGCACAAATCCGTACCCTGCTGAGTATTGGGTGAGATCTGACCCTAACAAAGAATCCTTGTTTCTATACAGTACTGAATCCAAAAAAAAAGCTTCACTGAGGACCTTAATAACAATTCTTGGACTAAATGAAACTTGTGGGAAAACAAACGAATGTTCCAATTGAAGGCACTTTATGCTGGATAACTATCTGCAAAATATTCGCAGCATTTATTATTGACTTTAACAGGTTAGTTGTCGCAAGACATCAATGGAAAGTAATGTGAATAAACCGTGTATGCATATGTATACATGTTATGAATTTGAAATGTGTATACATGTGCATGCCCATCTGGTTGTGGTTAAACTACTGTTGTTAGTATAAGGACAAGAGTTAGGTCACTAGTAAAATATCTTGTAGGTGAGTTTACGTAAATGGCTCACAAGTAGTGAAACTTGGTTGCGTCTACTGTCGACAATAAAATGTATATAGTGTTGTTTATATTTTTCACCATTTATCAGAGTTGGCTAAGTCAACATCTCCATACGCTGCTAGTTGTGAAATTGTATGTGCAAACCACCCCATAATGTGACTTGAGAGCAGTAGCCATTCTTACCTTGTCTTCTCTGTGTGTGTTGGTGTGATGTCAAAGAAGTCAGGGGGCAGTGGATTTTTCTGCTATGTGATTTATCAGCTGTGGAAGTGGCCATGAAATTTGGATGTAATTTTTAATGCTTAGATGTCAAAGAACTCACCCAACCCCCTTCCTCACCGTTAGCCCTACACATGTCAAAGTGCAGGACAGCACAGGGAAAATATGATCCCAGCAGTAATCTCACCGGCCGTTACCTACATTTCAATTGTCATTATGCTCACATATATGCTTGTTTCCATCACAGGGTGTATTTAAATGTAAGAAGAAGTCTCATGTGGATCCTAGTTCTGCTTTTCCTCTTTAAATCCATCCAATTTAAACGTACGCAAGTAGTTGCAGGCACCACGGCTGCCTTTAAACCATTTCTTTTGCCAACTCTATGTAGATGAACTTTGCTCTAGGACAGTGTGGAATACCACTAATGCACAATGGAAAAATGTAATTACTGCATCTTATGCAACACATCTGCCCAGCCACCCAGAAAGATGTTGTGACCTTGCCGGAAACACCATAGGAAGCACTCTGTAGGTCTTTCTAGTGCTTCCAAGCATATCCAGGATGAAAACCATCTTGCATCATGCATATAGTTTATTGTGCAGAATCCAGCCCCTGAACTGTTATGTCAGCTGTCAGATGGGAGGGTGGATGATTACCAACATACGTCACATCCATAGGTACTTTGTCTCTCAATTTGCCTTGGAACACTTTAACCGTTTTAGCTCACTTGCCCAAACAGAATCTGTGGCGTATAAACTGCTGTCCCACTTTTAATAATTTGTTGAGCTGTTTTGTATGGTTACGTAACTGCCCTTGATCTAAGTTAATTCCAGGGCCTACCGTGCATCGAGCACTTCCCATGAACTTCAGGATTTGAAAGAACTGACGCGCATGAGCTTGTTCTCAGAGTGCATTAGGGTGGAAAAATGCAAGCAAGATACAAACCAGACCAATATATTTACTCTAAATCAACGACGGTAGCTTTTTAGATCAGTTTGCCCATTTTTAGCTGATCATAGAAACCCATTTAGCCTCTCATGTAACTGAGAGAAAATCTCTAATATTTTGCCTTCAATAATACTCTGTGCCAACATGCTGAGGACATCATGATCAGCAGACTTTGCCAGTGTCCTTCTCTCTTACTCTAATATTCTCCTTCTGTCTAAAAGCTTGACAGAATGAACTTCAACTGTTCGGTAACATAGTAAGTGAATATGTACATGCAACTTGGACAAATTTGAGAGAGAGACTAGATAAACAGAGACTTCAGTACACATATTTGTCTAAAATTGGACATTTGCTCCAGGGAATTTTCCAAAAGACTCTGTTTACTCACCCGCCTGTCAGAGACCCATTCTTCATAATGCTGCTATGGAAATATTCAGCTATATGTTTTATTTAGTTCCAGGAAGTTTGTCTTAATGACCTTCACGTGTCAAACTCAAATGCTAATGTTGGAATATTTAGGATGGTTGGTTTCAGCAGCATTCAGATAAGCAACATTGGATTTTACATTGAACATTTATTTTCTCCAACGAGGTGATTAGCATTTAAAATGAACCTCAGTGACATTCTGAAAAGTCCCAGGTGCTTCTTTTATTGCAAACGCTAAGGTATTCCCAGGATTGCTGGGGAACCACGGGTAGTCTTTTAATTAGAAGTGAATAACATAACAGTGGGCCAAGTTGCTCGTTTTCTTTCTTACCAAAGATTGTTTATCTTTTGATTTTGCAGGTGTTGCTCTGTATACTTACACAAACCAGTGATTTCAGGTTGAGAGCTGTCATTTTCTGTTTCTTTTGGAGAAGGCTGAAAATGACAACTGCAATGACAATGGCGAGAACTTACAATACTGTGTGACGGTGGCAGCACAACCCCCTTGAAACATTACTTTATCAGCTGCTTTGTACCACTGTTTATGGACATTCATTCCAAGGTGATACAAAAAGGACTATTTGACACCTTAACCTCAGATGGTCAACGAGTATACGCATTGTAACATAAACGGGAGAAAAAACTGTGTTGTAAGATGTTAAAATAGAGATGTGAACACAAGTGCTTTTTTTATCTTTAAGTCCTTAATTGTGAGTAGAGGGAACAAACGTACATGATGTTTTCATGTGGGTTTGTCATGCAGTTAAAGCACTGTACCGGTTTCCGTGATCCCATCAAGTAGGATGTGATCCTGGATTAACATGTTTTGTTTGTCTTGGAACAACATTGTCCTGACATTAACATGATCTACTGCTGAAACCAGATTGGTTGGTAATGATCTACCGCTGAAACCGGATTGGTTGGTAATGTTTTTGAAGCCCCAACCTCAGCCTTGAAGGAATATTCCGGGTTCAGCACAAGTTCAATCAACAGCAACCATATTTCCCAAGAAAATAAGTTTAAAGGTCCTTGCCTTGAGTCAAAAATTTTCGTATGCGTTTTTTTTTCGTATTCGTCATCCTAAAAATTTGTCACGCACTGAAACCTTGCACATTGAGTCGGATGCGTATTGATCGCAAAAAAATCGCAAAACAATACAAAATGAAGTCTTCAAGCAGTGAGGATGATTTTATTGTAAAAATCACCAAAAGAGAAAAAGAAAATGGAAATATTGGGTCCATCCGATCCTGAGATTGCGTAGAGAGGAAGGAGAGTTATCCTTATCAAGGAGCTGCGGGATTATCCCGAGCGATTCAAAGTTGACTTCAGGATGTCAGTGGCTCAGTTTGATGCTTTGCTAGCGATACTGGAGCCACATGTTAAAAAGAAGACCACAAATTTCTGCGAACCAGTTGATCCTGAACAGGTCTGGATTTTGGGGTCCACTTGTACAGTGGCTCTGAATTGTCAAAACACCTCTCAAAATGCTTGCTACTGATGCGAAAAATTCTGAAAATGTAACCCAATCCGAATTTTTTATGACCAACGAAAGTTTCGGAGGCAGTGTGTAACTGTCATTGTCACAACGAGAGGTTGTATTTATTTTTTGAAGTGGGGAAATTTCTGAGAATTTCAGACTCGGTGTGCAAGGACCTTAACTCTTATTTTTCTTAAAATAAATAAATAAATAACTGTTACAGTAAGGCACATTTAATAGGACATTTTTTGAAGGATTTGAGAGCAGAAATGTGAAGCCAATAGTTTTATAAAAGCATTCTTCTGTTAAAACTTTTAAATCTTAAAATCCTTTAAATACTTTTTTTGTGGCAATGACACTGTAAGACAGGATATACTTTTACACAGAAAAGGGTTTTCACACTAAAATCATACTAACAAGTATATTGTGGCTATATACTTTTGATGCAGAGTATTTAATGATTTACGGATTGGCCCCAGTAGTTTCCATTGTAACGCTAGTGTTTTGCTTTTCCTAAAGAAAATGAGGGACGACCGGAAATTCATTTGAAATTCAACTGAGCTTGCACTGAACCCTGTATATTCCTTTAAGCCTATGCCTAACCTCAATCCTAACCTAAAAATGTTATAGGCTGACATGAATGTTGTTCCAGGATCTAGGATGTCGATCGGGGAACATGTCCTACTTGGCAAAATCGCGGACCGTCTCTGTACAGGTTCATATGTGTGCTGCAGTTCTTCAAGGTATACCCAACAAATTTATTACAGTACCTAGTTTACAGTTTGTATAAAACGGTCCCTTTCTATTTGCTAAATAAAAGTGTATGTTGTTTTTGTAATCTTGTTTGCTGTGTATTTTCACTATACGAGGTGTCACGGAATCTTTTATGAGGTATGTCACTGCCAATTCTTTATTTAAAGGTCAGCTCTTTGCAGAAAATCAATCCTTATTGATTACACCATCAATGACGCACTTTTGTCAGCTAGAAGTGTGTCCTCAATCGGGTAATTTACATAACATTTTTTATTGAGAAGGAAAGTTCAGTTTCTTTGATTGATTACACGTTCTTTTTTTTCTTCTTTTTTTTTTACATTTATTGTCATTCTGTGGCCAGAGGGCTTGCACGATGACAGGTATGAGGAGTAATGTGACATGTCACCGGGCCCCTGGAGTGAACTGGAGTTAAGGGTTTTTATCCGAGGGCAAAACAGGATGGTCAGAGGCGAGACCAGAATATTAGTATCAGTAACTCAAGGGCAAGAACTAGCTCTAACTCCCCTGCCGACCCACCTGGATATGAATCAATGACATAGTTCACCTAAAAAAACATTATTTAATCACCCAAACCTGAATGACGTAGTTTATGTTTTTGGTTGAACTATCCCTTTAGCTCTCTCTGGATGTGCCCTTTTTGAGCAGTCTGTGATCAGACTCTTATTATTGATTTAATACACATTTGAAATCAGGATGCCAGCAGAATTTGAATCTTTTAAAAATGTTATTTTACCCTGAAATTTGGCAAAAAGGTTTCTGCTCATAGTGAAAATGCTGAATGCAGGAATTCAGCTTTAGTTCCGATATTTGTTGAAGGTCAAAAGAAATGAGGAGAAGATATGAACAACTATTATAACACAATCACAAACATTCCTATCCGGATGGGATTAGATTTCTCAGAGGGAACCGTGAGTTATCCAAAGAACAGTTGGCAATTTGCTACATAATTTATATTGAGAATGTGTGAGAAAAACACAGATGTGTTCAATTCAGATGAGATTAAAATCATAAAGTGAGTCTGGGAAAAAAACAAACACAAATTTACCTGACCTCCTTAGGGAAAACTGGTCCTCTCTAAATAGGACCATTTTAGAAACAAAATACTAACAAAAATGTTATCTTGGGATAAAAAAGAAAAGAAAAATGAAAATTCACGTATTCATCCTTTGACATTTTTCCTCCACACATAGAAGTTTAATTAGGGGGCTCTTTTTCATGCCAACAAATTGACTGGTTAATACGTTCAAGCTCCAAAAAGGACAAAAGGTGTTATGAAAGTAATCCATATAATTTGAACATTATAATCCAAGTCCTCTGAAGTCATTCTTATCCTTCAAGGGTACTTTTAAACCTCTCTTCTTTAGATTAACAGCCACAAATACCATTTACTTTAAGAGCAGCAGCACATTCTGCTAAATGTCTTAATTTTGGTTTCCCAAATGTTAATGTGAAAGAATTAATGGAAGAATTTTCGTTTCTTAATTAAAGTTTGACTCAAATGCATTCTCTCTGGTATCCATTCAGCTGAAAATGTTCCTAAAAAAAAGCTAATTCCTAACATGTGTACTACTTTCATATCCCTTTTAGATATTAACGATTTGTGAAGTTATGAATACAGAATATACTTTGTTTAGTATAGTATAGCATAGCATGAATAAATCTGTTTATTAAAATGAATAATAAACAATAATAAAAACTGAATTAGCAGAAGCTTTTGGCCTTACAAATGAGAAAATTATAAGAACTAATTAATCCAATAGGGACAAAACAGTACAAGCAGTCCTTCCACACCATATTCAGTAGAACAATAGAGCAGCAGTGTACGTGTAAGTATTTATTTATTTGTTTGTTTGTGCTCCAGGAAGACGTTCAACTCATATATATATATGTATATATGTATATATGTGCGTGTGTGTGTGTGTGTGTGTGTGTGTGTAATGATGATGAAAATTCAGCTTTGCAATACATTTTATTTCACAATATTACAGTTTTTTTCTGTATTTTTGATCAAATGAATGGAGACTTGAAGAGACTTCTTGAGAAATGTTTCCAAACTTTTGACTGACTGTGTCTATATATATTTTCACATGTTTAATAGGTAGATTTTGGATCCTAGATTGATTAACAGCATAGAACCACATTTTACAAAATATTCTGGTCAAATGAATCATAAATGAGTGCATTTTTTGATACTCATTTCATTGTATTGCAATCTTAACAGGTTATGATGTTTTCTGAATGCCTATTTGACACAGAGAACAATGCATTTCTCACAACAGCTTAATGAGTCAAAGCCAGTGCACACAGAGGTTGCCTTTAAGGCGTTTTTAGTTTGGCTCTTGTTTTCATCCATAAGGCGTTGCAGTGCTGGCCATTCAAGTGTAAAATACAGTATCATGAATAGTCAAATGCCTTGCTCTCCATCGGTGCCAGAATGAGAATGTGATGAGTAATAATAGCCACGGGCCCAGCACAGACCCCTGAGGGATCTCAACTGTAGATATCTGACCCGGTCTTTATTTCAGAGCGGACACAACACACAAACCCACCAACATGCACCAGAGTTCACAAGGTCTCCGTTTGGAAAAACACATAGTCAAGGTTAATGACTGGCCTGGGGCATTGCTCATTGTGGTGGAAAAGGGATGTCTATGAGCCGTTGTAATGTTCTTATGTAACTGGCGCTCGGGCCCGATTTTACCACTGAACACTCTTTTAAAACCGGCGCTTGCAGAGTGTTCGCTAAAAATATCACGTATGCATGCAAAGACACCAGATCCCCTTTGCTTGCATTGGTAGGTGGATGTTGTTAGTTCAATCCTGGCTGTTCACCGGGTGCGGAATAACACGATTTCATTTTCCCGGGACGCATGTGACAGCTGTAGCATTCCCATTATTTCCAATATGAGTCAGCAGAGCACGCAAACTCGAACAGCATCGCTCTTGCCAGTTTTGAAGCTGTGCTGCCCTTGCTGAAAGGCATTGAGATAGATAACAGCGTGATGTGACTTTGACTAAGTAACGCTCTGAAAGCGACTCTTCACGGTCTCTCTAAGAACGAGGCACTTTTCCTTGCTGAGGCTAGCGTTAGCATCAGAGACAGTAGGTAAACAAAGCTTCACGTTCAGTGCAAACAGAGTACATTATAGTTGTCTCTGCTGCTGTGGCAGATGAAATATTAATAAGGCAATTTGAAGCTGACTCAAATATTCATTTGTTTACAGTTGGGACTCTTCCTGTGCTGTTGCTTTTTTAGCTCAAATGTTGTAGGTGACTACCGTGTTGTGGGTGCTTGGAAGTACTGCTCTCCAATATAGCTCACGGTAAAAGCTTAGTGTGCCTGTCCTGATTTTTTTCAGAGCTCTAGGCATTATGACATTACAGTGCTGGATTGATTGTTTGCTGCCTGTGGCCATGCAGTTCTTAGGTTCGGTGACAGCACAACGGGAATATAGCAAACATCTATTAGCAACACTGGGACACTGGATGCATTCAAATCACCCGTTCACATCACTTGAAGTGGAAGTGGAAATTTGACTATTAATAATCTGTCATCTGTAGATTGTCTAATCTACATTCACAGCTAGCATTTTATGTATTTTACATACAGACCTTTTTTCTGCATGGAAATATTTTATTCGCAGGTGTTATTTATTTAGATTTTTCTTTCCTTTCCTTTCTTTTCACATCATATTTTCATATTTTTCTGACACTGTATCCTTCTGTATCCCACTGTAATTGCTTTTTTGTTTTTTCTTTTGCTTTTGAAAATACCAGTGGGAAATCATGAACGTAATTATTGTGGTATAAATTGCACTACAATATTGATATAATCATATTTTTTAAATAATAATTTAACTAACTAAATAAATGTTTGTTTTAATAAAAAAAAAAGGTAGGTAAAAAGTTTCCAAAGATCGATATATATATATATATATATATATGAGACAGGCTTGTGCACAATTCAGAATTGAATTGAGAATGACTCCTTAATTCCAAATCAATTCTTGAATTTTAATTGAATTTGAATTGATGTCAAAAACAGGATCTAGAATTACAATTCGAATTTGAATTAAAGGAAGCAGAATTTCAATTTAATAAAAATTCTAAGAAATTCATATACATATTTTAAATTAAGTGTTTAACAATGAAGCTTTATAGTATATGTCAGATATGATTGCATTATGCATTTTGTGTTATTTGATTACTTTGAAATGAAAATTGGAACAAAACTAATTAAACAACATTAAGGGAGTAATTTATTTCAAGAATTTTATCATTATCTATATTTTAGAAAATGTATGCAGGGTTGAGGAGTGACTAATCACATGTAATGCAATTATGTTATTAAATTACAAAATTAAAGTAATTGTATTTATATGTATTACTGAGGTAAAATGTGTAATTCAATTAGTTACTAATCAAATTAAAAGGAAATTGCTTTGCATTGATAAAGTAATCCAAATAAAATAACCCAATCCACATTTATAATGAGTAATAACTAATAACTGTAAGCAATTACATTTCCAAAGTAACCTTACTAAACCTTAATGTATGTGAGATTCATCACATTCCTGTTGTGTGACTGTGTGGAATTTCTTTGGAATTTAATTCCACTTCCTGTCATTCCAATTCAAATTCAACTTCCTGTGGGGCGGAGTCAATTCAATTCAAATTCCAATTCATGAATTGAATGCAGGCCAATTCTGAAATTCAGAATTTTGCACAAGCCTGTATGAGATAGATAGATAGATAGATAGATAGATAGATAGATAGATAGATAGACAGACAGACAGACAGACAGACAGACAGACAGACAGACAGATAGATAGACAGATAGATAGATAGACAGATAGATAGATAGATATCAAAGCTGCACGATTCTGTTTAAATTGAGAATCACAATTTTTTTGTTTCAAACAGAGATCACGATTATCCCTCGATTCTGATCTGACAACTGAACAAAATAACATGTAATTTATTAGAGGTTCTGACAAAATGTCATTTGCTGCAGTCTGTCTAAAATGTTTAATTAATCTGAATTAAAAAAAAAGTTTTTTTTAAAAAGTTTCATCCACTTTTTGCAGTTTTATTACCAACAAAGTGAATATGCATAAAAAAACCCTGCAAGTTTCATTGTACTGCTAAAAAAATCTGTCCTCGAGTTGCCATACATAATTTCGTGTATATCGCAAATTAGATCTTATCTTTCGCATCCCAATATTGTTGCAATTAGCTATCACAACTTAAAATTTTGTGTCAGAATAACTTTCCCAGATTTTACTTAAGATAACTCAAATATCCAAGTTGTCGCATAATACAAGACATTTCACTTTGACTAAACTTAAAATTTTAAGGCAGCATGAACACAGTAAATTTATGAGTACATAATGCAATTGGACTTTTCATCTTCAGAACAATATTAATACATTTTAACTTGTTATAAAATAAATAAACATCAAATCAAGATGTGTAATCAAGAAAACATATTAGACAAAGTTACAAAAATAATGAGGAATGATGTTTGAGAGGTACTATGTGTCTTATTTTTACCAATAGTAATAAAATAATTTAACATCGCCTACAATTTAATCAAATTAATAAAAAATATTTAATGCACCTTTGAATATTACAGAGAAGTGGTGCTTTAAAACAGGAGCAACGCCACAAACACGGATGCTGTATGTAGGCTAATTCTGTCACGTGACCACATTTATTTGCGTTAAAGCCCTTTTTCTCGACAAAGGGTAATTTAAATGTGTAATAGTGTGCAATAATGTTATGTACAATAAATTCTAAATACATTTCCAATTGTGGAATTTATATTAATTTGAATATATAATAATGTTGTGCATGAGGGGTCAGGAGAGGTGAAAAGCTGATGGCTTTTCAGATCCTTTTCTCTATCTTTGTTTTTCTCTGTGATGACTTTGCTGTCATTGTATCGAAAAGACCTGGGCTGGGTTTCCCAAAAGCATCGTAAGCTTAAGTTGATCGTAGAACAATTGCCACCAATGGTCTCTACGATCAACTTAGGCTTACGATGCTTTTGGGAAACTCAGCCCTGGGCAGTTTTCCCTGAGGGAACGTTGTCGTGAAAACTTGTTGCTAGCATGTGATCAGAATAATGTTGGTTCAGTTTCAGTTTTCATTCTTTTCTTTTAAGAATGTTCATTCTCATGATTTTTACATTTTCTGAATAAATTGCATGGTGCTTGCCCATGCAAAGCTCTCTGCATGATAAAGAGTTTATGGGTGGTTACCAAGGTGTTTCTGAGGTGTTGTTAATATGGAGTGAGCCGTGGTAAAACAGTTGTGTATTTTGCTAATTTTCGCTATCGATGGATATGAAGCATTGTGACATCGTGACCCTGGTCACGATATAGGCTACCTATACTAGTGTGTGTTGCATTTCTGTTCTTGTCTTGACTTTCTGTTTTTATTTTGATTGGTCCCTGCTTTCCTTTGTTCTGTTTCCCGCCACACCTTTGTTGTTATGGTTACTGTTGTTATGAGTTAATTTGCCCCAGCAGCTGTGTCTCGTTTCCCTGATCTGTTCTTAGAGTATTTAAGTTTCAGTGTGTTCCTTGTCTTGCATTATTTCAGTTCAAAGTGATAATATTTCCTTGTTTAAGTTTTGAATTAAAGTCTCCTTTAGTATCTCCTTGGTCATCCACTTGATTATTTTTTTGTGTGTAGTCTGTCGAGGTCAGGCGCAAGTAAAAACATGAACACACTGGAGAATTGCTTTATTGTTGTAATTCTAATTGAAAGTGACAATGACAATGTTTTTTTTTTTTCATGCTTAAAGGTGCAGTCACATATGGAAGCTTGTTTCCGCCACAGAATAAAAAAGCAAAAAGTGAATTGCGACTTTTTATTTCACAATTCTCAGTATTGTGTGTTATAAAGTCACAATTGCTTGATATAAAGTCAGAAATGTGTGATATAAAGTCAGATTATTTCTCGCAATTGCAACTTTATATCATGCAATTCTGACTTTATAATGCACAAGTGTGACTTTATCACACAATTATGATTTTATATCTGAGAAATTAAGTCAGAATTTCGAGATGAAAACTCGCAATTGTGAGATAAATAGTCGCAATTATCTTGTAAAATGTTTTATTCTGTTGCGGAAACAAGCTTACATACTCACATTTTAGGTTGTTTGGTGAATTTTCACAGGCGTAATTCAAATAGGAATCCACGCGACTGGGAATTTTGCACTACAGAGAAATGTAGCCAAATGCTGATTTGGCAAGGACTTCAAGATGGTCATGCGGTATTTACCAACAGAAAGCTGCTTGGTTTGAAATGGACTTTGACTGTGTGAGCAGTGCTTCATACCGTACATTTCTAAACTGGACAATGTTTTTTTTTTTTTTGCCCACAATATTTCGCTAGGCTGACTGCATCTTAATACTATAAACTGCTTGCTTTAAAGCAGGGTTACTCAAACTCAGTCTTGGAGGGCCGCTGTCCTGCAGAGTTTATCTCCAACCCTGATCAAACACAAATCGAAGTTGTTGATCAACCTGACTGTTTTATTCCCGCTGATGACATATCTGATAGTTTTCCGGATGTATTTGCTGCTAACGTAGTTACGCGTGCTCAACAACGCAGAATTGGAGATGACATTGTTTTGGCCGACTCTTTATGTCAACTGTGTTCACAGAGGATAATTTTGGGTCAGATCCAAAAGATGCTGAAAATGTTACATATGACAGACATTCTGTTACAGCAGTGGCCGACTTTGAATTGTTAGCTAAACCTATTTCTCATGACGGGATTAAGATTGCACAAAGAGAAGACGTGTTGCTAACTAAATGTTTTTCAGCTGCTGAAAGTCCAAGATCTGATAAAGTTAACGTGGCTGAATACGTGATTGAAAATGGGTTGTTGTTAAGGAAATGGAGTCCTCACTGAGCAAGCTAATCAAGGTCTGCAGGATCACTAGAAACTCACAGGTAGGCGTGTTTGATCAGGGTTGGAGCTAAACTCTGCAGGACAGCGGCCCTCCAGGACCGAGTTTGAGGAACCCATGGCTTTAAAGCAATCGTATGGCGTATTATGGCGTATAAAGCGCCATATAAGTAAATGTGACGTGACTTGTTTTGACTGGAGTGCCGAATTGCAGAGCTATGATCAGATGTTTCTTAACAGCTGGCTTCTCACCACTGTCCTATTTGTCATGTGTTTTATTTCGTTATTGGGAGGAAAGCTCAAATGTACAAATTCATCTTAAAGCCTCTAATTTTTCTATTCACTTTGAAGTATAACAGGGTATTAAGTGAAGACCGAAAAAGATCTTCTCCATGATTATATCACAGGGCCTTTAGCTGCATGATTTGAGGCGGCTTTCATGCTTGAAATCTCTAACCTTGTGAATAAGCAACAGCACTTATGACTTTCTATGCATTTTTGACTTGGCTGCACTGAAAACGTCTTGACTCCAACCCTTGTGTTATTCATTTAGCTGCCTGTTTACTCCCATCAACGTCATTGTTCTTCATAACATGCTCCTCTTGTGCCTTGTTTGCGCTTACTGGGGAACAGCACTTAAAACGCACGAGCTAAGAATAAAACACTGCTGATGTGCTCTCCCAGACTCGCTCCCGCAGCGCTTAAATGGGTGTCGAGAGTCCATTGGGAGATTCTTCCACTGGCTTCTTAATTCATCTCATGCACTTCTATCCTGTCCTGAGCACCCAGGGAAAACAAACCAGCAACCCCCCCCCCCCCCCCCCCGCCCTGAAAGAGCTCATGAAATACTCTGTTGACTTGTCAAGGAATGAAATCTGCTTCAAACGCGCATTTTTCACTCTGAAGGAGCACATAAACAGTGTTGCACACGTGGAAACCCAAGGACACTCGGAGGACAGCAGTGACAGTTCTAATGTTCATCAAACTTCAAGTATGAACAATGTCATTTTTCCTCTTTCTGCTTGTCATTCTGGGGTTTTATAAGACGTTCCTGCAGAATATGGCATCCTAGACGGGGATGAATGGATATCGCTGTCCTCTTATGAATATTAATGAGATTAAGTTGATGAGACACCCTGTCTCCAGTGCGCAGTGCCGATCATAACAAACCACTGAATGACATGGTCACAGCTGTACACTATTGGACTTGTGCCTGTGAGAAAGTCAGACATGAGCTGACACAAGATCACAGATGGCTGGGTCAAGATGTTACCCTTGTGAGACATGCTTTAGAGATGAAAAAGAACACGGCGATTCCTCTGATTAATATGATACCTCATAATACTTGGAAATTAGTTGTTTTGTTTTTTTTCCTTTTAAGATACACTTTAGTGCAAAAGGAATGAGGAGCACATTTAAATACCACCAGAAGTATCAGATATTTGCAATAAGTTACATAAACGTCCTCACAAGACTGCATTTATTTGATCAAATATATTGTGAAATATTATTACAATGGAAATTCAGCAGCCATTCAATGTCACACGAACCTTCAGAAATCATCAATAAGCAAAAACATATTAAGCAGCAAAAATATTGTTTATATAATAATTGGATGATATAATCTTCATATCAGAATGATTTCTGAAGGATCATTGACACTGAAGACTGGGGTAATGATGCAGCTTAACAGAAATAAATTACATTTTAAATTGTAATAATATTTCAAAATATTTCAAAAGTTTTGATCACTTTTTGAGAGACTTCTTTCAAAAGACTTTTGACCAGTGGACTTTTGTATGTGTGTGTGTGTGTGTGTGGGGGGGGGGGTTGTTTATGTGATTTATGAGGACACAAATTTGTATAATGACATGTGTATTACACTGGTATTACAACGTATGGGTGGTTTATGAGGACATTTCAAAAGTCCTCATAAATCAAATGGCTTAAAAAACATACAAAAACAATGTTTTATTAAAAAAAAAAAATGCAGCATGTCTCCTGTGATGGGTAGGTTTACAGTATAAAAACCATTACACCTATGGAGATTCATCATAATGCTGTCGCACCAACATGTGTGTGTGTGTGTGTGTGTGTGTGCGTGTGTGTGTGTGTGTGTGTGTGTGTCTGATTAAAAAAAAACATTGAATATATATTGTTTGTATGTTAGGTAGGTAGGAATTTTTTTCCTATCAAGTTTTACCCTTCCTATCAAGTCAATCCCTGAATATTGACTTAATTTCAAATCATTTTGTATAATAATAACCAGATCATATTCATTAACATTCATTTAGAATATAGGCAAACCTTGTATCACTGTAATTGTCTAGATTGGCAATATGTTTAATCTGCTCTATATTACAATTTCTTTTTTCTATTAAAAAACAAACAAACAGAATGAATCTATCAATTTTCCACTTCTATAATTCAAAGTGACATCAAAAAGCACATATCCCTTTACTCTAAGGCTATAAATGTCACAATCAGCTGCTGCATTGTTCAGTATGAAGTAACTGCATGATGTTTCTCTGTCGTTCAGTTTAAATCAGTGCATTGACTGAGTGCTGTCTGTCGCTGCACTGAAAAATAACTTTTCACAAATCTTTTGTCGAATCAGATTATGCTCACAAACGTTGTTCAAGTAAACAACATTTTGAGTTTCTGTTGAATAAACTAATCTCTTTCTTTATATCAACTTCAATTTTTAGTTTGAATGAACAATTTTTTTTAAGGCAACCAGGTCAGTCTACTTTAAGTTAAACCAACAAATCATTTTTACAGTGGTGTTTTTAATTATTTGTGGATGATGTTAATCTAATGCCACATAAGCAACAATACATTTTCTTTAAAAAAACATAATTTTCAAATGAAATGCATAATAAAACATTTAATCCATACTATACACATGACTTAAATAACTGTTAATAATGAATATAATGAATTACATAAAGTCAAGAATGTCAGAGTGATACCATTTTTTCTTTCTTCTTAAATTATAAAATCAACTTGGTTAAAAATATTTTTTGTGGCATACACCTTTATCATTACATCTTAAAATGTTTTATTAATATTTAAAAAATATCTATGCACTATATATATATATATATATATATATACATATATATATATATATTTTTTTTTTTACTAATCCTGTCTGTATCTCCTGTTGTATAAATATGTTCAAATTGTAAAATTCCATATGGTGCATCTCCACAAAAATAAAATAATTTATGATATTTTTAAAAAGAAATTAAAATATAAAAAATAATTCACCTTGAAAGAAATATATTTGAAGAATTGAATTAAGTTCTGTTCTCTTACATGTATGCAAGCAGTAAGTAAAGCACATAATTACCTTTTCACATCTTACCACAATTTAAACTTTTCTTGAATAGATACACAATATTTCACATAAAGCTTTCACAAAAAAAGTTTTCTATTTTTATTATAGACACTCCTTGTCCCATTTAAAGAAGAGGTATGTACAGTCTGGGAATTTAAAGGCATGTTTATCTATCTGTGGGCAATGAAACATCATCAGTTTAAATATACACTCACCTAAAGGATTATTAGGAACACCTGTTCAATTTCTCATTAATGCAATTATCTAATCAACCAATCACATGGCAGTTGCTTCAATGCATTTAGGGGTGTGGTCCTGGTCAAGACAATCTCCTGAACTCCAAACTGAATGTCAGAATGGGAAAGAAAGGTGATTTAAGCAATTTTGAGCGTGGCATGGTTGTTGGTGCCAGACGGGCCGGTCTGAGTATTTCACGATCTGCTCAGTTACTGGGATTTTCACGCACAACCATTTCTAGGGTTTACAAAGAATGGTGTGAAAAGGGAAAAACATCTAGTATGCGGCAGTCCTGTGGGCGAAAATGCCTTGTTGATGCTAGAGGTCAGAGGAGAATGGGCCGACTGATTCAAGCTGATAGAAGAGCAACTTTGACTGAAATAACCACTCGTTACAAACGAGGTATGCTCACAACACGCACAACCTTGAGGCGGATGGGCTACAACAGCAGAAGACCCCACTGTAAAATCAAATCATACTCCTTACTATAAAAATACTAGTAGGTTTACTTGATTTTAACCAAAATGTTGAGTTTACCACAAATTTTACATTGTTTCTGAAATATTAGAAAATATAGCTCCCATAACTAACGTAATTTAAGTAAAATTACTCAAAATGTCCAAGAGGTGCCGTTACGCATACGTACTGGTCCACAATTTCCCCTCCCCACACACAGCACAGAAGCACATGCAGCTTTTGCCGAGAGGATCGCACTTCGTGAAGTTCAAGGTAAACTCTTTTCATTTAAACCTCATTTTCTAATTTGTTTGTGTGCTAGTCTTAATAATCGTGACATTTTCTGCTCGTTGTTAGTTGCATTCTGTTTTGGTGAATATATTAGCCCATGTTAAGAACTTACACAAACACGTTTTGACCACTGCGCATCATCTGAAGCTATTTCTGCTCAAAATAGTTTTTTGCCGCTTTATAGCTGTAAATCCAGCTGCCTGGTTGACTATTAGTTACTATTAACATTAATTAATTAATTTGTTTTAGTGATGGGCAAGGTTAGCCAGTAATTTGAACTGATGATTGGTCAATGATTATGCAGACGCGAATGTTTACAGAATTCAAAATTCAGTGACAACTCTACAAAACGTGTGTCAAATAGGTCACCTCGTTTTGAATTTTGTGTTTATGGAATGATTTTCGTTGACGCTCAGCATATTGGCCTACTGTAGGAAAACGTTGGCTGGACGTGCCAATTTTGAAAGAGCCAGCTCAGAGACACGGCTGCATTCACTCTAGAGAGCGCGCAATCCAGGCAAAGTACAAATGGATGGAAAAGACCGCTAACAGATCAGTTATTTTAAAATCTTTAAAATAACAGTTTTAACTTGACAGGGCATGTTAAAAACGCGACGATATATGCTGAACTCCAGTCAGGCCGGTTGCTTCGAAAATTAAATGCGTGCTTATTATGATAATTACAGCAATATGCAGGCAGCACATCAAGGAAATTGTGAGGTGTTTGTTACTGAGTATTTAGCAGGCCCCTTTACCCACCTCCTCAAGCAGAGTATAAACATATATAATGTAACATTTTATATAACATTTGTATAAACTTATTTAAATATAAGTTAGCACGTAAACTTTAACAGTCTTAGTTTTAAAATAATACCTAATACAGGTGCTGTTTCTATTTAACTCATTGACCAACTGCTTTGCATGTTGTGTCCCACAATTTGGAAAAAAAGAGAGCGAGAAAAACACTGGTCTATGCATCTGATTATGTTGTTTGTTCATTGACTTTTGATTGATGGAATAACTTTTTATTTATTTTGTTATCTTTTAGAATACCAGTTGATGAGCTGCTATGCAGTGGAAATGTCAGTTATGCACTTACACATCAGAAAAGAGGGCACAGCTTCTTAAACACTACCGCATAAGCCATGGAACATATTCATGAATTGTTCCAGTACCATGTCTCCATTCTGAGTGTCCATGTACTTTTAAGTCATTTAATGCATTAAAAGTGCATTTATCAAAAATCCATTCCCAGCATAGAATTGCAGAATCAAGTAGTTCCGGGTTTGCTTTAGTTTGTTACAAGTTGTCACAGTGTCTGGTTTGTGTTCCCTGGGTTTTCACTAGAGGTTTCTTTCCCTGATCGTCACCCTTATCATGAACTGCATTTCCCATAACCCTTTGCCTGCACTCATCATCTGATCATTGCACACAGCTGTTCCCAATCACATTGTTAGTTTCTGTGTGTATTTATACCCTGTCTGTTTCTGTGTTAGTTGTCGAGTCCTTGTTTAGATGTCACTACAGTTTGGAGGTCTGTCTTGTTTTGTTTCTTGTTTTTGGACTGCTTTATGGATTTTGAACCTTTGCCTGGCTGACGTATGATTTTGGATTACCCTAATAAACTGCACTTGGATCCTCACCCATTTGTGTGCTTCCGTGACAGAAGGACTCGACCATGCAAGGATCCAGCAGTACGGGTTTCCGAATCCGTCCCCCTACCACCAAGGAAAGAAACCTCTAGTGAAAACCCAGGGAACACAAACCAGACACTGTGACACAAGTGCCATGTGCCACTGTAGAAAGCACAGTTGTGAAAGAGCTTGTCAGGACAGTTACTGACACCAGTGCGCTGTTACACTGTACAAAGGAAGGAGGTCCTCTATCCACAACTAATAGGAGATCATCATACTTCATGAGTGAATTTCCAGTTGATATTCCTTTTGAGTACAAAATAGATGGAGATGACCAATATTATGTGTATGTCCCAATTATTCAAATGTTGCAGAAATTGCTAAATAAACAGGAAGTTCTTGATGAGGTGCTGGCTGCTGTTGAGACCTCAAGGGGATACAGTAGTTACAGGGATGGTACCCATTATAGGGATAATTAATTTTTCGCAGAGGGTGATTGTAGAATATCCCTTAGGCTATGTTTACACGGAAACGATCAGAAGAGAAAACGCAAAAGTGGCGTTGCGTTTTCACTTTTTATTCTGCGTTTAGACGAGCGTTATGAAGGGGAAATCTGCGTGCATATGGTGACGCAAAAGTGTGTGAAATTCGATGTAGTGTGCACTCCAGGCGGCTAGGTGGCAACGAAGCACTGCCACACAACAACACCAATATCTGAGAATATTTTGTGCAACTGCTGAAAAGACTCTTGTATGTTTATCAGAGCTGCTGTGGCAACTTGAAGGTCCGACGTATGGAAATAATCCGACATGTTAGTTATTATTTTCCTGTACTGGCGAATGCCTGTGACGTAAACGCGCACGTGATCGAGGGCAGTTTTGCGTTTTTACCGGTTTTTACCCTTTACACGGGAACGCGACGGTGGAGCGTTTTTAAGTTTTCCACTCTGGAGGGTGGTTTCACTTTTTTGCGTTTTTAAGCCATAAAAACGGCGTCACCGTGTAAACGAAAGGCACATCCGATAAAATATTTTTACGTTTTCACTCGGAATCGTTCTCGTGTAAACAGGGCCTTAATCTCTACATAGATGATTTTGAAGTGGCCAATCCACTTGGAACATCACGAAAAAAACACAAATTGTGTGCAATCTACTGGGTTCTTGCGAACTTGCCTGCGAAACACGCATCATCTTTGCACACCATTCAGCTAGCTCTTTTGTGTAAAACAAATGTAGTTAAGCAACATGGCTACTCAAAAGTACTCCATCCACTAATGGAAGACCTGAAATGTCTTGAAGAGCAGGGAGTATATGTTGAGCAGTTGGGATCATGTGTAAGGGGATCTGTTCTGCATGTCCTGGCAGATAATCTGGGTGCCCATTCTTTGGCAGGATTTCAGGAGAGCTTTAGAGTGAATTTTCCTTGTAGATTTTGCATGGCCACAAGGGATGACATTCAAGTCAAAGAAGTTAGGTCCGGCTCTTTTGAAATAAGGACAAAAGAAAAACACCAACAGCATGTTCAAGATGTTCTACTGGATAGTACTTTGGTGGCACAGTATGGCGTGAAGAGTAGCTGTCCATTGAGTGACAATTTGAAACACTTTAATGCAATTGGTGGTTTCCCCCCAGATCTGTTGCATGATCTCTTGGAGGGTGTTGTTCCTGTAGAGATGGCGGTGTGTTTGCAGGATTTAATTGCAGGATTTAATTGATTTAATTGATGCCATCAAACAATTCCCATACAAATTTTCAGACAGGACTGACCAGCCACAGCCAATTCCAAAATCATACACAAGTAAGCGAACAACAGGGGGAAACGGCCATGAGAATTGGGCCCTCTTGAGGCTCCTCCCACTCTTGATTGGCCATAAAGTGGGAGAGAATGACCATACCTGGGAAATTCTTATGTTGTTGAAAGATATTGTTGAATTGGCTTTGTCTACTAACTTTTCTGATGATGCTGTGGAATTCTTGAATTGCAAGATCTCAGAACACAGAGCTTTGCTTAAAGAAGTGTTTCCAAACTTTGTGCTGTGTCCAAAGCATCACTACATGGAGCATTATCCTCAGCTTATCAGAATGTATGGGCCATTGAGGAATTTATGGACAATCAGATTTGAGGGGAAACATAAATTCTTCAAAAAAAGTGATCCGTGATGCACAAAATTTCAAAAATGTCCCCCTAATGCTGGCCAAGAAGCATCAAATGGCAATTGCCTATCACATGGATGGCAGTTCTTTTTTCAAGCCAAGAGTACAAATGGACAGGGTCTGTAGTTCACTTATCACAGCCTTTCCTGAAAATGTTCAGGAATATCTAGAGCTGCGGAGTCCTAATTGTACTACTGTGCTAGTTTCATCCAGTGTTTACACTGATGGAATTAAGTACTGCCCAAACATGGTGGTTTCAGTTGGATCTTGTTCAGGTTTGCCAGAATTCAAGCAGATTGAGAAAATCATGACGATCAACACTGACATAATTTTCCTGTGCAAACCTCAGACTGCATGGTACATTGAGCATTTGCGCTCTTATGAATTGTGCAGCTTACATTCACTGGAAGTTGTTTTGCCATCTGAACTAAATGACCCCTTCCCTTTGGCAGCTTATAATCTCTCTTTTGTATTATGGCTTTTTTTTTTTTTTTACTACTTCTCTTCTTTTTTTCCCATTTTAGAATTTCACTTAGCCATGCCGATGTTATTCCGCGTTATTGTGCACGACAGTGACATCAGAAAAGTAACCATTCCTGAAAAACCAGCTGATCTTGATGCTTTGAAACATGTGTTGCAAGAGAAGCTGCAGCTCACCTACACGTTCAGTGTCCAATTTGAAGACCCTGACTTTAATAATGCATTATGTAATGTCAGTGACATTAATGATTTGCCAGAGAGGGCAACACTGAAAATAATTCCTCAACAAACATCTCCCTCCTCAAGTCAAGCTAGGACTATACTTCTCTCAGGTTCTGATACATCAGAGCAGTTGTCTGCTGAACGGCAGCTTGAATGGCCTGAGGAATTTGAAATACCCAAATTATCTGTGAATGTTGAGTACCGTCTACGTCAGGGAAACCTTGCTTTTATGAAGGATGGAACAACTCTTAATGTTGGAAGAGACATTAAACATGACATACTGGAAGCACTTGCTGGGGCCATGTACACCTTTAAGGCATATCCAAGAGATGAAGATTTTGGCCAAGTTGCTGCAGCTCTAATCAAAGCACATCCCTGTTTGACTGAACAGGGCTCTCCAACAGGCTCAGCTGGCTGGAAAAACAGCCTGAAATTTAAAATGGCCAACTATAGAACAAAACTGCGTAAATGTGGCTGTAGTGATGTTGCAGTTGGTGGAAAGAGAGGTGCAACGATGGCAACAAAGTCAGGCTTTAAAAAACCCAGGCGATTTGAATTAAATTTCTTGCCAAACTTTCCTAATGGGGAAGATGAAGAAAGTCAAGAATGCACAAGAATAGAACTTGTAGAAGAAATGAAAAAGAGGCCCCCAAACGTGAGCCTGATTGGCAAGAAGATGGACAGCACATTTGCTTTGAGATGGAAATAAATCATCCACTCTGAACCTCCTGTTTGTGAGATTATGAAAGAAGTGGCCAGCACTTTTCATGGAAAGCCAGGTTTGTTTTCTTTTCCTCTTCAAAACCCTGCGTTTTTTATGAATTGTGTGTTTTAATGTTAACAACCACTATGTTTGTGCTTAGATCTTTGCAGAATTCAATCGCATATCTGGGAAAAATCTGAGATCTCAGTTCTACGCAGCGTTGGACACGCACTCTGTACGCTTGTTTGAAATTTTCCGGAAAAAAGGAGGAAACCAGGGCAGAATACTTGATGAAATTTTGCAACAAGTTAATTCAAAGGTATTCTTTTATGATGCTGTCTTTGAATCATGATTTGCATGATACCCTCGGCCAATAACCTGTCTACCTGTCTACTTTTTCTTAGCCATCTGATGTAACAGTTGTTCGCACCGCAGTACTTCAGGGACTTCCAATCCTTTTGGGGGATGACCCAGAGGAATTTTTCAGGACGTGCTTTGTAAGTAATGAAATTGGTGTTTCTGCTTTCTTAAATTGCCATTTTGTTTTATTCCATGAGAGTATAGCTCATGTTAGGCAAAATAATAATTCTGGGTATACTTTTTGTAGTTTTGCAGTAGATACTATATTTGTCTCTTGTGAAACAATTCTGATTATTCCTTCTCTACTTAGGATGTGGATGTAGAAGCAGACTTCAGTGAAGTAGATGTTGGCCTGCTCACAATTCTACCTGAAGAAATGCCTGCCAAACGTCCAAATGCCCTCAACGTGGACGCAATGAGAGCAATCGTTTTGGAGGGAACAATTGTCGTGGATGATGTCCCAAATTTGCCACATGCTGTAGGTCTCCTTTTTGCCTTGATCTATGCTCTAAATTTAGACTACCCAAAGACAATGAGGAACACATTTGATTTCATTCAGCGGGTATTTCTGTCTTTGGGAGGGAAGAATCTCAAACCCAAACTCCAAACCCTTAAAAATCAGCTTTTAAGCTAAACTTGTCTCCTTTGGATTCCCAGACTGCTGTGTTTAAGGAGATAGTTCACCCCAAAATGAAAATTCTGTCAGTAATTACTCACCCTCATGTTGTTCCAACACAGAAGCGCTGCGCTGTTACACTATGTGAACTGTCTCAAGGCCCACTGAGAAGGAAATGAATAGTTGAATAAAGTAATTATTTTTGTTTGTTTTTTGCGCACAAAAAGTATTCTCGTCGCTTGATAAACTTGAAATTGAGCCACTGGTAGTCACTTGGACTATTTTAACAATTTCTTTAATAACTTTTCGGGGATGGCAAGTTTCAATCCCTTGGAAGCCAATGAAGGAGTGAGACAGCTCTCAAATTTAATCAAAAATATCTTAATTTGTGTTCCGGAGATAGCGAAAGTCGTGCGGGGTTGGAACAACATGAGGGTGAGTAATTACTGACAGAGTTTTCATTTTGGGGTGAACTATCCCTTTAAGATGTAGGCATACTGGCATAATCATTTGCACTGTTACGCGCTTAAGAATGTTTGAATGGGATGACTACGTAACACTAATATGAGATGTTGTAGACGCTATGTGTGGCATAGCAAGAACAACCGGAACATCACAAAAGTAGCAATCAAGTTGCTTTTATTAGTGCAGACGGACAAGGTTACAGAAAAAGTAGAATATTAAAGAAACAAAACAAGAATGTCGCCAAATCAATGAAATGAATAAAAGCAAAAATCCCTCATAGCTTTGACCCCAGTGGTTACTCTGTCTACCAAAAGAAAAATGCAGAAACAAAACCGAATTCTTCAGCGTATGACGACGCCTTGGATACACTGTTCTAACTAAACCAAACAAAAATTACAATTGATGGCGATCATTCTTTAAACTAACTAACACCAAAAAAATACTAACTATCAGTATCACATAACATAGCTCTGAGATCAATCGAAAGACTTACAGGCGGCCATGGGCGACTGGAACGATCATTGCAGTCTCTTTACGGTTCTCATGTCAGCATGTGATACAAACAGATACAGCGGCACAAAGTAGCCTATGTTACCCGGGCTACTCGCAATGCGTCTCTCTAGGTTTAACAGTAGCCTATCTAACGCAACCGTCCCCAGCTCGGCAACGCTAGATCAACAAAACCCACAGCAACACAAACAAGGACACGAACTGGCTGATCGGCTTAGCAACAACAGGTGTGAGTGAGGGCTGCCACTGATCCCTCACTGCTGACGACTGGTAAACAGAGCCATTTAAAGTGCCGGCACTCCAGCTGATTGGTCGCGCCCCGATCGTGACGTCGAGCATCTTGATGCCACAAGTATGACGGACAGCCAGATTATCCAATGACCGCACCTTAAAAGAAGACTTACGAACCCAAGAAAGAAAACACAATACAAACACAAGTGGAACGTAACTTCAAGTGGCCACTATAGTTCAAATAAGTTAGGGTTAGTAAGCCACATTTTGTGTCATGGTAAAAAAAAAGGTCTGTATTTCTGGATTTTAAAGGCCTATTTTATGTTATTTTTGCTGTTTTTATTGTGATGTTCTTAATCTGTAAAAACATGTTTTTACAAAAAATAAACAGTTGAGAATTTCACACTTGTGTTAAGTGCATTCCATGCTAGTTGAACTACTAAAAATACATTCACTTTACTTGAAGAAAATGTGGAAACCGTTTGCACATATTTTTTTAAGTCTTTGTAGCTTGAAAAGGGCAGATTAAAACCATGTTGAGTATAATAGTATTTAAGATGTTTGCAGAACACATTATAACACTGTTAGTTAAATGGAATTACTCAAGTGATCTTACTATTAAATCTTAAGTAGTATTAGTAAATATTGAGTATGTTCACTAGAACTTTACATTAAAGTAACTTGATATTTATTACTTAATTTACTTGGAAAGAGTTTGCTTTCTTTACTTTTAACTGTTTATTAACTTAACTTCAGTTTCCCCTTTAAGTTTACTTTGCAAAAATAAGGCAATCGGTTTCCAAACCGATTCAGTTTTTTTTTTTAAAAGTAAACTGAACTTGTTAGAATTAGGCTACAATTTGCAAGAGCTCACCAAAATTGGACAGTTGAAGACTGGAAAAATGTTGCCTGGTCTGATGAGTCTCGATTTCTGTTGAGACATTCAGATGGTACAGTCATAATTTGGCGTAAACAGAATGAGAACATGGATCCATCATGCCTTGTTACCACTGTGCAGGCTGGTGGTGGTGGTGTAATGGTGTGGGGGATGTTTTCTTGGCACACTTTAGGCCCCTTAGTGCCAATTGGGCATCGTTTAAATGCCACGGCCTACCTGAGCATTGTTTCTGACCATGTCCATCCCTTTATGGCCACCATGTACCCATCCTCTGATGGCTACTTCCAGCAGGATAATGCACCATGTCACAAAGCTCAAATCATTTCAAATTGGTTTCTTGAACATGACAATGAGTTCACTATACTAAAATGGCCCCCACAGTCACCAGATCTCAACCCAATAGAGCATCTTTGGGTTGTGGTGGAACGGCAGCTTCGTGCCCTGGATGTGCATCCCACAAATCTCAATCAACTGCAAGATGCTATCCTATCAATATAGGCCAACATTTCTAAAGAATGCTTTCAGCACCTTGTTGAATCAATGCCATGTAGAATTAAGGCAGTTCTGAAGGCGAAAGGGGGTCAAACACAGTATTAGTATGGTGTTCATAATAACCCTTTAGGTGAGTGTATATTGTAGCAAATTCTCATCTTCAGTCTATCTGCTAATGCTCCCACAATTTCAGAATGAACAGCAAATTATAAAATACACAAGATGAATGAATGCAAGCTAGCTTTAGCAGAGAGCTGTTAATCTTAACAACAAATGACCTGCAGAACCAGCGTGAATCATCAGCCTGCAGGTGATCATGCATATTCTCAACCACAAACTTAATAAGCTTCACAATTACCATACAATACCATAGCAGTCAGATGACGAGACACTGTGAAGTGGATATACACTCACCGGCCACTTTATTAGGTACACCTGTCCAACTGCTCGTTAACACTTAATTTCTAAGCAGCCAATCACATGGCGGCAACTCAGTGCATTTAGGCATGTAGACATGGTCAAGACAATCTCCTGCAGTTCAAACCGAGCATCAGTATGGGGAAGAAAGGTGATTTGAGTGACTTTGAACGTGGCATGATTGTTGGTGCCAGAAGGGCTGGTCTGAGTATTTCAGAAACTGCTAATCTACTGGGATTTTCACGCACAACCATCTCTAGGGTTTACAGAGAATGGTCCGAAAAAGAAAAAACATCCAGTGAGCGGCAGTTCTGTGGGCGGAAATGCCTTGTTGATGCCAGAGGTCAGAGGAGAATGGCCAGACTGGTTCGAGCTGATAGAAGGGCAACAGGGACTCAAATAACCACCCGTTACAACCAAGGTGGGCAGAAGAGCATCTCTGAACGCACAGTACGTCGAACTTTGAGGCAGATGGGCTACAGCAGCAGAAGACCACACCGGGTGCCACTCCTTTCAGCTAAGAACAGGAAACTGAGGCTACAATTTGCACAAGCTCATCGAAATTGGACAATAGAAGATTGGAAAAACGTTGCCTGGTCTGATGAGTCTCGATTTTTGCTGCGACATTCGTATGGTAGGGTCAGAATTTGGCGTCTACAACATGAAAGCATGGATCCATCCTGCCTTGTATCAACGGTTCAGGCTGGTGGTGGTGGTGTCATGGTGTGGGGAATATTTTCTTGGCACTCTTTGGGCCCCTTGGTACCAATTGAGCATCGTTGCAACGCCACAGCCTACCTGAGTATTGTTGCTGACCATGTCCATCCCTTTATGACCACAATGTACCCAACTTCTGATGGCTACTTTCAGCAGGATAATGCGCCATGTCATAAAGCTGGAATCATCTCAGACTGGTTTCTTGAACATGACAATGAGTTCGCTGTACTCAAATGGCCTCCACAGTCACCAGATCTCAATCCAATAGAGCATCTTTGGGATGTGGTGGAACGGGAGATTCGCATCATGGATGTGCAGCCGACAAATCTGCGGCAACTGTGTGATGCCGTCATGTCAATATGGACCAAACTCCCTGAGGAATGCTTCCAGCACCTTGTTGAATCTATGCCACGAAGAAATGAGGCAGTTCTGAAGGCAAAAGGGGGTCCAACCCGTTACTAGCATGGGGTACCTAATAAAGTGGCCGGTGAGTGTATATGGTTTGTGGACACTGTGTATCCTTCTACTCAATGTAATGAATAAACTTTCATAAATGAGTAATGGGTGAAGTCAGACAACGCTGTAGGCACTTCTGCAATTTGTATATGACTTTTAGGCTATGTTTACACGGAAACGATATAAAGATAAAACGCAAAAGTGGCGTTGCTTGCGTTATCACTTTCTATTCTGTGTTTAGACAAGCGTTATGGGGGGAAATCTGTGCGCATATGGTGCCGCAAAAGTGTGTGAAATTTGATGTAGTATGCACTCCAGGCAGCTAGGTGGCAATGTGAAGCACTGCCACACAAAAACACCAATATCTGAGAATATTTTGTAGGCTACAACTGCTGAAAAGACTCTTGTACGTTTATCAAAGCTTCTAGGGCAACTTGAAGGTCCGACGTATGGAAATAATCTGACATGTTGGTTGTTATTTTCCTGTACTGGCGCAGGCCTGTGACGTAAACGCGTACACGACGAGAGCCGCCGTGAGCAGATTTGCGTTTTTACCCTTTAGACGGGAACGCGATGGTGGAGCGTTTTTAAGATTTCCACTCTGGAGGGTGGTTTCACCTTTTTGCGTTTTTAAGCCCCAAAAACCTTAAGCGTAAAAAAATCGGAGAAACTGTTGATAAACAGAGCCTTAAAGTCACCATGAAATCAATGTGCACAATTTCTTTTTTTTACATTTTTTATATTGCAGTGTTTATTATAATTGTTATATCGATACACACAAGAGTGTTGAATTTATAGGGATGCTAGGGACATGTCCTTACCAATTCCTGAAACTTCTCTAGCAATCTTTTTGAAAATTAGACATTATGAAATGAGGAAATGAATGAAAAGTGTATATTACAGAATTACATTTAGATCTGCTCAGGTATCATCAAAGATTTCCTTTTACGTCTTTTCTCTTTTTTTTTAAAGCCAAACACACACGTGTCATTTGAGCACATGAATGCAGTGGCCAATCAAAATCATTTTTGATTGAAGCCGAGACTCGCAAGACTCACTTTGACTGTTTCAGTGATGGCGTTCTTTGTTCTTCTGACTACTTTTAAGTCCCCAATGTCAAAATCAAACTTCTGCCCTTGTGTGCACATCATTCTTCTTTCAAATTCATATGCCCTTGTTATCTTTAATCAATATAACTTCCTCTCCCTCTTGCATACACAACCATCTAATCAATTCCCCACAATCAAGTCACACCCATTTTTTTCAATATACAAAATAGGTAAGAAAACACTATTGCAACTTCCATTTCATGTCATTTCATGTCCTGAATTTATCTGACAAGGGGTCATTCTGAAGAGAATTTCTGCCCCAGCTTTCAAATGTATGTGACTACACAGCAATTTTATTCGAAATTAAAACAATCGATTTCTATATAAATATATTTTAAAATGCAATTTATTCCTGATACGCAAAGCTGTATTTTCAGCGTCCTTTTTCCAGTCTTCAGTGTCACATGATCCTTCAGAAATCATTAATATGCTGATTTTCTGCTTTTCATCACATTTCTGTGATAAACAATTCTGATTATTATCAATATTGAAAACAGTTTTGCTGCCTAATATTTTTGTGGAAATGGAGATACTTTTGCAGGATTATTTTATATTAATAGAAAGTTCAATGACCTTTTACATTTATTACATTTATTTATACAATTTATTAAAGCATTTATTAAATATACATTTTTTGTAACATTTATAAATGACTTCACTGTCACTTTTGGCATCCAATTTAATGCATCCTTGATTAATAAAATTATTAATTTCTCTCTTTTTTTAATCTTTCTGAAGGATCATGTGACACTGAAGACTGGAGTAATGATGCTGAAAATTCAGAAAAAACAAATATGTTTTAAGATATATACAAATATAAAAACGGGTATTCTAATTTGTAATAATATTTCATAATATTACTGTTTTTACTGTATTTTCGATTAAATAAATGCAGCCTTGGTAAGCAGAAGAGACTTATTTCAAAAACATAAAAAAAGTTATGTTTTCAAACATTTGACAGAATACTGTAAAATAAAATAGTAATAAAAAAAACCCCAGACTTTTAGGCATGTTTGTCTATACCCAAATATATTAAAAATATTTTCTCATTTTGCATGTTTCTTTCAGTACAGTGTTATGAAGGAGTCAGCAGTTCTGATATAATTAGAACAATAAATACAGTTTTAAAATGCTGAATGTAACAAACTTGATGAGTCATCAGCATTGAAATGTGTTTGTACTGTAAGCATAAGGTCTGTGACTTCCACCTTTCTAATTTATAGTGTTACGGCAGGTGCAAGCATTTCTGAATTATAATGAGATGAAACTTCACTTTTGACCCAGAGGGAAGTTCTGGAGGTAGACCTCCCTGTGGTGGTGTGATACACGAGTCTTGCACACACACACACACACACACACACACACACACACACACACACAGACACACACACACACACACACACACACACACACACCACACACACACACATGCACACGCACACACGCACACGCACACACACGCACACACACACACACATGCACTTACAAACTTAAAGGGAACTCATCCATTATGTAGCAGTGTAGAAGGCATGTGTAGACTTTACTCCAGCTTAGACCAGCATGGATTTCCACTCCAAAACCATTTTTGTTGACCAGCAATGGTCATTCTAATGCCTACAGATTTCAGCAATCCTATGAAATCATTACAAATCACACTGTACGACATCTAATAAACTCGGGCACGACATGTATGTAGACTTTATGATGATGACACATATTCAATCGTAGGCTACGACGAAGATACTATTGAAGAATCAAACGTCATCACCATGTGCTAGTGGTAAACAAGATGAATCGCACTTGGCAATTGTGGTTTTTATGTGCGATGAAAAAAGAGGAGGAATTGAAAGAGGGGAATATGGAGCATAGACAGTAAAAGAAATGGACACAGCGCCCCCATTGATTTCAACCAAGGGGGTAATCCATCCGCCGGAAACTGAAGCCTCCCGGGCGCCGCCATTGTAGCAGACCAACACCTGCTGTTAGCATTCCATTGACTCCCATTCGTTTTGGCGTCACTTTGACAGCGAATTACTTTACATCTGAGGCGTTTAAAGACTCCATTGGTCCATTATTTATTTCTAAAGAAACACGACAATGTATAAAAGGCTCCATTACCTTGTATCTTACGTTATGGCCCCGTAGAAGCAGTTTTTGTAAAAATAGGCTAACGATTGCGTCATAACCAATCAACTCTCCGTCACACAGTCGAGAAATGACCGTATAGACAGGAGGAGAAGCTCACGGGCAATCGGAGGGACGTGGAGGCATAAAGTCCAATAAAGTCAAGGGAGAAGCCCATAGAGAGTCATAAAGTGTCTCCTGCTGCTAGTTCATGGACAGCTAATACTCACACTCTCCGTCTCTGCGAGATTCGGAAGGGAATTATTCAGATTTCACTCTGCACAGATACTAGAAGACATACAGGTTGCTCGCGTGACATTACGTCGTCAAGCTCAGTTTGAGCCTGCGCAGTAACCCTGGCTATCAGTAGTCGAGAGAAATCGGAATAGTTCCCTTCCGAATCTCGCAGAGACCGAGAGCGTGAGCATTAGCTGTCCATGAGCTAGCAGTAGGAGACACTTTATGACTCTCTATGGGCTTCTCCCTTGACTTTATCAGACTTTATTAATGGAGCCTTTTATACATTGTCTGTCGTGTTTCTTTAGAAATAAATAATGGACCAATGGAGTCTTTAAACACCTCAGATGTAAAGTTATTCGCTGTCAAAGTGACGCCAAAATGAATGGGAGTCAATGGAATGCTAACAGCAGGTGTTGATCTGCTACAATGGCGGCCCCCGGGAAGCTTCAGTTTCCGGCGGATGGATTACCCCCTTGATATGGACACGGTCATGGCTAGAGAAAAGAAGCCAACTTAGCATGGCAATTTTGCAAATGGAACTTAAGGTAAGTCGTTTTAAGTTTTAGCGTCAGGATCAATACACCGTTTGTTGCATTTTATTGGCTAGTCCAACCCTATCTCACGGCATTTCATAAAAATATTTTTTACGAGGTGGCTAATTCGTACGAATTCATACGACAACACTTGTTTTGTGCTAAATCGTATGCTACATATTTTACGAGTTCCCCAATTCGTATGAATTCGTACGAATTAGCCACCTCTTAAAAACATTTGTAAGAAATGCCGTGAGATAGGGTTAGATAGAGATAGGGTCCATATTCCCCTCTTTCAATTCCTCCTCTTTTTTTCATCGCACATAAAAACCACAATTGCCAAAGTGCGATTCATCTTGTTTACCACTAGCACAAGACGTTTGATTCTTCAATTCTTCTATACTATTTTCGTCGTAGCCTACGATTGAATAGGTGTCATCATCATAAAGTCTACATACATGTCGTACCCGAGTTTATTAGATGTGGTACAGTGTGATTTGTAATGATTTCATATGATTGCTGAAATCTGTAGGCATTAGAATGACCATTGCTGGTCAACAAAAATGGTTTTGGAGTGGAAATCCAAATCGTACAAATTAGCCACCTTTTACTCACTCGTACGAATTGGTTGTGAGATAGCGTTGGCTAGTCAGTAGCAGCAAACACACTGAGATGATCATGCGAAAATTCTGACAATTTTCGCAGGATGTCTAAGGTAGCCTATAATAGGAGAGTACCCCCCCAAAGCTATAATTGGACTCCAGCAGGGCAGCACTGAAGGTTCAGAAATTGCTGTTGGGCCACTATTTGCTCAACGATGTCTCTTTATTGTCTTTGGCCTATCAGCCTAATGAGATTGATAAAGTCGCTGTGATGTTAACAAATTATTATTATTATTTTTTTTTTTTTGTTCCAGCCCTCTAGAGGCTCTAGCAGATAGATAAATAAACATGAAATGGGTAAATGTGCAATAAACAGATCCTCTTTGTGGTTCATTTTGAAGAGGAAGCAGAAAATCGTTCTGGGCGGACTGAAACTGGCTCCCAGTTGCAGCTCAAAATCCGCACTTAAAAAAGCAATTCCATTTGATCTAGCATATGGTTTTGTTTTTTTATTCACAGATTCCTAGACCAGGAAAATTCCCCTGAAATGTTGTCTCAACAGAGTCGTCTGGAGAAACACTTTCATTGAACAAAGTTGCTGATTGTTAAGGAATTGCCAGCTCCCAGTATGCTTTGCTGCATGCATTGTGCAGTTACTGATTTAAGATGATTTGTTTTAAATGGTTTGCTGACTTTATGCTGTTTTCGCTGTCAATATTTATTTCAAAAATTTTAATTTTGTCATAATTTACTCACCCTCATTTCGTTCCAAACCCATAAGACTTTCGTTCATCTTCGGCACACAAATGAAGATATTTTGAATAAAATCTGAGAGATTTCCATTGACAGCTACGCAACCACTTGGACAGGTCAACGAGTTAATAAAGAGATCCTTACAACTAATCCATATAAATTGAGTGGTTTAGTTTGAATTTTCCTGAAGAGACTTGATCGCTTTATATGATGAACAGATTGCATTTAGGATAAAAGGAAGCTTGAAATGAAAAAAGCCTAAACTCAATCTGTTCATCATATAAAGCGATCGTGGTTTGGCGGTATGTTTAAAGGGATACTTCAGGATTTAACCCCTTAACGCCCACTGTCGCAAATATGCAACAAACCGTTTGACTCAATCAACCAGCCGAGATAACGTCTGCATTCACCCAATGCCGGTTAGTGCATATTCGCTACGGACCTAGGAACCTTCGACAAGCACTTGTTTCTAGTTGGACCGCAAAGTGACGGACTTATTTCCTGTTTACGCACGAGGATTACTCCGGTCGCGAAGTTATGGAAATGAGTCGGGAAAGTTTGATCCTGAGGTGTATATAAGGTAAGTTGTGCTAAGATAAAAAATACTCACCTGCTTATTGTGTGCTTATACACTCGACGTAATGAGGTGAAATATGTGTGACAAGTATTTTTGAAGTTATTGTAATATTTTGCTTTGTAGCATATTTGCGACAGTGGTCCATAAGGCCAATTCTGACCGCTAACCAGTGCTATATAGAAAAACTATTTTCGTGACAGCTTATCTAGGTAATCCTTTGTATTTTGCTTAGTTATTTTCAATAGTCTGTATACAGACACCATGCTGTGATATGAATACAAAAGCTATTTATTTTTATGCAGATCCATAAGCACACAATAAGCAGGTGAGTATTTTTTATCTTAGCACAACTTACCTTATATACACCTCAGGATCAAACTTTCCCGACTCATATCCATAACTTCGGGACCGGAGTAATCCTCCTGTGTAAACAGGAAATAAGTCCGTCACTTTGCGGTCCCACTAGAAACAAGTGCTTGTCGAAGGTTCCTAGGTCCGTAGCGAATATGCACTAACCGGGATTGGGGGAATGCAGACGTTATCTCGGCTGGTTGATTGAGTCAAACGGTTAGTCGCATATTTATGACAGTGGGCGTTAAGGGGATAAGTAAAAAAAAAAAGGGTGAATAAAAAAAAAAAAAAAAATGTCACTGTTATTTTACTGTGTTTTTTGTTATCTTATTATTGACCATTATGCCCGTTGTTGCAAATTTGCAACATACCAAATTTACCCCAAATGCCCGGTGTTGCAAATTTGCAACATACCAAAATTTCGATTAATTTGTTGTGCAAAAGTGAAATTGATAATCTCAACATTATTTACCATCTACTTAAAGGCAAAAACACACATAAAACATTTTTTTATATACAGCTATATAAATTCAGGCGTTAAGGGGTTAACATTAAGCTTTGTATTAGTAGAAAACCTGTAGTATTTCCGAATTACCGTGCTTTCCACCCTCATATCCCCCTGAGACGTGAGATTTATGTATTTTTTGTCTGGAAAAATCCTCAGATGACGCAAAATACATCATTTTGCATCATCGGATGATTTTTTGGCCAGAGGCTAAAGACTACAGCCAGTAGTAGGGGCTGTCCTGCATGTTCTCAACCCGTCCATAGATCTCACTCACAGAATGTACACATGGAAGCTAAGCTAGCAGGCTCTTGTTCTGTGGAGAAAGCTGAGTAGTTGGGGTTACGGGTTACCATCCTCTTTTTTCCGGACATGTCCGCCCGTCGAGATCGTACAAAAAGTCCAGGATTCAGCTTTTGCTTTCTGCAGTCACCATTCATTGTTTACATGCACACCTTTTGTTTCAATCTAACTGAATTCATTCCGATTGGTGAATCTGAATGTAGTGTTTACATGAACGCTAAACAAGTGATCGGTTGATAGAAAATTCCCGCTCCTCCGTGAGAGATATGAGACTGGTGCATCTCACAGGTGTCGCTCATCAGTAATCACACCACCGTTCCTCGCGCCGTTCTCCCGCGGCCCTCAGTCTCTCTCAGGCCCTCGCCACAGTAAACATGATGAATGGCGACTGTAGAACGCAAAAGCCGAATCCCAGGCATTTTGGGCGATCTCGAAAACCCGGCCAGACTCATCACGGAGACTCACTAGTAGCCTAGACTTGATTAACTACTGCACTCTGTTACCGGTAGGCGTGGCCTCCTAGGGCAGCGAAGCAAGTGCATTCTGGGAGTTGTTGTCTTTCATCCACATAAGCCAAAAATACATTTTCTGGCTTTTCTCAGTCTAGAAAGCTCAAAATTCAAAAATAATTTCACATTTCTTCTACATAAATGACCCATTTTAAATACACATTCATCTTTCCAGAGGTGAAGTATCCCTTTAAGGATGGATTAAAAGGTAGGGAAGTGTCAACAGTGTAATTAGATGTAATTACATGCAGTGTTTTTTTTTTATAATTAAAAATACAATGAAAACACATGTAGGGTAACATATTGTGTTGACATAAAATTGATAGAAATCTGAATATCAGAATATTGATGAAAAGGAACTCTACAACATATTAAAAATGTACCACAAGATATGCAACAACAAACAGGCAAACAAAAAAATTTAATAAGAGGAATGTTTTAATTAAATTTCCCCTGTAGTCAATAATTGTATCCCTTAAAACTCATCTTTGATCACCAAAATTAAATGTAACTCTACACTCTTGCCTTATTTAGTATACGGTTCTATGAATATGCAAATGAGCCCCACCATCACTCACTCAGCTCAGAGATCCACTTGTTGACGATCACACAATGATCTGATTGGTTACAAGTACAGATGTACAGATGAAAATGTTATCAAAAGGATTCCCGTCCACATGGCTGAACCTCTGTATGACGCAGGCCAGACGCGTAATTGACGATGTCACCTTGTAAAGAAAGACTACACGTCCGCACTCATATGCATGCAAAGTGCATACCTATAGACTAAACACGTAAAATGCATGTGCATGCCGTCACAGATTCACATTTTTTAAGTTTACACAGAGATGATATCGGTATCACTTTCAAAAAACCTATTTCAAAGTTTACGTTCTCAAGCCACCAAACCGCCTTTGTCATGTATGAACTGTTTTCAGATTTTCTGTTTTCAGTTGAAAACGGTGTCGTGTAATAATAATAATAATAATAATTCATTACATTTATATAGCGCTTTTCTAGACACTCAAAGCGCTTTTACATAGATGGGGGGAATCTCCTCAACCACCACCAATGTGCAGCATCCACCTGGATGATGCGACGGCAGCCATAGTGCGCCAGTACGCTCACCACACACCAGCTTACTGGTGGAGAGGAGACAGAGTGATGAAGCCAATTAGTATATATGTATATATATAGGGGTGATTAGGAGGCCATGATAGACAGAGGCCACTAGGGGCAAATTTGGCCAGGATGCCGGGGTTACACCCCTACTCTTTCGAAAGACATCCTGGGATTTTTAATGACCACAGAGAGTCAGGACCTCGGTTTAACGTCTCATCCGAAGGACGGTGCTCTTTGACGGTATAGTGTCCCAATCACTATACTGGGGCGTTAGGACCCACACAGACCACAGGGTGAGCACCCCCTGGTGGCCTCACTAACACCTCTTCCAGCAGCAACCTGGTTTTCTCATGAGGTCTCCCATCCAGGTACTAACCAGGCTCAGCCCTGCTTAGCTTCAGTGGGCAACCAGTCTTGGGCTACAGGGTGATATGGCTGCTGGCCGTATCACCGTAAGCGTATCACCATATCACCGTAAGCGGCCTCTAAGTTAATAAATACTGATTTTTACAACGGAAAGTAATCAATCAAAAACTTCTGTAAAGCTGCTTTGAAACAATCTGTATTGTCAAAAGCGCTATATAAATAAATGAAGGTAACTTGACCTAGTTTTCTTTGAATTTTATTTCCTGTTGACAGCAGTAACAAACAAAACGGGAACGGTCACAATAATATTTGTTTACATTTAGTGAGCAACCTTATAAGATAGAAATGAAACTGTGAATGTCAAAGGGCCAGATTATTACCCCCAGTATAGGTAAGTTTAGGATGGGGTACGGTTAGGCAGTCAGGTAGCAGCTTCACGAGGGGGTAATAATTTGTTTTGGAGCACATGGGACAGAGACTTAATGTGTTATGGGTGTGGTGCAGGCAGATGAACCCAATAGCAGACTGAATGCTCTTCAAACTATTTAATGAAGACAGAACAGAAAACAAAACCCACGAGGGGGCAAAACAAGACTAGAGACAACAAGCAAGACTAAGACTAGATAGATAAAGACTTGACTACGCAGGAACTAATAACAAAAACTCACAATACATTAAACTGGATACTAGACAAAGTACTCACAGAAGTGCTCTATAAAGATACACACGATGATCAATGACAGACAAAGTTTGACAAAGTTTCACAATGAACCGGCACAGGACAGCAAACACAAGGGAATTATAAAGGGGAACACTAATGACAAGGACAGGTGAAGCTAACTAGACAATAATGACGAGACGAGGATAACAAGGGGGCGGGGTAACGAAACAACGCAAGCACATGGCCCAAACAATTGGCCGTGCTGCACATGAAACATGATTCTGTCACGATCCTGCCTCAAGACCAGGGAAAAATCAAGAACACTAAGGCAGAATCATGACAGAACCCCCACCTTAAGGAGCGGCTACCAGACGCTCCTCAAGGGGACATTAAACACGAGACATGACAGACTGTGACAAAGACACAAACCAACAATACATGACAAACATTAATAATGGCATACATGAAAAAACAATGACAGGGTTGGGATGAAACAAAAACAACATACAAGGCAGAGGGGGTGGAGGAAACAAAGTCCTTAGGGGGCAGTCCAGGGTGGATGGGAGGACTGGGGTTCTTGGGTCCACGGGAAGAGGGCTGGGGACGAGGAATCCGGGCAGGCTTGGAGGGGGACACACGAGGTGAAGTCTTGGGGGAAACAGTCCGGGGTTGAATAGGGACAGGAGGTACAGTGGGCGATGGAGCGTGAATCACGACAGGGGAAGCTGAGGGTGGCGAGACAAGACTCTTGACCGGGGAAACAGCGGGAAAAGGAACAGGACACATAACAAGGGGTGTAGCAGACGGCTGTGGAGCGGGAACCGAACTCTCTGAATCGGACTCGGCGCTCATGAAAACAGACTCGGGATCAGCACTCTCCGAAGCGGACTCGGAAACCATGCTCCTCGAATCAGTCACGGAAACAGCGCTATCAGCGGTTGAATCTGGAACTACGCTCTCTGTAGTTGAGTCAGAAACAGCGCTCTCTGCCACTAACTCTGGAACCGTCCTCTCTGCAGCAGACTCAGAATCAGCCTTCTCAGCCACAGACTCGGGCATTGTGCTTCCTGCAGCAGGTCCAGGAACAGCTCCCACTGTAGCCGCGGCAGGTTGAAAACTCATAGCGGACACAGGGGGAGATAGGGACGAAGGACAGAGAGCCCTCTTCTTCCTCTTTCTCCTTGGCCGCGGGGCAGAGGCCATAGCCGAACTAGTAGCCGGTAATGAAGAATCACCGGGGTCCTTCGCTGGGGAAACCACCACCGGCAAGGAAGACTCTGGAGAGGAGGACTCCGAAACTGACTCCCACGATAAATGTCTTCCTCGCTTACCGCGGAGGCTGGCCGATGCGACAGGTGTCTCGGGAGTCGAGCTGGGACGAGTCTGGTTCCCCATTGTAGCCACGGCGAGGACGCGACCCTCCGGGATCATAGGAAGACATGCAGAGGGTGGAGAGCCCAAGGAAGAAGCCTGCGGATCCTCCCGGGAAAAATTATCCCAGAGGCGGGCATAATTCCTCAGGATCCACTCACCCTGGGACGGGACTGGGCAGTTGATCCGCTCTCCGTCGTTGGGCGCAGGCAACCAGCATCGCTCACGGAACTCCGATTGGGGCAGGGAAGGCATACTGTCTGCTGGGTTCAGTTCTGGCCGGTTCATTCTGTTATGGGTGTGGTGCAGGCAGATGAGCCCAATAGCAGACTGAATGCTCTTCAAACTATTTAATGAAGACAGAACAGAAAACAAAACCCACGAGGGGGCAAAACAAGACTAGAGACAACAAGCAAGACTAAGACTAGATAAATAAAGACTTGACTAGGCAGGAACTAATAACAAAAACTCACAATACATTAAACTGGATTCTAGACAAAGTACTCACAGAAGTGCTCTATAAAGATAGACACACGATGATCAATGACAGACAAAGTTTGACACAAAGTTTCACAATGAACCGGCACAGGACAGCAAACACAAGGGAATTATAAAGGGGAACACTAATGACAAGGACAGGTGAAGCTAACTAGACAATAATGACGAGACGAGGATAACAAGGGGGCGGGGTAACGAAACGAGACAACGCAAGCACATGGCCCAAACAATTGGCCGTGCTGCACATGAAACATGATTCTGTCACGATCCTGCCTCAAGACCAGGGAAAAATCAAGAACACTAAGGCAGAATCATGACATAATGTCATCGCATCGCACACTTATAACAGTTTTGTAGTACGCAATTGACTTGACTGCTTTAAATTAATCGATTCATATATATCGCGGTTGTTTGTGTATGAAGTGTTACTTGCTTTATACTCACTTTGTCACTTTAATATATAAATATGAAATGCTCAATGGATGGTATTACACCTGTTTATTGTGATTTCATTCTGAGAATTAGGAAAGTATGTTACAATTTTAAAGATAAAAAAATATTCACTTGTGAGAAATAAGTAGTCGAGTCAAATTTATTTGTATAGAGCTTTATACAATACAGATTGTATCAAAGCAGCTTCACAGAAATAAACAGGAAAATAACTGTTGCAAAATTCAGCAATAAATAAATGACTTTTTTTTAAGACAACTGTCATTTTCAGCTCAGTTTAGTTCAGTAAGTGTTTCAAAGTTCACCAGTATGAATCAAATTCAACTCAGCTAAAGCAGCTCTACAGAAGACAATAGTATTATTATTATCCTGCTCTAGTCAGTTGAATGTTGATTCAATTCAGTTAAAAGACAGTGTTGATGTAGCAATTTCTTTTAGTTACAAAATTAATTTGATTCGCCTACAAAGCAGAAGACAAGAGTCATTATTGATTCAATCCAGTTCTACTGTCTGTGTTCCAAAGGTCATCAATTATGAAACAAAGAAGTCAATTAATCAATTATGAAAGAAAGATCACTTTCTGAGGTCAGTTATGACATTTGCTGCTGACAGGGTGATATGAGAAACAGCTCTGGCTTTGCTCTGCAGAGATTTTTCAGATGTTCATATGTGAGTATTCATGTCATACCATATATTTGTTGTTTTGGATGCCAGATATGCAGATTCCATACAATTAGTGATTATACACAGTGTAATGCTGTACACTTAAGTGCATATTATCATTTAATGTTCATTTTATAGGTTGTCTGTCTAGCAGTCGAGTGTATTTGAAATGACTCAATCCCAGTAACTGATAATGTGTGAATATTCTCTTCATTTATTTGTTCTAAAGACCACAACTATTCAACTTTCCTTAAAGGTGGGGTATGGGATTTGCAAAACGGCCGTCAGATTTTGAAAATACACAACTCAAATGGTCCTACCTTCTTTCCTCCTCTGATTCGCGTGAGGGGTATGGGGGGAGGGGGTATGGTACGACCGTTTGATTGACGGACTTACTGTCCAATGATTCTAGGTGTTCTTGGAAATGATTGGCTGGAGTTTTTCGAGTCCTGCCCGTTCCACAGATGATTAAATAGCTAAATTTTCATTTAAGTGCTTCTAACTCAGTGGCTGTAAGTGGGTTATGAATAGGATTTCAAGTGATTTTGAAAAAATGGACAAAAAAGATAATCACATACCCCACCTTTAAAGCTACAGTCCGCAGCTTTTTCCTCTTTGTCACCATCTCTGTTCGAAATCTGCAATTGCAGTTATTTGCGGAATTATCATCTTTACGTGGGTTGTAAATCGGCATGAAACAGCGCGGATGAACACAGTGTTTTGAGGCGAGTCCTGCTGTCAATCACCGCGCTGTGTGGATACTGTCATTCAGAATCACAGATTCACTTTTTGAAAGTTTGACCAACATAAGAATTTTCACCGGAAAATGTCTTCTGAACATGTAACATCCATTTTTGTTCTGATCAACTAAGGGGGAAAAAGCATTCGACATGACAAGTGATCGTTATTTAATCAACGCGATTTACAGCAACCATGCAAATTATAGCCTACTTTGTTCTCAAATTGTTCATGTTAACAACATAAGCATTGCGTGACTAACGTTGCATTTAATGTGTTTTATTACCTGTGTAGTTCAGAATTCATATTCTCCATAATAGCTAAACGAGAAAAGAACAAGGAAACTCCATAACTGTGTGAATTAAGAAAACAGTGGTACTGTTACACGATTGAACTATTGAAATGTCTTACTTGTTCAGCAGAAAAAAGCCGTCTCTTCTTCCGTTTTGAACCCCTTCAAAACACGGAGTTCACGCACCTTTCAAAAGCCCCGTCGATGTTTAAATCCTTGTGTTCGCATGAGACGGTTTCTTTATCTTTCTCTTGCCACCTTAAATCCGAAGTACGAAGTCTTTTGGGTTTTATAACTGGTGAATCTCCAGTTGACACTGATGATTGTTGTTTGGATCTTTCTGGATGCCATAAGTTTAATTATGTAAAGTGCTGCGAGAAAAGCCTCTCTACATCTCTCCTCACGCGCAGTATAGCCGAAACTCCTTCTTTATGTGTACGGGTGTGACGTAATGACGCAAAGACATGCTCGAATTTCCCGCGGAAACCCACCAGTACCACTGGAATTAAAATCATTATTACAAGCTAACCGTTTTGAATCTAGCTATGGCAAGCAGATAGTTTTGACCACTGGCAGAATATGTTTTTTTTTAAATAATTATTTTGGATTATTTTTAACTTAAAAAAGTTACGGACAGCAGCTTTAATCATTAAAAATAGTTTTGTCTCAAGATGCACACAAGTAATGTTTTTCTTTTCTTCCTAAGGCTCGTTTATAAAAGCTACTTACTGTCCTAATTAAACTAAGCCTTTATCCTGGCTTAATCTAAACCCTGTCTGTGAAACCAGGGCTATGGAAGTCAACAGGCCCCATCAACTAATGAACTCATTTTAATACATTTCTAAGCACCAAAACTTAAATTATTTATTATGGTCATACATTTATAATGATAAAAATGTTCTTAAATTAAATAATTTTAGTATTCAGTCCCTGTGGTGCAAGGGGTGTTTACAGAGATAAATAAAATAAAATAAAATAAAAAGATTCCCCCAACGGCGTTTTCCAGATTAAAATAAAAAAGTGCAACACTTAGGATCATTATTATTCCCACTGACAAAATCTAAATGATATCTGTGAAAATTAAGACTAAAAGAACAGTGTCGCTGGTTACTGTTCATATCATTACATTAGAAGTTAAATCCCACCCAAACACCTAGAAATCATTGTCCCTATAAGAGAAACATATCTTCTACAAAAAGGCTTTAAACAAGCGGTATATAGAGTATGTAGACAGGATCAAGTTGGGTAAAGATGTACCAGACATCAATAGTTCTGTGTTATAATGATGTGTATGGGATTGTGGCACAATACATGGTATTACACAATAGAAGAATGTGAACCTTATCTTTGTCAATGAGCAGTAACCCAGCAACAGTCACCCAGTTGCTTTTTAGACGAAATTCAAAGCCATGCTGCAAATCTAACAATGCTGTCGAACCATAAAACACCATAACTACAATGTTTGTTGGAGGGAGCATCGTGCTGTGGGACGGCTTTTCATCAGGGACTCAACATTGTGTTAAAACAGAAGGAAGAAAATCTGGTGCCAATAGTTCACACAACATGACAATTCTGTCATCATTTACTCATTCCAAACCTAAAAAGGTTAATGTTTTTAATATTCTCTCATCATTTTTGACCATCCATTGAAGCGTCTAAAAGACATTGTAAAAGTACAGTATTTCCTGGAGAATAAGTCACATCATGGACAAAGTTGCAGTTTGAGAGAGAAAAAAATGGCATTGTCGCATTGTCATGAATATGCAAGCGTTAAGGAGGTGCATGATGGAGATAAACAATTGAGATACTTTTAATCAATACAAGGGAACAAACATGCTAACACCACTTGACTCAAAGACGAGAACTGTATACGAGACCATGGAGTGTTTTGAATGTGATAAGGAGTATCTTGTAGTTAATACGAAAACGTACCGGTAACCAATGAAGTTTGCGTAAAATCGGAGTAATATGTGAAGATTTCTTTGTGTATGTAAGGACCCTAGCTGCGGAGTTCTGAATATATTGGATTTTATTTATAGATGAGTTGGGCAAGCCATAGAAAAGAGAATTGCAGTAATCAAGCCGTGATGTGATGAAAGCATGAACCAAGGTTTCAGCATCGCTGATGTTCAGAAATGGACGTAGGCGTGCAATATTACGAAGGTGAAAGAAGACAGACTTAGTGAGAGAGGAAATGTGTGGAAGGAAGGAAAAGAGGAATCAAAAATTATACCAAGGTTTTTGACAGTGGTGGAAGGTTGAACCGAAACTCGAGCAATATTAACACTGTCAACACAGACACGGGATGTAAATTGAGGTGAACCAATAAGAAGTAGATCAGTTTTATCAGTGTTGAGTTTGAGAAAATTACTGGTCATCCAAGCATTTATATCATCAATACAGGCTGATATGGAATTTGTGGGGAAAGGAGCATTGCGTTGTGAACGGATGTATAGTTGGGTGTAATCTGCGTAGCAATGGAATTTAAAGCCATGATGACGGATGATGTTGCCTAATGGGAGCATGTAGATGATGAAGAGTAGAGGCCCAAAAACAGAACCCTGGGGAACACCGTGTGGGACAGAGGCAGTAGTGGACTTAGCCTGGCGGATAGAGATGTAATGCTGGCGATCAGACAGGTAGGAAGTGAACCAAGATAGGGCAGTTCCAGAAACACCAAGAGCAGAGAGTCGTGAGATGAGAATAATGTGAGAGATTGTGTAAGATTGTCTATATTGTTTTTTTTCCATTTTAATATTTTTGGACTCCCATTTCAATGGTTAAATTTTATTTTAGTAATCAAAAAGCATGTCTAATTAATTGAAACCATGAAACTTATACAATTTAAGAATCATCTATTCAAATATTAAAATTAATTGAATTTAGGGCACTATGACTTTTTTTTTTTAACCAAATTTTGTTTTTGTTTTGTTTTCTTGATTCCATTTTAATGGTTTAATTACATTGTAATAACCAATGATTTAAAATGTAATGATTTATGCAAAACTTTCTTCAAAGGTTAAACCAACCTTTTATTTTGATGGGTTGCCGTGTAGACCTTTGAGTCTCTGTGTGTTTTTATGATATGACGATAGTTTTTCTCAAATCAAGCTGAAATGCTGCTGAAGTGACTCTCAGAGCGGCTGTGTAGATAAAGTTCATGCATTAAGGTCATCATATAGGCTGAAAACATTGCGAGTGTCATTCATGCCTCAGTGTGTGTTTGAGTGTTGTGATGAACAAATTATGTGGTTTGAAAAAAATCTGAGATCATGGGCCCTATCATACACATAGTAATGTGCGCCTATAGGTGGGTCCACAACCCGCGTACACTTTGTCCCGTAGATGGCCTGCTGTGCACATGCAGTCTGTTTGCGCTCTGGAGATGCATAAATTTTTTCCGCTTGCATTTTCTGCCATGTAAATAGCTAATCCGCCATGTAGCGAGCACAACTGGCTTTTGAAGGGAATGGGAGATGAGACTCTGATTGGTTTGTTGCATGTTACGCCCAAAACACACCCTTTACTCATTAAGAGAATAGGGACAACTCTTTTAGACCATGCGCCGGGAGCACCAACCATTTCCCCCGTTGTTAAACTAGCAAAAGTTGATTCAGACACGACCTAAGTGCACTTGTGCCCTGTGCTTTAGACCGTGTGCTTAGATCATTGAAATATGGCCCACTGTGTTTTTGTTTTGTGTTTGTTATTTTTTGCTGTCCAGACTTTCAAAAACCCATCTGGATAAAATCTGAATATGCAAAAAACATAAACATCAACAAAACCTCAATGAAACAAGACAGAGCCCTGGAATGCATCGGTGTATAAATCACATTTAATTATTATGTTCAAAAATAATGTAATACATCAGTAAATAAAGCTTTTACAAACATAACAAACACTGTATTTTAGTTCCCCTCACTCCACAACAAATCGTTTAAATTTACTGGTATTCAGAACAGGAGTGAACAATATTTCAGTCAGTACCAGTTGAGTCAAAAATACCATAAACAATTCATTTAGTCAAATTTTTCACATTTTTATTTGCATGATTGTTAAAGTTACATATGGCGGTATGGCTCTGTTCTGAATTACCTATCCTTTTCATGAGCTCCATGAAAGCTAGTCAGGGAACAGCAGCAGCTTCTGGGGACAATCTCCCATTTAAAACTGGGAAAGCAGTAAAAAATCCCCCCATTGAGAACAGAGCATGCATTTAAATAAGGCGCCCAGTTTGAAAGGAACCAATTGAGTGCTTAGGATTCGGATCAGCTGAGGTATGGGTATCAGCTGATAGCTGAGCTTGACTACGCGGCCTGCCTGAACTGACGCTGAACGCTACATAAGCAAGCATAAAAGAAGCATAAATTAGTGGCATATGACATTCATTACAAACAACAATTATTATAAACGCCAAGCCTAAACAAATTCATTTAAAGTAAAACTGAATCTCCCAACATGTGGGAAATGCGCTGTATAAATAAACTTGGGCTCACGTACCTCTCTCATTGCATTATATACTGTAAGTGGCTTATATAATATGGAATATTGGAATAAGTTGCAGTATGTGTCAGATGATACAAAACAGAATTTATATTCCAGAAAATACGATAATCCATATGAATCGAGCAGTTTAATCTGAATCTTCTGAAGAGATGAAGTAATTTGTTACTGTATATGATGATCAGATTTAATTTAGCCATTGTTTACATATAAGCCAAAACATTTATCAATGCACATGCATGTACAGCACATCAAATATGATAAACGAAAGCTCCTCCATGCTTTCTGCACATTGGTTGAGCTGACGTTTACCATATTTTTGTACAAACACGTATCCTTAACAGCGTGGGAACAATTTAAGTGATTTGATTAAATAAAAGTTGTAAATTGAGCCAATGCCACATGCTGGGACTGCACAAGGTCCTATATTAAGAGACAAACTAAAACCATGACATAAAGCGGACTGGATGTTAAATGCTCCCAAGTGGTGCTTTTGCTTTAAGACTGATTGCCAAAGCAAAGATTAATGTTATACCTCACTGGACCCTAGTGGATATTTAGCACACACAATGTTCTTCTATTTCTGCCGGGGCAGTTTTTTAAACATTTAAAGTGCTTCAAGTGGTACTTGTTCTGTTCTGCAGACTTTAAACTAGACGATATCCATCGATTTAGATAAGCTTTCCTCAGAGTTGCAAAGGAAAGCTCAAACCTCCTGCTGTAAACTGACAGCGTATGAGGCCTCATTTCAAACCATGCCATATTAGAGTTGGTGCGTTGATGTCCGTGTCAGTCTGTTCAAATAAAACATGGTAAATACAACAGTGTAATTACAGTCCGCTAAAATATGCATCAAACTGAATGTTCCCTTTACTAAAACATATATGCTAAGAATAAGTCAGAAGAAACTGAACTTGAGTAAGAAAAGTGTGCTATTTCTGCACTCCTTAGCTTCAGCTGTCAACAGAAGAAACTCCTCGGACGAGTGGTGAAACTCATCTGAGTGCATGAGAACTGGATGTTTTAGCAGGCACGCAGTACTCGAGCAAACTTAATGATTAAAATGTTCTTAGACACAGAATATGTAACTGCTCCATCATCTTGGCATAACATGATTTATACACAAAGTGACTTACAAAAGAAGAACAGAAGCAATTTGTTAATGTTCTAAGTCCTAACAATATTCGTGACTACGAAACTACATTAGGAAGCAAAAGGAGAAATGCAGAGAATAGAAGTGTTGTGTGTGTGTGGTCCTGGTAAACTCTATTTTATGGGGACAAAATGTCCCCACAAGGATGGCAATGTCCAAAATACTTGTCCTTGTGGGGACAATTTTTGGTCCCCATGCTGAAAACAGATTATTCAAACTAAAGCCCTATTCGGACGGGACTAGTTTAACATGGAGAGGTGGGGTAAACCTCTGTGTTTTTAGTCCCGTCTGAATGTGCCATCTCAGTTATCATTACGGACTAAAGCCCTATTCGTACTGGATAAGTATTACCTGGTGACCTCTAGTCATTTGTAGGCTAATAATTGGGCAGGTTGTCTGTGATCTTAATCCCGTGCGAATCGGCCATGTCTGTAATTTGTAAAGTAAAAATTCCCCCGCAAATGACCTACAATATTTCGCCAAACACAGAGGTCCTGTGGTAATATTAGTCCCGTGTGAATCGGCATCTCTGTGATTTGGCGGTATCGTATATAATTTTTTCAAGGTTTTTGTTTCATGTGCGCCTTTTTATCCATCTTTTGTGAAGAATGGAGGTGTGTTGGAGTGTTCTGATAGTATTTTGGGTGCTAGTTCACAATTTGCACACCAACTAGGCCTACACAATTTGCATAAAAAGAGAAAGCTGAAAATCATCAGAAGAGCAAAAGCAAAAAGAATGATTAGATGGAGATAAATGACATGTATAGCAGCATCCGGTAAGAACATTCTTCTGTTTATGATATATATCATACATCTAGACCTATAATAACGGCAAGACATTTCCAAGCAATAGCTAATTGACGTTAGCCTGGTTCTACCAGACTCTCGTACATTTCATTTGTACAGAGAGTCTGGCACCACTGCATTGACAATCGTTAACTTCCTTGTAGGCGGGTACTCTATTGAAGTCTAAAACGATTGGATCTGCCCAGAGTCACTCTGGATCTGCCACCAATTGCTAACGTTTGCTCGTGACGTATGTCGAACCCTGTGGGGAGGAGGGCCACAACATCATGGCCAAAACAAAACTATGCAAAGATTGTTCTTGCTCCGGCTTTAACTTCTTGATATTCGGCAGCGTTGCTACAACGGACCGAATGGCTTTGCTCGTATCTTTCTCCGCTGCCATTACTGAACTACAACTCAAAATAACGCACGACGTCATCGTTGTCAGCCACTCCCTCTGTTCGCTGATTGGCCCTACAAAAAAATTATCTGAGAAAACCAAAGTCTACAGCAGAATCCCAGACGTAGTACTGAAGGAAAATGAAATTGAGCGGAAGTGCGTAGGAGGGCGCAGCTAGGCTAAATTGACGTCATATCTTGGAGATAAGTCAGTAAATTTGAGTAAAATCACAGGCTTCGGGGGGAAATGTCCTCAGGTAATGCTAATCCAGTCTAAATAGACAAGCTGTAGATATGTACGTAAATATACCATCATTTCCTGTTTAAAAGTAGTTTTTCGTGTTTTTTCAAGTATGGAGACGCTTGGAAAAGCATTCAGTTGTGTTCTAGAGGCGGGACAAATCTGTGGCAAAACAGAAAAAAAAAAAAAGTGTTCTTCTTTTAGTATTAGGTAAGTGTCACGGTATTCTAATCCATTGGTTCCTTCGCGTCTTGTGTTTATGTTGTTGTATGAGTGCACGTGTGTTGTGGGCGTGAGTGTGTGGCATTACTTGATCCGCTCCAGCTGATCATCATCTCATTCACCAGCTGCTGTTCATCTCATCACGATATATATACTCACCGTTGTTCTACCCTCCTTGTCAGATCGTTGTTTGATGTCTCCTCTGTCGGCATTCCGGTCCTGTCTTCCTGTGTTCCTGTTCATGTCTCCTTTGGGTTTCGTCTTTCTGTTGGGATTTACGTCTTCACGGATTCACCTCACCTCAGCACGAGATCCTGGCCATCGAAGTCCCTGCGCCACCCATCCACGCCATTCCATCCACGCCCGCGAGCCTTGTCTTCTGTGTTTCTGACCATTAAAGAGCGTTCACTTGCATACTGCTTCCTGTATTCAATCTAGTGTCATGACAGAACGATCTGACCAGGGAATGGAGGCACTGAGTGGTCCAGCATCGTCGCTTTCCGAATTCATCCATCACAGCGTACAAAGAATTGATTCGCAAGAAAGAAATTTAAATGAGGCGGGTCGTGCGGTACAAGCCCTGGTGGCGCAGGTGTCCGAGCTCACCCAGCAAATCCAACTTCTGCGAGCTCCCACTGCGCCGCCCACACCTGCCGTTCCTCCCACACCACCAGAGAACCCCCTTCAACCAGAGCCACGCCTACCAGTACCGGAATCCTTCTCGGGTGAGTCGATCTATTGTAGAGCATTTCTAATCCGCTGCTCTATGCACTTTGCACTCCAACCCAGAACCTTCAGCAACGAACAGGCCAAAGTCGCCTTCGTTCTCACCTTGTTGACGGGAAAGGCAGCTCTATGGGGAACGGCGGAATGGGAGAACCAAGACCCATGCTGCCCCTCGTTCCAGGCACTCTCCGCCGAATTAAGACGGGTGTTCGACCGAGCTGTGGCCGGGAGAGAGGCAGCTAGAGTACTGGCTGACTTACATCAAGGAGAAAGGTCAGTTTCAGATTTCTCCATTGAGTTTCGGACCCTGACGGCGGAGTGTCAATGGAACGAGGAGGCGCAGTGGGACATGTATGGGCTGGCTGACCACGTCCAGCAGGAGATCTACGCCCCGGGGGTTGAACAACATCACGGTAAAGAATACTTATCCTTTGCCGTTGATGTCTTCAGCTTTCGAGAGGTTGCAGGGGGCGTCCGTCTTCACAAATTTGGACTTACGTAACGCTTATCATTTGGTTCGCATTAGGGAGGGAGATGAGTGGAAGACTGCTTTTAACACCCCTAGGGGGCACTTTGAATATTTGGTTATGCCGTTTGGGCTTTCCAACTCCCCAGCAGTCTTCCAAGCACTCGTCAATGACGTGTTGCGAGACATGATAGAGCAATTCATATATGTCTACCTGGACGACATATTGATTTTTTCTTCTTCTCTCCAGGAACATGTGCAACACGTCCGACGAGTGCTTCAGAGGTTGCTAGAGAATGGGCTTTTTGTCAAGGTGGAGAAATGCGATTTTCACGCACAGTCTGTTCCTTTCCTAGGGTACATCATCTCGCCTGAAGGAGTGCGTATGGACCCTGAGAAGGTTAAGGTGTGGTAGAGTGGCCAAGTCCAGATTCCCGTAAGGCCCTACAGAGGTTTCTGGGGTTCGCTAACTTCTACCGGCGTTTCATTCGCAATTTCAGCCAACTAGCCGCGCCTCTGACTGCCTTGACCTCCCCCAGAACTACGTTCAGGTGGTCAGACACAGCTGAGGCTGTGTTTGCCAAACTAAAAGGCCACTTTGTTTCAACCCCCATCCTTATTGCCCCTGATCGCTCACGTCAGTTCGTGGTGGAGGTCGATGCGTCAGAGGTAGGGGTAGGTGCGGTGTTGTCCCAACGCTCTTCTACAGATGACAAGATGCATCCCTACGCGTTTTTGTCTCATCGTTTATCTCCAGCCGAACGTAATTACGACATTGGTAACCGGGAGTTGTTGGCAGTCAAGTTAGCGCTGGAAGAATGGCGTCACTGGTTAGAAGGGTCAGGGGTACCTTTTATCGTCTGGACTGATCACAAGAACTTAGAGTATGTCAGAACAGCCAAAAGACTGAACTCCAGGCAGGCTCGGTGGGCTCTTTTTTTCAGTCATTTTGATTTTTCTCTCTCGTACCGCCCGGGTTCTAAGAACATCAAACCCGACTCTTTATCTCGTATTTTTGATCGTTCCGAACGCCCGTCCTCTCCCAAGTGCATTTTACCTGAAACCTTATTTGTTTCCACACTCACGTGGGAGGTCGAATCGAAGGTCAAGACGGCCTTAGAAGGGGTAACGCTCCGCCCGGTTGCCCACCGAATCGTTTATTTGTGCTGGAGGGATTACGGTCTGACGTCATCCAGTGGGGTCATTGCTCCAACGTGGCTTGTCATCCAGGAGTTAATCGCACTAGTTTCTTAGTCAAGCAATGATTCTGGTGGCTCGCGACATTCACAGTTTTGTTTTAGCTTGCTCGGTTTGTGCCACTGGTAAGACCGCTGCCGGTCCCTTCGAGACCCTGGTCCCATATCGCTCTAGATTTCATTACCGCCCTCCCACCCTCTCAGGGTAACACAGTCGTTTTGACCGTGGTGTACCGATTCTCGAAGGCGGCCCATTACCCAAATTACCCTCAGTTGGCGTTTGTATGAAAATAAGGTGTTAATTAATTCATTAATGAATTTATTTTTACTTTATTTTACTTATACCTTTTTTTGTGGAAATCTTGATACACTACCTTTCAAAAATGTGGGGTAAGAAAGATGTTTAAACTTTACAGAAATGTATTTTTATATCAAATTGCAGAGGCTTGGTTTCATTTAACTGCCCAGTTATGTTTTCTGGAGGTGTACAGGAATTTTTATTTTCTAAGACATTGCAGAGGTTTATTTTTTCATTATATCAAGTTACCAGTTGTACAGTTTAATTTTTTTTTTTTTTTGCATCTTGAAATAAATATTTCTGTTCTGTATCACTCTGTTGTGTCTGTTTCCGGTTTCTGTTTAGAAGATAACCAAGCCTTTAAATCTCCTTTATAAAAGCTTTATTAAACAAGCTATATAAATATTCCTCACTTTAGATGAGCTCACAAAAATATTTAACTGACAACTACTAAATGCTTTATAACTACCTGAATTAATCATAAATTACAGTAGGAATACATGTTAATAATAAAGCATTAAGCACACTGAGTAACTATGTCTAAATAATAAGATGTATTCATGTACATTTAAATAGTTTATTAATCATTTACTTACATTTTCTAAATGTTTTTATGAACCACTGACAACTCCTAAATAATTGGTTTGTAAATAATGTAATTAATTTTGAAATTATAAATTGATCATTAATAAAGTATGAAAATACAATTATTAAACACATTATAGATTTGCTTATGAATCAAGAATAAAGCATTTATAGCTGTATTTATAAACTGCTTATTGATGTCTATTAATGCTTTATAAATTATGCATTAATTATTTAATAATGCTTAACTAATGATTCATAGCATGCAATTATTATAAAGTGTTACAGAATATGTTAGTAATTAATAAATTGTGACCTAATGTCACAGTATCACTTGACATAAGCGTTGTATCTCATAACGTGACATTGTTTTCACAAGTACACCTTTATATCGGACAATGTGAGTTTATTTCTTATTTTAAGTCTACAGTTCCCAACTTCAAGATTCCTGATCAAGAATTCTAACTAACACTGAATCCACAAACCTATTTAAGATTTCCAGACCGTTTCCTACCAGTAAGATTTTGATGTTTTTTATAACTTCCAATTATAGTAGTATATTTTGGTTCATGCTGTATTTATGGTGAGCGATAGATAGCCTGGTACCTATACACAAATCAACTCTATTTTCTGTTGGCCTTTACGTATCACCCTTGTGATTCATTCTTGTCTCTATTTACATTCCTATTTAAGTGGTTTGATTTATGTCTATACCGTCTGGTGCTCAGTTATGATAATGGCCTACTTTTCCCCAACCTCCATGTTTGTCTTGGAGTTCAGCACAAAACTTTCCTCCACTGCTGGATTCATTTACAATCTGAATTGAGCTTTGCACTAGAGACTCATTTGCCTCAGTGAGTCAAAACTTGGAAATTGATTCTGATGCAGTTCAGTGCCTCAGCATGGTGATTTGAGATGTCAGTAAATTACATTTTAAAGTGGTTTATCCCCTCTGAGCTCCTTTAATGAAACTGTTTCTTTCCAGTCACAGGGTGTAATTTATTGCGCAAACATAATTGTGTTCATAAAAATAACATCATTCCTTATTTCAATAAAACCTATTTGGTCAGCTGATCAGTAGTCTATGGCAAGAACACCCTAATATGATGATGGCGACCCGAGGGACCCTCTTCCTAAAAGACCCATTTAAACAGTGTAAGAAAAATATTAAGGGAGATAAAGACTAAATGTGACCCTGGATCACATAACCAGTCTTAAGTCGCACGGGTATATTTGTGGCAATAGCCAACAAAACACTGTATGGGTCGAAATTATCGATTTTTCTTTTATGCCAAAAATCATAAGGATATTAAGTAAAGATCATGATGAAGATATTTAGTAAATTTCCTACCTTAAATACATATATATAAAAAAATTGTAAGTGGATGCAGCACAGTCGCCAACAGAAATGGAAACCGATTTTCTCAATATTTAGATTTTTTTTAACCCTCAGATTCCCGATTTCAAATAGTCGTATCTCGGCCAAATATTGTCCTATCATACATCAAAGCTTATTTATTCAGCTTTCAGGTGGTGTGTAAATCAAAAATGGTCATATAAGACTGCTTTTGTGGTCCAGGGTCACAAATAATTAACGTTTATGTTGTCATTGTCCTTTTGGGTTTTAAATAATGGTGCAAATACCAGTAAATTGACTAGCACAAACCTTAGTAAATCAGCATGATTAATTTAAATACTCTCTTCCCTCCTACAAATGCATATGCAATAAGGTCAGCCGCAAAAATAACTGTGTCCACGCCTTTTCAGTGCTAATTTTCCACTATGTGTCTTCAGTAAATCCTGACAGTAGTTTTTTTAATGCCAAAAGAGGGTTTGCGCTAGCGCAAGATGTTGGTCAATCCGGCCCATAAACTTCTTACAATCCCCAGAAATATTGAATTTAATATTTAATCATTATCTGAACATGTTTGCTTTGTCAGCCATAAAAAAAATATTAAACGAAATTCTTCTGCAGACCCCTCGGTGTTGCTTTGTGCTCGGTAATGTGTGTGTGTGTGTGTGTGTGTGTGTACAAATTTGTATAATGACATGTGTATTACACTGGTATTACAACTTAAATGTGGTTTATGAGGACAGATAATGCGCATGCGTTAACCATAACACAAGCTTACTGAGACAACTCCGTCGAATTGATTCCTAATCCTTGATTTTCTTCTTTCACATTTAGTTATAAACCAAAATTTTCCAATTTTACAAACGTGTGAACATATCGCCGATACTATTCCTTATAAAAAACAATCAGATTGCTTTGATATCGCTACTTATATCCAACTTTCCGAACTTCTACTACTAGCCTTAGCCCGCTAGCACTGCACGCGTGGTCTCTCGCCTGTCGATCGTCTTATTTACACCCGTATAACTGAAAGCTATAATTCGCCACTATAGCACATCTGCTATAATGGCGAATATATCGGATGTGTGTCTAACGTTACCTCTGAGTGCAGGTGAAGACACCTTTGAGCTGCATTCGGTGCAGTTGGAGCTCGAATCGGTCGAGAGACGGATCCGCAAGCTGTTGGAGAGACAGGCTGAGCTGCGAGATTGACGGTCCGCGCTTGAAACATCACGCGCAGATGCTCACAGGTCAGTGGTTAATAATTTTTTGACTCCGACCTCGTCTACTCCGTGTGTTTCTCTGCACAGGTCCCGAGCAACCAGGACGCGATCATCCCTGGCTTCATTCACTCCGGCACCGACACAGCACCACGGACCCTGGGTGATTCCACGGCGGAAGACGCGAGCCAGGACCAGACCAAGGACCTCCCCACCCCTCCCGGCCTTCGAGATCTCCACCCGGAACCGCTTCTCCCCTCTTCGCGAGTCGGAACGCGACGACGCCGTGATCATCGGCAGTTCCATCGTCCGTCATGTCCGCGCTACCTCGGGTAAAGGTAAGGTGCGCACTCACTGCTTTCCTGGTGCTCGTGTTCTCGATGTCGCTGCGCAGGTTCCCGAGATCCTGAACGGTGATGAGCGCGTCGGAGCTGTCGTGCTGCACGTGGGGACGAACGACATCAGGCTGCGGCAGACGGAGGTTCTGAAGGAGGACTACAGGAGCCTGATCGAGACCGTACACAGCACATCGCCTGAAGCAACGATCGTCGTGTCTGGACCGCTTCCCACATACCGACTAGGACAAGAAAGGTTCAGTAGATTATTTGCTCTAAATGAATGGTTAATGTCATGGTGTAATGAACAGAGACTGCTCTTTGTAAATAATTGGAATCTGTTCTGGGAGCGACCTAGGCTCTTCCGTGCTGATGGCCTGCACCCCAGCAGAGTCGGAGCGGCTGTGCTGTCGGACAACATCTCCAAGACGCTACACACCATATGACTAGTAAGTCAAAGTCCAAATCACAGTCTTTGCTGTCCCAACTTAATTGATATAAGCACCAATGTAGAACATTATATAGAAACTGTGTCTATTCCTCATTTAGTAAGGCCAAATAATATATATAATGTAGGATCTAGGAAAAATTTTATTGTAATTAAACCAGAAAATCTCAATATCAGTGATAAACAATTTCTAAAGCTAGGTCTTCTAAACATTAGATCGCTCACACCTAAGGCGGTTATTGTAAATGAAATGGTCACAGATAATAGTTTCGATGTACTGTGCCTTACTGAAACCTGGCTTAAACCAAATGATTATTTCGGTATAAATGAGTCTACTCTGCCAGGATACTGTTATAAGCATGAGCCCCGTCTGATTGGTTGTGGCGGCGGTGTTGCAACAATCTATAGAGATATTCTTAATGTTACTCAGAAAACAGGTCACAGGTTTAATTCGTTTGAGGTACTTGTGCTAAATGTTACACTATTAGATCTAATAAAGAAATCCCTATTATCTCTAGCCTTGGCTACTGTATATAGACCTTCAGGGCCTTACGCCGATTTCCTAAAAGAGTTTGCAGACTTTCTATCAAATCTATTGGTCAATGTCGATAAAGCAATAATTGTTGGAGATTTTAACATACACGTAGATAACACAAATGATGCGTTAGGGGCTGCGTTTACAGATTTATTAAACTCCTTCGGGGTCACGCAAAACGTCAGTGGTCCCACTCATCGCCTAAATCATACACTAGATTTAATTATATCATATGGAACCAATCCAACCGATATAGATATTGTACCGCAAAGCGATGATGTAACTGATCATTACATGGTAACTTGCATGTTACGTACTGCTGAAATTTGTCATGTTGCGCCACGTTATCGACCAGGCAGAACAATCCTTCCAAACACTATAGATAGATTCTCAAATAGCTTACCTGATCTATCTCAGCTGCTCAGTGAACCCAAACAAACAGATGAACTAGAGGAAATGACTTGCAGTTTGAGCACCATTTTCTCTAGTACATTAGAAATTGTTGCACCAATTAGATTAAAAAAGGTTAGAGAGAAAACTAGAGCACCATGGTACAACAATGCTACGCATGCTATCAAGAGAGAAACTCGTAACTTAGAGCGTAAATGGAAACAAACAAATTTAGAGGTCTTTAGAATCGCGTGGAAAGACAGTATGTCACGTTACAAAAAGGCTCTTAAATCAGCCAGGGCTGAGCATCTCCGCAGACTAATAGAAAATAACCAAAATAATCCAAGGTTATTATTTAACACCGTGGCCAGACTAACAAATAAACAGGCATCACCTGAGCAAAATATTCCGTTACAATGTAGTAGTAATGATTTTATGAATTTCTTCACTGAGAAAATAGAAAACATCAGAAACACAATTGTAAATGTACAATCTCTTATGGTGTCTTATGATTCAGCCTCAATTATAGCCCCTCAAGAACAACTACACCGCTTTACAACTATAGGACAGGAAGAGCTAAATAAACTTATTATTGCATCTAAACCAACAACTTGTTTATTAGATCCAATACCCACTAAATTACTTAAAGAAGTGTTACCTGTAGTGGAAGAGCCTCTTCTCAATATTATTAATTCATCTTTATTTTTAGGTCACGTTCCAAGAATATTCAAGCTGGCAGTAATAAAACCTCTTATTAAGAAACCACAATTAGATCCAAATAACCTAGCAAATTACAGACCCATTTCAAATCTTCCATTTATGTCTAAAATACTAGAAAAAGTTGTGTCCGCTCAATTGTGCTCTTTCTTGCAAGAAAATGATATCTATGAAAAATTTCAGTCAGGATTCAGACCGTATCATAGCACAGAAACTGGGCTAGTTAAAATTACAAATGATTTACTTTTAGCTTCTGACCAAGGCTGCATCTCAATACTAGTTCTACTCGATCTAAGCGCTGCATTTGATACTATAGATCATAAAATACTCCTGGATCGACTACAAAACTACACTGGTGTTCAGGGACAGGCATTAAGCTGGTTTAGATCGTACTTATCAGACCGTTACCACTTTGTCTGTTTAAATGGGGAAAAATCAAAGATAACGTCAGTAAACTATGGAGTACCGCAAGGATCTGTGTTAGGCCCTCTACTATTCTCAATATAGTCAAGTCAAGTCAAGTCAAGTATATTTATATAGCGCTTTTCACAATACAGATTGTATCAAAGCAGCTTCACAGTATCAATCAAAACAACATAACAATGTTTGTTTATTAGTGGAAAACAAAAAAATAAAAAAAGACATCCAAGTTTGGAAGGGCTGATCAATGTTATTAATGATTGGTTAATTAATTTGAATATCCCCAACTGAGCAAGCCAATGGCAACAGTGGCAAGGAACCGAAAAACTCCATCAAGTGACCCAGTGGTGTCCTGAAACTCCATCAAGTAACCCAATGGAGAAAAAAAAAACCTTGGGAGAACCCAGGCTCAGTCGGGGGCCAGTTCTCCTCTGGCTTTTATGAACTAGAGGCCGGATTTACAGTAACTGTAAGTTTTAAAATTTTATATGAATGCCTGGCTGAAGAGATGCGCCTTTAGTCTAGTTTTAAACTGGGAGAGCGAGTCTGAGCAACGAACAATATCAGGAAGGCTATTCCAGAGCTTCGGAGCTAAATGTGAAAATGCTCTCCCTCCTTTGGTGGATCTGGATATCCTAGGTATGACCAGAAGCCTCGAATTTAGTGATCTTAAAGAGCGCGATGGATTATAGGGCGATAGAAGGTCCGTTAAATAGACTGGAGCTAAACCATTTAGGGCTTTATAGGTCAGTAGCAATACCTTGTAATTAATACGGAACTTTATAGGTAACCAATGAAGTGATGATAAAATCGGTGTTATATGATCATATTTTCTTGATCTAGTAAGAACTCTAGCGGCTGCATTTTGGACTAACTGTAGCTTGTTTATTGAGGATGCAGGACAACCAGCTAATAAAGCATTACAATAATCTAGTCTCGAGGTCATGAATGCATGAACTAACTTTTCTGCATCAGAGACTGATAGCATATTACGTAGTTTAGCAATGTTTCTAAGGTGGAAAAAGGCTGTTTTTGTAACATATGAAATATGCTTTTCAAAAGACAGGTTGCAGTCTAATATAACACCCAGGTCTTTTACAGTAGAGGATAAAGTAACAGGGCATCCTACTATGTTAAAGTAGTGTTGTGAGAGGTTTTGTGGACGGTTTTTAGAACCGATAAGTATTACTTCTGTCTTGTCTGGATTTAATAAAAGAAAATTACGCGTCATCCAATCTTTTATATCTTTAACACAGTCTGTCAATTTGGATAATTTAGCGTATTCATCTGGCCGTGATGAAATATATATTTGAGTGTCATCGGCGTAACAATGGAAACTAATTCCATGTTTCCTTATAATATTACCAAGTGGCAGCATATATATTGAGAATAATAGAGGGCCTAACACAGATCCCTGTGGCACTCCATAGTTTGCCGAAGTTATGATCGATTTTTCTCCATTTAAATAGACAAAATGGTAGCGGTCGGATAAGTATGACCTGAACCAGCTTAATGCTTGTCCTTGAATACCAGTATAATTTTGTAGTCGATCTAGGAGTATTGTGTGATCTATAGTATCGAACGCTGCACTAAGATCAAGTAAAACTAGTATTGAGATACAGCCTTGGTCCGAAGCTAAAAGTAAATCATTTGTTATTCTAACCAGCGCAGTTTCAGTGCTATGATGCGGTCTGAATCCAGACTGAAACTTTTCATAGATGTCGTTTTCTTGTAAGAAAGAGCCGAGTTGAGCGGACACAACTTTTTCTAATATTTTAGACATAAATGGAAGATTTGAAATGGGTCTGTAATTTGCTAGGTTATTTGGATCTAATTGTGGTTTCTTAATAAGAGGTTTTATAACTGCCAGCTTGAATGTTCTTGGAACATGACCTAAAGATAAAGATGAGTTAATAATATTGAGAAGAGGCTCTTCCACTATAACACTTCTTTCAGTAGTTTAGTTGGTATAGGATCTAATAAACATGTTGTTGTTTTAGATGAAGTGATAAGTTTGTTTAACTCTTTTTGTTCTATAGTTGTAAAGCATTGTAATTGCTCTTGCGGAGCGACAATTGTGGCCGAATCATAAGGCGGGAGCAAGGATTGAACATTTACAATTGTGGTTCTGATGCTTTCAATTTTCTCGTTGAAGAAGTTCATGAAATCATTACTACTAAACTGTAACGAGGTATTTTGTTCAGACGACGTCTGTTTATTTGTTAGTCTAACCACGGTGTTAAATAAAACCTTGGATTGTTTTGGTTGTTTTCTATTAGTTTAGGGAGGTGCTCAGCCCTGGCCGCTTTTAGGGCCTTTTTATAACGTGACATACTGTCTTTCCACGCGATTCTAAAGACCCCTAAATTAGTTTGTTTCCATTTACGCTCTAAATTACGGGTTTCTCTCTTTAGAGCATGCGTAGTATTATTGTACCATGGTGCTATACTTTTCTCTCTGACCTTTTTTAATCTAATGGGTGCAACAATATCCAATGTTCTAGAGAGAATGGTGCTCATAGTGCTAGTTAGTTCGTCTAGTTCATCTGTTCGTTTGGGTTCAGGCCGCAGCTGAGACAGATCAGATAAGCTATTTGAGAAATTATCTATGGTGGATGGAAGGATTGTTCTGCCTGGTCGATAACATGGCGCAGCATGACATATTACAGACGTACGTAATATGCAAGTTACCATATAATGGTCAGTGACATCATCACTTTGTGGAATGATATCTATATCGGTTGGATCGGTTCCATATGATATAATTAAATCGAGTGTATGATTAAGACGATGAGTTGATCTGGTGACGTTTTGCTTGACCCCGAAGGAGTTTAATAAATCTGTAAACGCAGCCCCTAACGCATCATTTGAATTATCGATGTGTATGTTAAAATCTCCAACAATTAATGCTTTATCGACGTTGACCAATAGATCTGAGAGAAAATCTGCAAACTCTTTTAGGAAAACAGTGTAAGGCCCTGGAGGTCTATATACGGTAGCCAAGGCTAGAGATAATAGGGATTTTTTTCTTACATCTAAGAGCGTAACATTTAGCACAAGTACTTCAAACGAATTAAACCTATGACGAGTTTTCTGAGTAACATTAAGGATATCCCTGTAGATTGTTGCAACACCGCCGCCACGACCGATTAGACGGGGCTCATGCTTATAACAGTATCCTGGCGGAGTAGACTCATTTAGACCGAAATAATCATTTGGTTTAAGCCAGGTTTCAGTAAGGCACAGTACATCGAAATTATTATCTGTGACCATTTCATTTACAATAACCGCCTTAGGTGTGAGCGATCTAATGTTAAGAAGACCTAGCTTTAGAAATTGTTTTTGTTCACTAATAGCGTGTTTTTTTGTTTTAATAACAATTAGATTTTTTCTAGATCCCGCAGTAGATTTATTATTTGATCTCAGTAAACGAGGAATAGACACAGTTTCTATGCAATGTTCTACACTAGTATTAATATAAATTAAATTGGTGCAGCAGAGACTGTGATTTGGATTTTTGGTTACTAGTCAAACGGTGTTTAACATCTTAGAGATGTTATCCGACAGAAGATCTGCCCCGATTCTACTTGGGTGTAAGCCATCAGCGCGGAAAAGCCTCGGTCGCTCCCAGAACAGATTCCAATTATTTACAAAGAGCAGTTTCTGCTCATTGCACCATGACATTAACCATTCATTTAGCGCGAATAATCTACTGAACTTTTCATGCCCTCGTCGGTACGTGGGAAGCGGTCCAGACACAATGATCGTTGTTTCAGGCGATGTGCTGCGAACCGTTTCGATCAGGCTCCTGAAGTCTTTCTTCAGAACCTCTGTCTGTCGCAGCCTAGTGTCGTTAGCTCCCCCGTGCAACACAACAGCTCCGACGCGCTCGTCACCGTTCAAGATCTCAGGTACCCGCGCAGCGATATCAAGAACACGAGCACCAGGAAAGCAATGACTGTGCACCTTACTTTTACCTAACGTAGCGTGGACGTGTCGGACGGTGGAATCGCCGATGATCACAGCATCGCGTTCCGTTTCGCGAAGAGAGGAGAAGCGGTTCTGAGTGGAGATCTCGAAAACCGGAAGGGGCGAAAAGATTCTGGTCCTGGCTCGCGGCTTCCGCGGAACCACCCAGGCTTCGTGGTGTTGTGTCGGAGCCGGAGTGAATGAAACCAGGGCTGATCGGGACCTGGACGCTCGGGACCAATGCTGAGAAACGCACGGAGTAGACGCGGCGAGGGTCAGCGGGTTACTAACGTTAATCACCGATCCGTGTGCATCGGTGCGTGATGTTTCAAGAGCTAAACGCCGGTCTCTCAGCTCAGCTTGTCTCTCTAAAAGGTCACGGATCTGTTTCTCAACAGCTTCTAATTCAGACTGCACCGCGAGCATCTCAAATCTGTTCTCATCTGCACCAAAAGGTAGATATACATCTGATATATTCGCCATTTTAACAGATGGACAGTAAGTTAGCAACGATGCAACCAGTGATGCTATTAATATTAATACTAATTTATGACTGAAGTCTTGGGTATAATCCGTCTTTTAGTGGTACGGGTGTAATGTAGACGCACGATAGACGAGAAAATGTTCGTTTGTAAGTGAGTGTAAAGAAGACTCGCTCAGCCGTGACCCACAGGTGTAACGGCCCAGTGTTGGGTCTTGCTTGAGACGGTCTGCTCAACAGTCCGAGTTGTAATTATGAGGTAAATGATGGTTCAAAGCAGGATAAAAGAAAGAAATACGGAAAAACAGAAAGAAATACGATGCTAATACGAGGCTTAGACAGCCACAACGAAATATATGCTGCCACTTGGTAATATTATAAGAAAACATGGAATTAATTTTCACTGTTATGCTGATGACACTCAATTATATATTTCATCACGGCCAGATGAAACCACTAACTTATCTAACTTGACAGAATGTCTTAAAGATATAAAATACTGGATGACGTGTAATTTCCTGCTATTAAATTCAGATAAAACAGAGGTATTACTTATTGGTCCAAAAAACTACCCACAAAATCCCTTACAATACAACTTTAATTTAGAAGGATGCCCTGTTACTTTATCCACTACAGTAAAAGACCTGGGTGTCATACTTGACCGCAACTTGACTTTCGAAAATCATATTTCATATGTTACAAGAACAGCCTTTTTCCACCTCAGAAACATTGCTAAGCTACGTAACATGCTATCCGTTTCTGATGCAGAAAAGTTAGTTCATGCATTCATGACCTCGAGACTAGATTACTGTAATGCTTTATTAGCTGGTTGTCCTGTATCCTCAATAAACAAGCTACAGTTAGTGCAAAATGCAGCCGCTAGAGTTCTTACTAGATCAAGAAAATATGATCATATAACACCAATTTTATCATCTCTACATTGGTTACCTATAAAGTTCCGTATTAATTACAAGGTATTGCTACTGACCTATAAAGCCCTAAATGATTTAGCTCCAGTCTATTTAACGGACCTTCTATCGCCCTACAATCCGTCACGCTCTTTAAGATCACTAAATTCGAGGCTTCTGGTCATTCCTAGGATATCTAAGTCCACTAAAGGAGGGAGGGCGTTCTCACATTTAGCTCCTAAACTCTGGAATAGCCTTCCTGATATTGTTCGAGGCTCAGACTCGCTGTCCCAGTTTAAAACCAGATTAAAGACGCATCTCTTTAACCACGCATTCACATAATGCTTACCTTTTATACTACTGCCGAATCAGATCGAATGCATTAATATTATGAACATCAGCTACGCTAATTATTTCTCATCTGCCTTTCTGCTGTTATCTCGGGACGCAAGTCCCGAGGTAAATAGCGTTCGTCAGCTCCAGTTTGTATCCAGCCTCTCACGGAGACTTCGGATGATCCAACACCTGTGATGAGACGACTAAACGCCTGTGGAGAGACGACTCGACGCCTGTGAAGAGACGACTCAACGCCGGCGATATGTTATGCCCTAAATTAATACATGATGAGACTAACTGTATTTTCTATGTACATTTTTAATGCACTTTCTGTAAAGCTGCTTTGAAACAATGTGTATTGTGAAAAGCGCTATACAAATAAATTTTAATTGAATTGAATTGAATTTCATGAGTCCTCGTAATTCAAATAGCTTAAAAAACATAAAAAACAATGTTTTATTACAAATGTAAAAATGCAGAATGTTTCCTGTGATGGGTAGGGGTTGTACAGTTGTACAGTTTAAAAATCATTACGCCTATGGAGAGTCCTCATAATGTAGTTGCACCAACATGTGTGTGTGTTAAACTTGCAGCTTAACTTCTACATTAGCAAACTTACAGCAGCGAATCTGGCATGAGCACCACTCAATTTATTCAGAAAATATATAAAAAAAATACTATTTGCAAATCCTTGTCATAATACAAATCCAATGAGGCCCAAGCTTCAGCTTCCTCACTGACGGCATGACGTTTCCTCATAGTATCTCCTGATACTTTAGTGAATCCATCTTTCCTTCCACACGCTGCAGGTTTCCAGTGTAAGAGGATAGCAGCCCCAGAGCATCACTGAGCCCCAGCATGCTGAACTGTAGGCAGTGTGTTCATCTCAGCATATGCTTCATTCTTCTTCCTCCAGACATGCCGCTGATCCATAGGGCCGAAAAGTTCCAGTTTTGTTTCATTGCTCCACAGAACAGAATCCCAAAACATTTGTGGCTTATTTATATGACTTTGAGCACTTTTCTTGTGCTTTTGGGTCAGTTTTTGTGTACGTCTGGGAGTTCTGGCATGGAAACCACATGTGTGATCCTAAACTTTTGCATACAGGCAAAAATGAGCTGCCTTGAATCCAAAACTCATGGGCTTCATCACATAAAGGCAGTTCCACGCAGTCCTGACAGACTAGCTGTCCCACTTCGCCATGATCTTCTGATTTCCTAATATTTCCTAATTTAGTAATAGGCATATTATTCGTGAAAATAGTAAGTAGTACACTGGTGAATTTCAGTTTTCTCATTTGTGCATCGCAGTCAACCTCCTGTTGTCATGTGTGTATTACGTTGCTTCATATGTCATGTGTCATGTCAAGTATATTTATATAGCGCTTTTCACAATATAGATTGCATCAAAGCAGCTTCACAGTGTCAATAAAAACAACATAACAATGTTCGTTTCTTAGTGGAAAAACATCCACGTTTTGGTTTGGAGCTGATCAATGGTATTAATGATTGGTTAATTAATTTGAATATCACCAACTGAGCAAGCCAAAGGCAACAGTGGCAAGGAACCGAAAAACTCCATCAAGTGACCTAATGGTGTCCTAAAACTCCATCAGGTGACCCAATGGAGAAAAGAAAAACCTTGGGAGAACCCAGGCTCAGTCGGGGGCCAGTTCTCCTCTGACGTTTATGAACTAGAAGCCGGATTTACAGTAACTGTAAGATAAAAATGTATATGAATGTCTCTAAACAGACTTTAAACGCAAACCTGTGATAAACGCTGATGGCGTTCACATGCGCCAGCTTAAAGGTTTTTGGTACGTATCCTAGAGACAGAGACTAATTAATGATATTAAGAAGAGGATCTATGACATCTGGAAGCATCTCTTTCAGTAGCTTAGTTGGTATAGGGTCTAACATACAAGTTGTCGATTTAGATGAATTAGCGAGTTTGCAAAATTCTTCCTCTCCTATAGCAACAAATGAATAAAAAATTTTCCTCAGGGAGCCTACAATGCATTCCCTGATCCGATATTGTAGTAGACGGTTGCATAGTTAAAATTTTGTCCCTGATATTATCAATCTTATAAGTGAAGAAGTTCATAAAGTCATTACTGCTTTGTTGCTTGGACACTTCTGGGCTTGAAGCTTTCTTTTTCGTTAGTTTAGCCACTGTTTCAAATAAATACCTAGGATTATGTTTATTTTCTTCTAATAGGTTTGAAAAATAACCAGATCTAGCAGCTTTTAAGGCCTCTCTGCAAGCAATCGAGCTCTCTTTCCATGAATCCCACGTGTCACGTAACCCACATATCACGTGCGCAAACACATATAACCTATATTTATAAAACAGTTATGTCTGGTCGAACGATGTATTAATTAACTTCAGATTGGACTGTGTTGGTAATAGCCACTTACCTAATGCTAAACGATGTTTCGTGCCTCTAACATGCGCTTTCAATCTTCTTTCAGATCTTAATGGTATGTGGAAAACACTTGTAGCCTATTGAGGTTTGCCACAGACACTCAAGCGTCTCCTTACTTGAAAAAACGCGAAAAACTACTTATAAACACAAAATGACAAAATATTTATGTACACATTAATGAACGACATGTCTATTGGCATGGGATTAGTATTACCTGAGGTCAGGGGCACAACTGCACATTTGCTGAGGGGTATGCAAGATCAGTGTTGGCGCCCCCCATACCCCCATATATTTAGCTTTATAAAGGCGCTGGTTTTTATTTTTACCTTATTAAATGTATGCATCATCTTTCATGTCAAATTCTTACATTTGATCAATCAATGTGTTTCACTACACGTCATCAATCCGTAAGTCGGCCATTTTGGATGCACTGAACGTAAACAATGCCACTGAACTTAGCGGACTTGCAGATTTGGCTGATTATTGCTGCTGAAAAATTGTCAAGTTTTGGTCTGTACTAATCTGTACTAATCTGTACTGTAACTGCATCGGGAAAAAAACATTTCAATTTCTATATAGACTGTCAAAAGTTAGAGAAGAGTGTAAAAAAACTGGCGTTTGTGGTTGAGAGAGGCACAGCATCAGCCACATGTGTAAATGAAGCGTTGACTATGGCTAAAATGTTGACGTAAACTAGTTAACTATGGCTACATTCACACTGTCAGTCCAAATCCGAGTGTATCCGATTGGAATCTGATCTAAAATGATGTCCACACTGTGTATCGCAACCCTAACCCTTCTTCACCGCTGGTTCCGTCCAGCCAGAGATGGTTCACATCACGCCTGCCCAGTCAGTGCCTGTTCCGGTCCTAGAGCCTGTCCCAGAGGCTATTCCAGACTCTGTCATTCCCCCCAAGAATTTTTTTGGGGGGGGGGGGGCTATACGTCCTTGCCGTGGCCGCTCAAAGGCCCACGGCCAACCGAAAAGTCCTCTCCGCCATGAACGCCCGAAGGGTCGACTCTGCCACGGCCGCCCGAAGGGTCGACTCCGCCACGGCCGCCCGAAGGGTCGACTCCGCCACGGCCGCCCGAAGGGTCCTCTCCGCCACGGCCGCCCGAAGGGTCGTCTCCGCCACGGCCGCCCAAAGGGTTGTATCCGCCCTGGAGGCTTCCTGCCCCGGATAGGCCACACCCTGGTCAGCCTTCAGGGCACCCACCCCACCACCCCTGTTGATGTCTTACGGCGCGAGGTCGCGCCTTTTTAAAGGGGGGCGTACTGTCACAGTCACCATTTGTACTACATGTCCCAGCATCCTCCCTGGCTCACACCTGCACATCACGCACCATTACCCGCACCTGCCAGCAATCACCACTCACCATCTTCAGCTGTTGTCCTCTTCATTCCTCTGTGTATTTAAGTTCCTCTAATGTCAGTGTTCAAGGTCGGTTATTATTTGTGGTTACGTGTATGTGTTACTCCCTAGTGTTCTATTTAATTCCTTGTTTATCTCCTTGTCCTTCGTCGTGTGCTTTCTACAACCCAGACACGTGACACCTATGCGCCACATATAGCGCATACCCACTTTTTGCGCCACTGCCTGGGGTAATTTTTCCGGACCTTTTTACTGAAGGTAAAAGTTGCCGTAATCTTTACTCACATTGTCAGTAATGATAACTGAGATGGCACATTCGGACGAGATTAAAATCACAGAGAATATCTGGTAATTATTACTTTACCCCACCTCTCCATGTTAAACTAGTCACGTTCGAATAGGGCTTTAGATGACCATTAACAATATAACCAGTTCATTGAAATGGGAGGCCGGTAGTATCCAGGTCATGGGCCCCAGCTCTCAAATTAATTTTAGAGACACTGCTGTAATTGCAAAGAGGTTGCTCAATACCCATAAGTCACACTAATGAGAGGTATTACCATAATGAGAACAAAAGACAGAGTGAAAGAGGGGACAGAAATGAGGCAGGAAACTGTGATACGCCATATGCATCATATCACCATCTGTAAACAAACCCATATTCAGCTCTCAGAATAATACAGAGCAGGTGCAGCTGGCACTACTGCTTTTTTCATTCATTTAGAGGGACAGTGACATTTACAGCTTTCCTAAACTTAATTTTGGCATTGTTAGCTGGAGTACATGCACTATAGTAAGGGGAATTTTATTTCTTCGCAGTGGCCAAAATCTATTGATTCCTTTAATCAAATATTCTCTAAATCATTCATGGATTATTTTGATAGGATAAATCATCACACCAGTATGTTTTATTATGTTCACCAAAAATATTATATTAGATTTTGATGAGGTCGGCTGGAACAAGTTTGACTGCATCCGAAATCACATACTTTGAGTACACACAAACATAAATAAATAATAATAATTGGTGTATGATTTACTTTGAAACAATTTTCACTTAGAAATTGCTATTACATTTCACAAATAATTAGAAATAAATTGCAAGTAACACATTGAATTAAACATGACATTAAGTAGAAAGGCTTGATAGTATTGTAAGACTGACAAATAACATTTTCTTGTAGGACATTTTTGTTTTATTTACACATTTGAAAATACTTTGGTTACACTATACTTTAAGTTGATGTTATTAGGGTAATTACACAAATAAGTAATTAGTAATATTAAGTAACTACAGTAATTCATCGAAATTATCCAACCCCCATTGCAAATCAGTTTTGTTGGCAAAATGTACAGACTTTCAGCTGTTTACAATGAGCAAATCAAACTAAAGTGATTGAAATAGCTCTACACAACATGTTCTTCAAGTGGCTTCCCCAAATTCAACTGAAAATGCAACTTTTAATGACTTCTGCAATTTCAAAATTATTCAACCCCATCATGGCATGACCTGCTGCAAACGAGATGTATAGCCAGACACCAGCTTCTGGTAGCGTTTCTGAGGAATCTTAGCACATTTTTCATGAGCAATGGACTCCAGTTCAGTAATATTCTTGGGTTTGTGTGCTGCAACTGCCTTCTTCAAATTCCACCAGAGATTTTCTAAGGGTGCAAGTCCTGGTGACGGTGAAGCCACTGTAGAGTCTTCCAGGACTTCTTCTGAAACCAAGCAGTGGTGGAATTTGAGGTAGCCTATGTGTAGCAGTTGTTAGTAATTGCCGTTGGCATAATGACGGGGCGGGTCTATTTCGCATGATTTCGTGGACTATAAAAGCGGCGCGGCAGCGTCTTTGGGATGTGCGTCCCATCGTCACGAGTGACGTTATCCATTTCCGGCGTGTCACGGAAGTGTCTGTCTGGTAAGGAGCTGCAGTTGTGGCTGTACCTCTACGTGTTGATCTTGAGTAAAGTTTTATTTACTTATCTGGCTCCTCTCCCTATAGTGTGGACTGAGGACTCCGGTGACATATTGTAGCGACGTGCGTTGTAATAGGATGTTTTAGTGCCGCAAGTTCAAACCGGTAAGTTGTTTTTATTATCACTCGTGTTATTATGGGGTGGGTTAATTCATGTTTTCCTTATCTTTCCGTGATATGACAGAGTGCGGGACGTTGCAGTGGGCTGTCTGTTGACTGCTCCCTTTTGCTGGTGCTGCTTTCTCTGGTTTCTGTTCGTATGGTTGGGATTTGGGCGGATAGATCCCCGCATGACGACGCTGGAAGCGTGCTGAGTCTCCCACAGCAGAGTGCTGCAGTAGTCAGATCGACTGCACCTTGCCGGTGATCAGTGCTCGTGTGCTGTTGCGTGGCGTTTTGCCGATATTAGGTGTGTTCCGAAGCTGGACACTTTAAAACGTCTTCTCGCAGAGTGGCCGCCTGGTGTGTCGCAGATTCGGCAACGTAACTCGCTCTCTCTCTTCCTCTACAACTCCTCGAACGGTTTGACCATTCACTAGCCATTCACTGGCCATTGTCAAGATGGACAGTTCTTTTGTGTTTTAATGTTCCCTTTAAATTGGTTTATTTCTTTATTTTGTTTCTTTATGATATCTGTGAACGAGACCTGGTATAATTTAAATGGTTGATTCAGTCTTGTGAATGTATTTTTCTTTATTTGTGCTAGCCAAGTTTCTGTGAATTTGCTCTTTAACATCCTGAGTCTGGTTGGCTCGGCTTTGTGTATTTTCTTTTGTCAACACTTGTGTATTTATCTTTTTTTTTACTATTATTAGTTATACTCTCGTGGGATAATTGAGTTTTTTTGTGATCTGGTTAATTGCTTATCTAGTATTTTGATTCAATCATTAAGTCATCTCTCTTCGACCCAGTTTGTGAATTTACTCAGTTGTGCATTTATTATTTAATTTTGTTTGTGAAGGTTTTGTTTGTTTATGATTGCATGTTCTTTTCTTTTGAGTACCAAGTTTTAGAAGAATACGTGTGTTTAATTGGAATTTTTGCTCTCTCTCCAGGGGGTCGGGGACCCAGATCCGTGTGTGTGTGTGTGGACGAGCCTTCCTCTCTGTTTGGTGGTGGTCTCCTCTTCCGCGTGCGGTGGTTCACATTTGGGGTGCAGTGTGAGTGCACGTGTGGTTTCTTGAGGATAGGCGAGTGGTTCCCAGCCCTGGAGCAGGTGTACCAGTGTGTGTGTGTGTGATATCCTTTTTACTTGACTATTACGTGCTGTTTAATGGTTGTTAATAAAATTATATTTTTGTACTACACCTCTGTTTCTGATCTTGACTCAGCCGTAAACGAACTTGTGTGCTTTAAACTATTCTGAAAGGCGATTCCCTGGTAATGTTGCCTCCAGGGTGGCGTAGTCGAGCATTTTAGAGGGGTGCATTAGTGTTTCAGTCTACACTTCCCCTATTAAATCTTTGAACTGCCACATATGCTTGGGATAATTTTCCTGTCGGAAGGTCCAGTGACGGCCAAGCTTCAACTTCCTCACTGGAATTTCCTGATACTTTAATGAATCCATTTTTCCTTCCACATGCTGCAGGTTTCCAGTGTCAGAGGATAGCAGCCCCAGAGCATCACTGAGCATATGTTCATCTCAGCATTTGCTTCATTCTTCTTCCTCCAGACATGCCACTGATCCATAGGGCCGAAAAGTTCCAGTTTTGTTTCATTGCTCCACAGAACAGAATCCCAAAACATTTGTGGCTTATTTATATGACTTTGAGCACTTTTCTTGTGCTTTTGGGTCAGTTGTTGTGTACGTCTGGGAGTTCTGGCATGGAAACCACATGTGTGATCCTAAACTTTTGCATACAGGCAAAAATGAGCTGCCTTGTATCCAAAACTCATGGGCTTCATCACATAAAGGCGGTTCCATGCAGTCCTATCCAATCCAATCCAATCCACTTTATTAATATAGCACAATTTAAACAAACACAAGGTTTCCAAAGTGCTGTACACCACAACAATAAAAACACAATAGGATAAAAGTTATAAAATACAATACGATAAGCACAATAAGATAAAAGTAATAAAATAAGATAAAACAACACACTTAAATCACATCAAACACAATTAACTGCTGTTAAAAGCCAGTGTAAAAAGATAGATTTTAAGCAGAGATTTAAAATGAAACAGTGAGGAGGCTTGTCTGATGTGTAGTGGCAATACATTCCAAAGTTTTGGAGCTGCAACAGCAAAAGCTCGTTCTCCTCTAAGTTTTAGCCTAGTTCTAGGCATTGTCAGGAGCAGTTGGTCAGCAGACCTGAGAGAGCGGCTGGGAATATAGGGATGCAGTAACTCGGCGAGGTACGGTGGGGCAAGGCCATTTAAGGCTTTAAAAGCAAATAAAAGGAGTTTAAAATGAATCCTAAAATGAACAGGCAGCCAGTGGAGTGAAGCTAAAATAGGTGAAATGTGCTCATACTTTCTTGTGCCAGTTAAGAGACGAGCAGAAGCATTTTGAACCAGTTGAAGACGGGCAATGGAGGACCCACTTGCCCCGAATAAAGTGCATTGCAGTAATCCAACCGAGTGGTCACAAAGGCGTGAATTACTGTCCTGACAGACTAGCTGTCCCACTTCGCCATGATCTTCTGATTTCCTAATATTTCCTAATTTAGTAATAGGCATATTATTTGTAAAAATAAGCAGTAAACTGGCGAATTTAAATTTTCTCATTCTCTGCATTTTTTAAATATTTGGGAAATTGGGATGCAAAAGACAGGATATTATTTGCAATATACTCAAAATGATGTATGTAAATGACTTGAGGGTAGATTTTTTTTAACGATACAGCAAACCTTATCTGAAAATTAGTTGTTTTTTTAGGGATGACATCATTACACACACAAAGGGCAATTGAATGGAAACAGGCAGGAGACAGATTATTTTGTCAATAACATGGATCTCCATTTCGTCAGTTTCTGGCCTTAGAGGTGGGGTATGTGATTCTCTTTTTTGTCCATTTTTTCAAAATCAGTTGAAATCCTATTCCTAACCCACTTACATTGAGTTAGAAGCACTGAAATGAAAATTAAGCAATTTAATCATCTGTGGAACGGGCAGGACTCGAAAAACTCCAGCTAATCATTTCCAAGACCACCTAGAATCATTGGACAGTAAGTCCGTCAATCAAACGGTCGTACCATACCCCCCTCCCCCCATCCCCCTCACGCGAATCAGGGCCAGCGTTGGAGGAAGGAAGGTAGGACCATTTGAGTTGTGTATTTTCAAAATCTGCCAGCCGTTTTGCAAATCACATACCCCACCTTTAACTAATTATCAAGATGGTCCCTGTATGGTCATTTGTAGCAGATCCCAGTTTGTCTACTCTAGTTCATTCACAAACAAGATTTGAGCCTCATTCTGTAACAGAATGCCAGACTCAGAGACAGGAAATTAGTTTTAACCGAACAGGTATTTATTGACAGCTATGTAAGAGTAGAGCAGATGAGCATGGAGAAATCATTGAGTTGCTGAGCAGATGAATACAGTTGTGCTCAAAAGTTTACATACCCCTTGCAGAAACTGTGAAAATGTAAATAATTGTTATCAAACAAATTGCATGTTCATTTTTTATTTAGTACCGTCCTGAAGATAAAAAAAGCTGCATTTATAAAAATGACCCCTTTCAAAAGTTTACATACCCTTCTTAAAGGAGCTGTATGTAAGAAATTAATTTCAATTAATCATACATTTTCCCTGATATGTCACTAGACATGAAGAAATCATGTTCATTTCAAATACTTATATCACTGACAACAGTAGTCCGGCCAGGATATTGTCATTAAAAAGTGAAGTTGCAGCCTTCAACTGATGTTGATGTTGTCATGTTGTGTTTTGGTCTGATGCTCCACCGATCCACCAATCACGGAGTCAGTAGTGTTGCGGCATCCGGGTTGCCAGCTCTGCTCTAGTTAGTACAGCTGCAGCTACAAACGTGTCAGAATCGGATCCTGCAGCATGCAAGTTCTTCAATTTTCCAGCATCTTTCGCATATTTGAACCCTTTCCAGTAGTGACTGTATGATATCGATATCCAATGCTGAGGACAACTGAGGGACTCAAACACAACTAATAAAAAGGTTAAAACATTCACTGATGCTGATGCAAAAACTTTTTGAATTTGAAGATCAAGGTAAATTGTCCTCCATTTGTCTTCCAGGAAACATGCAAGTGTCTTCTGTTGCCTCCGAAGGGCAGTACTAAACAAAACTAAGAAGAATTTGGCCATCTTCATCCTGTTAAAAATTCCAAACAGTAGCTTACAGGAGATCACTGAAGATGCGCAAGGAGATAGCTGGACATTCACTAGGACACTTCAGGGGTAAGTTAAGTGGGCAAATAGACGTAAGTGAGACCAGACCAAGAGTGACTGTGAGGTGTGTGCTCTTATCCTGATAGAACGGAGTAATGGGTAAAGGTTCAGGTCATGGCCAAGTGAGTGCAGGTGAGGGACAGGAGGGATGCTGGGAAATGTAGTTTCTGGACTGTTGAAGATGGGCAGATGGAGAGCATACGTGACATTCATTTAGGGGTGTATTTGTTCAAAAGGTCCAAACAAAGAATTGCTCCCCTGTAAGGGATCCACTGGAGGCAAGTGTAGATGAGAGAACCCTAAGGATGGCTGGCGCGAAACAGACGTTCCGAAGCTTTGCGAGATCCCGAAGCAAAGATGATTCGAAACACTGATCCGAAGCGTGATTCAAAACACCCACGTCACGTGACAACGGCTAAATGAAGCTTCTAAGTGTTTCATCAGGTGGCGTGCTCCGCCGAATCGGGGTTTCATTGATTGGTCGATTCGGGAACAAATCACACAATCACACAGTATAAAAGTTACGTTAACGCATTTTCATATCGTGGGTTTTTGTGAGAGGAGTTTGGTTTTGAGATAGCGGATTTTTGGTGATATAGTGACACTTATAGTGCGATTTGTTTAGTTATATTTAGGATTTAATTTACATTTACATATTGACTTAGAGACACACAGAGTACATATAGTGACACATTAATAGATGCATTGATAGAAATATATATATATATAGACATATAGATTAATAGATAGATACATATATATTACAGATACATATAGATTTCAGTCTATGTTATCTTATGTAATGTGATTCATGAAATTTATACTTCATATGTGTTGTCAGTTTAGGATTTGTTACTAATTGCCGTTTTCTTTTAATTCAGAACCACAAATGTCAACATCAGGCCCATCATCATCATCATCATCATCATCATCAACACCAGTTGAAACACAGGACAGTTTATGGGAACATTTTGACAATCGTATCCGTGAGACCCAGATGATACACAATCCTACAGCTGATGCCACAGTGGAAGTGAAAAAATACCTCAGCGATGCGTTTTTGCCCAGAACTCATGATCCTCTAACTTACTGGAAAGAGAGAGCAGTAATCTTTCCTCATTTGTATGTCCTAGCTAAAAAATATCTTTGTATGCCAGCAACAAGTGTCCCTTGTGAGAGAATTTTTTCAAAGGCTGGAGAAATTATCTGTAAAAAAAGAAGTAGGCTGAGTCCTTCAACAGCAGAGAAATTACTATTTTTTTATAAAAATCTATAAGAAAGTGAGACATTGTGGCTTGATTTATTTTTATTAATATTCATTTTTCATGACCAAAATCACATTATGCAATGTGAAGAGACTACAGGTTACAAGCTTCATATATTACAAAAATACAATAATAAAAAAATAAAAAAAAACATTTTTTATTAGCTCTTTGTAAAGGTTGTTTCAGATCAACACCTGCAAGTGACCACTAGGTGTCACCGTGGAGACGGGTTTCGGATTGATTCGAAGCCTCGAAACAAAATGGCACATTTGCTTCAACTGTTTCATTGCTTCACGAAGCCTCGATCTGCCCATCACTAGAGAACCCAAGAGCAGTTTATTCACAATAATACATAACAAAATCAAAACATAAAACAAAGCATGACGTGGCATGAAAAACCGTGGACATAAACTTACTCACAAAGTGGTTACAGGAAACAATACTTGACCAAGACACATCCTCTTCTTCTTTTGTTTCTTGGCAGATGACTGTTTTGTAGTATACCACCACCAACTGTACAGGAGTGTGTAATACCATGAACGTCTTAGAGTCTAGGATTCTATTACTTTTTTGGCAAACATGAGGGCTTAAATACACAAGACTAATGACAAGACAAGGGACACCTGTGAACAATGAACAGACGATTATCCAATGACAAGACACATGGCAGGATCACATGACAAACAGGGACCAAACCAAAACGTGACAGAGACAAAACTAATCGTGACATCCCCTCACAGCTGGCTATTTATTCATGCTTTAGTCTTTGAATTATGAGTCGATGAGAATGTTTCATTCACTTTAAAGTTTCGTTCAAAAACACTAATTTGTTTAGCACAGTGAAGCCATTGATGTCCTTCATCAGATTAGGGATGGAGGAACAAGAGCGTAACTGAGAGGGAATGAGTAATGTCCGTTCTTCTTGACAGAGAGGCAATTTGAGTCAGGCTGTGTCACGAGTGCTGACATAATGGAAATCTGCAGCCGATGGCCAACAGGAAGTTCATTTTATATAATGAAGACAACCAGAAAGATGATAGTGTTCAGGAAGAAGTCTATTCTTGTGAGTTTTGAATTCTTCTTTGGAATGTCTATAGCAGGAACCACACATTGTCAGAGCCAAAAGCTTTCCACATCACAAAAATGTCATTTTATGTTCTTTCCCAAACAAAGTATGCAGATAATTTCCCTTCATAAATCCAGGTCAAGCTGACGCACAGCTATGCTGTCACTGTCCTTCATATTTGATAAGCTCAAACTCTAGCTCCAGGCTTTACACTTTATTTGTAGACAGGATGATCAAAATATAGGCTATGGGGTTAGGGTTTAATACTAACTTTTTTGTTGTCATTGTACTAACGTCAGGAAAATATTTACTTTTCATTAAGTTGACAAGACCAGTTTTTAGAGCTGCTCTGAAGACATATGAACATAACCCATGGTATGAGTAATTTTATATTATGTTAAAAGTATAAATCACCTATAGTTATTTTTGCAGAAAATTCAATGAATAAATGTTTTATACATGCAATGCATACATATAAACATAACGTCCGCTCTCTAACCGCTTTGGAGGTACTTTGATGTCATACACCGATCGGTCTGCACTGCGGCGCTTCAAGTCAAACACACCTATTCTTTTGGCAGTGACATTTTTGGGTTGGTTTTGGAGAGCTTTTGGGATGAAAATTGTCGAAAAGTGTCTTGGAACTCGCATACGAACTTTGTATGATGCGTTGACATAATTTCCACCGAAACAGGAAGCTGAGGCAGGACATATTGAATAGCTCCTCCCCCTTTTGAAATAGCCAATAGGGTTTAGTTTACCTTAAGTTGTTGAAGCGAATCTGAGCGCTGATGATACGTTGGATTCAATAGTAGAGATGTAAATAAATTCTAGCCATTTCAGTGGAAGTGAGAGACTGTAGGGGAGTGCGGGACACAAACTAACGCGGGGTTAAATGTAACACGGACCTTTTACATGGGGAGTCAGGGTAGAGCAGAATGTGTTTCCGCTCTTTTTACGCTCTCCTGTGAATTTGTGGAAAGTTTTGATAAGATTTCGTGAAGATTCTGGATAAAGAGTGTTTTGACACCATGCAAGTAATTTTTTTCATCATACTTTTTTTTTTCAGTTTCTGAGTTGGGTGTGTATCACCAAATCTAACTTTATATTACCTTAATCGCTGTCTTGTTGGCTAAAACAGCACCATTTTGAAACATATCAGTAAATCCTAGCAACTGTTAATTTGTTTACTATGCATTAATCACTTGTTTATTTATTAAAAATATAGCCTGTTTTTCATGCAATAAACCCTTTAAAACTATTTATACAGAAGTAACAATATCAAACTATACAGATAAAATAGTACTGAATTATGTGTTACACACAAGTGTTACAATTAACCCCTCTGTCTGTTACAATTAACCCCGCATGTGGGGTAAGTTGTTACACTTGCCCTTCTGTCACTTTCAGTGCAACTGTACGAAAAAGGTAGGTCCTAGAAAAAAACTTTAAGTGTTCATTTGTAGCAGAGATGTGTATGTTGCTTGTGTAAAAAAAAGATTAATCTAACTTAATCTTTTTTTTTTTTAATAATTCAGCCAAAACCAAAAAGTGTTAGGTCTCCTACACTATAATCTCCTACACTATATGCAAATTTTGTCATTGCTTTGAAACACACCAGCTTATTCATAACCTTAAGGCTAACAAACTTAATTTTTGATTTCAGGGGGCTTTTAACCAGACTCAAATACTGCCTTACTTTCTGCAAATTTTTAGTCACAATGGTGACGACTTGTATTGTTCCTGGGTGCAAGTGGGAGTGAGTTACTTTGGGTTTCCAGAAAAGGATCAAGGCTGCAAAGAAATGTATATATGGAGAGAAGGCCATAACAGAAAATCTGAAAATGTTTTGTAGTCAATATGTCAAACTGTATGACCATGAAAATAGTTTTTTTTAGGAAAAACAATGGGGAAAAACAGAAAGAAACTGCCATTCCATCAGTTCCGTCAGTTTCAGTTGTCTATCAATTCTCAGAACGGGTATTTTTCATGGCCACAGAAAAATTATTATTTCTTAGCATGTACAGTGCTTAAAGCGTGTAGCAAGATCAGGAATCGTTTAAATGACATTAATCTGCAGGCAGAATCAGAACCAGGGAACTCATATGTATTGCGCACCAAGTTTTATTAACTAAATCACAAACACAGAACTAATCTAAAGAAACACATACACAAATCACACATACATAGGAAATGGAAAAGTAAAAGTGATGTAACCGGAAAAGGTCTCTTTTCCCAGGGGTTGGTGAGCCAATGGTGAGCCAATGGAAAGTTTAAACTCTTTGTCCTCGAGCATGGTAATTTATATATGTAACTAGACTGGGTGTTGAAACAGAAACTATTAAAGATTCTTGTAATACTAATATGTTGCATAGGAATCAACATATAATATACACGATCGTGTAGGTCATCAAAATACAAATTCGTAGAGACCAAGAATGCATGGTATGCGATCTTGATTTATCGAGTAATAATAACACGTCCATTCCAGAAGTGATGCATAGGCAAAAGCACTTTAAAAAGAATGTATGATCACATAGGGGAATGGGGTGCATGCTGTACGTCTCAAATGATTATACAACTGAGTACAAAAATGGGTACATTATCTAATAATTCTATATTAAATCGCGCATAAAACAGTATACGGTACAAAGGCACTATAAAAGGCTGTAATAATCCAATGTTCTGGAAACATGCCTGTTCCTTCATAGAATGTTTTCTATGTTGTAGTTGTGTTTGTTTTAAAGATTATTTGTTAAATATAACAAATATTTGTGTCAGTTTTTTTCTTAGTAATTACACCCTCTGCCGTTCCAGATAACATGGAGAAAGAGTAAAAAATTATTATTTTACATATATTACCAACATTAGGCTATAACTGTAGCCTACTGGGTTGACAAAGTTATAGCTTCATTGATCATATGTAAAACGTTCTCTCTTCTAAGTTTTTTTGTTCACTGAAATCAAATATTTGAGGGCATTAGAACAGTGTTTCCCAGGTTTTATGTAGCCTATCTCTTTGGAGCTCACTCATTAATTATAAATTTGGCTGTGACCAGAAGTAATTATGTTGTTTACTTTGTGTTTTACGAAAATGAATGTACATGTAGGCTAATCTTTAAAGTTGCTGTATGGTTTTTGACTGTAGGCTACTAACGCATAAAAATACCATAATATGTTTGCAGATATTTAGGAAACATGTTGAGTTCACATAGCTACTCGTTTCTCTGAAAAACACTTTTACAGCTAGTTATTTTACTTTGAAATGTGCGTTCCGTTTCGGAATGTCTGTTTTTGTTTTGGTCTATGTGATACCGCACAATGACAATTCACCCAATAGTATTTCGGCACCACAGGTTGCCAGTTGGCGAAAAATACAGCATATTGCAGCCATGGAAACCAGCGAACAAACTGGGTCAGAGATCGCAGATTCTACACGACCTAAAAATCCTTCCCACCCATCTAAAAATCTCTATGAACCCTATATTAAAACGTGGTAGCCTATCAACTCATAAATCAACTCATCAATTTACAGTGTGCAAGTCTCATCGCATTACATTGTCCTCAATCTGGCAACCCGCGTGGGTCGAGTATGAGCAGGAGGGGCGGGGGAACAACTCTCTTCATTATTTTGAATTTGGATTGCAGTACACATTTCAACCGCTAACTGTCAATCTCACATACTGACACCTTTAATTATGATGAAATAGATCTGGCTTGCTGCGAAGACAAAGGGCTGTTGAGGGCAATTGATGATTGAAAAGTGTCCTCTCACCTCTCTTTTAATAAGACTCCAGAGATTGCTTGTCTTTCTGAAGTTTTGAGGGCAAATGTGAGAAACTTCATATGAATAAAAATCATTGTCTTGCTTAGTGGATTTAGTTCTCTGAATATTGTTGCTGGCCTCCTTATTCAAGTTTTCAATGTTGTTGGTTTAAGTTTATTGTCAATAGCGAACTGCAGTTTATTAAATGGTACCGTGTCATTCTGTTTTAATCATGCCCAATCTGAATCCAGCAGTAATAATTCATTATCGTCTGATTTGATATAAAAAAATAAAATTTCTTAATAAAAAAATTATAATAGGGAGAAACTTCATATGAATATTTTATTTGTATGAAAATGTATTTATTAATTAAACGGAACAGAACATTTATCAAAAGTGATTCACAGTTGCACAGTATTTTACACATTATTTACAAACTATGGTGCTATTATTTTACAAGCTTCTAAAAGAAAGTAGCTACAAAAGTAACTACAGTGAATGTGCTTAAGGGGACATATCTTTTTTAAATATATAAATGATTATATCTGATTATGTAATGTATCATGTAATAATAATAATTTTCCTGGCACATAAACAATGAGGGGTTTTGAATGCATAGGGTGAAAATTTAAATCAACTTCTACATCCTGTATTGTACTACACTTAAAGCAAGCAGTCAGGGGGGTGAAGGGACGGAGCCAGAGAGACGAGGGAACCCGGCGAGCCTGTGGGATGGCAGACCATATTGGAGCAGAGTGAGCGTTGAGCCAAGTTTGAGCCAATGGGTCGGAGGGCTGAGGTGGCTTGAGGTGAAGGGATCCATGGGTCAAGGTGGAATTAATGCCTGAAAAATCCCAGGCGGATCCGAGCAGCTGGGTAGAACAACAGTCGGAGGAGACTCCGTCGGCATGGACGAAGAACTGGATGGCTTAGGCCAGGGGTTTTCAAAGTGTGGGGCGCGCCTCCCCAGGGGGGCGCCAGAGCATGCCAGGGGAGGCGCGGAGAGTGGTAAAAAGTATAGCCTAATAATTAGTTTAAATTAATACATTAAAAAAGTTAAACACCTGTGATGAGATGACTAAACCCTTGTGAAGAGACGACTCAACGCCGGCGATATGTTATGCCCTAAATTAATACATGATTAACTTACTGTATTTTTTCTATGTACATTTCTGAAATGCACTTTCTTTAAAGGGGCACCAGGCAACCCTGAGTGTTTTTTCTCTACGAAGCTCCCCCTAGTGTCTGGTAGTAAATCCTTTCAAACACACTGTCGTAAAAACAAACTGTTGTTCCTCCCCCCTCGCCACGAGCAACCCAGCTGAGCATGAACCGGCTATTTCAAAACCAGTTATGTCTACTGAGGTAAGTAAAGCAATATTTTCATTCCAACTCCATCTGCTTCTTTTTTACAGGCTCAGCCATAATGCAAACTATCGTTGCCCTTTGCTTATAGCTAGCCGGTGCTTGAATGGGGGTGTGTACATGTGCAGTGCTGTCAAGCAACGATATTTTCCGCTCTCGGGCACCAGGGGGGTGCGAAACCACTAGAAATAAGTAATATAACCATTCCACTGACTCTGAAGCTGTTCAGTTAAGGTAAAAAAGTTACTTAGAGCACCTTTAAAGCTGCTTTGAAACAATATGTATTGTGAAAAGCGCTATACAAATACATTTGAATTGAATTGAATTGAATTAAATTGTTATTACTCTGAAAATAAGGCCTCATTTACACTGCAGGTCTTGATTTGTTACCTTTATCCAATTTTTTGACCGTCCGTTTACACGTTCTTTCAACTTGTATCCGATTCTTGTGTATACACTTGCCATACATCTGAAACACCGCGCATGCTTAAAGGGTTAAATTATCTTGCACAGATGGACGAACGCGAAATATGCTTGATGCTAACTCTGCGATATATGCAAAGTTCGCCAAACATCACCTTGATTTTGAGGCGGAGGAGGAGGAAAAGGGCCATTATTGCAGCCTGCGCATGTGCTTCAGTTATTGTGTGCGAGAGAGATCCCAGGACTGGTGGGAGCATATTGTGTTTAAATATTGGCTTTAACAAGGATAATTTTAGGATGAGCAAGCCAACCTTTGATATGTGTCAAACCACACAGACGTTGCCTAATGCCTCCGAAAATCCGATCTGTCTGTTTACATGACAGCCGCATTGGCACATATCTGATTTATATCTAATTTATTTCCAATATGAATGAGGCCTGAAACCGATCTCGAAATATCCAATTGGATGCTTTTTTTTCCTGTTTACATGGTCATAGAACACATCTGATCTTTGTCACATATGAGCAAAAAATCTGAATTGGGTCACATTTCACTGACAGTGTAAACAAGACCTAACTTTACTTTTCATGTTAACACAAACAATGATAAAAGTGAGGAGTCAAGAGTCTGGCTATGTGTGTGTGTTGTTGTTGTTGTTTTTGTTTTGTTTTTGGGAGGGGGAGGGGGGGTGCACCATTGGGTAAGTTGTGTCAAAAGGGAGGCACTGTCTTACCCCTGGCTTAGGCACAGGAGGAGGGAGAGGGAGGCTGGGCGTGGGGGATCTTTCATTAATTGTCCTGGTTTCAGATTTGTCCACACCTGTTCCCTGTTCTGTAGATGATCTTTCTTCTTGTATTTAAGCCCTCAGTTCTCCTCTATTCATGGTCTCTTGTTGAAGTTAAATTAGTTGTGTATGCTGTGTGTTGATTAAAAGTCTTTGTTATTTCTGTCACACATCTCTGTTCTTAGATTTAGCTCACACAACCCTTGACACAAGTGACAATTTTGGATATACCAAATATGATTTATTTCAAGTCATATTTTGTGTTTCATTGTGTCCCTGCTGACCTTACATGTCTCCCGAGATACCCAAAAACCCTACTCAAGAACAAGTTGAAAAGTGTTGAATGTACATCAATAACTTCCAGCTGTCTTATCAAAAGAATTGTTTTCAAGTAGTATTTTATTATTGTGTTTATGAGTCTGTGAAAAGGACGGCAATCTGAGGAAATATTAAAATGTCCAAATAGAGAAAGGCTTTGCACTTTGTGCTTTACTCGTATTCTGGATGTCTTCTATAAATGCTTCAAATGTCAGTTTCTTTGAAGATGGTATTAAAGCTCTTCACACACTATAACTGTGTCTTTGTGAGCAAACACACAGGGGAAAAATGGAAATAAAGACAAGCTGCAGGTGTTGTATGACACCCTAAAAGACTGCATTATTAAATATCAGAAGTCTGTTAAAGCTGCTAACAAAAAATATTTCACGGTTCTCTTTAAGTGGGACAAGTATTGCAAATTTGCTTTATTTACAAGCACTATGACACATGCACTGGATGACTGTTGTTCCAGTTTTATCTGTTTATTGTATCTATCCCATTTAAAAAAAAAAAAAACAGAAACATTAACCCATCTGGGCCTTTTTGGTTGGAAGTGGACGATTTTTTTTTTTTTTGCTTCATCAGAATGGGATGACACTTGATGACTTTTGAGGCATTAGCTATGTGAGAAAAAAAGAAAAAAAGAATCATGGACATGATTCAGATATGTTAAATGTTCGGACAAACCGAGGTTTTGTCCTTCACGGACAAAAATGACCGACATAAATGAATGAGAAATACAAAAAAAATTGAAAACTCAGAGAATCTTTTGGTGGTAGAAACTACAAATCAGCCATGATGCAAAGTAAAATAAAAAAATAAATAAAAAAAAACCTCAGCAGAGATTGGGTAACACTCTAAAATATTGGAATGCAAAAAATCCAAATTCAAACCAAATAGCCAACTTCCTGTTGGTCAGAGCAAAGGAATATAAAATCGAAAGTTGTACAGCTTGATGATTACAATATATGTTTTGAGTTTGGTGACTATGAAAAATAAAGCGCTATATAAATATACTTGACTATAGGTAAAACTAACCCCCACACTTTAGATAAAATGTAGCATTAAGAGCTCTTCTTACCCACCTATTTCTAAGGCTATATGCTACAACCTTAAAAACACCTTCAAAGTCTCAGTTCAATGAAAGCGTACACAAAAATGGTTTCTTCTGTTTCATGTACTGTTCATTTAAAATGTTATGTTGTTTCCTTTCGAAGGTAACTCGACTGCGTCCAATGACACTTTGGGGGGTGGAGCCCCTCAGCGTAGCGCCTCTGAAGTATGAATGAAACTAAGCCAATCTCCGATTGGTGTTGCGTCATGACGTAATGTGTGACGGCATACAAGCGGAAGCTACAAAGGGACGCCGGCACACATGAGATGTCAGCTTTTCTTTTCTTCAGCAAGCGCTCTCTGTGTGTACGTCTTATTTGGTGTTGTCAGTCAGTCACAAGCATTTATATATATATATATTAGGGGTGTAACGATACGCGTATTCGTATCGAACCGTTCGGTACGAGGCTTTCGGTTCGGTTTTCGGTACGCATTTTCAAACCGAACGGTTCGTTGGACCATTTTTCCTGCCGACCAAAATTTCGTTATTTTAAATGTAGGCGCGCGCCGCTCGTTGTGTGTGGCAAACGCACTCAAGATGCTGGCGCGACCACAACATTACCCAACATCAAACGGCAAATGTAATGTAAGCGGAACGAAACTGAGCTACTCGTTATTATGTGGTTGACGGACTGTTTATTTGGACCAATGCAGCGCGAGCCGATCTCTGTTAGCTACTACACAGCGCTGAGACATCCAGTAAAGAAAGCATTTGAATTCGCTATTGAACTTGAAGTAATAACATCGCTGCGAGATCTAGTGAGAAACATTCACATTTCTCTGTTATTAACGGATCAAACCGTGCTGACGTGGAAACCAGGAAGAAACATGTGCCATGAATGACCTATCCAGAGTCCACAGATCAGCAACATCACCATGGATTTACTGTAGTAACACTAACTGTAACCACGGAGGTTTGAATTGCTGCCCTCAAATGTTAATCTGAACTAAAATAAACCTTTGTTTATAACTACTACAATATAACATTTCATTTTGTCCAAGGAGCTGTTTTGTTTTATATGCTCCTAAGAAAAGTCAAGTATAGCTCCATCATTGTTCAAAGTAAAAAAAAAAAAAATCATACTTTATGATGTTATTTTTAATAAAAATATAATAAATAAAAAAATCAAGGAAATTTCTCTGGCATTTCTTTCTTTTTGCTGCATTGAAAACGTACCGAACCGTACCGAACCGAACCGTGGCACAAGAGTATCGTATCGAACCGAACCGTGAATTTTGTGAACCGTTACACCCCTAATATATATATTGTATGATGGCGAGTGCGAGGACCCGATGCTTGAGCTGTCTGCCTCCGAGGAGATAGATGTGCTCAGTATCGAAGGCGGGGATTTTGGGGATAATTCGCCACCCCATGTCCCCGCATATGAGGAGCTGGTGGAGGTTGTCTCTCGTGCTGTGGCCCGTCTTAATATCAGTTGGCCACATGAGAAGCAGGAAGCGCTGGTAAAAAGCAGGTTGGACGAGCGCTTCCTGCAGCACAGAGAGCAACCTCATCACCGGGGTTTGCCGTTCTTTCCCGATTTACATGACGAGTTATGTAAATCGTGGAAGAGACCACACTCCTCGCGCTTGTCCAACACCCCGGTATTAAATTACAGTAACATCTTGGGGGCGCAAGAGAACGGTTATGGGATGATGCCGGGTGGAACAGCCGCTTGCCACTTATTTATCCCCCGAGTCGGCGTCATCCCTGAAAACCCTGGTGCTGCCCACTAAGCCGTGCAGAGAAACATCTTCCTTAGTAGGCAGGGCTTATATGGCTGCGGGATAATGGCTTCTTAAGGATATTGATGAGGGCGAGGGACCAACACCTGAGGATATTGCTGAGCTTAGGAAAGCTGCAGACCTGTCTCTCCGAGTCACCAAGGAGACGGCCCGTGCTATCGGCCATTCCATGGCGGCCATGGTGGTCTCGGAGAGGCATCTCTGGTTAAATCTGTCGGGCATCAAAGAGAAGGACAGGGCTTTTCTGCTTGATGCCCCGATTTCGCCTTCTGGACTGTTCGGCGACGCCGTAAACACCGTCGTCGACAGATTCCAGGAGGCGAAGAAACAGTCTGCAGCTTTTAAGCAGTATCTCCCTCGCCGTACCAAATCCAAGAGGTCTGCCCCTAGTGGGCAGCCGCAGCCATCCACCAGCTCCCCTGCCTACAGACAGGCACAAAGAGAGAGCGTCTCGTCAAGAGCCCCCCCCTCAAGGAGCTTGGGGGCATAGACGGCGCTCTCAGACAAAGCCCCAACAGAAGCAGGGCGACCTGAGAGCCGTCCTGCAGGCTAAAACGCTGCATACACTTGACACAGTCTACCATGGTGCATTACGGTTCATTACTAATGCCAAGTCCTGCACTCATCAGTCGTCTTTATGAGGCGACTGGTTTTAGCTCTTTAGGCTTGCGTAGATGGTTTCACTGACATATTTTTATTTATAAAGTTATTAATGGTAATTTACCCAGTTATCTTACTAGTCCGTTGACCTGGAATCATTCCACTTACAATCTCCGCTCTGTTAACATTCTGGCTCTAAAAATCCCACGTATAACAACTGAATTTGGTAAGTCTGCTTTTAGTTATGCTGCTCCTTGGTATTGGAATTTGCTCCAAAAAGTATTGAAGCTTTCTGTTTTTATCCCACTTGAACATTTTAAACAATTGCTTAAATGTTCCAAATTTCAACAATGCACATGTTTTCAATGACCCCTTTATGTCATTCTTAAATTGTTTTACATGTATTGTAAATCTGCTTTGTTCTGTTTGTTTTTGTGTTTCTGTGTAACTTGTCTAATTGTTGCCCCCAGGGCTCCCTTGTAAAAGAGATTTGAATATCTCAATGGGACATCACCTGGTAAAATAAAGGATAAATAAAAAATAAAAAATAAAAAAAAGTCTTCGTCTAAGAGATTCTAGCCAGTCTAGGAAATTGATGTTGCTCTCCCGCCGTTAAGCACGTTTCGGGACGCATCGGTTTCCAGCGAACGCAGGCTGCACTGTCCGCCCCACGGGCTTGCGGCCAGGCAGCATTCGTGTCCGCACATCGAGAATCGTTTTCGGTCGAGCCCTGCCGGAAATCCGCTTCAGGGGGTTGAGAACGAATCCCGATTAATAGCCGAAGCCAGGCTCGAGAGCTGGCTCCCTGCTGGCAAAGGAGGCTATAGAACGTATTCCTCCACCGGCCAGGGAGTCCGGGTTTTACAGCCGCTACTTCATAGTTCTCAAGAAGGATGGGGGGTTGCGTCCAATTATAGATCTCAGGCACTTGAATCGTTCTCTGAGGAGGTTCAGGTTCAAGATGCTCACGATTCCCATTATCGTGAGTCAAATCCAATCCGAGGATTGGTTTGTCACAATAGATCTGAAGGACGCATACTTCCACATATCCATCCTTCCATCCCACAGGAAGTTCCTGAGGTTCGCTTTCGGGGGCGAAGCGGACCAATATCGGGTTCTTCCATTCGACCTAGCTCTCTCCCCTCGCACTTTTACCAAATGCATGGATGCAGCTCTAGCACCTCTGAGGCTTCAGGGCATCAGGGTGCTCAATTACATCGACGACTGGCTGATTCTAGCGCAGTCACAAGAGCTGGCGGTTCGGCATCGAGATGTCGTCCTCGCCCACATCCAGAGCCTGGGGTTGAGACTCAACACGAAAAAAAGCGTGTTGACACCAGCCCAGAGAACCACGTTCCTGGGAGTGGTGTGGGACTCAGTCACGATGCGGGCAATATTATCTCCTGCACGGATCGAGTCCATCCTGGCCACCATGACCAGGATAAAGCTAGGCCAAGCCATCACTGTCAAACACTTTCAGAAAGTGCTGGGACTCATGGCAGCAGCGTCCAACATCATTCCATTTAGCCTGCTGCACATGAGGGCCCTTCAGTGGTGGCTGAAAACCAAGGGGTTCTCCTCGAAGGGGAACCCATTCCACATGATCAGGGTTACGCGCAGATGCCTCCGTTCCCTATCTATGTGGAAGAAAGCTTGGTTTCTGTCCCATGGCCCCGTGTTGGGAGCGTCATGTCGCCGGAAAACGTTTCGACAGACGCCTCCCTCACGGGTTGGGGCACGGTCATGGACGACCGCTTTATGACAGGCCTATGGTCATTCATCCTGGCACATAAACTGCCTGGAAATATTGGCGGTGTTCTGGGCTCTGAGGAGCTTCCTGCCGGACCTCAAGGGTCAACATGTCCTCGTGAGGTCAGACAATATGTCCGTAGTGGCCTATATAAACCATCAGGGGGATCTGAGGTCTCGCCCTCTATGCAGACTGGCGCATCAGATCCTCCTGTGGTCCCAAGGGAAACTGTTGTCTCTCAGAGCAACATACATCCCAGGGGTTCAGAATCAGGGAGCAGACATCCTGTCGAGGCAGGGGCTGAGGCCCGGGGAATGGAGTCAATATGTCAGAGGTTCGGCCCAGTGGAAGTGGATCTATTTGCGTCTCGAGAGACTACCCACTGTCCACTGTGGTTCTCCCTCACTCATCCAGCCCCACTGGGGTTGGATGCCATGGTGCAGACGTGGCAGAGGCTGCGTCTGTATGCATTTCCCCCGATTGCTCTGCTCCCGGGAGTTCTGGAGAGGGTCCGTTGCGACGGGATCAGTCTACTGCTGGTAGCCCCGTTGTGGCCGGCCCGAGTATGGTTCTCCGACAATAATATCGCTCCTGGACGGCCCTCCATGGAAGATTCCCATCAGGAGGGACCTGCTGACACAGGCAGAGGGCTCAATATTTCACCCTCGGCCGGAGTTATGGAAACTGTGGGTCTGGCCCCTGAGGGGGCACAGTACAGAGAGGCCGGCCTGTCAGTAGGAGTGGTGGAGACCATACTCATCTCTAGAGCTCCCTCCACGAGAAAATTGTACGGCTTGAAGTGGAATGTCTTCACCATTTGGTGTAGAGAGCGTGAGGTGGACCCAGTTAACTGCCCAGTGGCTTCAGTGCTGGAGTTCCTCCAAGATTGCTTCTCCACAGGTCTTACCCCGTCCACTGCCATTGCGGCTTTCCACGCTCCTCTGAGTGATGGGCCTCTGGGGCGACACCAGTTGGTCGTAGATTTCCTCCATGGGGCTTGGAGGATGAGACCTGCGGCTCGTACCAGGGTTCCCACATGGGACCTGGCTGTGGTTCTTGAAGGGCTGGCTGAGGCCCCCTTCGAACCGCTAGAGTCGGCTGAGGCCAAGAACCTTTCCCTAAAGGTGGCCTTTTTGTTGGCCATGACCTCTCTAAGGAGGGTAGGAGATCTCCAGGCGCTCTCTATATCCAATGGGTGCCTGGAGTTTGCTCCAGGCGACATTTGGGCCATCTTACATCCCAGGCTGGGTTATTTGCCCAAGGTGCCATCTAATGTGGCACAGCCAGTGGTTCTGCAGGGTTTTCATCCTCCACCTCACATGACGGCGGATGAGGAGAGACTTCATCTGCTCTGCCCTGTCAGAGTGCTTAAATTTGACATCCAGAGGTCCTCCTCTTGGCGGAAGTCGGACCAGTTGCTGGTGTGTTTCGGGTCGCCCAAGAAGGGGCTTCCCGCTTCCAAGCAGACCATCAGCAACTGGATTGTCCAAGCGATTTCCATGGCCTACCAGGTGCGCAATCTGCCTTCACATTTGGCCGTGAGGGCTCATTCGACCAGAGGCATGGCGTCCTCTAGAGCCCTTCTCGCGGGGGCCCCTATCCAGGAGGTCTGCGATGCAGCTGGATGGGCCACCCCTCATACCTTTATTAGGTTTTATAGCTTGGATATTCCGTCGACACTGGGCACTCTCGTGCTCTCGTCTTAAGTGTGCCTGTGAGCAGCTTCACACTGGGACAGGCAGGGCGCGTTGTGGCATAGTGGGTACTCGTTCCCCCAAAGTGTCATTGGACGCAGTCGAGTTCCCTTCGAAACGGAACGTCCTTGGGTTACGACTGTAACCCTTGTTCCCTGAGAGGGGAACGAGAACTGCGTCCCTTCGCCACGCATCCCCTGCCTGGGAGCGTTTGCTTCATCACAGAAGCTGACATCTCATGTGTGCCGGCGTCCCTTTATAGCATCAGCTTGTATGCCGTCACACATTACATCATGACGCAACACCAATCGGAGATTGGCTTAGTTTCATTCATACTTCAGAGGCGCTACGCTGAGGGGCTTCCCCCCCCCAAAGTGTCATTGGACGCAGTTCTCGTTCCCCTCTCAGGGAACAAGGGTTACAGTCGTAACCCGAGGACGTTTTTCTGATGTTAAAAAGATGTTAAAAAAGTACTTGAACAATTTATTTTCATTTAAAAAAAAATTGTATTTAAATTTCTTTAGAAAATAATTTATAACAATTATATTATTTATAACATTATTAATATGTACAAATTATAACTGTTATAAAAATTTTTTTACAAATTACAAATAACTTAAATTATAAAAATAAATAATGTACTTCATGGAATGAACTTCATTTCATTTTTAACATGTATTACAAAAATAAACAGTGAACAGAAATTACTTTTTTGTTTCAATTACAAATTATAAGTGACATTTAACATATATATACAGTACTGTGCAAAAGTTTTAGATCGGTAAGATTTTTTATGTTTTTAAAAGAAGTCTCTTCTGCTCACCAAGGCTGCAATTATTTGATAAAAAATACAAAAAAACCCAGTAATATTGTGAAATATTATTACAATTTAAAACAGCGGTTTTCTATGTGAATATATAGTGAAGTGTAATTTATTCCTGTGATCAAAGCTGAATTTTCATCATCATTACTCCAGTCTTCAGTGTCACATGATCCTTCAAAAATCATTCTAATATGATGATTTGATGCTCAAGAAACATTTATGATTATTATCAGTGTTGAAAACAGTTTTTTCCATTTTTATTTCATGATGCTATGATGACTAGAAACTAAAAAAGAACAGCAATTATCTAAAATCTAAAGCTTTTGTAACATTAAACTCTACCCTTCAAAAGTTTGGGGTCAGTAAGAATTTAAATTTTATTTTTCGGGGAAAGAAATATAATAAATCAATACTTTTATTCATCAAGGATGAGTTAAACTGATCAAAAGTTACAGGACAGACATTTATAATGTTAGAAAATATTCTATTTTAAATAAACGCTGTTCTTTTGAACTTTCTATTCATCAAAGAATTTAGAAAAAAAAATGTACACAACTGTTTTCAACATTGAAAATAATAATGAATGTTTTTTGAGCATCAAATCATCATATTAGAATGATTTCTGTAGGATCATGTGACACTGAAGACTGGACTAATGATGATGAAAATTCAGCTTTGATCACAGGAATAAATTACACTTCACTATATATTCACTTAGAAAACCGCTGTTTTAAATTGTAATAATATTTCACAATATTTCTTTTTTTTTTATCAAATAATTGCAGCCTTGGTGAGCAGAAGAGACTTCTTTTAAAAACATAAAAAATCTTACCGATCTAAAACTTTTGCACAGTACTGTATATATATATATATATATATATATATATATAGAGAGAGAGAGAGAGAGAGAGAGAGGGAGAGGGAGAGAGGGAGAGAGGGAGAGGGAGAGGGAGAGAGGGAGAGGGAGAGGGAGGGAGGGAGGTAGGCAGGGAGAGAGAGAGAGAGAGGGAGGGAGGTAGGCAGAGAGAGAGAGAGAGAGAGAGAGAGAGAGAGAGAGAGAGAGAGAGAGAGAGAGATTTAATTTGCCCATTTTTAACTTCAAAACGTTTGTCCATCCTCTCCCTGGTTTCCTGTGCTCTTCTGTCCTCTGCCTCCTCATGTCTTCCCTGATCAAATCCATGAACTGTCTCCTCTCTGGCTCCTCCTCATCTTGGTCATCCACTGCTGAACTTGGCCCTGGTGTTCCCTCAGGAATGGAGACAATTAGGGCAGGGAATGCCCCTGTCCCAACATCTCATCCATGAGAACAAACCATAGCCAAGTTACAGCAGTGGGTTACTCTCTCCATCACCTGTCCCAGGACACTTTCAATCCTAATTTAGAGTAAACAAACCCTGCCTGTAAAAAAAAACAACAACAACAACACAATAAATTTCAGCAAAAATGTGTCAATTAACTTTTTTTTTTTTTTTTTGTTCTCCCATTTTTATTTATTTTTGGCCTGCAAGGGGGTGACCCTCCCCAGCAGGCCCATTTTCTCCAGAATAGTCCTAAAACAAGAGAACAAGGAAATACTTATGAAAAATATTAAGAAAGGGGCGCAATCTTCCAGACCCAGGCAGTTTTCCTGACCCCTGAATCTATGTTCTGATTTCTATGTGTACCTCTTTCTATTATGTTACCCTTCAGTTTATATGTATCGTTTCTATGTCATGAATGTTTCCATGTCATGTGTTTTTGTTCTCATTGTAAAGCGACCTTGAGTTTTCTGAAAGACGCTATCTAAAATAAACATTATTATTATTATTATTATTATAATCTTAACATTAAAAAAACATCACACTGCAGGACAGGCATACAAAATCCTTTCGTTACCGGCGTGCAATGAATTCTGGGTTAAGGGTTAAGGAAGGGTGCATCTGTTGTGTTCTTCATTGCCTGAGATCCGACGAGCACATTTGAAGACGATTCGACAATCGGTCTTTGAATGCGAACTTCGGAGGGTGTAGCTTTTGAATTGGGATGCAGCTACAGTTTTATCAAAATCAGTCAATGTATCCCGAAGTTATAACACACTTCCTGTTTCCAATTTTTCGCCAGAAATTCATTGCCTCGCCGTAGCCAAACCATTTGAGATATCAAAAATCTGCTCGCAGGGCTTGGGCCCTAATTAACATTGACCTAGGACAATAAATGTTGTAAAAGTATTGTCCATTATTATAGTTTTAAATACATAATGTATGCATTTTTAAAGTGTAACTAATTATGAATCGTGATATATGATATATTATATCATGTAACAGAACATATTAGCTTATTAATGCATATTAGCATTTTAGCTGCAACAACATTGTAAACGTTCATGATTGCAAAACAGATATGTTTGATCATTATCTATTAAATGGCCCACTGCTAGTAGATCAACATGTTTCTTTTCACTCCAATAAGAATTGTTGAGTAGCACAAATGAAATACAATGAGGAGTTTGTGCTAACAAGATGATTGACAGGCCGTTGACAGGATGCATGTCACTATGCAACAAAGCAGATGTGGTTTCAAACTTTTTGGGAATTCATCCCTCAATGTTCATGTTTTTGTCTGTATTTGCATCTGTAACTTCATCCTACTACCAGAAGGCATTTACGGGCAACATAAGCTGCTGGGAAATGCGTAACCTATTTATCATCCTATTTGTTTCATCATCTCGGGCTTTCGCACATGCTCTCATGAGCTCTTGGGTCAAGAATTATCTCGTTCATTGGTGGGCTAATCTTAACACAGCCTGTCATATCTCTCGTTCCCCATATGCTGGTGGGGGTTGACAGGGTGAGAGAGTGAATCACTCCAGCTGAGCCGAGTCAATGCAGGAAGTGGCAGTGGCCTTGATGTTTGTATGTGAGGGGGAAGATCCTCCTGACCCCAGATGGAGGAGGGTTTGGAGTCGTCTGTGGTTGATGCTACAGGACAGTTCTGCTCTACTGGTTCTTCCCCACAGCGAGTCCCTGGAGACGGATGCGCTGCCTCTCTTCATGCGTACCACTGAGCTGCATGTTAACTATTTCATGTTTCCTTGAGGAAGAGAAAAGGAATCGGAGATTAAAAGAGACATCAACATGAAGATCTACATGAAAAGAGAATCATCAAGTCTTTAGTATGTTATATGGAACGCTCCACGACAGTGGATGAAAAACCCACTTTTGGTGTTGCTAGAAACACATTAATTGTAATTTAATTTGTCCTCTGCTTTTAAACTCTATGCTCACTGGAATACATTACTGTCATCCAGGGGAACATTTAGCACAACTGCCGACGTTGTCGTCTGATTAAAGATGTGATTTTAGGACATTACTGCTGACAAACTGCAAGTTCAGAGTACAACACAGTCTATCAATGGAGTTTCCTTTGTTTCTTTTTTGTTCAATCAAACATACTGCGTTTGAGAGTAAAACTAATCACAATTATGGCCGCGAATTTAGCAGTCAAAATTCCCAGTACCTGCACATACAGTCAGCGAAGGCAAACCAGGCAAGAAAAGGAAGTCAGTATTTGAAAAGGCTATGCCTAAAAAGTCTTTGGATAAAGCAAGCAATATCAGGGCTTTCCAGCAGTGGACAACTGAGGGACATCAAGGAGCTGAAAAGTGACGGTACCTGCTTTCATCGTGGAAGCTCTTACAATCAAAACACCGTATATGTTATGAATCTTACACGAAATTACCCTTCATCACAGTGTAGCTCATGGTAACAGGAAAAACGTATATCAATGTAACCTGTTTTTAGCTTGGAGTTTGGCTTATGGTACTAGCTTGTTACCGAATCAAACTCAATATATTTTAAACTTTACCAGTATCGATACGCTGGCTTGATAGTGAGTACTAACAGCCATGTTAGTTGTTTATATTCATAATGATAAAGTTAGGTATTTTATTACATGTGATTCTGACATGATGTCACTCCATGCACTGCTCGTCTCCACTCGGCGCTGGTAAACGCGTCCTCCAGTTGAGCACGGGCGGCATCGCGCGGTCATGTGTTTTGGAGGCGTGGCTTTGGAAGGAGCCCAGACGGGAAGGGGTGGGTGTCAATGGAATAAGTAGCTGTGTTTATTGCAGCCCTGAGAGGACTACAGACACTCAATTTTTAAAATCTCTTTTTCAGAGTACTTACATTTTAATTATGTATTGGTATATAAAGACAGTTTAAACAAATTTGGGAATTTTTTTTTTTTTTTTTAATCCTGCCTAACCTACCTTTAAGGCTCAAAATTAAAGAAGAAAGAACAAAATTATTTGGAGTGCATGTAATTCTTTGAAAACCTTTATTTTTCTACAAACGCACAAAATATTTTGTGAAAGTATTTAATCACAAACGCACAAATTTTCCTCTCTTTTTTGCGGGTCTAAATCTCTAGCTTGCTTGCGAATGAAAACAGTGTCTCATTGGGCGGTCTCTACCAACCAGGATGGAAGAAACCAACCCTTTTCTATTGGTCACCCTGAATCGAAGTGACAGGTTGACCTGCACGCTCACTACGTTTTCCTGCTTCTGCCGTGTGTCTGACGGTACACATCCACTTTATTCCTATGGGTGACGTCAAGCAACTTTAACGCGCACGCAAAGCATCCCGGGAAGGTGGCGCTGCATTTGAAAAATGCTGCGCATCAAGAAGCTGGCTGATCCCCATCTTTATGGAAATAAATCCGTTGAACGCAACGTGACTATCCGATAGAAGTAGAGAACATGGATAAACGATAAACTTGAGGAACGCCCATCAATGTACAAATGAGGGGAGGCGTCGCAACACCACGCTTCAGGCCCTGTTTACACGAGAACGATTCCGGGTGAAAACGTAAAAATATTTTATCGGATGTGCCTTTCGTTTACACGGCGACGGCATTTTTGGGGCTTAAAAACGCAAAAAAATGAAACCACCCTCCAGAGTGGAAATCTTAAAAACGCTCCACCTTCGCGTTCCTGTGTAAAGGGTAAAAACGCAAATCTGCTCTCGTCGCGTACGCGTTTACGTCACAGTCGTACAGGAAAAGTCGTTGCCAGTACAGGAAAATAACAACCAACTTGTCGGATTATTTCCATACGTCGGACCTTTAAGTTGCCCTAGCAGCTCTGATAAACATAAAAGAGTCTTTTCAGCAGTTGTACAAAATATTCTCAGATATTGGTGTTGTTGTGTGGCAGTGCTTCACATTGCCAGCTAGCCGTCTGGAGTGCACACTACATCGAATTTCACACACTTTTGCGTCACCATATGCACGCAGATTTCCCCCTCATAACGCTCGTCTAAACGCAGAATATAAAAAGTGATAACGTAATGCCACTTTTGCGTTTTCTCTTCTGATCGTTTCCGTGTAAACAATAACATAGCCTCAGTGATGCCGCAAAAGTGGATCCGTACCGTGAGAGAAGAGTGAGCGAGCTTGTAACATGACGAGCAACAGGTCATTGTGGGCGTGGTCAACCTGTCATTTTGATTTCGGGACTTTTTTTTTTTTTTTTTTAACTTATAATTACTTTTCAGATGTACTTTTAAAATTAAATATTATATAATCTATAATAGCATTAAACACGCCAATTCCATGTTTCCTGCAAACAATATTTTCTTAATTATCAAGTGCACATGAAAGGTCAATGAACAACATTTATTAATTGTGTGTGGCAGAAACACGTTTATTCGACAGAATCTCTGCTTGGAGAAAATTACCTGTTTGATTTTGGCCAAATTGAAGATACATTGTCTAGGAATCTGCATATGTGGTGCATACAGAATTAAACAGGTCACACAAACCTTTTAAATTAATTTGTCCTCGGGTTAAAGAAAACTGAGGAATATTTTGGTTTTCAGGGAAAGAAAGCTGATGTGCATTCTAAAATGCAAAATAATTTGGATAAACCTTTTTGGATAAAACATTTCCTGATCTCGACATGTGCATATTAAGGTATTTGAAGGCCCCCCTTGTCTTCCTCCTCCTTCATCTCATGACACATACTGTACAATATACACTCACCTAAAGGATTATTAGGAACACCTGTTCAATTTCTCATAATGCAATTATCTAATCAACCAATCACATGGCAGTTGCTTCAATGCATTTAGGGGTGTGGTCCTGGTCAAGACAATCTCCTGAACTCCAAACTGAATGTCAGAATGGGAAAGAAAGGTGATTTAAGCAATTTTGAGCGTGGCATGGTTGTTGGTGCCAGACGGGCCGGTCTGAGTATTTCACAATCTGCTCAGTTACTGGGATTTTCACGCACAACCATTTCTAGGGTTTACAAAGAATGGTGTGAAAAGGGAAAAACATCCAGTATGCAGCAGTTCTGTGGGCGAAAATGCCTTGTTGATGCTAGAGGTCAGAGGATAATGGGCCGACTGATCCAAGCTGATAAAAGAGCAACTTTGACTGAAATAACCACTCGTTACAACCGAGGTATGCAGCAAAGCATTTGTGAAGCCACAACACGCACAACCTTGAGGCGGATGGGCTACAATAGCAGAAGACCCCACCGGGTACCACTCAGCTCCACTACAAATAGGAAAAAGAGGCTACAATTTGCAAGAGCTCACCAAAATTGGACAGTTAAAGACTGGGAAAATGTTGCCTGGTCTGATGAGTCTCGATTTCTGTTGAGACATTCAGATGGTAGAGTCAGAATTTGGCGTAAACAGAATGAGAACATGGATCCATCATTCCTTGTTACCACTGTGCAGGCTGGTGGTGGTGGTGTAATGGTGTGGGGGATGTTTTCTTGGCACACTTTAGGCCCCTTAGTACCAATTGGGCATCGTTTAAATGCCACAGCCTACCTGAGCATTGTTTCTGACCATGTCCATCCCTTTATAGCCACCATGTACCCATCCTCTGATGGCTACTTCCAGCAGGATAATGCACCATGTCACAAAGCTCGAATCATTTCAAATTGGTTTCATGAGTTCACTGCACTAAAATGGCCCCCACAGTCACCAGATCTCAACCCAATAGAGCATCTTTGGGATGTGGTGGAACGGGAGCTTCGTGCCATGGATGTGCATCCCACAAATCTCAATCAACTGCAAGATGCTATCCTATCAATATGGGCCTGCAATCTTCAGGAGTGTGTAGATGATATTGTAACGTGCGCTTGGGGCGACTGTGGCGTGTGCACAAACTGTGATTGACAGTCAGATCTCACACCCCCCTGCGCTGATTGGACCAGAAGAACTGGGAGCGGTGGATTTTTGCAAAACAAATAACAGGCTCCAGGTGGAGGTAGAAGCTCAAGGTTTTTTCGAAAACCGGCTGATTTATGTTGTTCTGTCGGAGCATAGTGTCGGTTTCACTTTTTAGAGCTATTTCTACTGATTTAACCCATAAAAATTATTTTTTGTTGGTATTCACGAGTTCACACTTACATATAATTTTTGAGGGAGTAAGATTTAATGCATATTTGGCGTGCTCCACAAGGAGGGAGGGCTCCGAGCTCAGAATTCAGCCCGAACCCAGAGTACTCCCCCCGTATGTAAGTGATTTTTTGGAACTAGGAGTGTGGAGAAGGGATGGAGGGGGGATGCTGCAAACTGTCAATGGATCGAGGTAAGACTGTTGAGTCTATATGTACCCTCTTATAATTACTGCTGATTGCTGTCCACTCGTGTTAATTATCTGAACGTGCTCCTCCCGAACTTAGTTAATAAAACTTCATTAAATGAATAGGATGAATAATATAAATAAATAAATAGGCTGGTTCAGTAATATTAAATAATATTTTTGACAACAAAAAACAGTTAACTTAAATGTTATCATTGTTGAATGACCTTTTTTTTCCAGTGCTGTCTAATGTTTTTGATCAGTTTTCATGAAAATATGGACTTTTGCCCTAGCTTGTTTTGTGTGCTTGAATAAAACTGTCAAGCTGTACAATCCAGAATCTGTAAACAAAATTACCCACTCACTCTGTATTCAGTCCCATCACCATGAAATCGTACCTTCTTTCCTCAGTCATTAATTCACATGTGTTCGACACCCACAGATTGATATCTTATATGCTGTGACTAGGAATCGAATTCAGGATTCCAGGCTTGAGCGTCCAGGTCAATATTATGCAACACAGAGCTCACTGGTGGCAGATGGTTATGCCTGAACTGGAAGAGGGTCAAGCAGGGCTGAAGAAATCTACTGGGACTTGTCTGGAAATGACAAAGGTGAAGGGAAGGTTGGACTAGAGAGTGGGTGAGCATTTACGGTAGAAGATGACAGACGTGTTAGCTGTCAACAGGAACGTACAGGAGCATGGCCTCTCTGGATGAATGCTACAGGACAGCGCCTGTGAATCACTTCCACTTCTGACATGTGAACAGGATCAGGTACTGTATACAGTAGGCGTGTGATGAAAGCTGGGATATTTATAAGTCATAAATCATTCACAAAGCCCAGTGATGCATGGCACTTAGTTTTTGTCACAAGTTTTAGCTCAACTACTATGACAGCCCAAGTATTTTGTGCCCCATTCATTTCATGTTGAAATTACCGTAATTACAAGATGACAGACCGTAGATTCTACTCAGAATTTTTCACATTCTCAGACGGAGGCATTTTTGTTTCTATGGCAACACTAATAATAAAAAAATAGAGCCATGTCCAACTTGCTTTTGATGATGCAGTATGTAATTCATGTCTTCTTTTTTTTAAAGACATTATCAAAAAATATCAAAAATATATAGTACAGCAACTACCAATATGTGCATATTTGGTTATTTTCTGATGATGTCTTAGTAATAGACGTTAGTAATAGTAAATATCTTTTTTAAATCTTAAATCATGTGTCCATATCAAAATCTGCTAAAGGGGAACAACGGGAAATTTTGTTAAATAATAAATAATGTAACAATGTATCATCTTCTAATGGAAAATTAAACAACATTTTAACGAACTTCAATAATTATCGTAATCTTTTAAACAACTAAGAAGATAGTGATCAAACTACATGAGAGTCAAATTTAACGACTACAGGGACTCCTCTCAAGATAATTTTTTTACATTTCATTTTAAATTTCACATTTATTTGTATAGCTCTTTTCACAATACATATCGAGATCACTCATTTAACAGTTAAAATATGTTTATCTAACTAACAGTTCCCTTTCGAAAGGGAACTCGCACTGAGTCGATGATGCTTTGGGGAACACCTCAGGCGTGACAGGTATCTGAAATCACAATCAAATCATGGTGTAACAAGGTATATAGTTCAGGGAAGAAGAAGGCAGGAACCGGCGAACATTTAAACATTTATTAACATAAAATAAACTGCCAGCAGCCCCTCGCGGCCGACTGCTGGCTTCAAAATAAAACAAACAATACCTGCCAGCAGTCCCTCAGGGAACTGCTGGCTACCGACAAACACTAAAACAAAACACAGGCCTCTTCCTCTCTCGATCTTCACCGTCGTCGCTCCTCCTTTATGCTTCCGCTCCTCCGTGAGAGATGCGCACCGTTCTCTCACGTCCCTCGGCCTCGTCCTGTTCGCCACACACGGCAATCACATTGACCGGCGAGAGCCCGTGAATGATTAAAGGGGTGGTTCGGAATTTTGGACATCAGGCCTCATTTCCATGTGAGCCTAAGGTGGCTTTTACACTGGGCTCGTTTGCTGCGGTCCGAGCCCGAGCGCGATTGTTCCTGGCGCCCCCCGCAGTGTTGGTCTGGTTTCACACTCAACTTGATTCTATCGAACCCTGGTGCATTTGCGTGCATCTTACGTCATCGCAAACGTGCACGGCGCATGATAGAAAACAGAACGTGGGTCAATATATTGTGTTTTTTATTAATTCTGTGCTATTATGCGCAGTTGAGTGAACAATACAGGTTTACTGTGTGCAGTGGCGTAACTTTGTTTTAAAAAGTGGGTGGGACAGGTGTGTGTATGTGCGGTTGTGTATAAAGGAATGCATCATGTGAATATATACATATATCCGACTGTTTGACATGTGTCCTTTAATGGTCCAGTGGTAGAACTTTTGCCGAGCATGTCAGATGGTCTGGGTTCTGGTTCTAATTCGCACTCGTATCGGTTTTTTTTTTTTTCATCAAAACCAAATACGTTCATCAGTGGTTGTATTATATAGAGCAGGGACACGTTTGTGTGCATTTTGGTTTTGTGATTTCACCGGAACAAACAAAGAGTCTCCGAAACGGATTGAAGCGCGCGTGCATGTCCGTGAGCCATGAGATAACACTGTAACCGCGCCACCGATCGCAGGCGGCAACGAGCACTTTGATCACTTGATTAAAAAAAATAAACAACATATTTCAGCGCTAGATCACCTCTTATTTAACAAACGGACGAATGAATGCTCTGACAGCTGGAGATGTTTTATTTACTTCTATTGGTTAACTTCCATTAAAAACAGTTTTACCCACTCCACAGTACAGCAAAAGCAAATCAATTATAACGCAAGACTATCGATGTAAATGTCTGTTAAGAGAATAATGTTAGAAATCAAACTACTCTTGCATCTCAATGATCGCATTACATTTACAGGAACTAGTTTCTCAGCAGCGGCGGAATTTTACTTTGCTCCGGTTAGTAGTACTGCGCCGAAAAGTAAACACAGAACAGAAGCGCATGGCAGTCGGGACGTCTAGCTAGCAAGTAGTAGTTGAGGTAAACGAAGGCAACATGGTAATTCGGTGTGCATTTCACAATTGCAATAATTAACCTAATAAATGTTCATTGAGAAGTTTCCATTTAAAGATCCAGAAAGGATCCAACTTTGGCTTATTTCTGCTGGCTTGGACAACGAGACACCGGCAGAGACTCTACAAAAGTTGAGAATTTGCAGTGATAATTTTAGACCAGACAACTTTAAAGAACCCCGTAATCGAAACGGTCACAGGTTAATGACAAGGAATGCAGTTCCAGCCGTCTTTCCAGATGCACCAACAGCTACAGATGTACAGGTAATATATTTTGTTAGGCTACTCTAGCTAGCTAATGAAGCTAGTCCCTTTCATAACTGATAGATCGACACTGACAATGTTAGTGGAGATAACGTTACAGTTCAATGCATTGTGTAGAGTGACAATAGTGTAACTAAGAGTATAGTTATTTTATGAATTGGTCCAACAGTCTGTCAAACATAGTAACGTTAGTCCTATTGTCTTTACAATTGCGTGATTGTCTTGTGGACCGGCTCTCTGGGTTGCCTTGGTAACTTCATATCATTCCGTCGCTGCTGTAGACTGTTCTAATAAATATAGGGAAAAAAACTATAACTATTGCAATGCGATGAAAGGATAGTTTGATTTCTAACATTATTCTATCAACAGACATTTACATCGATAGTCTTGCAAATTGATTTGCTTTTGGTGTACTGTGGAGTGGGTAAAACTGTTTTTAATGGCAGGCTAACAGATACCGTTGACTCGCGCTAACCTAGCACCGGCGAACTATGCAACTGGGACAACTGGATAAATTTTTTAAAAAAAATTGTCTCCACTGATAAATAACTCTAAGGCTCACTTGGAAATGAGGCCCGATGTCCAAAATTCCAAACCACCCCTTTAATATGAATGATTAAAGGGCCCCTATCATGGATTTTTGAAAATGACTGTTCGTGTAGTGTGTAATAAAGCTCTAAGTAAATGAAAACATCCAGCATAGTTTTATATCTGAAAGTGCACCGTATATAAAGTTATTGTCTTTCAAAAGTAAGAGTCGACTATGAGTCTATGAAATGAATTGTTTTTTAAACGAGTCATTAGCCGTTTCGTAGTGATGTAGATACGAAACATTAGCATATTGACCGCCCCCAGTTATTGCGCGCGCGCACTCGCAGGGAAACTTAAACCTCAAACCGGAGCTGATTTCTGAACTGGACAGCATCATGTCGAGAAGACGGCGCTGTGCATTATGTGAAGGTAAAGCCAGTTATTTTTCACTCCCCAAGGATGAGCATGTGAAGAATCAGTGGTTAAAATTCATCTTTACCAAGATATCACAGCAGTATAATCCTAAACTATTTCTGTGTTCCCTTTATTTTATAGTATAGACGACTGCTTCTCAAATCTCTGGAGTTCAATGCAGGATTCACAAACCACTTGCTCTTGAAAGATGGAGTTCAAAAGTTTTGAGTTTTATATTGTGTAGGTCTCCTGCTAACTCTCATTATCACTGTCTAACTGAAATACTTCTGCTGATCAGCTGTGGGCCACTAATATCGAGTCGTCCTTGCGATGGAGGTTGAATAACTAGTTCTTCTAATATTTCATCACCGGACTCACGCTCGCATTAATATGGTAAAATCGTCGTCATTGTTCGTTACTGTGTTTAGTTTACGGTGTAGGAAGCCTCAGGACACGCAGAGCTGTCGGTGTTATGCAATGGGCGTTTTTGTTCTCGACGCGCTCAGGCTCTGGAGACGCGCTTGTACACGGGTAGGCCAATCACAACAGACTGAGCTGTCTGGCCAATCAGAGCAAATAAACTTGCGGAAAGGAGGGATTTAGAGAGATTGATTCATTTGACGAGCCGTTTGAGGATCATGGAAAATGTGATGATGTGCAAATGTATATTGTGAGGAAATTAAACAGTTTTTTTTACATTTGATGCGTGTAAACATGTTGTAGGAGACTCTACAACAACATTAGGAAACTTTAAAATACCATGATAGGGGCACTTTAACATGCAACCTGGAAGTATAAAAGGGAGCCTTGCGAACATGACAATAATCCTTTTCGCCTTCAGGGGCTGTTTTGTCTGTAACCGCTTTGAAAATCAGATAATATATGAAATGCACTGAGAAGGCTGAGTGCTTTCAGAAGTGAGCAGACCTGTGCTCAAAGTATCTGACACCGGGTGACACACATGAACTGTGCGTTTTCTGTCTGGGAAGGAAGAGCGCGCACAGGCAGGTCTCGGGGGAACTGCCTGTACAATTGCGAGCGTTTTTCCTTTGAGAACGCTCCGATCTCGTCTGGCCCTCTCCTCGAGAGAAGAGGGCTCAGCGTCTAGATGTGAGTTCCCAGATGAAGCCTGCCGATCGCCTTGAGAGGGGTGTAATCCTCTCAGATGATATGGCGGCTGACGAGGGTAAGCAGCAGGTGGATGATGAAAAGTTTTTCTAAAAAAGGGAAACTTTTTCCGGCAGCGAGTGCTCTTCCGGACAAACAGGAGATGGCTGATTAGGTTGGTGATAATCGGATAGATCCTGAATCTTCTCAGCCACCCTGCCCTGTTTATGCTGAGCTGGTTGGTGTAATGGAACACGCCGTGGGCAGGCTGCAAAAAAAAAAGAAAAGAAGCTGCCGTGGCTGCACGTTGGGGGAGAAATCGCTCACTATGAGAGAGGTTTTTCCCCGGTCATAAAACCACCAGTTCAGGTGACACAAGGTAAATCTGTTGGGGGATCTCGACCAGGAGGTGGGGCCCCTGAGGCGGTTACTGAGCTGCACCGCAAATTAATAAAGTACCTCTCCGGGACACCAAACAGACTGCTGCTGCGATCGGCCGGTCAATGGTGGTGATAGTGGCCATGGAGAGGCATTTGTGGTTGAACCTGGCCGACATCGGGGAGAAAGAGAAAGGCTTTCTCCTCGATTTGCTGGTTTCGCCCTCTGAGCTTTTCGGCACCTCCGTTCAGGCGGTGGTTGGAAAGTGCAGAGAGGCGAGGGCGCGCTCAGCTGTATTAGGACCTACATACCGCTGAGATCCGTATCCACACCCAGACAGACGGGAGGGCCTGGACCATCGTGGTCCAAGGACCTTAGACAGGGCCAGAGAGCCAGTGTCGCCTCTCCTGTGCCTCCTCCGTGGAGGAGTAGGTCGCAGAAGAGGCGCAACTCCTGCAAGAAGAGGGATCTGAGGGAGTTGATCCAGCACAAACGCACACAGCGTCGGCCATGGATCACCTCCCCTGATATCTTATATCTTAGCCCTCTCCTCTCTTCTCCTCTCTAAAGAAGTGGTCTTCTTTCTTTTGTGTGCAATTAACACTAAAAAGTATCTCTCTACAGACCTCATTCCCTGTATAGAGTTAGGGGGTCATGGCAATGTAAGGAAAACATTTTTGGATTATTTGAAGTTCTGCTGTTAGGTGGCTAGAACGATAGAGAGAAGCACCTGTTGTATGGGCTTCTCTTGTGATGTGAGTTAGCCCTTGGGCTGTTAGCCACCTCAGGGTAGAGTAGTTGGTCTCTCTCTCATAGGATTTTTACTTGGAGTTTTTGACTGACGCTAGAGCTTCAGATAGATCTTATGTCCGTCCCACGGGACCATCTGACTTCTTTCCTGAGTACATTGCCCCCTTGAGCGATTCTGCAGCCCCTTGTTAAAATAATAACTACTTTTCCAGTAAGGCTGTGGCTCCTCCGAGCCCTCAGATAGATCTATGCTTGCAGACTGGCCCTTACCAGGGCCGCCTCTGTAGCTGGCCTAGGCTGTGCCAGGGTAAGTGGAGGCGCTCTGCTTAAGCATTTCTGCCTTTGACCCTTCACTTTGTTAATGTAGGTTTCTAGCATCCCTGTATGACAGCCTCCTCCCTTGGGAGTCGTTAGGCCAAGGCCTGCCCCTTTCTCTGCATTCTGGGGTGACAAGATTAATGCAGCGTGGTGCAGAGGCATGGTTTATAAAGATCCTGGGGTAGGCCTCCCCGGTACAATGTGTCTTTATTGTGCAGGGTTAGGCCATCTTTTGCTTCACGAAGAGACTGGTTTTGTCTGCCCGACCCTGCCGAGCAGAACTAGCATACGGATCTGGGCTGCCAGATTAGGCTTCACTCACCTCACTTAGCTACTGCTCGAGCGTAGGGTTGTAGGTGCTTAGCTCACAAACAAGCCCCACTCCCCTAGGTTGGGCACAGATACATTTTCTGTCACCCCTAGAGCCGCTGGCAGGCCCGCACCCTGGTAAACCGCAAGGTGAGGTGGGAGTATTCCCCTGTGATACAGGGTAGGTCTGAGTCCTCACTTTCAGTTCTGTATAATCCTACCTCGCACCACTATGGCTCGGGTCAAGCGGGAAGTTTTAGCCTGCACTTCTTCTTTGGTCGAAGTATGCTCCCCTGAAGCCAGAGCATTACCATGAGCTGACGCCCATGCATACAAATGGTAGGCCCCTGACTCTGGGGCCTCCGTTGAGGCAGAGTGGCGCATGTTGTACTCCCCTTGTTTTAAGGGTGCTAGCTTTCTTGTTAAGTACACTGGGCAATGGGCAATGTGATTAGGCACCAGGATGCTGTAGGCGCTGTGTAAACAGCTTATCTGCCAGTGAAGCTGCGCCATTAGGTAGTAGGCCTCAGCAGGCCTTCTTGAATGGGCAGCCCCCAAGAGGGCGCTGTAAGCCAGCTTACTCCACGTGGTTGGCCTTGGTGGTTTGGGCAGTTGACTCAACGATGGGTAGTAGGCCTTAAACAGGCCTCCTCGGAGATCATTGTGGGACATACTTTATAGCCGCTACCAGGTAGCTAGCCGTATTAGGCCTCCTGTGGGTTGGCCCAACAGTTATGTTGGTGAAGTATGGTTCCCAACAGTGTACCTTTGTAGCAGAATTGACTTGCTATCAGCTAGGCCCAACTAGGCCTCCCTGATAGGCGAGTCCCCAGCTGGCTGACCTTAGGAGGCCGCCTTGGAACTATCACACGGACTCGGCTACCAGTTGCTATCAGGTAGTAGGCTCCTCAGGCCTCCCTGAAGGTGAATCCCAACTTAAGATGGTTATCAGGTAGTAGGCCTCACCCGACCTCCCTGAAGGCGAATCCCCACCTACATTGGCTATCAGGTAGTAGGCCTCACGAGGCCTCCCCAGAGGCAAGCCTCAAGGACAGGCAACTGGACAGCTAGCCTGACTTACTATCAGGTAGCAGAGAAAGCTCCCAGATATTATGGCTGTCAGGTAGTGGGCCTCACCAGGCCTCCCTGAAGATGAGTTCCCACATGCTGTGATTATCAGGTAGTAGGCCCCACCAGGCCTCCCTGAAGGGGAGATCCCACAGACTGTGGTTATCAGGTAGTGGGCCTCACCAAGCCTCCCTGAGGATGAGTTCCCCACACACTATGGTTATCAGGTAGTAGGCCTCACCAGGCCTCCCTGAGGGTGAGTGTGGACCATGTGCACCCCTCATGAGGGTCACTTTGAGCACACAAACTCCTGAGTCTGGTTAGACAGTCGTAGGCCTCTCGTGAGGCCTCCCAGTTAGGTCAGTCCTTAGGCCTTCACAGGCCTCCTCAGTGTTTTGAAACATAACCACTGGGTAGATCCGTGGATCGAGTAGAGAAACTCCCCTCACTGGCAAGGGTTGGGAAGCACTATGATGAGTCATACTCTCCGGGATATCCCGTCTCTGAGATCCGGGCCGAGTGGTTCACTGGATACCTTACCTAAGGCTCTGTCTTTGGACAGACAGGAAGTGGCCAGGCTAAGTGTCTATGTAACTATGGAAGCAGCTCAGGAAAGCGATGTTGTAGCCAAAACATCCTTTGGTTTGGGTTTCTAGGAAATGTGTGAACTCACTGGACCTCTGCTTATTGTAAATACTACGGTGTATTTTGCTGATAATTTTTTGTCAAATGGGAGTATTTTTTGACATAAACTTTGTTTACATATAGGCTAGTCCACAAGACAAAGAATAGCTGAATTTGTAAAAAAATTAAAAAATACCCCGTTCAAAAGTGTATGTACCCTTGATTCTAAATATTGTGTGTTGTTACCTGGATGATCCTGAGCAGTTAAACTGCCCAATGTTCAGACACATTGATCTTCAGAAAAACCCTTTAGTTTCCAGCAAATTCTTCAGGTTTCCAGCATCTTTTGCATATTTGAACTCTTTCCAGCAGTGACTATGATTTTGAGATTCAACTTTTCAAACTGAGGACTACTGAGGGACTTAAACAAAACTATTAAAAAGGTTCAAACATTCACTAATGCTTAAGAAGGAACCCCGATGGGTGAAAACGTTTGAACACGAGGAAGATATCATTCTCGGGATCTTGGGACTCTGGACGAGGATGGGGGCCCTTTACCATATACACCAGGGGCCTCATTTATAAAACTGTGCGTAGGATCCTTACTAAAAGTGTACGTGCGCCCGAAAGCCAAAAATGACGTACGCAAAATAATATTCAGACTTATAAAACTGTGCGTACGCCAGAACCTGCGCAGAATTCACTTTATAAATCCCAGTCAGCGGAAGATTATGCGCACATGCGTCTCCACCCCGAAATAACCATATATGGAGCTTATAACGCCTAGTTTTACTATGCATATCCTCATCTGCATATCATTTGCATATAATTATTCATCCACGTGATATGTTTAACGTACAAGACATTAGGAAAATATAAAATATGGATGTGCCGTCACATTACATTCATAAAAATCATTTAGTAGCCTATCCTTGCCTTGTTTTTGAAACACAAATAGTGTAAAATACATTTCAGAGAAAGTTTTTCTCAATCTTTTCCACTGGCAAAATCAATTTGTAATTGATTTATATTTTTAACGGACACAGACCTTGTTCTGCTTTATTTCCACGAAACTATTTTCTCAGACAATCTGCTATTATCATAAGCAATTACAGGGCCGTCGCCAGAAAAAATAGAATGGGGGGGCATTTCATTTTCATGGGGGGGCACACTTTTTTATGATCTACAAAACAGACAGTCACAGAAACAATAACATCCCCTATTTAGTCTAATATAACTGAAATAGACCAAATTCTATATTTAAACAACACCAAAACACAAAATAGTAAGTTTCTGATCATAGGCGGAGGGTGAACCATAACACCATGAGGATATGCGCTTCCCCTTTAAAAACGTTTACTAGGCTATATGCAGGATTTGGCATGGCAGAAAGCTCGCAAAGAGCGCCTATTTTATTATCATTAAAAAGCGGTTATACAACTTCATCGCGATCTCACAACGTTCCATTAGGCTATCAGTAAAGCTGATGCACAATAATGCCTTATTTACATAGCCTAACTGCTTATTATAACAAGAGGATTTGCGTGCGCGTAGAACTATAGGCTAATCCACTCACCGCTCAAAACACGAGTTTCGCCAAAATTCTTTTATTACAGAGAAAACTGATCCTAGATCAGCATTTATGGACAGATTTTCCCTCTAAAAGCAATCAGAAGTATATGGAAGCTTGTTTTCGCCACGAAATAAAAATAAATAAAAGATAATTGTGACTTTTTTTATCTCATAATTCTCACATGGATTTCTCACAATTCTGACTTTATAACACGCAAATGCAACTGTATCACGCAACTCTGACTTTATAACTTGCCATTTTGATTTTTATATCACGCAATTCTGAGGAAAATGACCCTTTTTTTTACGTGGAAACGTAGGCTGTTGAAAATTCGACAAGCTCGTGGCCAGGGGAAGGTAAGCCTTGCGCAGAGCCTTACACGCTCCGATTTTCCAAATCATATTTCTGAAGTATTTAAAGTTACAGAGATTAGTGCACCTGTGTGCTGCTAATGCTGCTGACGACATTTCGTTATGGAATACGTGAAAATGTTTTTTCTCTCTCAATAGTTTGCTGAATGACCATAATGATTAGGGGGGCACGTTGCGCCATCTGGGGGGGCACGGCCCCCTAATGCCCCCCCTTGGCGACGGGCCTGAGCAATTATCTCTGTAGTTAAAACATTAAAACACAGCATGCCAGAGGAAACGTGTTCAAAAGCAGTGCATCCACAACAAATATTTCTATTTATTGAATATAAAAAAATGTCTTAACTTCTCAGTAATGATTTCATAGTTAAAGTGTTTAACTCCTTTAATGAGAATTTGGCATATTTAATCTAAATGTTTATATCAGAAGTAAAACATAGTTTAAATAATTTATTTATTTATTTAAACTGTTATTGTGAACATGCAGTGTTTTTATGATTAGGACTCATAATGAAAATCTGCCGTGAGATAGGCAATATATAGTTTCATATCTCGCTGGCACGGACATTTGAGAAGGGATGGATATTTGCTTCAATTGATGGGCTTGGTTATTATCTTTCTGTATATGTATAATTTTCTTTAGAATTTCTGTCTAAAAGTGACCAAAAGACATTTAACTCCAGCTCACCATCTGCGTCGCCAATTCCCTTTGTCTCCAGAATGTGCGTACGCACGGCTCAAAGTTTGCTTAAAGGTGCGCACATTCTCCCGTCAAGTTTGTTTTTTATAGATCACAACCTTTGCGTGGAAACTGGCGTACGTACGTTTCCAGCCCGTTTTGTGCGTACACACGCTTTATAAATGAGACCCCTGGTCTTTTATCAACCATCATTTGAACTATAAGCTTCATTTACCTGAGCTTCAGAGTATTTGACTGATATGATGTAATATGATATGAAAACTACAACTCATGAACATTCCAAGGCTCTAATAAAAGTTCAGGAAAATTGTGGATGGCCACAATGGGATTTCTAGACTTATGTGTGGTTGGACAATTTAAATCCATACATAACTATAATTCTCTGCATTTATAATTCATGTTTTATGTAAAATACACCAGGGGTTAAAGTGCCGCTAACATTCAAGCATTTTACATAAACATCAAGGATGGTTCCTTGATGCAGTCATTTCTCACACGCTGGGAAGCAGCTAATTGCAGTGCCTGTTTGAGAACTACCTTTAAAAGTACATTTCTTGATTCAATGAGGCATCCCTATTCATAATATAATGCCCTATTGTATATAAAACAGTTAAGTGCAGTAAATTAATCAAAACATAGTCATAGTCAGTGATTGATCCCCATTAACCTTCATTGTGTTGAAAAGTGGAGCATGGCTAAATAACTCGATTTGAAAGAAAGCAATTCAAATTTGAAACAAGATGAGAGCAAGAGCTAAATTATGACATCATTTAAATGTTTGGATAAACTATTGCTTTATTTATTTATTTATTTATTTATTTTCTAACCCAACACAAATCAGCATCAGCAAACCATTTCTGAATCGCAGAACTGTAGTATCTAATGAAGCGCTGAGGCATAGAATGGCACAACAAATTTAGAATAGGCTACATTACATAAGAAACTGGAGAGTCCTCCAACAGATATAGAAAGAAACACTTTGATTAAACGTGGCAAAATGAATCATGGCAGGCACAGTCTAGGCTGGAATTGGTGGTGAGATGAACTGACTTACCCTCCCGATGCATTCAGAGCTGCTCTCCAAATGAGAGGATTGTTGTAAGGGCAGATATTCTTGAGAGCTGTTAGCCCTAAAGGTTTTTTCTCATGTTGACTTGTTTCAGCTCTACTTTTCCGAAAGCCGACTTTGCCCATGTGCCCGAGCAAATGAAAGGTGACAGTCTTCATGGCTTTCTGAGATTCTGATAAAAGATGGCATGAATACAGAAATGAAATGTCATTTTCTCCCCTTCTCAGATGAATTCACAAGGAAAACTTTAACATGGGTTACATCTACTGAGAAACTGATGTACCTTGGCAACAGTGGCACTGCCACAGCAAACAGAAGTTTATAATATAATAAAAAAATCACTGTGTAAAAATGACCACTGCTTTCCAAATGAAAATTATCAGTATATTATTTTCTCAGACAAAGTACAAACATCTATATTTTAAAGCAATGGGATACACCAATCTGATCTCACAGGAAAATGTAGCTATTGTACGAGGTGCCGATTTCATATAAAATCATACAATGTGAACAGTACAAAAACATACGAGTTTTAGAAAACAGTAATTTATGAAGGACCACACCTAACCCTGCCTCTAAACCTATGTCACAGGGGTGTAAATAAACTGTACAAAAATGTACGAATGAGATCATACGAATTAGCCACCAATTCGCCAAAATGTAAAATAGTTACGAATTGCTGTGAGATTGTGTTGGATATACAGTGGCTCAAAAATATTGTAACTTATTTTAAAACACTTTTCAGTGATTTTGAGTAGAAAGAAATGGTGGGGTGTTGCTTCAAGTTTGAATTTCTCTAATTGTAGGACAATAACTTTTTAAGGAACTTATGGGTCAGGAAGAATGATACATTTTCATAAAATAATTTTTAGTAATAAAAACAAAATTAGCACAGTAATTAGAAAGATTGAAACTTGTCACAACAAATTGTGCCCTATTTCATGGAGCCTATTTCAATGACTACCCAGAGAAGTTTGAGTGTAGCCTTTCAAGGGAACCCACTCTGCGTTGAAATGACGCAGTAGGAGCACTCTGCTTGATTGTGTTGTGACGCATGTGTGAAATTTAAATGATGTAATTATTGAAATATTCTGTTTAAGTAATGTGTAAACCAACAAGAGGTCCAGTTTCTTAAACGTATGCTCATTATCTCTAATGTGACAACACCCATGTGCGCTGTGGCGAGCAGGACGAGTGGCGTGCCGGTGCGTGATTGCTGATGAGCGACACCTATGTGACGCACCAGTCTCGTATTTCTCATGGAGGAGCGGAAACAAAAGGAGGAGCGATGGCAGTGAAGGACGAGAGAGACCAGGCCTGGATTTTATTTGATGTTTTGTTCCTTTATTTTGGTTTTGTATTTGTTTATTTATTTTTTTTTAAATCTGTTGATTGTTCGCCGGTTCCCGCCGCCTTCTTCCCATAACTAACCTTGCTACACTGTTGCCGAAACCCAGGAAGAAGGAGGAACGCGCTGTCAAAGAGCCCTCGCCGCTGTGGGGAATCTGCGGTGCCATTGAGCCTGGTGAGTAGAGTCCGTCGCCATGGACGTCCGAGGCGGTGGAGTGATGGAGTGCGCTGGAGTGAGTTGGCGGGGGGACGGACGAGCTCGCTGCCAGTCGCCTGGGTGCTGGAGGGACGGCTGCCATCCGTGAGCGGAAGAGTCAGCGCCGTTTGCCTGAGGCCGGAGCCTGCTGTCGTCCGCCATGATGGGGAGGAGCAGGGGACTCCTGCTGTTGTGCGAGGGGTAATGGGGGGTATGTGGCCCTGTGGTATGTAGCGAGCAGGACGAGGCTGAGGGCCGTGGGAGAACAGCGATACGGTATCTCTCACGGAGAAGTGGAAGCATAAAAGGAGTGACGACGGTGAAGGACCATTTATTTGATGTTTTGTTTCATGTTTTATTTATTAAAATCTGTTGATTGTTCGCCGGTTCCTGCCTCCTTCTTCCCATAACATCTAATCTTTCTACATTTGCACAAGTGATTCACATGCTAATCGTCCACGTGAAGGAATGCAGACCTGTAAACGCCCTCATCACCTCAAAACAAAGCATCAAACTTAATCATTCCTCTGCATTTCATTGAGTTTGGAAGACAAGCTGTGAGTTTACCTTGGATTTACCTCAGAAGAGGAAGAACGCGATTTGAAGATAAGAATGATTTTTAAGGTAAGAATTGTTCTCTCACTTATATTAGTTAGCGTGTTATTGTTGTATAAATTATGTGTTGTTACATAAACTGGTGCCAGACTAAAATTTATTAAATCAACGGAAACATATGTTGAAATATCAACTATAGACAGGTAGGCAACATTTAAATACTAAATAAATATACATGTATGACAGAATGATGTTTTTATGCTCTATAATATAAAACACAGCATGATATAAAAGTAGGCTAGTATGAGTGTTTACACTAACCTGATGAATATTATAACGTTTAGACCATTGTTTACAATGAAATACTGTGTTCGTGGATATTTGCTCGAACGTAGATGTTTATTATGTGGTAAAAATTATGTTTCATTCATAGTGAGGAGCGGCTCGTCATAAAAAGTGTTCTGTAAAGTAAAAATTATTATTGTATCCGGCCAAGTATATGACTACAAGGCACAACAAACCTGGGGCTCACCATCGGTGTCGCCAATTCCCTTTGTCTCCAGAATGTGCGTACGCACTGCTCAAAGTTTGCTTAAAGGTGCGCACATTCTCCCATCAAGTTTGTTTTTTATAGATCACAACCTTTGCATGGAAACTGGCGTACGTACGTTTCCAGCCCCGTTTTGTGTGTACGCACGCTTTATAAATGAGACCCTTGGTGTTCTTTATATACATTATGGTGAATTTTAAATCGCAATTTTAACTAGAAAAATCACAATTAGATTTTCTTATCCAAATCGTGCAGCCCTATAGTTGCTCCTACACTTCAGATTTGTTTTGTTCTGTTTTAGAGAGACCAGATGTCACTGATGAGTCCTGCTGGCTTAAACATTCACACGAGTCTCTGTACATGAACATGGTAAAATAAAAAACACCTTGGAAAGGACAGGTATGTTGAACAGAAACCGTTGCAGGAATGGCACAAAGGTGTGTGACTGAGTCTCTATGTTTAGATTACTGTGCACAACAATGTGCCTTTTCGTCCTTCGTTATGTGTCTTTGGATTATGTTTAGTTGTAACAATCCAAACAATCATCAAGCCATTCTAATATCTCCACATTCTTTGTGCAAATTCCCTCACTGCCCCACGTGAAAGGGCCATTAGGAGAGGGTATTTGTCTTCCCAGGTGTGAAACACATCAATATTCATGATGATTCACGCCCTCATTGCATACAGCAATAAAAATTAAGATTCTGTTATTGACGGCATTTCAAACAGCAGCAGAGGTTTGTGGGTGGGAAACAGGGTAGGATGTATTACCTCTGCACTTCAGTCTATTTAAATCAATATATTGTTTTATGTGAATGAGTGGGGAGGATTATTTTTCATTTAGTTTTGAAGCAAAACATTCTAGGCTACATGATACAATTTCCAAAAGTCTTTTGAACAAATAATCAGTTTGTCACAGTCACCAGCTCAGTCACCAACTTTGTAACCTGTCTGCACTACACTTCCCATCATCCCTTCTGGTCCCCACCTGCACTCAGTCAGCCATCACCACACCCGCTGCTGATCATCACCAGATACTGATTCCCTACACTCCCTCATCAACACAGCCTATATCAACCTGCATCACCCTCACATCAGTGTCTGGTCTTGTCAATGTTACGGCTTAAACAGTCAGACTCCTTAGCTGAACATTCACCTGAGATCCTCCTGTCTCCCCGATCCAGATGTCCAGTCATCGTGTTCATCCTTCACCTGCACAGAGTTTCCACTTCAGTCATCACCAGCTAAGACTTCATCACCTATCAAGTCACCATCCTTTCACCATCATCTGGTTCCCACTGTTGTCCCATCACTCTGCTTTTACTTGAATAAACCATTACATCTTACTATATGTTTGTTCCCTTCTGTGTGTGTGACAGAAGACCAGACCACAAAGAAGCACAGGATGAGCTTCCTCACCCACTCTCAAGGTGCTCAGCCAATCGAGGACTATGCAGAAGAGTTAATTGATCATGGGCATGAGGTACCCTGGAACGAGAACACATTAAGGACCATCTTTTGCTGTGGGTCGGGCGATCACCTGTAAGTCCCTGCAGCTGTAACAACACGTTCCTTGAAGAGGTACATCGAAGACATTCTACGGTTATGTTGATCGCCTCATCTGATAGAGGAAGCCGCTCCAGAGTCTCGTCTCGCCGAGACCACCCTTCCAGAGTCTCGTTCTGAGACCGTCAGACTCCTTACCTGAACACTGTCTGTCCGTCATCCCGATCCAGATGTCCAGTCATCGTGTTCATCCTTCACCTGCACAGTTTCCACTTCAGTCATCGCCAGCTAAGTCTTCATCACCCATCATCAAGTCACCATCCGTTCACCATCATCTGGTTCCTGCTGTTGACCCATCACTCTGCTTTTACTTGAATAAATAATTTCACCTTACAATCTGTCTGTTCCCTTCAGTGTGTATGACACAGTATAGGTTTTATGGCCATATTTCAGAGACTAAATTTAGTTTTCACAAACCATGCATAAAGTTCTCAAAACGACAAAACTTTTACATAACAATAGATTACAATTAATGAGCGATTTTGTTTTTTCCCTCATAGTTCACTGACAAGGTTTGTGCTGTAAATATGCTCAACTATTATATATTTTTTTCTAATGAAAGTGTGCATTTCTTATCTTTATGATTTTAAAATAACTGAAGGAAACAAACTTTGATGTTGGCTTGAGAATGTGTCATGGCTCTGCTCACAGTGCTATTGCTCCGGCATAACAGCTCACTGTAGTGACTGTTTTTACAAACAAAAATATGCTTTGATAAAAGAAACTCGGGTAATCCCATTGCAAGAAAGCAATGTAACAGTGTCAACACACAAACAATACCAGAAAGCAACTGAATGAAAAAGAGGAACTTAAATTCAAAGCAAATGAGGGAAATAAATGAAAAACATATGTGATTAATGAATCTCCATAGTAACTAATAAATGCAAGAAACTGAACAAAGGATCAGACAGACGTTACATAACAGATGTCTGTCTATTTGTTACATACACAAACAGACAGAACATAGACGTTACACAACACCCCCCGCCGGAAAGGCGCGACCTTGCGGAAGGAGGGGGCGGTGGATGAGGAGCTAGAAAGACCTGGAAACAGGCAGAGATGTCAGACAGAGGGACCAAGGTGGAGTAGATGGTGAAAGCGCCCATGGAGGAGTGGCTGGTGGAAGATCCCATGGAGAGGTGGATGGTGGAAGATCCCATGGAGAGGTGGATGGTGGAAGAATCCATTGCTGAATAGACAAGAGCCCAATGCACAGTGAGAGGCAGCCAGGACGAGGGTGACCCACGGCAGAACTGATGGAGGGAGGAGCCAAGGTTGAAACTTGAGCCTGACGGACTGAGATGACGCAGGGAGATGGTGAGTCCCAGGCAAAGTCCTTTGAACTGAGAGACCCGGCAACATCGATGGACATGGAAACCGAGGCGGAGTTCCGTGGACGAGTGGCCGAGGTGGAGTCTGGTGGTCGGTGGATCGAGGCGCAGGTGTGAGTGAGCCGTAGGGGTGGAGGGCTGGAGCACAGAAGAAAGCCCGGATGTCAGTGGTGATGGTGTGGCGACGACTGACCCAGGTGGGGCCGGTGAGATGAGAGCCCAGTGGAGCCGAAGGAACTATGGTCCTGGGCGAAGCTGAGGGGGTGAGGAGCCGACTGGTTGACGGCCCACGGTGGAGCTGAGGGCTCGAAGAGACGAGGCAAAGCCAGGGAATCCCCATGCCATTGCGGAGCTGGTGACTCGAAGTCCCAAGGTGAAACCAGGTTGTAAGGCGGAGCCACAGGATGAACCAAAGGGCTGGGAAAGCCAGTGGAGGTGGGGTCAAAGGAATAGCTGGCTCCGGTGGAATAAAAAGCAGAGGAAGATTGGGTGCAGAGACAGACTTAGAATGGGACAGGGATGGTAGTGGACCAATAATTAGAATTTCTGTTTTTCAGAATTATGTAAAACATTTTTATCAGCTATGCATCGTGTTAATTTTGTGAATTGGTAAGTTTCGTCGGGCGTGATCAAATATAGAGCTGAGTATCATCAGCATAACAGTGAAAACTAATACCATGCTTCCTAATGATATCTCCCAAGGGTAGCATGTACAGAGTGAAAACAACAGTTCTAGTGTTGAGCCTTGCTGTACTCCATACTGAACTTGAGATCGATAAGACATCTCTTCATTTACTGCTACAAACTGATAACGGCTAGATATGTATGATTTGAACCATCCCAATGCAATTCCACTAATGCCAACAACATTTTCGAGTCTATTCAAAAAAAATGTGTGGTCGATAGTATTAAATGCAGCACTAAGATCGAGTAACACTCATAGAGAGATGATCGGCAAATCAGCAACAGCAAATCATTTGTAATTCTAATGAGAGCAGTCTCGGTAATATGATACGGTCTAAATCCTGACTGGAATTCCTTGCAGATACAATTTTTTTCTAACAAGGAACATGGTTGTGAGGATAGGGTGACCACCTGTCCCGCTTTGCGTTGTACCGCACAGCATTTTCACCCCTTGTCCCACACGTCACATATTGAGAAAATGTCCCGCATTTTCATCAATCTGTTGGTTATTAATGATCATATTAAGAAAACGTGCATGCGTTCTTTTGCCTTTTTAAGAAAGCATTCTATTCTTTTTGTGGCGTAGTTTTTCACCTATATTTATTAGCGTTTCGTCAGAAGTACAAATACAACAGCCGGTTTTTAAATCCTATCCAATGGTTGAAATGAAAGCAGTAAACACGGTCACTGGTAGGTTGTGACGGCTGTCAATCAAAATGTGGAGAGGTGATTCGATCCATGTGTTTTCTGTCAGAAAACAAATGGATAATTCGGTAAATTAAGGCGGCATAATTGCAACAAAAAAGCGAAAATGTTATTTTAGTAAAGACTGGGCAAGGACATATACCTGGGTGAGGCCGATAGACGTGAATACCGAATTAGTTTTTTGCAGTCTATGTAACAGCAGCTTTTCTATGGTGAGCTCTGGTGCTGGAGGAAAACAGAATTCTGTTTGATCAACTTGTTGCCTGCTTTGGTTGTTTTAATTCACATCTTTTCTAAAAATATGAACATTTTTGGTTTAATATATTCTCAATATATAAGACTGTCAATTAACTAATTTCATGTTGTTTTATATTTAATTTGTTCATTATTTATTTTGTTAGATTTTAGTTGGACTTGGTCAGAGCCGTTTTCAAAAATAGTTATCTGCATGATGCCTTTGGGTTCAGTGATGTTGAATTTACATGACATGTAAAATAAATACATGTTATGTTACATTGTGATGTAATGGTATTTTATGGAAGGGACAAAAGACAAAGTATTGCAGAATACAAAGCTGAAATGTAGAATACAAATGTTTTTATTAAGTTAGATAGACATTATATAACAGTTTCAGGTTATGTTTTAGTGTTGGTAACATGTCCCACATTGTCCCACACAAACTTAGTAATCGTCCCACATATGATTTGTTTAATGGTGGTCACCCTATGTGAGGATACTGCCTTTTCTAGTATCTTTTGTAATTGTAAATTGACTAATTCTGTAGGATCATGTAGCTGTTTATGAATAAGCGGTTTAATAATATCCAGCTTAAAAGTTTTCAGTACGTATCCTAATGACAAAGATAAATTAATAAAATTCTTAACAACAAGCACGGCTTACGTCACTGCAGAGTTCCTATTGGTGGTGCACATGCAACCAGGAAAATGGCCTTAGGGGGAACATTTAGTTCTCAGGGAGTTCTCCTATAACTACGTTCATAGAACTACCCAGTGCAAAAGGGGCTATGTTGGCCTAAGAAAGAAAAGAACCACCTTGTAAATGCTCTGTCGCTATAGAGAACTTCCTGTTAAGTTTTTACTTCTTCCTCACGGGTACAGACATCGAGAAACCCATTTTGCCCTAAGGGAAATTAAACCCCATTGCCATTACTTTTACTCCCACCATATCTCATCCAGACGGACCCCTTTTCTTCGCCGAAATTTCCTGGCATAGCTCGTATCAATCTCAGTCAAAACTTTTACTCAAAGCACCTTCATTAATCAGAATCTTCTCGATTTGTCTGAGGCTGCGTGAGAAATCCTCAGACAAGTAGTCGACACTTTTCTTAAAAACATATCACCAAGGATTTTAAAAACACACTTCTACACAGTGCCATTTGATAGTGTAATTGCATACACAGATTACCTTCACCTCTTGTTTTCAGAGGATAAAACCTCCAGTGTGACTGCGTGAGCAGCTGATTATAACTATCCATCCCTATCAATTTATTTATTTTAATTATTGAATTTTACTCTCTTCCAATCACACAGGAGTACTTCAAAAGACTAATGGTAAGACTATGTGTGCATGCTCTGGAGAACACTCATCCAGTTTAGACTCAGATCTGTTGCCTTTATTGATTTACTGTTGCCTGACAAAATGTTATGAAAGTATAAAGGGATGAAAACTAAGTTAATTCTAATTCATCAGATACAATTTCTAATTACCATTGTCAGACTTGTTTAAGTTCATTCTGTCTTTTTATAAGACTGAGACAAATTATATGTTCATTGATAAATCCAAGATGGTGGTCAAAATGGGAGAAATGTCTGCTTTGTCCAAAAGCATTTATGGCAAACTAACATATGTAATGTCTACTGAAAGTTGTATGTCATGTATTTAAATACATTTGTAATTACACATTCGTTTTGATTAAGTTGCAATTTACTGCATATAATATCTATACACTACAATTACATAATCAATTATATAATTGTTACGTACTATTTACTCGATAAGCGTGTTGTTTGATTGGAAAATCATATGTGATCTGAATGTCATGTTGTAACAGTCGTTTGAGATGGAATATCACCAAATATCATAGGAAAATCATGAATTACTTTCATAACATCCACCTTCTGGGCTTTGGACAAATCAGATAGAAACGATGGCAATGACTGTAGTATTTCAGAATTAGACAGTCTGGCACACCCCTGAGCATTGCGAAGGGAAACGCCATCGTCAACAAGGGACTCACCAGCAGATGGCAATATCACCTCACAATCCTCGGCAGTGGGTGCTAAAGCAACTGCGACAGGCGTGGCAACAGAGCCACAATTCGGAATATCCATTTCCTCCGCAGTTCTTTCAGGTGATTTTCTGGAACTATACAACTTTAACATATTTAGCTACATGACATGTCCGAAATTTCCGTTTACGATCTGGAGTATGCACAACATAATCTGTCTCACTCAACTTTTTAGATACCACATATGGACCAGCATATCGAGCGGACAGAGCAGTACCAGGAATTGGCAAAAGTATCAACACTTCGTCTTCAGGTTTTATGTCACGAGTAACAGACTTTGTCGAAATGTTTTTTCATGTTCTTTTGAGCTACAGCCAAATGTTCTTTTGCAAACGTACAGGCAGTATGCAAGCACTCTCTGAATCGGCTAACATAATCCAGTACATTTTCCTTAGGTGCAGCATCCTCATGCAACATTCCCTCTTTTAAAACCTTGAGTGGACCACGCACGGTGTGTCCGAACACCAGATCTGCAGGACAAAAACAAACTCTTGAACTGTTTCGCGAACACCAAATAAGACTAACAGGACTCCCTCATCCCACTCTTTACCGGAGCTTAAACAGTATTTGCGCAGCATTGATTTTAACGTTTGGTGAAAACGTTCAATTGCCCCTTGGCTTTCAGGATGGTACGGACTAGAAACTCTGTGCAATATTTCCAAGGTTTTTAACACCTGTCTGAACAGTTTGGAAAGAAAATTCATCCCCTGATCGTCTGTACAATTTTTGGCAGTCCAAACGTGGAAAATAATTTAATCATACCTTTACAATTGTAGCAGAAGTAATTTTTCTCAGAGGAATAGCTTCTGTCACATGTTTCCCTGTTTGTCATGTGATCCTGCCATGTGTCTTGTCACTTTGTTATTTGTTTGTTTATTGTCCACAGGTGTTCCTTGTCTTGTTGATTGTTGATTCCCAGGTGTTTCTCATTGACCACACCCCCTTTTCATCCCGGTCAGCTTGTTTGCCCTTGTATTTAGCCCTGTGTTTCAGTCCAGTCTTTGTGAGGTCTTAATGTTGTGATGGTTGCTGTTTCCGTGTTCCTGGTCTGAGTGTCTTTTGTTTGTTTTATTAATAAATGTGCTTGCAATTGGATTCACTTCTCGCTTCATTCTTCCCGCATCGTTACAGCTTCTGGGTATCGTGTTGCAGAACACATAATTGTCAGTAAAAACTGATTTCCTGACTTGGTCTTTGGTAAAGGACCGACACAATCTAAAATGACATGCTCGAAAGGCTCTCCAATAACAGGAATCGGAAATAATGGAGCAGGTGGGATCTTCTGGTTCGGCTTTCCTGTTGCCTGACACACGTGACAAGTGTTACAATACTGACTTACATCTTTCTTCAGACCAGGCCAAAAGAAATGTTTTAATATACGATTATATGTTTTCGTAATTCCTAGATGACCCGACAGTGGATGACCCTGAGCCAAACTTAAGACTTGCTGTCTGTAAGCAGTGAAGTGAAAAGGCAATAACGCAAGATCACGTGTGCGTGAGACTGGAGTTCTTGTGCGAGACTCAAATTGTTATTAAAAATTATAGCCTGCAAGAAGCTTGCGATCCCAATCTGTGAGCTGATTTGCAGCGAAAAGGAGAAAAAAAAAAAGATTATGCAGGAGGAAATGGTTGGGGAGACCAGATCAACTTGCTGAGCTCTGAGCAAGGATTGTGTGTTCTACAAAGAGAGTTGGGTGTAAAGAAATAATTTTGCAAAAAATAATGTGCTGCTGGTCAAGCAATATGTAGGCTCCTTTGTTTCTGTTTGATATAATTGTAAATATATCTATTAAAATACTGATATTCTGGTCTATAACTCCTCCCCGAACTCCCCGCTGCTCTGTATCTTGCTCTCTCATTGGCTGTCGGTCATCACCGATGTAGTTTTCAGTCAGAACACTTTTCACACTGCAGGATTTTGAATCGCCGACAGGTCCAGATATTTAGCATGCCAAATATCTCACGGGGGTCGGCGACTCATTGGTGATTCTCTCAGATCTGTGGGTTCTGTTAATTCTTTTAAAAAACTCCTGAAGACGCATCTTTTTGGACTTGCTTTTATTTAACAGCTGTGGTTACTTGTTGTTTCATGTTTGTAAAGATTGTTTTTTGTGTTGTGTTATGGTGTATTTATTGTATGTATGTTTTGATCCTTTTTACTAACAGATTGTAAAGCACTTTGTGACTTCTTGTCTGTGAAAGGTGCTATATAAATAAATTTTACTTACTTACTTACTAGATCGTGTCTTTGCTCATTCACACGGTGCATGATTTGCATGATTGTCACTCGCGTGAACGAGCACCTCGTTCAGTCGTGCAGTCTGAACTCGGCATTATGTACCACCAAGTACTTTACATGTGCATTAAGGAAATAGTTCACTTCAAAATGAAAATTCTGTCATCATTTACTCACCCTCAAGTTGTTTCAAACCTGTTTGCATTTCTTTCTTCTGCTGAACACAAAGGAAGATATTTTGAAGAATGTCGGTAACCAGACAGTTGATGTACCCAATTGACTTCAATCATATATTTTTTTCCTTCCATGAAAGTAAATAGGGTACATCAACTGTCTGGTTACCGACATTCTTCAAAATGTGGTGTAATGCTTTGACATGCCTGTCACTGCATAAAAAGATGAGTAATCAGTCATAGTGAAATCTATTGGAAATGAGAAGTTCAGGTTATTTTTACGGTACCTATGCCATAAAGTGTTTATTTCTGAATCTGATTGTTGTTGGTACATTTTGCCAGTATTTACTTTAAATACAAAAGTTTAAAATTCAAATATTATTTTCAAATAAACTATTATCTTTAAAAGAGATTTGGTCTTTAAAAAAGCCTTTTTCCAAAAGGTACATCTTGAAAAGGGGGTGTAATCTTATATTCAGGGTCGTCTTATATGTGGAACAATAAGGTATAATGTTAACTTAAAACTTACTTTTAAGATTTGAAGTACACTACAAGTGCACATTCAATATAAGGACACTTCTTTTTCTTATCCTGTATGTAAGGGTTTCTTATCCTGTATGAATGTTGTGCTGACTTTGCTCAGTTGTGATGAAAAATAGGCATTTCTCAGTGTGTCTACCTGTGTGTTTATCACAATTCATTTTAGTTGAGGCCGGGTGTGTGCTGAGTAAAGGTTGATGGCTCTTGTCATAGTTTATGATTGTGATTTACTCAAGTAGTTAGCACTCAAGGCCACACTGCTGGGGCAAAAAGGACAAGGACTTGTGATGGATAATGTTGTCTTTCATGTTTCAGTCAAGTCGTGTGTAACAACTTTAATGATTAGCATGTTTTCTAAGGTAAAAATTGGTCTTATTATTGCTCACACTTAAATCTAGTAGTTGTTGAAATCTTAAATCTAGTTATTAACTTGTCCCACACCATTTGCGCCACAGACATTAATGACTGTGTGTCTTGGTGAGAAGAAGTGTGCAATTACTTTTCTATAATCTGAGACAATTTAGGGTCCATAATATTATGGATCTCAAACAATCCATGTTCAAGATTAGAGTCCATCAAGTGTTAATTGTTTATACTTAAATTGAAAATGAAAAGTGATCTGCAGATTTGAGCAAATGGTATCCCATACTTCTCTTAAAAGAATAGCTCACTCAAACATTTTAATTCTGTCATAATTTCCTCACTGCCATGTTGTCCCCAATTCATATGCGTTTCAATAGCCTGCAAAACACAAAAGAAGATATTTGAAGAGTGTTTCAGCATTTTTGTCCATTATGAAAGTCAATGGCACGCAAAACTTCAAGCTTCAAAACGAACAAAAATACGGTAGCCAAGAGAGCTCAACGGAGGACAAGAACAATCCTCTGTAGGCTATACCATGGCCGCAGGAACTAGGGGTGCTGAGGGTTCTGCAGCACCCCCTGTCGACAGCTGTGTCACTACATTGGGCCTATCTCACACGCTGATCGATTGCTCCTGTCTGCCTTGCTGCTGGTTTGCGTCTGTATGCTCCATATAGCTTTCTGCTTTGAATCTCTATTTACTATCATTCGTTGTTGTTTATATTGAACTTACTCATCAACATATATTAGATATTGTCTAATATTGCCTATCACATCAATCTGACATCGCCAGCTTTTATCTAAATCGTGATCGCTAGCACAACACGCTAGTATCTTAGTAGCCTGTTAACTCGCCATCCGTGCACGCTCTATTAAACAACTGTGGTAAGTAGGATCAGTCAAAAAACATGGTGAGTAATGTCTTCTACTGTTATTGTCACTTGCACTTCGTGTCACATGTATAGTACAGCCTTCACTGTATACAGAGGACTACACATGTGTTCAAGCTACACAGGCTGCTCCTGTTGGCTTTCTTCTCGAGGTAAGAAAGTCAGTAAAGATTCTTTGGCTCGCGTTTTCTGAGGCAGCGTGTAGATTGCGGGTCTGCAATAAAGATTCTGTGACTCGATCTTGGATCTCGCGTGTGCCGAGGCAGCGTGTAAATTACGGGGCTACATAAGACATAAGACAGACAGCATAGTCTCTATGGGACTGTCAGGAAGAACGAAAGACTCGGACCTGGCCGAACCTGTAGACTCGAGACTCGAGATTAACTAATCATTTCTGTTTCATGTACAGACCCTATGTGATGTTGAGTGCATGCACTGTCAACACAAAATAAATGAATCACTCTCTGAGACAATTCGGTAGTCCCGAGTCATATTTAAGATCAAAATGAACGAATCGTTCATGAACAACACATCACTACTAGAAATTATGGCGGTGTTTCGAGCTCTCAAACACCTCCTCCCAGACCTGAGGGGCCATCATGTGCTTGTCCGCATGGATAACACATTGGTGGTCTCTTACATCACCATCAGGGGGGTCTGAGGTCACGTCACTTATGCAAACTGGCTCACCAGATCCTCCTGTGGGCTCAAGGGAATTTGTTCTCTTTAAAGGCACTGTCCGCTGTGGTTCTCACTCAGTCAGCCAGCTCCTCTGGTTTTCTCTGCTTATCTGCTTACCACGTCCCTTTAAGTGGTGTATCCTTGGGGATACACCCTCTAGTAATGTTTCCTTCGTGGCACTGTGACCAAGAGACTAGGAGTATGGCTGCTTCTAAAACATTATCGTCAGGAGTTCCCTCCAATTTTTACTATAGTGTCGTGGGTATAGTGTTCCCACAGCGTCTCGATGGAGCTCGAGTTCCCTTAAAAGGGAACGTCTCGGGTTACGACTGTAACCCTGGTTCCCTGACGAGGGAACGAGACTCTGCGTCACCCTGCTATACTCCCTGCATGCCTGTGAGCGACTTACTTCAGCCTATCAGAAGCTAGTGATTGTTTGTTCCAGGTATGCTTTATAGTTTCCTGGTTGATGACGTCACATGACATTACGTCACGCCAATGTACTGATTTCATAAGTGCTTCATGACGCAATCACACAGAGTTGTTCCCACAGCGTCTCGACGCAACGTCTCATTCCCTCTTCAGGGAACATGTTTTTAACAACATCTTGCACTAAAATTACTCTAAAGATTTATGTTATGTTGTCGAATATGGTTATATTTAGAGAAATTAATATATCAAAAGCCTATCTCGCATGGAGTGAGTGACGTGACTACGCTGGTTGAGGACCAGCATCTCAGAACTCATTTGACACTCATTTGATGCATGTTCACTCAGACATCGGTGAAAAACTAAATATAGATGCATTCATCTGCATTAGGGGCTGTTCACACAGTAGGCCTATGTGTTTTTCCATTCCACTCTGCTACTTTTCCATTGTTTTTCAGTGTCAACGCACTAGCCATGTTTAACTGTTACACTTGCGTCCTGCGCATGACGCAGCGCTCAAGGTAAAATAAGTTAAACTAAAACGCGCCTTGAGATCTTGCGTTTTCCCCCGGTTCCACTGCCCACGTCTGGTGTCTTGTGTTTTTGCTTTGAAAATGTTTGCTTTCTCTGTGAACCTTCACTAACTCCTGAGCAACTATTGTAAGGTAAGATGCAGATGTTTTTACTGTGTTTTTAAAAATGTATCATGAGTTCTGAGCGTTCTCACAACTCTGTCCCGTTTATTTGTATGTTCATCATCTTGTTTGGGCTGTTTAATATTAGGAATTTGTTTAAAATATTCTACCACAGCACCGCCCGCAAAATCAAGCCCCACCCTATCAAGCCACACCCCCCTGATAAAATGTGTTCCTGCAGCTATGGGCTAGACCATCCTATTTAACAACGCTCAGTCTGACCTTCACGGTGACTTTCTGACTTTTGAAGGTGTGGCCTTTGAAGTCAGAGTTCTTCGAAAGATGCAGCCTTTGAATTGGGGATGGGGATGGGGAGTAGTCAATTATATTTGTATAAGTCAGGTCAAGTATACTTATTTAGGGCTTTTCACAATATAGATTGCATCAAAGCAGCTTCACAGTATCAATCAAAAACATAATGTTCGTTTCTTAGTCGAAAAACATCCACGTTTAGTAGAGCTGATCAATGGTATTAATGATTGGTTAATTAATTTGAATATCCCCAACTGAGCAAGCCAAGTGGCAAGGAACCGAAAAACTCCATCAAGTGACCTAATGGTGTCCTAAAACTCCATCAGGTGACCCAATGGAGGAAAAAAAAAACTTTGGGAGAACCCAGGCTCAGTCGGGGGCCAGTTCTCCTCTGACGTTTATGAACTAGAGGCCGGATTTACCGTAACTGTAAGATACAAATGTATATGAATGTCTCTTTAAACAGACTTTAAACGCGAACCTGTGATAAACGCTGATGGCGTTCACATGCGCACTAAGAATTGATTCTATAGTTATGTGCGTTTGAATATATGTGCGCAGGTTTGTAAATGCCTACAAAACCATGCCTGAACAAACTACTTGTCTTGTCTATAAATTTGATACAGAATTTTGTTTTATTTTATCACTTCGAGGTAGGTACGCGAAACGAAATTCACAATGCTTTATCTGTAGAGTGGGAAAGGGATCCTCCATAGGGAGAGGCTAGTTGGCACTTCAGCACTCGGGTCCAGGCGAAGCTCCTCGTCAGATCTGGATCCGGCAGGCTGCGGGAAAACCTCGGGATAAACAAAGACACTAAAATTTGCGTAGATGCCATTCTTCTTATGATGTAACGAGTACATCAGGATTTAAGGGAAGTGTTCCCAGTTCCAGCTGACCTAATCTATGCAGCCTAACATTGAATTATAAAAGTCTATAATGTATTATGTTTATGCTAGGGCAAAGAGATGTGTCTTTAATCGAGCTCTGAACTGACAGAGTGTGTCTGCTTCCCGGACAATGGTAGAAAGACTATTCCAAAGTTTTGGTGCGAAATAGGAAAAGGATCTACCGCCAGCAGTCGATTTTGATATTCTAGGTATTAATAACTGGCCGGAATTTTGAGATCGCAATAGACGTGAAGGACTATAATGCGTTAAGAGCTCGCTCAAGTACTGTGGAGCTAAACCATTTAGTGCTTTGTAAGTAATCAACAATATTTTAAAATTGATACGATGTTTCATAGGCAGCCAATGCAGTGTTGACAGAACCGGGCTAATATGTTCATACTTCCTGGTTCTGGTAAGAACTCGAGCTGCTGCGTTTTGTACTAGCTGTAGTTTGTTTATTAATCGTGCAGTGCAACCACCCAGTAGAGCATTACAAACATCTAGTCTTGATGTCATGAACGCATGAACTAATTGTTCCGCATTTGTCAACGAGAGCATATGATGTAATTTAGATATATTTTTAAGATGGAAAAATGCGTTTTTACAGATACTAGACACGTGACTTTCAAATGAAAGATTGACATCAAAGAGCACACCCAGGTTCCTAACCGACGACGAAGACTTAACAGAGCAGCCATCAAGTGTTAGACAGTATTCTAGGTTATTGCGTGTGGACGTTTTTTGTCCAATAATCAGAATCTCTGTTTTTTCGGAATTTAGTAGTAGGAAATTACTAGTCATTGTGGCGGGGGAGGCGTGGTTCAGCGAGGTCTGCGACGAGAGAGAGAGTGGAGAGACGAGCGGCGGTAAGTGGGTCAAGTGCAAAATGACTGACACCTGTGTCTCGTTGCAGTAATTGGCGTGGGGAGTCTGTATAAAGTCAGACGGGAACCAGCGTTCGAGGAGAGAGGGCTGAGGACTCGTGGGATCGTGGAGGAAAGAGGACTCTATTGACAAGTTACCGAGTACTTTGTACTGTGAATGAGATTTATGTTGTGAGCGCATGTGGCGCGAGTGTGATCTGAGTTTATTGAATAAAATAACCACGAGCCTCAGCCAGCCGATCCCGGTCTCCTTCCTTCTCACACATACACACAAGGGAAATACAACACTGGTGCCGAAACCCGGGAAGGAAGGAGAACACCGCCGCCGAGATGCAAACTCCGTCAGGAACATCGGGAACGCCATTTGCGGACATCATTACATCGCTCGCGAGTCTGCATCAGGAGAACCACCAAGCCCTGCTGGACTTGCGGGCGGATCAGGAAGGTCGGTTCCAAGCCATGATGCAAGCCCAGCAGGCGGACCGCGAGCTGTTCCGGAGCGTGCTGGACCGGGAGGTTCGGACGGAAGGGACTTCCCCCAGCTCCACGCCAGGCGCTCACATGGCACTCATGAAGATGGATGTCTCTGACGATCCCGAAGCCTTCCTGGATTTGTTTGAAAGAACGGCTGAGGCATGTGAGTGGCCATCGACCAGCTGGCCGGTACGGCTGATACCACTGCTGTCGGGGGAAGCCCAGAAGGCTGCTCAACAACTGCCCGTCCAGAACCTCCTGGTGTACGCGGATTTGAAACGAGCCATTCTCCAGAGGGTCGGCCTTAACCCTGAACAACACCGTCAACGTTTCCGTTCACTGGAACTGGCAGAAGTAGGCCGACCCTTTGTCTTGGCGCAGCAGCTCCGGGACTCGTGCCGCAAATGGCTGTTGGCCGGAGGAGGCGGCGCCGAGGCCATCATCGACAAGGTGGTACTGGAACAGTTCGTCTCACGCTTACCGAAGAGGACTGCCCAGTGGGTCCAGTGCCACAGGCCGGCGTCGCTAGATCTGGCCATCCAGCTGGCGGAGGATCAACTGGCGGCGTGCTCCGGGGTCGGCGAACCCCTGCCATCTATTTCTCTCTCTCTCTCTCCCCCTGTCTCTCTCTCTTCCCATTCCCCTAAGCCCGTTCCTGTTCCCAGGACCCGTTTCACCGGACCACCGAGGGCACCTCCCCGTTGGAAGGCGGGAGCAGAGGGTCCAGCCGGGTCGCGTGGACCCGTCAGGGGAGGGGGGCCGGGACATCCTGAAGGGCTTGACACTGTTCCTGCGCTCTCCCCACGCCAATCCCTTGACCCACTTCCTGCCACTAGGGCGGCGGGGAGGCCTGGGCCGGTCTGTTGGCGTTGCGGGGATCCGGGCCATTTCGTGGACCGCTGCCCGGTCATGGAGGTTGGGACATTGGTCCGGATCCCGGACGTCCCACAGGCCGCCCCCGATCAAGCCGGGTTATACCAGATACCTGTGAGTATTAAGGGGGGTACCTATCAGGCCTTGGTGGATTCAGGTTGTAACCAGACCTCCATCCATCAAAGCCTGATACAATCCGGGGCATTGGATACGGGCCGCATGGTTAAGGTGAGGTGTGTGCACGGGGATATAGTGGAATACCCCTTAAAGGCCATCACTATTAATTTCAGGGGACAAAATCATTGTGTGGAGGTTGCAGTTAGCCCGCGCCTACGGCATCCGTTAATTTTGGGTACGAATTGGCCAGCTTTTGAACTATTATTGGGTTGTTTGACAACGGATGTCTCTGGGAAAAGGCGGGGAAGGGGGGCGAGCGCTCAGGTCGGAGAGGCTGTTCCTGGACCCAGCGGAACTGTTTCAGGGGAACCGAGCGGCTTGGTGAGGCTAAACCTCTCCACCCGCGATGACTTTCCCCTGGAACAGTCCCGAGATGAGACGCTCAAACATGCGTTTGAACAGGTCCGTTCCATCGATGGGCAGATCCTCCAACCTGACCGCACGCTCTCCTATCCTTATTTTGCCATTATTAAAGATAGGTTGTATCGGGTGACCCAAGACACTCAGACAAAGGAAGATACAACCCAATTGTTAGTACCACGGGGCCGTCGGGAAATGCTTTTCCAGACGGCACATTGTAATCCGATGGCAGGGCATCTAGGGATGACAGCTACGTTAAATCGTTTAATGACCCGATTTTTCTGGCCGGGCATTCACGCGAACGTACGCAGGTGGTGCGCGTCGTGTCGTGAATGTCAGTTGGTAAACCCACCGGCCGCCCCAAAAGCGCCGTTGCGCCCTCTACCTCTTGTGCAGGTCCCCTTCGAGAGAATTGGTATGGACCTCATCGGGCCATTAGAACGATCGGCACGGGGACATCGCTTTGCGTTAGTTATAGTGGACTACGCAACGCGATATCCTGAAGCAGTGGCGCTACGCACTATATCAGCGAAAAGTGTGGCAGACGCCCTGTTTCGTTTAATCTCCCGCGTGGGAATCCCGAAAGAGATTCTCACGGATCAAGGCACCGCGTTTATGTCACGCACGTTAAGCGAATTGTATGAATTATTGGGCATTAAATCGGTGCGTACCAGCGTCTATCACCCACAAACGGACGGACTGGTCGAACGATTTAATCGCACGTTGAAAACAATGATTCGTAAATTCGTACAGGAAGACGCGAAAAATTGGGACAGGTGGCTAGAACCCCTCTTATTCGCCGTGCGAGAGGTCCCGCAAGCCTCCACGGGGTTTTCCCCCTTTGAGCTTCTTTTTGGACGTCAGCCCCGTGGGGTGTTAGACGTCCTAAAAGAAACTTGGGAGGACGGACACTCAGATAGCAAAAATGAAATTCAGTATGTCATGGACCTGAGAGCAAAACTCCATACACTGGGGCGGCTCTCTATGGAGAATTTGCTTCAGGCTCAGGACAGACAAAGCCGGCTGTATAACAGGGGAACTAAGCTTCGAGAGTTTACACCGGGAGATAAAGTGCTCATTTTACTACCAACCTCCAGCTCCAAATTGTTAGCGAAGTGGCAAGGACCCTTTGAGGTCACACAGCGGATAGGGGATCTCAATTATGAGGTGGTACGAACAGACAGGGGTGATTCACGGCAAATTTACCATCTCAACCTCCTTAAAAAATGGAGTGAGGAGGAGTCAGTGTTGCTTGCGACGGCAGTGAGTGGAGAGGAGGATCTCGGGCCAGAGGCGATCATCAAAGGGAAATTTCTCGCCCTGGCCCCGGGGGGGGATCACCTCTCGCCCTCGCAGCTCACTGACATCACAAGGTTGCAAAGAGAGTTTGCCGATGTGTTTTCACCCCTGCCTGGTCGTACTAATCTGATCCAGCACCATATTGAGACAGAGCCGGGCGTGGTAGTTCGCGGCCGGCCATACAGATTGCCTGAACACAAAAAAAAAGTGGTTCAGACGGAATTAGAGGCAATGCTGAAGATGGGAGTAATTGAGGAGTCCCACAGTGACTGGGCAAGCCCGATAGTTTTAGTTCCTAAAACGGACGGCTCGGTACGGTTTTGTGTGGACTATCGCAGGGTGAATGCAGTGTCGAAATTCGACGCTTATCCAATGCCGCGGATTGACGAGCTGCTTGATCGGTTAGGTACGGCTCGCTTTTATTCGACGCTGGACTTAACGAAAGGATATTGGCAGATCCCCTTGTCTCCCATGTCCAAAGAAAAAACAGCCTTCACCACGCCGTTTGGGTTACACCAATTTGTAACACTTCCTTTCGGGTTGTTCGGGGCTCCGGCCACGTTTCAGCGTCTCATGGACAGAATTCTGCGACCCCATGCTCCATATGCCGCTGCATACTTGGATGATATCATCATCTACAGTAATGACTGGCAGCGGCATGTGGAGCATTTAAGGGCCGTCCTCGGGGCGCTGAGACGGGCAGGGCTAACGGCCAACCCGAAGAAGTGTGCAGTTGGGCGGGTGGAGGTAAGATATCTGGGCTTCCACTTGGGTCATGGTCAGGTGCGTCCCCAAATTGACAAGACAGCCGCAATTGCAACCTGTCCTAGACCTAAGACCAAAAAGGAGGTGAGGCAGTTCCTGGGGCTGGCGGGATATTACAGAAGGTTTATTCCTGACTATTCGGACCTCACCAGCCCGCTGACTGACCTCACTAAAAAGGAGGTACCAGATACAGTCCAGTGGACGGAGCAGTGCCAACAGGCTTTTACCCAGGTTAAGGCTGCTCTGTGTGGTGGCCCGCTCCTGCACTCTCCTAATTTCTCTCTCCCTTTTCTGTTGCAGACTGACGCGTCGGACAGGGGGCTGGGCGCTGTCCTGTCCCAGGAGGTGGAGGGGGAGGACCGCCCGGTGCTGTACATTAGTCGTAAGCTCTCGAAGAGAGAGACTGGGTACAGCACCATAGAGAAGGAGTGTTTGGCCATCAGATGGGCGGTCCTCACCCTGCGCTATTACCTCCTGGGGCGGGAGTTCACCCTCTGTTCGGACCACGCGCCCCTGCAGTGGCTCCACCGCATGAAGGACACCAACGCGCGGATCACCCGTTGGTATCTCGCTTTACAGCCTTTTAAGTTCAAGGTGATCCACAGGCCGGGGGTGCAGATGGCTGTGGCTGACTTCCTCTCTAGGAATGGGGGGGGGGCTGCAGGCCGGATGGCTCCCCGGCCTGAGTCGGGCGGTGGGGGTATGTGGCGGGGGAGGCGTGGTTCAGCGAGGTCTGCGACGAGAGAGAGAGTGGAGAGACGAGCGGCGGTAAGTGGGTCAAGTGCAAAATGACTGACACCTGTGTCTCGTTGCAGTAATTGGCGTGGGGAGTCTGTATAAAGTCAGACGGGAACCAGCGTTCGAGGAGAGAGGGCTGAGGACTCGTGGGATCGTGGAGGAAAGAGGACTCTATTGACAAGTTACCGAGTACTTTGTACTGTGAATGAGATTTATGTTGTGAGCGCATGTGGCGCGAGTGTGATCTGAGTTTATTGAATAAAATAACCACGAGCCTCAGCCAGCCGATCCCGGTCTCCTTCCTTCTCACACATACACACAAGGGAAATACAACAGTCATCCAATTTTTTATTTTGTGAATTGGTAAGTTTCATTAGGTTTTGAAATATAGAGCTGAGTATCATCGGCATAACAGTGAAAACTAATTCCATGTTTCCTAATGATATCTCCTAATGGCAGCATGTGCAGAGTGAACAGCAACGGTCCTAGTACTGAGCCTTGCGGTACGCCATACTGAACTTGTGATCGATAAGACATCTCTTAATTTACTGCTACAAACTGATAACGGTCAGATAAGTATGATTTAAACCATGCTAGTGCAATTCCACTAATGCCAACATAGTTTTGTAGTCTATTTAAAAGAATGCTGTGGTCAATTGTGTCAAATGCAGCACTAAGATCAAGTAACACTAATAGAGAGATACAACCACGATCGGATGATAAAAGCAAATCATTTGTGACTCTAACGAGAGCTGTCTCGGTACTATGGTACGGTCTAAATCCGGACTGAAAATCCTCGCAGATATCATTTCTTTCGAGAAAGGAACACAGTAGTGAGGATACTGTTTTTTCTAATATCTTTGACAGAAAAGGTAGATTTGAGATAATTGACTAATTTTGTATGATCAAGTTGCGTTTTTTTAACAAGCGGTTTTATCATAGCCAGCTTAAAGGTTTTTGGTACGTATCCTAGAGACAGAGACTAATTAATGATATTAAGAAGAGGATCTATGACATCTGGAAGCATCTCCTTCAGTAGCTTAGTTGGTATAGGGTCTAACATACAAGTTGTCGATTTCGATGAATTAACGATTTTGCTAAATTCTTCCTCTCCTATAGCAACAAATGAATAAAACGTTTCCTCATGGAGCCTACAGTGCATTCCCTGATCCGATACTGTAGTAGACGGTTGCATAGTTAAAATTTTGTCCCTGATATTATCAATCTTATAAGTGAAGAAGTTCATAAAGTCATTACTGCTGTGTTGCTTGGACACTTCTGGGCTTGAAGCTTTCTTTTTCGTTAGTTTAGCCACTGTTTCAAATAAATACCTAGGATTATGTTTATTTTCTTCTAATAGGGTTGAAAAATAAGCAGATCTAGCAGCTTTTAAGGCCTCTCTGTAAGCAATCGAGCTCTCTTTCCACGAAACCCGAAATACCTCTAGTTTAGTTTTCTTCCATTTGCGCTCCATTTTTCTGGCTGCTCTCTTAAGGGCCTGAGTGTGCTCGTTGTACCACGGCGTTGGACTATTTTCTTTAATCTTCTTTAAGCGCAACAGAGCAACTGCGTCTAAAGTGCTGGAAAGAGAGAGTTAAAAGTTTCTGTTGCAATATCAAGTTCTTCTAAGCTATCTGAGATGCTGAGATGATGAAACCGATTAGGAAGATTATTGATAAAGCAATCTTTAGTGGCAGAAGTTATAGGTCTAACATATTTAGAACACGGAGTCGGCTTTGCAGCCTTGGCTAAATGTAATTTACATGAGACTAGATAATGATCTGAGATGTCATCGCTCTGCTGCAGAATTTCAACAGCATCAACATCTATTCCATGTGATAGTACTAGATCTAGAGTATGATTACGACAATGAGTAGGTCCTGACACGTGTTGTCTAACTCCAATTGAGTTCACAATGTCTTTAAATGCCAATCCCAATGCATCATTTTCATTATCTACATGTATATTAAAATCACCAACTATTAGTACTTTATCTGCAGCCACTACTAATTCTGATAGAAAGCAAATTCTTTAATAAAATCTTTATGGTGCCCTGGTGGCCTGTATACAGTAGCCAGCAGAATTTTCAAACGTGATTTATCGTTTACACTATGTATTCTTACATTAAGCACCAACACTTCAAAAGAAGTATATTTAAAACTAAATTTCTTAGTGGTTTTGAAAATATTACTATAAATTACAGCAACACCTCCCCCTTTCCCTTTCAGACGAGGCTCATGTTTATAACAGTAATCTTATGGGGTTGACTCATTTTAAAGTAATGTAATCGTTTGGTTTTAGCCAGGTTTCTGTCAAACACAGCACATCTAGATTATAATCTGAAATCATATCATTAACTATGAGCGATTTTGAAGTAAGGGATCGAATATTCAGCAACCCAAGCTTTATCATTTGCTCCTCTGTATTATATCTGTTTTTTATTTGTTGAACATCAATTACATTTGGTTACACTTTATTTTAAGGTGTCCTTGTTACAGTGTAATTATATATTTAAGTACATAGTAATATTAAGTAACTACATGTACTTACTATAGGGATAGGGTAGGATTAGGGTTTGGTTGAGGGTTAGTTGCATGTAATTACGCATAATTACTACAGTAAGTACATGTAACATATGTAACAAGGACACCGTAAAATAAAGTGTTACCTTACATTTTTTACCTGACGTTTTTTGGATTTCCAAATTCAGGGAACAGACACAGTCTCTATATGATGATATCTAGGTGAAAGAGGCTCTATGTGATGGGATTCATCTGACCTTGGTGACGTGAGGTCGCTAGCAGACGGTCGGTTTAGCCAGTCTGTCTGCTTCCTGACCTGAGCCCCAGAATGTCACGTTTTATCTTTGAGACTATGAGCCAAATTACTAGAGAGAAGAGCAGCACCAGCCCAGGAGGGATGAATACCATCTCTTTTCAACAGGTCAGGCTTGCCCCAAAAACTTTTCCAATTGTCTATAAATTCTACATTATTATGCGGACACCACTTCGACAGCCAGACATTGAGTGAACACAATCTACTAACTATCTCATCACTCCGGCGAACAGGAAGGGGGCCAGAGCAAATTACAGTGCCTGACATCGTACTTGCGAGTTCACACACCTCTTTAATATTAGTTTTGGTGATCTCGGACTGGCGGAGTCGAACATCATTAGTGCCGACATGAATAATGATCTTTGAGAATTTACGATTAGCATTAGCCAGCACTTTTAAATTTACTTTGATGTCAGGCACTCTGGCTCCCTGCAAACATGTGACTATGGTGTCTCTATTTTCACGTTCCGTGTGATCGAATCACCAATTACCAGGGCACAATCAACAGAATTCTCAGTGGGTGTTTCACTGAGTGGGGCAAATCGATTTGTTATAGTAATCGGAACGGAAGAGTGTTTTTTTTAATCCGTGACAAGAGCGATCTCTTACAGTCACCCATCTGCCTGACTGCACAGGCTCTACTTCAGCCGGAACCGAACCATGTAAAGAGTTCACTATGCTAGGCGCATCCAAAATAGTATCTAAATCTCTAGTACTATCCTTACTATCCTCAATTCAAGTTTGGATGCGTGTCTCTATCTCTGAAATCTTCTCTGTCAGCCTGACTGTCTCCTTCCATTTATCACATATAAACCCTATATTGCCATCGGAGAAGGCTATACTAAACATATGACACGTGACACAGGTGACAATAACAGGACAAGACTGTCACGGTGGGTAGTGGTGAATGGAAAAGAGGACTCAAGTGCGGAGTGAAATGAAGAGGTTTAATAAAGATAAAACATAAAAATAAACAAACCAACAAAAGAATTCCAAGGTCTCAGAACTTAATCCAACACAGAACAGGACAGGCACAGAACTCCACGCGACTTAACACACATAACAATAACAACGAACAAGCACAGGACAGCAAACACAGGAAGACTAAACACAGAAGACACAGGGAGGCAAACAAAGGAGGGTAACAAGGCTGACAGGTGGATCAAATAAACCAATAATCAGATAACAAGGGGGAGGGATCAAACAATGACAAGAGCACATGGCTCAAAATAACAAAACACCCATGTGCATCACAAGACAGGACAGACATGTGACAAAGACATTATTCACCGTGGTTGTTAACTGATTCTTACTTCCCTGAGCTTTTATGAACTCAAAGGCGTGGGCGCGAGAGAAAATAAATAAATGAGCGCACGGGTGGCGTGTTAGCAGGCTAGGGAATTACTAACGTGCTGTGCTAACAATAACGGAAGCTAGCGATGTATGGTTAATCTGAGATATTGGGTAAGTTGTATTCAGTAATATAAACAACTAGAAATTATACATTATAGTAAATGATGGTTCAAAACAGAAAGAAATACAAAGCTAATACGAGGCTTAGAGCTTACAGCCACGACGCAAACAAAGCTTACAGCAGGCAGACAGGAGCAATCGATAAGCAGAGCAGGATCAGCAGAGTACTCTGGGTTCGGGCCAAACTCCGAGCCCTCCCCCAGGACAGCACGCCAAATACGCATTAAACCTTACCCACTCTAATTGTAGGTGTGAACTCGTGAATGACAGAAGTAGTGATGTCAGATTCATCAACAGATCATTCTTTTGAGTCTAATGTTTTGAACAAAACAAGTCTAAAAGATTTGTAAATGAATCGGAATAATTCTTTCTCAAGTTTAACTCACTCAATGATTTGGGCTGGGTTTCCCGAAAAAACTTCTCAATGCTACGTTTTTCTTAAGTTATACCTGTACCTTATTGTTAATACGTGTTTCCCGAAACGTTCTTAGTTAAGTATACCTTCTGCAAGTCATACGAAGGTTGGTCTGGACCTTATCACTGTTGCAGGTCTATACGAATATAATTCTGAAGTTTTAATACACAGGCAGTGTTCAATTAGGTTCAATTAAGAATAAAATTGTCATTACACTGATTGTTGTTAGATTTTTAATTATATTATCCAAAGGAACATCAGTTGGCAAATCATTAAAGGCTTAATAGTATTACTTAACTATTTAAAGGGAATGATTGTGGTTGGGAGTTTGCTCATACTATAGCAGCGATACAGCGAATAGTTTTTCGGCGCCGTCTGCGGAGCGCAAGGCTTTATGCCCAGCTGCACTACTTCCTGAACTTCAGCCAGCTCCTTGTTTCCTGTCTGCCATTATTGGACAAACTTGATTAATTCAGGTGTGTCTGATTATTGTTGCCGTGACTACTGAGGTCAGGCACACCTGAATTAATCAATTTGTCCAATAATGGCAGACAGGAAACAAGGAGCTGGCTGAAGTTCAGGAAGTAGTGCAGCTGTGCATAAAGCCAGTTAAGCCCTATTTGGACGCTAATTGTTTCTCATGGGCTTATATGGTATTTTAAACATTTACAGGGGCATGTTGATGATTTTGTTGCCATCCGAATCCATAATGTCAGTGTTTATTCTCACCCAACCCCCGTAAAAATCCCTGGCCAAATTAGGCTACCTTCTGTTTTTTGACAAACAGGTCGAGTGGAAATGTTATTGCCGTCTGAATCCACATCTCTGAGTTTACAAGAAGAGATTTAAAATTCACTTGTTCTCGTCTGAAAGGTACAATATGTACGAATTTTGTTATAAAATATCCAAAAATCACTTACACAGTGTGATATATTTCCTGCAGTTGTGTACTTACAATATCCCAAAAGTCTCCAAAGATTTTTTATTTCAGAGAAATTCCAAATTTAAATAAGTGGCCTTCCCGGAAAAAAATTACGTAACCATGGCGACAGACGTGGACAACTCCGTAGTGCATAACGTTTAGCGGCACACTGTTCTTGTTTCGTTCAAACATTATAGACCATGGCAAGCAGACTTTGGGACAAAAAAGGAGAACTAAAATGAGGATCAATATCAGCGTGGCGTTGTCGAGATGCCAAGAGCTCCTCATCCGCGACTAACTTGGTGCAACACCGCTCTTGCACATACTTTTTTAGACAGCTGAGAAAATGTACATAAAACAAATCAATGTTATATAGCTCAACATGATGAAATCAGTATCAGTATGTTGTTCTAATGTTGATCTAGCTTACTGCTAGTTCCCTTTCGAGAGTACTCTCGTGTTGCGTAAGCTAGCTTACGCTACGGGAAAGCCCCTTTCTCGAGAAGATTGAAGCCTATAAATTATCCTTATAATTTGCTTTTAATATAAAACGCACTTGCTGCAGCAAGCAGACCTAAGCGGGGCAGCTAGCGCGCTTATTGGCTGCTCTGCAGCAATTGCTGCAACCTATGGGGAGATGCGGCTAGCCTGTGAGCCAATAGGGGAGCAACGCATCCTCTATGGGACAGAGCCCGCCGAACGGGCGTGGCTTAACACTATAAAGGCCCGCGTCACCCATAGGTGCCTTGATTTCATCTCCTTCAGCGAAGACCTTCACTTCGCTGACTCTGGAAGAAGCCTTCACGCCGTCGAACAGCATTCAGCGGGACTGCAGAGCTGAGGACGCCGGCTAGGAGTTTCTCCCCAACGCCGCCTTCACGCCGTTCCAGCTGCGCTATCCGGCACGATATATCCTTTTTACTGCTGCTGTCTGTGTCGCCGTCGCGTCACTTTCAGTTATTCCTAAAATAGCAAATTGCGGGCGTTGTTGCAAATGCCCCGCGATTCCTGTGCATCGTGTCGGTCTCCCCTCGTGGCCGGGGACCGCCACCTGATTCCTGCCTGGGGAAGGACCACGCCGAGTTCGCGCTCTCCAGGGGCGGCTGCCCGGAGTGCGACCAGATGGATATATCGACCCTGCGGGCTCGACTAGCTTCCTTCGGCGAAGACACCACACTGCCGCTCTCTCACGGGCCGCGCCGTAAAAAGCGTCGCTCTTAGAGAGCTCCAGAGGCCTCAGCGATCCGCGAGCTCACGCCGGCTCACTCCCCGCGTGCCTCGCTGTCTGAGTCGCCTTCACCAAGCGTTCCTGATGGCCAACGCTCCCCCGCCGCACCCCTCATTACCTTCGGTGCGCCTGAAAATGAGGACGTCGACGAGGACTGCTGTTCGCTCGCCGCTTTGGGAAGCGAGGGCTGGTCAGGCTCCATTCCGGATCCCGCCCCCTCAACCCAAGCCAGCGCTAGCTGAGTTCGGGCCAGCGTGGACACGGAGCTCGTTCGCCTGCTGACCAGGGCCGTCGAGGACCTTGGTCTCGAGTGGTCTCCCCCCGAGGAGCCCACACGCAACAGTTTCGACGAGTGGTTTTTACAGGGGCGCCGCCCGGCACCTCAACAAAGGCCCGCTCCGTTCAGCTTTTCAGCGCCGACAGCCCTCCGACCCTCGCCAGCACTCGCGCTCGTCGAGCCGTCGAAGACCACCTCCTCCGGGCGGTCCGAGACCGAGGACTGCGGTGAACCCTGAGCCTCCTAAGCCCTCCTAGCCACGGGGGAAAAAAGGCGACGGTTAAGTCTCGCTCCGGCCGGACCACCGTCAAAGAGCTCGCGCACCATTTCCCCAGTTCCCGCCACAAAGGTGACTGCTTATCTCGCAGCAAACGAGCCAGTTATTCAACACGTTCGCCTGCACACAAACGCCGTTTTCACGGCGACCCAAAAAAATCTGATAAAGAGGAAAATGCCTGTTTTTATTCCGGTTTATGCCAAATGTGTTATAAATGTAGGAATTGTGCCCACTATTCAGTGCTCACCCCTACTCATAAACACTGCCCGTTCAGTGTCCCACACACACTCAGGGCCCCCCTTCATGAATCATTTCCCCGCTTCGGCGGCATGTGTAACATATGTAGAGCAGTCGCCCATAACTCTATGTGCGCCGCCTCATATAAGCGCTGTAAACACAGTGTCACAAGCACAAACAGTTCAGGTCCACGGATCCCTTACACACAGCGATCCGAACCTAGACATCATTCTACCCCTATCTATACGTGCAAATGCATGGGAAATCATCCCGGGTATATCAGAATGGGTACTAAAGATAATAAAACGGGGCTACTCGCTGCAGTTCGCACGCAGACCACCGCGCTTCCGAGCCGTGGTCGAAACTACGGTGAAATCAGAAGTAGCACATCTGCTTCGCGCCGAAATAGCGAAACTGCTGAGAAAAAGGGCTATAGAAGCCGTCCCTCTCACTCAGAGATTGACGGGTTTTTACAGCCGTTATTTTCTCGTTCCGAAAAAAGACGGCGGTCTCCGCCCCATTCTAGATCTCAGACTTTTGAACAAAGCTCTCATGAGGCGATCGTTCAAAATGCTGACGACCAAACAGATCCTCGCGCAAATTCGCCCGGGGGACTGGTTTATGTCAGTGGATCTGAAGGATGCATATTTTCAAATACAAATAGCACCCCGATCACAGGCCATTCTTGAGATTCGCCTTCGAGGGTCGAGCTTATCAGTACACTGTCCTGCCGTTTGGCCTGTCTTTAGCACCACGTACGTTCACGAAGTGCATGGATGCGGCGCTCGCACCCCTGAGACAACAGGGCGTGCGAGTTCTGAACTATTTAGACGACTGGCTAATTCTAGCTCAGTCGGAGGCAGAACTGATATCACACAAAATTTTGTTACTCAGTCATTTGAACAGTCTGGGTCTCAGAATCAACTGGAACAAGAGCTCGTTATCGCCCAGTCAGAAAATCTCTTTTCTGGGGATAGAGATAGACTCTGTTTCAATGAAAGCGCGGCTGTTATACATGCGCCCCCTCCAGCTATGGCTAAAGACACGAGTCCCGCCTCGCGCTTGGACAACGGGTCTCTTTCGTCTCAAGGTCACTCAGCGCTGTGTCGAAGCACTGAAACCTTGGGTGGCAGCCGACTGGTACCAGTCAGGCGTCAACATGGGAACAGTCTCGAAATTGAAAGTAGTCTCGACAGATGCATCCAACCTCGGTTGGGGGGCCCTGCATGAGGGCAGGCTGATCTCCGGTCTATGGACAGACCTAGAGAAACGCCTACACATAAACTGTCTAGAGATGAAAGCGGTCGAGCTAGCCCTGGAGTTTTTTCTCCCACGTTTGAGGGGTCACCACATCTTAGTCCGATCGGACAACATGTCGGTGGTATCCTATATAAACCGCCAGGGCGGCATCAGATCCCGGAGCCTTTTTACGATGGCCAAACGCCTTCTCGTATGGGCTCAGCACAATCTGCGCTCGCTGAGAGCGTCGCACGTGCCAGGCATTCTGAACTTGGGTCCGGATATGTTATCCAGAGGCAACGTTCCCCCAGGGGAATGGTCTCTTCACCCCCAGGTAGTTCAGTTAATATGGAGCATCTTCGGCAGGGCGGAGGTCGACCTCTTTGCCTCAGAAGACAACGCTCATTGCCCAGCATACTTCACAAAGAGCAGGGACGCGTTGGCCCACAACTGGCCCAACCGCCCGCTTTATGCCTTCCCACCGATCACGCTGTTACCACAGGTCATCACGCGAATCAGGGAGAATGGGTGCACGGTGCTCCTAGTCGCACCGTTCTGGAGGAACCGCACATGGTTCCCGGAGCTGTCGCAGCTAGGAGGGACAGCCCCTTGGCCGATCCCAGTGAGGAAAGATCTCCTCTCCCAGGCCAAAGGGACGCTCTGGCATCCCCACCCAGAATTGTGGGCCCTGCACGTATGGGCCCTCAACGGGTACCCGGTAACCTCCCGGAGGGAGTGTTAAATACCATCACAGAGGCTAGAGCGCCTTCCACTAGGCGTCTTTATGCTCTAAAGTGGTCAGTGTTCTCAAGCTGGTGTTCAGCACAAAACATGAACCCTAAAAACTGTGGAGTAACGGAGTTACTCTCCTTCCTCCAAGAGCTGTTGGACGCGGGCAGGTCCCCCTCCACGCTCAAAGTGTATGTGTCGGCCATTGCAGCTTTTCTAATGCCAGCATCTGGTCAGTCACTGGGGAAAAACGACCTAGTCGTCCGTTTTCTTAAAGGAGCCAGGAGGTTGAACCCTCCTCGACCTCCGTCGATTCCCGTCTGGGACCTTTCCACGGTCCTAGAGGCCATGAAGGGTCATCCATTCGAACCTATGCAGTCGACAGACTTGAGATATCTCTCGTTCAAAACCGCCTTCCTGTTGGCTCTCGCCTCAGTTAAGCTCTCTGTGAGCGCTACCTGTCTGGAATTTGGGCCCAATGACTGTAAAGTTATTCTCAAACCGAGACACGGTTACGTTCCTAAAGTGCTTGCCACTCCGTTCAGGACGCAAGTCATTTCACTGTCAGCTCTCCCTGCATCTGACTGTGAGAGGGATGTGAATTTTCTCTGCCCTGTCAGGGCGTTGAGGATTTATGTGAAGCGCTCCGCTTTGTTTAGACAGACGGAGCAACTCTTTGTATCCTTTGGTGGCCGCACTAAGGGCTTGGCTACCACAAAAGAGAGCCTTTCACGTTGGATAGTCGATGCTATTTCATTGGCTTATGCTTCCAAAGGTCTCTGCTGCCCTCTGGGCGTTAGAGCTCACTCGACGAGAGGCATGGCCTCTTCGTGGGCATGGTCCAGTGGGATTTCATTACAGGATATTTGTACGGCGGCAGGCTGGGCCTCTCCGTCTACTTTAATCAGGTTCTATAACCTAGAAGTTCCCGCACTACAGGCTAAACTATTATCAGTTTATCCGCGCTATAACAGTTATACTGCCGATTACGATTGGCAGACTGTATTACAATGTGTAAGCATTAATCATGTAGCACTTAGGGTCCATGTATTTCGGCCCCATCCTACACATTCCCAGTTCAGCCCCCCTGTGGCCTGAACTTAATTAATCGTCTATGAGCCCCGGGCACTGCCCTGGGACGGTGATTTGGGATTTTCCTTGTGAGCACACACGGCGTTTTACACGGGGTTCCCGTAGCGTAAGCTAGCTTACGCAACACGAGAGTACTCTCGAAAGGGAACGCCTCGGTTACTAACGTAACCTCGGTTCCCTGAGATGAGGGAACGAGTGTTGCGTAACCTTGCCGTGTTGTGCTTAGTATCGCTTCAGTCGATGAATTCAAGGCACCTATGGGTGACGCGGGCCTTTATAGTGTTAAGCCACGCCCGTTCGGCGGGCTCTGTCCCATAGAGGATGCGTTGCTCCCCTATTGGCTCACAGGCTAGCCGCATCTCCCCATAGGTTGCAGCAATTGCCGCAGAGCAGCCAATAAGCGCGCTAGCTGCCCCGCTTAGGTCTGCTTGCTGCAGCAAGTGCGTTTTATATTAAAAGCAAATTATAAGGATAATTTTTAGGCTTCAATCTTCTCGAGAAAGGGGCTTTCCCGTAGCGTAAGCTAGCTTACGCAACACTCGTTCCCTCATCTCAGGGAACCGAGGTTACGTTAGTAACCGAGGCGTTTACCGCTATCCAGCGGCAAAAAAAATTACATATTGTACTTTAAGTTTAGAATGGTTATTGTCAGTGATATACTGCTGTGGTTATTCTCTGTGTTACTTTTGGATTTCCTGCTTCATGCATTTGATGAACATAACCATCATTGTGACAATGAGGCTGTGAAAGTAGACTAGTGAGTAGAATAGTTTTCTTTTTTTGGTATGATGTTAAATGTCCCTGACAACCTTTGTTGTCCCATTACGCACTTGTTAACAACTGTCTTTTTCAAGACACGTAAAAGCATTAAAAAAAATGGTAACACTTTAGAATACGGATCCTTCGTTAATGAATAACTACACAAGAACCAATGAGTAACACAATATTAACAATCTAGTAACTACTATTAACTAACAAGAAACTCTGATTAACGAACTAGTAAGTAATAGGGCACAGATGAAAGTGGTAGTTCACTATTAACTAATCAATAACTACTATTTTTTTAATGCTTCCCAGAGAACTATTGAAAAAGTTTATTAACAATCTAGTAACTACTATTAACTAAAAATAAACTCTGATTAACTAATTAGTAAGTAATAGCGCACACATGAACGTGGTACTTCACTATATTAACCACTAAGAACTACCGAAAAAGTTTCATAATTCATGCAAAACATATCAATAACCAATGCAGGACAAATGACGAGCACTACATTAACATTTTAACTGCTACTATATGATTTGGGAAAGCTGTTAATAATTGGCCTATGCTGTCTATTTATCAACTGAATAATTTTAAAGAAATGGATTTTTAAATGCAGAAAAGGGACCTTACTTGTCCTGTGGCCAATGGCTGTCCGCCATTCCTCTGTACTGGCATTGAAGTCATGCGGACTACTGGAACATATTGAGTCCGCCATCCAAATACCATATACGGTGATTTTATTATTTAACCTACCTCTCTCAAAAAATGTATGTCTCCTAGCTCATATAATGTGTGTGTGTGTCTGTGTGTGTGCCTATCTTGTGAGTGATTAGAAGATTCTACACTTTATTGGCTTTTCATTAGTAACTATGCTACTGTAATAATGGTAACTAGTAATGACTCAAGTGTTACTACATACTTCGATGGGAATTACCAACGCATTCTCATCCTAGGGCGTCATATTCTGACACTTTGACAAAGCGTCTAAATCCAACGCACATGGAACCCTTTAGCGTCAATATAACACGCAGAGAGATGGGTAGGTTTAGGTATGGTGTAGGGTTAGGGTTAGACCGCTAGGAGGCGCCTTCTGACCCATATATATCGGCGTCTCATATTGACGCTAAAGGGTACCATGCGCGTTCGATATAGACGCTTTGGCAAAAGCGTCATTATATTACGCCTTGGGATGAGAACGGGCTGGAATTACTGATTATTTGGATCCGTATTCTAAAGTGAAGATCATGGTAACTAACTAGTAACGACTCAAGTGTTACTACTAATACCAACGCATCCTCATCCCAAGGCGTCATATTCTGACACTTTGCCAAAGCGTCTAAATCCAATGCACATGGAACCCTTTAGCGTCAATAGGCAAAATCGTCAGTATATTACGCCTTGGGATGAGAACGGGCTGCTAAATACGTTATTTTCAAGATAGAAAACGTACGTTTTTGTACGTTTGGCTATGCTGAAACGTATAGCCTAATATGGATGTATTTGCAACATTTAAACGTAACATTATTACGATTTTACAGCCACAAAATGTTAACTATTTACGTTTATTTCATATCATAAAGATATCTGTATACTTTTACTTTTATCATTTTAAAGATAAATTTAACAAGATCCCTTGGAATTACTATTTGGATCCGTAAAGTGAAGATCATGGTAACTATTTACTATAGTAATGACTCAAGTGTTACTACATAGGCTACTTCTAAAGAAATTTTCTAAAAGTAGCCTATACTATTTTAAAGTTCACCAAAAATCCAAAAAAAATTCAGTAGGCCTAGTTCTCTGGGAAGCATGAAAAAAAAAATTGTTAATAGTGAAGTACCACTTTCATCTGTGCACTATTACTTACTAATTTGTAAATCAGTGTTTCTTTTTAGTTAATAGTAGTTAGAATGTTAATACACTTTTTCAGTAGTTCTCTGGGAAGCATTAAAAAAATAGTACTTTATTGATTAGTTAATAGTGAACTAACACTTTCATGTGTGCGCTATTACTTACTAATTCGTTAATCAGAGTTTCTTAGTAGTTACTAGATTGTTAATAAACTTTTTCAGTAGTTCTCTGGGAAGCATTTAAAAAAATAGTAGTTATTGATTAGTTAATAGTGAACTACCACTTTCATCTGTGCGCTATTACTTACTAGTTCGTTAATCAGAGTTTCTTGTTAGTTAATAGTAGTTACTAGATTGTTAATATTGTGTTACTCATTGGTTCTTGTGTAGTTATACATTAACGAAGGATCCGTATTCTAAAGTGTTACCAAAATCACAAGCTCAACATATTTTCACATTTTATTTTACTATATAAAATATATCAGTAATACCCTTGTGTTTACCACATACCTTATTTCAGGCATTTAACAAAAATCATACTGGAAAAAAAAAAAGTTTACTTCAGGAAAATGGAACCAAAATGCTAACGCGTGTCTAGGTTTTGGCCTCAAAAATGAATACTCTCTGCACCACTCTATTAGCAGCTCACTGAAGGTAAAGACTATCAGTAAGTAATGATTTTCAGAAGCAAAAATGTATTAAGATTTTAACAGATTCAAAAACAATCTGATGTGGAATGGAAGAGTACCCCAAAGTTAGTACTGAAAAACAATAATCATCCTTACATGTTATGGGACGTAGGATGAATGTAACAGGGTATTTGAAGACATCTGGGGCTGTGTGTAGAGACAAAAGTTTAGTCTTAAGTGTGTCAACATTCTAAGAATGACAATATTACTCTTAATCCTAAATTCAAGAATAAGTGTGATTCATGAAGGTTTCTAAGTGTTAAGACTAGGTTTCAGCACCTAGATTTTTTAAGAGTGCTGGAGAGGTATCCTAACCTAGTTCGGAGTAACAAGAAGGCAGCAGAGAGGAGGACACCACACACTTTCCATCAAAGATATAATGTATTGTAAGACTTATATGGACTGCATTTTTATATAGTGCTTTCATAGACCCAATGGCCACCAAAGCGCTTTACATTTTGCCTCTCATTCACCCATTCACACACACATTCATACACCGACGGCTGTGTCAGCCATGTAAGGCGCCATCCAGCTCGTCGGGAGCAGCAGGGGTTAGGTGTCTTGTTCATGGGCACCTCGACACTTGGTCAAGTGGAACAGGGGATTGAACCACCAACCTTATATGATGACAGGGAGTTAATAAAACGATGAAATCTTGATCGTTAAGGTATTCTTTTTGTAACTGACCTTGTAAGAAATGTAATAACTTCTCACACTCTACAAATCAATGCTCTGATTTGCAGTAACAAAAGTAACCATGACATTTTTGGCAACTGGAAAAATGCAGCAGTGCTTCAGTGGTTACTTGGGTCTGTCAGTCCACAGTAGCTGGGTCTTAAATAGCACTATAGTGGCACTAACCTCACCAAACACACAGTAGCGGCCAAAAGAGATGTCGGGAGCTTTTAAACAATTTTTTTTAATGACCTTACAATTGCTTAAACCATCAAAATATGAGGAAGATATATTTTAGTAAATGTTTTAATTATTAAAATTATTTTAAAATATGATGGAAAAACAAAACACTAAACTTAGTGAAGGTATTTATCTGACAAAATTATTTGGCAAAAAAGGCAAACTACAGCTACAGGTTAAAAAGAAAACATAGCAACAACATAACCAGTTATCAAAATTTTACTGGTTCTATCTTGTTTTTGCACGTGTTAATAATTTCTTTGCATGATTTGGCATGTTTAATTGCATTATCACAAATAAAACAATTGACTCCAAGAACAACTATACAATATGCTTACAAAATCTTTAAGACATTTTGTATAATATTTGAATAAAGGGTGAATATGTACATTTTCCTAGGCTGCACGTCACTTTTGGACACTACTGTGTGGCAGTTCATTGACTTTCCAATTGATCTTCAAACCATGCTGCAAAAGCAAGTAACTTAATAAATGTGTCAATATGTTTCCACAGTTGATCAGTATAGAAACATGACCAAAATAAATGATAAACAGTTTATGTGTGAATTTGGTAAAATTAGTATATTGTGTCAATATTAGCTCTTTATTTAATCATAAAATATTTAACAGGGTAAAATGTATTTATTATTTTGAAAGACACTCCTTTTACTTTATTAGTGAGAAAATATTTGTGTTGTAAGGGCGAAATATTTTAGTAAAAGATTGCTGGAGATACATCAATAATATCTTCAAGAAAAAGTTTCTATTGGTTCAGGAAATGTAGTTATAGTAGAAGGGTGAATGCAATTTCTAAAACAGATTCCTGTTGGTAACGCTCCCATAACTATGGGAAATTCTTTGGGGGTAACTAACATATTGTTTTCTGAAAGAAATTCTGTGTAAGTCATTAATAAACCTTTGTTGTTAAATAGCTGACATACTAAAAGTAAACCTTTATTAAACCATTGATCAAAAAATTTAGATATGTTGAAATTGCACATAAATAAAAATCTTACACCTTTGATATACGAAAAAGCTTGTTGTGGGAAGATATTCCAAGATGTAATCTTGATTTTTCGAATACCGATGAAGCCAATTTATTTTTTAAGTATAATTTGAAGAACTAAAATCAATCAAATTTAAGCAAATTTTGTTGTAAGAATTTAGAATAACAGATTTCTTCATATAATGGCTTTTGATTTTCCAGAAAAAATCTGTTAATTAACTAGTAAATTAGATCTTAATTGGTAAATTAAGATCTATCAATCAATTTACATGTCTTATCTACTCAAAGAGATTGGGCCACGTAAAAGAGAGACGTAAAAGTCCCTCTGAAATTAGTGGGTAATACTCTTCCTTTAATAGATAGATCCCTTTGAAGCCAGCAATTGAATTTTTTCTTTGTTCTAGCAATAACCATATTAAAATGTATTGGACATCTATTTTTATCTTTAGTTATTTCTTTACCAAGATATTTACAGAGCTTTTAACTGCTATGTGCACATATAGAAGGAACACTACAACTTGTAATGGGAAATAATTCACATTTATCAATATTAAGACTTAGACCAGAAGCTTTAGAAAACGATTGAAGATATTTAAGGCAACCGAGATTTGAGTGGAGTCTTCTAAAAACAACGCTGTGTCATCAGCTAATTGACTAATGATTCATTCTGTTTCCAACAGTGATGCCTTTTTAGGTTAGTCCTTTTAATATGTAAATTAAGAATTTGTAGACTAATTAAATTAGAGTACTCTAACTCTAATTAGATTTCTTTGTAGAAATCTAAGAAAAAGATGAAGCTGTCATTATTAATTATATCAGAATAATCTTAAAATGTCTAATATTAATCTTATATTATATGTACTTTGCCTCAAGCCAGATTGAGCTTCATCAAATAATAGCATGTAATACTCCTTTTAATCTTTTGGCCAATACTAAAGCAATTATTTTATAATCATTGTTTTTATAATGTTATTGGACACCAATTATCTATTAAGGTAATGTTTTTATGTGGCTTGGGAATTAAAGTTATCAGTCCTTGGCATAAAGGTGGGAGAGACGATTTATTTATGCTTTCCTTATAGACTTTTAATGAAAAAGGGGCTGCATGAGTTTTTACTGAACACATGATAGAATTCTGACGTGTTGGTACCAGGGGATTTATTTCATTATTTAGTTGCTTTCCATATGCTTAGATTTAATTGCTTCATGAATTTCTTTTGAAGTAATGGGAGAATCACAAAAGGCTTGAACAGTGTTACATAATTGATTAATGGAGAATAACGACTCAAAAAAATCATGAGCATGCTGATTATTAAATTTAGATGTGTGTAAATCATGATGAGCAAGCTCGTTAAAATCCCCTCCGAAAACAAAAATTAATTTATCAATTTTAACACGTTCTTTTTTCATTATCTTTTTGTTGATTAAAACCATCAATTTTAACAATAATACCTGTTACATTATAAAGTCCACATGGATCAATCAGAGCATACAATCTTCTCATTAATAGAGTTTTTAAGAATACAAACACCAGCTGAGTTACTTGTTCAATGAGCCATCCCTAAATCTGATCCCCACTGGGATCTCCTGAAAACATAATCCTCTTTGGTTGAGTTGCATTTTTGCCAAAAACAAAAGTCAGATTTAAATTGCTTAAGAAACAGAAAAAAATGTTTTCCTCTTCGTAATGTTTCTTAACCCTCTAGTGTTAAAAAAAAAAAAGCCTACAGAGGTAGATTGAACCGGTCTTTGAAAATGTGTTAAATATACACACAGACCGATGAGAACAGCAAACTCTATACTAGTACAAATGATGTAGTGCAATTTCAGTACATCCATAGAACATAAATAATGTCTTATCTTGTAGTACAAATCTCTTATTTCAGTAGTGCAAATCCAGACAATATATAATTGTAGAACTATCAAAGTTATCTTCCTTGTTTAGTTTTTTTCCCCTAAGGAATGAGATTTAAAAGAACAAATTCCTGAGATTAGACTGCCTTCCAAAAAACATAATTTTTGTTTTTTTTTAAAACAGAATGCCAGAATAAGTCTTAACAGCATTATATTCTCATAATTAAATAAACAATTATAATAGGCTGGCAGTAATTATAATATAATTCCTAAAAAAAATAATAAAAAAAATACATTATTCTTCTTTTTTTTCTTCTTTCTTAAAACAAACACTGAGAAAGGCAACAATCTCGAAATTAAACAGACTATTGTTAGCCCACTGTTTTCAGTACATAGTGAAACAAGTTTCATGTGTATCCAAATCAGCATAAAGTTTCAGGGAAGGAATGGAGGGAATATATTGATTCCTTCTACAAACACCCTACCTTCAATAAAGTTAGCACGTTTGTTGTTTTGTCTTGCTTTTTCCACTGCCGGCCACAGTTCGTTCCTCCTCTCTTTTTCTGCTGGAGTCCTTGGATATTTTCAGGCCATTTTCCCTGAAAAAAGTAGACTCCTTTGCTGCACGCCACACAGTGTTGCTATAGAAACGGGAGGTACATTGAAAAATAATTCCTCTGGTTTTGTTCGTTTGCTTATGACCAAGCCGGTGTACAATGTCAATGGCATTTGGAAGTTTGTCCTTGTCCGTCTGGCAAGACTTGCTGACACCTGGATGACCTGTTGTCGAACATCTTCTCTCTCCTTCTCTGGGACTCCATAGATTCTTAAATGCCACCGTCGTGAATAACTTTGTGCTAGTCTTCTTTCTTGCTCAATGGTAGTCTGCTTCACTTTGCCCACCTTGGACTCCTCCACTCCATACTTGAGTTTCAGACTGTTAACCATGCTCATGATTTCGATAGCCTTTTTGGTACTTGTGATTTGCTTGGCATTTTCATTTTATTACCTCCTTCATGTTAATAAACAGCAATGTTTTTTTTTTCAGGGAATCAAAGTGTTGATTAATTGAGAGAGTGCTACAAGTTGTGAGAGAATGTAAGCAATGTCGGAACGCCCCGTCTTCTGTTGTTTGGCATCAGGAGACTTGTCTAAAAGTGCAAGGTGGTGTGTCTAAAAGTGTAGGAAATTGCTCCTCGCACTTCATGAATTCGTGAAAATTTGTTTCCAGGTCTGTCTTTACATAATCATGTAGATTCTCTGTAACGAGATTTCTGGAAACTTGCAGTGTTTCACTATTGATTTTGATAGCAGGATTAGCATTCGCCTGAGAAGCGCTCTTGTTTTTTTCTTTTTTTGAACTTGCCCATTTTGTCACTCTCTAGTAAAAGGACAATTGTAAACCAATTGATGTTAGGAGTCTAAAGAAAGTGACAAAAGCTGCGTTCCAAACCGCATACTTCCCTACTATTTAGTATGGGAAAAAGAGTAGGCGAGCGAAAAAGTATGTATGAATCCAAAAGAGTAGGCGAGAATTACCTGGGTGACGTACTAATTATCGTGAGATTCGGGCGTACGTATACCTAAAGTGCGTTCGAATATGCCTACTTTCCTACTATATAGTAGGCGAAAACAGTACGTGAAAGAAGCAGTACGTTCGAAACGTCAGTATTCATAAAAGAGTAGGCGAGAAGTTCCCGGATGATCTACTGCTTTCGCCCAGATTTTTGCAATAATATCTGTCTGCAGAGCCGCAGAGCCACAGTTTCACCCCAGCAGTTTTACCCCGCGCATGCGCAGTTTAATCACAACAGGTTTACCCTTGCGTTTTGGTTTATTTGAAATGATTGTAGCCTACATAGTTTGTGTTCAAGTCATTTGTTTTATCTGTGTTCAAGTTTACACCTTAACCACAGGCAGATTTAATTAACTTAACAATAATTCATATATTGACTTAGACTAATAGTTCGCATTTGAATGTCTAATCGGAAGTTTGTGTGGCTGAAAAACGTAAGAGATTAAAGTGTTCATGACACAAGCATTGTTTTATTTCAGTAAAGACCCGGAAGGCCTGCGAGCAACAGTAGGAGCAAAAAAATAACTAATAGGAAAAAATAATCAACGCAGTCTCATGAAAGTGCATATCAATACCACGAATGTTATTTCTCGTGCCATTTATACGCCAAAAATGGTTTTTGCGTGCATATGCTACGCACTGAAAACCCCTTGGGTAGGATTAGGGGGAGGGAGGATGGGGGTGCGTGCGTATTACACGCCATAAAGTGCATCATATGCACGCGAAAACTGCGTATCATAACAATAACCATTAGATCGTTTTGGACAGAACAACGTGACCAAACCGTAAAACCAAACTGTTGTATTGAAACTGCGCATGCGCGGGTAAAACTGCTTGGGTGAAACTGCGCATGCGCGGGGTAAAACTGCTGGGGTGAAACTGCTGCTGGGGTAAAACTGTGGCTCTGCGGCTCTGCAGACAGACCCTTCTCGATTTTTGAGTGCTATCCGATGGTTACTCATGATACTCATCTATCCCAGGAAGCCACGGGGGAGCATACGTCATTATCAAACATCACGGAGATCAGCGACGCGGGGGGTTTCAAAGGTGAGTAAACACGGTTCCTTGTGTTTAAATCATATGTGTTAAACTAAACGCTTTAACTGTTCAAGGTGTAAAGGAGTTAGACAGTATAGTATAGTTGTGATTTTGCTGTAAAAACATGTTTTATTATGTATAAATAACAGAGGAGCTCCAGTAAGCACACACAACATTACGTCTCTAAAGGGGATTTACATAATATACATCTTAAACACGCTTATTTAAAATGTATATTTACACCTGTAAGGAAAATATTGTATATTGCAGATGAGCAAATCACAACATGAAAAAGACATCTGAGTGATGAATGTGTGCTATTATGCAGGATAATTCACTGTAGTCAACACTGTTTACATTAGACAAATGTGCTGTAAATAATTTTGTATAATGTTTGTGCATTTTTGTAGGATCTGAAATGTCTGCAGACCGGTGTGGGTGTGATATAGCCTAGTGGATTTTATCTTTATTGTTTTTTTTTTTCAAATGCATTGTAGAATTTGTAAATGTTATTTTTCTAATATTGTTGATATTGCTTAAAGCTACAGTCCGTAGTTTTTCCTCTTTGTCACCATCTCTGTTCGAAATCTGCAATTGCAGTTATTTGCGGAATTATCAACTTTACGTGGGTTGTAAATCGGCATGAAACAGCGTGGATGAACACAGTGTTTTGAGGCGAGTGCTGTCAATCACCGCGCTGTGTGGATACTGTCATTCAGAATCACAGATTCACATTTTGAAAGTTTGACTAACATAAGAATTTTCACCGGAAAATATCTTCTGAAAAAGTAAGTAACATCCATTTTTGTTCTGATCAACTAAGGGGGAAAAAGCATTCGACATGTTAAGCGATCGTTAGATTTAATCAACGCGATTTACAGCAACCGTGCAAATTATAGCCTACTTTGTTCTCAAATTGTTCATGTTAACAACATCAGCATTGCGTGACTAACGTTACATTTAATGTGTTTTATTACCTGTGTAGTTCAGAATTCATATTCTCCATAATAGCTAAACGAGAAAGGCACAACAAGGAAACTCCATAACTGTGTGAATTAAAGGGTTAGTTCACCCAAAAATGAAAATTCTGTCAGTAATTACTCACCCTCATGTTGTTCCAACCCCGTAACACTTTCGTTCATCTTCGGAACACGAATTAAGATATTTTTGATTAAATCTGAGAGCTGGATCACTCCTCCATAGGCTTCTAAGGGATTGAAACTTGTTCTCCCCGAAAAGTTATTAAAGACATCGTTAAAATAGTCCAAGTGACTACAGTGGCTCAATCTTCAGTTTATCAAGCGACGAGAATACTTTTTGTGCGCAAAAACAAACAAAAATAACGACTTTATTTCAACTATTCATTTCCTTCTCTGTGGGCCTCGTCAGTTAACGTAGTGTGATAGCGTAGGGCTACGTCACACGCAAGGCTCACTATTGGCCGACGCTGGTCATGTGTGTGTGATGCATGTGACGTCCACCACAGAAGCGATACGCAGTTTTACTACGAGGCCGACCGAGAAGGAATGTAATAGTTGAATAAAGTCGATATTTTGGGGTTTTTTTGCGCACAAAAAGTATTCTCGTCGCTTGATAAACTGAAGATTGAGCCACTGTAGTCACTTGGACTATTTTAACAATGTTTTTAATAACTTTTCGGGGGAACAAGTTTCAATCCCTTAGAAGCCTATGGAGGAGTGATCCAGCTCTCAGATTTAATAAAAAATATCTTAATTCGTGTTCCGAAGATGAACGAAAGTCTTACGGGGTTGGAACAACATGAGGGTGAGTAATTACTGACACAATTTTCATTTTTGGGTGAACTAACCCTTTAAGAAAACAGTGGTGCTGTTACACGATTGAACTATTGAAATGTCTTACTTGTTAAGCAGAAAAAGCCGTCTCTTCTTCCGTTTTGAACCCCTTCAAAACACGCAGTTCACGCACCTTCGATGTTTAAATCCTTGTGTTCGCATGAGACGGTTAATTTCTTTCTCTTTCTCTAGCCACCTTAAATCCGAAGTACGAAGTCTTTTGGGTTTCATAACTGGTGAATCTCCAGTTGACACTGATGATTGTTGTTTGGATCTTGAATTATGTAAAGTGCTGCGAGAAAAGCCTATACATATCTACATATCCTCACGCGCAGTATAGCTGGCGAGCCGAAACACCTTCACTATGTGTACGGATGTGACGTAATGACGCAAAGACATGCTCGAATTTCCCGCGGAAACCCACCAGTACCACTGGAATTAAAATCATTATTACAAGCTAACCGTTTTGAATCTAGCTATGGCAAGCAGATAGATTTGAACACTGGCTGAAGATGTTTTTTTTTAAATAATTATTTTGGATTATTTTTAACTTAAAAAAGTTGCGGACAGCAGCTTTAAATGCTTATTTGTGCTTTGTTTAAAAAGAAGAGTGTAATGTCCATTTATTAAATTATTTTCGCTTAGCATACCAGTAGCTTAGTAGCGCGCGCGCCCGTGATGTGCTTCGTTCAAGAGTAAAAATGACGACCAGGAAGCCATCACTGAAGCGCTCGTTTTATTTATTCTTTTATCTTTTTATACTTCTTTTCAGGGGTATTACATGAGCACTGAGGATGAGGAGCCCAGAGCTGAATCCTGGAAACGGTGCCATGGATGAGTCCCTCCATCACTCTATCTGCCCTTATGAGTCCCTCCATCACTCCATCTGCCCTTATGAGTCCCTCCATCACTCCATCTGCCCTTATGAGTCCCTCCATTACTCCATCTGCACTTACTGCAGATTGTGAAGTGCAGCAACAAGCTCCGGTGTTGTGCAGAATTTCGACCCCCGCCAAATTATTACCCCTCTAGCATTGGTAGGTTTAGGATTAGGACTTCATCAGGATAAAGCCCAGAATGGGAACCGCTGTGTTGAGATGTTATGATGTGCGGTTCACCACCTGTAAATACATGCTAGTCTGAATAAAGCTTTGTTTCATGTGTTGTTGTCTTGTATATGCATTTGTTTATTGTGATGGTTACTTTTATTTGTTATTTTACTCATTTATTCATGTTTCTTATTGTTGTCAGTAAATAAAATATAATTATTTAGCCTAATGTATGCATTAAGTCATTGGTTGACTGACAATTGAGATGTTTCACTGCATTTATAGTGTGTAGCTATTCATGTATAACTATCATATGACAAAACAAATTACATTTTGCTTGTTTTATTAAATTATATCATTTTGAGTATATAAAAAAGTAATATAATTAAGTAGTGGTCAGCATTTGCAATGCAATTCATTCTGAGGTAATATTAATTTTTAATGAGCGATACTTAGGCTATATAAAATATAAAATCAACAGTTTTCTCCAAAGGAGAGATCTTCGACCAGATGCACGTCTTCTTTGTGCAGACATTACAAATACAGAGGAAAACTGTTCTAGGTTGTGCTGTCGAGTTACTGATGTTATAGTGTTAGTGCACCTGTCACTCATATCATTTAAACTTATAAACTTATTACATACAAGATCGTGGAAAGATACCATAGTTGTATCTAACAATGAACAATCATAATGACAAAACAGAAAACATAAAGATCATTGGTTTGTGTACATCATAATATGATATTTATACACAGGAAAAAAGAACAATAACGAGGCTATATATCTTTAAATAGTTCTTCATAATAAAAAAAAAGGAAAACTTAAAGGAAATAAAGAAATTAACAACATATTCAAGAGATGACGATTTTGGGGTTTCTTAATAAAAAAATGATATCGTTATAAGGATACAACTGCTTAAATCAAGCCCCCCCTTCCTGAGTTGTTGTAGCCATTGATGGAACTCATGTTTGCATCATTGCTCCAACTTTAAATGAGGAAACATGTATCAATAGAAAAGGATTCCACAGCATCAATACTAATTCATGATGATTTTGCTAAATATAAAGAAATTGTCTTAAATGAATTTGAAAATTAAAGGTGCCCTATAATGTGAAATTGAATTTATGTTGGCATAGTTAAATAACAAGAGTTCAGTACATGGACATGACATACAGTGAGTTTCAAACACCATTGTTTTCTCCTTCTTATTTAAATCTCGTTTTTAAAAAACACCCCTGAAAAACAGGCGAATCTCCACATAATACCGACTGTGACGCAACAGTCGGGGATCACGCCTCCAAAGATTTGCATATCCCAGCCCTCAATGACAAGCACTGCACAGCCGAGTCATCATCGGAACAAGCGAGGATCAGAGAGAAAATGGCAGATCATGGAATAAATGCTATGTTCCAGGCTGTGCAGGGGATGTGAGCAGGGCTTAATTTGAGCCGGAACACGCCGGAACATGTTCCGGCACCTCTGACGTCTGGATCCGGAACCTTTTTTACTGGATCCGGCACCTCCTGTCACTATGGAAAAATTAGTCGCCTAAATGAAAAAAATTACTGTTTGTGTAGTGTTCAATGTTGTTATCTGTCTTGTTAGTATTTATTCTCCATTGAAGTTCCACAAAAATCTTGTGTTTGCAGTTTCGATGCGAGGTGAACTTTCAGGGTAAAATGGGTCAAGGCGAGAAGCGCAGCGCCGGGCGAACACATTATTCTCTATGAGTACAGTAGCGCCATTCGGCGTCGTTAATGTAACTTATACACTATCTGACTTCACCCTGTGGTGCAATATACATTTAGTTTTACACTCATTTACATAAATCAGTTGCTTGAAAGAAAATTGCTGATATTATCGGATTTTCATGAATGATTCTCAATTCATTTCATTCAGTTAACGGACGCTCTGAGGTAAAGTTCAGAGTCTGCAGACCAATTGTATTTAATTGTACAGTACAATCATAACATAATACAGACATTATCTTAAATTCATAATGTCCTTAAACATAAGATTATTGCTGGCCTTAAACTGAGAAAGTGCGCGTCCGGTGAGCGATAGCCTACCTCGAGACTCGAGTTGTCCTAGACGCGACGCTTCTCCGTCCGGTGTGACAGAAGGGGGAGAGGGAGCGGAGGCACTTCAAGTGACAAATGCGCAAGTAGTGCTGGTTGAGATTGCTGTTAGCCTCGTTTCACTCAGGGGAAAAATGTCAAAAAGACAACAAAGTTTGCTTAACTATTTCCAAATACGCTGCTCAGATCCCAAACAAGCAAAAATTTCGCACCTATGCAGTGCATGTTCTGAAATTAAAATAAACATTGCCCTGTTACACACACAGCTTTGTTACGTTTTTTTTTTTTTTTTTTAGTCAGAGAAGCTACATAGCTTCTCTGACTAAAAAAACATTAACAACGCTGTGTGTGTGTATAGGCAGTGTAAAAAAAATTTCGTTCCGTTACCTCCAAACCCCGTTTTGAGTCGCCGGATCCACCCCCCCCTCTGCGCTCCGGGACCTCCCACTTTACAAATTAAGCACTGGATGTGAGGTATTTTCATACCCTTCCCACAGAAAAGAAATGTCAACAGGCGTGGACGCGTGGTTGATGTTTATATTAATCGGATACCGCAACAGTTTAATTCGAAGTTGTTAGTTTGCTCTGCCCATTTCACCACGGACTTATTTTCGAACCTGGGACAATATCAAGCTTCTCTCAGCGTCTCAAACTGAAGAAGGGGGTAATTCCAACTATATTCCCGCAACCGGTAAGTAGTGATTTTATTAAAGATAATTTACACTGTGTTAGATCCAGCGCAAGATCCTAGTACAGTAATAGCAAACTCCAAGTAACGAGCATACATAACTAACGTTAAATAGGCTAATTCTCAGTGAAAAAAGTATACAGAAAGCGGTCAAAGAACAATCCACACAGCGCGAGTTTATCTCTCTTGCCAAACTCGTTATGAAATCAATGACGCTGTTACACTGCACAACGAAGCTCTCATAGAAGTAGGCTATGTCATCGTTTGCATTGGTGAAAGCATTAGAGAGAGAAACTGCGTTGTCTCGCGATCAACAGACTGTCATCTGCTTGCTCAATGCTCATCACAGCAACATTTTATGTGATGGAAATAGATTTAAATACTTTAAAAACATCTCACGATTCTTTAATCTCGATAGCTGTAATAGTTAAAACGTATATAACAGCTGTAATAAAAGTATTCGAGAGAGTTTCACATGTCATATTTCATATGCAAGCATGTCAGCCAATCACAGCAGTGGCCGGTTCTCACAGCAGACACGCCCCTTCAAATAGAGTGTTCAAATCAGAGACTAAAATCAGGCTAGGAAAAATGCCTTTTATTTCTAAATTATGACTATTTTTGATCTAAAAAACATACTAACATTATAAGGGCAACCCAGGAAACATTATAAAATAATAAAAAAAAACATTCTAGGGCACCTTTAAAGTTTTTCAGTGTCTTAATTAAATTATTTTATTATAATTACATACCATGATTGGTGTCAGGCTGCTGTGACTTCACCCCTACAGGCTCACTATTGGCTGATTCAGAGGTTGAGGGTGGTCATTTTGGGTTGACATCATTGTAGTCCTTAGTTTACAACACTTATGTGCCACTTCAGTCAGCACTTAAAGGGTTAGTTCACCCAAAAATGAAAATTCTGTCAGTAATTACTCACCCTCATGTTGTTCCAACCCCGTAACACTTTCGTTCATCTTCGGAACACGAATTAAGATATTTTTGATTAAATCTGAGAGCTGGATCACTCCTCCATAGGCTTCTAAGGGATTGAAACTTGTTCTCCCCGAAAAGTTATTAAAGACATCGTTAAAATAGTCCAAGTGACTACAGTGGCTCAATCTTCAGTTTATCAAGCGACGAGAATACTTTTTGTGCGCAAAAACAAACAAAAATAACGACTTTATTTCAACTATTCATTTCCTTCTCTGTGGGCCTCGTCAGTTAACGTAGTGTGATAGCGTAGGGCTACGTCACACGCAAGGCTCACTATTGGCCGACGCTGGTCATGTGTGTGTGATGCATGTGACGTCCACCACAGAAGCGATACGCAGTTTTACTACGAGGCCGACCGAGAAGGAATGTAATAGTTGAATAAAGTCGATATTTTGGGGGTTTTTTGCGCACAAAAAGTATTCTCGTCGCTTGATAAACTGAAGATTGAGCCACTGTAGTCACTTGGACTATTTTAACAATGTTTTTAATAACTTTTCGGGGGAACAAGTTTCAATCCCTTAGAAGCCTATGGAGGAGTGATCCAGCTCTCAGATTTAATAAAAAATATCTTAATTCGTGTTCCGAAGATGAACGAAAGTCTTACGGGGTTGGAACAACATGAGGGTGAGTAATTACTGACACAATTTTCATTTTTGGGTGAACTAACCCTTTAAGAAAACAGTGGTGCTGTTACACGATTGAACTATTGAAATGTCTTACTTGTTAAGCAGAAAAAGCCGTCTCTTCTTCCGTTTTGAACCCCTTCAAAACACGCAGTTCACGCACCTTCGATGTTTAAATCCTTGTGTTCGCATGAGACGGTTAATTTCTTTCTCTTTCTCTAGCCACCTTAAATCCGAAGTACGAAGTCTTTTGGGTTTCATAACTGGTGAATCTCCAGTTGACACTGATGATTGTTGTTTGGATCTTGAATTATGTAAAGTGCTGCGAGAAAAGCCTATACATATCTACATATCCTCACGCGCAGTATAGCCGGCGAGCCGAAACACCTTCACTATGTGTACGGATGTGACGTAATGACGCAAAGACATGCTCGAATTTCCCGCGGAAACCCACCAGTACCACTGGAATTAAAATCATTATTACAAGCTAACCGTTTTGAATCTAGCTATGGCAAGCAGATAGATTTGAACACTGGCTGAAGATGTTTTTTTTTAAATAATTATTTTGGATTATTTTTAACTTAAAAAAGTTGCGGACAGCAGCTTTAAATGCTTATTTGTGCTTTGTTTAAAAAGAAGAGTGTAATGTCCATTTATTAAATTATTTTCGCTTAGCATACCAGTAGCTTAGTAGCGCGCGCCCGTGATGTGCTTCGTTCAAGAGTAAAAATGACGACCAGGAAGCCATCACTGAAGCGCTCGTTTTATTTATTCTTTTATCTTTTTATACTTCTTTTCAGGGGTATTACATGAGCACTGAGGATGAGGAGCCCAGAGCTGAATCCTGGAAACGGTGCCATGGATGAGTCCCTCCATCACTCTATCTGCCCTTATGAGTCCCTCCATCACTCCATCTGCCCTTATGAGTCCCTCCATCACTCCATCTGCCCTTATGAGTCCCTCCATTACTCCATCTGCCCTTACTGCAGATTGTGAAGTGCAGCAACAAGCTCCGGTGTTGTGCAGAATTTCGACCCCCGCCAAATTATTACCCCTCTAGCATTGGTAGGTTTAGGATTAGGACTTCATCAGGATAAAGCCCAGAATGGGAACCGCTGTGTTGAGATGTTATGATGTGCGGTTCACCACCTGTAAATACATGCTAGTCTGAATAAAGCTTTGTTTCATGTGTTGTTGTCTTGTATATGCATTTGTTTATTGTGATGGTTACTTTTATTTGTTATTTTACTCATTTATTCATGTTTCTTATTGTTGTCAGTAAATAAAATATAATTATTTAGCCTAATGTATGCATTAAGTCATTGGTTGACTGACAATTGAGATGTTTCACTGCATTTATAGTGTGTAGCTATTCATGTATAACTATCATATGACAAAACAAATTACATTTTGCTTGTTTTATTAAATTATATCATTTTGAGTATATAAAAAAGTAATATAATTAAGTAGTGGTCAGCATTTGCAATGCAATTCATTCTGAGGTAATATTAATTTTTAATGAGCGATACTTAGGCTATATAAAATATAAAATCAACAGTTTTCTCCAAAGGAGAGATCTTCGACCAGATGCACGTCTTCTTTGTGCAGACATTACAAATACAGAGGAAAACTGTTCTAGGTTGTGCTGTCGAGTTACTGATGTTATAGTGTTAGTGCACCTGTCACTCATATCATTTAAACTTATAAACTTATTACATACAAGATCGTGGAAAGATACCATAGTTGTATCTAACAATGAACAATCATAATGACAAAACAGAAAACATAAAGATCATTGGTTTGTGTACATCATAATATGATATTTATACACAGGAAAAAAGAACAATAACGAGGCTATATATCTTTAAATAGTTCTTCATAATAAAAAAAAAGGAAAACTTAAAGGAAATAAAGAAATTAACAACATATTCAAGAGATGACGATTTTGGGGTTTCTTAATAAAAAAATGATATCGTTATAAGGATACAACTGCTTAAATCAAGCCCCCCCTTCCTGAGTTGTTGTAGCCATTGATGGAACTCATGTTTGCATCATTGCTCCAACTTTAAATGAGGAAACATGTATCAATAGAAAAGGATTCCACAGCATCAATACTAATTCATGATGATTTTGCTAAATATAAAGAAATTGTCTTAAATGAATTTGAAAATTAAAGTTTTTCAGTGTCTTAATTAAATTATTTTATTATAATTACATACCATGATTGGTGTCAGGCTGCTGTGACTTCACCCCTACAGGCTCACTATTGGCTGATTCAGAGGTTGAGGGTGGTCATTTTGGGTTGACATCATTGTAGTCCTTAGTTTACAACACTTATGTGCCACTTCAGTCAGCACTTAAAGGGTTAGTTCACCCAAAAATGAAAATTCTGTCAGTAATTACTCACCCTCATGTTGTTCCAACCCCGTAAGACTTTCGTTCATCTTCGGAACACGAATTAAGATTTTTTAAATTAAATCTGAGAGCTAGATCACTCCTCCATAGGCTTCTAAGGGATTGAAACTTGTTCTCCCGAAAAGTTATTAAAGACATCGTAAAAATAGTCCAAGTGACTACAGTGGCTCAATCTTAAGTTTATCAAGCGACGAGAATACTTTTTGTGCGCAAAAAACAAGAAAATATCTACTTTATTCAACTATTAATTTCCATCTCGGTCGGCCTCGACGTATCGCTTCTGTGGTGTACGTCACACGCATCACACACATGACCAGCGTCGGCCAATAGGGACCCTACGTGTGACGTAGCCCTACTGACGAGGCCAACAGAGATGGAAATGAATAGTTGAAATAAAGTCGTTATTTTTGTTTGTTTTTGCACACAAAGAGTATTCTCGTCGCTTGATAAACTTAAGATTGAGCCACTGTAGTCACTTGGACTATTTTAACGGTGTCTTTAATAACTTTTCGGGGGGAACAAGTTTCAATCCCTTAGAAGCCTATGGAGGACTGATCCAGCTCTCAGATTTAATCAAAAATATCTTAATTCGTGTTCCGAAGATGAACGAAAGTATTACGGGGTTGGAACAACATGAGGGTGAGTAATTACTGACAGAATTTTTGGGTGAACTAACCCTTTAAGAATCAGTCTTAGACTTTGATAAAAGTTGCTTTAAGCTTCTTTATAAAAGTCTCATACACTTAGACAAGTCCTACTTTTACTAAGAATTTTTTGATACTTCAAAGCTTAAGCCTATTCTTAAGAGCATTTCTGAGAAGTTGTATGTATACGGGGCCAGGGGCCATATTCACCAAACATTTTAAGATTAAAAGTAGCTCCTAACATGCCGATTTTAGAGAAACTCTTAAAAATAATGGGTGTGTCAGTCCTAGTCTTAGGACTTCTACATTTTTGCCCTTAAGAGTATTTCACAAAGCATTTTAGTGCTAAAACCAGCTCCTAAATCTGTGTTGGGGTAGTCACAAGGACTCCTAAGTCACTTGACCAAATCACAAACAATCCTAAAATGTCTGTTTCCGGCCATCCGTGTAACGGAAAGGAGACACAGGAGAGGAAGATAGCAGGTGAACAGTGAGGTTTATTTACAACAATGGGGAAGAAGAAGTGAGCAGGTAAATGGAGTCCAAAGGATGATCTTGACGGAGACACAGAGGAAAGGAAGACGCTGGAGACAGGGGTAATAGTCCACTTTGTGAAAACGAGATTGGACAGTGAGTTGTGGTGAAGTGTGTGCTTAAGTAGTGGTAGGGATGAGGGTGATGATGAGGTGCAGGTGTGAGTGATTGGAAATGATGTGCAGGTGGGAGCCGAGAGTGATGGGAAATGAAGCGTAGAGGATGGTGACTAGGTTGATATGTGACAATCCACCTAAACAAGAATAAAACATTACGGTTAAGTTATAATGTCCTATCGTCTGCACTGATAGCCTTGTGACTCGAGTTCCAGTTCCAGCTTCAGCTCATGGACCTTTCCCGATCCCGACAGCATGATTATTGCACAGGTGTGCCTTAGGCTGGCCACAATAAAAGGCCACAAAGACTGGGCAGGTGCTGGGCGTGCTTAGTAAATTATCCTTGTAGTGAAAATGGCAGGTTTCTGGCAGCTCTGGACATTTAACGACATAGAAACCGCCTCAATAAACTATAAAGGGTTTTAGAGTCTTTACAGTTGTCATAAGGACTTGAGAAGAAAGTCGTGTCTGAAAGCTGAAAACTTTTATTTTAATTGATTTAAATGAATGGGGAATGGAGAATATCCGTTGGTGCTTGACCGTTTCCGTGGGTCCTCGAGTTTGTTGGTGTCTGTTGGGGCAGTGTGAACATGACAGTTATTTTTTATAAAATTGTAAATCCTTGTTTGTTATTGTTTGTTGCCGTTTGTATGTGTGGGGTGAATTGGCCTTTAGATAGACAATTTGAACGTGCTCCTCCCGAAATTTGTTTATAAAGCATAATTTGTCACTTGAATTCTACAAATTCTCGAGATACAGACATGTAAGAGGCTGACAACTAGCTGAACATATATTTGTTTAATTAGTGACACTCAGCCAAAATCTTTATTTGAATATGGCAACTTTATTTGAATATGCCAATATGGTATTTTATTTTAAAATCGTTATATGATATGGCAAAAACATTTTTTAAACTTTATTTGAATATGGTACATGATAACTTGTTTACAATATTTCTATGATTATATCACAGACAGAGACCCCTCCCCCATCAGTCAATCACTGTGGTCATACTGTAGTCAGTAAGCGTGTTGACATCATCCATAGCAATGAGGTCAACCCCACCCTTACTCTTAGCTTATAGGCTTGTTCGACTTGATGCGCCGCTGCACAGAATGATCGGTTTATGACTTCAAAGTACCGCGAGAGTGATTCAAAAGTATATAGAGCCATCACTGTGGTATTATAAAGAAGAGAAGAGAAAAGAAAAATAATAATTAGCTTCCTCAGAATATGTTGTTGTCATTGAAAAAGAAATTGAATGTCATTAATGCATACTGTATAATTTCTGTTGATGGCGATTGATATTCCTAGCCTATGGATGATCAATTATTTGATTACTTTTGCCTTGGGACATGTTCACCTGCTGATTACAGAGACCCAGAAGACGATGCTGCAGCTCCGTGTCCTGTGTCTTTATTGACTTTCATATCTCCCACTTACCAGGAATGACATGATTAAATTGTCGTGGAAATACATTTTGTATCAGCCTTTGTTAAGTCAAGGCTGTGAAAAATGGCAAATGGCATTCTTTGAAGTGAATAGTTTGTATACAGATGTCTAAAAGTTCGGTTCAAGTTAACCATGTGTGTATCGTGTGTGCAACTGGTGAATGCTAAACTGCTGGCAAAGACCACGCGGTTACAGAAATGTGGAAACGGAGTGAATTTACATATATGATTTGTGCTTTTGATAACTAATGTAACAGTTAGGAGTCAGAAGTTACAGGTGACAGTGTTTAAAAGAGGAATGTGTTGTTTAACCTGTTTCACAAGAATAAGTGTAATGAAGGTGTTCATGCTAATGGTGTGTAAAGAGACATAATTATTTTTGCTGACACATTTCCAAAGCTAATCTAGTTTAAGGGAGTTGAAGACATGGGAAACGGTACATATGTTTAAGTTGTTATAGGCAGAGTATCATATGTGAATTTTGTATGCCATATACATATTATTATTATTATTAATGTACATTGTAATCCAAGTGTTTATTGCAATTATTTGTTTGATTTGTGGAAACAGTACCTGATGAGAAGCTGTATGTGAGTAATTCTGTTTTTTTCTGTATATTGTGACTTTTTGAGAGATGTTCTGTTGTTATACGCTTATTGATATATGAAAATGCAGAAATATTTGCATTACACTGTAACCCTTTACTGTAAATGTACAGGTAATTTCTTACAGTATTGTACTGTATTTCCATAATACAGTACAAGGCTGTATCTTTTACAGAACAGCTGTAAATAGTGGTAAGATAACATGTTTTGTGAATACGGGCCCAGGAATGTTGAGGAGCCATTTGTTGAAGAGCCATCCCCTCTAAAACAAATAATAACTTGTAACAGAATTCAAGTGGATAGAAAGCCAATGAAGTGTGTTCAAGTAAACCTCTCTTCCTGGTTCCAGTCAGTGGTATTATAATGTTTTATCTTGAGTAATATAAGATGGTCAGTTTGCAATTACCTGAAATAATTGCACATTTATCACTCACATGTACAAGACCCACATTTAAAACAGGCAACCTAAATGAATGTCAGGTTATTTTAATGAATAATTGAAGTGTTTACCTTCAGGTGTCAGCCATAAGATTACATTTCCAGGAAACAAACCAAAGTGACGTTCATACCAGTTGCCTCCTTTGATAAGAGAATCCATTCCACAACATGCTGATGGCTTTCCTCGTCCTGTGATTGACAGTGCTCTCTAACCACAAATTATCTCTACAACCAGCCCTGCAAGTCTTAGATAGATTGTTTTGTTACCTTTCACTGAAAAAAAGAGATGGAGCAGAGGCTTTCTCTCAGAGGAACAAAAAAATAAATAAAAAAAGAGAGAGAGAGAATCGAAATATGAAGTTAAGTAATCACTCATTTTACTCTCAAGTAACTGTCCAGCAGTAACACCATTGGATAAAGAGATGCAGCATCTCTTTTGTCTCCCTTGAGCTCCTTATATTCTCATTAGCTATGTTTCCATCCATCTATTTTTGTACGGATTTGGGGAAATTGCATACAAAATAATGGATGGAAATGCCAAATGTCCATAAATTCAATAATGTTAAATGCATAAAAACGCATGCTGAGTCTGATTTTTTTTTTTTTTTTAATGTGATAAGAAAACATGCACAAACTAAGATGGAAACACATTTACCCAATAAATTCCTTGATGTGCATCAATAAAGATGTGACTTTTGATAGCACGGCACCAGCGGATTGATCTCGTTGCACAGCATCTGAAATTCTGTTTTGGTTGTTCTGAAATGCCTGCGCAAAGTCTGTCGTCACAGGGGTTCAGTATAATTACCTCCCAGAACTGTCTTGCAAGACTGCGTTCCCAAACACCAGGCTTCTACCTCAGAAAGCAAGTTAACTTTTTTGGGTTTCGTCTGACCGCTCTGTATATAGAATGATTATATACATAGTGGCTTCTCCTACTGTATCAACTTCCATTTTTCCTAGTGATATTCATCGCCAGTTTATCAGGAAGTTCTCATCCCTGGATGGAAACCTGGATGGTGCTTTATTTGGAAATGTTTTAAGCGATATTAAAATTTTGCGCATAAGTTATTCACAACTTTTAATGGAAACACAACTACAGAGCTCCTAAAGGGCATGTATATATGCAGATGATGCAATACAGATAAAAAATCCAGTGATTTTTCATTGCCACACACACACACACACACACACACACACACACACACACACAAATAAATAAATAAATAAACAAATAAAAATAAAACAAAATGTAATGTATTACCGTGTTACTATTTTTTTCTATTGCCGTACCAGTCAAAAGTTTGGAATAATTATGATATTTATTATTTTTTTTACAAAATTCAAATAATTATCTTATTCTCTCCAAGACTGCATCAATTTAATCAAAAATACAGTAACCACTAGTATTGTGAAATATTACAATTTAAAAGAACTGTTTTTAGCATAGTGTCAAATAAAGTGCAACATTATACTGTTATTTTTTTAAAAAAAAATTTAAACAACAATAATTACAAGATTCTACGATTCATTTTCTTATATGCATAAAATGAGTAAAACATTTTAGCCATCACCCCTTCCCCAGCATGGTCTTGGAAATGATTGGCTGGAGTTTTTCGAGTCCTGCCCGTTCCACAGATGATTAAATTGTTTAATTTTTATTTCAGTGCTTCTAACTCAGTGGCTGTAAGTGGGTTATGAATAGGATTTCAAGTGATTTTGAAAAAATGGACAAAAAAGAGAATCACATACCCCACCTTTAACAACATCTGCTCTCGCATCAACAACATGCACTAGTTGTAATGTTCTCATGAACGCATGTTGGAAATTAATATTTTATAAATTAAGTGGTAAATGTTTTATTGCTGCTAACACAGCACTTGCGTAGTTTAATAAAATTTATGTTAAACCACTGGAGTCGCATGAAGTACTTAGTTTAATGATGTACCTTTACATCTTTCTGGGGCTTGAATGTGGTAGTTGTGTGGACTGTCAATGGAGGGACAGAAAGCTCTCAGATTTCATAAAAAATATCTTCATTTGTGTTGTGAAGATGAAAGAAACTCTTACATGTTTGGAACGAGATGAGGGTAAGTAATTAATGACAACCATTTTTGGGTGAACTAATCCTTTAGGAATAAATTAAGACACGCACCTTAAGAAATCTCACTAAATAGTCAGACGCCGGAAGAATCTTTGTTCCCTTCTTGAGGCTTTGTGATGATCTGGTGATGGACAGAGGTTTCCCCATCAGTTGAGTCTAAAATAAAAAAACAAAACAAGAAAACACCCGTCAAATCATGAAAACAATTGGTTTGAAAACTCATTTTATTTAAGAAAAAAGAAATCATTTTTAAAAAAAACTTTTGTAAAGTAATTTGGACAAATTCAAGATGAGTGTTATGAAACACACAAAAATCTAGTTATACCAAATAGCAACAAAGATATGATTATTATTTATGTTTAAGCACATGATTATCTCATTATGTTATCTGTAAAATCTTACCATCACCAGATTCTAGTCTGTACAGTCTTTAAACACCAAGCCTGGTACCCTTAGCCACTTGGTGCATCATAGAAATGCTCCTAGCAAACACAAATAGAAAAATCAATACATTTAAACATGAAAGCATCAACCAAAATTTAATCTGATAAATACATTTTCCATAAATATTTCATCTGAAAGAATAACTTACACATTCTAAGAAAATTGGTCCTCCAAATAAGGAAATAAAGTGGCATTTTCACGTGCATTGTTGGTCTGCAGTTTGAGGAGTTGTTGTTCTGTTTTTCAGTTAGGTTTCAGTTAAGATGTGCTGGCAAACGAGAGTGAAAGATAGTTTGAGGATAAATACATACTTTATGATATTTGCAGATCACAAATATTGCCATAAAATAATATAACATTATTTATAAAACACGTATTGTAAATGAGTTCAAACACTTACTCGGTTGTCACTGTTAAAAGCAAACTCCGTGTCTGCACTGCATGCGTCACGAGTCAAAGATGTAACGTTAGTCTGTGAGAAAGATTTAGGCGCGCACATCACATAAATATAGTTAAAAAACAATATAATGCCATGAAATACATGTTGTAAATTAGGTTTGTAAAAACACTTACTTTCGGTGTTTTCCCTGTTAACGTTACAAGCCTCCTTGTTGTCAGCTCCGTATTGAGTCAAATATGTCGCCTTTGAGAAAAGTTTCGGCTCGTTTAAGCGCGCAGAGCATTTAAATATCGCTACAAATCAATATGTTATAGAATACATATTGTAAATTAGATAAAACACTTACTTTCGTCGTTTCCCTGTTTAAAAGCAACCTCATCCTGGTCTGCTCCGCTTCGCGCGTCAACGGAAATGCCCCTCTGAGAGCAGTTTAGTCGTGCACAGCACATACATATTGTTATAAAACAATATAATGTAATAAAATGATATAAAATACATATATAAATGCGATAAAACACGTAATATCTGTGTTTTCCCTCCTCGTATGCCTTGCAGCGCGAGTCAAAGAAAATGGCGTCTGTGAAAAAAGTTTCAGCTCGTTTCGTCCCGCCCAGCGCGTAAATGTCCTGGATGTGACTAATAACACTCTTCTCTGTGTTATTGATTTAACTCTACATATTTTCACCAGCCAGAGGGTGCGGTTTACACTAGCAGTGTTAATCCCTTGAAATTCAACACCAGAAAATTAACTCTGTATGCTAAGAGTCCTTAACACCAGGATTTCAACACTGGAGATTTTGCTGTGTGGAAGCGCTGATACGATCACATTAATACAACATTTCAGTTATGATACAATGCATTAAGGAATAGAATTTCTACAAAGGAAACAGATGAAAGGGTCCCATCTTGTCAAACTGTCCAACGCTGACTTTCAAAAGGTATCTAGTTCGCTCTAAATGTAGGGCAGACATCAGTTCATCAAGCCATACTTTATGGCCAGAACAGCAATAACAGCTTCTTGGATGTTATCAGGCTTTATGTGAGGAATTTGTGTTGAGCTTTGTTCAAAAGATATGTAGAATCATAATGTCCTAGTATAATGAGCACTAGCTCTGTTTCAATATTCACATTAAGGACATCTGAATCCACCTTAAAACTTCAAACAAGAATCCCTGTATTTTAGGCCAAAAATAAAACTATTGCTAAATCCGCATCCTCTGATTTGCATTTATCACAAAGAGATGAGACATTGGGAAAAATTCTATGTCTTTTATTTTTTGAGAAATTTATTTTATGTATTCTTGAAAGAGGCATAATCTTGTATTGACAGTTTGTTTAACAATATCATCCAAACCACTCTGCCAGACCTCCTCAGGAATTCCAATTCCCATCTCTCGCTCCCATTCCTCTCCGATCAAGCTATAGTAGAGGAGGAAGTAGCAGCTTGTAACCTATAAATTAAAGATTGGTTTCTGTTTCCCCTAAACTGTGTGAGACAATCATCAATGAGGAACTCCTTTCACTGAGTGAAGGCCCTGTCCAGTCTTGAAAGAGGGAATGATGGGTTGTTTGCGATTAAGACATTTCCTTACCTGTCTCCAAACATGTATCAGACTCTTTATGACAGTACTACTAACTGCCGTTTGATCTAGTACCACTGTAGAAAGTATCACCACTTCAAGATCATAAGGATGGCAATGGTCCTGTTCTATCTGAAGCCAATCTGGGGCATTAGCTGACTCTTCTAGCCATAGTGAGAGGCATTTAAATGAATGGCTCAGTAGTAGAGACGAAAATCCGCAAGGGCCAAACCCCCCTCATGTTTGGGTTTACAAAGATGTGTTTTTTTTTATTCTGTGACTATTATAGATCCATAGAAAGAGGATAATAATCAAGTCTAGGTGTTTAAAGAAGGATCTGGGCAGTATGATATTTCACATAATATTTGGGGTAGAAATATAATTTGTATCACATTATTCTTCTAAGCAAAGAGATCGGGACGGTTCTCCAATAGTTTATACTGGTTTGTAATTTAGTGAATAGAGGGTTAAAATTTGTTTTGAAAAGCAAAGAAAAATTTATTTGTTAGAGGCATATTTGGAATAAGAGAAAAGACCTTCCTAAAAAATTGTGAGCATCATAATTTGGACTGAACACATTTATCAACATAATGGGGAGACCATATATGTCACCAGATAGAATACAATAATGGCCCTCCCCTTCAGTTCTAAGGCATTTTGTTTAAATTGTATCCCTTTCCGTACTAATATAGAAAAATTTGATTGACAGTTCCACCCTATACGGTACATCTGCCTTTCAATTTGTCTTTGGAGTCCACTTTGAGATGAGTCTTGCAAGAAAACAATATCTGAAAAGAGAGATTTTAGATGTGATAATTTACTTCTCTTAACAGGACAGTTTAACCCTTTCAAGTACGGATGTGTGCGATGATGTAATTCTGCTCGGCCTGTGTGATGGGGTTGGTGACTGGATTTAGAAGATAGGTTCTGAGGGGGTAGCCGCTGTCTCCTATAAAAAAAGCTCTGCCCAAAAACCCCTCTTTCTTTGTCTTGACCCACCGCTGAATTGGCCCACACAAAGCTGTCATGTGCGCTACCAGGCCACTTTGCCACCACGTCTGTAAACATCTCCCTGTGGTCCACCACCACCTGGACATGGATGGCCGCGAAGCCCTTACGACAGATGAAGGCCTGGTTGAGCGCTGATGGATTGGCAATGGGGATAAGTGTCCTGTCGACAAGCCCTACTACTTATGGCATACCGGCAATGGCATGGAAGCCCTGATGCGCCTTCATCACTTAGTGCCTGGCGGAAGGCATGCGTATCTGTGGTGTGACGGAGCAGGATGTTTGTGACTGAATTTTGGGGGTAGTTCTGTCGAGTTTGTCTTGACACATTCGGGCCAATAAGATCTAAAAGCTGCTGAATTTGCTGTCGTGGCAGGCAATATTTCTTTTGAATTGTATCTTCTGACATGGTAACCAGTGGACTAAAGTTTTCGCAAATATAATACTGTACATACACTAAATGGCTCCGCGGACGGCACAGTCTTTGACTTAGTACAACTATTTGTTGTATCGCTGCCATAGTTTGACCAAACTCCCCACCACAAACATTCCCTTTAAATAGACTAATAAGCATTTACTGTGAAATGGTTTGCCAGCTGATGTACCTTTGGATAATTTAATTAAAAAGCTAACAACAAAAACTTGAATTAGCCTAATTGAACACTGGGTGTATTAACTTTAGAATTATATTCTTATGGACTGAGATTTTCAAGAAGCTTTTTGCAGTGGTGGCCACTAGCGGAGTGAACTGCCAACAGTGATAAGGTATAGCTAAGAGTGCTCTAGACCAACCTTCCAAACGTATGACTTACAGGTATAAAGGTATACTTAACTAAGAATGTTTCGAGAAACACGTCTTAACAATAAGGTACAACTTAAGGTTAAACTTAAGAACGATGTAGCGTTAAGAAGGTTTCGGGAAACTCAGCCCAAATCAGATGGGCGACTCTTCAACCTCGCAAGACCGCAAGACTAAAAGCAAAGACTAAGGTGCGCATAGTTATCCTTAGAGATCTGCTCTTTGCTGATGATGCTGCCACCACCTCACACACTGAACAACAACTTCAGCTCATAAAGGACAGATTTTCCCAAGCATGTAATGCCTAAAGTGCTAAGCCAAGACATGGATACTCCTCCTGTCATTACCATCAACAACCACATACTTGATGTTGTCCAACAGTTTACATACCTTGGGTCCACCATCAGCGACAATCTGTCTCTTTAAGCTGAGATCAACAAGCACATTGGCAAGGCTGCAACAACCCAGGGCAGACTTACCATTCGTGTCTGGGGGAATACTAAGCTGTCAACTTCTACCAAAATGGCAGTTTGTAACGCCTGCATTGTTACTCTACTGTATGGTAGCGAAAGATGGACAACGTATACCAACCAAGAATGAAGGCTTTCATACTTATCATAAAGTGGAGCGACAAAGTACCCTGGTTCTTTGAACGCGCTATTCTCCCCACCATGTACACATTGCTCAGATAACGCAGGATGCTCTGGCTTGTCCATGTGTGCAGGATGGAAGATGGCCATAATTATCCTAAAGCAGGGGTACTCTATTAGAAACCTAAAAGGTCCACTCACCAAATTTCCCTTATGTCCAGGATCCGCCTCTTGAGTACCCCCGTCCTAAAGGATATCCTGTATGGCAAAGTAGCCTCTGGCAAGAGATTTGTTGGCCGTCTCCAGCTGCAATAAAAAGATGTCTGCAAGCGTGATATGAAAGCTCTGGGCATCAATACAGAGTATTAAGAAGATATGGCAGCTAAAAGTAACAGGTGGTGTAGTGTCCTTCAGATACAGCTTTGATTGGGACAAGAGCAGATCCTGACCTTAGTGAAGGAAAAGAGACCATGTTAGAAAGGATGCGCCTCCAAAGACATTGCCAGGCATACATGCCTCCACTGCGGCAGAGTCTGTCTCTCTCGCATCTGCTTCACCAGCCATGCCTGGTGCTGTTCTAGAGGAGTGTTACGCGTGTATCGCGAACGCCTGGCCTGGAGTCCTCTAATTAAGGTTTATTATGTTAATTATGTTAATGTTGTCTTGTTTCCGTCTTTTAAAATATCAGAACGTTTGGCCGTTTTACGACTTTACAAATTTACATTGTTTAAGTTCAAAATGTGTGACTCCCCAAAAACACAATGAAATGTATTAATAATTCATAGGCTTTGTACAGTGACAATTATTGTGTAATTAGTGTAATTAAAATATTAACTTCAAACTACTCTGTATTTCTGCGCTGTATTTCATAACAATTGTAAATAAGCTAATATGTCATCTGATGTTAGATATTTAGGTCTAAGTTTCTCGCACAGGAGTCAGTGTAACTTAATCTCAGTGAATCTGCCTGTATGTGGAGCTGGATGTCCCCAAGTGTAAAAGTAGATTATATCTTTATCTTATCATTATATATTTAACTCTTGATACATTGCTTTACCAAAGAGAACATTGTCATTTGCTCTTTGAATGCCTTTGATATTCAATTATTCATGTTTTGTAAAAAAACACCATGCAGGGCACATCAGGCATATGCATGATATTGATGATTTAAATAAGAAATCAAAGTGCATGCAATAATACGATCTGATTGAAGAGGGATCGCAATTATAAATAATTGCTGGTCTGAAGACAATGTGGGTGGACGCATTCAAAGGATCATGAAATACAATCAGTCACAGCATAATGTGTCATGTATTGCCAGAGCCTGGAATGGCCATTGTGAAATACAGGAGGGGAAAACGGAATAAGACGCACATGACAGACTAAACGACTGCTTGAGTCTGATCCCTGCATCTGGGGAATAATTATTTATTTAAGGCAATTTTGCTCTATTTAGGATTTGTTTTGTGAATGTGTATATGAGCTATACGGTTGAAGCTTTTCACTTTCAGGTTATAAAAAAACACTTAACTCTATGAAGTCTTGTTCTGCATGTACATACTATAGTGATTACAATTATTGGGTAATAACTTGTTAACTTTGAACCCATGTTAAGTCAATGTAGTTACTTTATGTTACTCAGTACATTTTTGGGAAAGTAAATTGTAAGTACATTGAAAGTGCACATTAAGTAAAATAAATAACAGGGACAAACCAGGCAGATGCTCAAACATTTTAGGGTATACATTGTTTTATTGTTTGTTATTTTGTATTAAATGGTGAGAGTAATCCTCTGAAAAATCCTTTCGTGCTGAAACGGGCCTAGTCTTCAATATGTAATTTGAAACAACATGGGCTTTCATCAAAGCATAAACCAGTGATAGACTTCAACATGAGCATAAAACACTTTTAACCATTTTTAGTAGAATTCCCCTCTCTCGTAATTTAGGAAGACCAGTCACATTGGCAGGAAAAACAGAGCACCTCATAATATCCCTTTATTACATCGATCTGTCCGTATCATGTTTGATAAAAATGATATCATGCACTTTGTTTTCTAGATTTAGTAAAATAATAACATTTTCTCTGTGAAGAATGTGTCTAAGAACGTAATAAAAATATCTGACAAGGACTTGCAATCAAAATAGTTTCTTATTCTTTAAAATAATTAAGAATGCTTAGATTAAGAAGATTTAGAACATTAAACCATTAAGGGTTCATGAATGTCTGCATAGCGTACAAAAATATAGTGTTCAAGTTGCAATGCACTGAACAAAATAAACGTTTAAATTAATGAATTAATCATTGAATAAATAGTTTCAATATTTTTGGTCCTTGCTCGATTTACTTTGTTAAAAAAGAACTGATGCAACTAAATTATAAACCTTTTTGTCACAACTTAAAATTGTTTAAGTAGACATTTATTTTAATATGAAAAGTTTAGTTTAATCCATTTGAATAGGGACAACATTATTCATTTTGATTAATTTCAATCATTCGCATGGGAAAGGGATCGGTTTACACAAAAAGCAATGTTCAACTGGTGATATGTGACTCTTGTCTTTCATGGGGCAACATCATAGAAGATAGAAGATATTGAGAAAAAAAGTATGTAGGGTTGCACCATTTTCAGATAGTTGTCTTTATCTGCAAGAGATTTATATTCAATTACTTTGACATATATACATGTATAATTTAATGGAGGTTTACTCAAATCAGTTTATAGATTTAATCTATACAAATGATCAATGACTGTCTTCAACTGAATCAAGACTTTTTAGGTAATCCTCAAAAACTGGAAAAGGACTAAAGAAAACATGTATTTTTGCATAGTTTTGTGCAACAACAAACATGATATTCGAATTGCAAGCTAATTATTCTTATGAACATCCTTGTTCAAAAAAAGTTGTTTGGTTTGTATCAACCTAATAAATAATTTATCCCTTGAATTGTTCAGAACATTAAATATACAGGACCAATTATCAATTATTGGAGCTAGTTTGAGGGGGGCTTCCAGATTATTTTATTTTTTTCAAAAGTACTACAAAGAAATCTTTTTAAAGAGGCAGAATTATTAAGTGGAATCGAGATCATACGCAAAAACCAAATTCTCATCTTTGTTAAGCCCATATTATTGACTTAAAATGAATAATTCATGACTCCACAACCTCACTACAGCAGCTCATTCTCCACTGGGAATAGAATCACTTAACTATACACATCCACTATACATTTTAATCTTTGCAGCTTAAAAAAAGAAAAGAAAAAAAAAAGCAGTATTCTCTGAAGAATTTCTGGATGTGACATGTGGGAAGCAAAACCACCTCCCCCCAAAATTCTCTATATACCCAATTTCATGAGCTAAAAATCATCTTATTTTATTTAAGGTATAAGATGAGGTGACTGCTTTATTTGAACCTACACTGCCTCATCACAATATAAGTGAAATACACTCACCGGCCACTTTATTAGGTACACCTGTCCAACTGCTCGTTAACACTTAATTTCTAAGCAGCCAATCACATGGCGCCAACTCAGTGCATTTAGGCATGTAGACATGGTCAAGACAATCTCCTGCAGTTCAAACCGAGCATCAGTATGGGGAAGAAAGGTGATTTGAGTGACTTTGAACGTGGCATGATTGTTGGTGCCAGAAGGGCTGGTCTGAGTATTTCAGAAACTGCTAATCTACTGGGATTTTCACGCACAACCATCTCTAGGGTTTACAGAGAATGGTCCGAAAAAGAAAAAACATCCAGTGAGCGGCAGTTCTGTGGGCGGAAATGCCTTGTTGATGCCAGAGGTCAGAGGAGAATGGCCAGACTGGTTCGAGCTGATAGAAGGGCAACAGTGACTCAAATAACCACCCGTTACAACCACGGTGGGCAGAAGAGCATCTCTGAACGCACAGTACGTCGAACTTTGAGGCAGATGGGCTACAGCAGCAGAAGACCACACCGGGTGCCACTCCTTTCAGCTAAGAACAGGAAACTGAGGCTACAATTTGCACAAGCTCATCGAAATTGGACAATAGAAGATTGGAAAAACGTTGCCTGGTCTGATGAGTCTCGATTTCTGCTGCGACATTCGGATGGTAGGGTCAGAATTTGGCGTCTACAACATGAAAGCATGGATCCATCCTGCCTTGTATCAACGGTTCAGGCTGGTGGTGGTGGTGTCATGGTGTGGGGAATATTTTCTTGGCACTCTTTGGGCCCCTTGGTACCAATTGAGCATCGTTGCAACGCCACAGCCTACCTGAGTATTGTTGCTGACCATGTCCATCCCTTTATGACCACAATGTACCCAACTTCTGATGGCTACTTTCAGCAGGATAATGCGCCATGTCATAAAGCTGGAATCATCTCAGACTGGTTTCTTGAACATGACAATGAGTTCGCTGTACTCAAATGGCCTCCACAGTCACCAGATCTCAATCCAATAGAGCATCTTTGGGATGTGGTGGAACGGGAGATTCGCATCATGGATGTGCAGCCGACAAATCTGCGGCAACTGTGTGATGCCATCATGTCAATATGGACCAAACTCCCTGAGGAATGCTTCCAGCACCTTGTTGAATCTATGCCACGAAGAATTGAGGCAGTTCTGAAGGCAAAAGGGGGTCCAACCCGTTACTAGCATGGGGTACCTAATAAAGTGGCCGGTGAGTGTATATGATTTGCAGAGAAATAATGAAAGCTTCAAGTGAAGTCACTGTCCTATCAATTCTGTGATCTCTTACTTCAGTCCCATTTGGCGCAACGTATGTCCAACATATGTACAAAATCGTAAAGCATGAAGCAACAGCTCTTTTCAGTACATACATATCAAATAATTTTGCATAAATGTATTACTAAGCATCATACTTAAAATATTTTGTCAGCTATTGTATTTCAGTACTAAAAATAAACAAAACATTATTAAGATAAAAAGTTGTATCTGTTAACATTATTACAGTAATGTACTGTGAACTAACATGAATATGAACATTATTAAAGGGTAATAAATGCTGTAAGATTATATAGTATTGTTTATTGTTAGTTCATGTTAGTCATTGCATTAACTAATGTTAACAAATGAGACCTTATTGTAAAGTGTAACCAATATAATAATAGTATATCAATAATACTAATATACATATTACTACTAATACATTTTTATATAAAACCAAGACTAACTAACCGACTAACCAAGCAACCAACCAACTACCTAGCTAACTAACTAACTAACTAACCAACCAACTACATAGCTAACTAACTAACTAACAACATGACCAACAGGTATAAGGAATGATGAAAAATAAGGGGGAAAGAGCCAACAGGAGCAATGACCATGGCATTTGAAATGGGCTCTATGATGTCACTTCCTCACCATGGGCTGTTATGCTTCTGCATGTTTGCATTTTGATTTTTTCATATTTTGTCATCCCTCTAGGCTGCATTAGTCACTTCATAGAGTGCCCTGCACTGGTGCCGAATCTTACATAATACTCCCTTAACCGACAAACAGACACACACATGCCAAACACACCCTGCAATCAGCCTATGGACACATTTGCTGGGAGCCACAGAGAAACTCATGGAACTATGCCTCGGGTTCTCATTCTCAACACACCTGCTGTCATCCTCCCTCCCTCCTTAAACTACGGATTTACGGCCTCTTTCTCCCCCCATTTGCCCTGTTCCCCTCTCTACATGCTACACACGTGTGAGGTGATACTATAGCTAATGATTACAGCTAGAAAACAGTTTATTTGAGCTGTTTATTCAAAGGGTCAGTAACCACAATAAAAAGTATAAATATCTATATCCCCCCTCAAATAAAATATCTATTTTAAAACATATGTCAAGTTCTTAGAAGTGCACTATATTTATTCATTTATTCAAAACTTTTATCATTTTCAAAAAAGTTAATGACTGTAAACATATCATATTGTGAAACCATCAAGTTAAAAGTAGCTAATTCACATCGTAACCGTTACTTTCAAATAATTATGAATTCATAAATATAATTATGTTTTCAAAATATTGACCTTGACTATAATCCTTCCTCTCTATGATATTTGTTCCATTAGTTTGTTTTCTGCATTTTGGTTTAACCACATATTATACATAGCATGCACCCTTAAAAATAGTTCTGTCATGACAACTCTCAGAGATTGGCATGGTAATGGTATGGCAATGTTAATGTATTTGGCATTGGCGGAATAGATCTGTTATGCTGCTGCAGAGCTAGTACAGAGACTACTGCCAATACCTTTACAGACATTTGTAAGACATGCTGCTACTTCACATTTAACAAACATAGAACAAACCCCGTAGCAGATGTCGACAGGTGGAGCTGGGGAGGGGGGAGGGTTTCTGAAAGCACGCCGCAGACTACCGACAGAACTTTGTATTTCACCCAAAAATGAAAATGACCCAATATTTTACTCACCTTCAAGCATCACCGCTCTGTGTGCGACTGACATAGGCCTATGTGTGTGCGCTTCAATGAAAACAGCACATTAATATAGAACGGTGATTCAACTGACTGAACTACATGCGCATTAAACAGTATTACTGCACACCTTCCAGCAATCAGAATCGAGTATTTAGACAGACCATGCTATAATTTTTACAAATAAAATGTATTAATATGTAATATAATTTTATCTCAAACTAATTAGGAAAACTAAGTGGGTTGAATCCAAAAAGCTCTAAACGAATTTTAGAATTGTTAAAGGTTGTATCAGTGATTTCAGGCCCAAAAAAGGCCGAAACATAAATGATCACATTCACCTAATCTTTCCTAACGATCCGCTAGCTGCCCGCCCCATAAGCATGTTTTTGGTGGTTTTTGGACGGCATGCTTATGGGGCGGGCAGCTAGCGGATCGTTAGGAAAGATTAGGTGAATGTGATCATTTATGTTTCGGCCTTTTATGGGCCTGAAATGACTGATACAACCTTTAAGACAGCATCAGTTAAGCAATTGACCGTTTAAAAGGTTTTAGGCCTGCCAAAAAAAAATCAGCAGCAATATGATGCTTTTGATCGATCTGATGTTACTGAACTCTGAAACCAGAACGAATAACTTTGAGGTTTATAAAAAGTTTTGAATGATCTCAATAAGTTCTCTTTATCAGTAAAAGGCCAATTGGATGGAAGCAGGATGGGGACAGCAAATTTTGCTATCTTTTTTTTTTTAGGCATATTCACTTTGTCATAACAAAACAGCACAAAAAGGTTGGAAACTTGGGTATAGAGATGCACTACTAGAATTTTCACTAGTTGCACTAATTGTACTTTCGCCTCGGCATTATTTACTTGATCTGATTTTCTTTTTTTCAATGCACACATCCTATTTTACCCAAGATGCACTTCCTCTGTGCCTCACTGCATCAGGTGTTGACAGTCACAGCAACCCATGCCAAAACATGCCGCACACCTGGCAGGCGGATGTGACTCGGACTCACACCAAAGCGGTGAGTCACCACCGCGCCGGCGGCAGTCTCCCGGACAACCGAAAACATCTATCCCTGCGGTCTGTCAGAATCTGAACTCAGTCTCTGGTTTAAGGGTTTCCAAAAAAAGAACTGCCGCTTTTATTTATTTTTTTTGCTGCTGCTGCTGCTTTTCACAATGTTCTGAACCTCTAGTGAGGCTCCATGTGTAACAAGCCTGCGCTATCATTCATCTGAAAGGGCAGTTCCACCATAGAGTCTAAAATTCTTGACTACATGCTCTACTCCACAAGAACTGCTCTCTGGCTAGACCGTTAACTGGACAGCAGATCCCCTGAGATAACCGGCTAACATCCTGGGCAGTCAATGAAGTGGATATACTGTTCAGAATTTTCCAGCGTTTCAAAACATTTAATGACTCCATTATGTAATAAAGTAATATTCTAGGTCTTTAGTCCAAAGCTATACTTTAAATAAACATTCCATGTTCAATACAAATTAGCATGAATACATTCTTTCGCTTCACTGCCAGTCATTAGGTCATCCAGGTACTTGTTGTACTGTGAATTCGGACATACGTCTTCATACTTTCACATCCAAGGTTTTGGCCTACTATAGTAGAGGTGTGCAATTTCGGATGCTGGCAAGGACTCAGCACAATACAGCTGGTACTAATCAATCTGACAATTAATTACTACAACTAAAAGAAAATAAGGAAGTAAACACAGGAAATACTGGTAACAAACTAAAAGTCCTTAGAAAACCAAAACACTGACAAAACATGACACTTGGGAATACAGGGGTGGGATGGAATACAACTGCACTTTAGATGTTTTTTAGTCTTTTAGACATTTTTAGTGGTGCTTGCTCCTTCAAACTTTGACACCATGCATTGTTGAATGACAGATTCATCAACTTAAAAACAAATAAATTATAAAAAAATAAAAATAAAAAAAAATAATCAAATGATATGTAAGGATCTCTCATTTGTTACAAATAATTTAGTTCCAATATTCTAATTATATATGTATCTTTCAAACGTTTTGGGTTGGTACGATTTTTGAAAGCAGAGAGCTCATGCTCACCAAGGCTGTATTTGATTAAAAATATAGTACAAACAGTAATATTGTGAAATAGTATTACGATATAAAATAACTGTTTTAAAATAAAATACAATTTATTCCTTTGGTGCAAAGCTGAATTTTCAGCAGCCATAACTCCAGTCATGAAATGCTGGTGCTCAATTATGTCTTATTTCTTATTAAAAATGACTTGTTATCATGTGGAAACTTTTTCCCCCCAGTAATCTTTAATTACTAACAGTTAAAAAAAAATTATAAACAAAAAAACAGCATTTATTTGAAATAGAAATAACTAAGTACAAATGTTCATTTACTGTTATAGTGATTTTGCCACCCCTATTTTCCGCAATAAATGTAATGTAAACCTTTCAGGTAAAGAGCACGAGACACAATGACCTTCTTTTTCTTCACCTTAATTACAGCTGTCACAATATAGCGTGGTAAAGGTCAGAGCAAAGTAAATGACTTCCTCTGAATACAAATGAGAGAAGTGCTTAGTTAGCAGAACGCCGGACAGGGAGGGCCGTGGGCATGATCTTATCAACACAACCGTTGAATTTAATGCCATGTGGGAATGATGACTGGGGACCAGATTCAAATCTGTGGGAAAGCCCTGTACACACGCTGGATCTTTGGCTACCTGTCACCGTGTTTCTCTGGAGCCCCTCAGTCAGCTTACATGATGTGACAAACCCTCATATGGGGCTTCCTCTGCACTGCTGCAAACCGTATTGTGTGTGTGCATGTGATGTCAGTGTGTGTTGTGTCATGGCTATCTCACTCACAGTGTCTAATGAACCATGGCCGTGAACAAGTGCAAAGGGCTCCCAGTTAAAGCAAAACACAAAAACCCATTTAAGACCTCATCATTATATTTAACAATAAATGCAATTCAGTATTACACCAAAAGAACAATTTGAAATGCACCCATATACGTGTTATTAATTAATCTCAGACGGAATATTCTATTTACATCTAGAGATCCAGAACTGACACAAGCAGAAATCACAGTTACTGTACATTGAAGCATCTAGGCTATTACATTGTTGTATAATGCCATAATGTAAAGAAAATCACTTTTGTTTAGTAATTTGTTGGTATGTGTCGCGGTGTGGGTTTTGTGTCTTGTTCTTGTCTGTCATGTGTTCCCCTGTCTTTTCATGTTCAGCTGTCTCCCGTTATGTTGATTAGTCTCCCCGGGTGTCTCGGTTTACCACACCCCTTGTTATCTCGTTTAGCTCATCTGTTTGTGGATTTATACCTCTGTGTTTCAGTTGTGTTTTGGTGGTCGTTGTTTGCTGTAAGCTGTCTCTCTGTCCTGAGTTTCCTTGGATTACCTGTCTGTGATAATAAAGTCCTTGCATTTGGATTTGCTCTTCATGTCTTTGATGATTCGTTACAGAGTGGAAATCAATATTTGGTAACACTTTATTTTGATGGTCCCTTTTGTACATTCTGTTGACTATAAGTAACTCTGCAACTACATGTCAATTGACTCTCATTAGAGTATTAGTAGACTGTCTGCTTTATATCTGCTAACTCTTTATTGTGATGCTCCTCCAACTGACATTCAACTGAATATAAGTAACTTTGCAACTACATGTCAACTTTTTCTAATCCTACCCCTACCAGTCTACTAAAGCCGCCTTTCCACTGCACACGACATTCACATACGATTGTCGCATTTCGCCCCCTAGTGTCAGTTGCACGGAACTTTGAAATTGGTCGTGAAGCAACCGTTACCCTCGACTATTCACAATGGTAAAAACTAATGATTTTAATGAATGTAATGCATGCATGAATATATCCACACAAAACAAATCACCCTCAATACATCTACAATAAAAACATAGCAGTTTTTTAGAGCTAATATTGATTTAATAATTATAAAATATTTTTTTCTGCCATAATAACCGACATTTTACAGAAATAGCGTTTACAGGATAACATAAAGAGTTAAAATATTGGTAAATCTAGCCTCGCGTTCGTAGTTTTGATTAGAATACATCACATCCGGTCGGCCGGTCGCATACGGTCTATTCGCAGAAGTTCAGATATTTCAACGGATCCAAACCTCAAATCGGATCCGAATTTTCCGCATACGCATATGATCGGAACTCTCCGCAGCTCCCGCACGACTCTCCAATGGAAATGAATGACTTCCGGTCCGACGGCTGTCGTTTGTCGTGTGCAGTGGAAAGGTGGCTTAACACTGTAATGAGAGTTAGTAGCCTAGTTTGTGTGTTATCTGCACACAAAAACAAATGGGTACAACCTCCACTCAAAACCAAAACAAACAGTGTTTCAACCAATCACAGACAGGGGCGGGCGTTGCTCCGACTTCACGTCCAGCCGTGAACGAGCTCAAAACCTCACAACACCCGCCCCTGTCAGTGATTGGTCGGAACACTTTATTTTGGTTTTGAGTGTTGGTTGTACCCATTTGTTTTTGTGTGCAGATCTCAGAGCCTAGGCTGCCTACAGAGACGTGTTTTCTTGACCGCATGCTTATGGGGCGGGCAGCTAGCGGATCGTTCGGAAAGATTAGACATTTATTTTTGGGCCTGAAATCACTGATACAACCTTTAAAGTGTAAATTGCAGGTTAACCACCACAACCAATTAATGTGTAAATTAAAGTGTTAAATGTGTATATATTTAAAAATTTCTGTCTTAAAATGCGTTAAAATACCATTTAATGGGGGTTTTCAAAGGTAGTGTTTTTTTTTTTTTTTTTTTTTTTACAGTTACAGGGTGATGACGTCATAAAAGGGAGTAGCAACTGATAAGCCCCTTTCACACAGCGCGTTGATCCCGGGAAATTGCCATAACGTCTTCTGTGTGAACGCAAACACGACCTGAGATTGATTCCGGGATCGATGATGGGTTGGGGACGTAGTAACATTGCCGGATCAGTCCCAGCTTTTGCTGGCATCTGCTGACAGAACGCGATATTGCCTGTGCTAAAACGCAACTAATTAGCCAGCGAATGCTCATTGTAGAAAGAAAAAGAGAGATCGATGTCTCTATTGCTGTGTTTGACAGGTGTTTGTGTGGGCTATGTCTCCCTATGGAATCGGCAGTGCAGTGGACTGTATGTGCTGCCGTGAGGTGAACGCGTTTAAGTTTAGTGGAAGGCTCGACCCGCGATCGGCAAACCTGACGAGCCTCACGCAGAATCCTGGTGTTGACGCATGCGGCCTGAACCCGTTCGTTTTGCGAATAGCTTACTCTCATTTCAGGCAGGATCACGGTCCTCTTGACGCCAGCACACACGAGTATGTTTACAATTGAGTTATTTCATTCATCACTTCTGAATCTAAAAAAAAAAAATCAATATAACTGCTAGCTTACTTGCCATTAGACTAACGGTAACTGAGGTTTGGAGTCCCTGTTATGACGTCACGCCCAGCCTAGTGGAAGGGAGGGGAGAGCTTAAAACCACTAAAAAGTACATTTTGGTATAAAAAAAACATACAAAACAATGGTGGGTGGTTCTTATATTTATGTTTAATAAGCACATTACATTATCTTCGTGAAAATTTTTACCTGCAATTTACACTTTAAGTACACACATACAAAAAGTTTATCTCCCATATACATAGATATGAATATATACATGTGTGTGTATGTGTATGGATATGTATATATTCATATCTATGTATATGGGAGATAAACTTTCAAAAAAAAATTTGAAAGTCCCCCCTGTGACCCAATGCCCCTCCAGTAGATCTGCTCTGCTGCTGACTCTGATTTTAACTATGGCAGAGAAAAATGTATGATGACTTTTTGTTGTTGGCCCTTTAATATGTGGATTTATATCGCTATTCTTTGAAAAGAACTGAAAAATGATTGAACTCATTATTGCAAAGTCCCCTGCTCCCTCGTACCGGCTTATTTAAGAGATGTTAGGGGTTGAGATTCAAAAAATCCTACAGATACAACGCTCCCAAGTCTCATCATAAAATATGAATCTGTCTGGCTACTATTAAAATCATCCAGCAAATTGCTAACCCAAATGGAATATTTGCACAAGGCTTTTCCTCCACCGACCACAGATAAGGGAGAAAGGAAAAGCCCACTCTTATTTTCCTGTTATGATTGTCTGCTATACCCGTGACTGGATTTTATGGTTTTCAGTAGATAACCGGAGGCATTTGTGACTTATGCTCTTGAAAATAATTGAAATATATTTTTTGGTCAGTACTGTCAATAATATTATATTGTAAATGTAATGAACATGCAATTTAGGTTCAAATGGTCTGACACTAGAAAAATTAAAAATTCAATAGAAACACATTACTCTGCTATACATTCCACATTGACTCACAAAAACAAATGTTTTCTTTCAAGTCAGTTTTATTTGTAGCACTTTTTACATGCACATTGTTTCAAAGTATCTTACTTAATCATAAAATTACTGTTTATAACATCTTAATATCTTAGTAGTTGTATTTTGCAAATGACAATGTAAACAATCAGTTGAGATTTGCTATGGGGTAGCCATATAGTATGACTGATCTAAATATCGACATTATCTTATCAGTTTACAAAGCGACAGTGCGAAGGAGGTCAAATTGTATTGTATGTTGAATGACATACTTATGTCTTAGTGTCATATTATTGTTTCAAATGGTCCTTATGTGTGCGTATCCTGGTTGTTTGTAAACAGTGGGGCGGGACTTCCACCGGCGCCGGTGACATCGAGCGTGACCTTTCAACGTGATGGCGTAGTTCCCGGCGTGTTGCAGATCAGCTCAATTCGAACAATTGTAGTCAAAAAGTATATAATAATTTTTTTTTTAGAAAATGACCTATCGTTTCGCTAGATAAGACCCTCTACCTCAGCTGTGATCGTGCACAGCCCGTTGAAGCACTTGAAGTTGAACTGCATTGATTTGGACTTCAAAAAGTTGGTTGTCATTTAAGTCCATTATTCGAAGAAAAATCCAGAAATGTGTTCCTCTAAAAACTTAATTTCTCTTCCACTGACGAAAGAAAGACATGGATATCTTGAACGGCATTGGGGTGAGTAAATTATAAGGAAATTTTCATTTTGAGGTGAACTAATCCTTTAACTGAAAGCAACTTGCACTTTTAAAAGCTACTTACTGTCCTAATTGAACTATGGCCTAATCCTGGCTTAATCTAAGCCATGTCTGTGAAAATAGGTCTATGGCTATTTTTCAAATCATCAACCTCCCTACATCTGTTACGGAACACAGATTCGGAAACAGGGAAATGCAATCACAGGTTCTTTATGCGACAGCACAGAGCGTGATGCTGGGAAACAGGTGAGTGAACAGGACAATGAGAGTTATTGTTGACTTGACATGGAGAGTAATGGAAAGTCTTTGTTTTACAGGTGCAGGGGATCATGGATGGCTGAAGCGGACGGAGCACACACACCTCGCTGGATGGAACGGTAGGTGAGAACACTCACGAAGGACCAGGAGACATGAATGGATCAGACTGGTGAAACTTGGAGAGGAATGACATAGGAGAAAAATCCAAACAACGTCTATAAACAAGACCGGAAGCTGAACTGGTGCAAGGTGTGTGCTTACGTAGCAGAATTGTAGATGAGGGAGATGCAGAACAAGTATGTGATTAGTAATTACGTGCAGGTGAGTGCCAGAAGGTATTATGGGGAATGTAGTGGATATACAGTGCCTGGTGATAGAGTCACCTATCACCAGAGACTGTGGCAACATACATTAGGCAGCATTTTCAGGTATAATGGGCTTGCTCCCAACATGGCTTTAACAATGCTTTCTAAATTGAATTGGATTGTAAGGCAGTATCACAAGTGTCTTTCACCGAGAGGGCAATGCTTTGTGATGAGATCAGGGGAAATGTAATAACCTGGAATACTGTCTAACACTTGATGGCTGCTCTGTCAAGTCTTTGGATCAGGTAGGAACCTGGGTGTGGTTCAGGTAAAGACATCTATTTAACCTTCCATATATAATACATTATCACAATTCTATAATTCACATCCATTAAAGGATTTTTAGGCTGTACAAATTAGGTCAACCGAAACCGGGAACACTTCCCATAAGACCTGATGTACTCGTTACATTGTAAGAAGAATGGCATCTAAGCTAAGATTAGTCTCTCTGTTTATCCCGAGGTTACCGTAGATCATAGGTGGACCTGTGCCTAGATGCAACTACAACACAGCCCTGAATGTCAGCAGAGATCCTGTCAACTAGACAATCCCCTGTGAAGGCCTCGTCGACACGACAGCCATCGCCATTGATCCTCAGCAAAGACCACAAGAACCAGACAAGTTCTCTGTACAGAGTTATGATCAGCTTCATTTCCATACTGGCGTGATGAATCCAATCTTCAATCCGATCTTCAAACAAAAGGAACTGGATGAAACATTTGAATGCTACCGGTTTGAAATAAGTTGCTTTTCAAATATAGGTTTCTGAGTCAGTGATATTAGATTGTGTGTATGCATTTTTATTGTATTTACCCTGTAACTTCATGGAACAAGAGAATAACAAGCACCACTTTTATTTACAGCCGCAATGTCACACTCACCCTGTAACTCCATAGAACAAGAGGGTAACAAGCATCACTTTAATTTACGGTCCACAATTTCACACTTACCTTGAAATTACATGGAACAAGAGGGAAACAAGCACCACTTAACCTATAACTACATGGGACAAGAGTACACTCACCGGCCACTTTATTAGGTACCCCATGCTAGTAACGGGTTGGACCCCCTTTTGCCTTCAGAACTGCCTCAATTCTTCGTGGCATAGATTCAACAAGGTGCTGGAAGCATTCCTCAGGGAGTTTGGTCCATATTGACATGATGGCATCACACAGTTGCCGCAGATTTGTCGGCTGCACATCCATGATGCGAATCTCCCGTTCCACCACATCCCAAAGATGCTCTATTGGATTGAGATCTGGTGACTGTGGAGGCCATTTGAGTACAGCGAACTCATTGTCATGTTCAAGAAACCAGTCTGAGATGATTCCAGCTTTATGACATGGCGCATTATCCTGCTGAAAGTAGCCATCAGAAGTTGGGTACATTGTGGTCATAAAGGGATGGACATGGTCAGCAACAATACTCAGGTAGGCTGTGGCGTTGCAACGATGCTCAATTGGTACCAAGGGGCCCAAAGAGTGCCAAGAAAATATTCCCCACACCATGACACCACCACCACCAGCCTGAACCGTTGATACAAGGCAGGATGGATCCATGCTTTCATGTTGTAGACGCCAAATTCTGACCCTACCATCCGAATGTCGCAGCAGAAATCGAGACTCATCAGACCAGGCAACGTTTTTCCAATCTTCTATTGTCCAATTTCGATGAGCTTGTGCAAATTGTAGCCTCAGTTTCCTGTTCTTAGCTGAAAGGAGTGGCACCCGGTGTGGTCTTCTGCTGCTGTAGCCCATCTGCCTCAAAGTTCGACGTACTGTGCGTTCAGAGATGCTCTTCTGCCCACCTTGGTTGTAACGGGTGGTTATTTGAGTCACTGTTGCCCTTCTATCAGCTCGAACCAGTCTGGCCATTCTCCTCTGACCTCTGGCATCAACAAGGCATTTCCGCCCACAGAACTGCCGCTCACTGGATGTTTTTTCTTTTCGGACCATTCTCTGTAAACCCTAGAGATGGTTGTGCGTGAAAATCCCAGTAGATTAGCAGTTTCTGAAAAACTCAGACCAGCCCTTCTGGCACCAACAATCATGCCACGTTCAAAGTCACTCAAATCACCTTTCTTCCCCATACTGATGCTCGGTTTGAACTGCAGGAGATTGTCTTGACCATGTCTACATGCCTAAATGCACTGAGTTGGCGCCATGTGATTGGCTGCTTAGAAATTAAGTGTTAACGAGCATTTGGACAGGTGTACCTAATAAAGTGGCCGGTGAGTGTATATTTCCCCAGTATTTAAATAAATTGCAATTGTTTTAAACATGTAAGCCCAAATTAAAATATCTGCACCTTTGCTATCAAAAAAGAGAGAACATACTGTATAAATTCACAGATATGTACCCTGTAATAAAAAAAATAAATAAAAAGCACAATATTTATTGTTACACTATTATTACAAAAAGGTACACAGTGTATGTTCTTGTTACATTGCTCCCAATTGTAAGATTTTTATATCATAATAGTAGAAAAAGTACCCCTTAGTTCTAATCATAGACTGTAAAAAAGATGGACGACGCCCCCTCGCTGTCTTCTGTTGGTGAAAAGTGAAGCCGCCAATGTCCCGATACGGTGCTGACAAATTGGGACTTGAGTCTGCGCAGTAGCGATCTCGGGGTCAGACCGGCGCAGTAGCGATATCGGGACCAGACCTGTGCAGTAGCGATCTCGGGACCAGACCTGTGCAGTAGCGATCTCGTGACCAGACCTGCGCAGTAGCGATCTCGGGGTCAGACCTGCGCAGTAGCGATCTCGGGACCAGACCTGCGCAGTAGAGATCTCGGGACCAGACCTGTGCAGTAGCGATCTCGTGACCAGACCTGCGCAGTAGCGATCTCGGGGTCAGACGTGCGCAGTAGCGATCTCGGGACCAGACCTGTGCAGTAGCGATCTCGGGACCAGACCTGCGCAGTAGCGATCTCGGGACCAGACCTGTGCAGTAGCGATCTCGTGACCAGACCTGCGCAGTAGCGATTTCGGGGTCAGACCTGCGCAGTAGCGATTTCGGGGTCAGACCTGCGCAGTAGCGATCTCGGGACCAGACCTGTGCAGTAGCGATCTCGGGACCAGACCTGTGCAGTAGCGATCTCGGGACCAGACCTGCGCAGTAGCGATCTCGGGGTCAGACGTGCGCAGTAGCGATCTCGGGACCAGACCTGCGCAGTAGCGATCTCGGGACCAGACCGGCGCAGTAGCGATCTCGGGACCAGACCTGCGCAGTAGCGATCTCGGGACCAGACCTGCGCAGTAGCGATCTCGGGACCAGACCTGCGCAGTAGCGATCTCGTGACCAGACCTGCGCAGTAGCGATTTCGGGGTCAGACCTGCGCAGTAGCGATTTCGGGGTCAGACCTGCGCAGTAGCGATCTCGGGACCAGACCTGCGCAGTAGCGATCTCGGGACCAGACCTGTGCAGTAGCGATCTCGGGACCAGACCTGCGCAGTAGCGATCTCGGGGTCAGACGTGCGCAGTAGCGATCTCGGGACCAGACCTGCGCAGTAGCGATCTCGGGACCAGACCGGCGCAGTAGCGATCTCGGGACCAGACCGGCGCAGTAGCGATCTCGGGACCAGACCTAATTTCGGGGTCAGACCTGCGCAGTAGCTATCTCGGGACCAGACCTGCGCAGTAGCGATCTCGGGACCAGACCTGCGCAGTAGCGATCTCGGGACCAGACCTGCGCAGTAGCTATCTCGGGACCAGACCTGCGCAGTATAGATCTCGGGGTCAGACCTGCACAGTAGCGATCTCGGGGTCAGACCTGCGCAGTAGCGATCTCGGGGTCATACCTGCGCAGTAGCGATCTCGGGACCAGACCGGCGCAGTAGCGATCTCGGGGTCAGACCTGCGCAGAAGCGATCTCGGGACCAGACCGGCGCAGTAGCGATCTCGGGACCAGACCTGCGCAGTAGCGATCTCGGGACCAGACCTGCGCAGTAGCGATCTCGGGGTCAGACGTGCGCAGTAGCGATCTCGGGACCAGACCTGCGCAGTAGCGATCTAGGGACCAGACCGGCGCAGTAGCAATCTCAGGACCAGACCTGCGCAGTAGCGATCTCGGGGTCAGACCTGCACAGTAGCGATCTCGGGACCAGACCGGCGCAGTAGCGATCTCGGGACCAGACCTGTGCAGTAGCGATCTCGGGACCAGACCTGCGCAGTAGCGATCTCGGGGTCAGATGTGCGCAGTAGCGATCTCGGGACCAGACCTGTGCAGTAGCGATCTCGGGACCAGACCTGTGCAGTAGCGATCTCGGGGTCAGACGTGCGCAGTAGCGATCTCGGGACCAGACCTGTGCAGTAGCGATCTAGGGACCAGACCGGCTCAGTAGCGATCTCAGGACCAGACCTGCGCAGTAGCGATCTCGGGGTCAGACCTGCACAGTAGCGATCTCGGGACCAGACCTGTGCAGTAGCGATCTCGGGACCAGACCTGCGCAGTAGCGATCTCGGGGTCAGATGTGCGCAGTAGCGATCTCGGGACCAAACCTGCGCAGTAGCGATCTCGGGACCAGACCTGCGCAGTAGCGATCTCGGGGTCAGACGTGCGCAGTAGCGATCTCGGGACCAGACCTGTGCAGTAGCGATCTAGGGACCAGACCTGCGCAGTAGCGATCTCAGGGTCAGACCTGGGCAGTAGCGATCTCGGGGTCAGACGTGCGCAGTAGCGATCTAGGGACCAGACCTGCGCAGTAGCGATCTCGGGGTCAGACCTGCGCAGTAGCGATCTCGGGACCAGACCTGTGCAGTAGCGATCTAGGGACCAGACCTGCGCAGTAGCGATCTCGGGGTCAGACCTGCGCAGTAGCGATCTCGGGACCAGACTGGCGCTGTAGTGAGCAGGAAGGAAAGCCACGAAATCAACTTCCAGCACTTTTTTTAAGTGGCCGATATCTGCTTCGTTTCTCTGTTCTGCTTCAGTTTTGATGTCTGTTGATTGCAGTACGACAAGAGGCTTGTTAAAATAAAGTAAATACAATCTCCTCAGTCCTCCGAAGATCCCGAAAAAAAGTCTGTTGGCACTTCAGTCACTACTTTGCTCAGAGAACCTGTCAATCACAGCTGTCAATCATGACGTTACACCACCGTTTTTATAGTATCACGTAACTAACTAAAAACAAACTTATTTTAAAAACAGACACTTGAACTTGCATCAGCATGATAAAAACAACAGCAAATGACAGAAACCACCTTTGGAAAAAGGATATTTGAAGTGTAATTTAATTGTTTAGTTGGTATCACGTCCCATTGAATAACACGGGGAGGCGGGGTTTATGACCTATACTAGGACCAGTCACTGGGGGGCGATCGAGACGTTTTGGCTTCACTTTTCAGGGCTTGTGCAGCATGCTTGGTTCTAATACTTAATATAAATAATACTTCGTTATTATACTACAGTATAAATAATTCGTAAATTCTCCTGGTTGTATTACCCCTTTATTTCCAAAACTTTACATATTGTTCCCTTATACTTACACATAAGTAGTTTATAGGTACACTATAATAACCGAGAGTTACGCTGTAAATTGTCTTAATTACACAGTACAAAGTACACAGGGCTGTAATCTAAAATGTTACTAATCATTCTATTGAATTCAATTGAGCCTCATCTTCTAAGCTTTGTGTATGATGAATTGAGTTGTTGCCTACATGGACTGTTCCCAATTAGTTACATTTGAGTTAGGGTGCTGCCTGTAGAGGACAGCTGCCTGTGTAGGTAGCAGACAGCAAAGCAGCTCACTGGGTTTTGGAACAAAGCATAATTCATTGGCTTTTCCAACAGAGGTAACACAAGTTCAGCTGCACCAACTACAGCAGAGAGGGAGGAAAACATCTGTCATATCCTGAGGGTGGGTGTGTTTTTCGATCATAGCATTTAAACAAGGATGTGTTCTAAAAATAAACCATGTGGGAGTGCTCCTGCACTGACAGTTTACCGTGAGATAAAAAATTATTGTGTGTTTGTGTGTGTGTGTGTGTTATGCTAACCTCTCACCCCAGGTGGACTCCATTGCAACACTTTCCATTACTCTTGCCAAATTGAATCTTTATTACATTATAAAGTTGACTGCCCACTGTAGTCGATGGCTGTCTGTCACTTGCCATTGTGCCAGATATCATATTGACATTTCACAAATGAGATTGGGTGTCATTTGATTAGATCCGAAGCGAATGTTTGATGCCCTTGACTGGCATGGACCGCAAACCACCCCAAATGAGATATTTGCTTGTTGGAAAAGGTGTGTTGACACAACCCGATCACACTAAATGCGTCTTTATAGCACGAATGTGTATTGTCGTGTAATTTATACTCTAAAGTGAGTTTTTACGTGCATATGATACGCATTGGTTGGTTAGGGTAGGTTTAGGTTTTGTGTGGGGTGCGTGTGTATTATACGCTTGGGTAGAATTAGTGGTGTGGGGTGCATATGTATTACACCCAAATGAACTGTGTATCAAATGCACGCGAAAAACTGCGTCTCATATGCACGTAAAAACTCATTTTCGCGTATATATTACACGACAATACACCATATGCGTGTTATAGAGACGCATTTACATGAGAACAGGCTGGTTGACATGAGGGAAAGGCTGCTTCGGCCTGGTGTATGTAAGTGATATCGTTAATGCATCTATTCCATGAGCCTGTGATATGTGGAGTGTCACACAAAGAATTGTAAGAATGCCACTTTACGGCTTGTCAATGTAAAGTGTAAGATGATTTGTTGGGTTTTTTTCCTTCCAAAAGCAGTACATTTACCATTATTTGACTATAAAAGTACATGTAATGTAAGGCTACATCATTACAGTTTTACAAAATATATTGTTATATAAATATGTTATATTACAAAAATATAACAATGCAAATATTATAAAATGTGACATTAAAAAAAGTGTATAAATCACTAGTTTTTCTACAGTAACACTGGTAAAGTTACAGCGGGAGTTACAACATCTCTCTTGCCTCCCCTGAGCACATTGAGTTTTAACCTACCCCCTAAAGTGTGCGCTGGGTTTAGTGGGGGGTTATTGAGAATGAATGGGGGGGAAGCCACATTAGAGGAATGCCTCCATCACGCTATGATTGGATATAATCGGTTATGATTGGATATGATTGGTTTGTGCACTAAAGCCCGCTTCTTGTTTTCATGCGAGTTTGCCTGAATGAAGAAAATGATGCCAGTAATGGGAAGACTACTTAAAAAGTAATAAACAACTTCCCCAATTAGATATCAAGGCTTTGTCACGTCAAAATAAAACTTGAAATGGCCTTAAAACATGATGACCGTGGGGGGTTTTAGTAAACAATCAGCTTGGTGAAATTAAAGGTAGCATACATTTTTGTGTCTGTGACCTGTGGTTAAAGGGTTAGATCACCCAAAAATAAATTCTAAAATTCTGTCAGTAATTACTCACCCTCATGTTGTTCCAACCCCGTAATACTTTCGTTCATCTTCGGAACACGAATTAAGATATTTTTGATTAAATCTGAGAGCTGGATCACTCCTCCATAGGCTTCTAAGGGATTGAAACTTGTTCCCCCAGAAAAGTTATTAAAGACATCGTTAAAATAGTCTACTACAGTGGCTCAATCTTCAGTTTATCAAGCGACGAGAATACTTTTTGTCCACAAAAACAAACAAAAATAACTACTTTATTTCAACTATTCGTTTCCATCTCTGTTGGCCTCTAGTCAGTTAACGTAGTGTGATAGCATTGGGCTACGTCACACGTAGGGTCCCTATTGGCCGACGCTGGTCATGTGTGTGATGCTTGTGACGTCCACCACAGAAGCGCTACGCAGTTTTACTACAAGAACTATCTCGAGGCCGACCGAGAAGGAAAGGAATAGTTGAATAAAGTCAATATTTTAGTTTTTTTTGCGCACAAAAAGTATTCTTGTCGCTTGATAAACTTAAGATTGAGCCACTGTAGTCACTTGGACTATTTTAACAATGTCTTTAATAACATTTCGGGGGAACAAGTTTCAATCCCTCAGAAGCCTATGGAGGAGCGATCCAGCTCTCAGATTTAATCAAAAATATCTCAATTCGTGTTCCGAAGATGAACGAAAGTGTTACGGGGTTGGAACAACATGAGGGTGAGTAATTACTGACAGAATTTTCATTTTTGGGTGAACTAACCCTTTAAGGCAGTTGATGAATTGCAAATAAAATATATTGTTTAAATTGTTACTGCCTTGAGATATTTGAGATATATATATATATATATGTAAAAATGTATTATAGGATTATAGGAGAAAACTCAGGTTGCAAAAAGTATTTAATAAAAGGGGGCAAATAATTGTTGAAATTGTAGAAAAACATTTATTTCATAATGTGATGCAATGAAGCGATATGCGCAATCCAAAATATATAAAGATCATTCAATCATCCTTAATGTTCCTGATGAAATGTATTGTGTCATAAGGTTAATTAGCCTGTATTTGCCTTCATTCTGGCTTCAATTAAATTCAAAACGTCCTAGCCAACAAAGACAATTAAACATGGCTGTGTTCCATAGCCTTGCTAGTTTGGATTCATTACTTGAAATTGGCATAGCACTTAATGAGTACATGTGTATCTGTCTGCCTCATTTAGGCCCAAAAAATTATGCAAGTGCCATGCCAAGCGTGATGCAAACGTCCTGCCATCACAGATTCGTCGGTTGACCAAGCGAAGTAAATACAATCACAACGTATCAAAGGCAGTCGACAGCAGTGTTGGGGAGTAACTAACTGAAAGTAGAGATGTTACGAACTTTACCGTATTTTTTTAGTAGCACCCTGTAAATACGAGCACATTATATTATATTATGTTATATTATGTTATATTATACAACTCATGGATATATTTTTGTTCTATTACAATATTACAGTTTTTTTTTTACAATCGCTATAGGACACATCTCTCAGTACTCAGGTCTCTTTACATAGTGGTCACCACATTAGTCTATGTGAGCTAAACTGTGGGTCATCATTGCTTTGGCACAGAATGCATTCAATAATTATTTTCTCACTCAGACACAAACACCAACATCTATTTATAAAAACATATTGCGCCGTAACTGTCATGGGATAGTAAATTGTAGTAATTGCAATGTACTGGTTAACAAGTCTGTTCTAGTTTGTGGAAGGCTACTGTATGAGCATATGGTTGAAATGCTAAGAGTATGGAAGGCCATGAAAGAAATCGGCTAATTTTATTCAGTTGTGACAGAATTGTAGGTAACACTTTATATTACGACCCGCAAACAACTGCGTAAGTAAACCGAAATTACGGTGTATGTTTCTGTAATTATAGTGTACTTCTGTGTAGGTATAAGGGAACAATATGTTAAGTTTTGGGTTAGAAAGGGGTAACAAGTGCCACTTTAATTTACAGCCCGCAGGAGTCACACTTACCCTGTAAATACACAGAACAAGGGGGTAACAAGCGCCACTTTAATTTACAGCCCGCAGGAGTCACACTTACCCCGTAAATACAGTTGAAACGGGTAACAAACACTACTTACTATGTAACAATACGAAACAACAAGATTTGCACAGTACAGAGAAAGGTTATTAAGAAAAAAAATAAAATAAATGTACACAGTATATTTGCCCTGACATTTAAGTGTCATTACAATGCAATGTGATAAGGTAAGTATTAAGTAGCCTACTACATGTTACGTTCTAAATTAAAATCATAGCAGAAACAAATTTTTTTTGGCTTAACGTTAGGTAGTTTAGTAAGAAAAGACAATAAATTAAATTATCACACTGTGCTTACATACAGCCATATATATATATATATATGTTTAATTAACATTAGATGTCAAAATTACCCTGTAACTACATTGCACAAGAACATATTTTGCCAGAAATGTGATAAAAACTTGTATATACAACAGACGTACAATTTTTGCCAGGAATATATTAACAGAATAGGTACCCGTTTTAAAATAATTACATTATAAATAATTTGCTTATATATCTGGTTGTACCCCTTTATTACCCAAAATTTAACATAGTGTTCCCTTATACCTACACGGAGGTACACTATAATTGCAGAAACGTACACCGTAATTTCGGTTTACTTACGAAGTTCTTTGCAGGTTATATATCTGCTTGTTACCCCTTTATTACCCAAAATTGAACATATTGTTCCCTTATACCTACACGGAGGTACACTATAATTACAGAAACGTACACCGTAATTTCGGTTTACTTACGAAGTTCTTTGAAGGTTATATATCTGCTTGTTACCCCTTTATTACCCAAAACTTAACATATAGTTCCCTTATACCTACACGGAAGTACACTGTAATTACAGAAACGTACACCGTAATTTCGGTTTACTTACGCAGTTGTTTGCGGGTCGTAATATAAAGTGTTACCAAATAAATAATATATACATATATATTCAGCCACTCATCTTCTATAGGGTTCAGGTCAGGGACTGGGACGGCCATTGCAGATGCTTGGTTTTGTGCTCAGTGACACATTTTTGTTTGGATTTAGATGTTTGGTTTTGGATCACTGTCCTGTTGGAAGATCCAAACATGACCCGTTAAAAGATTTCTAGCACAGGCTGTCAGGTTTTGATTTTTTATCTGTTGGTGTTTGATCAAATCCATGATGTAATGTATCTGAACAAGATGTCCAGGAACTCTGGCAGAATATTAGGCCCACATCATTAAAGATACAGCAGAGTATTTCATTTTACACATGGGGTACTTTTTTATCCTTGTGTGCACCAAACACATATTAAGTGTTTGCTGCCAAAAAAAGCTATTTTTTTTGTTTCATCTGACCTTCAATAAAAGGTTAGATTTGAGATTTTTTAAAAATAAAATATCAAAAAGATAAACAATGCAGATTTATTTTTTGATCATATTTACCAAGGGGGCAAATAATTATGACCAGCACTGTATATATGTATAAGTATCTTGGGTTGTGAATTGATCCCGAACTTACCTTCAAACCTCACATTGACCATATCACAAAGAGAGTATATGGTTGTCTCAGTACACTTTATAAATCTGTTAATTGCTTTACATTTGAAGTTAGGAAAAGGTTAATTTCCCAGTTGATATTGCCCATTGTTGACTATGCTGATATTGTCTACATGAACACTAGTGAGGCTACTCTTAGGCCACTCAATGTTGTATTTAACTCTTTATGTAGATTTGTTTTGAGGTGTCCTTTTAAAACACATCATTGTGTAATGTATGCATCCTTGAATTGGCTTCAGCTGAAATCAAGAAGAGACTTTCATTGGTTTCTTTTTATTTTCAAATGTGCCTATTACGAATGCCCTCCTTATTTGAGTGAATTCTTGGTTCCACGCAGTTCTTTGTATCCTGTTCGTGATATGCAATCTCTTGTCTTTACTGTACCAGGAATCTTTTCAGCCACTGGTAGAAAATCTTTTCACTACAAAGCTACTCATGATTGGAACAATCTTCCTCTTTTCTTGAGGTCTATCTTATCTTTTCGTAGATTTAAGTTAACTCTATTCCAATATCTAAACACTGTATGTGTATGCTACTGACGCTGGTCTGAGTTGTATTGCTTGCTACTGTCTATTGTTTAATGGATTTGTCTAACTGATTTATCTCCTGTTGATTCAACCTCGGTTCTTCTTTTGTGGCACCTATTTGTTTACTGAATTTCTTGTATTATGATTCCAATTGTATAATGAGTAAATGTGGTGTGCTTTTTGTGACAGTTATGTTAGAGCTAAGGTGTGTCTTAGGTTTATGGTAATGGTCTGAGACGCAGTTCAATAATTTTTTTTGTTTTTTGTTTTTTTGGGTTTTTTTTTTGGTGTTGGTGTTGTTTTATGTTTTATGTATTGGACCCTCTTGAAAATGAGATGTTGCATCTCAAGGGGCTATCCATCAATAAATTGAAATTGAAATTGAAATGTGTAGCTTAATTTTAAAAGTGTGATTTCTAGACCTGGAAAAGTTATGTAAATTAATAAAATCTTAAAACTCTATTTAGCCTTTTATTACAAAGATTTGTTTCTGTCAAGCTTTAAAATATTTTATCAGACAGAAATTGTGATTAAATACAAAAAATTGTTCAAATAAATAAATTTAAAAAAAAATCCTATCCAGTAAAACACAAAAGATCATGGAATTTCATTGGTTTAAAAAGAGTGGGATACCAAAACAATATTAATTTCTTAAAACTTTTGGAATCCTGAAATTTAATTTACAGGAACTCGTAATGTCGGGCCTTTGAACATTAGTTTGGATCACCCGCTCCAAGTGTGCTACCGTTGGGCCCGGGTGGCCACCTATTTTAGGTCTGGGCCCGCCCATTTTGACCTAGGCCAATAGTGAGTAGTGAGTGATTTTCATTCTAGCAGTTCATCCAGTAAGCAGCCCGAGGAAAGCTTTGAGTGAAACCTTCTCAGCCAATCAGCGGCTTCTACCCCACGTGTGGACTCTTAAGGGGGGTCGCACACCGGACGAGAAACGCAGCGCCACGTCTTTCAAATTTGAACACTTTATTCTCTATGAGTGTACACACACCGGCGGCGCCATTCAGCGTCTTTCCGCGGCGCCCAGCAACGGCTCAGGACCTTGTTCAAAATCCTGCCGCGCCACAGAGCGCCATTTGTTTTATATTACATTTACATTCATTTACAGAAATCAGCTGCTTGACTAAAAATTGCAGATGTTATTGGATTTTCAGATGATATTCTCAATTCATTCAGTTAACGGACCCTCTGAGGTAAAGTGTTCAGACTGCAGACTCAGCAATGATTGTATTTAATTGTACAGTACAATCATAACATAGTAGCTACAGACATTATCTTAATTCCATAATGTCCTTAAACATAACAATATTGCTGGCCATAAACTGAGAAAGAACCACTGCTCTATACTTTCACTGTATGTCAACCATTGTCTGATTTGTTTCTGTTTTATTTCTATGAAATAGAAACATCTGAGATAAGTTTATACGTAAAGTCAACAGAAAATGGCTTTCACAACTGGTCGGTACTCTCAGTGATAGCAAAATCCTGTTCAAATTCAGTTGTACAAATGAATGCATGCATGACAGTTCCATCTTTTTCTATCTTGTTTGGACTCTATTTGTTTGGAACATTAACAAAGTTATTCTGGTGGTGGTATTGGAAAGGGAGAAATGCATTGGCAAAACTTTAAAGAAATGTTAAAGACTTCTAACACTGGGCTTTATGCAAATGCTCTCCACAGGGGAAAAAAAGTGCGGGCCAAACTGTGTGTGTCCCCTCTGATGCCAGCAGCCAATCACAGCACTGGAATAGAGAAGCGCATGATTGTAATTAGGGTTGGGCATCGAGAACCGGTTCCAACTTGGAACCGTTTAAAAAATGAGGATGCCATTGGAATCGTTTAGAAAATTTGTTTTCGATTCCGATCATCAGTTCCAAACGCGCATGTTTTGGTCCATAGTGGCCACCAGATTTCTGGAAGCGCGCACGTTTGCACAGGCATGCATAATGGGTCTTTGCGGTCTTGCAGAGCAACACTGTTGTTACTGTGCCCTGAAATGGCGCTAATTTGAAAACTTCGCTAAAAAAACTAAAAAAAAAAAATTTTTTACATCGCTTATAAAAAGCTGGAGCGGCAGTGTGCACTTCACTTTTAAATTAGCGTAAATTCATCCTTAGCAGGGAGTTTGATTGACATGCTGACCAATCTAAATCCACCATTTGTGTCCTACAAAGCAGTCAGGAGAGTTAGTAGATTAACGTTGTGGATTTGAACTTGGCTTTAACTGAGGCAATCTTTCACGACACATCAAAGAGCCACAAAACGGTTGGCCTATTGTTTAATTTTCTTTGACTGACCAAATTTTAAAGTTGAGACTTTGTTTCATATTAAATATTACCTGCTCGGTCCTGTCTGCCAGCGCGTTGTCAGTGTCCTCTATTTTTCACTGGTTGAATCCGAAATCGCCCTCTAAACCCTCATTCACTAAGTTAGGCCTATTCCCTACGTTAGTCCACTAATAGGCTACTGTTCACTAAGTGAATGAGTGAATGAAAGAAAGTGAGCGAATTCGGACAGCCGTTGAGCGTTCATAAGCTATACACACAAAACTGACATTTTGGCATAATTTGTGTGTGTTATGGTTTGTTCAAGCCCGAAAGTGAAATCGATACTGATGCGCGTCTTTTCTGTGGGTCGTGTGTGTGTGTGTGTGTAATAGGCAGGCAGGACTTAACGGATACTGCGTAATTGCGTTAAATATTTAAATACAAAACTAAAACTCATTGAATCAAAATAAAATGTTCCTCTGTGAAATGAGCCTGTGACATGTTTTGACTCCACCCCTCAAAGAATCGGAATCGAGAATCGAAAATAACCAAAATCGAAAGGAAGAATCGGAATCAGAATCGTTCAAATCAAAACGATGCCCAACCCTAATTGTAATCCCCTCCTCATTGGGAAGGGATAAATGTACCGTTTCAACAGAAACTCCTGGTCTGAGTCTCTGGCCTGTAATGGTGGGACATTAATAGATATAACGCCGTTCTCAGTCTCCCATATGGTGAGTGTCACAGATTCATGTTCTGAGTTTCAGTCCTTCAAGGGTAGAGACAGAAACAGACAGAAACTGATCCTGAGTGAGTCTCCGGTTCATCCAGTGAGACAGTAACAGATACACGTTCTGAGTCTTTGTCCAGCGAGACAATATGCACCACGTTCCAAGTCTCCATGCCCGTGAGACAAAAGTAGACGAGGTGGCTAATTCAAACGAATTCAAACGACCTCACTCGTACGATTTTTGATAAATAGTACATATTTTACAAGTTGCCCAATTCGTATGAATTCGTACATATGACCTACCCCTGACCTACCCCTAAACCTTCCCATCACTGGGGTTTAGACAAATCGTTCAAATTCGTACGAATTGGTCGTGAGAATGCGTTGGCCTAATCATCTCAGCGCACCTGAAGCTCGTCAGTACTGCCTTTAAATGTGGTGTGTTTGCTCTTGTCTTTTGACAGATCGTTTTTTTTTTGTGTGTGTTTTTTCTCCCCATCCAGTTTTGTTCCCAGATCTCTGTGCCGTTTGTTTCGCTCACTGTTCATGTCTGGATTATCTCCGCATCACTTCACTGGATTTCTCTTTGGACTATCTACCAGCAGACGATGCTCAGCTCTCTTCGCTGCCAAGGCCTGCCATTCATCTTTTACCCCCGATTCTGACCATCTTGCTTGACTATTCTCTGTTCATAAATAAACTGACTTTTCTGCATTTGTGACTGGATCCTGAGTTATTTCCTGACGACAGAGCGGCATGTTCAAGGCTGTTCAAACCGATTCCAGCTCTATTCCCCACTGCATTGTTTCCCAGCACAACCAGTGGAAGACGTCACCGCCATCAGATGTCACTCGACCTCGTGGATCATACATTTACCAAACCTCTTTCCAGAGACCTTATTATTATCAGCAAATGATTTTCTAATTTACATTAGCTGTAATATAATATGATTGTTGTATAATAAGGTTTTTCACCTTATTAGTTACAGAGTAACAACAATTTATCTTTCCATAAGATAACTCTGCCATAGCCACACCAAATTTAATTTCTTGTATTTTATTCATTTTATGCACGTTATTCCTTTATCATTTAGGGTGTTCATTATTACTCTTGTGTATCTTTTTGCTTACAAAATATATTTTATAAAATTTGGTCTACTTTGTGTTGATAATGCAGAATAGGCTCTACCAGTTAATGATATCTCACAAATCCTTTACATTGGTCAGATGACAAACTCCCTATTTTTATTTTTATTTAGTCAACAATAATCTTTGATAGTTATTTCACTGTTAAGGTGAAAGTCCTTAGCTGGTCCCCGAGGTTAGAGGAGTAAGATGCCATGTAAGTGACATGACCAAAGCTCACAATATCAATTTGGTGTCACCTGTGAAACCTCTACATAACAGGAGCCATTTGTGAGGTAATGAAGTAAAATAATTACACAGGACTTGATGTTGTTAATAAAGACCTGATTAAATTGTGAAAAGTGAGTGTTATGTACCAGAATGGAGTCAGGTGGTTGTAGAGAAGGGGTTGAAAAGAAAGAGGGTTTTGGTATGTCCAACGAAGCAGTTGCTCAAAGATGATGCCCTCTTTGCTCATGGGCAATCAGTTACAGATTCTTTTGAGCCAGACACCTGAGCCATACATGTGATGTGACTAATCATTCTTTGATTAGACAGATTACACAAACAGATTTGTGTAACAGCTTCACTGCGAAATGAAATAGGCAGCAATTACTGTTTTCATATTGCCCAGCTTGCACCAATGACATTTTGCTGTCTGTGACTGTTTCACACATTTACACACTATACATGCAATAGGATTGGATATTATTATTGGATATTTAGTGATTAATGATCATAAACAAGATGATTATATACCAAGTTCTGGCATGAAACCCAAATGATACTGTGGGTCCTCCTTAACTCAATTTGGTAGGGATCGCGTCATTATCTACACAGAGCAGCTGATTGGTTGCATCAGCGGCCAATGAGCTGCGGCTTAACATTCAAAACTGGTAGTGTGACATGAAACATTACATAATGTCCCTACAATTTGATTGGTTCTTCATAGGCAAACTCTTCTGTTACTAGGTAACATAGCAAACTCTGTTTTCTTGATTACTTCATAATCACAAGGTTGCAAACCTAGACATCTGTCTCGTTTCATTTCCCATATTTGTTATTTTTACACACACCCAAAGTCATTAGTTTTTGACTGGTTTCGAAATATTTAAGATTTCAAAAGCATATGACAAAAATGTTGGGTAACACTTTATTTCGATGGTCCACTTTAGACTTTCTACTAACTATAAGCAACTTTGCAACTGCATGTCAACTAACTGTCATTAGAGGATAAGTAGACTGACTGCTCAATATCTGCTAACACTTTATTTAGTTGGTCCCCCAATAAACATTCTACTGACTATAAGTAACTTGGCAACTACAAGTCAACTTATTCTCCTAACCCGAACACCTAACCATAACCTACCAGTCTACTACAGTCTACTAATACTCTAATGAGAGTTAGTTGACATGTAGCTGAAAAGTTACTTATAGTCAGTAGAATGTCTAAAGTGGACTATCGAAATAAAGTGTAACCAAATGTTGTTCCTGCAAGAAAAATAAATGTTAGTTACGAGTAAAAATCCATCACACTCTCAAACAGAGAGACTAGATACAGCACCTTGAAAAAGTGTGTGTGGCCATTCATTGGGCACAGATGAATGTAGTCGGGACTCGGGGGTAGGGGTGTGTGGCAAAGGGACATGGTAAAGTGAAGTCTGCAGAGTGGAAACAAGTGCGGAGACGAGTGATTGGTGGAGAGATGGATGTAAGCACCCCACACAACATGGACTGATTATTTTGATATGGCACCTTGACTTCTTATTCATTTTTGTTTACATCCAGATCCTCAATTTGTGGGAAAACAGCAACGCAATGGGTTTTATTAAATCCTGTTTGATGTAATTAAATACATGTATTTATCATTAGCATGATATAAAAATTTCAGTAGTAGCTAAAAAAAATATTGAAAATATCTTGACACCCTGTAATATTACTCTCAATTAGCAATGTGTCACATTTGGTCTGAGCTTTAGTTTGCGTTGAGTTTGCTAGTTTGTGTTTTATGATTAGTTTCCTGATCTGTTACCTGTGTAATTTGAAAAGAGCACATTTGAGCTATACAGTTTTTCTCTGGACTCAGGAGATGTCTTCAAGTCGACAAGACCAGTAGCCTGGGAAAACCCAGACAACTTCCGGCAAATTTAGATTTGCTCTGCAAGTTAGTCTGGCAAAGAGCTCATTCAAGCCCATTTCCAATCCGCTGAAATCGTGGCACCAATCAGAAACGTTGGGGCGGGCTTTACACGATGACGACAGCGCAGCGACTGTGAACCAGATTTTGTACATTACAAGGATGGATTCCGCCGTGGAACATCACTCGTTCGAATCAGCTATCGCGTCTGTTTTAAGCGATTTGAACGTTTCCTTTTTGTTAAAGGAACACTCCACCATTTTTTCATATTAAACTCATATGTTATTCCCTTAACTAAGACGAGTTGATACATACCTCTCTCGTCTCAGTGTGTGCACTCAATCGCTCTGGCGCACCGCAAAACTTTGATACTGATAGATAGCCCAATACATTCATTAGAATCCAAACAGAGATGAAGTTAGAAGCGATCAAACACGAGTAGTTACACGATCAAGTATAGTGACAAAATAAATACGTGGAGGTGTTTGATCACTTCTAACTTCATCTTTGTTTGGATTCTAATGAACGAGCTGGGCTATCAGTATCAGTATCAAAGTGTTGCGGCGCGCCAGAGCGATTGAGTGCACGCACTGAGACGAGAGAGGTAAGTTTCAACTCGTCTTAGTTAAGGGAATAACATAGTTTAATCATTATGAAAAAACAATGGAGTGTTCCATTAAAACTGGAGCAAAGAACAACACTCGAGAGATGTTTCTCCGTTGCTCTGCATACGTCATCTCCTTCATCGCTCAGGGGTGCGTTTCCCGAAAGCATCGTTAGACAACTATGGTCGCAAGTTGGTCGCAATTTCCATTGAACTCTATTGGTAACGACGGAACTTGCGACCATAGTTGGCTAACGATGCTTTCGGGAAACGCACCCCTGATTGGTTTTAGGTCTATCCAGAGGCATTTGAGCGACGTCCGTTGGTGACGCCCCTCTGGAAATGGGTTCTCTATGAAGCTTTGCCAGACCCTAACTCAGTTTCAACTGAGAATGATCTGGTTTTAACCAGGCTTCAAGACCAGGAGATTTTCATCAAAATGAAGTCCAACAGGCTGGTCACATGCTGTAGTAGTGGATGTGGAAGAGCAGAGAGAAAGATATAGAATCACATTCACAGACAAGCAAACATGCATCAGCTGATCTATCTTTTCTTTAAGACAGCTAAGATCTTTGGGACTGTGGTATTGCAAATGTCATAACTGAACCATAACTCCATGTTTAATCCATTACACTGACAATCACCTGAGCGCTCCAGCTAGTATGAGGTTACGAGCAACATACTCTGCTGGAAGGGCTATAACACCATCCCAGCCACAGTGTTTATAAATAGCCTGGCTTATGTAGCTCCCATCACAATGTCACCTCATATGGCTGCCACTATATATTTTTCATAGTTTCTCACATAGTTTTTTCTTTATCTGATTTAATCTCTCAGTAAAAAGAATCAATGAATATAAACCAGAATATTAAAACAGATAATACGTCACCTACATTGGGTTACACTCTACCTGACTGTTTGTTTACACAGCATGTGCATGCAAATGACTTTATAATGAATATAAATGATCCAATTCTTAATACATTGCACACTGCAAACAAGCCATGGAAGTCAGGTCCATTATTTACTGAGGTGCTTTATTAGATGATGTGAGGTTCAAAGAAATGCACAGTATATTGTACCCCATAGAAACTAACTCTGGCTAACAGAACTCAGGAAAAGCTATACAGGGAACAGAATGAAAATGAAATCAAAACAAACTGTTTTATATATAATTAGTCACAAGTACACTGAGGCAGACATTAGCTTCCATAGGGATGCTCAGACAATGCAATGTTTTGACAGAACTTCAGAGCTACAGTGCTTGGGAATCAAACTACAAATGGCATGGTGCCTTTAAACTTTAAGCTGAGAAACTAGAAAGCATTTTAACCTAGAAAAAAAGGTAGGTTGTGTTTTATTCTACTTCGCATCATCTGCGCTCTCTATAGCTGCTTTTGAACGCAAGAATATGAACCCCTAAAGCATCTTCTTCTGTAAAGGATGTTGCAACCGTTAAATTTTCTCATTGTAATGGAACACTTTTTTTCTCCTCAAATATCGTTTACTAAAAGCATTTTAGTATAATTAAAGCACTGCACTGAACACTTGAAACATGATCAAGTGTAGCAGGCACATAAAGTGTACTGTTATGTATGTATAGTTTATTAGAATTCTCACAAAATTGTTCGTTTACATGTACCTGATATGACTGCCTAAGTGAAGTTGAGTACCTTTCCCTTTAATTGATGTGATGTCATGAGTCAATATAATTTCCTGTTCTGTCCCCTCCTCTTCCTCTTTGCATTGGTGATGCAGTGAGAGGTGAGGTTATTTTGGGCTCCCGATAATCATCTTTAATCCTAATTATAAGTGTTGCTTTTATGTCTATATTTTCACTCTAATTCATGTGTACAATATTATTGTATCTATCTGTGTGGTTATTTTTGTCATTTCATCCCGATTAAGTTATATTTTTGCATCTGGGCCTAAATGTGAAATGAGAGCACATGTGATAAAAATGTACATCACATTTGTTTTATAGAGTTAACGAGGGCGACTCTCACCAAGAGGCTGATTGTATATCAGGTATTAAAGATCGGTGAAACAGCCGAATGCTGTCCTGTTCTTTTCATATGCAAACCGAAAACACAACGCAGACAACAGACCAGTTACACAAGTGACACAAAAAAAGATATGTTCTGTAGTGTTTTTAAACGTACTTGCTTGTATGTAATAACATTACATGAATCTGTGTGTCATTACAATGACTTGTTCAGCTCTCAACACCTACTTGGCAAAGACCTCAGTTAGAAGAGCAAAAACTGCAGGCTGAGAGAAAATACACAATGGTCAAAGAAATTTCCACCCCCCTCCTCCGTCACTCTCACCCCCCTCACTCTCACTCCCTCCTCCCTCACCTCATCCCCGCCCCTTTTCCCCCATCCCCCTATCCCTCATCCTCCTCTTCTCCCCCTCCCCCACCCACCCACATCAGCAGTATTGCAGAACGGGGTGAAGTGTAGTGACTAACTTTTGTTGACATCTAATCAATAGGGGATAGTGTCTTTGAGCTTTTAGGGGCGGCTATATATACTTGCACTAGGCTTAAAAAAAAGAATTAAGCCTTTTTACTGAGGTGTCTCGCCAAAGACACCATAAAACATGGCAAAGATGTGACCGTGAGTCAAAATAATAGCTGAAATTTGTGAGGCCTGCTAACACATGCTGTTATGGGTAAGCCATGTTTGTTTCTGTTTTGGGTGGGTTTGACACGTGTTTAAGTTCAGTTTCCTGTGTTTTAGTTAGTTTCTATGGTTTCTTGTTGATTTGATTAACATCAAATTCAACCTGTTAATTCAACCCATCCACATCATCAATTACTGGAAATTACACAGATCCATTTAAACTTGGCGACATAAATGTGTCTCCGGCTCTCCATAAAACTAATATAAATCGAATCTTCAATTCCTATGCTTTATGCAAATTTAAAAGAGAAATCCCGCCCTTATTGGTGGGCGCCCTAAGTGAGTGTGTGACACTGTATGGGCAATGTTTGTAAGTAGTGGGCACTAGACCTACATTTGAAACACCCGCGGCGTGAGCCGGGTTTATTAATATGGGCCCTGAATGAGAGTGTGTCACAGAGTGGGCTGTGCTTATGTGTAGGGGTGAGCACTGGGAAGAGGGCACATTTCCTACATTTGAAACACTTTCGGCGTGAGCCGGATAAACAGACATAATGCTCTTTTTGAGATCAGTTTGGGTCGCCGTAAAAATGGCGTTTGGGTACAGCGAGCGGGTTGTGTAACGGGCTCGTTGGCTGTAAAATATGTTGGGTTAAAAATGGCAAGTCGAGCCCGCAGGGTCGACAAGTCCATTTCGTCGCATTCGGGACATCCCCCCCTTGGACAGCACGTGGTCCGCGTGGTCTCGCCCCAGGCAGGAAGCGCACAGAATGTGGCGGTCCCCGTTGCTGAGTGGGGCTCTGCACGAGCCACAGGAAACACGAGGCATTTGAACGCAGTGGCGAACACACATGGAAGCAATAAAGGATATAGGTGCCGGATAGCGCAGCAGGAACGGCAAACTGAAGGCGGTGAAGGCGACCGGCTTCCTCAGAAAACTCCTCCCTGCTGAGGTACCTTTTTCCACGGCGCGGCTTCTTCCAGAGATCCAGCGATGTGAAGACTTCGCTGAAGAGATAAAAAAATCAAAGAGCATCCTATCGAGCTCTGGCTTATATAGGCATAAGCCACGCCCATTTGCGCGGGACGTGACGAGTGAGGGCACCAGCGCCCTCATTGGTGCTGAAGTCACGTACAGCCGTCTCGCCTAGGTCTGCTGCTGCAGCAACAGCGTTTTAAATAGATACAAATTATAAGGATAATTTTTGGCTTCAGAATTCTTGAGAAAAGAGGTTTTCCCGTAGCGTAAGCTAGCTTACGCAACACGAGAGTACTCTCGTAAGAGAACTTAAGAAGAAGTAACAGTAAACAATATTTAAAAAACCTTGGACAGGTTGTGTGAGATTCATCCACTTGCAAACTTTGTTTGTGTGCACTATTCAGACTATAATATTTTTAACACAATTGTATAAAAAGCCCAACTTGCATACCCGAATGAACAGAGACAATTAAAGATGTGATACATTCGCTGATAACAGAGATGCCAGCCTGACAAAGACACATCATTCCTGGAGGACCCATGGTTTTGTCTAGAATGTCCTTGCAACAGGGTTACAAACAAAGAATTAGTAATAAAAAAACATGGCAGAGAAAGCTAAAAGTGCCCAAGGTCCTTTGAACATGCTGATAAACAGAATGGTAAAACATGGTGAATAATGACTCAATGCCAAGCTTGTTTTTATATAAGCCAAACCTTAGGAAGCACAAGGCCAGCAATAGACAACTTTTAACAAGTGATAAAAAGAGAGGCAAAGATATGTTTTAAATTTACAAAATGTTGTTTTTGTATATTTGGGTGGTAATTTTAAAAAGAATCAAGATCACTAGTATCTGTTAAGAGGAAATAGTCTTAACAGATACTTGTGAACTAGATTTTTTTTAAGATGACCCCCCCCCCCCCCCTCCCTCAAAATTCTGTCCATTTATTCACTAAACACTATACCAATAATGGTAATTTATCACTCTAGACTGTTAGAACGTCAGCTAACAAAGCAATTTGCATGCTGTAACCACAATTAGCAATTAACTCTGCCTGCTTTGTCACAAATAATTTTCAACGGCAAATCAGCCAGCACAAAATATGTCACTCAAAAATGGCTAGGACTTTGTTCTTACTTTTTCCAATATCCTTTTTCAATACCCTACACCCCCCAGTCGAAATTATAATGGATGAGATTCCCTTCTTTATGTTTCTTAATAAAGTTTGAAATGTGTTACAAAATAATTTGAAAATAATAACTTTAAAAGGTTAAAAAAATAATTTGTTCTCAAAAAATTATTCACATGAAAGTGCTTTGTTAGTTGATATGCAAATATTTTATCTGTATTACAGAAAGTGGACTTATAAACACATTTTTGTACAAGTTCTTGGCCCCTATCATACACGGGCGCAATGCAGAGCCAGGTGTTTTTTGCTAGTTTCAGCCCAACGCAGTTATCATTTTCATGTACTGCGCCACGTTGTTTAAATAGCAAATGCATTTGCGCCCATTTGTGCGCCAGTGGGCGAGCTGGTCTGAAAACAAGGTGTGTTCAGGCGCATTGTTGGTGGGTTGCTATTTTGAGGCAACTAAAATACACTGCAATATTTTTTTTTGTTATTTAAAGAGCGCGTTAGTAATTTGTACCTATAGGCGGCTCCACAACGTGCTTGCACTATGTCCCGTAGATGGTCTGCTTGCTGTTTCCTCGCTAGAGAAGCGTTCAGTTTTTCCGCTTGCAAATTCTACCATGTAAATAGCGAATCCGCCATGGCGCGAGCGCAACTGTCTTTTAAAGGGAATGGGAGATGAGACTCTGATTGGTTTATTGCACGTTACGCCCAAAACACTCCCACTACTCATTAAGAGAATAGGGACAACTCTTTTAGACCATGCGCCGGGAGCACCATTTTCCCTGTCGTTAAACTAGCAAAAGTGTATTCGGACACGACCTAAGTGCACTTGCGCCATGTGCTTTAGACCGTTAAAATAGGGCCCCATGTCAGACAAGAAACCCTCTTGTCAAAGTTCTGAGTGTGTACCGTGTACTTTTCTAGTGCTTATGTACACTGTAAAAAAGGAACTCTCGAGAAAATGTACGAAATTAACAAACAGCATGATGCATTTAGATTTTTAGATTCTCTATTGTTTTAAATCTTATAAGTACTGTAACACTACTTTGCTTTGTCATTTTGAATTGGCTTGTTCACTACTCAACTACATTATCTCAACTACAGGCAACTACAGATTTTTGTTTAGAAAATGTTCAATTAGTAAGACAGTTAACTGATATATCATTTGGTAACCATATTTTATATAGGATAATTCATATGTGAACTGAACTACTGTCACAGTCTTCGTCTGCTCCACTCTGTCTTCGTTTGCACGACTCTACCCAGAATCCTTCTTGTCTTCACACCTGCACTCGCTCCCTCAATTACCCACCTGTTCATTATCATCTTCATCCGTGTCACCTGTGCTCACCTCGTTATTGTTCATTTCTGTCTGTATTTAGTTCCCTTCTGTTCAGTTAGTCCTTGTCAGTTCTTGTTTATGTTACATTGGTTCTTGTTTATGTTAAGTTGTGTTTTGTGTGTGGGAACCTTCTGCCTGTCTGTATCCATGCAAGTTTTTTGTATATTGCGATTAAAAGTTATTGTAATTGGAACTTTGACTTTGCCTGCTTCATGAACCGGGAGCAGATTGGCCCTGGATAGCCGCGTTCTGTTGACTACACGTGGATGTTTTTTTCTCTCGCTGTCTCCTGCTCCCTAAGTGATGAGACGATTAAGGTGTGTTACCGGCTGGGGGCTAGGCAGTAGATCCTAGGGAGCTCCCAGATCTCTCCGGTCTGGACTGGACAGAGGCACTCTCCAGATGTCTGGAGAGCTTCCTCCCATGGCACGCCGTAACACCTGATCTGCACATCGTCTCTCCTGAAATCACTCCCGGTCCTGAGTCTCGTCCCACTGAGACTCTCCTGCCTGAGTCTCGTCCCACCGAGACTGTCCTGCCTGAGTCCAGCCCTGCCGAGCCTGAGCTCCACGTCAGCCCCTGCGGAGCCTAAGCTTCACGTCAGCTCTGAGCTCCACGTCAGTCCCTGCCGAGCCTGCCCTTCATGTCATGCCCGCCGAGCCTGCACATCACGTCATGCACGCCGAGCCAGAGACTCTTCACATCCAGTCTGCCCAGCCAGAGACTCTAAACGTGATGGTTCCTAAGCCTGTCCCTGTCCTAGAGCCTGTTCCTGATTCCGTAATTTTCCCCAAGATAGGTCCTTGACGTGGCCGCCCAAAGGCACATGGCCGCCCGAAGAGGCGTCTCCGCCATGGCCACACGAAGGGTCATCTCCGCCATGGCCGCCCGAAGGGTCGTCTCCGCCATGGCCACACGTAGGGTCGTCTCCACCATGGCCGCCCGAAGGGTCGTCTCCGCCATGGCCACACGAAGAGGCGTCTCCGCCATGGCCGCCCGAAGAGGCGTCTCCGCCATGGCCACACGTAGGGTCGTCTCCACCATGGCCGCCCGAAGAGGCGTCTCCGCCATGGCCACACGAAGGGTCGTCTCCACCATGGCCGCCCGAAGGGTCGTCTCCGCCTTTGCCACACGTAGAGGCGTCTCCGCCATGCTCAGCCTGCTTCGCACTGGAGGCTTCCTGCCACAGATAGGTCTCACCCTGTTCAGCCTTCAGGGCGCCCACCCCTGTTGATGTTTTACGGCGCTGGGTAGCACCTTTTTGAAGGGGGGCGTACTGTCACAGTCTTCGTCTGCTCCACTCTGTCTTCGTCTGCACTACACTACCCAGAATCCTTCTTGTCTTCACACCTGCACTCACTCCCTCAATTACCCACCTATTACTCATCATCATCCGTGTCACCTGTGCTCACCTCGTTATTGTTCATTTCTGTCTGTATTTAGTTCCCTTTTGTTCAGTTAGTCCTCGTCGGTTTTTGTTTGTTACATCGTGTTTAGTGTGTAGGAACCTTTTGACTGTCTGTATCCGTGCAAGTTTTTGGTATATTGTGAGTAAAAGTTATTGTAATTGGAACTTTGACTTTGACTACTTTGACTACTACGTCTTCCTTCACCACACTCGTGACAACTACGCTATCTTGGTTTCTAAAGGTGCAATCACCATTATCTTCCAGACGTTCAAAAAGTTTAACAAGTCAGCAAACAGTGAAACAATAACCCTATCATTAACCACACAATTTATTAATTCTCCAGTGCATGCTGGGAAATCTTAAATCCTTTACATTTTATTGTGAAACTATTTGCTCAGACAGCTATGTTGGGAAAACATTTTGGAGATTCTATTGGTCAAACATTGGCAATTTTATGTATTTTAAACTCAATGTACTATGAACCGGTAAAACAAATGTAGTTGTTGATTTTACAGTAGACGGTTAGAGAACGTTTATCTTCACTTATGTAGGGATGTTGTATAGGAACACCAGAGGTGGAAAAGCACTTCTATTAAAGGTTATAACAAATTCAGCAACCAAATTTTAAACATGGACCCTCAGGCTATAGTTTATGTCCATATAGAACGTGTTACTATGTATATGAATTTATAATAGGTTATGACAAACATGCAAAAAGAAATTAGCCTGTACATTTTGTAACGAATGTACATCAATAATAATATACATAAAATGTATTTAAGGGGGGCCGGAAGGCCAATTTAGCTCAAAAGGAATGATTCATCGATTTGCAATGAATCTTGACCGAATCACTATGGAACCGAGCAAATGACTCGTTTAGAGTTCATTTGAACGGGCCGTAATTATAACCTTGGCACAGATATAAATATCCAATCTATAGTGAAACACTATGTATTAGCAAGGTAACTTTAGATCGACAGTACAAGACATTAAATGTGCAAGCACAACACAAGGCAAATATCTTTTCAAATACAAACAAGACTTTATTGATTATCCTAAAACATAAAACTAATATCTAACACAAACATAAAACAAATATCTAACACAAACACACGCACACGCATTCATACAAGTTGCAGAAAGAAAGAGAGTGAGGAAAGAATGAGTTTTAAGAGTGAGATAGTGAAATCCCAAGTTTCTATATGCACTTATAAGACATGACCTGAACGAACCATCAATCATTAATTTAACCCTTCTATCGTTTCTTGGGCAGGTTATTCAATGTTATATTAATGCACCAGTTCAGTTAAGAGTCTGGAGGTACTTGCTTGTCCGTGTTGTTTTGGGGACCCCCTTTTCGTCGGTGTGTAGGGGGTTCACCGTGTCCGTGGCTGGCTGTCTCCTCGTGCCTGCGAGATCTTGGGCCGCCAATCACGTGGTGTGTTGGCGGATGGATGAAAGTCTTTGAAGTTGGAAGGGCTTTGCAGTCGAAACGTTTAAACGAAACTTTGCAGCACAACTTAACTTAGAACCGAGACTTTTAACGGAAAAGAAAACAAAGGAAAAGAAAGGAAAGTGAGACGAGTTAGATGGCTTGAATGAAGCTGTTGAACCCGTTCTTCTGATCTTAATTTGGGTTCTTTGTCTCTATGCGTCTACATGGTTAGGCTACCACAACCATCGTCTGCTGTCTCCACCCGACTTGTTGTTCTGCCGAGACCTTTTCGAGAGAGAGAGCCCGCCCGACTTCTGTGTTCGGGTCTAAGATTTTAAACTCAAATGTTTGTCCCGCCTCCTGGAGGAATTTGGACAATAAGATACTTGTAAGGTTATTTGAGAAGGGGGTATTTTCCATCATCCCCCTCGCATCGTAAATCATGTGGTATCTGTGGTTTGCTTTACTCTGCAGCTGAGCAGAGGCTTTAGTTTAGACATAATTTCCATTTTAAGACCATAAACATTTTACACAGATTTCAATCAAGCCATCGTCTGAATTAAGAACATGTTATTATCGTATACGATCCTGCTGACAGGAAGCATGACACACTTTCATTCACACACCTAATATTTATAACAATTACATGACTTAGATGTGATCTAAGCAGAATAGACACATACAGGGGTTGTAACACAATACATAATCATGTTATGTTATATATTTTGATTATAGGTCCACTGAGCATTGCTCTGTGTGAGTTTTAATGGGTTTGATATGTAAAGTCTGTGTAAGTCTGTGTAAGTCTCTCTGTTCCATGAAAGCGTGGTCTGTTTTACATCTCTGTCCTGCTCAGCAGTGGTGCTGCAGGAGGGAGGTCAAAGGTGGTCAGACCCCTTGGTGGTCAGGCCTCGTTTCACCATTTCCGAGCAGCTTTGTCTTGCTTAAGGATGAAACATTGACAGCGTTTTTCCTGTTTTTAGGCTTATCTCTGGGTGCCTGCAAGGCCATAAAAGTCTTCTCTGGGGGGTTTTCTAGACAATTTGGAGCCGTCTTGTGACTTTGGAATGTGGTGTTCAGATCCGGAATGCTGAATCACATTTGAATGAATCCCATGAGAGATTAATTTGATTAATTTGTGTTTGGTTCATCTTTAAAATCTCTACAATTTGTATCGCCGTGGGCGTTGTTTCCATTCGAGAATCCAGATAGCTGTGCTTAAAATAGCATGGACCACATGGGACTTCTCTGTATTCTTTGTTAAAGATCACAGCTTTGGGTTGACACTTGTTAGGAGTGATAAGGGTTCATTCCTGAAGAGCTGGAATAGGAAAGTGACTTGTTTTCCAAGTCACATCCTACACCCTACTGCGACGGAAAAGTGGAAATGTGATTTAGGGATGAGCAACGCCCTCATGGTGGGATGCTCCATAATCTCCCAGGTTTTTTGTTCATCCCACTGTGATTTTATAATACCACACACGTTATTTTAGTAGTCCTGTTGTGTGCATGAGAGTTTGTGCATGTAAATCACAGGTTTAATGCTTGTTTTATCATTTGTTCTGTCCCAGTGGATCAGTGAATAAGCAAACGTATCAATCAATGGTGGCACTGCTGCATTGAAGTTTCAGTGCAATTCTGTGATGAGTGTCACCCCGTGAGAAAGAGAGAGAGAGATTAAGTGTATGTGAATTACTCAAGTCTCTCGGCAGTGAGAGAAGGACCTTTAAAAGGACCTTTAAAATAACTTGGTGAAGTGATGCTGAACTGCAATGCGGTCGAGACCTGCCCGAAACTAAATGCGCGTTTCCCTGAAAAAATAATTGCACACCTTAGATTGTACACCTATTAACCAATCAGATTCAAGCATTCAACTGCCCCGTAGTATAAATATAAATATACCATTTACAGTAGTGGCCAAAGGTGATGTATAGAGTGAATATTTGGACATTATTGCTTTTAATGATACTTCGGGTTCTATTGAACAATCAAAATTTGAGATGTACTGTATGTCATATTAGGGAAGAAGAATACAATTAAATATACAAAGGCACAGAAAAACAAAAAGCTAAAAGGAAACAAAGCATACATTGACTACAATGTAATCAGTTTTTAATATTTTGTTGGTTCACCCTTGTTTTTCATTACAGCAGCCATTCTCCTGAGCATTGACTAGTGTCATGCTTAACTTCTTTTCAATCCTGCTGAAGTCCTTCCCTAATTTGAGCTTCATTGGAAGACCTGCATGACTTATCACAACTGAGGTTTATCATTTCCCAAAGGTTTTTATAGATCAGGAGACTGAGGAGGCCATTTAAAGACTTCAAAAAGTTGAGTATGAACACTTTCATTGTGCCCAACTTTGTTGCATTCACTGTGTGTTTGGTTGATGATCGTTATCACGTTGGAAAATACACATTTGATCTCAAAACAGATCCTCCATACTTGGCTATATTTTGTTCAGCAGGATTCCCAAGTATTGGTCCATAATCAAAGTAGACAACTTTGTAGATCCTTTCAACGGCTGCTGCAGACATGCATCCCTAATACCATTATGTTTCCCCTGCTGTGCACATGCAATTGGTATTAAAACACTCCAGTCGTCTCCAGTGAACTTACCTGACACCATTCAATGCTTGTTACATTTCGACTTGTCGGACTGCAGAACTACACAACCTTTCAATCCAGCCTTTTGTAGCCGTTGGCTTACAGTTCGAGATGACATTGGAGGTTGGAGGTCTCATGCAGGTCTTTAGAAGCTGTTTTGAGGTGATCCCATTCAGGTGATTTTCATCCTCCTGTCGAAATGCTCACTAGTCTTCCTTGACCAGCCACAGCATTTTATATTCTGTATGGTAGTGGCCTCACTGTACTTTGATATAATTCTGTGGACATTTGTGATCATTTACTGTACATCCTGCACATGAGCAATATCCAAAACCAGTTGACCAAATATCTTTGGTTGAAGAGACATTTTCACCTAAGCCCACAAAATAACATTAATAATATAATACAGCTAATACCTGCCACATAGTGATAGGATGGGAATAATGATTAAAAGCTGAGCGTGACAACTTGGCCAAAAATAACATCCACACAATTCGGTAAGTTTCATTGCGTCATGATAAATTGAAATGTGGAACGCGTACATTAGTTTTACAATCCAGGCACAACTTCACAACATGTTTTTTTTTTTTTTTTATAAAGTGCGAAGAAGCCAATGAAAACTGCTACACAACCCCCGACCACCCCACCCCCCAAACACACACACACACACACACACACACATAAAACGGTTACTTTACTGTTCTAAAAATATACTTTTTTTATGCAAGATATAATTGGTTTCCTTTTTGGTGTTGTTTTTGTATCTTTGATTTTATAGAGCTTTAGGTGGATATTTGGTTCCACTGCACACTGAATCATAATCGTTTTCATAATGCATGCAACTCATCACTACTAATTTAAATGGCTGCTCAGCAGTAAATATCAGACATTCTCAAAAAAATCATAGCCATCTCGCCTTGGCCAGGCGGCGACAAATGACACGCTCTCTGACAGCTTGCTCACATCAATCAGCTTTTCACGGCTTTCGGTCTGTGTCACGTTTATTGAGTCACCACAGAGCTCTCTATATTTGTGTCAGGTGGATCTTCTTGTAAAACATCGTCTTCCATCTGGACACATGCGACTCATGCCAGGGCTGCTACCTAAGAAACTGGGTCAGCATTAACAAGGGCCATACTGCCTCCCTCTGTACGTCCACCCTGACGCTGATCTGCAATGGCAGGTCCCTGTTACATAAGCAATGAGGGCCAGTGTGGACAAACCAGTCAGCTTTAAATGTTTCAAGTTTGTTACCCTATGTTTGTGATGCCTCAAGTGCTCATATCTTAGTTTAAACAGGTCACACACAATTACAACGAAAACACAATTTGTTGTACTGTAGACCTCAGCTGGCATTATACCCTTTCAAATTGAAATCATCATGAAATAAAGGATTCACAAAAAATATTATAATGCACGTTACATTAATTTGTAACGTGCAAAACTTAATTAGTTAAGTTTAGGTATTGGGTATGACTAAGGGATTTAGAATATGGTCATACAGCCAAATCTACATATGGTCATACAGCCAAAATACTAATAATATGCATGCTAATAAGCAACTATAGTTAATAATGAGAAATGGTCCCTAAACGTGTTACCCTAATTACATTTAATATTAATTTAAACTATAATCTGTTTTCATGTAGTCAAAAAAAAAACATTCAATAAAGTATCAGAAAACATAATATATATATATATATATATATATATACGTATATATATATTATGTTGATTGAAAGATTAAATTAGATCGCTCCTCCCTAACTTACGTTTTGGAACTTCATAAAAACCACAGGCAAAACGGGAACAGGGAAAACGAAACCAAAACACGATGAAAATGAAACATAACAATGACTCTTAATTTTTTTTTTAAGATTTGCTAATGAACAGGACCAATAATAATTGCACACTGTGCATATATGGTAAATGTAAAAAAAACAAAAACGCACCGTATTAAAGGAATGTAGACATCTACAAAACTTCACTCAGAAAAAAAAAAAAAAAGCGTTTGACATTTCTTTGAAAGGCAGAAATGCTTCGTTAATAAATTAAGTTAGTCCCTGACAGCTGTTTTGACGATGTGAAACATGTATCAAAGGAAATTGTACTAATGACAAAAGGTTTGATGTTAGACATGATGTCTGAGTATTTGTCAGCCTCGCTTTGCATTCTTCACATGAGAGGGATATTGAAATGAAAAGAGCTAGACTGGAAGAGAGTGAGGGGCAGACTGGCCTGGCTGAGTGACATCATGATGTTGTGTGACCTGGGAGGGCAAATCTTCAAACCTATATTTAGCTGTCTGTGATGCTGCCCAATGAAAACGCTGCCAGGGCCACGGGCTGAGCTAGCCGGCTGCTTGCTGGTCCGAGGCCCTCAAATGCTATTTCTGCAATGCCATTCTATATTTTTTCCTTTGACACACGTGACCAACCACTGGCCTCCAGCTCTGGCTGGTCGGATTGACTCAATGAAGACGTGGGTGGGTTTTATGATTTTAGTCAAAAGCCTTTTTTTAGATGTTGGGGGGTAGTTAATTTTTGGAAATAGCTTTGACTAAACCAAAGGTGTCTTCATATTTTATCTTGGTTTGGAAAGTGAGTGGTGAATTGATGTGCCTGTCAATGGACTAAATGACGTAATAAAGAGACATCTCTCCTACATGTTTGACAAATGGGCTCAGACGTTTTGACTGATCAAACAGATGCTTTGTACTTGATTACGTGATTTGAACGTGAACAGAAGATGAATGGTGCTGCTACTTTAATAACATGGCAGAGGCTTCCATATTTTGGCAGGAGTTTAATGCAATATTTTCAGCACCATAAGCTTTAGCGTGGCAGATGCTGGATTAAATTAGAGACACATAACTCAATGGGCAGCATGACACAAATCAAGTTTTAGCAAGATTAATTCAGGAAGTATATCCGTTCTTGGATTTTGCAAATGAAAACAGCTTAGAGGCATGATTTATTGGATGTTTAAATATTTTCTCATTCCAGATTTTACTATAAGACATTGGTTTATTGATTCCTCTGAAAAGTTTAAACACTGTGGCTTCATCCAAACATAGCAACCTTTTTAGCAACCCAACCTTCACATAGCAACACTGGCTCAACCAATTGCATGAGTTTAAAGGTGTCAGTATGTGAGATTGACAGCTAGCGGTTGAAATGTGTACTGCAATCCAAATTCAAAATAATGAAGAGAGTTGTTCCCCCGCCCCTCCTGCTCAGACTCGACGCACGCGGGTTGCCAGATTGAGGACACGCAACAGGAACGAGCGCAATTGACAATGGAATTCGATGAGACTTACGCAAGTTGATGAGTTGATTTATGATGAGTCAATATCATAATTAATATGCTCCCGTTCATAGAGATTTTTAGATGAGTGTGGAGGCTTTTTAGGTCAGGTAGGATCTGTGATCTCTGACCCAGTTTGTTCGCTGGTTTCCATGGCTGCAATATGTTGAGTTTTCCGCCAACTGGCAACCTGTGGTGGCGAAATACTATTGGGTGAATTGGCATTGTGCGGTATCACATAGACCAAAACAAAAACAGACATTCCCACACGCACATTTCAAAGTAAAATAACTGGCTGTAGAAGTGTTTTTCAGAGAAACGAGTATGTGAACATGTACTACATATCTGCAAACATATGGCATTTTGATGCTTTAGTACAGTCAAAAACTTACAGCACCTTTAAGGTGGGGCTAACTGTTTGTCTGACCAATGGAGGAGTGTTCAGGACACCTGTTTAATTACAGTCATTAGTTTTGTAAACATTTGAGTTAGTGGCACAGCAATTAAACACTTATGGCCAGGCACCACACAAGTGTTTTTTGCCAGTTTCAGCCCGACGCAGTTATCTTTTTCACATCCTGCGCCACGTTAGCCTGGATGCCAGCCCAAACCCCGCCCACAAATTTTGTTGGTCGGGAAGTTCGGTCTGGACTCGATCCATTGAGGAGTAATTATGATCAGGTCAGAAATGGTCGGGCCAATCAAATTGCCAGGGCGGGGTTTATACGATGATGGACAGATGATCTGCAGTTACGTAATCATTACGTCATCAAAGAGCGCTTGGTTTGAACTGGTTTACAACAAAGATGACTGCAGCTGGAGAATTGAGATGTATAGTGTTACTGTGTTGCTCTGATTGGTTGTAGGCCTATCCAATTGACCCTTCGCAAAGACCCGCCCTCCTTAGTTACTGTCGCTATGTTCCGACAAGCTACGCCGCTCTCACGCTCTCACCATGTTCTCACGCAGTGAAAAATACATCGCGGAGCAGAGAGGAGACTGACAACACGCGGATAGACAGGACAGACCAGGTTACTTTTCGGTTACTTTTGATATTAAACATATTAAACAAAGTCTCAGCTTTCAAATGTGGTCATTTTTTGAAAGAAATTTAAACAATAAATACAGTTTTGGGGCTCTTTAATGTGCCGTGACAGATCGCTGTATAGCATCAGTTAAAGCTGCTCGTGATCCGATCATCTCTTCCTTCTAGTTCATTTATAGCATCAAATAAACATGAACGAACATAAGAAGTAATGTTGTTTTAACCGCGGAAAGGCGTCAGTATATTCATTTTACCAAGTTCAAATCCTCCTATCTCTACTGGCTGCTTTTTCGGACAAAATGGCGGATGGCGAAGTATGATTGGTTAGAACACCTGTCAATCAAGCTCCACGCGAAGGGTCAATTGAGTGCAGAGTTGTTTTTTTATGAGAAGACACGCCTCATAATCAAAGTATCAGACTCAAATTCTGAATAGAATATGAGTATGACGTAGTCAGGCTAGCGCCACGTTGTTTAAATAGCAAATTTGCATTTGCACATATTTGTACGCCCATGGGCTGCTGGTCTGAAAGCGAGGTGTGTTCGGGCGCATTGTTGGCGCGTTGCTATTTTGAGGCAACTGAAATTGACTGCGCCATTGACCAACTGAAACCTGCTCTAAAGTCAATGGCGCAGTATTTTTTTTGTTATTTAAAGGATGCATTAGTAATATGTGCCTATAGGCGGGTCCACAACGCGCGTACACTCTGGGACGTGCACCAGCGCACAAACTAGCCAAATGTTCAGAATAAAAGGATTACGATGTAAAAGATTAAGATTGTGTACATAAAGATATGGTGGAATCCGGCTTGTCCCGTAGATGTTCTGTTAGCGATTTAACCTCAAGCACGAGCAGATCCGTTTGCGCTCTGGAGACGCGTTCAGTTTTTCCGCTTGCAAATTCAGTCCATAGCGAATCTGCCATGGCGCGAGCGCAATTGGCTTTTAAAGGAAATGGGAAATGACTCTCTTATTGGTTTATTGCATGTTACGCCCAAAACACACTCATTACTCATTAAGAGAATAGGGACAACCCTTTTAGACCATGCGCCGGGAGCACCGACCATTTCCCCCGTTGTTAAACTAGAAAAAGTGGATTTGGACATGACCTAAGTCTACTTGTGCCCTGCGTTTTAGACCATGTGCTCAGATCGTTAAAATAGGGCCTGTAAATATTACTGAAAAAAAAGGAAAGATAAACCTTTCCATCTACCATCACAGGTTACATAAACATGCTGTTTATCATTATAGTGCTTGATTCTATAAAGCATGTAGTTTTATGCAAGTAGAGGATTTAAAAATCACTTTGCAAACAAGGTTAAAGCAACGAGGCCACGTGTGACAGTGATTTTACCAGTACAGGTTGAGCTTATAAAACACCACAAACTGTGGTAGAATCACTGAAGTGCACATCCATCCATCCATCCATTCTCAACAGTATATAGCGCATGAGTTTTAATGGTTTGTAAAACATTTACAAAAGTAACTTGACAAAATAAACTAATGTTAAATAACTGGTAACTTTTTTTATTAACACTATAAGCAAAAAAAAAAAAAAAAAAAACTTCCAGTATATTGATCTATTATCTAAATCTTAATTGGTTATAATAATTTATCTAAAATATAAGTCCCATCTAATAATAAACATAAATATAAAGTTATGATCTGCAGTGTCAGGGCTTGGGCATGGGTAATAACTTATAGCTGAAGTAAGGCTTTAAATGTGCAATTTGTAACTGACCACGATGGAAAAACTTACCAAGGGACATAATGTAATGATGTTTGAGAGAAGAGTACAAATCATCCATTAAACACATTTTTGAAGCAGCATAAATGAAGAGCTGATTGGATTTCATGATCATAACATAAACAGAAATAACAGAAATAAGTCCTTCGGATGAGACGTTAAAACGAGGTCCTGACTCTCTGTGGTCATTAAAAATCCCAGGATGTCTTTCGAAAGAGTAGGGGTGTAACCCCGGCATCCTGGCCAAATCTGCCCATTGGCCTCTGTCCATCATGGCCTCCTAATCATCCCCATATACTGATTGGCTTCATCACTCTGTCTCCTCTCCACCAGTAAGCTGGTGTGTGGTGGGCGTACTGGCGCAATATGGCTGCCGTCGCATCATCCAGGTGGATGCTGCACATTGGTGGTGGTTGAGGAGATTCCCACCTTCTATGTAAAGCGCTTTGAGGTCCCAGATAAAGCGCTATATAAATGTAACGGATTATTATTTATTATTTAACATGTGCAATATTCAGTCATTATTGGGATAGATTGTAACTTTGATGACCTTGGAAATGTCCAACTGTTGAATTAGTTGTTAACATGAGAAGTTGCATCACATTACATCATGATAATGTCATATTGCTGTAACACACGAGGATGGTGAAACGAAGACTTCAATGTAGGGCAGAATTTGATATGGTTGCCCCAAAAGCTCGAGAAACTGATCTGTAATAACTGTGGCTGTGATGTTGGGTGCACTGCCATCTGAGTACATCATGATAGAGTTGTGCATCTTTCAGAATTGAACTGACAATTGCTTTTAAATTACTAAATTAGTTTCTGAATTTGAATTAAAGGTAAAAACAAATTGATCAAATTGAATTTATTACACAATATGATTGATGATGATTTGTGATGTTTTCCCTGCCTAACAAAACGCTATAACAAAATGAACACACATTTCCATTATTTTTAAATGTATTTATATAAATGTGTGTTGCCTCAAACAGACAATTTCAAATATTTGACATTTTTATGCAGAAAAAATACATATAATTATTGAAAACATCAATTTATTTAACCAAACACTTGAACAACCAGATTGATCTAGTTTTTAATGTAGGCTACAGTATTACACAAAATTAGATAAAAAGTAGCATTTAATATCCAGCTGTTGCTCTCAGACAACATTGTACCATTGTGGAACCTTGTTGCCTTTGGCTTGCTCAGTTGGGGATATTCAAATTGACTAAAAAAAGTGAAAAATTCACTTTTCATTGGAGAAAATATGGAGTTGTGACATGCACAAAATGAACCCCTGTGGGTCATGTGTGATTTGAGTTCTCCTCCCCAGAGATATCAATGACCAATTAAATGGTTGTCATTGAAAAATAATACAAAATAAATAAACTAACTAAAAGTGGCTACGTTGCCTGGAGGCAATACAGTCCCATAGAGGGTTAATAATAGATTTTATTTTCAGTATGAATTACCATAAACATTTAATAATAAAGCATTTGAAGTATTTTCAGAACATTAGATTGTATTAATAATTAATCCTCTGTTTGGGGTCTGACAGATCCCAAAGCTGTTTTAATAGCTTGAAAAAATATATATAACATATGATAATGGGTTGTGTGGAGAATTTAACTTGATAATGTGCATCAACCATCCTCACTAAAATGTTACATGTTTGTGGTTTCAGAGAACATAGCTATAAAATATAAATATTTTCATGTTAAGATTCCTTAAAAGACAGCCTATCGTCACAGTCACATTTTATGTATTCTTCCCCTCCACAAATCATTACTATTGGTCACCCTTTGTGTCTGTCTGTGGGTTTTGCAAATATTTAACCAATGCAAGTGTCAAAAAGAGTAAAAAAGAGTGTCTGTAAAATCTTGACTACACTCATATCGGACATATCTGCTTGTTTGCAATGCAAGGGTAAATAAAGAACTGTTTCTTTGAATATGCACAGTGTTCTGTTATATATATATGGCTAACGATTTATGTATTTGAGGAAAAGAGAAGAGTGTCTTACATTGTCGTCGAGCCATAGCCAAGACCATCTTACATATCCGTATTTAAAAAAACAAATTATTGTTGAAGTTGGAATATGAATATGCAATGATGTTTTAAATGTCACCTATATTTGTGCTTGTAATATATTTTGTTGCATTAAATAAATTTACTTTTAAAATTCAATACGTTGTACCTGTAACATGGTGAAAAAAACAACAACAATACATTTCTAATGTGCTACAATCCATTTTAAATCTAATATTTATATTTAAAATGATCTCAAATGAACTTGGTAAACATTTTTATGGGAAATGAATACAGTTAGGAATTATTAAATTATTAATGATTTATGTGTGTGTCACAAATTGTGGTCATTGTGTGAAGTACATTACAATTCCTCTTCAGTTGTTTATTTATGTTGTATTTTTTGAATGTAGCTAATTTCCTTGCATGATTATGATAAATAGTCCTCTATGCAAATCTCTGAAGTATTATAATAAAGTAACTGCGCATGTGTTATATTTAGGTCAACCTGGTGGTAATGTCTTATTTTTTTTACTTTGACAAGATTGTTTCAGAGCTGTTTTCATGTTTCTTTTTCTGCTGTTGCTAAGAATGTTTGTGCAATAAATAAATTTTAAAGACTTTGCTATTATCATCTTTATTGTGCCAGTATTTTAGGACTGTAATTAAGTATTGTAAGAGTAATATCTATAGCAATCTATTACATCAGTTTGACAATAAATGCACTTATTTTTCCCTTTCTTCAGATTATTTCATTTTATAAAACAAGCTTATTTCTCCACATTATTGCTGGTTACAGAGTCTTACAGACGCACTCACACGAAACACAGACTGTAGGTGTAATGACTGAACTCACAGTGCATGTCTAGCCGTCCTTCAGGCACAGTTCATTGGCTTCATTATATGGACAATATGTGCTGGAAAATAATTGGGCACTTCCAACAATCCTATCAACATGCTATCAAAACCAGATGGATAATGTTAGAAACTCTCTAACACATTAAAACCATATTTGAAACTTTATTTGGGTGCAAGTAATCAATGCCCTCTTTCCAATGGCCACACTGCCACTAGGGTTAGCATGTTATCATTATTGCACGTAATTACTATTCAGAGTTTCAGAAACAGCAACAGTTGAGTGACTCTAGGAGGCATTTTCCAACACAGACTTCTTGAGGCCACATCAAATGTTCGTTCTGACACCATCCTCTATGATCTTACCCAGCACACTGGCCGATGTGACCTTGGAAAAAAATTCCTAAATGGAAACATCGCTACACAGGCTATGGTCCTACAAATAACCAGCGAGCCATTGATTCCCGTTAGCAGCAAGCAAAGGGACGGAGCCGGATACCCTAACTGACTCTTTTACCAACACGCATACACAAACTCTCTGGCAGTTCGCTCAAATGCACTTTCCATCACTTGCAGGCATAGTAAATGTGATATAGCCTCCCCACCTCCCCGTCTCTTGCTAACATCCGCCATGCGGGGCTTTTGAGGGCTCAGACATAGAGTAATTAAAAGGTCTGCCATGAGCACTGTGAGCAAAAATAAATTCTATGACTACCTACTTCTGTTGACAAATGAGAGTAAGACAACATTTTAACAACATTAAGCTATACATTTTACAGATGGCAACCCTCGCTCCCAATTTTTTAAACTCTCTTCTTGAATGAACGAAGGATTAAAACACTGCATTATCGAAAGTGAAGCCCAGTGGCGACTTGTGCAACAGCCCGTTGGACTTGGCTGAAATGTTTACAGAAGCGTCCACTTTGGTTTTGGACGCCTGTGGATGGGGGTAATGGAAAGTGACACTATCTTGATAGCTCTTGGCTGCAGGATATTTCACAGCAATCCCCACACACATGAAGTCCGATGTGCTCATCACTTTGGGGAGGTCTCGGTATGAATGTGACCACAGCAGCCAGTGACGATGTCACATTATAGAACAGCCGCTCGATCCATTGCACATATTACAATACATGACAACTCATATAGAGCATCACAGCTGCTGTTTTAACCAACTGAAACTCATAGTGTATGAGAAATGACAGTGGCAGAGCTCATGGTTTTCATTTTTCAACCAAATAAAACAAACAAGAAATGTCCATCCATCTGTGGGTGGCTGGCCAATATTTGTAAAGGATACAGCATGTTTTCCCATGAATATAAACAGAATAGCAGCAGTGGTTCTCATATGTCATACTGTATGGGTCATACTGTTATTGTTTTCTGTGAGCACACAATAGTGCTAAATGCAAATAATAATAAAACAATGTACTTAGCGTATACAGTTAGGTCTATGGACAGAGGCACAATTTGTTATTTTAGCTGTTTACCAATACATATTTAAGTTACATATAATGCATATAGGAATATGGGAAAGTGCACACTCTCAGCTTTAATTTGATGTTCACATGCAAATTTGAGGAAGAGTTACAGCTCTTGACAGTAGAGCTCGCCAAGAATTTACATTTTTTCACCCAGATTTTTCTGACTTTTGAATGTGCCGCTACTATTGGCTCACAGCAGTGTCAGTCACTGGTGAACAGTCAGCGATTGGATACACCTCTTTACCTTACAGAACACTTTTTCCTTTCCTTTTCTTAACCTTTTTCAACTTTTAACTCTTTATTGGTAGCCTGGGTTACCAATTACCATCAGAAGTCTTAGGCAACAAGCATATTGCTGATAACTTGAAAAACCTTGAGGTCAACATGAAAATCAATTTTCGACCTTGCTTGATAGTAGCGCAATTGCTATTTTTGTGGTAAACCTTTCATCCACGCAAGTAATCTTTTAATGGTCTTACTCAAAATGGCGTTCCTTCTGATGCATCAGTTACAGTGACTACTTGGTCAAAATATCCTTGACTACTCTGCAAACCAAAGACTGCTGTGTGGTAAAGAGGAGAGTTGGAGATTTCCTAACTTGGAAATACGTCACAATCCTGGAATAATAAGGTCAGTGGCAACTTCTGATTCACAAGCTTGAATCTGATGTTAAATCCATGTGGGGAACGAATCCGTTTCCCTCTATTCAACACAACTTCTAAATGAATACCACAAATGATGAAGCCGGAAGAAGCCGGAATATGTATAAGAAGAAACCAGAATCAGTTTTAACAGCCTTGAATGTGAAGCACTGTGGGATGCTGATCTCCTCCACCTATTAACTCAGCTGCAGTCACACCTTCAATCCAACTACTCTCCCCTCCTCCTCCTCCATCTCATTGTCCCCCCCCCCCCTCTGGGAGATTCTTACACCCCCATCCTCCAGCCCTCAGATTAATAGCTCTCTTCAGCATGATGACCCCAGCTCTCTCCCCTCCCCACCTCTGAATACTGTGTGTCTAACTTTGGATCAGGTGAGAAGACAATTAAGGAGACTACACTCTAATAAGGCTGCTGGCCCTGATGGTGTGCGTCCTGGAGTGCTCAAAGCCTGTGTCTCCCAACTATGTGGAGTGCTTCATCGTGTCTTCAACCTGAGCCTGCGTCTCCAAAGGGTCCCTGTGCTATGGAAAACATCTTGCCTCATTCCTGTGCCAAACATGCCTCGTCCAAGTAACTCCAAGGACTACAGACCCGTGGCACTGACCTCCCACATGATGAAGACCCTGGAGAGACTGATCCTATACCGGCTATGGCCCATAGTTAAATCTATACTGGATCAACTTCAGTTCGCCTACCAGCCTCGACTGGGAGTAGAGGATGCCATCATCTTCCTGCTCAATCGCATCTACGCCCACCTGGACAATCCGGCTAGCACTGTGAGGGTCATGTTCTTTGACTTCTCCAGTGCTTTCAACACCATCCGGCCGGCCTTACTGGGTGAGAAGCTGACAGCAATGAAGGTGATTACCCCCCTTGTGTCCTGGATTGTTGACTACCTGACTGGAAGACCACAGTATGTACGCCTTCAACACTGTGTATCAGACATCATGATCAGCAATACCGGGGGCCCTGCAAGGGACTGTACTTTCTCTTTCCCTTCCTCTTTACTATTTACACCACCGACTTCAACTATCACACAGAATCCTGCCATCCTCAGAAGTTTTCTGATGATTCTGTTGTGGTTGGATGTATCAGTAAGGGTGACGAGACTGAGTATAGAGACTTTGTTACATGGTGTGATCAGAACCATCTGCAGCTCAATGTGACAAAGACTAAAGAACTTGTTGTGGATCTAAGGAGAACAAAGATACCAGTGACCCCTGTTTCAATCTGGGGGGTCCCTGTGGACATTGTGGAGGATTATAAATACCTGGGAGTGCACATAGACAATAAACTGAACTGGGCCAAGAACACTCAGGCACTTTACAAGAAGGACCAAAGCCGTCAAAATTTTTTGAGGAGGCTAAGGTCCTTTAACATTGACAGGACGATGCTGAGGATGTTTTACGAATCGGTAGTAGCTAGTGCTATCCTATATGTGGTCGCATGATGGGGTAGCAGACTGAGGGTGGCAGATGCGAATAAACTGAATAAATTGATCCGTAAAGCCAGTAATGTGGTGGGGGTTGAGCTTGGCTCCTTATCGGTGGTGTCAGAGAGGAGGATGCTGTTCAAACTGAATGTCATCTTGGATAATGTCTTCCATCCACTCTATGATCTGCTACTCAAACACAGGAGCACTTTCAGTGCAAGACTTATTCTCCCAAAATGTACCACGGAGCGCCACAGGAAGTCATTTCTGCCAGTGGCCATCAAGCTTTATAATTCTTCCCTCTAAGTGTCTGACATAGGAACCATTAGTTAGTTTTTAAATTGTTAATATTTTGGTTGCTGTGCAACATTATCTGTCTAATCTGATCTGTTTTAAAAATTAATGTGTAATATTCTCGTTATTATTTATTTCCTTGTTCACTGGGACATTAGATTTAATGAATATGTTCATTATAACATATCCAAATAACGGAAATGCTTTTTATATATATATTTTTTTTGTTTATTATACATGTGGGCAATTGTGACAAAGAATTTCCCATTGGGGATAAATAAAGTATTACTGAGCTGAACTGAACTGAACTGAGCACCAAAAGGGTCCTAACATCTGGAACATGCATAGTGTGTGTTAATGTTTCTTTTCTCACAAGCTGTAGACTCAGAGCATGGAATCTGTTGCTGTCTCTTCCTTCACAGGCCCAGGGACTCAAAATGTTGTATCAATTATTGTCTCACTGGAGTGTGTCTGTTAATGTCTACATTTTTGCTGTGACCATCCCCAAGTCAGAATTCCCTTTCAAGGTGTGAAATTGATTTTGCGTTTCTTTGTCCTCTCAGCGCACCATGATTTCCCCAACATCTACTGGTTCATGTTCACAGTCAGTCTTACCAATGTCTTTCCCGCCTCTCCTATGTGTCACCTCAATGGAAGAGAGACATCGTACCCACCCTTACTGCATATCACCTTTCTATTTTCAACCCCTCCGCTGGAAGGTCATCAAAATGTGCTCCTCCAGTCACAATAACAGAGTGTAGGCTCCTAGTCTATAAATCCAGGGACGCAGACACACTGAGGATGATGTATGAGTGCAGACGCAGTTCATAAGAACATGGGCGATTGTGACGCTTGCCTGGTGATTCATGGGTGTGCTTCCTTCTCCACGTGTCTGCATGCTGGGAGATAGAGGCACAGCTAAATCAAAGCTTATTGGAATAGAATGTAGCAAATCCTTGTGGAACTAGCTCAAAATACTCAAATAAACCTAGAAAAACATCCACTACACAATAGACCTTGATTTAGACTCAACATTCACTTATATAACACTTATGAAAATAATAGAACCAGCATTTGTAGTAATTGCAGCTTTAAGTAAATACATGAAGGTATAAATGCCTGCCGGTAATTTAGCTCATTCTAAATCTAAAAAATATGGAGTGCGTTTGTGGTGCTATTATAGTGTTTTTAGTTCTTGAAGGAGCTTGACCATAAACAAATGTTGTTTAATGGAAAAAAGTTCCTGAACAGAAATTAACAGGATAAGGGTTTTTAACAACATTAAGTGTGAAAAAAAAAAAAAAAAATTACATACAGTATTTTAATTGTGAAAAAATATATAGATTTACATACAGTATTTTAATTTGTGTCTAGAGTTATTGTCCTGCTGTTTTTATTTTTGAGTAGATTAAAGTAAGTTTTAAAAAAGCCTTTTTTTTTTTTTGCTGTTATTTTGTTATTTTTTCCATCCATTTTTTTTCTGTTTTAACAATAGACTATTAAAAAGATGCATCACAGCATGGCGCTTCCTCCAACATACTTCACTGTATAGGTATAGAGTTCTTTGAGGTGTGAACCACACATATAGCTTTGAATTTTAGCTCCCTCAAAAGAACTATTGAAGAAGTAGCAGCTTCAAAATAACTCTGACTGTGAAGAAATGCCCCTAAGTCAGTGATGTGGCGTATAAAAACGTCCCTCAAAAAGACCTATAAATATAGAGACAGTATAACACACCAATTACCAGTTGAATAAACAACTGTAAAGAAGGATAGATAGATAGATAGATAGATAGATAGATGTAGAAAATAGGTGAAAAAATGAAAATGAAAATTCCATATATGATCTATTTACCTGTAAGAAAATTACCAGTACCTTTTTCATTTTACCGTTTCCTTTAACAATCACAACACTTCACTGGAAAGGAAAAAGTCAACTCTAATGGCCATTTACATGACACCATTTTCAACTAAAAACATAAAACCTTTTTTTATGCGCTTTGGCCACTCATTTATGCGACAATTTGTGAAAAAGCTACGTTTTTGAAAACAATACCATTATCGTCTCCGCGTAACCGACAAAAATGCAAATTTGTGAAAATAGTGACATCATGCGCATGGGTATTATGTGCTCAGTCTATATGCACATAATGTTTCTTTACAAAGTGGAATCGCCAACTACTGGCCTGGCATGAATAAAACAGTCGTTTTCGTGGATCGGTGTGAATGAGGATCGTTTTGACAGTGGTGTTTTCTGTATGCAAAAAAGAAAAGGAAAACCTTTCTGTTTTTCACATCGCTGTTGTGTAAATGTACCCTAAAAGTCAAGGAAGATGTGAGAGTGGGGAACCTTACTGTATATCCAGGTTTCAGGAGGCTTAAATACAACAGCACCCACTCCCATAATTCCAAATTCCTAATTCGAATTAGTGTGTCCTAAATCGTATGAAATGAGTATTCCAAAGATACCCGGATGGTCTACTTTTTCCGGTTAGAATCCGAAATGCAGATCCATACACACTCTACCGACTAATATTGCCCACAACACATTGAGTGTTGGATGAGGATGAAGGACAGTTAAGTAGAGAGGTTTAGATAAAGCTGTTTGGGTGATTAATAATCAGTTTCTAACCTGACGAAAATATATGTATTCTATGTTATTGAGATTATATTTCATCTGCAACAGCACTGCAAACGTTTATGAAGATCTGTTTGGTCATTAACTTATAAATTGATCATTATGCAAATTGCAATCACATGAGGAAAGTTCTCTGCATGAAAGACCAACGACTGGCAGATCGAGCTATTACATTTCTCTGATATGGTAGGAAATGAATATAAATTGAATAGGAGGATTGCAACTGTGACATGATGATTGACAAGGCAGTTTAAACAGTGACAGGACGCATGTACAGTAACTAAGCGACAGAGCGGTCCGTTAAAGATGCAATTAAGACTAAGTAGTAGCTTATGTCCCAAAGCTTGCCTAGTCTTCTGATACACACTCAAAAGTATGTACTCTTCCTTAGCAAAAATGTACATACTTTTAGGGTGTAGTGTAAGTTGGAGTTATTGGGACGCAGCACAAGTCATCTCTCATTAGTAGATCCACCTGTGAGCACTCAAGTCCAAATAAAAACACTTACTTAATACACGTGAAAAATCAACACACACTGTAAACCCTAATGTTGTCTTTACTTAAACAATCAAGTGTACTTGACTAAACATTACTTTAAATTTTGCATTTTGGCCCTGTCACTCAAAAATATAAGTTCAAATAACTTATTTACCTTCAAAATACATAAACTTAAGATTTCAAGTGCTGTTAGCTCAAAATCATGATTAATCCTTACAAAAGGTCATTTTCACAAATGTTGTTTTCTTGACTGTGAAATGATATACATTCATACATGCTTTCTATAAGTGCAAGGTGTCATTGTTATTTTACCAGAAAACAAATAGCTTTCATTATTTAACAATTATTGATCATAATGGAAATAATTGCTGATTTTTATAAAAAAATAAATAAAAAAAAACCTGATACTTTAAACTTGATAAATAAAATGTTATACCCATATACAGGTGTTTTTGTAATACTGGGGGTTGCACGGTTTTCACTCAGTAGCTTTTTAATACAAGCTCATACATTTGTATAAATAGGCACGTGCACAATGCACATATATGCCACGTGCCAAAATGCATGAAAGAGTTCATCACAGCCACCTCCCAAGTCTCATTAAAAAATATACAAAATAACAGAAATACAGCGCATTATGTTTAACGTTAAATCAAATTCATTTCAAATCGGTTTAATTAAAATGTCTCTTCCTTTGATGCGATTGGCCACGCAAGCAGTTCTGCCTGGCAACAAGAGAACTAATGCCCTGATTGGTGGATTACAAAATTGTTGATTTTCGCATCGTCTGTTGCTGACACGACACGAGTGCAAATTTCAAGACGGGAGTTTTTCTTTCAGTACCATTCTCGGTAAGTACAATTATTAAGATATAAAGTTATTTTGTGTGACTTTTTAAATCTGAAATATGTTAATTTAAATCCTTGCACGGTATAATAAAAGAGAACGCAGTCATAACGTTAATTACAATATTTCCTGGTCAAAAATTTCCAACATAACGTTAGCCACTAACGTTAATTAACGTTATTTTATTGATGGTGTTTTGTGATTTATATGATAACTGCGATATCAAACGATTCTTTATTTTATTAGTAATAGTAATTAGTAAAATATAAACTTAATCATTGTGTAATCGTGTATTTCTCGGCAAAAGAACATGGCAGCTACGTACTTGAGACCAGTTAACATTAACTTAGTGATGTTTTATTCTGGTTAAACTTTGACAACCTCGACATTAATTCACGATATTTGCTTATTTATTATTTTACCTGTGAGATACGTAGGCTATTTGATTATCTTTTTTCAGTGCAAGAAAGAACATGGCAGCTAACGTTAGCCTACTTCTTAGATCACCATGTGGGTTATTTTTCCCGGGCAAACTTTGTCAGTTTCACCAGCAATTGACAATTTTCATGATACATTTCTGATTTTTTGAGAAATCGACTTATTTGATATTTTGACTTGTAAAAATGTAGTATTTCGTAAAGTAAGTTATCTATCATAAGTTATAAACATTGTTACTATAGCTACGAGTCTAAGGTTACAACGAATTAGTGATGTTTCGTAGATGGTAAAATTAAAAATTAACGTCACGCTTGTCACCAATAAGTAGCTACAAAGCGATTTAGTCATATCATCTGATCTAGGCTACCTTCCTTTTATCAGAGACCTTTATTTGCTAGTTTAGGTGTATTTTGAGTAACACTGTAAGATTGCCATTTTAATTATAATGTAATTTTCTTTGTTTGACTTTGTAAAACTTAATATTTTCAACTGTGTTTCTGTTACAGGTGATTTTGAGACAAGAACGTGGAAATGTAAGTGTTGTATTTTTTAACTCTGCAAAAAGAGGGGAACTTCTCAAACATGATAGTTTAAAACATGGTAGTTATATAAAAACTGTAAAATATTTTGAAATAATATTTGTAAAATAAAAAAAAGTAAAAAAAAAAAAGTATTTAAACATTTGAGTAAAAATCAAAAGATACAGTGATTATGTGACGTGACCTGCCCCTGTCTCCCCCCAGATCTGCTTGGAGTTAAACAGAATTACTGGCAAAAACCTAAAGCAGGAATTCTACGAGAACCTTGATATAGGCCATAGTTCATGGACCTTTTTAAAGCCAAAAGTGGGTCTTCTGGTCGGTACTTGGCTAACTTTTTTAATCAAATAAAGGTTAGTAATCTTGTCTTATTTAAGATAACTTAAAGGATAACTTTTACTTACCCTCAAGTTGTTCCAAACCTGTATACATTTCTTTGTTAACGCCGAACACAAAGGAAGATATTTTAAAGAATGTTTGTAATTGAACCATTTTGGGTTCAATTTATGTTCTTAGTATATCTTTTTAGCTTGTATAAGTCAACGGTGGCCCAAAACTGCTTGGTTACAAACATTCTTCAAAATGTATTCTTTGTATTCAGCTGAGCAAAGAAATTTATACAGGTTTGGAATAACTTGAGGGTGACTAAATGATGACAGAAATTTCATTTTGGGGGAACTATCCCTTAAAAGCATTTCATTTTGTCAGCATTTAATCGTTTATTCTCATAAAAGTGCTTCAAATATATTGATTAGTTGTTCTGGCATTAATGGAATTTCGTGTTTTCCTCTAAAGTCAGCCCAGCCAACGGAGGTCCGAACCCTTGTGATTCGAGGACTACCTTTCATGCTTGGAGATGAGGATGACTCTTTCTTCAAGTCATGTTTAGTAAGTGCATATGTTCTTAATATTGATTGTATTGTACTCAATATCTATATATTGAATGGCCTGAGAGTGTGCATTTTCATGTTTGGGTGAACTATTCCTTTAAAATACAAATGTGGCCAAGTCTTCAAATTAATAAATGTAATTTATACTGCATACTTTAAAAAAAAAAAAGAAAAAAGAAAAAAAGTATTGTCTTAGCTGGAAACATGTCAAATGCATACTTGTTCATATAATTTGGGATTAGGGTTAGTGCTTTGTGTTTTTAATAAATCTAGTGCATGTTCTGATAAACATGCATTGATAAACATTTGATTCCTGATCGCAATACTCTATTTATGCCTGTTTTTTCACTAGGTGTCTGATCATCGCAACTCCATCCTGTGATGTGCCAGTGGACATCTTACTTGAGGACACTGAACTCCAGCCCCCCAATTCCTTGCATCTAACTTTTACGATTGGAATAATATTTGGAAGGTCAAGTGGTGATGGACAAAATGCAGGACCTCCCACAGGCTATGTGTCTCTTCTTCGGTCTGATCTACACACTAGACCTGAATTACCCAAAACCACTTGCCAACACGTTTGATTTCATCCAGCGTGTGCTATGGGACACAATTCTCTCAAGCCTAAATTGCAGTCTCTGGCAAACCAGCTTTTTGTTTAAAAAAAAACGTCACTGAGACTTTAACACCACTGTGAGAATGTTCTACACTGACAATGTTTTTTTTCTTTCTCGATTTACTCCATTATCCATTTATGAAGGAAAAAATGGTTTAAATTAATAAATGCTCAGTTCTATAATTAATGTGCAGTAGTTAATTTAGTGTATTGTTACCATTGTTGGTACCTCAGTGTGTTTGTGACAATATTTCAATTACAGTATAGTTTGTACTGTAATATTGTGCAAATATTTGGTCAAAGACAGACTATAGTCCTTATGTTTAATTTTAGTTTGCTGTGATTGCATAAAGCTTAAAGAATGTATACATTGTTTAAATTTTCAGACAAATGTGAGACTTAAGTGTAATGTTGAAGTGATCAGAGTTGTACAATTGATGTAGTGCACTACTTAATGTTGGACATTGTTGCTACCTTTAGAATTATGTACAGGGTGTGACTCATGTCCATTTGACATTTTGGTCAATAAAGACTCAAAGGATCAATATGTTGTTTATTATTTTATTTAAGTGCAGTGTGCACAAAGCTTACAGTCAAAAATAATAACTTTTAAATTTAGAATTAAAATCTAATTTCAGTTAAATTTTCATGTTGAGTTTACTTAAATATACAAGTACACTTGAAATTAACACTAAATTAAGTGAACTTTATTGTTTAAGTACATTCAATAATCATCAAGTTTGGTGAACTAAACAATTTAAGTCAAGTCTACATAAACACCAAGTTAAGTAAACTTAAATATGCATGTTTTGGGAGACCCCATTACACAATTAAATTGAGGGAACGAGTTTACTCAAATCAATTGAGTTCAATCAACTTATTAGGGTTTTCAGTGCAGATCATTCCTTCATTTCAGAGTGTGCAATTATTTGGTTCTTTTTTGCGTACATTTCATTTGAAAAGTTCTGACTCCATTGCTGCTCTGCTTTCCGCATAAATTAAATGCCACAAAAACTAAACTGAAGCTACATTTGAAAATCACAGTAAAATGTAATTAAAAACTAATGACCTTTACTTTCACTAACAACCTTAACAATCTCTATAAGCAGATGCTATTTTAATGCAGCCAGTTTCCGTCAGTCTCCAGCTTCTGAATTTCAGCGTCCCTGCAGAGTTATAATTGAAACAATCAGTGCGCTGACATCTGCTCCTCACGGTATTCCATGAAGGTCAACAGTTTTACTAATTTTTGCAGTACAAATAACTTCAGAATTTGTAGGTAATCAGTCATTTAGAAGATGATTCTACTGCAGCTTATTAGAGGGAGAAACCTGGGGTTAAGTGCCTTGCTCAAGGGCACAATGGTGATAGCTCATGGCTAGTGTCCACTGGCACACCCTTGGACCGCCTGGAGTCTGTTCACTGACCACATGATGGATTCTGCACACACGAAATGAGCAAGCAATAGGCAAGTACAAAATCTACAGGACCGGTACGATGAGGGCATTATACAGCAGAGGAAAAGTTTAAGTTTTATTGTAGGAGTTTGCACTTGGAGAGAACAGGATGGATCGTGTAATAACATTCACTTGCAGTTCGAAACAAAGTGCTTTACAGGTATACATTTTATATAAAACGTCCCAGGTTGGAGTAGTACTGTAAACTTTTAATCAATTATATGTACAGTACACATGACCTTTTTCAGTAGCTATTTCATTCTTTTTTTTCTAAGCTACAAATAAGAAATACAGGTGGAGCCAGTTTCCAGGAATAGAAGATTGCCATCAATACCAATCGAATTAAACCCCAAATTATCAGTGTTCTTGCTGAAAATACCTCCTATTCCTCTTTCTAAGCAGTAGCTGTCATGAATGACCTAAAATATACAATATTGTTCAATCAGCATCAGACATAATTTAATCAATTATTGATCTGCTCAAGGACTGTTTTATTCAAAAGACAAAATCAATTATTTCCCAAAGGCTCACAGGCAAATGGCATTTCTATTCTTTTTGTAGACTTGCTCTCAGAAGATGACATGTAGATTTGTCAATTTTTCTTTTCCCTTAAAAAAAAAAAAAAAAAACAGAGGAAAAAAACTTGACCCAGTTGTAGCCATTCAGACTGATGATCAAAGTGTAACTACAGTTCAAGAGCTTGTTGTTTACAGTATAAAGGAAGGGATTTTTTTTTACCCTCATCATTCAAAAAACCCGTGAGACTTCAATTCTTCTATGGAACACGAAGTATGAGCACACTACTCATTTCCATAATTTGACTACATATAGTAACCAAGGGCTGCAAAAAGCCTCAAACAAGTGCTCCATACCACTTGTATTCACAATATTCCAAGTCTTCTGAAATCATATGGTAGTTTTGTTTGAGGGATAGATTGAAATTTAAGTAATTCAGGACACTAGCTTAATATTTAGAACTGACTAAGATATATTTGTGGCAACATGATTCAGTATAAGTAGTCGATTGGCTTTGTGATAGATCAATATTATATGCACATGTATAGTCACATACTCGTGTAAAGTAGACCCATGCTAAGGCAAAAGCCGTTTTGTTTCTGTAAACTGACTGCTTAAAAATGGTACAATGTCAAGGTATCCTGACATTGTGTTAAACACTGCATTACACAAATACAGTAGGGGCACAGATACACATTTGTTGAGGGATATGCAACATTCATGTTAGAATTGACATCACATCCAACGGTTCTTCCTATTAAGAAAAAAAGAAAAAAAAGAAAAGTGACTTAAACCACAACAGAAATAAATACTCAAGAGCAAACTGATATTAAAAGGTGCCCTTTTTAAAAGACTTGATTTTGTTTTTGGGATCTACTAGAATAGGTTATGCTTGTATGTTTAAAAAACATTATTGTTCACGTTTGATTCTAGTCAGAATGTGAGTCTGATACTGCTCCATTGGGCTGTGATTATGGGGCGTGTTTCAACCGAACCAGAAAGAATTTACACTAATGTATAAAATGGAGCAAGATAAAAAGCAGACTATGCCACCCCGTTTCCATGAACGGGGAAATTTCATAAGACACACAGGTTCACTACCACGGACAGGAGACGTGCATATGATTACAAAACACTTATTTTTACAACAACAATGATACAAAATGTATTAAAAAACTGTTGACACAACTTCAGTGTGCACCAGACAAAAAAAAAAAAAAAAATAGACACTTTCAGGCTGAAGCTTCCCAGTAGGGCGGCTAGCTGAGCAGTGAGTATCCTAAGACCACACACTCACACTCACGCACACTAAGTGAGGGAAACACAGGTGCCAACGGCAAAACACTCGGTGAAGGAAACACCACCACCAAAAGGGCAAGGACAGCTAGCTTCCCTACACCGGGGGCCTTCAGCTCCTGAAAGAATAAAAAAAAGAACACAATATATTCCACAATTAGCCAGACACACATTTATCAACAAATTATAATAGAACAAGTTCAAATCCTAAAGAAGGTCAACAATGGGCGAGTTACTGGCCACAGAAGTTGGTATAGCCCAAGAGGTTTACACCAAATTGCCAGTAAAACACAGACACAACAATGGAGCAGCCAACTGCTATAAGACGAAAAAGGGAACAAACAAAACCACAAACAAAGTGAAACAATACAAAATGAAAAAAACAATGAATTCCAACTAATTTAATCACATGAAACAAATCCAAACGTAATTAATAAATAAAACAGAACTTGACATATTTGGCAGGGCTTTCACCAGACAGTCAAATCAAAAGATATTTGGTGTTCTCAGGTTCAGAATATTACTCACTTTTCCCACGGCCACTAGGAAAAGCACAGACCAAAGGAAGCAACCAAAATAATAAACAAACAAACTGCAGGTGGCGATATAACAAAAAGCGGGGCTAATGTACACCATTAACGGGACATCTCCCGTTAAGTGACGGCTCTGAGACTAGCCACCTAGACCACCAGCATTAGCGTAAAGCTATCTACAAATACAAAACAAACAAAAGAAAAACAAATCAAAAAGGAAATATCCCCAAAAAAATTGTGAAACGGTCACAACGTAGTATGAATGGCAGCAGAACAAACAGTGTAGTCTAACACAAGCTGTCTAGGAGCATTTGCCCCACAGTCCACAGAGACGAACCACCTGCGAGCAGACTGACGCACTAAAAAATAGACAAAATTAATGAATGAATCAAAAACACTCAACCCTTTAATGCTCAAGTGGTTAGATATACACTCACCTAAAGAATTATTAGGAACACCTGTTCAATTTCTCAATGCAATTATCTAATCAACCAATCACATGGCAGTTGCTTCAATGCATTTAGGGGTGTGGTCCTGGTCAAGACAATCTCCTGAACTCCAAACTGAATGTCAGAATGGGAAATAAAGGTGATTTAAGCAATTTTGAGCGTGGCATGGTTGTTGGTGCCAGGCTGGCCGGTCTGAGTATTTCACAATCTGCTCAGTTACTGGGATTTTCATGCACAACCATTTCTAGGGTTTACAAAGAATGGTGGGAAAAGGGAAAAACATCCAGTATGCGGCAGTCATGTGGGCGAAAATGCCTTGTTGATGCTAGAGGTCAGAGGAGAATGGGCCGACTGATTCAAGCTGATAGAAGAGCAACTTTGACTGAAATAAACACTCGTTACAACCGAGGTATGCAGCAAAGCATTTGTGAAGCCACAACACGCACAACCTTGAGGCGGATGGGCTACAACAGCAGAAGACCCCACCGGGTACCACTCATCTCCACTACAAATAGGAAAAAGAGGCTACAATTTGCAAGAGCTCACCAAAATTGGACAGTTGAAGACTGGAAAAATGTTGCCTGGTCTGATGAGTCTCGATTTCTGTTGAGACATTCAGATGGTAGAGTCAGAATTTGGCGTAAACAGAAAGAGAACATGGATCCATCATGCCTTGTTACCACTGTGCAGGCTGGTGGTGGTGGTGTAATGGTGTGGGGGATGTTTTCTTGGCACACTTTAGGCCCCTTTAGCGCCAATTGGGCATTGTTTAAATGCCACTGCCTACCTGAGCATTGTTTCTGACCATGTCCATCCCTTTATGGCCACCATGTACCCATCCTCTGATGGCTACTTCCAGCAGGATAATTGTCACGGGTGACAAAAACGCTTGGTGAGCGGAACCCTCTTGATGAACCATGAGTTTCCGGTGGGAACGATTTGTGTGCGACACATCCCACTCCGGCTCCGGGTGTGACAGAAACATGGTCCAAACTGATTAGCGTTAATGCACTGCAGGTGCGAGAGAGAGAGGAGCGGCGCTCGCACAGGCTTCCTGCTTTACAAGCTAAACATAAAAGGGCCATTCAGAGAGTTTGTGGGGAGGAAGCTGGTTGTCTCGGAAGAAAGCTGGTTGTCTCGGTTGGAAGTTGGTTGTCTCGGAGCAGTTTTGGGTACAAGCTTACTCGGGCAAGTCATCTGGGTGCAGGAGCCGCCCATTGAAGTCTGCTGGGCCAGAGTTATCGTCTATGGGGAATCTGCTGGACTGAGTTATCGATTGTATCTGTGCTGTGAAAGGAGAGAGATAAGATAAGTGAATTGATTTCATCTTACGAACATTCAAACAGCTTGAAGAGGATGCAGTGAATGTGAATCTGACTGCTGGAGAAGCTATGTGTTTCAGAGTGTGTTGAAGAGGAACTGAAGGTTGAATCTCCCCCTCGTGAGTGTAACGAATGGATCAAGGCCTCTGATCAGCCCTATCGTGTGAGTGAATTGCAGTGCTTTTGCCTTATTGATACACATTGATTTATGGTTGTGGAATTGAAGTGAACACGAGTGTGATGTGCTTTTGCTGAGAAGTGGCCCCATCCCATGCTTACACGTTTGTGGAAAGTTGTTAATATATCTGCTCTCCATCAGAAGCCTAGAGTGATACAGCTGAGCTGAAGAATACTTTGTATTGGGAAGAATCCTTACCTGTTCTACTTACCGTCTGAGTCTGGAAGCATGCAGCATTTCTGGTGAAGTAAGCTTTTAAACCACTGTCCCACTACTGTGAACCGAAGAGAGTACTTTGTACTGTGAAGAATCCTTACCTGTTCCACTTACTGCCTGAGTCTGAAAGTATGCAGCATCGCTGGTGAAGGAAGCTTTTAAACCACTGTTTCATTATTGTGCACCGATGAGAATACTTTGTATTGTGAAGAATCCTTACCTGTTCTACTTACCGTCTGGGTCTGGAAGTGTGCCGCATGGCTGATGGAGAGGATGCAGCATCGCTGGTGAACGGAGTCCCGAAATCGCCGTCCGAGAGGCACTGTGACGCTCGATCCACGTCGGTCCGTAGCTGAAGGATATCGAGAGGACATTGAAGTCTATTCAATTGGTGCTCAGTACTATATTGTTCAATAAAGATTGTTACTCCTTTGAAACTACCTCTGTTTCTGTGTCTCCCTGTTGCGTGCCCTTGGTGTCGGCTCCTCACAGTGGTGACTAAGTTAGGGGTGGCTGGTCATCCGAATCCCCCCCCCCGACCTGTGACATAATGCACCATGTCACAAAGCTCGAATCATTTCAAATTGGTTTCTTGAACATGACAACTAGTTCACTGTACTAAAATGGCCCCCACAGTCACCAGATCTCATCCCAATAGCGCATCTTTGGGATGTGGTGGAACGGGAGCTTCGTGCCCTGGATGTGCATTCCACAAATCTCCATCAACTGCAAGATGCTATCCTATCAATATGGGCCAACATTTCTAAAGAATGAATTAAGGCAGTTCTGAAGGCGAAAGGGGGTCAAACACAGTATTAGTATGGTGTTCCTAATAATCCTTTAGGTGAGTGTACATACCCAGTAGTAGATTGGTAGACCCACAGATTATTCAGTTACTCACAGCTTCGTTCATAAGCAACCCGCAAATGTACAGGTGTCCCATCTGATCGTACACACGAGATGCAATACGATCGAAGCATAGGTTACCAGGGGTCACACCAGAGCAAACATTAGTCTGTTGAAATAGACATATGTTAGCAGAGTACACAGACAACACACAAAGTATTGTTTCACAACAACCATTCTCTCTTACTGGATCACACTTTATTTAAACACGTCACTGATTAGGTCACATGACGTACACTTTGCAGTGTGATTGGCTGGGTCACAAAAATAACAAAACCTGAAAGCAGGTAAAACAAATATAAATGAGAGCATAATACTTATACATCCTAACACCCCCACTTGCTCTCACATTTCTATTTGATCATTTTGACATACGTATACAAAGTTCATACACCAAACATAAATTAGTTAAATTTCCTTAACTTAAGCTTAGTTGCTGGTTTTATCTGCAACCATATAATTAGTTGGACAGTACTCCAGACTAATTAGGCCCTTGTTTATTACAGACCTCACAAAATGGTACTTAATGTCCACGTTTACATCTCTGTCTATAAACCGGATTTTTTGCTAAGGCTGTGGCACCCTGATTGTCTTCATACACTCTAGATTCATATTTCAGACCTTCAATGTTTTCTAGCAATTGCTGTAGGTGTAAACATTCTTGTACAGTTGCAAACAATGCCATCATCACAGACAGTGCAACAGTAGGCTGCCCTTCCATGAGACCAATAGACCATTTTTGTTTAGGCTAATGCAGTAACCTGTAGTACTTTGCCTATCAGTTACATCAGCTGCCCAATTCGCATCGCTGTATACATGTATCATGTTCTCATTCCAACTTTTCCTGTAGCACAGTTCTTTGTCTTGTGTCCCTTTCAAATATCTCAAAACATGTTTGACAGTATTCCACAGTGACAGTTCTATGGTTGGCCTAGTAAAATACTGTGACAGTTTACTTACTACAAAACCTAGGTCTGGCCTTCTACATGTTGCCAGGTAGATTAGGCTACCTATTACTTCCCTGTATTTTCTTACATAACCCCTTTCCCTCAGCATCGTCAGTGTAGTTTAGATCCCTTTCAGTCGCTCACGTTCGACGTGACGTCAACGTGACGACGTCACGTCTCCCGTTCCCTCCTTCAAGGAACGAGGGTTACATTAGTAACCGAGACGTTTTTGTTCGCAGGGAGTACCTTTGGACTTTGGAATTTTCCATGTCAAATCGTTCAAGTATTTTCTCAATATACCCGTGTTGTGACATTTTAACACAATCAAAATCTTGCTCATAATCAATGCCAAGAAAATGTGTAAATTTTCCCAAGTCCTTCATTCTAAATGTTGCACTGAGCATCTCTTCCACACCATTAAGCACATACACATTGTTGGCTGCAATAATCAAGTCATCAACCCATATGATTATGAAAATTTTCTCCGTTTCTGTAACCGTTGTGTAAACACAGTGATCAGCTGGATTTTGAACAAACTTGATTTCACATAAATACTCATGCAACATTCTGTTCCAGTTCCTGCCCATACAGTGATTTTTCCAGTTTATACACCAGTTTTGCATTACCTTGAGCTTTTACCTCGTAACCATCTGTTTGTTTCATATAAATGTCACACTCTATTGGCGCATGTGTATGCTGTCTTCACATCCATCTGATGAACAATCAAATTTTCCTGTACTGCTTTTTGTATCAACACTCTAATACTTGTCATACTAGCAGTTGTAGAAAAAGTATCATCATAGTTCACACATCTCTCTTGACCATAACCTTTTGCAGCATATCGTGCTTTGTATTTGTCCGTTCAATCATTATTCCTCTTAATTGTATAAACCATTTACCCCCCCCACTCAGCTGCGTTCACTGATGTTACGGCAGAGAGCTGCACGGGTCCGATTTTGTAAATCCGCACCCGCCCGTACCCGCAGTGCTTAAAACCGCATCCGACCCGTTTTCCGACAGCAGCACTAATTAAAATCCGCAACCCGACCCGACCCGCTTAAAATAGAACCGAGACCCGACCCGCACCCGAAATAAAATCAGTTTAGCCAATCACATTATAGACACACTTTTTTCAAATTTGTATTGCCTTTGGCGGCTTGCCTTAAGACAAGGACAACAGCCGGAAGCTGTCAAAAAGCCAATAGCCTATACAGAACATGGCAAACGTTACCACAAAACAATGCAATTTCGTCTAGCACATCAGACAATTTATTACCAATATAGGTCTGTTTATAGTATATCCATCCATACTCCCTTAATAAAGGAAAAATATCAGTCTACACGTGCGTTTTATATTTAACATGAGGGAAATACACAATGCGTGTGACACAAAAAAATCTGTAACTTTTAGGTGGCAAATAATTTTTCTTTCGTTCAAATCCCACTCCGACATAGAAATTATATAGGATAGGCTACTGTAGGCTATTAGGCCTACGTGTGGTAGGCGCTAGGCATTAAAGAAAACATTTAGTTTCACAATTTTATATATATTTATATATTATTTAATCAATATTGATTATATGAGAAGTGAAAAGCATAGTAGCATAGCCTAAGATCATAACTTGTGCAATATGTCGGGAGACAGAGTGGGCAGACGTTATTGACCACTTCATTAAGTTTCTTATTGTATAAAGCATTTCTTTAAAGTGAATTTCGTTTTGTGTTAATTTTATCTTAATTTTAATCAATGTTTTATAACCAATTGTCTGAATTTAATAAATAAGAAGTAATAGCAGGCATCAGGACACGGCATGCAGCAGTTCGAGTGGTTGTGCTTTTTTAAAAGTGAATGTAACGTTAGGCCTAGAGACTCATAGGGCGCGTGCTCAAATAAACTAAAAACAAATATTTTACCAACTTAAAATACAGGGCAGGCATAGTTTTGTAGATGTGTTCCTAAAAATATGCATTTATTTTTACATTTGCACGTGACTGTTTTGAACCCGTGTTTAGACCCGCGTTTCCCCGTGTCCGACCCGACCCGCATCCGTATCCGACACAGTTGGATATTTTTCACCCGTTTGAGCAAAATTTGCGGGTCACCCGTCGGGTACCCGCGGGTACCCGAACCCGTGCAGGACTCTGCGTTACGGCTTCTTTGTATGTTTGGGGTATATTGCATACAAGTCCGTAACAATAATCAATGTCTGCGACATCACACACATAATCACTTAAATAACCTGGCTTTTTCCTCTCTCTGGCAGGATTTCTCCTTTGTTCAGGATCATCTTCATGTATTTGTGTTTGGTTCTTGCACACTACTGACACTTTTTCTATGACCTCTTCCAGAGAATTCGTTGTATTAACTTCAGGGCCTTTACCTGATTCTCTAGGATTATTCTTGACCCCAAAATCATCATAATCGTCATCAATAGGTATCATGTCCGCCTCAGTACTCATTTTGGGTACAAACTGAGTCTGCGTTTCTGTATTTTCTTTCAGGATAGTAGATCATGTATGCTGGACTGTTCTTGTCTTATCTAACAAAAATTCCCTTCTCACACCTCGAGTCCAGCTTTCCTTTGTCATGTTGGTAACATGCTAATCCAAACTTCTGCATCCTAGAAATGTTTGGTTGCCTGCCTGTAAACATGACGCAGTGTGTGTCAGCCTGGAAACTGCTGTCGAACCTCTGGAACTTTGCGATGTCTGTGATGATGTGTGAAGTTGCACCTGCATCCACCATTAGCCTCTCCTTTTCATCTCAGCGTCGCTTGCCCAAAAAACATACTCCTTGTTACCCGTCTCCTCGGACACTTTTCTTGCGTTATCCCGCTGCTTTTTCCGCCTGCAGGTTGCATCACAGTGAGTGGCACTTTTGCACTGATTGCACCACTGTTTACGCTGGCATGTCCTTGCTTTATGGCCTTTTGTGCCACACCTGTAACAGAGTTACACACAGCCACACAGTCTTCTAAAGTGGATTTCGTTCCAAGCTGTGCTTTTGCTTTTATTACATTGTCCCCGGATGAAATTGTCCACATATTTTTAATGTCCTCATAACTTCTAAGCTTTGTTATAAATTCGGCAAAAGTCATTTTATCATCGCTCTGAGTAAAATGGATGGAAAATGGCTTAAATGTTTCTGGAAGTCCTTTCAAAACCATTGCTGTTAAAAGTCCGTCACTCAGATTCTCACCTGCATTTCTCAAAGCTGTGATTGCAGTCTCAGCTCTGATGACATATTCCGTAACACTCTCACTGGGCGACTTTTGCAGTGAAGTTAGCTCTTATGTACAAGATTGTCACCCGGGGCTTCCCCTTACCAGCATAAAATCCATGCAAAATCTCCAGCGCTGCTCGTCCGTCGTCTCCTGCTTCTCTCATGACCAGCGACAGACTCTTGTCATCCAGGAACCGTATCAGCTCTGCATAGGCTTCGGCGTTTTTTTTCTCATAATTTGTACTTCTTTTCTTACAATTGCAAGTTAACATTTGACAATTCTGACTTTGAATTGCAAGTTTAAATTACACAATTCTGACTTTATTACTCAGAAGTGTGAGATATGAACTCGCAATCGTGAGTTATAAAGTCCAAACTGGAAGATAAGCTAAATAATGCACATTGTTGATAACAAAAATAAGAAAAAAACTCAACATAAATTATATGGTAATTCATCATTTTTACTTGCAAAAAACATTAAAATGACACAGTAAAATGACACAATGTAATGCTAAACAATAAAAAAATTCATAGTAAGTATATGCCAAGGTAACTACAGGTAACTACGGAGCCCCCCTGGTCCCACTTTTTCAAAAAAAAATTATCATAACTATCTCGTGGCCTCAAGATAGTAACTCGTGGCCTCAAGATAATAGCCTAATGTAGCCTAAATGTAATAATGATAGGCTACTTATTATCATTTGCGTTTATAAACTGAAGGCAAGTTTTACAAATCTGAGAGCACGGCCACGAGTTACTATCTCAAGGCCACGAGTTACTATCTTGAGGCCACGAGATAGTATAATAATTTTTTTGTTTGACAAAGTGGGACCAGGGGGGCTCCGTAGGTAACCAATTAAAAGGTTTTTTTTTTTTTTTTTTTTTTTTTTTACAGTCTTTTTCTATAAAAATTACAAACATTTTTATAGCCCTTTTTCAGCCTTTGTATCTCATCAGAATATGAAGCATCTGTCAGTGGGAAAACGTTCTGGATCTAATGATCTGGTATTCACGCCATGTCCAGGAACCCCGCTGGACCATTTGTAAATCCGACTGGCTAATCATGCTCCCTTTTCATCTCACACTCACAGGGAATCCTGTCTGGGAGATACACCAGTATGTCTGGCATCAGTGACTCCAGCCTGTCATTATCTTTCCCATTATAGGCAAAAGTGCGGCACTGATCCTGGCTCAGCGGACGGATATTTCACAGGCTTGTTACAGGGAGATGGAAATCTATCGGGTCTTCAGTAACCATGATAGACTCGCAATTTCCAAGCTCTGATCAATTACCGGTTCAAATCATTTTTAATAGGCTATGCTTGGCTGCTTTCAAGTAAATGTAAGACACTCTGAAACAATCAATATTGTATCCAGTAAAGCAATTCATTTCATTTGTCGCAGAGCCTTGTGTGTGAATGGATTACATTATTAAAACTGCCAATAATATAACCCTTTGCTGCATCTTTCATTTTCAAATGTGCAGCAATACTGTACTTTTACAGTTTCATTTCTATATATAACTTCATTGACATTTTTATCCTAGGAAATAAATCTTAATCTTATTTTTTTTTTCTTGGCTAATCAAGAAAGGAAAACTGCCAAATGCTCCATTTTCTAATTCCTTTACACATACTCTATATGCGTACTTGAGTATTGCCATTTTTTTTTTATTATTGAAAGCCAATAATATGATAATAATAATATAATAATATATATATTAGGAACTCTAATAGCTTAGTGTACAAAAGGTTACTACACAAAGGTACAAAGCTGGTACAAACCCTGTAATGACATCATAAACGCACCAATCTGGGAACCGTCCTTTATCATGTCAGATGGTTCTACAAATCGTTCTACACAGTCTTTTCCCTGTCTGCTGTCAGATGGCGGTCAGCGAGCTCTTATGACAGAAGTGGGCTGCTGATAGGATTAACAGAGCGAGAAGTAATGTCTGCAATAAAGAAGACGATGGGAGGTTGAAGGCCGTCAGATGATTGCATCACACACGTTCGGATGGTGAGGGTTCCCCTAAAGGGAGAGCTCACCCATGATTCTTTCTGACACTTCAGTCTGACTCAGTTCTACAGAGCCTCACAGAACTGAAGGTATAAATGAAATGCAATCTGATCTATAATAAGCCAGTCAACGCTGATTAGAAGGGTACTTCTTAACCTAATTTGACTCAAATAAATAATGAAACAAATACATTCTGACATATTGAATTGGAGTTGAATAATGCTCAGACCACAATCCTGTCAGACTGTTATAGTAAACCTAAAATCCCAGCCACAGACCACCAAAGGAACCACGACTCAAACTTTTATGACTGAGATTCTGAACTGTTCTATGATATGACTAACACCATAAATAGTATTATTTGGTTGTATTGCAGTTGTAAGCCAAATAAATTGAAATGATTTGAATAAGATGATTTGAAAATGTATTCTATGAAAGAAAGACTGGATGTTTACAATGTCGGTGAAGCTACTTTTAAAGTGCATTGCTTTCCAACCTTCAAGCTAATCATAATTTTAATTAGTTAAACTGCAGTCAATCTACTGTTTTGAAAATCAGTTAGAATTAGCTTGAGCTATAAGCTACAAACATAAAATATTGCAGAAATTTCATGGGGCAGTATGATTTTTATAAATAAATGTATGAATTCATAAAAAATCAATGATGTAATTAATAATGTAGCCATGTTTGCTGGCAAAACAACAAAACAAAACAAAAACAATGTGGTGTTTTAAATGAATAAACTCAATAAGAGTGACTGTGTCAAACTTAAACAGCTAATTTTTATTGAAAAATAAAAAAAGGTCCTAGTCGTAAGGTCGGTGAGTTAATTTTCATAAACTATCCTATCAAACTGATTCACTTCAATGAATTCAACTTTTTGACTCAATATCTCTCTATATAAAAGAGAGAAAAAGGACCATTTACTGTAGGAATTTCCAACTTCACAAAAAGAGCTATTTGATATGACCTGAATGACTGAATGACCAGAAAAAAGCAGAATTTCCGATGCTACAAAAGAGAGACAGAGAGAAGACAGTTTAGCTGAGCTGTTTGATTATTCTCTCAGCGTAGCTAATACAGCTAAAAAACGAAAATACTGTCATGCTCCTGAACAAAGTGTAGTTAACATTTAAGGTTTTTGTCTTTTAGTATGAATATGTTAGCCTTAAGTAAGCTACTGTACTCTACTGTGACAGAATTTGCATTTAGAAGATATTATCGTTCAAACATTATTGTCTCTCACTTCCGGCAATATGGATCAATGATTTTGAGGACATCACTCTGCACTTCAGCTTCTCATCAGATTTCCTGTCCAATCAAATGCTCTCTAGAACCCTGCATTATAAATAGATGCTGAAGCTATGGCTGAAATAGGTTACTTGTTGAAACTATTTTGTATATGATGAATGGCACATAGTGCACTATATAAGGGATAGGGAACGATTCAGATATGCTTTCCATTGGGGCGAATGCAGTCTGGTTTGACGTTAAAGGTGCAGTGTGTAATATTTCTGTTGATCTATTGACAGAAATGCAATATAAGATCCATAACTATGTGTTTAGAGGTGTATAAAGACCTTACTTAATGAACCGTTAAGTTTGTATTACCTTAGAATTAGTCATTTATATCTACATAGGCGCGGGAATCCCCTTCTATGAAGGCCGACATATTGTGACGTCATATTTCTACCGTAGCCGACAGTGAACAAACAGCGCTACAGAGCGCGTTTTGTTTCTTGAAAATGAATGACCACAGTTATTGTTTAGGAAAAGATTAGACAAAGGGGAAATCTGCATCGAAGAAGAGAAAGTATAATGAAGCTAGAAAAATAAGGCAGAACCGTAGACAAAAATCGCGGATCAACATTGGTGTGGCTTTTCCCAGATGGAAGGGTCTTATGAGGGAAAAAGGCTTTCAAAGCCACGCCGAAGTTGCCTGTTTTCTGCTGGACAGATAAGATATTCCAACTTTAACAAAACTGTTGTTTGATAATGTTAGCAGTACATAGCCATAGACACCAAGTGTCAGTTTTGTGAAATATGTAGTTAGATTGTTTCATGTAACTTAGTTCTTCTCCCTCGCTGTGTTATGGCTTTGCTATGTGGGGAGAAATGTGCTTGTTACGTTCGTGAGACAATTAGCTGATTAGTATAATTATATTACATATTAAGGACCTTGATCCTCACCTGACTATGGATTTGTAAACATTATCCGAAATGTGGTTTATAATGGACTGTGGTACATAAAAAGTGACAAAGATACACACTCTTGGCTAACGTTTGCTATGTTGTATGGCGGTGATCATACTTGCACTAACGTTAGATGTCATATTGTTTGGGATGTTCAGTTTTTTAGGCCCGATGAGCAAACCGTACCAAGATGTAACACATTGTGGATTACAATACAGTAATGTATTACAGTCATATGCGACTGTGTCATGTAGCACTTCATTTATTGAGGCTGCTGTTGTTTCTCCAGGTACGAGACAGGTCCTGCAACATCAACTCCCATCTCCATCATTGTCTAGTATTGGTGCTTCTAGTGGAACAGACAGGTAAGACATGCATAACAGTATATTAATTTGGTCCTAATATCTTTGATTATAAACATGATCTTTATGATCATTGTGTAATTTGATTTTATATTTGGTCTATATCTACTGTTGAAAGTGCATATGTGGGATATACACAACTTGCTTTGGTAATTCTTTACAGAGATGAGCATCTTGATGTCATTGTAAAAGCCACTGAAATTCAGGGCCTTGAACAAAGGTAACATGTACACATCATCACACGTTTTAGTCATGTATTGCTTTTCTCCAAATTTTCTTAATATATGTTTGTTATATGTTTTTTACAGCTTACATGACATGAGCATTTTTGAGGAGCACTTGGAGGAAAGTGTTTTCAATGACACAATGAACAGTGTGTAAGTAGTACTTCATAATTACATTTTTTTTTCATGTAAATTACTCGAGAACTTTATTTTTTAATGGAAGTTGTCATTATGTACAGAATTGATTGGGCAGATGAAGCTTCCCCTTACTCCCTTGAAATAGATGATGGGCAGAATGGTTTCAGCTCGGATGAAGAGTATCTCTCTTGTTATTTGAGAATGAGAATTGTTATTCTCAATTTGCAATTGTTTTGTGGTGTCTGTTTACTACAGATTTTTGTGCCTCAACAGAATGGGTGGAGCACTGAAGAAAGCACACTCTATCGATGGATTTCCTGTTATTGGAATCGACGAGACTGTGCATGATCTGCCTGCACATGAAGACCCTCCTGATGAGCCTTCTCCTTGTGATCATGACCCTGTTTTCCCAGAACCACAGAATGTCCTTTGTGAAGGTGACATCATAGGTGTCAGAGCCTCCATAGTGTACGAGAACTGCTTAACTGGCTACATTTCTGATTCTGCCTGTGGATAAATGCACTGGACTTCTGAGGACTGGTGTGCCGTGCAACTCTGTTGCACCCTTTGAGATCAACATCACCACCAAGGGCACATCAGTTTCTATTGAATGGGTAAAGCCAAATAATCTCAGAATACCACAACTTAAAATTAGTATAAAATTACTTTTTATAGTATAAAATGACTTCTGTTTGACTTTTAGATCTGTCCTAATGGACACATCTTGTGGAGGTGGAATTCCCAGCCTGTGTTGAAGTTTAGTATGCAAGCTGGAGATTTTCTATTATCCACCAACATTTTGTTGTCTGGCAACAACTTTGCAAAGGTTGCCCTCTTGTTCAAATTCATGAACATGGGGATGGTGAACAGGAACACCTTCTTCTCCATTCAGGACACTTACTGCGTCAATACAATACAGCAGTTCTGGGAAGAGAGAAGGACAGAAGCTCTTTGTCGGCTTAAAGGGAAAGATGTTGTTGTCCTAGGTGTGGAGTTGATACTCTATTATGTAACATAGCTATTGAATACACTAAGCAATGACAGTATGGAAGCAAGTAATTAATTTTTTTCTGTTGTACTATATTTGTAAAAATTTCAGCGGATGGCAGAAATGACTCTCCTGGTCACTGTGCACAATACTGCAGCTACACCACCATGGAGAATGAGACCAAAGAGATCATACATGTTACCACCGTAGACAAGCGGCAAACATCATGGAACTCAGTCGTCATGGAGAAGGAGGGTTTCATCCAGACTGTGGACAAGCTTACATCCGAGATAAAGCTTGTGGAGATCTGCACGGATGCCCAAGTCATAGCTTTCAAATAGTTACATCTTATTCTGCTAACTACACTGTTACCAGCGCATATTATTTTCAGTAGGTAGCCCAAATTAAAGTTTTCAATTTTGAACGGTAATGACAAGTAAGGCTACAGCTGTACCCTATTATGTAAATATATATAAATAAAATTGGTTTTGGAAATTTTAGGGCAACGTTTGAAATTGTCATAATTTTTTTAAAACATGTTCAAATGTATTTAATGAAAAAAAAATCTATTTCTTAACTTTTATTTTTTTCAATAACATAGAACTGCAGTTGAACAACTATAACAAAATATATAACTATAAAACATAGAGTAACAATAGGAATACATATTTATAGAAATGTAATAATTCAAATATTAAATATGTACATTTGTTTGAAGCCTTGATGATACTGAGGCAGATTTGTGAGTACTTGTGTAAACTGCATGAGCATGCCAGAGGGCCTGGAAGAAAATTCATAGTCCAGGAATAAAACCAGTGTAGTGTCCTTGAGGATCAGGGAATTTGTCCCTGATCCTCCAAACACAACAACTGGGAATGACAAGTCGGTTTCCCTGGCCTAAAGCTCCATGTTGCCAATAGATGAAGTGTCTATAGGCACCATAACGGTACTCTCTGTTGTCATCCCCAGGCTCCCTGATGTTGCCTAATGCCGTAATGTCCTCCCGGTACTGTCTGTGAATGCGAATAAAGCCTTCTTCAAGGCAGTACTGGGAGAAGTGGGGCATTAGGCTCACACAGTTAGCTTGATCTTGGCCACAGCATTTCCTCTCCTGGTCCATAGGCATTTCCCGACAGTTACCACAGGTACACCAAGGTACTTCTGGGACTCCAGCAGAAGGTGGGGCACCGTGTCTGCGCTGATGCATTATCAAGGCATCAAAGACCAGGCCTGGCTGTCTCTCAAGTAGAAGGGTGGAGAGCTCTCTGTGTTCTTCGAGGGTCATCTCCTGTAGAAGTCTCTGAAGAAAAGGGACACAGGAAAAAATAATCAATATGCAATATTCTCTACTCTGTTTACTATGTCCCATTAATGTTGTTTTTAATATTGTATCCACTCAAAATGAACTATACCAGTACTCATCATTATTACTATTAGTATTTGATGCTCTAGCACTATTTATCATTACACTTCTGATGTTGTTGTAAATTAAATGTCAAAGTCATTAACTTTATTTAGAGTTATATTTTATAATTTGTATATTGTATTATATTTTATACTTATATATTGTTTTCTTTTCCAGGGGTATATGTGCACAGAGATACTATGTAAATAACGTTATCACTGTGTGCTTGGGTTTGTCATAAAGTGCAGACAGGTCAGAATATAATAACGTTACAATAACTTTATACATACACTGTAAAAATTAATTTTGATGATTTGTTATCACAACTTTTTATATTTTGTCAATCTCCTTTGTTGTATTAACTCAAATTTTTAATTTCAATGAACTCAAAATTTTAAGGCAACCAGGTAACTTACTTTTTTAAGTTAATCCAACTTTTTTTTTTTACAGTGTACAAACCTCGGTAACAGCTCTCCGGTTCCTTTGGAGGGCTATCACTCTTTCTTCGTCCTCTATTGAGCCATCGATCCGGGTAGGTCCTCCTCTGCCTCTCCTTTCCCTGACTGCACCTCCAACACCTCTGCCTCTCCGCCCTCTTCCTCTTCCTCTCCCTCTACCTCTTACAGTTACCTCTGGTACGTACTCAGGTTGTCCCTGACTCTGAAAACGTGTGTAAAAAAAATGCTGTCTGAGTAATGCCTCGGAAATCGTAACGTTGACTATTTCCCCATACCTAGCTGCTTTGATGCTCTTATCCTTAGCTCTTATCTTGTACTAACTAGCATGGAAATAAGCTATGGTAAAGTCTGTGAATAAAACACTAACACAATGAAGAACAAGTAAAAATAACAATCGCAATAACATGTGGTTTTACTGAATAATTAAGTAAATACATAAAATAAATTACAAAGATACCTCATTGCTTGACTTGCTACTTTCTGCAGACTCAGACTCAGACGACGACATATTTTATCCTACGTTGGCCACCATAGCTTCAAATTCGTGTTTGCAAAGGGAGGGAGAGGCCATGAGTGACTTGCTGTTTGCAATTCGCAAGCCTCACCACTAGATTTTGCTAAAAATCACACACTGCACCTTTAAAGGACAACTCCTGCGCAAAATGAACCTTTGGTCTAATTACACATTGGTACAAAGTAAACCGTTCTCTGAGATTTGTTTTCATGATTATCGAATGTAAAGAGTTTTATCTCTAAAAACTGTTTAGCTCATAACGCTAGTAAATCGGGCATAGAGTAATGAAAATAAAAATCGCTAGTTAATACCACTAACAAGGCTCAAAATAGCCCCACACTAACACGGTAGCACAATGAGGGTCCCATACCTGCAAACTGAAGCATTGAGAACGTTAGTGTACAGACAGTTTAATAAGAAGATATTTTATAAAGACAGTCCACTTCGCTTATACAGGCAGGAGCCATCTTTGGAAAACATTTTTATCAAACATGTACCTTAAAAAGTCTTATTTCTGCTATTGTAGGCTCATTTTGTAAATGTAAGCAATTAATTTAGACAGATGCTAGCCAGTTGCGTTCATGCAACGCCGGAAAGTAATGTGATTGAATGTCACGTGAACACCAAGCTTCAGACATGCCCTCCATCAAGCATCAACGCCCCGTGTGAATGCAGCATAAACCTAAGTTTAGTGTCACGTGAACCCCTGCAGAGCGCACACAGTCTGCCCCGGTCCAGAGACACGATAGCCGATCATATGTGCGAGTCGGCGCAGACCACAAAACATATCGGACCCATTTGAATTCTGCACAGAATGCTGTATTTCAAAGCGATATGGGGAAGATTAGGAGAAACAGCACAGACGAGTAGAAGAGAACACCGATGCCATGCAGCAACATAAATTACACACTTCTAAAACTGCACATACTCAGCATGATCATGATCACTGTTTTAGTTTAATAACAGATTCCTATTAAATCTGAAAGGGGAATCTATTAGACTGATGCACAACGGCTGTGGCCGAGCTGTGATATAAATGAAACGCTATTGGCTATTTTAAAAAGGGGAGGGGCTTTTCAATATGTGTCAGTGGAAATGATGTCAACACCTTGAAAAAAGATGCACGTTTCAAGGCACTTAAGTGGGCCTTTAAGTTACTAGTGTCCAAGTTATGTTAAGTTTCATTGTGTTTTTTGTTCATGTGTTTTGTTTTTTTGTTTATCCTTTCAGTGTAGTGTTCTCCTTACCCTTGTTAGTATGAGCCGATGATTATGTTCACCTGTTTCCTTTTTAGTTCCCTACTTAAACCTGTGTATATATACTCCATGTTTTGTTCAGTTCTCTGCTGGTTATTGTCTTTGTTTCAGTGTGGTTAACATGTTTATTCTCCTGAGATTCTCCTGAGTTATGCTGTTCACATTAAGACTATTTGAGTGTTTTCCTGACTCCCTTGTGTTGGTTTAAACCATACAGCGTAGATACTTTCAGTCAGCGACCCCCCAACACTGAATGTTTAATCGCAAGTAAAGCCTCTAAACATGAGCCTCCTAGACTACATTGATTTTTGAACCACAGTTTGATTCTCTACAGCTGTTGGATAGGTTGTCAGTTCTTAATATAGCCCCTTACAGTATATATGATCTCCAGTCCCTTTGAAACTCAAGAGGCAATTTCTGTTGCGGTGGTAGAGAAGTCCACTCCATTTATCATGAAAGAGGCTAATGAATCCTTACCCAATCAGACCCCAGAGAGAAGATAGTGTGCCCTAAGGTCACAACTGCAAGGTGATCCTCCATTTTTCTCATCATGAGCTCTTAATCATGCTAGGCTGTGTAGGTCGATCAATGGATTGTAGAACCATGACAAACATGTGCCAACATGTGTGTGCATTCTGTGGCTCATAATAACGCTTGCACAGTTTGTCATCTTGGCTTGTCCGTTGTTAACATAACTATATTTGTATTTTGTTTTGATGTTACACTGCAGCAACACATTTTTATATAATCTACTGATAGTTTAAAACATTCATGAAATTGATATGGCATTCTTTATTCTGCATGCTCAAGGACCACTCACCTGTGGGAATGGGTGAGTGGTCCTTGAGCATGCAGAATAAAGAAATGTAAAATAGTTAGGTAACACTTTATATTACGACCCGCAAACAACTGCGTAAGTAAACCGAAATTACGGTGTACGTTTCTGTAATTATAGAGTACTTCCGTGTAGGTATAAGGGAACAATATGTTAAGTTGTGGGTAATAAAGGGGTAACAAGCAGATATATAACCTGCAAAGAACTTCGTAAGTAAACCGAAATTACGGTGTACGTTTCTGTAATTATAGTGTACCTTCGTGTAGGTATAAGGGAACAATATGTTAAGTTGTGGGTAATAAAGGGGTACAACCAGATATACAGTATAAGCAAATTATTTATGATGTAATTATTTTAAAACTAACAGGTACCTATTCTGTTCATATATTCCAGGCAAAAATTGTACGTCTGTTGTATAGCCTATAAAAGTTTTTATCACATTTCTGGCAAAATATGTTCTTGTGCAATGTAGTTACAGGGTAATTTTGACATCTGTGGGTTGTAAATTCAACATATATATATATATATATATATATATATATATATATGGCTATGTAAGCACAGTATGATAAAAATTTAATTTATCGGCTTTTCTTACTAAACTACTTAACGTTAAGCCAACAAAAAAAAAATGTTTCTGCTATGATTTTAATTTAGAACGTAACATGTAGTACTTAATACTTACCTTATCACATTGTATTGTAATGACACTTAAATGTCAGGGCAAATATAGCCTACTGTGTACATTTTTTTTTTTAAATTTTTTTTTTTTTTAATAAGAGTACATTTCTCTGTACTGTGCAAATCGTGTTGTTTCGTATTGTTACATAGTAAGTAGTGTTTGTTACCCGTTTCAACTGTATTTACTGGGTAAGTGTGACTCCTGCGGGCTGTAAATTAAAGTGGTGATTGTTACCCCCTTGTTCTGTGTATTTACAGGGTAAGTGTGACTCCTGCGGGCTGTAAATTAAAGTGGCGCTTGTTACTCCTTTATAACCCAAAACTTAACATATTGTTCCCTTATACCTACACAGAAGTACACATAATGGGCATACAGAAACGTACACCGTAATTTCGGTTTACTTACGCAGTTGTTTGCGGGTCGTAAAATAAAGTGTTACCAATAGTTACACCTTACCCATTCTATTTTACATTTTGGCAAACTCGTGGCTAATATGTAGGAATTCGTACAATATAATTTGTAAGAAACAATAGTATTTCCATAAGATCTGCTCATGCTGCTTTCACATACAGTACTTTCGGAATTATCATATGTCTGGGAAATTTAGAGACCATTTTTATACCTTTTTTATAAAAAGTTGGAAGAGCCATAAAATGTAAACATGGCGGTGAGAATTATTTATGGTAAATGTGTACAATTACTTGGATAATGTTTGAATGGTCGTAAATTGGTAATATCCATTGGATATTGATTAAATACCTTCAATACATTTTGGATTTCAAATAACCAAGCACTTAAAGGCAACAAACTCATAATTATGACTTCAGAAGTGGGAAGTCAGTTTCTATAGCATGTGAAGGCAGCATTACTCGCCACCGACGGTTATGTACCGGGGTGGACCTTCATTCATGCTTTTTTCCCCCTAAAAATGTAATGTTTCCATATGAATCTCATCATACAAATTCATTTGAAATTGCCACCTCATAAAATAAAAACGTTTTCTCGTTCATTGTTAGTTTCCAATGTTCCTGGTTAAGTTGCACACCTGTTTCTAGTTCTCTCTGTTCAGTGTTCGTCATCATCAATGATAGCGTTGTGTATTTGCATTGGTTGTTTGTCCTGCGTTTTCTCCTGATTAATTAAAAACTACTTTGCATTCATGCTTCTTGTCTTATAGTACTATAACGTGACACTCCTTTCTCTTGTCAATGATTTATCAAGTTCACACCACTAAATGAAACTTAAAAAAAAAAAAAAATGTTGTTGTACATGTTGGTATTTTCCTGACTAAGTAGGTTATTCTTTGTTAGAATAAGATGCAAAGTAGATCAGAATTGATGCTGATAAAAGTCTGGCTCACTTTTTAAAACTTCCAAAAAAGAAGTTTATTCAAGTATGCTATTAGTATTCTACTTTTAAACTTAAAATAAGAAACTATACTTGCAGTCTAGTTTTTATGTACTTCTCAGAAATATACTTATAATTACACTTCAGTATACTTGGTTTATACTGACAGAAAATTATATCTGGCCTATACTTGTAATCATTATTTTGATTGATATACTTAAAAGTATAATTAAGTATTCTAAGTATACTTGGATTTTAGTTGTACTATTTTGATTGATTACTCTTTGTTCACAGTTTTACATACTGTCTTTTAAACTTACATAATATGTTCATAATTCGAGTATGTGAATTATTGTGTTGTCCACTGGTAGTGTACATAGGAATTTACTTCAAATCTACTTCAAGTACAGTTAAATGTATATTTCAAGTATAAAAATTAATACCTCGGAGCATAGTAGTATAATTAAAGTGCACAAATAATATATAAGTACTGTCTATAAATAATACTATAAGTATGATATACAACGCATATGGAGCCAACCAAACTAGTAGTGTACTGAGAGTATACTTCAAACCAAAGAAATGAGCTACAAGTATTTTAGTAGTTCACTAGTAGTACAAACGAACGAAACAGTACAAGTGAAAGCAGTAGAAATGAAACTCAGCGTTATTACTGTTTCACTTAAAGTATACCTAAAATTATACCTTTATACACTAAAAAGTGGGCCAATTTAGTCCCGAGTAGGATTGAAATGATATTGATATTAGTATACAAAGTATACATAAAAATATACTTGAACTTTACTTAACTTATTAAAATTATTTAAGGCTTGTGACCAGAATTTAACTCTAACACTAAATTTAAGTTAGGATTATTTAAATGTTTCTAACTTGTTGATTTGAAAAGTTCAAAGTATTAGCTTTGAAATAGGTCATTTCCAATATTCCTCTTGGTCTTTAAAACTCTCATCTTCCACGATTATGATAATTACTGTTCCCCAAAGTGACTCATGACCAATTAGAGACTACACGGTCTACTTAGCCAGAGACAGTACAAATCTATATAAAAAAATAATGAACTAACAGAGTCCTCTTAGCTTTCAGCAATACATGTTTCAGTCTCACAGGATTGGGTGTGCATGGGGCCGTTCTCACAGGGGCTCTTGCCAAGTACCTGCTAATTAATAACTCTCCGGTACTGAATCAAAGACCAGATAATTCCAGATATCTGCATAACCTAGTTTAATAAAGCATTAACTGGCTTTTGGCCTGATCAGAAGAAGATCGGTACTCCTGTAATTAACATAATAAGTGAACTTGAATTTGACGAGGATCTCTATTATTCAGAACACAGCCCTTTAATTAGACATTGACACTGAGATAACAGAGTGAAAATGCTTCTACTTTTATTTTTTCATAAGATCTTGATTCTGTGACCAGTGCATTTCCTCTAGTCAAAACACATTTGAGACATCACTGGATTAATTATGTTTTTCTCCCCATGACTCAGAGTGCATTAAGTAAGAGTGATGTGCACACGCTATTCTCTGCAGGCAGCCTCTTTCTTGATGATATGATTAAGCTTTCCATAATTTAATGGTTCGTCAACATGGAAATATTTATCAAAAATGTCATATTTTCATTTTATCCATTGGCAAAAAACCTTAATCTCTTTGAATTAATGACATGAATTAATGACATGCATTACACTTCTATAAAATTGACAAAATGTACTAAATTAATGATAACCTGTATAATAAATAGTGCAGGTTATAATTAAGGGTACAGAAGCTAACAGTAACTGTCAATTCTATTGTCTGTCCATATTTACTGTTGTCTTTTTAGTCCTTTTGACTGTCTACTATCACTTTTGTTTCCTAAATTAAATCTGTTTCGTTTTCATCCATTGTCATGCGATTTGCCAAAACGGACAATAAAAGTTGACTTTGATTTTGAACAGAGCAGAAAAGAGATGTGGACTAAAACCACTGAAGCATTTGTGTTCTGTAACACTATTTACACTATTAACCCATAATGCAGTGCAATGTTTTTGGGTTTTTTTTTGGTTAGTTATTTTTTTAGAGTAATTGTTAAAATAATTATCATCAACAACAACAACAACAACTATAATAATGCACAATTTACTTTTTAATTGTGTAACATCCCAGCAATATTTTAAAGTGTAGAGACTGTCCCCGCACTAAATTTGCTTGGGCTATGAGATTGGACAGATTTCAGATGTTATTGCTCTTCCTGATGAGATGAAAGCTGTGCGTTGGCAAACACACAGGCTCCCATAACCCTTTGAGTGTGCCCCCGTTGATTGGATGAGCACATTTTCTGAAGGGTAAAAGAGAGGCTGCTGCAAAAGTGGAATAGATTTAAAAAGCCAAGATCACACAGGGATCATTGCATAAAGGAAGTGATGTGACTGACACTGACACCAAATTATTACATTTAGGTGTAATAGAAAGCAACAGTATTCAAATTGCACCAAAGCATTTAGGGGCCTATATTGTATATGTATTCTGTCTTATTTCTTATATTTTTGCTTTAGGCTAGTCTTATTGTTTATGTTATTTATTCATTCATTTTTTTTAACTGAAAGACAAAAATAGCCTGGTAAAAAAAGATGTATTGGTTGCATATGCAACCCAGTTCCCTGAGAAAGGGAATGGGATGCTGAGTCATGGAGTTGATGCTACAGTGGGAACGCCATCAGCGTGACTGGTGTCTGAAGCATGTGTAAACACATGCCAAAAATCACTGCCCAACAACAATCCATGTTGTCACAACCAGAGCACCGGTGTGTATAAAAGGGTGCCTGTGATGCACTTAATCGACTCTTGTATTAAAGAAGCGCACAGGCAATTCGGAGGCATGGCAATTAGATGCAGCATCCCGTTCCCCTTCTCAGGGAAGCGGGTTGCATATGCAATTTCAACGCTGTGTCATTGAGTTAACACTCTGGGGAACCAACACCCTCTATGCCATGATGAACTGCCTGCCTCACTAAGCTGTGAATATCCAAAAACATAATGGGCATAGCATAAATTGACTCTACAGAATACTCAGCTGGAGTCAGAAGCACGTCATCCCCAGATGTGCATCAGATAAGGCGCTACTCCCTAATTCAATATTCCCAGAGACCCTTGTGGGCCAGGCCTCAGCTTTATATGGGCCTAAGAGCACAGCTCTAAGGGAAAATTCCCAACATAGCCTCAGCTATGGTAGGTATATCTTACTAGGGAGCAGCCTACCGAAGGGAGCGTCCTTCAGTTTTACCACACCACAGGGGAGCTCCCGTTCTACTTAAATACCCTTAGTGTAATTAAGGGAGAGCAGCTAATATTCCTGACTGAAATAAAGGCATTTCTCCAGCTCTCACTATATAGTTAATGGCCAATATATAGAATGCTACAATAACTACTCGTCAGTTAGATCACTGATCAACTGGAGAGACCTATAGAATCACCCGTCCAATAGGAAGCTTTGCTTGTGACATCCTGTACTGTCATTGACCACTGGTTATTGGAGTGTGTTTACATGTGCTTCAGACACTGGTTACACTGATGCAGTTCTCCCCATTGCATCAACTCCATGACGCAGCGTTGATTTTTCATTGTAGCTATTATTGTCGATTCATTGTAATGACCATTTTAAATGACATAGGAGATACATTTGGTTGACCCCAGTCTGATTTTAGAGATATCTATATGACTGGAACCAGAGGGTCCCAGCGTCATAATTCAAACACTGAATAGCAATGTGGGTGACTGACATTTTCATAACAGAAAAGGTTGTCTGTGCTGTGCCAAACATTGGCACGTGTGGTGCAGACAAAGCAGGTTGTCTGGATGGAGCAGCATTGTAAGTTAAAGTCCTATAGCACAATTGCATGGCACTATGCCAATGTCATGGGTTCAATTCCCAGAACAACTGATAAATGTATTCTTTGAAGGGTCTATTTGCCAAGTTTCTAATTTGCTTTGAATTAAAGCATCTGCCGGATGAATAATGATAATGTGAATTGCTGCAAAGCAGTTTTGCAGTTCAGCCTACATAAAAGGCAAGAATTATCTAAATGTATAAAATGCATATTTATAAACCACTTCAACAACAAACAAACAATAAATACATGTCAGTGAATATCAGAATCTGAGAGAGAGTTATTTCAACCCAAACAGGTGTTTATTGACATAGATGGTATGCGCAGTTAAGCAGGTGAGTCATGAAGCAGTCAGAGTAATGATGAGCAGATGAATAATGAATATCTCTGGTGGTGACTGGAACGTGAAGAGTGGAGAGAGCACACATCTCTTTGCAGAGTATGGTCAGTAGACAGGTAAGTATAATGTTTTCTACAATTAAATTACAGGGGATTGCTGAAGTATTACAAGGAGATAACTGGAGATACACAAGGAGATCATTGGAGTATCACTAGAGATTCACAAGAAGACTTTACAGGTAAGTAAAGCAGGTAAGTACCAACAGACATGGAGCCGTGGGAGGTGGAGAGACAGGGAAAGCTGAGGAGACAAAGAGCCAGAGTAACACAGCTGGTCTGGATGGCCAAGTCGGAGCTAATGGCTTATGGGATTGAGGCAGGGACCTGGAAAACGGTGGGGCTGAAGTGATTATGGTCAACGGTGGATCCGGAAGGCAGGTGGAGCCTGAAGGGATGGAATGCTAAGGCTTATCCAGAGGCCTGGGATCCCTAAGGATGATGGTCCATGGTGGAGAAGAGGGAGCATGGAGCCAAGGCGGCTCCTCCGATGGGTCAGAGGGTCAGAGGGTCTGAGGTGGAGTCCAGGGCTCTGAGGCAAGAGGTGGAGCTTGGGTATTGTCATTCCAAGGCAGAGCTGGGGACCAGGAGGCGGATCCAAACCATTGTGCGGCGCCACTGAAGGAGGAACTGAGGGGGTAATGGGAGCCAGCGGTGGTGGGGCAAAGGGACTGGCTGGCTTAGGTAGAGGAGGTAGGAGAGGGAGGCTGGGTGTACCATCATCGAAAGGAGACATTGAGCAGGGCGGGTCCAGCGAAGATCCACAAGAGAGACTTGTAGCTGGACAGGATCAGCAGAAATGCAGGAGACTTGGAGCTGGGTAGGACTAGTGGAGACGAAGGAGACTTGGCTTAAGAATAGGATCTAACCAATTGATTAGAGTCTAATATATTGATCGTGCTCGTGGGAAACATATGGTCAGACACGACGACTGGCTCCCGGCTGGTCTTTGACAGACACTGGCTCTGGCTCATGACTTGTGTTGGGCTCTGGCTCAGGTTCTGGGTCTGCGGTGTGTTGGTTAAGGGACTGTCTGGGCTTGGGGTTTGGCTCATTAATTGGCTTTGGCTCAGTGTGAGGAGAGTAGAGAAGGACTAGGGAGGAGTTCCAAGGCAAGTAGTGTCTCTGAGATGAAAACCAACGGCTCCAGGATGACTAAAGTGGGCTGGGGAGGCTGAAACTCAATGGTGTCTTCTTCCACTTCTCCTACTTCGCCACAGTACATATCATATATATTGTTCCAGGGTACAGGTGGTAGTTCCCACTATTAACTGTTGAAAGAGTTGATCATCCAAACCACTCCAGAAGATGGTCTTCAGAGTTTCGTCGCTCTAGGACAGCAGGTGGGAAAGCTTGAGGAACTCCTCCACATAATCATTTTCTAGAGGGTGGCCATCGCCATCTTGTGAGAAGAAGGTGAATATGCTTTTGGGTTCATGATGTTGTAGGTCTGGGCCTTTGTCAGGAAATACCAGACCCGGAGACAGATAGTTAGTTTAACCCAAACAGTTATTTATTGTCAGAGGTGATATGCAGTAAAGCAGAACAATAATGTAATGTCTTTGAGTAATGATTTAAAGATGAAATGATTAACAGTGTCTCTTTTCTTTTATGCCAGGGTAATGGAGGTCTGGTGGTGACTGGAGCAGGAAGAGTTTAGACAGGTAAGTATAATGTTCCAAACAATAGCTTACAGATGGAATACCACAAGGAGATTTTGCAGGTAGAGTGGGTCATAATCCATAATGAAGACCAGACCAAGAGTGACTTTGAGGTGTATGCTCTTGTCCTGGTGTAGATTGGTGTGCTGAAACAGGTGCAGGTGATAGTCGAGTGAATGCAGGTGAGGGATGCTGGGAACTGTAGTTTCTGACTGCACAGATTGAGAACATACATGACAATAAAATAAATTAGGGCTAAATTAGAAGGTTGTTACAATAAATACCGTATTCAGAATTTTACTCTGAAAACAATTCAGGCTATGTAATTTCCATTTCTAACAACAGACTACTGCAGAAATAACCAGATAATGCTAAATGGTGGGATCCTTCAGTAGTGGAATACTCACACGACCATTATTCTTGAATCATTTTATTCTGTACGCTTCAGCAATGCATTTGGGTATTTATGAAGATGTGTATTCAGAATTAATAGAGTTTTTAGCTCTATTTAGTGTTTTTAGAAGTCACTATGGTGATTCATGTTTCCTTTGGAACCTTAGATCTCAAAGTTAATTTATTCCAAGCAGTATTTGAGTGTTGCAGTTGAATACACTGTATTACAGGGAGAAAATAACCTAAGCTTTGTGTTTTTGTGACAACTTGCAATCAATATTTTGCTATTACAAATGCTGTTAAGTTATGCTGCAAAGCTGGGAACCATCACAATATCTGAAAAATATTTTAGTTTTATGTTAACTAATTATTAGATCTTTACATATGTATTAACATTAACACAAATATTTACATTGGTGTTAACACATTCTACAAAAAAGATACAGTATTTAAAGCTGCCGTCCGTAACTTTTTTTTAAAAAGAATCCAAAAACAAAAAAACAAACAAAAAAAACATTCAGCCAGTGTTCAAAAGTATCTGCTTGCCATAACTAGATTCATAACGGTTAGCTTGTAATAATGATTTTAATTCCAGTGGTACTGGTGGGTTTCCACGGGAAATTCGAGCATGTCTTCACATCCGTACACATAAAGAAGGTGTTTCGGCTAGCCGGCTGTACTGCGCATGAGGATATGTAGAGATGTATAGGATTTTACATAATTACTTTACATAATTAAACTTATGGCATCCAGAAAGATCCAAACAACAATCATCAGTGTCAACTGGAGATTCACCAGATATAAAACCCAAAAGACTTCGTACTTCGGATTTAAGGTGGCAAGAGGAAGAGAAAGAAACCGTCTCATGCGAACACAAGGATTTAAACATCGGCAGGGCTTTTGAAAGTGCGTTAACTCCGTGTGTTTTGAAGGGATTCAAAACGGAAGAAGAGACAGCTTTTTTCTGCTGAACAAGTAAGACATTTCAATAGTTCAATCGTGTAACAGCACCACTGTTTTCTTAATTCTAATTTGTTTTCTGTTATCTGTTTTCTTATGGAGTTTCCTTTGTTGTGCCTTTCTCGTTTAGCTATTATGGAGAATATAAATTCTGAACTACACAGGTAACCATAAAACACATTAAATGTAACGTTAGTCACGCAATGCTGATGTTGTTAACATGAACAATTTGAGAACAAAGTATAATTTGCACGGTTGCTGTAAATCGCGCTGATTAAATCTAACGATCGCTTATCATGTCGAATGCTTTTTCCCCCTTAGTTGATCAGAACAAAAATGGATGTTACTTACATGTTCAGAAGACATTTTCCGGTGAAAATTCTTATGTTGGTCAAACTTTCAAAAAGTGAATCTGTGATTCTGAATGACAGTATCCACACAGCGCGGTGATTGACAGCAGCACTCGCCTCAAAACACTGTGTTCATCCACGCTGTTTCATGCCGATTTACAACCCACGTAAAGATAATAATTCCGTGAATAACTGCAATTGCAGATTTCGAACAGAGATGGTGATAAAGAGGAAAAGCTGCGGACTGTAGCTTTAATTAAGGTAAAAGCCTTTAAATATGTTAAATTAAAAATTAGCTCATACACTTATTAAAACTGATATGTGTTCAGTAATTCAGTAAAACTGCATTTATTGATTTGACTGCACTATTGGATGAGAACTAAAACTGAATTGAGCTGGATTGATGACAGGACTGTCCTCTGTAAAGCTCCCTTACCTGAATTAACATTGTTTCATAATTGACAAATTTCGTTTTTTAACTGAACTGAATCCAAACTGTCTTGAGCTGAATAACAACAAGGCTATTGTTTTCTGTAAAGCTGCTTATAGCTGAATTGAACTTCATAATTGATTAACTTTACAGTTTTTGAACAGAACTGAATCAACACTGAATTTACCACAGATTGACAATGACTGTATAGCAGAATTTGTTGATGAAGCTTGCATCATTGATTGTTATTTTCCTGTTTATGAATGTGAAGCTGCTTTAAAACAATCTTGTATCAAATAAAGCACTATAAATAAAGGTAACTTGATTTGAGCTCAAATAAAGGTGACTTGACTGGCTCAAAAATACATGCATATTGCTGGTTTTAAGGCATATTAGACATATTTTCAGTGTGTACTTAGAATATTTTAATACAAGCATGCCAAAAACTGAAAAATGCAGATTCATTTTGACCAGAAATACCTTTTTATTACTGTTTTATGTAAAGGACTGTATGAGGTCTTATTACATAAATTGTGCTTGCATCTACTGTTTCCTTTAAAAAGAGTATAAAAATTCCACCCGCTGCAAACCTCAAATAAAATTGTATTAAAAGTTTATTCTCAAAGGTCAACTTCACTGACACTGCTGCTTTCTACAGCACACCATTAATTTGTTTTATTCATTTATTTGGTGGTGGTGTTCTCTGCCTTTACCTCTGGCCTTGGACTGTGTAAGGGATGTATGCGTTGGGCGTTTGTTAGCAGGATATCTGTAAGCAGCATAAATGAGGGTGCTCAGGCAACACATCATCAGAATGTTAAATCAAATTCGACACAGTGCTCAAAGAAACGCATTAAGCTTGAAGGGCCAGCTCATCACTTGTTAACAGAAGATTTATTATGATAATCTATTATGATACTCAATGAGTGTGAAAATTGAAAAGTTGTTTTGTGGTTCACGAGATAAGCAAGGTAAGCAAAGCTAATGATGTCTGGGTCATTTTTAAATGCCCTGAAATAAAGAGAAGGACACTTGAAACTTCACTTTTCAACCTCACTTGACACTTTAATCTATAAAATGGCAAGAAATGAAGATGATAATCCAAGAAGAGAGCTTCCATTGTTCCCAGATGAGGCTCTTTAATGCTAATAATATTTAATAATATTATTACTTTTAATATACCTAATATACAGCTAATTTATTATTATAAAAACAAATGCTAAAATGAAATAACAACGAACAATGCTTCTACAGCATTTATTAATCTAGGCCTTTTTTAAATATTGTAATAGAATAACATTTCAAGCTTAGTTGGTTATATTATTTATTAACGATTATGAATTAACAGGAAACTAGTAATAAATAAATTTACATATTAAGAAATGCTGTAAAATGTTGTTCTTTGTTAGTTCATGAAGCTCTAATGTTAACAAATTGAACTGTATTGTAACATATATATTATAATAAAATGTGTAATGTGACTCACAAAAAACTATAAACAGACCCACTTGTTGATTTAATTCTTTTTATTGCTCCAGCCAGGAACCAGAAGGCATTCACTGTCAAATCAGTGCTCATTGTACAGTGAATTTCAGATTCTTTTGTCCAACAAAATAAAGGTATCTCACTAGAATGACAGTGTCTCTGAACGATGGGTCGACTTCATGTTTCTCTGTCAGACTTGCACCAGACATTTCCCAGACAGCACAAATATGAATCTGTCATTCCTTGGAGAGCGGCAATCTTGATTCATTGAGCGGGTCACTTCAGGGGTCAGGGATGAATTTAGACAGGAATCACAACAAGAACAGTGCATCCGCAAAAAAAAAAAAAAAAGTACATTATAATACAAAAAAATAAACAAGGCGAAGCCTTATGGGCAATGCCAGCCTTGCCTATATTTTACAAATAGTCTATTTATAGCACATCACTTCCCTTTCAAACTCATTATGGCACCGGCTGCATCTGAGAGAGTTTTTTATTTTTAATACATAACATGGCGTAGTTGAGAAATGACAGCTAAACAATGACGACGAACCTTCCCCATTTCTCTACAACACAAGCCGCTAGGAGAAGCTTCGGATGAATGAAAGCCATGAATAAGCTCACTGAGATTACTTGATGTAAATGGAGGCCTCCTACTCATCCCTTCAGGCTTATGCACTTACTTGGCAAGACTTTTCCAGAAGCCTGTTTTTACCTGTCACAACAACATGTGTGCCACACAAAGCCCCTTCATCAATTAGAGGCGTGATTATGGTAAGTCATGCACGAGTTTTGTTTATTCTTCCCTCACACGAGGAGAAGTCATCCACATCGTTTGAATGTCTTTCTTATGTCACGTTCTGTCTTCCTGGCAAGCTTGATAGGCTTTTCAAGGCCTGCGGTGGTGACTGTGATTTAAGGAATTGGTTATTTGTCCACAGAGACAGAGAATATTCCCAATCCAGTCAACTGTGAAAAAGCAATATTTACAAAGCCTCCTGTGACAAAAAAGCTATTACAAACAAATTTGCCAGAGTTACGCAATTGTTTGCTAGTTTAAATGACTCTGTGTATAAAAGAAGAATTCATCCCAAAATTAAAACTCTGTCATCATTTATTCACCCTCACGTCGTTTCTTCCATGAAACACAAACACGAACACCATTGGTGTATGCACTAAAGCAGTGTTTTTGAATTAGGCCGCAGGGGGCTAATGTAAAAAAATCTATGTAATAAATAAATACAATATTAAAGCAATATCATATAAGCAAGAATGGGTTATGGATGCAAATCACTTGATTAAAGGATTTAATGACAGTCGCTTATGTAAGCCGATTTACAGTCAAAGACCCAGAACCAGATATGATGAATAAAGACCGGGAGTAAGAATTATAATAAAATAAAGACATTTTTACTGAAGATAGTTTGCAGTTTCATTAGGCAGAAGTTCAGCTTCAAGACTCACAAGGAGTTCGTATTCCGCCCCACTTACAGTTACAAGGTTCACAGCAAATATACCCTTCACCAAGGTTTAAGCTACGTCATTGCTTCAAGATGAATGAATCTCATTGGCTAAGAAATAGATGAACATAGTAATTTTCCACACATATACAGATAGACTGAAGCATGTCTCCATCAATTATACAGCTGACACTTGGACCCTGAAGTTAGGCACGTCTTGACGTTCCAGCTGGCAGATTTGGGTTGCTGGGCGCCAGCCTGTCCAGAACAACAACTCAGTCAATCTCAAATAATGCAGTTGTTCCTTAACCTGCAAACAAGAAGACTAACACACACACACACCGACACACCGCTTTTTCAAGGTTGGATTTGGCCAGGCTATAAACAGGAAACTCTTCTCAAAACATCAAGATAATACGTTATTTCTCCCAGGGAGAGGACACTTTAATATAACTCAGTAAAGTAAAGTCTTTAACTACGAAATGGTCACTCAAACTTTTGGTTCCAATGACCCTTGTGACTTATAGTCGTCAGTGTACCCTAGAAAAACAGATGTATATATTGACACGTTGAAGACATTTCTTAAACACAAAACGTGTCCATATTTCATTTCTGGAAGCCAGGCTAAATGAGTAAGCACGGACAGTGCCGGACAGGCATGGGCCCGTGATGAGTGTCTAGAGGAGCTAGGATTTCCACATCTTCGCTGGACTTGAAGGTATGCATATTGTATGTCCGCACTCGAAGATCTGCCCCTGCCCCGTGAACTTGTGTGCATTCTTGTAACACATCATCACCACTGCTTACACTTGATTCATGTGCTAGGTTTAATTTAGCAGCGCACTGGGAAGCAGAATCAATTTGAGAGGTCAGTATTACAGCTTTCTCTAAAGTGAGATCATCTTCCAATAGCAGCCGCTTCCGAACAAGTGTATTATTTGTTTCCTCAATTATCTGATCTTGAATCATCTCGTCTGAAGTACCAAAACAGCACGGTTTGGCCCGCCCTCTTAAATCAGCAACATATTGAGCAATCGACTCACCAGCACACTGTCTGCGCTGTCGGAACAGCAGGAGACTCTGATTTTTCAAAGTGTCGATCTAACAGAGTCATCGCAGCAGCGTAATCATCTGCGTCTCAGAGTGTGCGAAACACATGCTGTCCTTTGGCTCAGAGACAGTGAAGCAGTACGGCCATTTTCTGCTTTCGTCGGGACAGCATCGAGGCCCATTGCTAACAAGTACGTTTCAAATGACCTTTTCCATTGCTCCCATGGGATCATAGGCTCGCCGGGATAACGGGATGCTAACGACAGCATGGGAAAATCATCTGCCATTCTCGTCGCCTTGTAATATCTGCAAATACGACTCGAACTTCACCGAACTTTGTGAAAAACATTCAAGCATTCACGTCACTTCCCATTCCCAACCCTTAAAGGATTAGTTCACTTTTAAAAAAACTTTTGCTGATAATTTACTCACCCCCATGTCATCCAAGATGTCCATGTCTTTCTTTCTTCAGTCGAAAATAAATTAAGGTTTTTGATGAAAACACTCCAGGATTTTTCTCCATATAATGGACTTCAACAGGACCCCACACGGTTCAAGGTCCAAATGACAGTTTCAGTGCAGCTTCAAAGGGCTTTAAACGACACCAGACGATGAATAAGGGTCTTATCTAGCGAAACGATCAGTCATTTCAAAAATAAATAAAAAAGTTTAAGTTTTATAAGCACAAAAGCTCGCCTTGCTCTGTTCTGTGATGCGCGTTCGTGACGACACGTAGCCTAATACACAATTACGTTGAAAAGGTCACGTTCTGTCCTGACGAAAATTTTCTTTTAGCCTTTTTACTATTAAAACACCCAGGATATGCACATGAAATGGGCATTTTAAACGATAAACTGACACAAAGACATTTGAATATGTGTATATGGTCCTCTTTCCTTACATTTGTAAACACTGACTCCGTACTTCCGCCTACGCGTGACCTTTTCAACGTAATTGTGTATTAGGCTACGTGACGTCACCAACGCGCATCACAGAACACTTAAACTTTTTTATTTATTTTTGAAATGACCGATGGTTTGTCTAGATAAGACCCTTATTCATCGTCTGGTGTCGTTTAAAGCCCTTTGAAGCTGCACTGAAACTGTCATTTGGACCTTGAACCGTTTGGGTCCTGTTGAAGTCCATTATGTGGAGAAAAATCCTGGAGTGTTTTCATCAAAAACCTTAATTTATTTTCGACTGAAGAAAGAAAGACATGGACATCTTGGATGACATGGAAGTGAGTAAATTATCAGCAAAAGTTTTTTTAAAAGTGAACTAATCCTTTAAAGTAACCAGCATTCATTAAATCTTATTAATGCAACAAACACATTACTTTAACCAAACATCAGATTATTAGACTAACTAAGCATGCAACGATTTCTGTAGACCAGTGCTTCTCAAATCAGTCCTGGGAACACCACTGCACATTTTCTGTCTCCCTCAAAACATCTAATTCAATGCTGCATCCCAATTCAGCTACTTATACTATGCCCTAAAAGTATGTACTGTTCTGTGAAGAAAAAGTACACACTTTTCAGTGTGTATCAGAAGAGTAGGCAAGCTTTTGGACATACTATTTTGCATTAATTGCATCTTTAACCGACCGCTCTGTCACTTCATCATCTTGTCACAGTTAATATCCTCCACATTCAATTTAATTTAATTTCCTACCTTATTGGAGAGAAATGTAGAAGCACATTGATCTGCCAGTCGTTGGTCTTTCAGGCAGAGTATAATGATGCATTTATAAGTTAACCAAACAGATCTTCATAAAAGTTCACAATGCTATTGCAGATAAAATATAATGTGGATAACATTGATTAAATATTTTTTCGTCAGGTTAGATACTGAATATTAATCACTCAAACAGCTTTATCTAAACCTCTCTACTTAGCTATTGTTCTCACACATCCTCCATGTTTGTGTTTTTTAGCACTTTTTATTCATGTTTGTACTTCTAATCAAATCCTCATCCAACACTCAATGGGTTGTGGGCAATATTAGCCGATAGAGTGTGCATGGATCTGCACTTCGGATTCTAACCGAAAAGTAGAAGTTCTTTGAAGTACTAATTTCAACATACTATGATTTAGGACACTAATTCTAATTTTGAATACTATTTAGGATGGATAGTTTGTGATTTGGGACGCAGCACAAGTCTTGCAGTCTCTAATGAGCTTATGAGTTGAATCAGGTGTGTATATCAGGGAGATAGGTGTAGACCATGGGTGCCTGAACTTGCTCCTGGAGGGCCACTGTCTGGAGTTTAGCTCCAACTTGCCTCAACACACCGGCTTGGAAGTTTCTAGTATGCCTAGTAAGACCTTGATTAGCTGGTTCAGGTTTGTTTCATTGGGGTTGGAGCTGAGAGTGGCCCTCCAGGAGCAGGAATGGACACCTCTGTTGTAGACCATCAAATGTTAAAGGGGTCTTTACATGAGAAACCAAATTTGCCTTGATCTTTCGGTATTTAAGAGGTCTTTGTACCATTAAAACTTCCTGCAAGTTTCATAGCTTAAGACATCCTCCCCATTATAAACGAACAATTTATTTAATCAAGCTCTAAATACAGCTCGTTGTGGATCCATGGTATGAAGTGATGTCACAGTACGAAGTGACGTACCAGTCGTTTGCATATGACCGCCTCCAGCGCAGGACAACTACGCCTCATTTCGCATCATCGCATCGTTGTCGCGTGGCTCGCGCCCACATTCAGTCAACATGCAGTGAGTGGGTCTGTTTACAAGAAGATTGTGATGCCACTCAGATGTACTGTTCCTGGCTTTGGACAAACAACATCTTTGAATACGCTGATGGCAGGGAGAAATGGACATCCCAGTCTCGGCAGTGTTCATTTAAGCATGTGTTCTGTTCTCTACATTGGATGACTCTACGAGGATGACTATTTTGAGAACAAATCGCAGTATGATGCTGGCTTTGCCAGAAAACCTTTGCTTAAAGATCAGGCCGTGCCCACTATTCTGGGACCAACAACGATGCCGCTAACTGTAAGTAATGTATTTCATCTTAAAACTACTTTTTATGCATAAGCACTGACTTTAGCCAATCATAACAGTAGGCGTTAACACTGAACTCTTAAAGGGGAAACACCCCCAAAACAGACTGTTTGAACCAGAGGATGAGAAAGAGGGTGGGAAAAGGTCATAAATCACTAAATTTTAAAAGGTTTTTGTCCAAAAAACTATAGTAATACTATAATTGCACCTAAGGGAACATAATAAAATAAAAAAACAAAAACCATGTCATGACCCCTTTAAATACACAAGCTTTTTTTCTGTCTGGGAAAAAAAAGCAGCAGAGATTTATTTTGTTGTTATTTTCAAAGCTTTCAGTATGAACTTTTATTTAGGTCTTTATTTAGTTTTATCAAGTACACTCAATTTTATTTTTGCAACAGCACATCAATGAATCATAAATCAATGAATCAGCACTCAAAACTGCTCCTCAAACAATGTTGTAAAAATAAATATAAGTCTTGAATTTGCATTATTACTGGTTGTTTAATTCTTCTTTCTAAAGACTAGATGAAAATCGTAGGATTAAATGCAGTTTCATAGCAACCATAGCTTTACGTTTAACACATATTTATAATATTTTCATTTTTCAATCTGTAGGTCTATGCATGAACATATACACTCACCGGCCACTTTATTAGGTACACCTGTCCAACTGCTCCTTAACACTTAATTTCTAAGCAGCCAATCACATGGCGGCAACTCAGTGCATTTAGGCATGTAGACATGGTCAAGACAATCTCCTGCAGTTCAAACCGAGCATCAGTATGGGGAAGAAAGGTGATTTGAGTGACTTTGAACGTGGCATGATTGTTGGTGCCAGAAGGGCTGGTCTGAGTATTTCAGAAACTGCTAATCTACTGGGATTTTCACGCACAACCATCTCTAGGGTTTACAGAGAATGGTCCGAAAAAGAAAAAACATCCAGTGAGCGGCAGTTCTGTGGGCGGAAATGCCTTGTTGATGCCAGAGGTCAGAGGAGAATGGCCAGACTGGTTCGAGCTGATAGAAGGGCAACAGTGACTCAAATAACCACCCGTTACAACCAAGGTGGGCAGAAGAGCATCTCTGAACGCACAGTACGTCGAACTTTGAGGCAGATGGGCTACAGCAGCAGAAGACCACACCGGGTGCCACTCCTTTCAGCTAAGAACAGGAAACTGAGGCTACAATTTGCACAAGCTCATCGAAATTGGACAATAGAAGATTGGAAAAACGTTGCCTGGTCTGATGAGTCTCGATTTCTGCTGCGACATTCGGATGGTAGGGTCAGAATTTGGCGTCTACAACATGAAAGCATGGATCCATCCTGCCTTGTATCAACGGTTCAGGCTGGTGGTGGTGGTGTCATGGTGTGGGGAATATTTTCTTGGCACTCTTTGGGCCCCTTGGTACCAATTGAGCATCGTTGCAACGCCACAGCCTACCTGAGTATTGTTGCTGACCATGTCCATCCCTTTATGACCACAATGTACCCAACTTCTGATGGCTACTTTCAGCAGGATAATGCGCCATGTCATAAAGCTGGAATCATCTCAGACTGGTTTCTTGAACATGACAATGAGTTCGCTGTACTCAAATGGCCTCCACAGTCACCAGATCTCAATCCAATAGAGCATCTTTGGGATGTGGTGGAACGGGAGATTCGCATCATGGATGTGCAGCCGACAAATCTGCGGCAACTGTGTGATGCCATCATGTCAATATGGACCAAACTCCCTGAGGAATGCTTCCAGCACCTTGTTGAATCTATGCCACGAAGAATTGAGGCAGTTCTGAAGGCAAAAGGGGGTCCAACCCGTTACTAGCATGGGGTACCTAATAAAGTGGCCGGTGAGTGTATAGCTGCCTTTATATTTCAAGATGACAGTCTCTTACAAGGGAATCATCATAAATAGGGGTCCGTGGCATCAACAACTTTGAGAACCCCAGTCCTAACCCGTTGTGATGTGCTGTATTTGAATATGCTCCATATGAGAGCAATGGCCGTTAAACTTCTATTGTGCTCCACAGAATGAAGAAAGTCATAAGAGTTTCAAACAACATGAGGGTGAGTCAATGATGACAGAGTGTTTATTTTTGGGTGAACCATTCCTATAAAGTATGACGCAGATGAGAAGAAAAAAATATATAACTGAGCTCAGCCAAAGATCTTATTTATACGCTTCAGGAGTTTCTGGATGGCAAATTCGGTCAGCATACAGCTTAGATTGCATTTCACAAGTGCTGAGATTGGGGAAAAGATCCAGAGTGTGTTTGTACTATCATTTAGAAAATAATGTCCATGTTTCATTTCAGTTCATGAAAAATGAGTGTTCCTCTCTAATCGTGATGTTCCTAGACGGTGCCCAATGAGAAACCAATGTGCACCCACCGCAACATCTTTCACATGGTTGTAAATAGGCCAGCATGACTTAGCCTCAAGGAAACAGACGACCTACATTTTAAGGTTGGAAGAAGATACTATAAAAGCCTTTAGAAAGAATGTGAAAAATGAGGAGGCCAACAGGTCAAAGGCCACCAATGCCATTTGCACAATAAGTGCACTCAATGGTCCTCTAAACAGCAAGCTGTAAGGGCAAATGAAACCGAAAGGAGCTCTGGGGCAAGTTTTATGCCACAAGATACGACTGGGTCATTTGTCCTTTTGAAGGAGTAAAGGAACAGGGCAAATTATGGGCACCATTTTTCAATGGAGCATGACATCAGTCATCCTTCATCTTTAACTCATCTCCTTTCCAAAGGCCCATTGAGCATAGATTCTTTTTGTATTGGTAATTTATACCTGCAGTACTGATATAACATGTCAGAGCGTCTAATATGTGCTTCTAACAAATGAGACCACATGCTGCCTTCTTTACCAGTCATCATTCTCTTAAGAACATTTCTGGAAGCACAGAGCATCTGTCAGTGCCCTATAACCACTGATTTGTACATTTCTCGGTCTGTTCTCCCCTGTGGTTTCTAAAGAAATGCACTTCATTTCAAGTTGCTGTGAGGGCTTGACACTGATGTTCTCTGACACTTTTGTTTTAAATCATTTTCACTTTTTTGAACATTGTGCTACGCACGGAAGCTGAACGCAATCCGATTTGCTCTGTTCTAACAAAGCGATTGGGGGAAATGCAATGAAATAACATGGCAGAATTGCGGTCCTTACCCATTTGATTTTATTCATGACCAATATCCATGAAACTCATTTTAATTAGACTAATCAACATTATGAAATGCCAAATGGGTGATAAAGAGGACACAAAGGCAACAATGGAAAGTTGAAAGCTGGACCAAATGCTTTTGAATCTCATTTTAAAGATCCGCATGAGTTTTCTGGGTGCTTTATTGAACCAAAAGCTTTATTTATTTATTGCACAGTGTATTGACTGAATCATGAATCATTGCATTAATGTTAAAAAGTTGCTAATGTTTACCAAAGGGAAAGCTGAATTGATTATGTCTCTATGGAAACAAAATGGCTGATGTTACATCTTTGGTTTTGTGCCTGAAAGGTTTCCTGCAGAACTATTTCCTTGTTAATTAGCATAAACAGTGGTGCTCCAACATTGACCTACTGAAATATGCAGGCAATGTTAATATTCAAACATTGTATGTTAACAATATGTCTTCGTGAAGAAATAAGTCTACAACAGCTGGAAGGTTTCAGTTTTTACAACAGGTAGTTTATCATTACAAGAGACTTTATCACAAACTCTGATGGGGAAGATGTCTCCTTTAAACACAGCAATTTACTTATTAATTGTAGCATACTATGTAAGCAATAAGGTACGAGAGGCTGTGCTGTATCGTGAATAAGTAACGGCTGAAGGGCGTTGGCAACCCCTTCAGCCGTTACTTATTCACGATACAGCACTCGCCTCGAGTACCTTATTGCTTTTATAAAACGGTTACCACACAAAAAAAATATTAATGTCAAAAAATATGTATCTATGCAACTTTCATGAAGTAAAATCACTAAAAGCCTTCCCTCCGCTGGAAAAAATAGTCCCTGACCATAAACAGCAACAGAAGTTAAGTCACATACATTATTTCGCCAATAGATGGCGGCAAAGTCTGTCTTTATGAGTGAGTCAGTCGAGAAGATTTTTACATTGAAAGGACTCAAACTTGTGATCACGGAGAAGAAAGACGCAACTGACAGATGACTATAGGAACGGAAAACCCCTTAACTGTTAAGGACAAGATATCGCAGCGGACATTCAAACTGATTTTTGTATTATGAATATAGGACTGACCTGAAGGAAAATGCTATGTCTACTGTAAATGCAGGTACAGTCGTTTACTCGATCTCTCACAATACTCTATTCTAGCTTCAATTAACAATATCAGTGAGATCAAACATGTGTTTAAGTTGCTAAAGGTCGCTAGTTGCTAGGGGGTGTTGTGTAATGATACATAGAACCGTTGGGTGAAGCGGTCATAGCCGTGTTTTATTGTGAATAAAACACAGCTATTGACCAATCAGAATCAAGAATTGGAACTAACCGTTTTATAAAGGTAAATTAATAATAATGATTTATTAAATAAGTTATTATTGAATTTATTTAGTAATACATTTAATTGAAAAAAAGAATCATTTATCATAACAAGCCAACAGTTCGAACCGGGATCACAGTGAAACTGGCTTCATAAGAAGAAAGCCCACGGGAATCAGCGGTTCGACTGCAGGTGTTGAGGCCTGGCTGGAGGCTTCTGCGGAGGCCCAGCGAGAGGGGCGACAGGGGAACGCCCTCGGCGACGAGCAGGCGGAAGAACTGCCACCGGCGGCGAGGTGAAGGCAGCAGAGGGCCGCCGGAGCAGGATGTGCCGAATGACCTCCGTCTGCGCTTGGGCGGCAGAGAATTATTGGGCGCAGTTCTCTGCCGCGTCACCGACCAACCAAACCTGGGAAATTGGGGAGACCAGGAACCGAACCTTGTCCGCATCCGCCAAATCAACCAGGCTGAGCCAAACATGGCGCTCCTGAACTACTCATGTGGACATCTCCAGACCGATCGCGCAGGCCACAACACTCATTCCCCGGAGGGCGAGGTCGGATGCAGTGCGGTGCTCACCTATGAGCGCACGGTCTGGTCTACCTTCGTGCATGTCCATGAGTGCCCAGGCCTAATAGACCTGCAGCAACATCATGGCACGCAAAGAGGAGGCAGCTTGCCCACCGCTTTGTAAGTCCTGCCCGTTGGAACAGACGAAAACTCACAGGCCTTAGGGGGGAGACATAGGGGTCGCGACAGACCGCCCCACTGGAGGGATAACCTCATAACCCTTCGCGGACAAAGGCGAGTTTCGATCTCAACACTGCGACAGTCAAGGGAACATAAACTGTCCACAAAAACTGTCCACTGTTTTTCCGTTAGTTACGTCAGAGAGTAACAGTGAACGACTGCATCCCAAAACGCATGGGTGGAATGACATCTTGAAAAAGACGCAAACGCACCCGTGTTGCTCTTTCAGGAAATAGGACACATCACCAGTGCCGGAGCACATGACCGCGGCAACACTGAACAGAGAACTGAAACAGTGAAGCACTTACTTTTCCACCCTCTAACCAACCGTCAACAAACACAAACATTCAGAAATACTGTTTGTTGCTGTTAAAACAGCATTTGAGAGCTCAAAGCTCGCAATCACCGCTGCACTCGCGCTGTAGAAACCACCAGCACTGGGAGAGTCTTGCAGAAGAACACCGACACACTCGCTCGTTGTAAACAACAGCAATCTTCAGAGAAATCAAACAATCGGCTCCGAAGCGAAAGACAACTGGTGCGTGCGTATTTCTTCCGTATTTATATCCGTGCTGCGGGGCGGAGCGTGTAATCACGCACGCCAATGTTGAATTGGTTTAATTAAATAGTAGTACGAAGAAGACAGGCTCCCTGGCGTGATCCCCATTCAGTCGACGTCGACTACGTCTGCTGTTCTCGACTGAAAGGGAACAACATTCCATTGGGAACCTTCTGTCCCAAATCTACACTGGAAAAAAAATGGTAACTTAAAAAATTTGCTTCATGTGGTAAAATCTAAATTAATTGATTTTATTCAAATAAATTTGTTTTTATTTAACATTACTAAATCAACCTAAAATAGGTTACACCAACAAAACTAAATTTAGGGGTAAGATCAGGTAGAATTAGCTCTTTAACATAACAGTTGCAAGTTTTTACAGTGTACAGTGCTAAGCATAAGTGAATACACCCATGCTAAAAAGTTGACTAAAAAGAGGAATAAAAAATCTTTTGGAAATTGATCTTAATGCCTTAATTAAAACAATGAGGAAAAATCCAACCTTTAGGGACACCAATTTCCATTGTGAATGAATAATGTATCCTTAATAAATAAATGTTCTTCCTTAAAATACAGGGTGCATACAGTAAGTCAAGACACCCCTATGTTCAATTCCCATAGAGGCAGGCAGATTATTTCATAGATCCAGGACACTATGCATCCTGATAAAGTTCCCTTGGCCTTTGGAATTAAAATAGCCCCACGTCATCACATACCCTTCAAGATACCTAGAGATTGGCATGGTTTTATTTCAGTTAGCCTAATAGCTGGATTGATTTGCATTGTGAGATGATCTCATGGAAAGTACCCAATCCCAATCTCTAGCTAAAATGCTAAAATGCTGATTGCCCCCAACGACTACGTGTAGGAATGTAACTATTAATGGAAGCACAATGAAAAATAAGTTTTTCCTCATGAAAAATAAGTATCTCTCACAATGGAAAATTACATCTAATTGCGACTTTATGTATACCTCTTAATGTGATTCTCTATATGACTTTATTCTGTCCCTATTAGTCTAGGGGTATTGAAAGGACATCGAGGACATCGACATTGTGGGCAAGGGCAAGGGGACCCTTTGGGGCACACCCGGCACAATCCAGCGCCAGGCGCAAGTGATTTTTGCTAGTTTCAGCCCGACGCAGTTATCATTTTTCATGTCCTGCGGCACGTTTAAATAGCAAATGCTTTTTCGCCTATTTTGGCCCATGGGCTGCATACTGGTCTGAAGCGAGGTGTGTTCAGGTGCATATGCTTTGTTGGTGCGTTGCTATTTTGAGGCAACTGAAATACACTGCGCCATTGACCAACTGAAACCTGCTCTAAAGTCAACGGCGCATTTTTATTTAAAATTTTTTTATTTAGAGAACGCTTTAGTAATGTGTGCTTATAGGCGGGTTCACAACACGCGTACACTTACACCAGCTAAATAATATGCGCAATAATTCAAACACAACCTACAACTTCCTTGTCTAATGTGACATTTATTTGTTCTGTCTAACTGAAAGGACAGAATAACATTAGCTGATAATTCATTTTTGCAAGTTTGCGAACTTGTGTAAATTAAAGTACCAGCGTATGCTAAAGTTAGCTATATTTCTTTTAGTATTCTTTTAATCCTTACCGAAAAGTGTTGAACATTTTGAAGTGTCTTCTGGTCAGGTATGACAAATATTTTAACTTTATGCTAAAAGTTATAAGCCATAATGAAGCCAAAATGACTTTAATGATAATTACTTGACATTTCAGGACTCCTTGAACAGATGTTTTTTAACAAAAAAAAGTTAACCGCTCGCACACCTGTTTATTTTTGCCTTTGATTTGTCTGCTATTTATGCTGTCATGTCTGCTCATGCCAATACTTCCTGTATAGTCCTGTCATGTGAAGCTCCGATTTGCTTTGTTCTCTGCCAAGTTTATTCTGATCTGCCTTTGCTGTTTATGTTTTATTTATTATACTTAAAATAAATTTGTGTATTCATATATACAGTAAATATATACATATACTTGTTTTTTTTTCACAAATGTATGACTTTCGGAAGTGCAATTTGATTACCATATGTAGTTTTAATAAAGTTGAATTAGCTAACTTTCTATGTTATTTTTACTCTTCAAAGTGTACCCTTGCAGGTGTTGATTATAATTAATTTACTGTTAGGCCCATAAATAATAATAAAGATATACAATGTTTAAAATGTATATAATTATCTAACATCTGACTAATTAACCTATTAACATGAACCACAAAACATGATAAATGGGGGATATCTATATCTAGCATAAAAAAAATGGTCGGAACGTCACTAATGTCGTGCAACAATGTTGCTACAGTCCTACACTACGTTGTTACAATGTTGCGAGCACGTAGACAGCGACGTTGCCATAGCAGAAATGCAACGTGCCGTTGCCACAGCGTAAATGTGTTTGCTGGGTTCACAACTGGTCAAACAAAGATATTTTCCCAAAGCGCTATGAGCGTAGCATTGAGAGTAGCCTTTGAAAGCGAACTAACATTTATATCAGAGATTTTTAGCAAATATTTAGTAAATATTAAGTCTCCTCCACTGACCAGTTTATAAGACCTTTCAATCTGATCTAAGTATCATTCGGATTGATTCTAGTGTTTCCATTAAGGCTTTTCAGTCTGGATTAGTCATCAATCTGATTATAAACATTATTTGGATGACTGTATATCTTATAACTGTAATTTTATATCTCAAAATGTGACTTTAGCTTTCAATTGCACTTTTGTTTCTTGTAATTGTAACTTTATAACTTACAATGTGACATATCTCAGAAATGTGATGGTGACATTTTACAGTAAGTTCCCATTAGGAACCATATGTCCATTAAATAGGACATTTAATATTTAACAATATTATTGATCTGCCTGAATTGACACCCTTATATGAGAACTGAACTGAGCTGGATGATGACATCACTATTTTCTCCTGCTATATATAAATGAACTGAATTAATAACTTTTTTTACAACAAAAATGAACCATCCCTAACCTTAAGCTGGACTGTGACACTATTTTCTTCTAGATCTGCTGTACAGCAGAAACAAACTTTGTTGCATTATTTTCTGTTATCTCTGTAAAGCTGCTTTGAAACAATCTGTATTGTAAAAAACGCTATATAAATAAATGTGACTTGACTTGACTAGTTAACTAACATTAACTAACAATAAGCAACACATTTGTTACAGTTTATAATAATCTGTGTTGCCGTTAGTAAAAGTTCAACTATTCATAGTAACTTCATGTCATATAAACAGATACAATGTTTGATTTGAATAATGTATTAGTACATGTTGAAATTAACATGAACTATGATTAATAAATGCTTTAGAATGTTAATTCATGTTAACTAATGTAGTTTCTCCCTATAGATGCCTATATAGTTATGGCTGGGTTCTCTCCTTCACTGTTAGTCTGTGGGATTATTTCAAAGCCATGTGAAAATCAATTAAAAAAATAAAATAAAACCCCTACTCAGCAAGAAGTATGATCTGAGGTCTGTAGCATGAAAGGTGAGAGACTAATTATGAGAAAAAAAAAGAAAACAACAACAACAAAAAAAACACAACCCCAAGTAAAAATAGTAATCATTAATTCATTAACCATTTCAGTTGTATCCGACTCTTGGTGATTCAATGGGCCATCTATTGCCACACGCGAGAGACTGTCCATGGATTTTCTTGCCGATGATTTTTCTGGTGTTGATCGCCAGGTCTTTCCCCAACCTTCCCCATTACATGGCTTGCGACACACACACACACACACACACACACACACACACACACACACACACACACACACTGGCAATTAAGCAAGAAAATAATACTAGTGAGCCCTAAAGATGTTTTCTTTCAAAGCATGTGATTTCTGTGAAATGGGGAAAGGAATTTTAACAAACGCAAAGCCTCTCTTACCATAATTTTTAAAGAAAAATATTTTTGTGCAGTTCCTGCAGTACAGTAGGATCCCTTTCAAATCGTTTAAAGGGATCACCTCAAAAAATCCAGCCATTTACTACTGTCACATCCCAGGCCTATAGTCCTGCAGTGGAGGTTGAGGCTGCTAACTGTGCAGCAAACTGTCAGCAAAGAGATGTAAAGGGGTTGCTAGAGGTATTCCTGTAAATATTTCACTGGCCTCCCAGGGCTGAGAGACTGAGGCTCAGCACCGGTAATGGTATGCCGTGGCGGGAGGCTACTGGCAGAAGTAGAGCAGAATAATGGAAACAGATTGGGTTCCCGGATCAATTCCCAGTTGGCTCCCCATCAGCTGCGGCAATTATTCATGCCACCGACAAAAAGATAACGCAGAGTTAAAAATAAAGCCACGACAGTGAGCGTAGGATCACCTTAATTACAAACAACAGGAAAAAAAAACTGCTCTGGGAGATACCAGCCCCTCCTAAACATGCCCAGTGATGTGTCAACCTGCGTGTGGTGCTCAGTGTGTGTGTTCAGTGGTCCATTAGTAGTTAGTTGTGTTAGGATGTTACAGGGTTAATGAGAAAGAGTACAAAGTGTATTTTGTTTGGATCGATTTGGGTGTTTAAGGTGAAAACCTCTTGTGTTAAGCTGAGCCTCGAAGTCTTACCGAGGGTCCCAAAGCCTGCATTTATCACACAGCTAAAAATAAGGGAATTAAACAAGTTCACTTCTCCTCATGCAGGTAATTATAATCATTCGATTGAGGAATTCAAGATAAGAACTGTGGATGAATGCTGCAATGGTTTCCCAAGGAAAATTGGAATCCTACTTTTGTATAGCTCAGAGGACTTAAAGTAACTGTTCACCCTAAAAATTTAATTTATTTTTTCCCTTTCTCACCATGTTGTGCAAACCCCATCTGACATTCTTTCATTATACTTTTATAGATTTTGATATACGTTTTATGATTTGCCATATGCTTCGGTACCCACTTATTTGATTAGAAATATGGGTTTAGAATAACATGAAGGTAAGTGAATGATGACGTAATTTCATCATCATTTCAAAATTTGTCTCATATTAAAAGTTTGTCTCATATTAAGTTTCTATACTCTTTTGGAGACATACAAAGAATTGTTAACTTTTGTATTGCAGACAGATTTATCAATAATAATAGCCATTCACATTTTAAATGAGCAAAGAATTTGAATCTTAGCCTTTTATCCTTTGATGATTTATATTGCAAAGCAACTGTGCATGAATGTCATGTCCTAAATAATGACAAGTATTCTAATTAAAATATTTCTGATGAATTCTGTTATTATTGTTGTATAATGAGTTTTTAGCTATTTTGTATTGGCTCATGCAGTGGCTCAGTGGTTCATGTAGATTGTCTACAAACTGGAAGGTTGGTGGTTCAAACCCCAGTTCCACCTGACCAAGTGTCGAGGTGTCCATGAGCAAGACACTCATGGTGGCCATTGGGTCTATGAAAGCGCTATATAAATGCAGTCCATTTACCATAAAAAATATGCACATAAAAATGTGTTTGTCAAACTCTGATTTAGGCAAATCTGTGATATTGTTGTAACTGTAACTGTTAAAGAGATACAAAAATGAGACTCTCATGCAGGAAACTGAAAAATTGAAACTCATTAAATCAGATTTCTCTTTTCCAGTGAGCTGACAGAGATTTCAAGCTTCAATCATTAATGCTGCAACTTGTTCTTGTTAGAGTCAGTTTGCTAAAAATCTGGCATTTGAAACTTAGTGTTCAATCTGTCTGTTGTCATGGCATCCATCTGACATTGTGTCTGCAATAAAACCGGGAATCATTCTTAGTAATGTGAGCAGGAGTCTTCCTTCCCCAATAATACATTCACATCCACTCTGCGTATCTGCTTCCACACTTGAGAAGGGCTTCTTTCCCGTTAGTCGCTCGCTTGCGTCTTAAAAACTTAATGGAAAGAAATGTCATTCTCAAAGGTGAAATCCTAACATATTACATTCGGACTGGGTGGCCTAGATGCTTGCTTGCTTTTTCACACAGCTGAGGGAGCCATCACAGCTAATAAGGAATTAATTCTCTATTGATTTTTGAAAATATGGCTGTTTGCAGCTTTCATGCCTGAGTGGATGAGTATGGAGGTGAAGACAGAGAGAGGGCCAATTATAGACAAAAGGAGTGATAAAGTGATATAAATAAGGGGAAATAGTGGGAAAATGTAGTCAGTTGATTTAATGGGTGAATTAGAATTCACAGCATGACTCCAATCGTAAGTTGGATGTTTTCTGCTTATCTTACCAAAACACTAGCACAATAACAAATATCTGGAACATGTTCACGTTCCCTGACTTAATATGATCCTTATTTATCGCTCCATGCTTTGTGTCCTTAATCCTGAGCTTCGCCAGGAATGGCATCTCCACAAAGGCAATGAGATGTGAGTCTTAAGTTATTCATTAAGGAATCCCTCCAAAATAAGTAGCAGGTTTGCCTCTGGCTATGTTCTTGATGTGATACGATTTAAGTAGAGAATGATATGGGAATACATTTTAGCAGCCTAGAGAGAGAAAAACTGGGCAGATTAAATCTACCAAAAGCATGTGCATCAAAACCAAAAGCAACACAAATACTAAACACCATTATGGTAACACACATGACACTAATGCAATAAACATTAATGTAACAACATTAGATGTAACATAAAACCCTAATGTTCATAACGGATAAGAAACAACTTAGAAGAAACATACATCAAATGTGAAGTGTCCCGTTTGGGACACTTCACATTTACGTTTTTTCACTGTAAATTATAAAATTACGTTCTTTTTCACTTCCAAAAACTGTACATTTAACAGTATTTTGAAAGAAAATGACCTTTCATGTAGTGTGTAATATAGCTCTAAGTGAATGAAAACATCCTGCAAAGTTTTAAATCTGAAAGTGCACCGTATATAAAGTTATTGTCTTTCACAAGTAAGAGTCGACTCTGACTCAATGAAATGAATTGTTTTTTAAACGAGTCATTAGCCGTTTCGTTGTGACGTCAAGACATAACATTAGCATTAGCCCAGGGGAACTTAAACCTCAAACCGGCAGCTGATCCTGTGGATACTGGAGAGCATCATGTCGAGGAGACGCTGTGTGACACAATGTGACGGTATAAGGACGCGAATATGAAGAATCTGTGGTTAAAATTAATCTTTACAATGATACTACAGCAGTATAATCCTAAACTTTTCCTGCTACCTTTATTTTACTGACGACTGCTTCTCAAATATCGGAGTCAGCTGATCAGCTGTGGGCCACTATTAAGTCAAGTCAAGTCAAGTCACCTTTATTTATATAGCGCTTTTTACAATTCAAATTGTTTCAAAGCAGCTTTACAGAGATAACAGAAAAACAATGTTGTAATAGTATTGTTAAATTCAAAATTAAATGTTAAATGTCCCCAACTAAGCAAGCCAAAAGCCAATGGCAACAAAGGCGAAGAGAGGCGAAAAAGGCAACAGTGGCAAGGAACCAAAACTCCATCAGGTGACAGAATGGAGAAAAAAACCTTGGGAGAACCCAGGCTCAGTCAGGGGGCCAGTCCTCCTTTGGCCAACAAACGAACAGTGTATGATTATGAGTTAGGCAGCATAACGTCAGGAGTCAGATGTGATCAGAACTTTCATGATATTTATCCAGTTCATCTGGTTGGGTTGGGTCATCCGGCCGGTGAGGAGATGAGTGTGTTGAGGTGTTCATGGGCCTTCACAGTGTTGATGGGCTGGCTCATCAGGGATGCGTTGTCATCGTGTCCATGTGATGGTCCTTCCTCAGATCTGGATATGGCCTGGATCCGGCGGTTCGCGGTAAACCTCGGGATAAACAGAGACTAATATTAGCGTAGACGCCATCCTTCTTATGATGTACAAAGTACATCAGGAATTATGGGAAGTGTTCCCGGTTCCGGCTGATCTAAACTATGCAGCCTAACATTGAATTATAGAAATCTATAATGTGTTATGTGTATGCTAAGCCAAAGAGATGTGTTTTTAGTCTAGATTTAAACTGACAGACTGTATCTGCTTCCCGGACTGTGTTAGGAAGATTGTTCCAAAGTTTTGGTGCTAAATAGGAAAAGGATCTACCGCCAGCAGTCGATTTTGATATTCTAGGTATTATCAACTGGCCAGAATTTTGAGATCGCAATAGACGTGAAGGACTATAATGCGTTAAGAGCTCGCTCAAGTACTGGGGAGCTAAACCATTTAGTGCTTTGTAAGTAATCAGCAATATTTTAAAATTTATACGATGTTTAATAGGCAGCCAATGCAGTGTTGACAGAACCGGGCTAATATGGTCATACTTCCTGGTTCTGGTAAGAACTCTAGCGGCTGCGTTTTGAACTAGCTGTAGTTTGTTTATTAAGCGTGCAGGGCAACCACCCAGAAGAGCATTACAATAATCTAGCCTGGATGTCATGAATGCATGAACTAATTGTTCCGCATTTGTCAGTGAGAGCATATGACGTAATTTAGATATATTTTTAAGATGGAAAAATGCGGTTTTACAGATACTAGACACGTGACTTTCAAATGAAAGATTGGTATCAAAGAGCACACCCAGGTTCCTAACCGACGACGAAGACTTAACAGAGCAGCCATCAATTGTTAGACAGTATTCTGGGTTATTACGTGTGGCAGTTTTTTGTCCAATGATTAGAATCTCTGTTTTTTCAGAATTTAGTAATAGGAAATTACTGGTCATCCAATTTTTTATATCAGCTATGCATTCCGTTAATTTTAAGAATTGGTAAGTTTCGTTAGGTTTTGAAGAAATATACAGCTGAGTATCATCAGCATAACAGTGGAAGCTAATTCCATATTTCCTAATGATATCTCCTAATGGCAGCATGTACAGAGTGAACAGCAGCGGTCCTAGTACTGAGCCTTGTGGTACGCCGTACTGAACTTGTGATCGATAAGACATCTCTTCATTTACTGCTACAAACTGAAAACGGTCAGATAAGTATGATTTAAACCATGCTAGTGCAATTCCACTAATGCCAACATAGTTTTCTAGTCTATTTAAAAGAATGTTGTGGTCGATAGTATCAAATGCAGCACTAAGATCAAGTAACACTAACAGAGAGATACAACCACGATCGGATGATAAGAGCAAATCATTTGTGACTTTAATGAGAGCAGTCTCAGTACTATGGTACGGTCTAAATCCGGACTGAAAATCCTCGCAGATATTATTTCTTTCTAAAAAGGAACACAGTTGTGATGATACTGCTTTTTCTAGTATCTTTGACAGAAAAGGCAGATTTGAGATTGGCCTGTAATTGACTAATTCTGTAGGATCAAGTTGCGGTTTTTTAACAAGCGGTTTAATCATAGCCAACTTAAAGGTTTTTGGTACGTATCCTAGAGACAAAGATGAATTAATGATATTTAGAAGAGGATCTATGACCTCTGGAAGCATCTCTTTCAGTAGCTTAGTCGGTATAGGGTCTAGCATACAAGTTGTGGATTTAGATGAATTAACAAGTTTGCAAAATTCTTCCTCTCCTATAGCAACAAATGAATCAAAATGTTCCTCACGGAGACTACAATGCACTCCCTGATGCGCTACTGTAGTAGACGGTTGCATAGTTATAATTTTGTCCCTGATATTATAGATCTTATAAGTGAAGAAGTTCATAAAGTCATTACTGCTGTGTTTCTTGGTAACTTCTGGGCTTGAAGCTTTCTTTTTCGTTAGTTTAGCCACTTGTTCAAATAAATACCTAGGATTATGTTTATTTTCTTCTAATAAGGTTGAAAAATAATCCGTTCTAGCATCTTTTAATGCCTCTCTGTAAGCAATCGAGCTCTCCTTCCATGAAATCCGAAATACCTCTAGTTTTGTTTTCTTCCAGTTTCGTTCCATTTTTCTGGCTGCTCTCTTAAGGGCCCGGGTGTGCTCGTTGTACCACGGCGTTGGACTATTTTCTTTAATCTTCTTTAAGCGCAACGGAGCAACTATGTCTAAAGTGCTGGAAAAGAGAGATTTAAACATTTCTGTTGCAATATCAAGTTCTTCTAAGCTATCCGGGATGCTGAGATTATGAAACTGATTAGGAAGATTATTAATAAAGCCATCTTTAGTGGCAGAAGTGATAGGTCTAACATATTTATAACACGGAGTCGGCTTTGCAGCCTTGGCTAAATGTAATTTACACGAGACTAGATAATGATCTGAGATGTCGTCGCTCTGCTGCAGAATTTCAACGGCATCAACATCTATTCCATGAGATAATATTAGATCTAGAGTTTTATTACATAAAACTCTGTCTATTAATGCAGATCGTCTGTCCTTCTCACTACTTTTAAGCACTACATTTAAAGATTAAGCATGAAGCAAGGTTTACCAATTGGTTTACCAATGTTTGTTACATCAGTCATTCACGCTAGAGCTCAGCTATTAGATACCTCAAACTGAGTAGTGAATCACTGAAGCGTCCTGCTCGAGTCGTCCTTGCGATGGAGATTCGGGTTGAATGAATGGTTCTTCTTCTAGTGTTTCATCATCGGACTCGCGCTCGGATTGATAGGGTAAAATCAACGTCATTGTTCGTTACTGTGTTTAGTTTACGGTGTTTAGTTTACGCTGTAGGAAGCCTCAGGACGCAGAGCTGTCGTTGTTATGGCAATGGGAAGGACGCATGCTGTACGCGGTAAACCAATCACAACACACTGAGCTGTCTGGCCAATCAGAGCAGAGTAGCTCGCGGAAAGGAGGGATTTAGAGAGATTGATTCATTTGCCGAATTGTTTGATAATCATTGAAAATCTGGTCATGTGTAAATGTATATTATGAGAAAATGAAACAGTTTTTTGACATTTGATGCATGCAAACCTAGGAAACCAGGAAAATCCATGATAGGGGCCCTTTAAATGTAAGGTTTGATCTATTACAGTTATTCACAGTAAGGAAACTTACTGTTAACCAATTAACAGGTTTTGAGCTTTTTTACCTTTAAAATTACAAATTTTTTTACAGCGTATAAAAGCATTCAAACTAATCAACCCTTATAGACATGTGAATTGCATGTAGGACTGAAAAGCAGGTCTATTCTATAATTAAGTTATGCACTCAGTGTGCTTTATTCAATTATGTGTATAGGGGGAGCGTGTGTAAGGCTTAGCTTCCCCTGGCCACACATTTTCTCACTCAAACCACTAACAGCTGCTGGCTCTGACTGCTTTTAGAGGGAAGAGCTGTCCATTTAACTCTTGGTCTAGAATCATTCTTTCCCCGAAATAATAGCAAAGAGCCTATTGGCACTCTTGAAAGCATCAAAGGTTTAAATTTACTACACTTTGCAGCATTGAGTAATGTAGCCAATCACATCAATCTGTTGATTTCTTAAACGAATTGACTATCAGACTTTTAAGTCAGAATCCATTCACCGCTCAAAATTTAGTTTTTGTCCAGTGCTGAGTTCACTTTCAGTCGAGAACGTCAGACGTAGTCGACGCCGACTGAATGGGGATCACACTAGGGAGCCAATCGTTTTCGATTACTATTGAACGGGCCAATGGAATCGGCGTGCGTGACTCACATCACACACTCCGCCCCCGCAGCGCGGGTATAAATACGGAAGTGGATGCACGCACTAGTTGCCTTTCGCCGATCGTTTGATGTCTCTGAAGATTGCTGTTGTTTACAACGAGCAAGTGTGTCTGTGTTCTTCTTGAAGACTCTCCCAGTGCTGGTGGTTTCTACAGCGTGAATGCAGCTGCTGCCTTCACCCCGCCGCCGGTGGCAGTTCCTCCGCCTGCTCGTCGCTGAGGGCGTTCCCCTGTCGCCCCTCTCACTGGGCCCCGCAGCAGCCTCCAGCCAGACCTCAGCATGGAGTCGGCCGCAGTAGAGATGCCCAGCCCACTCCAGGCGCTGCTAAGCCAGCTGGTAAGCGACAGCGTAAGCATTCCTGAGTGGGCCGCTCAGGCATGGAGGAGGATGCTCTTGGAGTTGGTTACTCCCTCCCCCCGGGTGAGGGCCGGGTAGAGTCTTCGTTGGAGTGTGTGTCTGTTCCACTGCTCGTTCCCAAAAAGAGTAGGGCAAGCGGTACCCGCACTTCAAAGAAAGAGAAAATTCCTATGTTCCTGGGTCCCAAGAGGGCAAGTCTGGCGGTGTGTGACCCTGTAAAACCTTGCACCCCTCAGACCCCTCTTGTTCGCCAGCACGGCAGCTGGGTGCGGTTCGAGGACCCGGTCTTCCGCCTCTCACACATCCCTGGCCGTCTCGTGGAGACAGGTAAGTGTCGTACACCACACTAAGACCCTTCTTCGGGTCACCTTTGGGCCTTCCGAGCCGGGTCCCTGTCCTCCATCTTGCTGCCCCAGCTCGGGTACGTCTGTGGTCCCTGGCCCGGTTCGTGGAAGCTAAAAACGCTTCCCAAACCGGTCCAGATGGCAAACTATACCATCAGACTCGGCTTGCGATTCTCTTTCACTACAGGCATTTATCACACCTAGGTGTTGAGGAAATATACTCCTAAAAATAGTGACTTTTGTCACAGCTAAGTGTGCAGTGCTCCTGTCTTTTGTGCGCCCATTGCAGTCTACTGGCGAAGGACGCAATGTAGCCTCTTCCTCCAGCCGATATGAAGGCTTACTTTATTGTACCCTAGAGAGGTGGTTCACGACCATCTTGGTCCTGTGTTAATTGAAACAGGCCTTTTTCGGAAGCCTCCGTTCAATGTGATACACAGAGATGCATTTCCAAATGCTCCGTCCCCAAGATTGGTCTCCAGCTTTCGACCTGAGAGACATGTACTTCAGATTTCTATCCTTCCGCACAACAGGCCATCCTGTGTTTGTGCATCCGAAATGTGTGAAGTATCAGTACAAAGTCCTACCCTTCAAGTGCTCATAGCCAGTTGGGTCCTCAGGTAAACTGGGAAAGAGTAAACTCGTCCACAGACTGAAGATCTCTTTTCTAGTTTGGAGATGGCCGAGTCCCGGCCGAGTCCCGTGGTGACCGTGGCAGAGCAGCACGCTCCGTGTGAAAGCACCATGGCCTGCTGCCAAACCCTCAGTCCATAACAGATCTGTTGTTTCTCCGGACCATCAGTCCTTAGAACAAGTGTCCATCAATACCGGCTGAGGGGCCACGTACAAAGGGCATGCAGTAACAGAGGTCTGGGCGGCCCTCTAACTGCATTGGCATCCATTGTCTAGTTTGCTACCATTGCGCTATGCTTCCCTCAGCGGACAAGGGAAGGCTGTTTCCAAGCGAGATTGGCCCACTAAATTAGTGGTTGCCTTAATCTTGGTGAAAATTCCGAGATGCACGTGTCCACTTAGGTGGTGAGCTCCTCTGAAGTGAATGTGTGCTCGCGCCTAGTTGTTGACAGAGTGCTTCACTGACAGATATTCTAGAGTTGGGGGCTGGGCGACAACTGTAGTCGATTTGCTGCTTCTCGTGGGCTCCCTTCTTATGAAGCCAGTTTCACCGTGAGCCCGGTTCGAAGTGTCAGCTTGCTGTCGAGTTCCTCCATACCCTTCGGCTACCAACAGCCAGGCCTATCACTCGTATACACTGGTGAAACCTGTGTTGGGCTGGATCAATATGTTGTGATCCCTACGGCGATCCCATATTTGTATTCTTCCATGGTACGGCTCCCTGCGGCAAGCCCGTGTCTTCCCTTGGCAGAGCCTGCTCTGCCGTCACTGTTGGTTAGCCTCCCCCCTGTCATAGGCTGGAGACACCACAGTGACATTCCATATGTTGTACAGCCTGGTCATACACCCAATTCATATGTGTATTTCCACATGTTACCTCCTGTGGCAGGATGTGGCTTCCGCAGCGTCCTTTCCTTCCATGTACAGGGAACGCTTTTCCAGTGATCCTTCAGGAACAGCAGTGACTTCCCTGGCCTAAGCCCTGTCCCGTCTCCTTAAATCGGGGGGGGATCAGGTGGCTCTGTCTAGGGACTGGAAGGTGGCAGCACTAGTGGCGCTTTCAAATAGATCCCCATTCAGTCGATGTCGATTACGTCTGACATTCTCGACTGAAAGGGAACGTCCTGGTTGCGTATGCAACCCACTGTTCCCTGAAGGAGGGAACGGAGGACGTAGTCCCCTCGCCACTACTGCTGGACCATCGCTGACTCTGGGGGCGATCGGCTCCTCAGCGTAAAGGCAACTAGTGCTTGCATCCACTTCCGTATTTATACCCGCGCTGCAGGAGCGGAGTGTGTGTTGTGAGTCGCGCACACCAATTCTATTGGCTCGTTCAATAGTAATTGAAGACGATTGGCTTTCTAGTGTGATTCCCATTCAGTCGACTTTGACTACGTTCTCTGTTCCTTCCTTCAGGGAACGGTGGGTTGCATACGCAACCAGGACGTTCTGCACGCTCGCAAATCCTCTAATTATAAGTTAACTTATAACAAAGTATAGACATTTGGTGTGTTCAACTTGAAGCTGTGCTGTGCAGACCGATTTGATTTATGTAATACACTGATCAGTCTGCGCAGTGCTGCTTCAAGTCGAACTCACCTAGTATGCAACTGATTGTGAGTTTGCGGGGAATTGATGTGGCCTCGACTTTACGTTGTGTTTTGTTGATGTTTTATTATGTGTGTGCGCGGCAGTCGGCCATGAAGAGTTGGTTTCTTAGGCCGTCGCCGATTTGCTTCAGCCGGGTTTTCTTCAGCGCAGCACAATGAACTATTATAAAATATAATTTTATTAAAACCTGCAAAAACTTTTCTGTCAAGAGATTTAAATATATTTTACTATAGTTCATTTTACTTTAAGTTATATTTAAAGTTTCTAAAGTCCCCCTGTGGTGAAAATCAAGCTTTTAATGTTGTTTATTTGTCTATGTGGGTTTTTTTTTTTAAATATGCTTTAAGACAAATCTTGTGCAAATTCATGTCAACACCATTGCTGAGTATTTTCTCCTTAAAACTGCAGTGAACCAAAGACAGTCTCAAAAATGCGGTTCAAAATAGCTGTTTCTGGCGTCACAAACGACCTTGTGACCAATCAAGTCGATCTCTGAGCTGGTGTGAGTGAGAGGAGGCGAGGTTAATTTGAATATTCATAGATCCACATATACTAAATGAGGCAAGGGTGTAGAGTTACATTCAGCTATTTCAGCTATGTTTTTTCAAGGACAAAATTTTTTAAACGTACATAAATGTAAATAAACGATTGAAATATGTCATTTCGGTGATCAGAGGTGAGTTTTAAGGGACACAATTATTATCTACAGGGGGGCTTTAAGCTAAATCAAGGAGTTTGAGAATGGATTATACTTTAGACATGTAGAATATAACATCGTGCATCAATGTCTGTTATGTGTGATGTAGGTGCAAAACTTTCAGTGAAACTTGAATGTAGGCTAGATGTACAGGTAGGCTACTCAATGTCTGATCAGTATCCGACATGAAGGATCAGCGAATGAAACTGTGAACATTAACTTAAGTGAATGGAAAGCAATAATCAGCAATATCTGTTCACACAAATAACTGTATTTAAATTTCCTTTTCTGACCATAAACCGGTACTGTTCCATACTATTCTCCCTTCTTTACCTAGTACCAAACCATCTCAAGCATGCTGGTCTCGTACTCTGACTGCACAATCTTGTGATGCATTTTCTAACATGTATCTGAAAGAACATCAACTTCTCATCTCGGACTTGCTATTACCCCAATTGAGTGTTGATGATCAATTGCAACTGTTTTATAATAGATGTGGTAATATTGTAGATGCTATTGCACCACGAAAACTCGTTAATCGGAAGTGTAAATGTAACAAGTGTTATTTAGAAACACGCAGGACTTTTACCCTTGTGATACACAAGTAACAACATACACAAATCGTATAAAAATACAAAATTTATTTAGACAACAGTTCAAAAGCTATTCGTAGTAATATACACAATCAAAAAGATAAAAACACAATAAATGTTACATAGCTGGCTGCTTCAGTTCAATGGCCAGGGTAATACCACAATCTGGCGTCCCTTATAAGCAGTGAATGAACCAAGAGAGGCTATCACACGAATTACCCCAATACGTTAAAGAAAATCATACCTAATACAGCACACATTCACACGTGAGAAGTACACAGCAAGAGCAGATGATAGTTGTAACAATATACAGGTGTAAGCACTTCAAAATAAACCCCACACAATAAGAGATATAATTTCTTAAAACTGCATTAGTTCAATCAATGGTAGCCTCCAACCTAATTCCTTTTGGATGATGCCAGACAAAATAATAAAACCTAGGCGAGCAGCCACAGCAACCACCTCACTAAGTCAATAGAGATTTAAATAAGCAAAACAACAGTTGTGTGCATTTGGCAAAGTTTCTTAAAACACAGTTAACATCAAGTCACTCACGACCCCGCCCGCTCTGCGCTCTTAGTATGACAGGCGCTAGCGGCGAAACAACAGTAATCTGTGGCACACCCAAGCCCCGGCTTCGGACGATTAGCAGTACACTCCGAGTGGTCAACGGGGAAATCCGGAACAGTGAATCCTAGCTGCGAGACAGAGGAAGGGAAATAAGTTCTACACAAACGCACGTCAGTGCTCACTCGTCCATTCGTGATAAGAATTCACACTTCCCTTAATCAAGAGGAGTAGAGTGCGTTGATATATATTGTGGACCTCTCGCTGCCGTCGTCACGGCGTGAAATCGGGCGTGAATGCTTCGTTGGGCTTAAAGCCAATTCGTTGGAGATAATCGAGCTTGTCGCGGTCCTTTTTTTTCCTGCACCACTGGACTGCATGTTGTGGTTTTATTCGGTGGATCTGCCAATCACGTTGTACCGCCGGCTTATCAGCAATATTGGACACACCTGTAAACAGAGCCTTACAGATACACGTGCACACCTGATAAACAATTAACCCACCCTCACAGGTTGTCAACAGTCAATGTTCTCCTCCCGTTACATTTTCCCCCAGTCTTTAATGATGGTCGTCCCGAACATAGTCCTTAAAAGTCAGGTGGCAAATGCCATGGAATGCCTAGACAGTTAGGGCCTGTAGCGTGCAGGTGTCGCGCCACGGGTGGCACGCAGAGGATATCGACGAGAGTCCTGATTGTCGAGAACCGCATCAGGCTCTAGGGCGGGGTCGTGACTCATTACTGCAGGGGGTAACATCACTGGGTCAAGTTCAGCAAGAGGCAATATTTCTGAGTCAGGCCCAGGGGCTTCATGGGCTAAAGTGGCTGGTGCAGGGGAAAGGGAGGTACTAGCTGCTAGGTCCACTGGCTCGCAACAAAGACTTGGAGGGACTGCCGGGAGTTGGGGGGCAAGGTGGGGCAGAGCTTGTGGATTGAAGGGCCAGTGGTGTTGTCCGAGGATACGCTGGTTGGGGCCCTGGCCCTCTCTCGAACAACCCTCTTCATTACGGCTGGTCGTTTGTTGACCCCCAGGGTAAAGCCGCAAATTGTTGCGGTGAATGGTTCGAATGGGACCCTCCTTTGTCTCGGGCCGGATGCTGAAGACTGGTTGACCTTGGCGTGGCTGTGCAACCACTACAAAGGGCGTAGGAAGCCATTGTGGAGATAGTTTTCCTTTGGCCCTACGGCGGAAGTTCCTTAACAGCACCCTCTCCCCCGGTAACAGTGGCAAGGCTCTGGCATGTCTGTCATAGCTAGATTGGTTCCACTGCTGGCGATGTTCGACATGGTTGCGTACAGTGGCATAAGCTTGGAGGAGAGTTTGATGATGATTCCTCACCCAACCTTCCACGTCATCCCGATATTGTGGCGGTGCGACCTCATGAAGCACATCCACCGGCAGTCTAGCATGACGGCCAAAAAGCACATAATATGGGGTCATCCCGGTGCTTGAGTGAGTTGTATTATTATAGGCTTGCAAAAGAGCCGGCAACTGGCTGGGCCATCGAGCGTGCAAATCTGCATCCATGGTGCTCAGGAGGGATAGGAGGGTACGGTTAAACCGTTCACAGGATCCATTTCCCTGCGGGTGGTAAGGCGTAGTGCGACTTTTCTTGCAACCATATACTGCACAGAGCTGGTGCATCAGGTCTGACTCAAAAGCCCCCCCCTGGTCACTAAGGATGCGTTCTGGGCAGCCAAAGGGGAGGATGAGTGCCGTCCATAGAGCCTTGGCGGTAGTAGGAGCGGACTGGTCTCTGGTAGGCACTGCCAACGCATAACGGGAGAACAAGTCTGTAATCACAAGTATATACTGGAAAGTATCAGATGGCCTCCCGAGGGACAGAAAGTCTATTGCCACGATTTCAAAGGGGTAACTGGTAGAAATGGGGCACAGGGGTGCTTTTTGTGATCCTCCCCGTTTGCCTACCACACAGTTAAGACATTCAGCTGCCCACATTCTGGCATTTGTGCTCATCCCCACCCAGTAAAATCTCCTCCGCAGTAGCGAGACCATTTTGTCGCCACCTGCATGACCTGCTGCTTTGTGGTATTCTTCCCACACTCGCCTGGCTTGGGTTACTGCCACAATGATTTGCCGTACAGGAGCTCCAGTGTCCGGCTCAGCGACAAGTCTAACAAGGGCCCCCTCATGGAGTTCCAGCCGGTCCCACTCCCTCAGTAAGCAACGGAGCTGTGGCGACAAAGTAGAAAGGTCTTTTATTATTGGGGGCTCACCTCGTGTCTTCCAAGTGTGCAGCTGCTGCAGGTCAGGGTCCATCATCTGCTGGCGCTCCCATCGTCCTAACCTCCTGGGTGACTCCGGAGATATAGTGCTCCGTACTTTGTGTACCGAAACATCAGCTGTCTCTCCTGGTATTCGAGAGAGCACATCCGCATTCCTATTGGCGGTTCCTGGTCGGTAACGGATTTCATAGGAGTAATTGGCCAGTTGGGCCACCCATCTCTGCTCCGTCGCCCCCAAATTAGCGGTCTCCAGGTGAACTAGAGGGTTGTTATCAGTGAACACCGTAACCTGGGCCCCCCACAAGTAATCCTTAAATTTCTCAGTGATAGCCCACTTCAAGGCCAACAGCTCTAAATTGAAGGAGCTATAGTTTTGATCACTGCGCTCTGGGGATGGAGGCTACGGCTAGCGTAGGCTATAACCCTCTCCCTGCCATCTTGGACTTGGGCAAGGACTGCTCCAAGGCCATTCAAACTTGCGTCGGTATATAGCCTGAACGGGAGTTGAAAATCGGCGTAGGCCAGTATCGGGGCACTGATGAGGGCCTGTTTGAGCGACTCAAAAGCGACCTGGCACTCGGGGTTCCATTGGATGGCTGAAGAGGGACGATGGGCACTTCCCTGCAGGAGCTGGTTGAGGGGGGCGGCTACCCTTGAGAAAGCAGGGATAAATCTCCGGTAGTATCCTGCGAAACCCAAGAATGAACGCACCTGTTTCACTGTTGCTGGGATAGCCCAATCACGAACGACCACAGTCTTCTCTGGGTCTGTTGCTACCCCCTGGCCACTGACCACATGTCCCAAATAGGTCACCTTTTGCTGAAATAGATGGCATTTGCGAGGCTGCAGCTTTAGACCATGTTCCTGGAGACAGCTAAAAACCTGCTCAAGATGTTGTAAGTGGGTGTCGAAGTTGGGCGAGTACACAATGACGTCATCCAGGTAAATGAGGAGAGAATTGAAGACCTGGGCACCCAGGCAGCGTTGCATTAGCCTCTGAAACGTGGCTGGAGCATTGCAGAGGCCAAAGGGCATGCGCTCAAACTGATATAGACCAAATGGGGTGGTAAAGGCAGTCTTTTCTTGGTCTGCAGGTGCCACTTCCACCTGCCAGTATCCGCTTGCCAGATCCAGAGTTGAATACCACTGGGCCCTGGTGAGGCTTGTGAGGGATTCTTCTATGCGTGGCAATGGGAAGGAGTCTTTGTGGGTCACTGCATTAAGCCTGCGATAATCCACGCAGAACCTCCATGACCCATCCTTTTTCCTTGCCAGAACAACTGGGGCGGCCCATGGACTTGAACTCTCTTTTACAACGCCACTCTCCAACATACCTTGCAGTAGTGCCCTCAAGTCGGGGTAAAGGTTGGGAGGAACCGGTCGGTACCTTCCTCGTATCGGTGGAGCTGTGCCTGTGGGGATCTGGTGTGTGACCACCGCCGTCTTCCCAAAGTCGTCCTCATGAGCCGCAAACACGTGAGACCACTTCTGTAGAAGAGCTGCCAATTGGGCTTGCTGGCCACTGTTCAGGTTCTCTCCACGCAATGCAAGGGCTGGATGATCTTCAGTCTGCGTCTGTTCTACATGTATAACATCAACCTCAACCACTTGGGGTTCGATGTTTCGTAGCACGAGTCTGGAACGTCCTTTTATGTACCTTGGGTCTATCTGGGTCACAGAAGCCAGGGGGCACCGTTGTGGCAACTCCAGGGGGAATGGATTAGGATTGCAGACACGGAGGGGAACCTTCCCACCTTGCACCCAGCTCAGAGATCTAGCAACACACCACTCTCGCCCATGGTGATCCAAATCCTCAACTAAGACAGGGCAATTAGGCTGGTTGGTGGCCTGTGGGACGTAGGCCCAAACTATCATCTCACTTCCAGGGGGTAACACCACAGGTGGCTGTCGCTGGAGTTTAGCCACACCTTGGAGCTCTGCCTCAGGCGCAGATGCGTTTACTCTTTGGCAGGCGGCAAAGGCTGCATCCCAGGCTTTCTCTGCAGAAGGGGAGAACATAGATTTAAAAGCTGCAATGCCAGGGTGTCTACCCTGAAAAATGCCCACCCAACAGTCTGCCACAACATTCATACCTAGAAGTCCGTATTCTGTGTTTATGCAATCATCTCGCACGATAACCACTCCCTTCTCATGCACTTCCACACCTCCAATGTTAAAATTCAATACTGCATATCCCACATAAGGAATTTGAAGGCCATTAGCAGCTCTCAGAGCTAACCAGGATATTTGACTGGGATCTTGCATACAGTCCTCGCCAAAATGGCGCTGGAACAAGGCTTGGCTAAAGAGTGTAACTTGAGAGCCAGTGTCTATTATGCATGGGATCCGTCGACCCTGGACCAACACTTCAACCTCTGGGCACTTGCCTATCATCGAGGGCCTTTGTAGGGACGCGGTTGGAGGCCCCTCCCGGTTCACTGGCCCTGCTGTGACCGGGGGTATCGAAAACCCGACTGAGCTGGACGTCTCCTTGGGCAAAAACGCTGTATATGTCCCCTTTCTCCGCAATCACGGCAGATGGCTCGACCTTGAGCATCCCACTGGTAACGCTGTTGGTCGGGGGGGGCTGACCCCAAACGTTGGCGACGGGGGTCAAGATCAGAGTGAGGACGCCAAGGTGGCTGGAACGGCACCTCAGTTGCTGGTGATCGCGCTGCTGAGGCTGGGCCCAGATGCCCCCGCAGTTCCTCTGCCAGGGATTTCCCCAAGTGTGTTAGCTGCTCTTTTAATTCCTGTTGTAATTCCGTTCGCAATGAATCCTTCATTCGTTGCCAGTCAGAAGCAGTCATCCCTTGGTCCTTCACTCCAGTCGGTGTTACTGCTGAGTTAGATGGAGGAGTCGAAAAGGTTGGGCAAACCTGAACCTCTTCCTCTGGGGCCAGCTCTTGTTCCAACGCCTTCGCTTCCCCACAGGCATCAGCAAAAGTGGATGTCGAGGCCCGGCGGAGCTGTCTTGACAATTCCTGTTTTATTGGTCCGGGTCTCAATCCCATAACGTATTGAGTTCGCAGCAATTCGTCGTCTGTTCCAGCGGTCAAGGGTTCTCTGGCTCGCCACCTGTTATGCAGTTCACGTAGCCGAAGGGTGAATGGTCCTACTCCCTCCCCTGATTGCTGTTTACAATTAAAGAACCGGATACGTAGTTGAGCAACAGGCTGCTGACCCCCATACAATAAAGCTAAGGCCTCTAGAATTTTTTCATTACATTACATTTACATTTATTCATTTAGCAGACGCTTTTATCCAAAGCGACTTACAAATGAGAACCATAGAAGCAGTTAAACTAACAGCAGGACAACAAAATGTAAGTGCTATAACCTTTCACAGTTTAATCCAACGTAGAACCCGTAAATTTTTTTTTATTTTTATTTTTTTTTTATAGAAAGGAAGAGAAAGTGTTAGTATTACTGGAACAAGTGCTGCCGAAAGAGATGCGTCTTCAACCGTTTCTTAAAAATGGCTACGGACTCAGCAGCTCTGGTTGAGTTGGGTAGGTCATTCCACCAGCAAGGAACAGTCATGGTAAAGGTCTGAGAAAGAGATCTTGTGCCTCTTTGACGTGGCACCACAAGACGACGTTCGCTTGCAGAGCGCAAATTTCTGGAAGGGACATAAGTCTGAAGTAGTGAGTTTAGGTAAAACGGAGCAGAGCCAGTGGTTGTTCTGTAAGCAAGCGTCAGTGACTTGAATTTGATGCGAGCTGCAACTGGCAGCCAGTGCAATTTTGTGAGGAGAGGAGTGACGTGTGCTCTCTTCGGCTCGTTAAAGACCACTCTAGCTGCAGCATTTTGGATTAGCTGCAGAGGTTTGATCGTGCAGGCTGGAAGACCAGCCAGGAGAGCATTGCAATAGTCCAGTCTGGATAGAACAAGCGCTTGAACAAGGAGTTGTGTAGCATGCTCTGATAGGAAGCGCCTGATCTTCCTAATGTTATACAAAGCAAATCTGCAGGACCGGGCAGTTCTAGTGATGTGGTCTGTGAAGTTCAATTGATCATCAATAACAACTCCAAGGTTCCTGGCTGACCGTGATGGAGTTATGGATGACGGGCCTAGCTGAATAGTGAAGTTGTGACAAAGTGTTGGATTGGCCGGGATCACAAGTAGCTCTGTCTTCGCAAGGTTAAGTTGAAGGTGGTGGTCTTTCATCCAGCCAGAGATGTCTGTCAGGCATGCTGAGATGCGAGCAGCTACCGTCGGATCATCAGGCTGAAATGAGAGGTAGATTTGTGTGTCATCAGCGTAGCAGTGATAGGAAAAGCCATGTTTCTGAATCACAGTTCCTAGTGATGTCATGTAGATGGAGAAGAGAAGTGGTCCAAGCACTGAGCCCTGAGGCACTCCAGTAGGTAGATGTTGTGACTTCGACACCTCACTCCTCCACGACACCCTGAAGGACCTACCTGAGAGGTAAGACTTGAACCATTGGAGTGCGGTTCCCGAGATTCCCTTCGTCTTTAGGATTGACAGGAGGATCTGGTGGTTAACTGTGTCAAAGGCGGCAGACAGATCTAGCAGGATGAGAACTGAGGATTTGGAAGCTGCTCTTGCCAGTTTCAGAGCTTCGATTACTGAGAGCAGCGCAGTCTCAGTTGAGTGTCCACTTTTGAAACCAGACTGATTGTTGTCCAGGAGGTTGTTCTGTGTGAGAAAGGAAGAGATCTGGTTGAAAACAACTCGTTCAAGTGTCTTCGCGACGAATGGAAGAAGGGATACCGGTCTATAATTATCCAGATGTGCTGGATTAAGAGTAGGTTTCTTAAGCAGTGGGGTTACCCGAGCCTGCTTAAACGCTGTGGGAAAGGTACCAGTGTGAAGAGAGGTGTTTATGATGTGCGTGAGTGCGGGTGTAACTGAGGAAGAAATGGCTTGGAGTAGGTTAGTAGGAATAGGATCAAGCGGACAGGTAGTAGGGCGATTGGAAAGGAGTAGTTTTTCATCAGTGTTTCGTTCCCCTACAGCCAATAACAGGACTTCTCTTTTAGCATTTCCCTCTAATGCACTCAGCACAAAATCAACCCGCTGCACCTCACTCAGCCCCTGAGCCCGAATAAAAGCCTCAATTTGGTTTCTCCATTCATGGTATTTAGAGGGCTCCCCTCCACCGAATTTTGGGATCCATGGCCCTCCCATAAACCATGGCATTAACGCATTTACTTGGGGCTGCTCGCCGTGACTCATATTACTTGTGTATGTCAAGGACCCTGCCGACTTACGCCAAAATTGTAACAAGTGTTATTTAGAAACACGCAGGACTTTTACCCTTGTGATACACAAGTAACAACATACACAAATCGTATAAAAATACAAAATTTATTTAGACAACAGTTCAAAAGCTATTCGTAGTAATATACATAATCAAAAAGATAAAAACACAATAAATGTTACATAGCTGGCTGCTTCAGTTCAATGGCCAGGGTAATACCACAATCTGGCGCCCCTTGTAACCAGTGAATGAACCAAGAGAGGCTATCACACGAATTACCCCAATACGTTAAAGAAAATCATACCTAATACAGCACACATTCACACGTGAGAAGTACACAGCAAGAGCAGATGATAGTTGTAACAATATACAGGTGTAAGCACTTCAAAATAAACCCCACACAATAAGAGATATAATTTCTTAAAACTGCATTAGTTCAATCAATGGTAGCCTCCAACCTAATTCCTTTTGGATGATGCCAGACAAAATAATAAAACCTAGGCGAGCAGCCACAGCAACCACCTCACTAAGTCAATAGAGATTTAAATAAGCAAAACAACAGTTGTGTGCATTTGGCAAAGTTTCTTAAAACACAGTCAACATCAAGTCACTCACGACCCCGCCCGCTCTGCGCTCTTAGTATGACAGGCGCTAGCGGCGAAACAACAGTAATCTGTGGCACACCCAAGCCCCGGCTTCGGACGATTAGCAGTACACTCCGAGTGGTCAACGGGGAAATCCGGAACAGTGAATCCTAGCTGCGAGACAGAGGAAGGGAAATAAGTTCTACACAAACGCACGTCAGTGCTCACTCGTCCATTCGTGATAAGAATTCACACTTCCCTTAATCAAGAGGAGTAGAGTGCGTTGATTTATATTGTGGACCTCTCGCTGCCGTCGTCACGGCGTGAAATCGGGCGTGAATGCTTCGTTGGGCTTAAAGCCAATTCGTTGGAGATAATCGAGCTTGTCGCGGTCCTTTTTTTTCCTGCACCACTGGACTGCATGTTGTGGTTTTATTCGGTGGATCTGCCAATCACGTTGTACCGCCGGCTTATCAGCAATATTGGACACACCTGTAAACAGAGCCTTACAGATACACGTGCACACCTGATAAACAATTAACCCACCCTCACAGGTTGTCAACAGTCAATGTTCTCCTCCCGTTACATAAACTCCAACCATGGCTAAATAACGAGATTCGGGAACTCAGACAGCAATGCCGTAAATGGGAACGAAAGTGGAAGAAGGACGGTCTACAGGTATCATACGAAATGCTGAAGACCTCTTTACACACTTTCCAAAAGGCTGCCAAGAATGCAAAGGAAAAATATCTATCGGACATCATAGCACAAAATTCTTACTGTGAGTTCTATTCTCAACAATAGATTCTGTTTTAAATCCTCCGACTCAGATATTTCCAGAGGTTTCATCTTTATTATGTGAAAACTTTCTTAATTATTTCTCAGATAAAGTGATAAAGGCACGGGCTCAACTATCTATAAACTCAGATTCTATTCCAGACTGCATATTATTCACTACGCAGTGGAGTGATTTTGAATTGATCTCCTTACAGACATGTAAAGAAGTCACCCTTAAATTAAAATCTACCTTTTCACCTCAAGATGTTCTGCCTTCACGGTCTCTAAAACAAATCTTTGACACAATTGGATCTGATCTTGTAATAATAATAAACAATTGTCTCTTGACAGGGACAGTTCCAGATATTCTAAAATTAGCCTCAGTGTCACCGATCTCAAAAAAGCCCTCGCCTGATCCTTCAATCTATTCAAACTTTCGACCAATTTCCAATTTGCCGTTCTTATAAAAAATTCTAGAAAAAATTGTATTTATGCAGCTTCAAGATTACTTGAATAGAAATGGTATTACAGATATTTTTCAGTCTGGTTTTAAAACTTTACATAGTACAGAGACTGCTCTTCTGAAAGTTTTTAATGATATTTTAATGTCCACTGACGCTGGTAACATCGTAGCTCTAATAATGCTAGATCTTAGTTCTGCGTTTGACTTTGTTGATCATGGTGTCCTCCTGTCTCGTCTGGAGCAATGCATTGGTTTAAGAGGCACTGTACTTGACTGGTTCCGGTCCTTCTTGTCCAACAGAAAATTCTCCGTAAATATAGGGAATCACTCTTCTACCGTAGCACAGGTTATATGTGGTGTCCCTCAGGGTTCAACGTTAGCACCGTTGCTGTTCTCTCTATACATGCTACCTATAGGTTCGATATTTAGAAGATTTGGAGTATCTTATCATTGCTATGCCGATGACACGCAGCTATACATACCATTTAAACGTGATAAGTCTGCGTTAAATCAACTGACGGATTGCCTTCAAGAATTGAAAACATGGCTTAATAAGAATTTTCTCCATTTGAACGAGGATAAAACTCAAATAGTCCTGTTTGGGCCAACTGAGAAAAGTGACCTGAGCGATGTTGACTTGGGTTCGCTCACTTCATATCGCTCACTTTCGGCAAAGAACCTGGGTTTTGTATTGGATAGTGGTCTGAACTTAAACAAACAAATAAATACAGTTGTCCGTTGCAGTTTTTACCATCTCCGGAGATTAGCGAAAGTTAAACCTTTCCTAAGTAGGAACAGTTTTGAGATTATAATTCATGCCTTTATTTCATCTCGACTTGACTACTGTAACTCGCTATATTTAGGACTACCTGCGTCATCTATTCACCGACTTCAATTGGTCCAAAACGCAGCTGCCCGCTTGCTCACAGGCACTCGCAAACGGGACCACATCACGCCCACACTACGTTCACTGCACTGGTTACCAGTTCAGAATCGTATTGATTTTAAAGTCTTGCTGTTTGTGTATAAAGCACTAAGTAATCGTGCTCCTCAATACCTTACGGAGCTGGTGACGGAACACAAACCAATCAGACTGCTCAGATCACAGTCTAATCACCTGTTACGAGTACCCAGATCCAAGCTGAAATGTAGGGGTGACAGAGCCTTTGCGGTAGCTGGCCCCAGGTTATGGAACAAACTGCCATTACATATTAAAACAGCGCCCACAGTGTCTGAGTTCAGGAATCTTTTAAAAACCTACTTGTACTCTTGTGCGTTCAATGTTTTGTGAAAGTTGTTTTTAATTTTTGTATGGATTTAAATAGATATATTTTGTACAGCACTTTGGTCAACCAAGGTTGTTTTAAATGTGCTTTATAAATACAATAAACTTGAAACTTGAAACTTAAATACTTCATATAACATGACACTGAGTTGTTAAAAAGAAATGCGTATAGTGACATCATTGCGTGATTGCATCAGAAAGGAACCAATGGATAATTCTTTTTTTACCAGTTCATTGAAACGTACTGTCTGAAAGAACCGCTTCGCAGAAATGAATCAGACTTCCCATTCCCATGCTTGGCTATACTATTTCATTTAAATACGTTCTATTTAAATGTGTTTTTAAGGAGGAGGCGCATCTAGCCTTACCTTGAGTTGGTTCACCCTCCGCCTATGTGCATGTGATGTTAGTGAGAGCAGAGTATAATACAAACAAAATATGCCATCATTCAATGGCCAATCTGCTTCTGGTGAAGGAATACTGCTTGGGAACTACAACGTTCTAATGTGGAATACTTCAACATGAAGCATAGCAACAACATGTAACGCGAAAGCTGGATTAAACAGCAGAGGATTGACCCCATGTGGATCCCAGTTTAACCTCTGTCTTTGATTATATTGAATGTCAGTAGATGTGACACGAAATCTGTGACAGCCACATGGGCTACATATTACTGAAGATCATCCGATACGAGACAATATATCTTTTTTTGGAGGGTGTCAAAGGTGCTCAGTGTTGATTCTGTCTTCTGGAGGACATGAACTTCACGGTTTTCTAAATCTATCTGTAATCCACATCACACTGCAGAAAACAAGTCCCTTACCTCTTTTCAACCCGAATAGACATTATATCACAATTCTGAACATATCATTCCTATAAAAAGCTGTTCTTTGTCTGTTCGTGTTTGAACAATGTATGTTCACATCATTCATGCGTCAGGAGTTCAGTCATTAGAATAATGATTATAATCATCACTAACTCTGAGAGAGAGGTATGATTGTTGTAGGTTTTGCAATATTGATGTAAAATTGTATGCACACACACACACACATACACACACACACACACATTAGTGTATGTGTACACACATACACACACGCTTGAAAGTCACTTGCTTGAAAACACTTGCTACCCTAAACATTGTCACCATCACTTCCAAAGTAGGTTGATAAATAACTATTTACCTTGTCTTAGTATATATATATATTCAAATGTCATTGTTTGCAGTAGCCATACAGACTATAGCCAATTCCAATGGGTCCCCTAAAACAGGACCATGGTCTACGTGAACCTTTGTGTCTGATAGTAAACACGATCATGGATGATGTGAGTAAGATGCTGCTCTCTGCTGACTGCAGTGTGGTACTGTGCCTCGGCTGACCTTGCTCTGCAACTGGATGCCATCAATTCTGAAGCGTTTTTGAGTGGCACATATGGGCGATTGATCCTGCTGAGCTCTGGGCTGTTTAAAGGGTTCAGTTAAAACTGACACAAGCACTGTTGCACGTGAGCAACAGGACAATAGCATGTGCCCATGAGACGGGTGTTTTTTTTGTTGTTGTTTTTTCATGGTATCGGTTGCAAACTTCGCATTGTGCATTTTGCAGACTATACTATAACTATGCAAAAGTGCTCAAAAGATTTTTTATTTTTTATTTTCTCATCTTGGCTACTTGCTGGCTACCTGAGATTTACCTGTTATACACCGAATGGTATCAGAATGCACTACAATACAAGCTCTATACTGTATGTACTTGTTTTTTTAAGGCAAGACACCACAAGCAAACATTGTTTTTTTATGCATTGGCCAATTTTAGCTTTTCATAATGTTTTGCATCAGACCAGTGGAAAGAAGATCCAAAATACTCTTTTAATTGTTCATTATTTCGGTAGATTTCAGTTACAATACATATCTTTAAAGGCTGTTTTTTCTAAATGTTTGTTTTTTCTCCCTCATGCACTGAAATCTCCACTTCAATGGCACTAACATAAAGCAAACTTTCCAATTGTATTCCCATCTATCTTTTGAAGGGTTTTACAGTGCAGTTTTTTTTATAGTTCCTATATCATTTACCTGATTTTACACAACATTTTATTAACACTGAAAATGTATTTAAATGGAATATGTTGAACCTTTATTCAGTTTATCCAGTTTTCAATGTTTCAATGGTTTCAAGTTTCCAGTTCTGGAAATGTAAGCAAATTTATTTAATTAGACAATGCATCTGCTTATTTAAAATGTTTGTAATTCTTAATGTATAATCAATTAACTGGGGAAGTATGATGATGTTTTCTTTTTTACCCTATTCACCTGGGTGTCTGGCCTTAATGTGAAACAGTATGTGTTTTTTTTTTACAATGAAACATTATTCCTCACACTGGAAATAAAAGGTCAAGTGAAGCACATTGCATTGTGGGATATAATATTCTGTGCAGTGTGAGGATCTACAGCACATTTAAACAAATAGGTCAACCTGATTTTCCATGCATGCAGACAATTTGCCCGTAGCACAGAGAATACATTCTGTATTTCTCATATAGATAAGAAAATAGTGTGCCAATAGTACAGATAAAATGGTAAGCATATTATTCTGAACTTAGCTCATGTCCAAGTCTAATAAACAAGAATATTTGTTTTTAATAGTTTTCTGACAGCTGCTCAATATTGCTGGTATACTGCCATCTGTTGGCCAACTTGACCTTAAACCTTAAACAGCATCATAAACTCATAGGCTCTGTTGCCCAAAGCTTGTTTTCCCTCTCTTGATGACTCATCCTGACATGCACAGTGCAAGAAATCTGATTAAGTCATCTTCCGCAAGAAAAGCTGTAGTGTATAGCAGCTAAATCGGTCGTTCCCAACACACACAGTCATGTAGACAAATTTTTCTGATGAATTTACAATTCCTCATGCAGGAGCATTGACTCGGAATTGGCTTACACTGGCATATCCGCTCTAGTTTCACTTCGAAGGCAAATTTCCTCCAGCCAGGAGTCATAAAGGAATTAGCCATTTCGATTTTTGTCTATTCCATCTCTATGGCACATGAAACATGTTGTGTGTCATTCTGCATACCTCAGCCAGAGCAAGATGCTGCATTGTTGGCTCACCGAGCTGGTCTGCGCGTTCATGTTATGTAAGCTGAATAGATGTCTGCCTCTGTCTCCCCCGGTGCCCTTCCCGCAAGAGGCAGACACGTTCAGTGGCAGCTGCATTGATTTGAAGTGCCGCGGGCAGCTGGGGGATCACAACAAGTTCAGTGGCTGTTTGGGGACGTGACGACGGAAGACATCTTAACAAAAGTTCGGGCAAGCATGCTTCCTTTACAGAACAACTGAAGTCTGTGCCATAAACATGCCGCTCTGCAGAGTTGTGCTGTCAGATCGATGTATGACACATCACCGGCACACACTGTAAAAAAAAATTATAGTAATTTTACTGGTAAAATACTGTTAATTGGTTAAGTTCCCTCAATCTATACAGTTAAAAACTGTAATGGAACTAATGGGACGTTTTTCAATTAAACATTAAAATACTGTTACATGTTTTTAGAAGTGAAAAAAAAAAAATCATATTTTGATGAACAGTGTGAAAACCGTAAATTGATATTCCCAGAAATAATTATTATTATTTTTTGTACATGGGTGTTTAGTATTTGTGTGAAAGGTGTGTACTATAAAATGGTATGGCTACCACAGCAACTTTTTTTTTTTACTATAAATGTATTTTCTTGTTCTTTTTTTTTTTTTTTTTTACAGTGCAACATGCATCTAAAACACTTATTTTAAGGTTTAAAACCCTATAATAACTAATTATTTGATAATTAATATGGCCATGAAAACATTCAATCATACTTCAGTATGAAACGAGTCCACCCTGGTAATTTGGAAAAACCAATAGCAGTCTATCCCCTATTTAATGCAAATTTTCAGTGCACTTTTTCCTCGAGTAAGCTGTTTGACTAATGTGTGTTGGGGACAGAAAGAGAAATCCTATGGTGAACAGGTGTTGTTATAAAAAGTGATCAGTTGCCTTAAAATTATTAAGTAAATAAACTTGCTTAATAAATATTAAAAATAATTTTAATTAATCTGTTTGAGATTGAATTAATACTAGATGTTTTGCTATAAGTTATGGACATGGCATCTGAGGACTATCTCTTATTTTTCTCAGTTATTTTTCTTTATTTCCATATTTAATCATAGGCTCGTTCTTACGCACATGCGCACTCTTCAAAAACAGTGCTTAAAATCTCTTGACAAACTAAAAGATGTAAATGACATTTGAATGTAGGCTATTCTAAATAAAAGATATAGATTGCACTGAATGTCAGCTTGCTTATTTGGCTCAAAATAATGATGTATTAAGTCCACATGTCTTGCAAACTATAGAAACTCTGCTTCTAACCACAGCTGGAAAGCTGTCGTTCCAGCCACACAACTTTGCAAAGCTGTATGCGAATGTCCGTTGGAACTATTGATTTGGGAAACACCGACTTGTTGAACTATGCTGATAACGACGGAACTTGCAACCATAGTTGGCTAACAATGCTTTTGGGAACCCCTGCTGAAGTTCAATCTCAGCATCAGAATGAGGAAGAAAGGAGATTTAAGTGCCTTTATACATGGCATGATTGTTAATGCCAGATGGGCTGGTCTGAGTGTTTCAGAAACTGAAGATCTATTGGCATTTTTACACACAACCATCTCTAGAGTTTACAGAGAAAGGTCAGAAAAAAAGAAAATATCCAGTGAGCAGCAGTTCTGTGGGTGAAAATGCATTGATGCCAGAGGTCAGAGGACAACGGCCAGGGCTGCGTTTCCCAAAAGCACTGTAGGCCTACGTAGACCGTAGGACCATGCCACCAATGCTCTCTACGATCAACTTCTCACAATGTTTTTGAGAAACGATAAAAAGGTAACTCAAATAACCATGCCTTACATCCAAGGTCTGCAGAAGAGCATCCCTGACCTTGCACTTTGCTAAGTTTCTTCACTTAGATGCACTTTGTACGTTTTCCACATGGTGTGATGAGGCAGAGCTGAGATACAACCCTAAAGTTTCAGCGAAATATAGAGGTTATTCTTTAGAAGGCACATCAGAGAATTCTTGTTACGAGGAAATTTCACTCCTTTAGTGTTAAAAAGCCTATACTGTATACATTTTACCTTTATTGAGAGCGTTTTTGAGTTGCTTGAGTTTGTTTTTCGGCACTTTCTCTAAAGAATAAGAATAGCCTCCAAGTATAGTTAAGTCGTGCTCAAAAAATACTGGTGTTCCTTTGCAGAGCTTAACATAATTTAATGAGTAGCAAGCTTTAAGGAAAGCTATAGTATTATGAGTGATGAAACACTCTCTGCGTATGCATCTGGAGCCACTGCCCTCGGGTAGACGTTTATGAAGTATCAAGTGTCTAACAAATCGATACATGTTCACTTTTGTACCAGAAGCCATTCGTATTTGTAATGCAAGTATTTTTTATTTTTTATTAAGGATTCTTGAGGTGTCATTTTATTATAAAGTATGGTGCATTTGAATGTTGTAATATGTAGATGTGTATGTATGATTGTTTTCAATGTTTTTTTGTGTGTGTGTGATGTGATGCCACTGCCCAAATATAATTGCCCCTTGTGGGATTAACAAAGTGGTTAACTTAACTTACCTTGAAGCTGATGGGCTACAGCAGCAGAAGACACACCGGTGACACTCCTGGCAGCTGAGAACAGCAAAATGAGGCTACAATTCACACAAGCTTTCTTGAACATGACAATGAGTTCACTGTACTCAAGTCACAGTCACCAGATCTCAATCCAATAGAGCACATTTGAGATGTGAAAGAACGGGAGATTCGCATCATGGATGAGCAGCCGACAAATCTGCAGCAACTGTGTGATGCCATCATGTCAATATGGACCAAAATCTCTGAGGAATGTTTCCAGCACCTTTTTGAATCTCTGCCACAAAGAATTAAGGCAGTTTGGTCTCATGAAACTGCGTATCTATACCACGAATTTAATTTCTCGTGCCATTTATACGCGTGTATATGACACGCAGTTTTCACGTGCATATTGTTACGTCCCTTTTGGTCTGTATATGTGTTTTATGCTGTTGTGGGAGGTGTTGTTGTTTTCCAGGAAGAAGACCGGATTGGTTCCTGCAGACTGATTGGTGCCACGCCCTGATTGATCAGCTGACTCCTGGACGTGTATGAAAGCCTCCTTCGCTACTCCTTCCATTAGCCTTGTGCTCACTGGCTACACTTTTGTTGTCTGACCTTGTTACTTAGTAAGACTGTTTATTCTGGGGTGTGCTTTTGGAGAAATTGTTTAAGAGAGAAGAGTTAGTTTGTTTCCTGTGAATAGCCATTTGTGATAAAGACTACGGCCTAACGACTAAGATTCCAGATTACCCCTGCACTGTTTTGTTTGCTCTGTTATACATAGCCTATATATGCTTGTGTTTTGGAATTGGGAGGTAGAGAGAACGACTCCACCTTTTTTTGTTTGATCTTTATTGCCTGTTTTGGATTAGGGAGTCGGGGAAGTAATTCTATTTTCTTTTCTTTTATTTTGTGCATTAAGGCAGTAAGAGGTACCTACATATTTCTCTTCCCAGCTAACAATTTATGGTTCCCAGAACGTTCAGGGAAAGTTAGTTTTTGGTTGCGGGAACATTCCCTTAAGGTTTTGTTTAGGTTTTGGTTCCCATGGAAAGTTTTCTTAACGTTCAGGGAACGTTATAAACCTGAGGGAACGAATTTTTGGTTTGGTTCACACTAACCTTTAGAGAACCATAAACTATGTTCCTAAATGTTCTGTGATAGTGGGGTTTTTGTTTGTTATTTTTGGCTGTCGGCTCCTGAGGTAAAGTACCCAATTGTATTCTAACCCTGGTAAAATCCAATAAATATTGTTTCATTGGCTTTTCTCTTCAAAGAAACCATATCATTTCCTTTTTTTAATGTTGCATCCACCCTATCGGGGCTTAACAATATGATACGCACTTTATGGCGTGTAATACGCACACACTCCACACCCTAATCCTACCCAAGGGGTTTACAGTGTGTATCATATGCACGCAAAAACCATTTTGGCCGTATAAATAGTAGGAGAAATTAAATTTGTGATATAGATACGTACTTTAATGAGATCGTGGTGCAGTACTAGCAAGGTGTACTGGTGATTATATCCAAAAGTGGTCAAATAAAATATTCAATATTTTTTTTATTGACAAGGCAAGGGTAGTTTTGATTGTAAAATGCCATGTGATGCGACTCTCAAAAACTGTAATAAAGAGTATTATGAAGGCAAGGCAAGTTTATTTATACAGCACATTTCATACACTATGCCAATTCAAAGTGCTTTACAGAAAGGAATTAAAATAATCACAAAAGAAACACAAGGAAAATTAAAACGGTATTAATGGTACGATATATGGTACAGTTATGAAATTAAGAGTAATAAGATGATACATAGATAAACTTCTCATCTGGCAAAACACCGGTGTATCATATTTTTCACAACTCCCAGTTTTACTTTAAATTGGACGTCTCCTATGGACCAGATTTTCCCCTAAATTCATACAGGAGGATCTGTAGGACTGACTCACGGGGTAACCTCGGGTTCACTGCCCCATCAGTCCACACCCCAAAAACACTAAATATATGAATTAATATATTTGTTTTAAAAAGGTTTTACCTTGAGATATATATTTAAAAGCTTCTTTTTTTTTTTTTTGGAAATAATAAGTTTGCGCACTCACATGTATTCAAGGTGTAAGGAAAATACTTATCGTTGATGGCTAGGGCTACGTCACATGACATTATAAGTGTCATAAAATATAAAGTATAAAAGTTTCTCCCAACCATAAATGTTTGTTAATGTAGCTTCTTTATCATTGACCCATGATTGCAGATTCATTTTCAGTTGTTAGTTATTGGATTATGACAATTGCATTCTCCTAACATGTAATGATTTGTTTATTTTAAAAGGTTGACTGGGAATGTCTAATAAGATATCATACATAAGAACACCATGAGGAAGTGCACACGCCCAGTCAATTTGATGTGTATCTTACACTGGTGTTGTTCTCCCTGTATCCAGCAGAGGAGGTCTAATTCAAGGAAAACATGGATTGGACAAGATCAAACAAGGGCAATATGTTCCCCTTTACCCAACTGTATCATTAATGTGCATGGGATAGAATATATGACGAATCGCATACAGCGTGACATTTTTGTGCATGTATAAAACGTGTCGTGCACTTTTCTAGGGCTTAGTGTAGACTGTTAACAGGCATATTTGATTCAATGATTTTGTCAGTGGTATACACTAAAAGCATTTAAAACTTAGCCTATAGGAAATCGTGACCTTAATAATTCCCATCTCTAATTTGATCGGAAACATTTTAAAAGATGACTGGCACTATTACTCACAGGTCTTATGCTCTGATCAGACTACTTTTTATGACTTAAAATTAATTTTTCAATTGCAATGATGCTAAAAACTAGTCAAGTTCTAAATTAACCTGTTTTTTCCACATTTTAATGTTTCTCTGACCTAATGGAAACCCAGCAAATATTTCCAAGGTTTTATGCCTTTTTCCCCATGTAAATCTTTTTAAGAAATGTGCCCCATTTAATTTGACTTAAATTCACTAAATATAGAAAATAACGTATAACCCCCCATCACCACTCTGTCCGTACCCACCTTATATTTAAAGCATTTTTATTAAAAAATTTTAAAAATAGGAGAAAATTTATTTGAAAAAATAAACATGATTAGAAAACCTATTGAACAGTCATTTAAAAAAAAAAGTGTGTTTGAGTCACTATCAAAAAATATGTGGTAAATAACTTTCCAGACATTGAAGAATGCGTTATAGTATTCTATAATAAATAGCTACAATAAACTCAAAAGTATTTGTGAAATATCAATCTGTTACTACAATGTTCAAGCTGTTTTAAAATGGCCTTGGTGTCTCTCAGACCTCAAACAATACAGAGGTTCAATCTTGAAATGAATCTTTCTGACTTTTACGTCAAAGAATTAAGCGGGCTACAATTACCCAGATACACTTGAGGTATTAAGTTCAGAACAACTTGACAGCTTTGTGAATGTAGCTCTCAGAAAGTCTCTTGACTTTTCGGTTTTTTTACACCACAGGAACAGGATCAGGCAAATTGGCCAGTTTCACTGCGCTCGTAAGTGCCTCAAAGTCGACATTATAAAACACATCCGTGAACACTTCAGCGGATCTGTGTTTGATTAGCATGCCTGGGTTCGTGTTTTGATTAAAGGAAGCTCGTGAGTAAAGTGCTGACCATAAACGATTTCCTCATTGCATCAAAGTCACGCGGAAGCAGTAAAACGGGCCCTTTAACGTCCACATTTATAGAGCCACAACGTAATGAACAAGCCATAACAAGGCAATAAAGAAGTGAAACAGAACTAATCCAATACATTTTATAATAACAGCATATTCAAACATTACTACTTTATATCATATTGAATAGATCATTATGTAATCAATGATCATTTAGTTAGAAATGCAATACATTCTACTTTAGCTGTATTTTCATATTTATGCTGATCTGTTAAGCATCACATTATGTCTGGTTCATGAAAATTAATATAAAGTGTTAGCAACTGTTTTTTTTTTCCATTGCAGGATATTGCTTTACTTCACTGACTTTTTTTAATATAACTCATATTCATACATAATTCATTATGCGAGGATGTATTAGCTTAGAAAGGCTCATTCATGGTGGGAAAAAAAAAAACTGTAAAAATTAACTTTTATCTACTTCAAAAAGGTGGAGGTGAACGTCACGGAAAATGAATAAAGTGAAAAAGATTAATAGAATAGAACTTGCTAATGCAATTAACACTCTCTCATATACGTTTCTCAATCATCAAACGTTAATATCAACTGAATAAACCAGTGCTTTTGTGATTGCTCGCCAATTGCCATTTACTGTACATTGACATGACAGATTTCAGTCAATTGTAATTATAGTATAAATGTATATAAAATGTGGCATAAAAAATAAACTTCCACATTTTAGTTTCAAACTGCATATTCAATACTCACTGTCAGATTTGTTTCTAGGTTGCATGTGAACACAAAGTGTAGAAAAAAAGGTCTGTAATCTTTTTTTTTGTAAAATATAACTTCAAATCTTTAGAAATTTCATAATGCATTTCTCGTATATAAAATCATTTACCTAGCTATTTAATTAGTTTCAAACACCATGAGCTTTTGGTGAAATCTGTGTCCATCAATTATAGCTACAGGCAACGATCTCTAGACAAGTAAACGCAATGCATAAGGATAAAAAAAAAAATCCATCAAATGTAGTAGAATTTAAACAATATTTTGTACACTAAATAATTAGTTTGACAATATATTACATAAAGATGTATAACACAAATATACACAAAAGGTTTGGCAACCGAATTATCCATCCACAGGGTAAAATTTGATCTCTCAGTCAGTTTAAAGTGAGGTAAAATGTCCCGATTTTCACGTCAGGTCTTTTAAGGCGCGAGTGAAGGCACATTACGACAGATTTCATTTTTTGGTTGTTGCTTTTTTCGGACACCCAGTGATTGTAAACATGCCTTTCTGGTCTTTTTGTACATCCACAGAGCAGTACTAGTCCATATTGCAGCACTTCCTCATGCGAGGTGATACATGCTGTACCCTAAAGGAGTCCCATACAGTCCCATTGGAGCAACAGGCAATAAAGGCCTGTGGAAGGGGTACGACTGGCCATAGAGCGAGACCGCCGAATGAAGCTGGCTCCCGAGAGGAAGAGGCAAACTGAAGTTGGGGTGCAGGGCAGGTTTGGCGGTCAGTTTGAGCTTCTCCAGCTCGGCCTCTTGCAGGCGCTTGGCCTTGGCCCGTCGGTTCTGGAACCAGATCTTCACCTGGGTCTCTGTGAGGGTGAGAGAGCTGGAGAATTCGGCTCGTTCTGCGATGGACAAGTACTGTTTCTGCCGAAACTTACGCTCCAAGGCCAAGAGCTGTGAGGTGGTGAACGGCGTACGGGGTTTGCGGTTGGTCTTGTGCTTGCGGAGAGGACAGGCACTTTCCTGACCTGTGGTAAAATAAAAAAAAAGGTTTAAACATCAGTGTAACACTTTAGTGTACATTTTAGGTTGGTCAAAAACATTGATTTTAAACTCTAAAAATTTAAGTAACTAACCGTGTAAAATTAATGTTTTAATAATAGTGTTCTCATTCAGATCATTTTTAAACAAGCCTTCTCTGAAAAAAAAGTCGCTGCCTTAATTTAAGTACAATCAACTCAGATGTTTAAGTCATTTCAACTTAAATTAAATTAAACTGACTTAAAAAAGATGAATCTTGAATAACTTCAAAATCAGTTAAGCAATTTTCAACTTTTTATGAGTTAAAGCAATTGTAAAAAAAGTTTTCATAACCTATTGATCATATTCTTTTTTTACAGTGTGCATAATGCATGCACGCGAAGGTTTATTTTATTTGAATTCTCTTTGTGTTTTAATAATTATTATTAGGTATTTAGGGGGTGGAGGAAAAGCAAACATTTAAATAATGCTTTTATTAACAGGCTTTGTTATATTTAGTAAACATGAGTAAATACATTAATCTATCTACACGTTAATATTCTGCTTAATAATTACAAACAAGAAGTGTTTCAATTATTTTAATTCATAGTAATGTTGTGTTCTTAATTAAATCTGAGTTTTCTGCTTGAGGCTTCATATTTTCACAGCAGTGGGCCCTCATGGATCTCTAGATTCCATGAAGTTTATCTTTCACACAGTATCTATAAAACATGCTTTCGCTTTAGTTGCAAGATGTCTAATGATAAATAAACAGCAGCTAAAAATGATATTATAAAACCCCTAAAACAGTCTGTAGAGAACATAGCCTCGTTTTATATTTCTTATAAGTTTATAAGTAATTTTCTAGAAAAATCAGATTAGTTGCAAGATAATTTTTACGACAACTATTGACACACACACACACACACACAAACACACACACACACACATATATATATATATATATATATATGCTTATGTTTTAAACTTAAATTATATTATATATATAATTTAAGTTTAAAACATAAGCAGTTAGTTCAGAAAGTTTAATTGCTTACGAGTTTGAGAGAACCTGGAGTTCATAACCCATGAAGTGCAGTCATCCGGCTCAGGAGACTCGGATTTGACGGGTGAGGTCTGTATAAAGTGCTTTGGTATTCCAGCCGAACCACAAGAATCCCTGATCTCAGTCTTTGCAAACTGACTGGAAACATCCTCGCGTCTTCTTTCAAAATCCTTCCTTGGTTTGTGGCTCGATATAAGAGACTCCACGCTGAATGGGTGGCTTGACACTGGAGTTTTGCGCGGCTCCATGTCCCGACCTCCTCCGTCTGATTCCTTCAAGCTCGCGGTCGCGGACATCATCCTCCTCGCGACAAGCCTCTGGACGCGCGACCTTCTCTATCACTTTGACGTCTCATGCAAAAAGCATGTAGCCTTTGATGCCTTGAAGCACGCGGCCACAACAGAACTTTCAGCCAATCAGAGCGCTGCCAAATTAAGACTTGCGCTTTGTTGCTTACAGCAGCACACGGCAACGGTCAAACTTTTAGCCAATGAGAACGCTGCTGAATTAGGGAGTTATTTCGATTGGCTTATTGAGGTTGTAAGAAAGTGTCCGTCATTATGATTGCCAAAATGACAGCGACCGATTTAGAGAAAGATTCAGCAATTTTGGTAAGTAAGGCCATGGATAATAGAACAGAAAGACAACTATGTACAGTAATTATTATGAATGGCACATCTTTCTTGTGACTGGGATGATAAATACTATTAGAGATATTATAAATATGACAGATTGTTTCCCAAAATTCGTAATCCAGCAGCTAACTTTAGACAGTTTGTTTTAGGCCTACATGTTGTGGCGTCTATATGATACAGTACCGGTCAAAAGTTTGGAAAAAATACTATTTTCAAAATCTTTGAAAGGTCTCTTATGCTCATCAAGCCTGCATTTACTTGATAAAAAATGCGGGGGGAAAAATCTAATATTGTGAAATATTATTACAATTTATAATAATGGTTTTCTATTTTAATATAGGCTACTTTCAAACATAATGTATTCCTGTGATGCAAAGCTGAATTTTCAGCATCATTACTCCAGTCTTCTTTGTCACATGAAATCATTCTATGCTGATTTATTATCAATGTTGGTAACAGCTTATAATTTGTTTATAACATATGATAGTTTTTCAGGATTCTTTGATGAATAAAAAGTTATAAAGAAGAGCATTTATTCAAAATAGAAATCTTTTCTAACAATATAAATCTTTACTATCACCTTTGATCAATTTATCACATCCTTTTTCAAAAAAGAAAGAAAAGATTACTGACCACAAACTTTTTAACGGTAGTGTAAATTGTAAACTTTTAAAAATGCATATCATTTTGCTCTGCTCTGTGGTCTGCTTCTGCTTTAATACAAGTGTCTTCTGTGAATGTCCCATTACATCTCACTTTACACAATCCTTTACAAACCAGGACACTACACTATTAATGAAGTATAACAGCAGCCCAGACAAGATACAGTGCTTGAGGCATTACAATGCAATGTATTATTACTATCCAGTGTATAAAGTGAAGAGTGATTATTTGCTTAAAAGCTCTTTTGCCGTTTGTTGTCTGCTAGTTTATTTGCGTGCCATATAATCTTATTGGGGGGGTGGGGGTGGTGGTGGGGGGGGGGAGTATTTGTTCCGGGCTACTGTGGTAAGCGTCTAACGAAAGCATTAGGGTGTTTACTCTTCAAACACAAGAGTTATTTTCAAAGTATCACAAATGACTGCTTTGCGAGAGAGAGAGAGAGAGAGAGAGAGAGAGAGAGAGAGAGAGAGAGAGAGAGAAAGAGAGAGAGAGAGGAAATGTATGTCTGGACACTGAGGCTGTTCAGTAATAAGGCATTAAACAGAGATGGATTGCTTTTGGTCTCATCTTAAATGGGGGAATTGTTTGTACCCATGACACTTAGGGTACTTGGGCAATCGCATTTAAAATAAACATCCCCCTTCTTCTCCTGTAATGAATAGGAGCAGCAATCAGCTGCTTGTTGGACTGGTCTTTATGTGTGTTTGTATGTGCACTAATGCTGCAGGGTGAGATTCTGCTAGCTTGTTGTTCCCAGGAGCCTCAGCGCGTTTATTAAGCAGGGTGATTTCACAGACAATCTGAGGTTTGCGAAGGCGCCAGTGAGCGGGGAGATGAAAGGCGCCTCTCCTCGGGGGAGAAACTGTGGCAGTTTAGCGGCTCCACTCAGGAGGAGTCGCCTCCCTCTACACACACACACACACACACACACACACACACGCAAACACACAACGCATGCACACACTCAGCCGTCACGCCCCTGCCCTCGGGCACCTTGTCGAGCACAATCCGACTCTTTGCGTAGATGGACTGAGAAAGACTGCTGAACTGTAGTGATAGATGAGAAGGATGTACGTTCGCAGTTGAGTATCATGGGAGCTGACAGGAGTCATATGATAAATACTCACCGTGAGAGAGAGAAGAAAGCAATGTAATGCTTTAAATATTGCGTTCAGAAGAGATGCAGGAAAATCAGCCTTTAGGATAAGCCTTTTTGAAATTGACCAACACATCCTCTTTCCTGATCTCTTTGACCTTAAGAAATATACAGAGAAAGTTTTGTCAGAGAGTACTGAAATGTCAAAAAGATTGCTCCTGGTTTTTCTGGTATGTTTGGACACACCTTGAGCATTGTAATTATGGGCTCAGCTTTGCAGTGCAGGAATGCTTGTGTTGGCATTTACATTTCTTCAATCTAACAATCTGTTTAGACGTCTATTTGCCCTGCTTTACGCACGCTATGATCCACTAAATCAAACTTGTTGGCTGGCCATATCATTTCTTGATCTTTCTTTACTTAATAGGGATTTCTGTCAACTGAACGTGATAGAGTTCAGATAAGTATTATCTTATTTAAGATAAGTAAATGTTATCTTTTGGTTAGAATTGCACAGTTCAATAGCAGTATGATATGTTGCCAACTTTACATCACCATTGATCAGTAACATAAACATAGTTTAAATCGAATACTCACAGAACAAGTATAAGGGTCATAGGTCAAGTCACCTTTATATATAAAGAGCTTTTTACAATACAGATTGTTTAAAAGCAGCTTTACAGAGATAACAGGAAAATAATGCAACAAAGTTTCTTTGTTGATGAAAACAAAGAAAATACCGTCATAGTCCAGCTTAGGTTCAGTGATAGTTATTTTTGGTTTTCTCTATAAGGGATAAAGTAAGGAGGTGCAATGCGAATCTCCTGTTTTTTTTTTCTTGTTTTTTTTTGAGGAGAGCAATTCATGTATTGTCTTTGTACTCAGATAACGCAGTGAATAAAGGATCACAAGCCTTGTCTCACTAATTACACTGCATGACAGGACTTGGCACAGGTGACAGCAACTGTCATCACTTTGTTTTTATTAGTACCTTATTAGGCTTCCGGAGCCTTCTCTTATGAGCAAACATTTGCTGTAATGAGAGAAAATTGCTACCCACCAAAGGAGGATGGCGCCAGCTTCAATTAGCTCAAGGGAGGAAGGTATTACTTAGAGGCAAATAAATTATCATGTAATATAAAAAATGATTCACTCAACACGATAAGTCCCCTGTTCTGTAAGTGTACCTTCTGTTGATTAAAATCCTTGCTGACTAAATATTTTTTTAAGAACTGAAAATGTGACTGTTGCTTTAAACAGATCTATGGTTTGTTTCTTTGTGTAAAGGTTTGAAACTGTATAATGAATTTGAATTAGAAATTTTTTTTTTTTGAGCTTTAGATGGAATTTAAGGGATTATTTCTGCAATGTTATTCTTTAAAGCACAATATGCATTGTGAAAAGTGCAGAGTAAATATTTTAAAAATGGAATATTTTGAAAATCTTGCAATATGGTTCAGTATTTGCGTAACAATATATCGTGTCACAATATATCGCAGTACAAAAATGCATAATAATGTATCGTGGATCGTGACAATATGTGTAATTCACCCAAAATGAAAATTTCTGTGTGAGAAAAAATGGGTTGGAATATGTGTGGGTCCTGATAATGCCAAAAGTCTTACGTTACCAGTAAAAAGTGGCCTACATTATATTCAATATATCTAGCCAGTGACAGAGTGCAAGCATGTTCGTTTAAAATATTCTGTATTTTCAGCTTCAGAATCATGAATATTTTTTTATTCTGGTGTCACCATTCTCCTGTACATTGCGTTACCTGCACTGAGTCCAAGCCTATTCATTTCCTCCCACAATGTAATACCAAATTGTAATACCAAAGAATTTTAATCACCTGTACATTTTTGTTAACCTTTTACCACATGTCTTGGAGTATCGCAATAATATCGTATCATGAGTTCACTATCGTTATATGTATCGAATCGTGACATGAGGGTATCGTTTTAGTATTCTCTGCTTTTTATTTACTGGATACATCCTCACGCCTTCTTTCAAAGTCCTTACTGGGTTTGTGGCTAGATTTAAAGGTATACTTCAGCTCTGGAAAGATGAATGTGTATATAAAATGGGTCATTTATGTAGAAGAAATGTGAAATTATTTTTGAATTTGGAGCCTTCTAGACGGAGAAAAGCCAGAAAATGTATTTTTGGCTCATATGGATGAAAGACAACAACTCCCAGAATGCACTTGCTTCGCTGCGCTATGAGGCCACGCCTACCGGTAACAGAGTGCAGTTGACAACTAGTGAGTCTCCGTGACGAGTCTGCCCGGGATTACGAGATCGCTCAAAATGTCCAGGATTCGGCTTTTGCGTTCTACTGTCGCCATTCATCATGTTTACTGTGGCGAGCAGGACGAGACTGAGGGCCGCGGGAGAACGACGCAAGGCCGGTGGCGTGATTACTGATGAGTGATGAGCGACACCTGTGAGACGCACCGGTCTCGTATCTCTAACGGAGGAGCAGGAATTTTCTTAGCAATGTTAAAATGCACATCAACCGATCACTTGTTTAGCGTTCATGTAAGCACTACATTCATATTCACCGATCGGAATGAAGACAGTTAGATTGAAACAAAAGATGTGCATGTAACGTTAAACAATGATTGGCGACTGCAGAAATCAAAAGCTGAATCCCTTACATTTTGGACGATCTCGAGGCCGGACATGTCCGGGAAAAAGAGGATGTAAACCCCTACTACTCAGCTTTCTCCACAGAACAAGAGCCTGCTAGGTTAGCTTCCAAATAAAAGATAGCTGACAGCCTGACACTATTTGATAATTCTTTGACTGAGATCCCACCCTCTTGAAAACATGCTGAACAGCGACTTCTACTGGCTGTAGTCTTTAGCCTCTAGCCAAAAAATCCTCCGATGACGCAAAATGACGATTTTTGCGTCATCGGAGGATTTTTTCCAGACAAAAAATACATAAATCTCTCGTCTCAGGGGGATATGAGGAAGGAAAGCACGGTAATTAAAAAATACTACAGGTTTTCTACTGATACAAAGCTTAATGCTAAATCCTGAAGTATCCCTTTAAGAGATTCCACGCTGAATGGATGGCTTGCGTTATATTATATTTTTTTAGTTTTGTATAGGGTCCAGCACCCCTGCAACACGACGGGCGATTTGGAAAATGTTTAGATGGAATGATTTAAAAAGAAGAAAAAAAAATGATATCAAGAAAAGCAGTTTTAAGATACATGGTCATATGGTCATAATCAGTGTATCTCCACACTGATTGTAAATGAATGCAAAGTAATGACTTAAAAAGGCTTTTAAGCTCTATGTACAACACATCTCTACAGAGAAGGACCAAACAAACACTGTAATGGCTGGCCTCTTCCTGGTTCTGGGTCCTCTTATTGGATCCCTGGAGATGTGCCGCCATGCCAGATCCCTGATCCGATGAAGCCATTAGGGTTCATGACTCACCCACCTTCATGACTAAAGTTTCTGTGTAAACGCCCACAAGTAAATGAAGGGGCCCTTTCGCGACCTCTCATTTCTCACAGACAGTGACTGAGCAATGCACGGAAGCCTTGATTTACGAGGACGGTTTACAACACTGAAGACAGGCTTTTAATTTAGGTCGAGGCCCTAGCTTGGCGTAATTGTTTTTTAAATGTAGGGAATGGTACAAAAAATATCGGTTGCCACAGCAAAGCGTGAAGGAGAATTACCCCTGGAGATATCCACTCAAGTTCTTCCATCACCGTAAGTTGGACTCATTGTTGACCTGAATGGTGTCGGTTCACCTCAAAGAACTCTTCAGAATAGCGTGTGCTTTCTAAATATGGACACTGTTTAGGAATTAGAATGTAATCAATAAAACAGACTGAGAATGTTACTCACAAGTGCGGTCACAATAAACCCTCTAGACCCAAACACAAACAGGGCCCGCCATGTCACCCGACACCTGGACAGCGGGTGTCCCCTTCATTAATGCGATCCTTCCTGCCCCCCAGCCCAAGCAGACGTTTGCCTCCGACCCCAACAACATTTAATGAGAGAGAGACGCCAGGCACAGTGGGGCAAGTCAGAGTGGGAGGGACTCCCCCCAGTCCCTTCGCCTGAATGGACCCTCAATAGGAGCAGACTGCCACAGGGGTCTGTCAGGAACCCTCCGCCCACAAGTTCAAATGTCAGTGCCCCGGCATGCGGCTTTCAGAAAAAAAAGAAAGAAAGAACTTTAGTGGTTTGCTGCCTGTCGTCTAATTGACTGGCAGGTCTGCAAATGAGCAATTCCTTGGCTAGTTTTGGTGGACAGTTTCCACTTAACCAAGGATTGACAGCAATGAATTGTTAGTCTACATTCTTCAATTTTTTTGCAAACTTATAGCATTATTTTCCAAATCTCTTGCTGGGTTAGAGGTGAAAAAACTAAGGAAACATTGACTGATTTGTTATGTTTTTGTCCAGTCATTGAATCAGAGAAGTAGCCACTTAGCCATGACAGTCTGAGAGTTGAATAATTGAGTGTATATTAGATGTGACAGGTCAGCTTGAGTGTGTTTGTTGTGCGGTTTGGTGTAAGTGAGTGGTGACAGTGTGTCGTGTTAGCAGAGGGAGTCGCTCCAGGATGGTCAGGTTGATTTCATTAAGGTGATGGGACACATGTGCCCCCTTTTTCATCTGCTCTTCGGCCCCCTACTACTTAGAGTCTTTCAAGTCCCGCTGTCTCCCGATCTGTAGATAATTGTTCACTGTAATACTAGTCAGGAAATGAGCTGATCAACTCCAGATGGATGGACAAGGGGAAGGGGAACGACATAAATGAAAAGGGAGACAGCAAGAGAGAGAGAGAGAGGTAGAGACAGGGCACTAGAGCTTTGTCTCTGTAAGTCATACATTAAATATTAATGTTGATACCCTGAAAACCCTTGATACCACTTGGCTTTAAAAGCTAAGACAAAGAGTTAATTACTTTAAAATTGGCCTGCAGTTGACAACATAGATTCTCATATTAATACTGTGAATTCTGATTGGATGAGCCGTTGTAAAATGCTGATAATCATAGCACACATTCTGCAATAAAATACTAAATCGCTACAGTATATTACTTGCCAACAGTAAACATCCGACAGTTACACAAAACAGACTTAAACTTTTTTTGTTATAATATGACAATCACATTACTTTTTTCATGCCTTTAAATTTTATTCAATGATATTTATAATCTCAGGTCCAATGTTAATCTATGAATTTCAAAGAGTGGAATAAAAATAACCAATTTCACTATACAGTAAAAAAAAAAAATCAAAAAAGGTAAATATAATTTATGAATTTTAATTGTGCATTATTTCCAATCAAATTGTAATTACATTTTTTATGCAAAACGTGTGTAATTAGATGATTTCATAAAATCCTAGCTGTGAAATTAGCTTTAGCAAGACAAATGAGTATTACATTCCAAAAATGCTTAATATGTAATTTCCCTCACCAAATGCTATTAAATATTAGTTTGTTCCAGTTTTTTTTTACCACCATTTTATCGTTCACCATTTGAAAAATTTTTAGTTTTTAATTGCAAAAGTAATAGCACACCTCTCCTCAACAAACCTTATCCACTCTGACCTCCAAACCTAATCCTGACCGTTTCTTACAAATATAGTTTTAAGAAAAATACAACAGACAGATAAGTGCAATGACAGTCATTTTTTTTTTATTGCAAAAATATCCAAAAACAGTACCAAGTAGATCAAATGACGATGGGTGGATTTGCTGTGGATTTGAGTAGAATTTTTGTTGTTAAAGGAGAACTCCGGGCAATTTTTAAGTTAATCTTGATCGTTAGACCTTTGTGAGTACTGACTATAGAAAAAAAAACGAACCGGATTGGTGCTTGCGAAGCGGAGCTGCGACCGCGAATGCCCAGAGCTCCCACTCAGCTAAAACGGCAGCTCTGGGGGCATGTACATAAAGAGCGTTTTTGTGCCTCTTAACAGACACATAATGCAATTAAAATGTCTGTCCAACATGAACAGGGGCCTTACCTGTGAACGAGTTGCGTTTAGCAACTTAGCCATGGTTTAAATAGTGTTTTAGACGGCAAGCTGTAGTCTCGCGCTGAAGTCTCGCTCCTCCCACCTGGACACTATTTACCAATCCCGGCTACAACTGAGTTCCCACGTGAGTCCAGGTGGGAGGAGCGAGACTTCAGCGCGAGACTACAGCTTGCCGTCTAAAACACTATTTAGGTGAATTTAAACCATGGCTAAGTTGCTAAACGCATCTTGTTTACAGGTAAGGCCCCTGTTCATGTTGGACAGATATTTTAATTGCATTATGTGTCTGTTAAGAGGCTCAAAAACGCTCTTTATGTACATGCCCCCAGAGCAGCCGTTTTAGCTGAGTGGGAGCTCTGGGCATTCGCGGTCGCAGCTCCGCGTCGCAAGCACCAATCCGGTTCGTTTTTTTTTCTATAGACAGTACTCACAAAGGTCTAACGATCAAGATTAACTTAAAAATTGCCCGGAGTTCTCCTTTAATTGCTGCAAATCATATGGCCTCTGTGAAGGTGTGCATATCTCATTTAAACACATACACTACCTGAAACATGATGCGTGTCAACATTGGAGTTGCATGCAGTGAGCTGGGTCTCAACGGATTTGTTGTGGAAATATTTTCTGGTCCACCGTCCTCACTGGTTCAGTCCAGTCATCTTCATCTCTGGTGTTTCCAGCCCAGTTCCAAGTCTTCGTCATGATCTGTTGTGTCGCCCTCATCCCTCTCCCTCCTCCTCTGCCAAGGCCATCCAGTTCTTTAGCCCCACTTCCGTTGGCTCCCTTTGAGCCCATTGCTCCACCTCGTCCTGTCAACCAGTCGGCTTTGCTCTTCCCTCCCTCGGCTCGTCCTGGGACTGTCGTCCTTATGGCTACACCAGGTTCCCTCATCCCTCCGCCTCTGCCATGGTCAGTCGTCGCTCTGTCAGTGCTGTGGACATGAGGAGGGCCTTCAGCTGCGTTTTGTCCCTCCATCCCTTTGGCTCCGTCGGGCTTCACCTTGGTTCTCCGGCACCTTGGCTCCACCTCGGCCATTCGTCACCAAGGTCGCAGTGTCACCTTGAATCCGCCTGGGTCTCCTAATCTCCTGGCTCCACCGCTGGTGGCCGGTCAGACCGCTGACTCCACGCTGGCTACTCCCTCCATTGGCCATGGGCCTCCGTCCTGTCTCTGCTCTGGGTCATCCTCTGGCTCCTTCCCTCCATCGTCTCCACCTTAGTTTTCCCTTCCAGCCCCTCGAGGGTCAAGTCTCTCTCCAGATCCTCATCCACCTCTGAACCCTTTCCCTCCCTCTGTTGGACTTCTGCTGCACAAGGATGTGCTTTCCAGGCGAGGGGTGAAACGATCATTGTTTATCACTGTTCTAGTTCATTGTTTGTTACCATAGTTTCTAGTCTTGCACCTGTTCCTTGTTCTGTTGATTGAATTCTCTGTGTCTTTAAGCCCTTAGTTTCCTCAGTTCCTAGTATCCTGTTATTCCTGCGTTTTGTTCTTCTTTGGATCAAATTGCACATACACATGACAGCAAGAGCCAATGAGCATTTGATTTCACTGATGTAAAACCATTGTCATAATTTTGAATTTGTAATGAGTGCAGGGTTTGACAGATATAATCACTACTGGGGATGGAAACAAAGATTGTTGAATAAAGGATTGAATTTGGGTCTGTTCCTCACAAAAAACAAAAAAAAAACAACAACAACAGCAATTATTTGGATTCTGAATATTTGGATTACAGAGCACAGATCAAATGAATTGCTTTAATTATGGTTTGTTGCCTTTTTGGTGTATTGCATGGTTGAACGGTTAAGGAAATATTAAAGAGCAGTTTTGTTTTAACATTATAATCCTTTGAAAAGAGTTAACACAAGGGGCCCTATCTTGCACCCGGCGCAAATCACTTTGTACAATGACGCATGTATCATTCGTATTTTGCACCCGCGCAAAGCGGACTTTTCCCTCCACAAACGCACGCCGGCAAACTAGAGAATGAACTTGCGCTCCCTGGGCGGGTCGGCGCAAAAAAAGGAGGCGTGTTTCGGCGCAAACAATCCCTGGTGCTATTTTGCAGTTCCAGAAAACAATTGCGCCACTGACCAGAAAAAAAACGAGTCTAAAGTCAGTGGCGCGTTGCGCGTACATTCAGATGCTATTTTAAGCGTGCATGCTTGGTCATAATACAGAGTGTGAACAACGCACATACACTGTAGATGATTTTCTCATCTACACATATGCATTTTCCTTTTTGCAAATGATACATTATTATAAGGGAAAATATTCAACACGAGGGAAATCATTGTTGTGTCCATGACGATGGGAAAAATAGGCATAAAGCTTAAATTTTTACCCAAATTATTATATGCATGTAGGCCTATAACCGAAGCTAATTTGGGTTGGTTTGTCCCATCCCCAATGTCACTTCTCTTTCTTTTACGGCCCTGACGAGAACATCGATCTCCTCGGCTGTGAACCGATTCTGAAGCGCGCCTGGCCGTTATAATAGTATTGCGCCATGGAACAAGCGCACACCTCGTTCATCATGCTCTTAAAGGGAATGTGATATGACGCTCTGATTGGTTTATTTCACGTTACGCCCAAACCACACCTATGAATAATGACGCTACTTCAGACCAACCCCTTTTAAACTTGCGTCGGGCGCAAGAGTAATTTTTCCTGCCGGGAAAATAGCAACAGCGCCGGGATCCGCCCACAAAGTTACTTGCGCTTTGCGCTTTGACACTTGCATTTCAGATCGTTAAAATAGGGCCCAAGAAGTGTTACACAAAACAAAATGAAATGTTATCATTTCAAATTATGCAAACGAGTGAACTGCCTGAAATAAGTGAACAAATGTGATTGAAAACATATCATCTGAACAATCATAAATACAATCATATCAGATTAGTTCCATAAATTCAAAATATAAAAAATTGTAAACACCTGCCTATTTTAGATGCTGCAATAAGACAATAATGTGCATTTTATTGTCATGCAAATGTAAGTAAATATACATGTTGAACCAAATGCTTTTTACATAAAATACACACCAATACTAATAAGATCACATTGACGAACCACACAATTTGAAGAATGAATCATGTTCATAGTACAAACACTGTGGATTACATGATGAACTTTAATACTGTTCAAATCTCCAACCCTAGTATTTGATATAGTAATAGTCATGCTTGCCTTAGCAAAGACCACTAATTAGTTTCAGCTATGTATTTAATGCTTCCAGGTCAAATATATGACATAATAAACAGAGCTTATACGAGCATTATGTGCACAGTACAGCTGAGGTTTGGGAAAGAAAACTATATCCCTCCAAAGTATAACAACAAAACTTTGTATAATCAGCTAATTTACTGTAATAAGCCACCGAAGGGCACATTGCTTCAGTGGTAGAAATAGATATCAAAGGAGCTTCAGATTGAGCTATAATTGCATGTACAAGAACACAAGCCGTTGCATAAAGTAGATACGGTTTGACTTGACAGTTTGTTGTTTAAGTTGGTTAACTGAAAAAGTTGTTGCTCGAGAAGAAAATGAAAAGGGGATGTTTGAAGAGCAATTTTAAGCATGGTTCTGATATAACAAATGTTCAGTTGATTCGGATAATCAGCACAAGTATAACATAGATAAACATTGAAATGATTAAAGAAATGAAACAAGAAATGATTAAAGATAGTATTGAACTTGTGTTTGGCTATATGCAATACCACAATAAGGTTAAAAACAATTCATAATTTCATAAACAATTACTTTGTGACATAACTGTTTACTCCAATTATTAATAAATGTAATGATTTATTGAACATGGGTGTCTCTTATTTAAAAATAAAATAAATAAAAAAACAGCGAGAGGCCATTAGATTTAAGAGTGGATAAGGGAGTTTCAGGCCTACACTGAACTTTTTTATTTTTTTTTTCAGTTCTACTTAGAAAATGTACTTCATGTGGAACCATCTACAATAGCCTAATAACAAAACTGGTTTTGTTGAAATGAAATACATGATTTAAGATGACTGATTACAACTGAAATCAACCAACCTGAAAAAAACATGTTTTACTGAAGCATAACTGTCAGTAGATAAAACCTGATTTGTCCAGCAAGGCATTTGGTTTTATTGTATGCTGCAACCTTTTATAATGTCAATTGTGATTCTACTTTGATGTAACATAATGCGTAATAACCTCAAATCACTATTTCTCATTAAAGCAAAATTCAGCGATCAGCAAGGAGCAGCCAAACGCAAACATTTTCTTCTTCTTTGTCCTTCAGAGCAGATGTCCTGAGTCACCACTATACTGCCCTCTATAGGTCTGGTGCAGTCGTAGTGCGCATGTGTCGCTTGTGTCCATCCTGAGCTTTATTGGGAATTGTATAATGAATGGGTCAATGTAACTCAATTAAGTTAAAACAGTATTCCCATGTTTTATGTGACACAAACCTGATTGTTTTAGGTTACAACAACAAAATTAAAATTTATAGGTAGAATCAGGTAGAAATACCTGGACATTTACCCTTACCTGGTAAAAACACTATAACATGGCCTCTTGTTGCATTTTGCTTTTGAACACCAACCTGGCTGAATAGCACAGTAATTTTTAGAGATATTTAATGAATAGTTTAAGCAAAACTCTAAAAGGCTGCTTTGGTTTAAATATTGCGGTTACCACTACATGCCGTTTTAACTCCACAAAGAAACAACGGTGAAGTGTGCGTTAGAACATATTTCATTGAAAGCTCTCGGATGCATCCCGGCACGCTCTCGAGTCAACCAATATTCCAAACAACTATATTCACATTTAAGTATGCAAAATGCCACCAGGTCCTGTATGCGAAGCAAATGTCAAATGGTCTGCAAAAGACTGACAATATTCCTGTTATTATTATGTTCCTGTTTTGCTTTTCGGGCTCTCACGTTCTGTCTCTGATGTGTCAACACAACACGCAGTGGCTAGGAACAGACAATCTAAGTAAATATATACAGATAGATAGACAAACAGATTGATATAGATGGATAGAATGAGAGAGGGAAAACTGCAGAGAGACACCAAGTCTAGACCTCCTATTTGGGGCCACTCCCTGTTTGCTTTGTTCAGTGCTATGTCTGTGCAGGTAATTACCCCTGATCACAGCATCCGGGGAGGGGGACGGGAACCAAAAGGGGTCGGGGCCGGAGCCGGCGGAACAGTTCTCTTTGGTGCTGCTATGATAATGTCAAAAAGGAAATTGCCAATAAATGTAATGACATCACTTCTTTTTAATGAGGCATGCTGTCTTTTTGATGCCTGTCGTGATAAAGACTCCAATGAAGCTGCAAGCATGCATATCCAAATCAGGGCTAGATAAACTTCATAGTTGGATCTAAAAACAGCTCATATTGGGCAAAGAGAGTTGGGCCAGTTCTGACCAGTCCTGCTTTATCATATGGAAAATACCATTGTGATACTGTTCTAATTATATAGGTATGGAAGGGCGTAATGAGCAGTTTGTTCAGGCAAACTGCTACAGGTAACCTGTGATTGTGATGCCAGTTCTTTTCTTGGTTTGATGTGGTTGACTCATAATGCTGATGCATTGTAGGTATCCGAGTCAAGATTGCATTTGAACATAATTATCTAAGCGTGACAACAATCACTGCATCAGGGCTGGGTTATTAGGAATGCAAAAACAGCTTACCAGAATTTTTTTTTTTCTTTATTCTGCTGTACACAAAAGAAGATATTTTGAAGAATATTGGTAAACAGTTTATGGGCCACATTTACTATGGAATAATACTATGGAAGTAAATGGAAACCAAACAGTCGATGGTATTTTTCCCATAGTATTTTTCCATAGTAAATGTGGCCATAAACTGTTTACCAATATTCTTCAAAATGTTGTCTTTTGTGTACAGCAGAAGAAAGAAATTCATATAGGTTTGTAACAACTTGAGGGTGATTACATGAGGACAGAATTTTTGGGTGAAATATCCCTTTAAGCTTACTTGTGGCATCATGTTTTTTTTTTACTAACAAATAATAATAAAAAAAGAATAAAGGGGGGGGGGGGGGATAGAATAGAATAGATAGAATAGAAAAAACAGTCCCTCTGGGTTACAGTGAGGCACTTACAATGGAAGTGAATAAGAGCAGTCCTTAAACACTAGAATAACCACTGTGTAGACAGACAATAGCCTCAATTGTTGGACCAAATGTCCCCACAAGTATAGTAAAACCTGAGATCACCTACATGAGGAAAACAGCGTATAAATCACACTAAGTAATGTTTTTTGAAAATGTAAAAATGCAGAATGTCTCCTGTGATGGGTAGGTTTAGGGACAGGGGCAGTGTAAGGGGACAGAATATATAGTTTGTAAAGTATAAAAACCATTACGCCTATGGAGAGTCTGGTCACTGGTCAGTTAGCCCTAGTTAAAATTATCTGTAAAAATTGCTTAAGTTGACCATTGGCATTTTGACTTTTGTCTAGTGTTTGCGCTTGAGACACATTATGATCGCCTTGAATTGGATTTCTCAATTTTTTTTCTTACAAAAAAAAGAGGGTGTTGGTTACAACTTTTCTGTATCTGTAATGGTTGAGTTTGGTTCTATGGACTTATTTTGATATGCTGTTCTGTTTCCCTTAGTTCCTCTCTCTCTGCTCTGTTTAGTTTCAGTTTTCTTAGGGTGCGTTTACACGACAACGATATGCTTGAGACTGAGAAGTTTTTCCTTTGAGTTTTCCGTGTACAGACGACACCATTGTCAGAACGATCCCCATTCACACGGATCCGTGAAAACAACTAAAAACCCTTGTGACGAGGGTCGTTCCCCGTTTACGTTTTTAGTTGAAAGCGGTGTTGTGTAAACAGCTACATTTCTGATTATGTCCCAATTTGTTTTTATAGTTACTTATAATTATCAGCTGTATCTTATTTAGTTCATTGTTATCTCCTGCATATTTCAGTTCAGTCCTCTGTCAGTTCTGTAATGTGCTGTTTATTTATTCTGTTCTTCTTACAATCTCCTTAAAGACTGTTTAAAATATTCCTAGTTTGTGCGTGTTGCTTACAACACACAGGTTTCATCATGCAAACCTTTTTTATATATCATCTATAAGCATCATCTGAATTATAGACATTGAATACAGTGTGTTTAATGTCCTTGATTTTATTGTTGCTATTAGTTTCTTAAGCACAATCTCGTGGCAGTTTGTGACTATTTTGTTTTAGGGAACTGGTTGTTAATTCATATGAATTCATATGTGTGCGTTCTCATTCGCCATCATGTTTAAGAGATGCAGTTAGGGGTGGACATTTCTAAAAATTGCTCATATTTGTACAAATCACAAAATTGCTACCTTGTAAAATATGTTTTCTCATGAGATTCTGTTGGAAATCCCTGCTTTGGTATGTTTATTGTGCACCTGACATTTGGTCTTTAAAGTTCTAAACCGGTTTCAGTGTTGCACATAATGTAAATTTTACTTTGCAAACAGTGTTTTTTTTTTTTTTTTTTTTAGAGATTATTTTATGGCAAAGTGGGCTAAACCCCAGAAGTCTAACGTGACATCATGGCCACAAGACATGATAAATATATATCTTAATTTTAGTGTGAAAAACAAATAAAATCACACCTATACTGGTTTCCTATTAAGTAAAGTGTAAACATTTGACTTTCTTCTTGCCATGATAACATATTGAACAACTCTAAGCTAAAAAAGAAAAAAAGAAAAGAAAAAAAGTTTTAACAGAAGAATTAATGTACTTTAGGTGCTTCAAATTTCTGAATTTAAATTCTCCAAAATTGGCCCCATTCACAATAAACTCAATTTCTGCTTAAAAAAAAACGAAAGAAAACAAGGAACGAGTCAAAATATTTTTTGTGGTTATCAAAATTATTCCATAGATGATTTTATTTGCTTAACTTAATAGACTGTGCTTTTCTTCTTATACTTTTTTTTTCAAATTTTTCACTAACTTTTCTAAACGTTCTGAAAAACAGACTCTTGTCTGCTAAAAAAAACTTGAAATGCTGCACAAAGACACTTCTAAATCTTAAACTGTAGTCTCGGGATCAGAGCAATTTGAAATTTGAATATGAACAGAAGATGTGAGATGACATCTTTACGCATTAGTGAACACTCATCTAAGCTAGTAACCTCATATTTACCTGCTTTCAAAAGCGTGTTTGCCTTGGGTGAAACACATCCCAATTATAAAACTATTCGAAACCGCAGTAGGCCTCCAGTAGAAACATTCAGCTCTGCAATGCTATTTCTGTCAGAGTTTTATCCATATGAATGATCCCTTGTTGGATGGCAAAACTAAAAAACTCATGCAAAGCTGTCAACAATAACCCATTCTTTTCTTCCAACAAACACCTCTCGGTCCTTCGCAAACCCCTTCATTTGACGGTGCAGCTTTGTCACCCTGTGTTTAGCAGATTAACCTTGATGGTGCCCTGGGCACTGCTCGCTCCATGACTCTTTGCTGGAACGGAGGAGGGATGTTTCGCAATGCGTGGCGCCGCAGCGGACCCTCGTGGGTATTAGAGGGCTGAACGTTTGGCCCCGAGCCCGACAATTATCCCATCTCTCAGGTAGTGTTAGAGTCCCAGTGCAGTTTGACCCTTGCTTAGCACCTACGAACACGGAAATATAAATCAATTCGTGACCTTGTTCATCGTGTCGTGCTGAAGAATGCTAAAGTTGATTTAAAGAGGGGTTCGCCCCTTTGTTAAAACAAGAGTTAACATCATCATCTTGGTGAGAAGTGCAAAGGTTTGTCATTAAACCCTCGGAAGCAGGTGTGTTGATGACAGCTTCTGCATAGACATTAGGATCAGTCCACTTAAGCTTTTGATACATAACAACGAAGGAAGAACAGCTAACAGCCAAACCCTTGGTGCAAACAAAACTGAATTATATTTCACGTAGGCCAAAATTCTGCAAGGTCGCCAATATTCCTTGCTAGCTCAAAGATGTAAACTTGTCATTCGTTTAATTATCCAAATGTTTGGGTAAATGACATGATGTTCGTTGTATGAAGGTCCGGATCTATTCATTTATTATTCATTTTAAAAATGCATTTTATTCCATGATGAATACACTCTGAGAAGTGCTGGGTTGTTTCAACCCAACTTTGGGTCAAAAATGGACAAACACAGCCGTTTAACCCAAAGTTTGGGTTTGTCCATTCTTGACCCAAAATTTAGTTAAACAACCCACAATTTTTTAGAGTGTAATCATCATAGAATTACAATAAAATGCATTTTTAAAATATTTTTGAACAAATTAATAGATCTGGACCTTAATACAACGAACATCATGTCATTTAGCCAAATATTTGGGTAATTAAACGAATGACAAATTTAATTTTTTGAGCGAATAAGGAATATGAGCGAGTCGCGACCTTGCAGAATTTAGGCCTACGCTAAATGTAATTCAGATTTGTTTGCACCAATGGTTTGGCTGTTTCTTTGGCTATTACAATTCGTTTTGATTTCTGGGCGGCATAAATCCAGACATATCAAGGTGGTTCATACAACTGTTTGATATCCTGAACACATTATTAACAAAATGAAATTCTTAAAAAGAAAACCTTATTGAGTAGAATCTCACATGTTATTTTAATCAGATCTGTTAACTAAATGCTGGTGCACAGTATGATTAATGGGTCCTTTACGACTGTTGCTTGTCAGACTGTAGGGACATGATCCTGCTGTAAGCCATGTCACACTGTAAGATCTCAGTTGTCATTCATGTCAGACTGTACGGCAGTCAAGATGCATTAAACTTGGACGCACGCGAGAAGACACGTCAAGTTGTACATCATCTGGAGAGACTTAGACAATTGAAAAATACCTCCTGTAGCGTTTGCTTCTCATTGCGAATGCAAAACATGAATAAATATATCATTGCCACTTTAAGAGCAGTTATCCTGGTAATTAGCAGGAGGTGTTGCCGTCTTTTATTGGAATTTTTAACGCATTAGCCAGCAATTAGTGAAAGAGAAAAATTTATCAGGAAATTGTGAGGCATGCACAGTGTTTAAATATAATATATTAAAATGCAATGCAGGGTTATCATGTCACTTGTGTTATGCGCTGCATCGTGAGTATCTTGCACACACACAAACACACACATATACAGGCGAAATATATAAACTGAAATATGTATGTATGTGTATATATATATATATACACCATTGTCCATAGGCCAATGGCCTGGTGTCAAGAAGGGCACCAGATGGCACCACTTCTCTCCAAGAAAAACATCAAGAATAGACTGAAATTCTGCAGGAAGTACAAGGACTGGGCAGCAGAAGACTGGTCATTTTCTCTGATGAACCCCTATCTCTGATCATTTTCTATGATTTGGTGATGATCTGTGCATTTTCCATCATGATTGAGCAGTATATCACAAGGCCAGGGTGATAATCAAGAGGCTCGGAGATCATTATATTGAAATTTTGAATCTGTGGCCAGACAACTCCCCGGATCTTAATCCCATAGAGAACCTGTGGTCAATCCTCGACCCGAGTGGACAAGCAGAAATCCACAAACTGTGATCAACTCTGAGCACCAATAAGGCAAGAATGAATCACCATCAGTCAGGATTTGGCCTAGAAGCTGATCTCCAGCATGCCAGAGCGAATTGCAGATGTTAGGAAGAAAAAGGTTAAACACTGTAAATATCATCTCTTTGCATATATTTAAAAGCGTTTAAAACTTATGAAATGCTCATCATTGTTTTCCAGAATGCCATAGAAACATGTGAAAAAATTATCTACAAATTCTGAAGCAGCAAACTTTGCGAAACAAGATTTCTGTCACTGCTAATACTTTTGGCTACGGCTGTACTAAAATATTGAACAAGAGAGGAATAAAAACAATAACAGTTTACGGTAACACTTCAGACATTCTATAGACAATAAGTAACTTTGCTTGCAACTACTTGTCAACTAACAGGCATAAGAGTATTAGTAGACTATCTGCTTAATATCTGCTATTTTGATGCTCTCCAACAGACATTCAACTGACTATGTAACTTTGCAACTACATGTCAACTTATTCTACAAACCCGAACCCTAACACCTAACCTAAGTCTACTACAGTCTACTAATACTTTAAGAGAGTTAGTTGACATGTAGTTGCAAAGTTTCTTATAGTTAGTGAAATGTCAAAAGTGGACCATCGAAATAAAGTGTAACCTAGCAAGTAGCCTGTGACATCTTAGAAACACACACAAAAAAAGCCAGTTTTTCTCATGGACACATTTGGTCTTGAAACTTGAGCCTAGTCAACAACTTGACCCTATGTGAACCTTAAGCATCCTCTGTTGTTCTCTTTTGCCTCAATTTAGTTCAAAGTAATGTGACGTTGTGGCATTGGACAGTCTGGACAAAGTCATGAGAAAGTGTGTCTGTCAATTTAAAGAATGCTATTGTTATTTTGTGACTGTGCATGTACAACCTGCCTGTGTTAACATCCTCCCGATCCAGTTCTCTGTTCTCTGTACAGTGTGTATCTATGAAGTACTTTTAGTACAACGCTGATTTAATTCCCAAATTTCTACAATCCCACAGAAATCCTGTACAAATATGTAATCGCATCGGATGCCCTTTTTTGTCATGGATGCCCTTTTGTTCCACTGGGCAGGTCCTGCTTTGATTAATTCTGTTCCTTGTGTACAGTAGCGAACTAAAGCTGAAAAGCTTTATGGGTTGATTCATGAATCAGTCTTGTTAAGCAAAGCTTCTGTCTTCTGTATAAATTACATTTACATACATTTGTTGTTGTCAGAACTGTTGTCAGTGTAGGTTGTCAAAATAAACGTAAGAGTTTAGGATCAAATACTAATGTTGTATTTGATGCTGCTGTGAGACAAATTCATGTTGAGATTATGGCTCAGATCATTTGTAACCAACCAAGCAACTGAAAATAGAGATGCTACAGAAAGCTTTTTCCAGGTAGGCTCTATAAGAGCTATAGGCTGAGGAGATATTATATATGGAGATTCAGATTTTGTGCAGTCCTGTGCAAACATCCTGAAATCCTAATATTTCACCTGCATTCAGCAGTTTTGCAAGATAATGAGCACTAAGTGTTTTGGGTCAGTCAGCATTTACTGGAGACAGTTCATCTGAGGATGACATTGACAAGCCTGTTGTGGTGTGCAGCTTTACTGCCTAAGCTCACAAAGACACATTGGTGTCACGTTACTCAGCATCAGCCGCTGTTTATGACTGAACTGAACGGTCTTCAGCAGTGTCTTAAAAAAAAAAAGGGTGGAAAGGATTTACAGCAAAGATTATGCCTGATAATTTGGCTTCATTTTCACCGTACGTTTTATTTTTATTTTTTAAAAATAAAGTGTACTTGATTACCAAGGAGACAATCATGTAATTTTGCATAATTTTCAATCAGGCTGTAATTTTGTCAAATTATTTAAAAAGTGTGAAAACTTTTTTTAATTGTGTTTGTATTTAGGATACATAAAATGCTCTTCACACATAATTAGGCTTGGTACAGATAATTAGGCACATAATTACAGATGTGTATGTGTAATTTTTACTTTCATTTTTAGTTGTTACACATACATTTACATTTATTCATTTAACAGTGGCTTTTATCCAAAGCGACTTACAAATGAGAACAATAGAATTATTCATAATTAGGCTTTACGGATTTCATATACCTTTCAGACCTTACAGATTTCACACACATTGTATTATTAACTCTAGCTTGCAACTAAAATAAACATATTCAGTGTTATGCACATACATACAGTACACTACTATAAAGTTATATACAGTGTGTATATACATTTATATATAAAATCTAAACTGATTGATTGTTTATATCATTGACATATGCAGCACTATCGGCCAGCTCTTAACTGCTAAATCTGGACAATTAGACATTACGGCGTTATAAACATGAACATCCTGTACAGATCAAATTGACTGGACTATAGCTGTGGAATTAGCCTTATCAAGACAAGGGGAGTGTGATTTTTTATTTAAAAAAATTGAAAAATGCCACTTTCACCACTGTCATTTCCATCAATACATAGATGTGGTGGTAATTACACTATGAAGTGAATAATAATAATAATAAATAAATAAATAACTGGAGAGAATGTGAAAACTATTTTGAGTTAATTTTCTAAAAAGCCACATGGTTTGTTTCCACCACTGAATAAAAAAATAAAAAAGGTTAAATGCGATTTTTTATTTCACAATTCGGACTTTTTTTCTCTCACAATTGCAATTCATAAAGTCAAAACTGCGTCATATAAAGTCGCAATTGCGAGTTATGAAGTCAGAATTGTGGGATATAAACTTGCAATTTTGAGAAAATAAATATTTAATTTCCTCAGAATTGGACTTTATAGCTTGCAATTGCGAGTTTATATCTCAAAATACTGAGAAACGATAGAATTGCAAGATTAAAACTTGCAAAAGAGAGAAAAAAAAGTCAGAATTGAATGTTATATCTCGCAATTGTCACGGTCAGGTTCAAATGAAGATGATTAAAAAGGTTCAAACAAGTTTCCACAAACAAAAGGGATATACAAACAATACTAGACAACAACTGAATGAAAAGGAGGAACTTAAATTCACAGGGTGTTTGAACTCAAATGATGAACAGGTGGTGACTCAGAAACCATATAGTTACAAATGAAGAGCGGGAATCTGGAACAAAGGGAAACAGGGGACTGATAAAAACAAAAACAGGTAGTTTGTGATTGGAATTGGAAAAAAAAAAGTCGCAATTATCTTTTACATTTTCATTATTCCGTGGAGGAAACAAGCCACCATACTATACAGTACTGTTTATTTAACAGAAACCTATCTTTAGTAGAAAGGAATAATCAGGTAGAAAGACATCTAATCTATTTGTTTACGAATGGATAAAGAACCGAGACACAATTAAGGTCTCTTCCAACACAGTGTTCATTACGGTCTGTTTATGTGCCGTGTTAAGACAAGCACCACGAAGCCATTTGTGATGGTTTAGTAAGCAAGCCTCTCGAATAATTTCTTATATAGCCTAGCACTCCTAGAGCTCTTTAATCGCCGTCTAACTTTAACCTTGTTTGTTAGTCACCATTCAATTTTGATACTTTTTTCATGTTTTGCCACAGCACTACCTCATTTCGGTTTGCTTTCTTCAGAAAAGCTAAATAGAGGCTTTCCAGAACAGGCTCCAAACACTTTCCTATTGCCTGTCTGCCATGCGTGAAGAAGTCCATGCGTAAACAACAACAGAGCCGTGAGTTCTTGAGGTGGAAACAGTCCTTTATGGGCTTATTTCAGACCACAAGTGCAATTAAAAAAAAGAGCCATTTAGTTGTAATCACATTTGGTGTAAATTTTGTTTATACTGCTCACCTCAATGTAAATTGCGTGTTTATGTGGCCCTGGTGCCGTTATCGGAACAAAGCTTGAAAATCAAAGATATGGCAAAATGATTAATACCGTGGTCATGTCAGAGCTGTAATTAAGTCAATTGTCTGTGATGAAAGCGATGTGCTCTTATGTAATTGGGAGAGGCCCTCTTGTTTGGAGTCTATCAGTAATGTGGATCCGGAGACGCGACCACAGAGGGACATGTAAGAGTTTTCAGGAAAGAGAAAGTCTTTTAGACTACAACATGGAGAAATGAGTGCGGAGTTCAAAAATATATATGTGAATCTCAGGAAAACATATCCGGGTCATAGTTTAGTGTATTTCGCATAAAGAAAACGAAGCTTGTTTTTAGCATTACTTCCATGACATTTACGCACATTACGACATTTACGCACATTAGACGTTTATCTCTCGAGGACCGTCTAATAAGATATAATAAGTGTCGATTTTCCTCTCAGCATGAGAATTCAAGCAATCATTCCTAATTATATTCTCATTATATCTATCAACACTGTGACAGCAGTGTGTACACCTAGATCAAATATCAAATGGAAGGACTCCAAGATGTCGATCTCATCTGTGTCGTAAAAGAAGGGAACTGCCAGCGGAGCAGTTTCATTCACGAATCGCCATCCAAACGTCTCTCATTAGAATCTCTCATTATTCCCGAAGTCATAACTGCTCTTCTCAGTTTCAAACGGACCAGTTTTGTCCTTTTGTGTGGCTGTCACCTAACCTCATTGCCCGTCTCCATTAGGGATCTCTCTTACGGCAATGCCGGGACTTAAATTCAAGACTGCTATTATTTTCATTGTGTTCCGCTTCAGCCTGAGGAAACACCTGATCGTGTAAATAGTTCTCGAGCACATCATCGTAGGGTCGGCTGTATGGTGTGCTGACAGGCCTACTTATGAGCCTTTGAAAGGGGAGGGCCTTTAAAAACCTTTTTTGACCTTCAATGGCTTGCCTTAATCTGTGCTCTTCATATCCTGGCAGATGTCCCAGATCATTCGAGATGCACATTGTATGATCACAAATGAGCTTAAGACAGAGTATGTTGAGTTTAAATACCCGTATATAAATAAATGGGCTTTTAAAAGCTGTTGATTAATCCTACAGAATGTATATTGTTGGGATTTCATCCCAGCTTCTGTCGAGAGAAAGGTGTGTGTGTGTGTGTGTGTGTGTGTGTGTGTGTGTGTAGTGTACTCAATAAAGTTTGAAAATAGCCCCCTCTAGTGCAGAAACATAGCACCACCTATCAAAGAACAGAATAGCTTTATGAAGCTTACTTTCAGAAGAATTCTCCTCACTGTAAAAATTAATTTTGATGATTTGTTATCACAACTTTTTATATTTTGTCAAATCAACTTAGATAATTAATGTAGTTCAGATAACATAATATTTTGAGTTTCTATTTATTAAACCAATCTCCTTTGTTGTATTAACTCAAATTTTTTATTTCAATGAACTCATAATTTTAAGGCAACCAGGTAACTTACTTTTTTAAGTTAATCCAACTTTTTTTTTACAGTGCTGTTATTATTGGCATTTGCCAAAGCAATCATCACTATTAATATAACTCATACTTCAATTTCTGGCACATAACTCGTCCCGCATTGCTTGTGATTCACGAACATGAATGATACCACAAATCATGCAGCTTGATGAGTTGCTATGCTATGATTGTTTTCAGACTTTTGCTGGACAGATGATAAATCAGAAGAGACCTGAGACTATGGATGGGTGTTGCTCCCAGTGAGGCGTGATTGGTGCCCACCTTGGTACTTGATGCCGTACGCAGGCCACATACACATACACAATATTTTAAATGTCCTGTGTGTGTCCACTACACTCTGCTCAGTGCTGCTGACAACATTAGGCCTCCACTTTGTGCATCTGTAGCGAGTGGTTAATGTACTTTTCTTTCAGCATGCGGCCAATATAATTATCATAGATAAACAGTTGGAAAGGAGCTAACTTTTTTTTTGCCCACAGTAAAGATACTACACTTTCATTCATCCAGCCGGTCATCATCAAATTCAAATTTAAAGTAATTTTGTAGTGTCATCATGACAAATCAGAATTGAACATGTGCAATGATTTGTGCACCAAGGGCCAAATTGACTAAACAGGGCAAATTTGCATGAAAACGTAATTCCAAAAAAACGTGGAAAAGTGGAAAGTTCAGTGCGTGATCTACTGACGACGCATATTAACGAACAAATTTCCATAATGACCAACGCAATCTACCAAGAACAGCGCAAATTAGCATCTGGTTTAAGATATGCTTTATTTATTTGGAGGTAAATAATGGCACAAATACCAGTAAATTGGGTAACACTTTACAATAAGATTCATTTGTTAACATTAGTTAATGTATTAGTTAACATGAACTAACCTTGAGCAATACATTTGTTACTGTGTTTATTCATCTTTGTTAACATTAGTCAATAACATTGTTCGTGTTAGTTCACAGTCCATTAACTAATGTTAACTAATACAACTTTTCATTTTAATAATGTATTAGTAAATGTTGCCATTAACAAAGATTAATAAATGCTATTTAAGTGCAGTTCATTATTAGTTCATGTTAACTAATGAGGTTAACTAATGTTAACTAATGAACCTTATTGTAAAGTGTTACCGTAAATTGACTAGTGCAAACATTAGTAAGTCACTTTGCATGATTCATATAAATACTCTCCTCCCAAACATTTTGCATTTGAAAGGGAAACTCCAACAAATGCATATGCAATAAGGTCAGCCACAAAAATAACTGTGTCCACGACTTTTCAGCGCTATTTGTATCACTTTATGTCTTTAGTAAATCCTGACATTATTTTTTAAACGCCAAACGAGGATTTGTGCTGGCGCAAGCTGTTAATAAATCTAGCCTAATTAATCAGAAACTCCAGTACAATAAAGTCATTTTGAAAGGCATGGCAGTCGTCATGCATCTCTCAATGATGCCATTTTTCTCTTCATAATTGCATTAAATTGAGCTTCTCTCAACTTTTGGACACTCAATGCTTCTCAATGCTTTCTCCGACCTGCTGTCAATCCCACAATCCATTGCGTGGCCGTGAAGCTCAGCTCGAATAGGAAATATTGAAATGCCCGCTCTGCTCTGTGGACAAGCTAGTGCGTGTCAAATTCACTATTGTTTTTTTGTGGGTGGAAATGAGTCATTCCAGTGGGAATCCGCATGATCAGGAGTTACGCTTGAGGGTGAAAAAGTTTCCCACACAGATTTCACTCATTTTCATTCATTAGTCACTTGAATAAAAAAAAAAAAAAGTGAGTGTTGGTTTGAAAGTGAGTTCATGAGCTGTGCTTTATGCTTTGCTACACTTTTGACAAGAGAGTTTATGGACTTCTTCTTTTTTTTTTCTTTTTTTTTTTGCCTACAAAATTTAGCAGGGATCACACCAATTTCAAAGCCAATTTCAATTCCTATTTTCAATAGGAATCTGCGTACTTTAGCACCAAAACTTTGGAATAGTCTTCCTACCATTGTCCGGGAAGCAGACACACTGTGTCAGTTCAGAGCTCGATTAAAGACACATCTCTTTGCCCTAGCATAAACATAATATATTATAGACTTCTATAAATCAATGTTAGGCTGCATAGATTAGGTCAGCCGGAACTGGGAACACTTCCCTTAAATCTTGATGTACTCGTTACATCATAAGAAGAATGGCATCTACGCTAATTTTAGTGTCTTTGTTTATCCCGAGGTTTTCCCGCAGCCTGCCGGATCCAGGCCGTATCCAGATCTGACGAGGAGCTTCGCCTGGACCCGATGACAATGCAGTGCTGAAGTGTCATCTAGACTCTCGCTATGGAGGATCCCTTTCCCACTCTACAGATAAAGCGTTGTGGGAAATTCCGGTTCGCGTACCGACCCAAAGTGATAAAATATATAAAAATTCTGATCCAAATTTATAGGCAAGACAAGTAGTTTGTTTAGGCATGGTTTGTAGGGAATTACAAACCTGTGCACAAATATTCAAAAGCACATAACTATAGAATAAATTCTTAATGCGCATGTGAACGCCATCAGTGTTCATCACAGGTTCGCGTTTAAAGTCTGTTTAGAGAGAACGGCATCGTCTTAGCGGCCACTAGTTTAATAACAAATGATCATTCCGCCGGAAGTGAATCAATCAAAACTAACTTTAGCTGGAAATAACATTATTCAAGAACCGCTATAAAGCCAAAACAATCTCTGTTACCTTAAAATATATGTTTATCTCTGTGAAGCTGCTTTGAAACGATCTACATTGTTAAAAGCGCTATATAAATGAAGATGACTTGACTTGACTCAAAAGTTTTGAGTGAGGGGGAAAAAGTTCCTCACACAGATTTAGCTCATGTTCAAGTTGGTCAAGCAAATTGCAGCATTGGCCAACAGAAATCTGCTTGGTATCTGTGTGAAGGCTACTTCATACACCGCTTCTGTTGCTAACTTTAAATTAAGCTAAAAATGAGCTAAAGCATATCCACGATGGAATTATGTCATATTAGCATTCTGTCTACTGTCAGCCCTTTACATTTACTAAATTTGTTTTTCAGCTGAATTATCAATAAAACTGTTCACAATTATATATTTTTCCATTTCTGTTGTCAGTAAATGGAACAAATATGAAAAAGTAAACTGAAACATGGCCCACTGAGTTAACCAGCTGTCACTTCCAATCTGCTGTGCTGTGAAATCCTTTCAGCCGTTTACACGACACCGTTTTCAACTAAACACGGAAAACTATTTATGTTTTTTAGCTGTTCATTTACACAACAATGGCGTTTTGGGGGCTTGAAAATGCTAACTTTTTGAAAACGGTTTTCAAACTGCTGGTTTTTGAAAATGATAAAGTGATTGTCTCCGTGTAAACTACAAAATAATTTGTGAAAACGGTGACGGCATGCACATGGTTATGGATCTTTTTTTCCCCTAATGTTAGGCTACTATCACAAAGAGCAAATATCCTAAAATTGCAATACACATTTACCCATTAATTGTTTTCCTTAAAATTATCTTAAATACCATTAATCAGGATTAATCTAATCCTAAAATATCAAAACGTTTTATGAGAGAACATATTCTGAATTTCATGTTTATTTTCTTTACCTCATTAGTATGTATTCATTTATTTATCATCTTCATTGGTTGCAATTTATTTTCAACCTCCAACTTCCTACGATTCAGTCAATTCCCAAGGATGAAATCAAATCCCTTCCTACATTTTTGTTCTCATTCCAAAAGCCTTTTCACTCGACTTTACGTCACAACAGGGAAAACAAGACTGTTGCAACTTCTGTTTCATGTTGACTTTAACAATCCTGAGATATTTTGCAATGAACGATAGTTTAAAGGTATTGTTCACCAAAAATATCCTTCATTAAAAGTAGAACACTATATTTGAAAGAACATTAAGGTTTGAATAAAATTAGACATCACTGACTTTAATAGCATGGCGGAAGAACACTTCCAAAATATATACCGGTATATATTTTTTATTTGGGATGAAATATCCCTTTAACAAAGGACGTTTGTTCATTTAATGAACCCTAACACAAACCAGGCCTGGGTATTCTCTTCATTCATTGCAGTTCTCATCATATCCAGCAGATGTTGCTCTCCTTTTGCTTTTCATTTGTTCTACACAGAGTGAATGAGGTTTTTCCACCACATTTCCAAACCATTTCCATTCTGAATAAGCAATATACCATACGACAAACTCTCTCACAAGGGATGCATTTCTATCTTAACACAACCACACACACGCAAAAAACATTTTTATGAAGTCCAGTCATTAATCTTTTTCTTCAAATTTGCCGTCAACCCTTTCACCCCACAAGCTATCCAGCCATGTACACACAGCTCTCATACTCAATAAACCCATTTTAAACACATTGTTTAAGAACCGTGATCCACATTAGTATTCAAAGGTTATTGATCTCGACATCCTCAGGCTTTCATGGTTGTCGTGGAACCTATTAAGTACTTTTCTGCAAAGACAGCTTATAAGTGTACCTAACACCTCGCCTAACACAAGGAAAGGATTGTGTATATAAGGTGTTAAATTACAGATTTCATATTAATATTTATCTTGGTACTCTTGCATGAAATGATATCAACGATATTGTTCCATCCGTTTGAATAGCGCAGTGTTATTTCCAACACAAACACATTATGCCTAAGCCTTTTTCCTGATCAGCCAGACCATGCAGAAACAAAGACCCATTTGCATTTTAATTGAATAAATCCTTTTATTATGATACAGTTTTGATTAAATTTTGACTAGGATTAATAGGATTCTTTGCTGTGGAAAATGTCATTAGTTGACACATTGGTCAGGTAGAATTTTGTCCAACCTAAGTGAAGCAGACGCCTAAACAATTAATATGTGTCGTTGAATCAATACTTTCAACCATTAATACGCAGGCACAAAAATATACAAACAACACTGTGTACCGCAGTATCTACTTGACGATGACCTTTTATGCCCCTTTTACCAAAATGTAATATAAGTCTCAGGTGTCCCCAGAAGTGTCTGTGAAGTTTCAGCTCAAAATACCCCACAGATCATTATACCATGTTGTAAATGCCCATTTTTGAGTCGAAGGAAAAACATGATGTTTTCATGCATGTGTCTTTAAATGCAAATGAGCTGATGCTCCCCGCCCCCTTTCCAGAAAAGGGCGGAGCCTGTACAGTACAACTCGTGCCTCTGATACTCTGCCAAAAACTAACAAAACATCTGTTTAGTTTAGCCATATTCTTAACTTAACTTCTTAACTTCTGATCTTAACTTCTGATATATGGTTTCACACGCACACAGAAAGCTGGATGTCAGGCAGCGCATCCCATGAGTATTAAATTAAGTTCTCTTTCACATCTTAATATTGATTCAAACTGTAGAATACATTAGGTTATGTCTGTGAATGAAAACAGCAAGTAAGCCAATCTACAGAATTGAGATGGATACATCTTGAAAAAAAATTCTGTTTCCACAAATTTTGTATGTATGCAAAAATAAAATATCCAAGGTACACATTTCTAGTAATTGTGCAGTAAATTCTCATATTGTATTTTCAGATTTTTTAATAGGCCTATATATTTTTCCTCTCCCCAAATGTGTCACTACCGCAACACAATAATAAATAGGTTAATAAGAAGCCTCATATTGTTACCATTTTGTTTTCATCTACCTTGTAAATATATATATATATATATATATATTGTTTTTTTTGTTTTTTTTGCCATTTTATTAAAAGTTTTCACAGGTAAATCAATAACAATTGCAATTTTAACAACTTTTCAAGTGTTTTTTTTGTAAAAGGCATAGTTTATCATACTGATTTCAAAGTTAAGGATTCATTCGTTTGAATATACATTGAACCAAACACAATAATAACATCTTACTTTCATTCAATAAACTTTTTTTTTGACTAAACATCCCATGTTTCGGTGGTGACGGCACATTTTCAGAAGTGACAGTAGTGTTTTGGTAGCGGCCACATTACATTACAGAATGTTAAATTTTTTCCCCCCAAATAAAGGATTGCATGTTCTCTTTTGTCACTACCAAAACAATGATAACATGTTTTGGATGTAACTGTTTCGGTAGTGACCATTTTAGATACTTTTGAACCTAGCTCAAATATGCTAATCAGCACATAGCTTGCACAGTTCTGAACAGTTGTAAACTGAACTGCATGCACAAATATTAACATTATAATATATGGTTTTATTTGTCCAGACAAGAGAATATTTCATATGACTGACTCAATCCGTCCAGCACCAAAATTAAAGTTTTAAATAAAGCAGCTACGTTACAATGAAGCGCACGTTTTCCCAAACCAGACTGGTCATCATTGCGACACCTGTAATCGTTGCGGGAATGTGTCATAAAAACGTTCTTTTCCAATATCTGTGTTTCTTAAAACTTACGGCCATTCAGTGGATAATAAACCATTACTATTATTTATTTTGGGACACTTTTGTCTCTTGTTAATTTGGGATGAAGATGCAAAAATGAGAAAGATTTGTTTATATTGAACATAATGGTCTAAACACCCTAAGTGGTCTAGTTGTCACTTTGTCAAGAAATACCCCGCAAACACATAATACACATTGTGTGAGCATGTAATATGCATGTGCATGACGTCATGTTTTTTTTTTTACAAACTCACGTTTTTTGTAGTTTACATGGAGACGGTAAAGGCATTGTTTTCAAAACCTTGCACTTTTAAACCCATTTTCAAAAGCTTACGTTTTCAGGCCCTGAAAAACGACATTGTCATGTAAATGAACGGCCAAAACGCATAAAAAGTTTTCCATTTTTTTAGTTGAAAATGGTGTCGTGTAAACGTACCCTAAGAAGGGACAGGGTACAGCGGGTGATTTATGTATATGATGTATATTATGATGTTATTATGAACTATATGTCTTTCTCCACTGACTTTCTAGGATCTCCAAAGCGTTTTTAAGGATGCTGATTTTTAGAAGGCAGTTGTCTGACTCTGAGATGGTAAACAGGAACATGGTTTGTGTAACATTAGCAACACATTATTAGCTTTTTGATAACAGTGTGATGAGGCTCAATGTGTGTGGAAGGAAGAAGACAGGGTCGGCGTGACTGAGACTCGCACTTTATTAACTCAGAATAAATAAACAGAAATGAAAAGTTCACCGTAGCAGCAACGATCATAGAAGTCAAGTCAAGTCACCTTTATTTATATAGCGCTTTTTACAATACAAATTGTTTCAAAGCAGCTTTACAGAGATAACAGGAAAACAATGTTGTAATAGTATTGTTAAATTCAAAATTAAATGTTAAATGTCCCCAACTAAGCAAGCCAAAAGCCAATGGCGACAAAGGCGAAGAGAGGCGAAAAAGGCAACAGTGGCAAGGAACCAAAACTCCATCAGATGACAGATTGGAGAAAAAAACCTTGGGAGAACCCAGGCTCAGTCAGGGGGCCAGTCCTCCTTTGGCCAACGAACGAACAGTGTATGATTATGAGTTAGGCTTAGAACACTTTTTCTGCTCTACCAGCTCTCTGTTCGCGTCTCACGTGCGAGTCAGACTACAGACTTCGCAAAACCACGCCACAAACAGTCAAGCAAACAATATTTCCACGTGCCATTGTGTAGCGTTTACCACAGTTGAGCGAATGGATCAGCTGGTGTGAGTGAGTGGAGGCGGGGTAATTGTCATATTCATGGGTCTGCGTATACTAAATGAAGCAAGGGTGTAGTTATATTCAAGCGATTTTGAGGCATGAAGACATTATTTTCTCAGGAAAACATTTAAATCAAAGATGAGTTTTAAGGGATAAAATTGTGGACTGCAGAAATGCTACACCTATAAATTAGGGCTGTTAAACGATTAATCACGATTAATCGCATCCAAAATAAAAGTTTGTGTTTACATAATAAATGTGTGTGTACCGTGTAAAATTATTTTGTATATATAAATACACACACGTGCATTTATATATTTAAGAAAAATTTGTTATTTATATATTAAATATTTATATTTATATATAATATCAATTCTATATAAATGTATATATAGTATATACATGCAAATATTTCTTAAATATATACAAGCATACGTATGTATTTATATATATAAAATAATTATACACAGTACACATTATGTAAAACAAACTTTTATTTTGGATGCGATTAATCGTGATTAATCGTTTAACAGCCCTACTATAAATATTTAGGGCATAATAATGTAATCTTAGCTAATCTTCTGTGAAGTATAATGTGCTAATTTAAACTATTCTTAAAATATGAACGTATTTCGTACGTTGCACAAAATGGCTAAATACTTTCATTACATATGTTTGCTAAAGCAAACACATACTTAGGGTTGGGGATTTGAAATCAACCACCTAAAACATTCTAGCAATACCCAAAACCTCATAGCAACATACTAAATACACTCATCAACACCTTAGCAACCACATAGTGCCACCCTGGCAACCACCCACATCATCCTAGCATTGAGGAAGCTGGTTTTAGAACATGTAAAAATTTAGTTTATCAAAATACATTCACTAGACTGTTAGGAAATATGAAATACAGGCACTTTGATTGCTGTGGTAAACATTAACATCACATCAAGCCAAACCTAAATTATTAAATGCAGAGAAGCTCTCTCAAAAAGACAAGCAAATTGTTCATTCGAAAAGCGAGTTGTTGTCATTCGAGAGTCCTCAGTCTCTGCTGTTTCCAGCCCCATATTCTCATCTCACTTTCATGTTGAGAATCTGACGACTGCTCTCCTTTCGGGTCCATCACAAGTTCACACTGACCTGCCATCAAACACTGACCTGAGTTACAAGAATTCATTATACATACCTTCATTAAAAGTATATGTAGTCGGGTGAGCATGCACTTTCATTTTCAAATATTTGATTTTTGTTCTTTTTTCTCTCTGGAATATTAAGGGTTTGTTTCACCAATGATAGATGATTTATTATTTAGATAGTTGGGAGAGACAGAATTTTTATGAGTAGCTCACTCAATCATGAAAAAATTATTAGGTTTTCTCAGTAAACAGGTCTCTCCGGAACCGTTTGGGTGCTGTTTTCCGGGAAGCACCATTATTAGTTTTGTGAGTAAGAGAGATGTCTTTAGATATAAATCTGCTATAAATAATCCTCCACCCTGTTTCTGTGACAAAGAGTTTCTTTTTGCAGCATCGGGGCATTGTGGGAACAAATAAAAATGCATTACCTGACCTTTTAAAATGGTTAATAAAAATGACATGGCATTATAAACTCGTAACATCACAAGATCAATGAAACATTTTTTTTTCTATTTTTGGTGACTTTTAAGAAACCTTATAGCTGTCAATGGAGGCACGCAGTGGCGTCATGCCCATTCAAAGCAGATTTTTCCTCCCTGATTATTTTTTTTGTCACAACTTTATTCAAATTATGCTCCATAATTACCAGAGCCTATAACGATTCAAATGTATTCTTATGGATGTGTAATAAATCTGTCAGCATCAGCCCGCCCCTTTTTCCTAATATAGTGTCTGTGTATATCAAATCTAGAGCGCTACGCGCATAGCGCTCTGGAATCTTTGCTGTGTATGTTCAAGCAACTCACTCGTCTCACACGTTGAGCTGGCAATGTTTTACAGATGGTCTTGAAGTGGTAAGTGGGCAAAGCAACAAATCGGCATTGAATTAGTTATCGGATGATATTAAAAGGTAGTGGGATTATTTGTGGTTGACCTGGAAATTTTAACTTGATCAAAAAGTTATGGATTTGATATTAGCTGCGAATTCAGAGCATTAACTTAAGTTGTGTCAGTGTAACGTTATCGATAGCTAGCCTAGTCTAACCGTAAACTAGTTGGCTAATGTTACTGCCTGCCATACAAAGCTAGATATAGCCCTTCTGTCTGGTTCATAGGTTAAATGTACAAGTTACTAGCTTTTCTGTTAGCTCATAAATTACTCTTTACAAGATCCTTATTTAAAATATAATAATGAGCAGTGTAACTACAGTATTTCAATGATTTTACTAAAGTAATGTTACATATTACATTTGATTTGATAACTTTTTTACATTTCTGTCAAATATTAACCATTTTCAAATAAACGGGTAGTGTTAACCTTATTCAGCACTGAAATCTGTCAAACTTCTTTCAAAGTCCTTCATCACATATTAATATTAAAATAACTTAATTTCAGAGCACCACAAAGTCAGACCTCAGCACCTTTATGTACCTTTAATGTAAGATCGTTCTTAGGTCACATGCCAATTTAAAATCATAACATAAAAACTGCAATGGTACTGTTTTTAAAATCATGTGTTGTAGGCCTAAGTGTACAGTAAGTGTGTGTGTAAACATGCTTTAATGAAGTAGACTTCAAAAGCTTTCATCAACCTGTCTTTTACATAAACTTGCAAAATAGATACTTTAACTTAGTTCTCAGATAGAGGAGGGTTGCTGCTAGCTCCGTTAAGGTATTTGTGTCCCTCCCAAACTGCATTGAAATGGTATGTTTAGCAGCCAGAATTTAAAAATGTTCAGGGGGAGAAACCCCCTGACCCCTCCTAACATGATCCATATCACCTGTCAGAAAACAATTGCAACGTCTCAGATTGTGTCCCCCCCCCCCCAGAATTTTGGCTTGCATGACACCCCTGGAGGCACGTACAGAAATCTCTCAGATTTCATAAAAAATATCTTAATTTGTGTTCCAAAGATGAACGAAATTCTTAAGAGTTTGGAACGACATGAGGGTGAGTAGCCTAAATTATGACAGAATTAAACATTTTGATTGAATTAACCCTTTTAAAGATTGTGATCTCAATTCAAACACCGATGCGATGACAGCTGTTCTCCTGTGTCTAAACCTTTGACAAAACCACACCGGAAACTTTAAATCTGTGTTTGCGTGGCCGCTTACCCAGAGAATGCAGTAGTTATGTATAAGTACAAAACAGCTTCACAAACAGTCTTTTCAACAAATATTAAAATGATCACAAAAGTAAGATAAAAGTTTACACTTCAGATAAAAACACTGATGTCTATGGTAGCTATCAAAATAGAGCAAGTCACCTTTGGAAAGTAACTTGGCGCTCCAAAAAACACTTGTATTATTACATTGTTACACCAGTAGGTGGAAACCTACTGTTAAAAAAAAAGTAATTGTCAATTAATCAATTCACGAGATTCATTCTGTGACACAAGTGTCTGACTCTACAGCGCTGTTTTCAACTCCTGCAAGCGGCAGATCTCGCCAATCAATTCAATTCAGTCAAAGTCATTGGGAAAAGGGTTCATTGGGGTTCTACATAGAACCATAGGGTTCTTTACTCAACTCCAAAGAACCTTTTATGCTAATAAGGTTCTATAATGACAAGAAAGAACCCTTTTGGCACAAAGGTTCTTTATAGGCTATTATTCATTCATATATTACATTATTCTGCAACATTTTGTAGTTGTAATTAAATTATTGTTTATTAATCTGTTGTAGTAACTTAATATCACATTTCAATCATGCTGATTTTTGGAGGAGAAAAACTGAAATGGCACTCTTTGTGTGATATTGATTAACTACATAAAATGATATAAATATATACATTTTCTAACCCCCATATCTTTCATTCCCTATCGAAAGGGAACTCAACACTGCGTTGATGACGCATTGGGGAACGCCTTAGGCGTGACAGGTGTCTGAAATCACAATCAAATCACAGCAATCACATTGACCGGCGACAGCCCGTGAATCATTAGTCATTAGATTAGAATCATAAGAAACGGTAGAAAACGAAACGTGCAGTTAAGCTGAATATTTTCAGAAGTGTGCAGACCCGTGCTGTGCGTTTTTTGCCTGGATGAGAAGCATGCACGGGAGGTTCTCGAGGGAGCCTCCTGTGCAAACTGTCAGCGTTTTTCTATGAAAACGCTCCGCTCTCGTCTGACCCTCTTCTCGAGTGAAGAGGGCTCAGCATCTGGACCTCGTGGTTCAGGTCCCGCTCGTGCTGAGGCAGAGCGGTGACTTGCATTATGGGGCTTCCAGATGGAGGTCGTCAATCACCTTGAGAAGGCTGTATACCTCTCAGATGTTCCGACGACTGACAAGGGCGAGCTGCAGGTCGTTAAGGAAGACTTTTCGCCTATTGTTCCAGCAGCTAGTGCTCTTCAGGACGGGCAGGAGATGGCTGAGGAGGTTTCTGATCAGGTAGATCCTGAACCCTCTCAGCCAACCTGCCCCGTGTATGCAGAGCTGGTGGATGTTATGGAAACAAAAAAGCAGCTCGTTTGAATGGCAGAGCATACATGGCAGCAGGTCAGGCTCAGGCACACCATGGCGGTGCTGAAGGCATACCAGGCCGACCTGCTGGGGGATCTCGACCAGGCAGGCGGGAGGACCTGGCCCTTCACGGTCTGAGGACCATAGGCAGGGCCAGCGAGCCAGCGTCACCTCTCGTGCGCCCCCTCCAGGGAGGGGCAGGACGCAGAAGAGGCGTGACTCCCACAACATGAGGGATTTGAGGGAGGTTATCCAGCACAAACGCACATTACGTCGGTGATGGATAACCTCCCCGGAGGGTCATGAAATGCCCTCTCATCTCTCCGACTCCCCAGCGTTCATCACATCAGGCCTTGGGGTGAGCCTATGATGAAAACTACGTTCTGTTGGCCCGCCTAGGCTTGGGTAGTGAGAACGCCTCTTTCAGGCTTGTAAAGTGGTGGACCCCAGGTTTGTATAGAACTGTCTGGTGAGTCTTCACTTCGCACGCCGCAGGTGAGCTGTTTGGTCTTTTAAGAGTAATTTTCTGTGAATTAAAATTCTGAAATGTATCTCTCTACAGACCTCGTTCCCTGTATAGAGCTATGGGGTCATGTCAAGGTAATAAGGTAAGAGAATCTTCTGGATTATTTGGGCCCTGAAGTTCCCCTTTAGGTGGCTAGAACGATTGTAAGAATCTCCAGTAGTTTGGGCTTCTCTTTTTATATATATATATATAAATGGCCAGTTGGCTGTTAGCCACCTCAGGGTAGAGTAGTTGGTCTCTCTCTCATAGAATTAATTGAAGTTTGACTGACTCTAGAGCTTCAGATCTTCAGATCTTATGTCCGGTCCAACAGTTGGGACCGTCTGACTTCTTTCCTGAGCACATCGCCCCCTTGAGCTCTGTAACTTGGTTTTTCAGTGGGCTGAGCGATTCTGCAGCCCTTGTACGGAATAATAAAGATTTTTCTGCGAGGCTGTGGCTCCTCCGAGCCCTCACCAGGGCCGCCTCTGTAGCTGGCCTAGGCTGTGCCAGGGATAGTGAGGCGCTCTGCTAAATAAAACATTTCTGCCTCTGACCCTTCACTTAACATGTATGTAGGTTTCTAGTGTCTCTGTATGACAGCCTCCTCCCTTGAGAGTCGTTAGGCCAAGGCCCGCCCCCTTCTCTGCATTCTGGGGTAAGATGAATGTAGCATGGTGCAGAGCCATGGTTTATAAAGATCCTGGGTAGGCCTCAATTAGGATTGAGCATTAGCATATGGATCTTGGCCGCCAGTATAGGCTTCACTTACCTCGCTGAGCTACTGCTCGAGCGTCGGGTTGTAGGTGCTTGGCTCAACAAGCCCTGCTCTACACTGCCGGGGGCAATGAAATTAGGCACCATGATGCTGTAGGCGCTGTGTGAACAGCTTATCTGCCAATGAAGGCTGCGCCATCAGGTAGTAGGCCCCAGCAGGCCTCCTTGACTGGGCAGCCCCCGTGAGGGCACTGTAGGCCAGCCTACTTCTAAATGAGGTTGGCCTTGGTGGTTCGGCAGTTGACTCACCGACAGGTAGTATGCCTTAATCAGGCGTCCTTAGGAGGTGAGTCCCAACGTTGTCATTCTATGGTTTCCAGGTAGAAGGCCTCACCAGGCCTCCCTGAAGGTCATTTCCCACATTCTATGGTTACCAGGCAGTAGGCCTCACCAGGCCTCTCTGAAGGTGAATTCCCACATACGATGGTTACCAGGTAGTAGGCCGCTCCAGGCCTTCCTGAAGGTGAGCTCCCCACATTCCCTGTGTTTATCAGGTAGTAGGCCTCACCAGGCCTCCCTGAGCGTGAGTTCCCCACGTACTATCGTTATCAGGCAGTAGGCCCCTCCAGGGCCTCCCTGAAGGAAAGCTGACCACATGCTGTGAGTTTCAGGTAGTAGGCCCCTCCAGGCCTCCCTAAAGGTGAGCTCCCACATTCACTGTGGTTATCAGGTAGCAGGCCTCACCAGGCCTACCTTAGGGTGAGTTCCCCACATACTATCGCTATCAGGCAGTAGGCCCCTTCAGGCCTCCCTGAAGGAAATCTGACCACATACTGTGACTTCAGGTAGTAGGCCTCACCAGGCCTCCCTGTGAGTGGTTTCCTAGCAGTGCTGGGTTCAGGAAGCTAGTGGCCTCTTACTATCAGTTCAGTTGGTCTTAGCAGGCAGATGCTGAAGGCGAGCTTGCACCCTGGCTCATCTAAAGTGTTCATTCTCTGCTACTGGTTCCCTCCCGGAACCTCTTTCCTGCCTACAGCCTGGTTTTGCCTACCAGGTGGACCATGTGCTCCCCTCATCGAGGGTCACTATGAGCATGCGTTCTCCTGAGTCTGGTCAGACGGTTGTAGGCCTCTCGTGAGGCCTCCCAGTTAGATCAGTCCCTTGGCTTTCACCGGCCTCCTCAGTGTTTTGAAACATAAACACTGGGTAGATCCGTGGATCGAGTAGAGAAACTCCCCTCGCTGACAAGGGTTGAATAGCACTATGCTGAGTCATACTCTCCGGGATATCCCGTCTCTGAGATCCGGGCCGAGTGGTTCGCTGCCAGCTTTGCAGTCCCTCGGGCTGGATGCCTTACCTAATGCAAATGTCCAGAGGCTCGGTCTTTGAACAGACAGGAAGTGGCCAGACTAAGTGTCTATGTATCTGACGTCGGGTCAGGCCGTCCTGGTGGCATTTCGGGGTGAGTACGTTCCCCTGAATAGTGACTGGCTGGAGTTCCTTCGGGTTCCCTAGCCACATTCCCTAGAAGGAACCCCTTCTAAATTGGAAGCTGTGGTTCCAGGCCCTGAGCAGGCCCAGGTAGGCCTTTCATGTAACCATGTTTGGAAGTTTCCTGTGTGGCTTTGCTTGGGCTATGACCGTAGGGAGTGCTGTCACTGACAGTGTGACCTGTGGGTGAGTGGTTCTAGCGTTTCATTTGAATTTGCTGGTTCTGACAGTTGTCACTGCCACCTGGCATGCACTCCCCTTAGCATGGCGGCGTGGGTATATCGTTCCCCAATGCGTCATCAACGCAGTGTTGAGTTCCCTTTCGAAAGGGAACGTCTCTGGTTACGTATGTAACCTTAGTTGCCTGAGAACAGGGAACGAGACACTGCGTTCCTTGCCATGCCGCAGGGCCTGCCCGCCATACAGTCCCTTCAGACGATAAGGTGATCTGTCATGTTTGCAAGGCGCCCTTATATACTAGCAGGTCGCATGTTAATCATTCGCACTAATCAACATTCGCCGGTCAATGTGATTGCCGTGATTTGATTGTGATTTCAGACACCTGTCACGCCTAAGGCGTTCCCCAATGTGTCATTAACGCAGTGTCTCGTTCCCTGTTCTCAGGGAACTAAGGTTACATACGTAACCAGAGACGTTTTGTGATCATTCACATGCATTCATAAATACATTTTAGGGTCTTGATGTTTGTCAATAATATAAAATATTTAATTCGGAAAGGACAAAACAAATGATAATGAATGAACCCCTAAAAAGTTCCATATAGAACCTTTTTCCTGGTTACAAAGAACCCTAAAGGGTTCTTTTTATTGAACCCTTAAAAAGGGTTCTGTATAGAACCTTTTAGGGGTTCCAAATACGTAGCGCCTATAGAACCTTTTAAGGTTCTATATAGAAACTTTTCTTCTAAGAGTGTAGCGACGGTACTGGTGCAGAAAACACACGCTTCAGTCTTGAAGATAGCAGACAGACACATTTAGTTAATTCATAGCACGCAAATAAAAAACATAGTTATAACATGCAATTTAGCAGTGGTTCTCAACTGGTTTAGCCATGGGACCCACAATTTTCAATGGTCATGAAACCACGACTACATTTTTGGGGAATTTAATCTGTGTCTTTGACTACACACTCCTTGACCCACTCAAAATAGTCCTGCGACTCACCGGTTGAGAAACATTGCCACATATCTAAAAGCATGAGTCTCTGTTTTTCCTATGCTTGTGCAGTGGATCCAGTCTGTGATAAAAGCGCTAGCTGAGAACATGTCAATCCAGTGCATCACACTCTGCAGAGATGATCAAGAATTTGTTTCTTTGCCTGGCGGCCATGAGAAGAATCTCGTCAGCCTTTATAACAACAGACGAGAGGGTTGACCTTAATCTTGGCTCTGCTCAGGGCTTTGATAACTGTCCACCTATTCAGAGGATGGAAGATTGACATCTTTCCCTAGATCAGCATAGATTCCTCTTTTCACATTCTCTCTCTCTGCCGTCTGGCTGAGCTCAAACGTGAGTGTGTGTGCATCTGTTGCATGCAGAAGATAAGGACAGCAGCAGCTCTTTTCATTAGATTAGAGAATATGTATGATTAGAGTAGTCTACGGTGGAAAATTAATATGACTAAAGATTTATCTTTATATTTATTGAAATAAGTGCTAATTTGTATGTACAACATTATAACAAAACAATATATTACACAGATGTGTTATGGTGGATCTTGCATTTTCTTGTTTTGTACTGGTTTTGACTTTGAGCTGAACAATAACAGGTTATGGTCACCATGGCAACCTGTGCCAAATGGGTGAGATATTGGGGTGAGAACTCTGACTCTTGCACAAAACAAACTTATCAAGCAGAATGTATAAAGCAGAACTGATACATCCATTAGACAAAAGATGCTAAAGAGCTCATGGGTAGATTTGCAAAATTAAGATAAACAAGCTTGTTATCTCTGGTCAGATGGTTGTAGGCCTCTGGTTGTTGTACATATCTCTGCAGTTACGGAAAAAAAGAAATGCAGTGGCTCCTTGGTTCATTGATCAGATGGTAGTAGCATGATATTATGATATATACAATAGTACTGTTTATTTACCATATTTATATGGAATATTAGACATCAAGTGGTGACCCAACACAGTACTAATCTTGTTTACAATACAAAAGTAAACATTCATATTTATTGAAGTTACCATGAAATACATAGTAGGTCTAACAACATGCTAATTCATACAAGGAAAAAGAAAACTGACGGCGTAGAAGTGTAATTCACCCATCAAACCCATGGAACAAACCCTGGGCTAATCCTGTTTAAGGAATATTACCAAGCAACAGGTGAATTGGCTCCAAAATACCATAAAGGTTTATGGATGGCCTTTAACGTCAACCACAAAAGAGAAGCATTTTCTCCTCTCTTTTAAATGTCAGTGAGCCTATTTATTTTTTCTCTCCTATCTCTGAAATATTATATGGCTAGGTGCATTTTAAAAATTGTCCATTAGCACTTTCCAAGGCAAAGTGAGGCATGGATACAAATTCTAGCAGTCCTTTTATTTACAACCAAAAAATGAACTCTGTAGAAACACTACAACCAACACTGCTGAAATACACAATGAATAGACAAACTAGAATGAAACTCAACGAAATGTATTCACTGGGTGACAATGACGTAAACATAAGGTGTACATAACCATGAGTCAGAAACTATGGAAACATAATTAGTTACTAGGGAAGCAAAAACAAACACAGAAAAATAAAACAGAAGCAATGGAATAGTACTAGCCTATCAATCAAAATAAGAGTCTTTCAACATGAACAGAATGTGATATGTTTATGTACTGGTTTATATAAGCTACTAAATGCCAAAATTATTCACAATGATTTGTGATCAGTCTCCCATCTGCCAATAGTCAGCGAAACAGATCTCATGACCCCAAACATCAGTTTAGTCAGTGGTGTTGTGCCGCGCTGGGTTGATCAAATTAACAGAGCAATGTTTGGTTTCTTCTGTGGAACAGTATTTAAAGGTGTAGTTCACCCATTACCCTCTTGCCAATCCAAAATTGTATGACTTTCTTTCCTTAGAGGAACATTAAGCAGTATAGCGGAGTGGCAATCGGGAGAGTCGCGACTTTTCCTGGTGGGCCGGTAGTGTTTCGAGGCCGCGAGGGCCGGTCTGATTATAGTTATACATTGCAAGTTCTTAGCAACACCATCCGGCGGCCTGGTGTGCGGCCGCTGCCCGCTGGTCAAACTGTGCAGCCTCTCTGTGCAGAAATTAGCTAAAGCACCTAATGTCACAGCTAGGCACAGATGGGAATTAGCACCAGCGAACAGCCAGCCAAAAGCTTGTGAAATTTGAAAGTAGCTCTGTGGTAAATATGAAACAAATGAATGGTTTACTATTGAGTGGCTCTTGAATTTGTCCTTCAGTTTTAAAATGAGTAACTTCCCTTGGCTGCTGCTATGTTAAGTGTATAAGGATTATGACGCTAGCACTAGCAGAAGCTAATGCATGTTCGAGCAAGGTGACCGTGAAAATGGACCCTTTTCAACAAGGCGATGATGACGCGTTTGAAAGGTCATCATCAGCATCATAAATATTTTCTTTTTTTTTTAAATATGTATTTACATTTATAACACTATACTTTATGGTGTTTCTAATACAGTGGCTGTGGGAGTGATGACAAATTGACATGTTTATCTCTTCTGACTGCCGTTATCAATCTCTTAACTCCTTTCTAAGTGCGTAGAACGCATAGAACAAGATATAAAACATGACGTAGCATTGCCAAGGTAGCAATTTCACTGGATCTAAACAAATCAATCTAACCACAGATGTCACTACAGTACTAACCAGTAGCGGTGGCTTTCTTAGCCAGTTCTATGACATTAGTATATTTTTTACACCCTCCCATATTAAAGGGATAGTTCACCCAAAATGAAAATGACCCCATGATTTACTCACCATCAAGCCATCCTAGGTGTAAATGACATTCTTCTTTCAGGTGAATATAATCACCTGAAATTTATCACCAGAGTTATATTAAAAAAATGTCCTGGCTAATCCATGCTTTATAATGGCAGTGAATGGGAGGCCAAAATTTGAAGCCCCATGCATCCATCCATTATAAAAGTAATCCATACGACTCCAGGGGTTAATAAAGGCCTTCTGAAGCGAAGCATGCGTTTGTGTAAGAAAAATATCCATATTTTAAACTTTATCAACTAAAATAACTGGCTTCGACAGACGGCCGTAACCGGAGTAACCCTTGACCTGGCGCTTGACGCATTGACGAACGCGGAAGTGCAGATGATGGAGCAAAACAAAACACCGGTCATGAATTAGAAGTCTAAAATGTGGAGGAGCTTGAGTTTGTTGCACAGCCCTCATTGTTTGAACCGCGAGAGGTGCTTACGCTACTCCTACATCCTACGTAATGCTTCGCGTTAAGTGTTACTATTTTGGCGTAAGTAGACTTGAGTAGGCCGTCTGCCGGAAGCTAGTTATTTTACAGTTTTTTTTCGATTGCTAAACGACAGTGAGCACAACTGGAGCTACATGTGCAAAACTCTAACTACAGTCTGCACAGCAGGGGTTCATGTGGACCAAACTCTAGTTCGTTTTTCATTGCTTGAACACAGTTTTCAAAACTCTACACAGTTATCCTATGACTTTAACCACAACCTGCACAACACTGTGGATTTACAGCACTTTGTTCAAATGCTAACGCACTGCTGTCAAAACTGTGAACCCCACATTCAAAACATAATAGATTTCAGCCTTGTGCCTTTCAAACACTGCTGACTGCAATTTCAGCTGAAAGTTAGTGAAACACACACACACACACACATATATATATATATATATATATATATATATATATATGTATGTGTGTGTGTGTTTCACTAACTTTCAGCTGTTAGTGAAACACACTAATTAGAGCTCAGAAAGACTAATTTTGGAACATACTGTATTCACCTTTCCTCAACCCAATAGAGAGTTTTTCTCTGCTTGGAGGTGGAAAGTGTTAAATCACCCACATGACCAAATGTCTCTTTTGGAAGTCACGCGTGCCGGATGTGAGGACATGAGTCCAGAGGACTGCCAGGGATGGATAAGGCACTCCAGAAGCTTCTTCCAGGTGCATGGCGAGAGAGAACATTAGATGTGATGTTGATGAAAACCTGTGGCCTGATGCTAGAGAGAGGCAGGATTAGCCCCTCAATTATTTGTTCGAATTACAGTATGTACTTTCTGTATGTATGTACCTTTTTTTCTCATTACTGTAATTTCGTAAATTACTACAGACTATTGAAGAAAACTGCTAATTTTCATTTACCTTGAATTGTTATGTTACACAAATGTAAATAAATCATGTGCAAGAATGTCACTCTTTTCTTTAAAGAAAATATTACTTTGTATGAAGTCACTGAAATTGTTCAAAACTGTAAAAGTTTGTATTTTCTGTATTGGTGTTTGATGCTAGTGTTTTTACTCTCAGTGTGTTCTGAGTGACAGTGTGTGTTATCTCAGTGAGGGTTGTGTTTAGTGTTTGGCTGCTCTGAGCCTGTTTTGAGCCATGTGTTAAGAGTTGTGTTGCTTGGAGTGAGGTTTGCAGCTGATGTGAACTGTTTAGCTCAGGTGACTGTTGGTAGTGCAGACTGGAGTTAGAGTTTTGCACATGTAGCTCCAGTTGTGCTCACTGACGTTTAGCAATCGAAAAAAACTGTAGTTGAAAAAGTTTTTTTTTTCTTACACAAACACATTACTGCTCTTCAGGGGGCATTTATTAACCTCCTGGATGGATGCACTTTTTTAGGGCTTCAAATGTTGGCCTCCCATTCACTGCCATTATAAAGCTTGGATTAGGCAGGACATTTTTTTTACAGTTTTTTTCAATTGGTAACAACCTTTTGTCCAATCTGTAATCACATTTTCAAAACTCTAAACACAATTAGCACAACATCGGTCTGTTGTGACCATACCATTAACACAATTCATGTTGTTTTCACACAAAATGCAGTCAATTAACACATTTCTAGAATGCCTACATTTTCTTTACATATAAGCATACCCAATACCAAAATCATGGATCTTTATAGTCTTTTTTACAAATGCTTAAACGCAGCATGCCAGAAATTAAGACCTATTGTTCCAAACCATAGATACAGTATAAAGCCTCTACTTCTGCAACAATATCAGCTCAAAATTATTGAAACAAATATTTAAAAAATATATTCAAACAGCTGATAAGCATTTTTAAATTACTGATAATTAGAGTAAGAAATAGCTGATTCCAATCTCAATCAGACACATACCCAGGTGTTGAAGACTTTCCATTACATGGACATACACAATAAAAAGGCAGTCTTTGAATTGGTTTTGTTCAAAGCAACACATAACAACACAGAGGAGCAGAAAAAGAAAGAAAATGTCTGCACGAGGGAGAGGACTAGTTAGACGAGGGAGAGGACTAGTTAGACGAGGGAGAGGACTAGATGGACCAGGGAGAGGACTAGATGGACCAGGGAGAGGACTAGTTAGACGAGGGAGCGGACTAGATGGACCAGGGAGAGGACTAGATGGACCAGGGAGAGGACTAGATGGACCAGGGAGAGGACTAGATGGACCAGGGAGAGGACTAGTTGGACCAGAACAAGGGAGAAGGAGAGGTAGGGGAAGAGGAGTAAGAATGCGTGGTGCTGTTCAAAGGAGAGTAAGAGCTGTTGTCACGGATGAAATCAGAGCCACCATCATAGACCATGTGATAAACCATGGTCTATCATTGAGAGAGGCTGGTGAAAGAGTCCAGCCTAATCTCAGACGGTCAACCGTTGCTTCCATTATCCGGATTTTTCAACAAACCAACAGGTAAGTCATGCATTTCATTAGGGCTATCAATGCGGTTGCTATTTACTGTATTACAGTAACTGCTGGACACCACTAGTTACAAATGCAAATGTTGTATTTTTGTTCTTCTAAAGGACACAACGACTTCCTCGCTCTGGGGGAAGAAGAAAGCTTCTCAGTGAAGACCAAGAACATGCCATTGTAGGATGGGTCATTGCTGACAATGCAATAAAACTGAGAGAAATTCAGACCAGAATTGTAGAGGACAACCTGGTATTCCAAAATGTGGAAAGCATCAGCCTAGCTACCATTGCTCGGACTCTGACCAAACACAGAATTCGAATGAAACAGTTGTACACGGTTCCATTTGAGAGAAACAGTGATCGGGTCAAGGAACTCCGGCACCAATACGTCCAGGTATGGTGTCTATACACCATGTCTGATTCTACAGTGACTATTCCACTCTTCCTTTTTTCACTATTCTCTATTGCTACTCTAAAACATTTATGTAAAAATTGTGTTTGTTTTTTATTTCAGAGAATTATGGAGTTGGAGGCTAATCAGACACTACATGAATTCATTTATGTAGACGAGGCAGGGTTTAACCTGGCAAAAACACGTAGACGATGAAGAAATGTAATTGGGAAAAGGGCCACCGTTGATGTGCCGGGTCAGAGAGGAGCAAATATCACAATGTGTGCTGCAATCTCAAGTGCTGGTTTGGTCCTGCAGAAAAGCCAGATTGGTCTATACAACAAAGAGCGCCTTCTTTTGTTTTTAGATGACCTCCACCAACAACTGGTCCCAGAAGCAGAACCGGTGGGAGGAAACATGAGGACATTTGTGATTGCATGGGACAATGTAGCATTCCACCATTCACATGCAATCACAAACTGGTTTGCAGCACATCCAAGAGTGATTTCCCTTTATCTTCCTCCATACTCTCCTTTCCTCAACCCCATTGAGGAATTTTTTTCTGCTTGGAGGTGGAAAGTTTATGATCATCGGCCTCAAGACCAAATATCCCTCCTGGATGCCATGGATGCTGGCTGCAGAGACATCTCAGTTGAAGACTGTCAGGGGTGGATAAGGCATGCCAAGCGTTTCTTTCCAAGGTGTATAGCGAGAGACAACATACGATGTGATGTAGATGAGAACATGTGGCCAAATGCTGAAGATCGTATAGATTAGAACAGGACTTTTTTTTTTTTTTTGGGGACTTTTTTTCCCTGTCATTTTGTTTTATTTTTGCACACTTTAAATCAAAGGCCATGTATGTTTGTCCTTGTTTCGTTTTGATCACTGACGGCAATTTCATATTGCTATTAAAGTCTTTACTGCAGCAATTCTGTCACTTACTGTTTTTTTCCCAGTTGTACATTCTATGTAAGTATTGATGATTCCTTTACATTTAGATATTATGTTGTACACATCTAAGTCACCATGAATTCTCTCTCTCACACACACAGCTGAATGAATAAAAAAAAAAAATTATTTCATACTGTATGTTCTATACAGATAGAACTGAAACATGACAAGTAATGCAGTTTTTGTAATGCCACCAACTGTTAGTATTTTGACAGTCATTACGCTATGATTGACTATGGGTTCATGTTGGATAGAAAACGAGTGCTAAAGTTTTGACCAAATGATTCGATTTTGAAAGGAGTTTGCAGTGTTTTGATAGAGTTAGTGTATATTGAAAAGGTTTTTTAGTGTTTTGAAATGTAGAGTTTGTATTTATTTAACAAACTCTGGTTTTGGTCAGAAAATTAACTATTTGGCTAATTGTGTGATGTTGCTGTGTTAAGAGTTTAGAAAAAGTATTTTAAGAATTGGCAAACGCTTCTTAGCGATTGAAAAAAACTGTAATATAAATCCAATTATATTCGTCTGAAAGAAGAATGTCATATACACCTAGGATGGCTTGAGGGTGAGTAAAAATTGTGTAATTATAACTTTTTGTGTGAACTACCAGACAATAATGTCACACTACTCCTTTAAGTTAAGTTGGGTAAATTACAACAAAATCCATTGGCAATGTATGGCTTTATGTTGTGTGTAATAAATCTGTTTGGGAATGTAAAAAGTCTGCAAAAAAGTTTCAAAGATCAAAGTGGACGATGAATGGAGTAATTGTCTTCCACAAGAAATAACCGATTCTGAACTATCTGAAACAAGTTATCAGCAATTCCAGTCTTACTGTAACAAATTTCCATAATGCCAGCCTATAATCTTCATTGGCTGCTTGCCAACAATCTACTTTGACCCGTCCTCAAACACTGTAGTTGTAGCTTAGGCCTGGAAGAGTTTGGCTTTCGTGCTGCGAAAGCAAATCCACTTTGCATGCACTTCCAAAGGATGAAGACTAGGACTTTGGTTCAAATTGATATGGTAAAACTGATTCCATTGTTATCATTCGTATGTGTATAGAAGTGCTGAGGAAGAGCCTAAATTCAGATAATGGGCGTTTTGGGCTCAACACGTCCTGTAATAAGTAGACTGGTCATCTGACCAATCAGAGCAGGCTCTCAGAAAGGAGGGGTTTAGACAGACTAAATCATTGATCCAACCGTTTCAGACACTGTGAGAAAAGAGCTGATGCTGCAATGTATATTATACGATGTATATGATGCTGCAATGTATATTATACGATGTATATGATGCTGCAATGTATATTATACGAAGTTTTTCAACTTGAATGCAAGTAAACGTATTGTAGGAAACCACCAAATCAAAATTAGGAACCTTTAGAACAGCAAAATATGGGCACTACTATGCTATTCAATGATTTTAGAAATTAGAATTACAAAGTGACTTTGGAAAACTACTTATCTGACATGTTTATGTTCCTCTTTAACATGTCAGATACATTTTGGGGAGTGAACAGGTTCTTTGAGGAGAACTTGACAAGCGCATCTATATTGTCATGCTAGCTGTCAAATGTTTGTTAAAAAACAGGGTGTACCGGTTCACAAGCCAGGAGCCGAAAGATGTGTGCAGTCTGTGCACCTATCTTTATTTGTGTGTGTGTGTGTGTGTGTGTGTGTGTGTGTGTGTGTGTGTGGGTGTGTGTGTGTGGGTGTTTGTGTGTGTGTGGGTGTGTGCGTGTGTGTGTGTGTGTGCGTGTGTGTGTGTGTGTGCGTGTGTGTGTGTGTGTGTGTGTGTGTGTGTGTGTGTGTGTGTGTGTTTGTGTGTGTGTGGGTGTGTGTGCGTGTGTGTGCGTGTGTGTGTGTGTGTGCGTGTGCGTGTTGCGAATCTTACTTACCCGTGTTTACCTCCTAGGGAGAAAATGTCACAAGATGCAAAACCGCATATGAAATGAACTAGTGCATCAGCATGGGATAAGATGACACAGCATTAGTTAAATGTCAGATATCATAAGTCACCTATCTGCACGCCCGCCACAAATTACTTTGGGGAATACATCGAACTTGATTCTCTTAAGCATGACAAGTGTAAATTAGGGGAATTGTAGTTGGTTGGCCTCCACTCTCAGTTGCCTAGCAGCATATTCTGATGCAAATTCAAAGTCACTTTGTTTCCTATTGTTAAGAGGCTCAGGGAAAAAAAATCCCTTCTGCATCAAAGCTTTCCATGAATACAAACAGAGGAGAGCAATACTCTGTCCTCCCACACAAATTGGGCTTTTAGATTTACATTGTATTGTAATCACAGACGAGTTGTTGAAATGGAGCGTACTGTAAGTGTCGTGTTTTTCAGGTGCACACACACACACACACACACACACACACACACGTGGAAGAGTGGGTGGATTAACATCACTGTAGTGATCACATTATGGCTTTTGCAGACCACACATCTTCAGAACAGGTGCTTGCTGCCTTAAGAGTGTTAAGTGTTTGCTTCTGCTGTTTCACATCGGTTTGAGCACATAGTCTGTTCTATAGCCAGAGTTCACATTCAGAGCATGTGCTTAACATACATGTAAAAAATTATTTTCACTGGTACTCTTCTCCCTTCCTTCTTATTATTTTATTCACCAAATGACTTCCTGATTCTTTAAATTGATAATCAACCTAAAAATGAATGAATACTGTCATTGTTTAGTTTACTCACCCTCATGTCAATCTAAATCTGTATGCATTTCTCTCCTCTGTGGAACACAGAATCATTTGTTTTTATTAATGTTGGAATGTTTTTGCATTGTGAGGTTCAAGGTTCTCATCCAGAATATTTACACACACAAAAATAATAATAATAATAATTGTGTCATGTATTCACCCTCATGTCATTTCAAAACGACTTTATTCTGTGGAAAATATATTTTGAAGAATGTTGGTAACTAAACAATTTTAGTGACCATTGTACTGACAAAAAAAAAAAAAAAAAACACACAGACATTCCTCCAAATATTATATTTTATGTTCTACAGAAAAAGGAAGTCATGCAGGTTTAGAACAACATGACGGTAAGGAAATGAAGGCAATTTCCATTTCTGGGTGAATTACCCTTTCAACAGTCCAATTTTGTTTGGAAATGATTGGGATGACCATCCCCAAAACATCTCCTTTTGGTTTAGAACAACATGGTAAGTAAATGATGACAGCATTTTCAAATTCGAGTGAACTATCCTTTTTGCCTCACTTTGTATTTGCAGGAATGTTCTGGTAGTCTCTGAATTCTTTCAACACTTTTCCAAGCCATGAGGAAAGCCTGCATTTTGCAGTGATGTTGTTTGGCAATCTCCTGCTAAAGCTCAACGACATTCCGTGTCTTCTTTCCCACAGCTCTATCTGTGCCGGCAGGGGCTCGGATCTGTCAAAGTGACGGGAATTAGTGACAGCACTTATTCATCTTGGATTATGCCATGCTAATGATGATAGTCTCTGTTCTTTCTCATTGCAGATCTGGTAGCATTATACATAATTGTCTTCAAGAAATTCCTCAGGATTGGCAGGCTAATTACTAGCAAAAAAGACAGAGAGGGGTCAGCAAAGAGAGGGATTAAATTAATGTGGATTATGAGTTTGCCATGCAGATGAAATGAAAGTATTTTTTTTACTCTGACAACTAAGGGTATTATTTTTGAAGAGACATAACACTTAATATTTTCATCTCCACTTTCTTCTCTGCTAAGATGCATAAGCCATGGTCCATTAATGTGGTATTGAATGGGATTTTTGAGATTCTTCTCGCCTTGTGTGCAGTTCCACTTTTCTGCTTGGGGCGTTTGGGTGATTCTGAAATTGGACCTTGAATTGTGGCATATGCACACAGGAATAACATGGAAGGACGTGTATCACATGGTTGAATACACACAGCCAATAGAAATCATTAAGAGTAATCGCGAGTTAAGGTTTAGAATATTAGATTAGAATCCTGTTAGCCATTTATCTAGCTAATTTGGCATACTGTGTGTTAACTGACTAGCCTATCATATTAAATACTCAGGTTACACTACAATGATTTGCCTATGTCAGTGGTAAACATGGTAATACCTTTTTATTTTTATTTTTTTAAATAATAATAATACAAATCTTTTGAGCCAAATGTAGTGAAGGTCAATTACAAGTTTATTTTTTTGCTTAGCTAAAACAAAATATTATTGACAATGCTTTTTTTTTATGTCAATGGAGGAGAGTCTTCACTATGCTGTAGGAAATAGCTTAAGTGAGGAAATAGCTTATCGTTTAATGAATTGACAGCCCATAGGCTAACCTTCAACATGTTTTTTCTTAAATATTAGTTTTGGATTGGTTTTGCAATATCTCCAAGGTTTTAAAGGGGTCATGACATGTTTTTTTGTTTTGTTTTATTATGTTCCCTTAGGTGAAATTATAGTATTACTATAGTTTTTGGACAAATTATTTTTTTTTAAATGTAGTGATTTATGACCTTTTCCCACCCTATTTCTCCTCCTCTGATTCAAACAGTCTGTTTTGGAGGTGTTTCCCCTTTAAGAGTTCAGTGTTAACGCCCACTGTTATGATTGGCTAACGTCAGTGCTGCTTATGCATAAATTATTATCGCCCCCTAGGCAGAACAGTCCATGGTCAGAACATGTGCGGATTCTGCGGAACTGTTTATAGTAGCAGGTGCTGCCGATTGGTGCGAGCGAGGCGATGCCTCTTGAAATTATACAACCCTATATGTTTGAGCCAAAATCAGAAGAAAATGAGGTAACACTTTATTTCGATAGTCCACTTTAGACATTCTACTAACTATAAGTAACTTTTCAACTACATGTCAACTAACTGTCATTAGAGTATTCGTGGACTGTCATCTTAATATCTGCTGACACTTTATTTTGTTGGTCCCCCAACAGACATTCAACTGACTATAAGTAACTTGGCGACTACAAGTCAACTTATTCTCCTAACCCGAACCCTAACACCTAACCATAACCTACCAGTCTACTGACAGTCTACTATAATATACTAATACTCTAATGAGAGTTAGTTGACATGTAGTTGAAACGTTACTTATAATTAGTAGAACGTCTAAAGTGACTATCGAAATAAAGTGTAACCGAAAATGAACCATCACGACAACTAAGAATGGATCAGTCCGTGTCCACAAGTGTGAAACTATTTTGAATTAATGTCATTTGTAACCCGAGGGCCGAGACACTTGAAAACGGGTTATTGTTGCGTAATTATCCTATAATTTGCTAACAGTTATTATTTACATTATTTAACTAATTTCAATGAAATTATAGGGTGTACCATGGACAAAATGCATGCACAGGCCATATTTGAAGATGCAGCATTGATATGGCAAAAATGTTAATTGTGTATCACATGTAGACTACACAATGCTCCGCCACGTGAAACTTCGGTCTTCCGATCTTTTACCATCGTGTCAATTCTCAATTGATTTTGTTTCATATGCGCGAGGGAGAGAGAGAGAGAGAGCAAGACAGTTTGAAGGCGCGCGCACGGCCATGGCTCTCTCTCTCTCTCTGCTCGTTCTTTCAGTAACATGCGCCCTGTCACACTTACAGTCGTGCTCAAAATTAACGGTACCCCTGGTAAATATGATCAAAACTGGCTGTACAAATAAATCTGCATCGGTTATCTTTTTGATCTTTCATTCAAAAAATTGCCAAAAATCTAACCTTTCATTGAAGTAAAATAATTGAAAGTGGGGGGAAATCACATTATGAAATAAATGTTTTTCTCCAAAACAAGTTGGCCACAATTATTGGCACCCCTAACATTTTTTAAGAGTGAAATATCTCTGAAGTATATTCCCATTAATATTTACCTTTTTTAGCACACCAGGGTGACTAGGAACATGAAATTGTCCAGGCATGACTTCTTGTTTCACAGGAGTTTAAATATGAGGAAACACAAAGGCCAAATCCCCTTAATCATTCATCAGAATGAGTAAAACCAAAGAATTTAGTTCTGATGTGCATTAAAAGATTGTTGAGCATCACAAAATAGAAAGTGGCTGTAAGAAAATAGCTAAAGCATTGAAAATCCCCATTTTGACCATCAGGGCAATAATTAAGAAGTTCCAATCAACTAAAGATGTTACGAATCTGCCAGGAAGAGGACGTGTGTCTATATTGCCTTAATGCACGGCGAGGAGGAGCGTTTGAGTGGCCAAAGACTCTTCAAGGATCACAGATGGAGAATTGCAGAGATTGGTTGAGTCTTGGGGGTCAGAAAAATCAAACAAACCATACATCACCACATGTTGTTTGGGAGGGTTTCAGGAAAAATCCTCCTCTCTCCTCCAAAAACAAACTCCAGCAAATTCAATTGTCAGACATGACTGGACCTTCAAACGGCACAGGCTTCTGTGGTCAGATGAAACAAAAAAAAAGAGCTTTTTGGCTGCAAACATGCTAGATGGGTTTGGTGCACACAAGGATAAAAGTACCCCATGTGTACAATTTAATATACCGTTGGATCTTTAATGTTGTTAACAAACATCAAAATCAACACAAAAATGGGTAACTGAGCACAAAATGAAGCTTCTGCCATGACCGTCCCAGTTCCCTGACCTGATGAGTGGCTGAACTGAAGAGGAGAAGCACAAACATGGATCTGGGAATCTGAAGGATCTGGAGAGATTCTGTATGGAGGAAATGGTCTCTGATCTCAGGTCAGGTGTTCTCCAAACTCATCAGGCATTATAGGAGAAGACTCAGAGCTGGTAGCTTGTCAAAAGGAGATTGCAAAAAGCTTTTAAAGGGTCATGAAACCCCCCTCTTTCAGCTCAAGTCTAGCTCACAATATTTTTGAAAAATGCAACTTAAATGGGCGTGGATGGCTGTGAGAAGGGAGGGAGTGGGTGTGGTATGGCCAATTACTGTCATCGCCAGTGTCCCATGCATATCGACTGTCACTAAAAAGCAGTGGTAAAACTTGAGGAAATGCTAGATTTTTTTATGGCAAAGTTAAAGTCTTATGAAATACACTGACACTTTATTATTGTCCTTTCAAAAGTAACTGAATGCCCTGCTACATATTAGCCTACAGTTATCGTAATTCTATTTAAAACATATTAATGTAGGCTACATGTATAATTATAATGTCATTATAAAATATATAGTTGTTTATATAGACACTATAAATGCATATATTTGAAAAATTATTAATTTTCCGCTTAAAAAAAAAACGTTCCGTGCATAGTCTAGATCTACGCACCCCCTGAACCCCCATAATAAAGATGGCTCTGTGGAGGTGGATGACTTCTCATTTTACACACACACACACACACACACACCTCTGAAGGGATAGAAAAGTCCTCGGGACTTGGTACCGCATCACTCGCAAGACGCAACCTGCATTGATCGTCAACAAGGCGAAGTCCACCATTCTCCAGTTCTCGAAGCTCTCTCGAGAAATTTTTTTGCGGCACACACTAGGCTATAGTTTAGATGTGTCCGTGGTTGTCTAGCCCTGCCCTGGCAGCATCGCGGGGAAACATATTCAACCCACTTGGACTTTTGCACAAAGAAAACAAACACTTGCGTCCCATGATTGCCTCTCTCATCTACTACGTGATATCACAGTTTGATATGTCTGCCGTGCCATTGGAAAGATCCACGTGGTGTCATGAATAATTAAGAGACAGTGTCTTCTCATAGGATATGAAAACTCAGTCTCATTAATAATTATGAGACACCGATGAGTCATCAACGCACTCACAGTGCACTGCCACGTCACAGCCTGTGACGTGGGCACGATGAAGATTTTAAACCAGGAAGACGAAAAAAGCGGAAAAAAACTCAAATTTAACCATTTTCACCCTACTATTAAATCTAACAGATGCTAACATTGTCTTCAATGGTCTTCAACACACATACCTCTGTTAAAATCTCAGAAAATTTGGTTTGGGGTTTCATGACCCTTTAATAAAAGGGTACCAATAATTGTGGCCAACGTGTTTTGGACAAAAACATTTATTTCATAATGTGATTTCCCTCCCACGTTCAATTCTTTTAATTCAATGAAAGGTTAGATTTTCTGCAATTTTTTTAATGAAAGATCAAAAGGATAAACGATGCAGATTTATTTTTTACAGCCAGTTTTTATCATATTTACCAGGGGTACCGTTAAGAGCACGACTGTATCTACATCACTCACCGATCAAATAAAGCTTTGGCGCGCTGCATATGCTGCAAATAAACTGCATCCAACTGCTTTCCCTGACGTCTGGATCGTCCGTATTCAAAATTCAAATATGTCCACAGCCAGGAACAGCACATCTGCATGGCATCGCAATCTTGTAAACAGACCCACTCGCCGCACGACAACGCATGCGATGATGTGAAATGAGGCGTAGTTGTCTTGCGTTTGGGATCACCTGGTATTTGAATGGCTCAAATCTGATTGGCTAAGAGGCAGGAGTGCTGATATTTCCAACTATAGTTCTTGGGAAAAGATGTTCCCTATCAGTCAGGCAACTCCTGCAGGGGCAGCGATCGCGATGCCAGTCTCGCTCACCAATGTCCATTGGCTTGTTTTGTTTACACTCGAAGGTGATTGGGCTCTCAGGCGAGATCCCTATTCAGCAGTTCAGTTCTGACGTAATGTCTCCGTTCCCTCCTTCAGGGAACAGGGGTTACATTAGTAACCTAGATGTTTCCCAATTATGGACCATTTTCAAATGGAAATAGGTGTTTTCAACCTCTTTACCCGATTTGCTCAAATCAAGTAGGCAATTCCCAGTATCATTTCCCCCATAACCTCAAGATCGGACGTGGGAAAGTGGAGAAAATAGGAAGCTTTTGATTTTAATATTGCATCAATATTAATATTAAGATTAATAAATGCTTTTTTCTTTACTGTTTATACTGTATAAAGGTTAATTATATGGTATAGTGCAGTGTTCAGTCAGGGAGACTTAAACTGTTGGTGGGTGGTAATTTTCACAAATCACTGATGGAGGAATGGCAGACGGGGGTGAATGGGCTGGCAGATGTGTAATGAGTCTGGAAGACAGGCTGACACCTGGAAAATAGAGGTCGATTTGTCAATCTCTGGCGAAAAGCTGATAGTCTTCTTATATCTAGCAGACACTTAGTTGAAGATGAATGTAATATCCTTTCAGAGATCAGAGATTTTATTTGACTCAGTATAAGGGAAGCCGTGGGTGTCTCCAGGAGTATAAAATAACTCATTCACGAAGTGTGCATATAATTTGATGTAGGCCTGCTAAACTGTAATAAGTGGATGATCATTCATAAGGAAAAAATGTTTTAATGGTAGTTTGATATAGTAACTGCTAGACTGACAGGTGAAAAATGTTGAGAGACTTGCGTTTCACTTTTGTTAAAGAGTAATTCACCTAAAAATAAAAATTCACTCATTACTAATTTACCCTAATCACATTCCAGACCTGTAAGCAGTTATTTTTATGTGGAAAGATGCATAAAGATTAATCAAACTGTCTCCATTTGTGTTCCTGCAGATTTGGAAAATGACCAAATTATTAGTTTTTTTATTTTCAGGTATTCCTTTACAGACTGACTTTACACTTCCTTTACACTTCTGATGAGGCACACATGTGCTAAACTTAAAGAACCACATGACAGTGTTTGTTAATCGGTGTTTGTTTTATTTTAGAGGCAGTCACATGAAAGGTGCACATTCCATGGTGACTGTTATCGAAGTAGAACATACCATACAAGGAACAAGTTGAACAAACAATGTTTTAATATTAACATGCATATCCCTTTGTCTTACCGGTTCCTGGAAATGCCTAGTGGGAGGGGCCGCGAACAGGAAAAACAACTATATGTCATCCTGAAGGGGAGGAGTTGGTCTATTAAGACTATTTATTCCTAAAACTCATGAATGTTGGAGTGTGAAGAGTTACTAGATGATAATGAAGTAATTGGTTTTTGGTGGACATTATTATTGTATAGTTAGTAAACTTGTCAATATTCTGTAAGTTGTAAAATGTGTAATTACTAACTGATGAAGTGTTAGGATTGGTCAGTTTGAAAATGAAGGAGGAGATTCAAACTAAAAGAACAGATGAAATGTTTGGAAGGGGTGAGGGGATCTGTTTGGTTGGGTTAGTGGCCAACTGTTTAACATTTCTTATGTGTTTTGTTTTCTTTGGTTTTGTGACTATTTTGTTTTGTCTGTGTAGTACTCTGAACCAATTATTTTGTTAGTTTGCTTTTCCATTGAAACTTGGACTTACAAAGGACATTTTGTGGACTGTGTTGCACTATTTTTTGGAAGTTGTGGCACCCTGAATTAAATGGGAATTTTCTTCGAACATTTTTGAAGTTCTCAAATTTTTTTTGCTGCTTGTTTAGCCAAATACACAGGCCATCCTTGCAACAAACTGTTTTCTTTCTTTTTTCAATTCATTGGCAGAAAAAAAAAACATCCACTGAAATGTGACGCTATGGCTTTAAAAAAAAAAAAAAAAAAAAAAAAAAAAGACATATCCATGAAGAATGAGGGCCTTCTCTATGTTGTTCAGTCTCCAGCGATTTGATGGTTGTGGCCTCCCTGGTTCTTGGTAGCTGTGAGGTTGACAAATGATACCTTCACAAATCTTTGTCTCAGAGGATTATAATTGCTTATAAAGTCAGAACTGAGATCAGCTAAAAAGATGAGTGCTTCACATTCTGATTATATGTGCTTCAAAATGTGAAAACCTTTAGGCCCTGTTTACACGAGAACGATTCCGAGTGAAAACGTAAAAATATTTTATCGGATGTGCCTTTCTTTTACACGGCGACGGCGTTTTTGGGGCTTAAAAACGCAAAAAAGTGAAACCACCCTCCAGAGTGGAAATCTTAAAAACGCTCCATGTAAAGGGTAAATGTGTAAAGGGTAAAATGATGTTAATTCAGCCAGCTCACATACCTGTATTTTCTTCCTGTTTTCGGTTGAATTAACATCATTTTTATTAATATCTTTCACATCTACTGCAGTCAGATTGACCGTGTTCACTCTTAATAACACCACTCACATGGCTGTGCACTTGTAATGACAAATCAAGGATGTTAAGAGGCTAAAAGCAGGTTTAAAACTTGCCCCATTGAAGTCAACAGGGTGCACATTTTAAAAAGACGATAACACGGTGAAGGCAACACCGATTTTTGTCGTTGTTCTCTGTATACTGACATCACTCCAAATGTACAAAAAAATGAGCTCAATGTTAAAATTGACCGGAGTTCTCCTTTAATGTCTATGAATGCTTTATAAATGATGAACTAACTGTTTACTAATGCTTAACTAATGATTAATAGCGTGCAGTTATTAGTGTTACCCAGGGTTGAATAAGCCTGTGCCTGCTCAGCTCTTCTCTATAGAGACACTGCTGGATCACAGAGTGAAAGAGAACAGTCTCGAGTCTTGAATATCGGCAGTTAAACCAACACAATCTGATGGCAATTCATAACTATTTCGCATATTGGCGAATTGGTGGCTAATTCATATGAATTTGTCTTATTTGTACATATGTGATCTGCTTACATCATTGTGATGGGTATGTTTAGGGGTGGGATTGATAATGCTCTCATCATTTATTGTTTCTACATAACTTTGTAAATAACTTATGTTAGGTTTGTCATGTCTAAATGTGAGATTTTGTTGTGTTCTTGTTTCCTGTGTTAGTTCCTGCTTCATTTGTCCCTGTTCATTAGTTGCCATGGTTTTTGATTTGCCCTTATACCTGTGTCTTGTTTAGTCCTTAGTGTTTCCCTGTTATAGCCCTCATTTTAATTTTCTTTGTCTGTTATTGTCATTGTATTGAGGTTCTTCTGTTCAAATTTTTTTTTGAGATCGCTGAAAAGCCAGAATATGTATTTATTTATTTGTTTGTTTATTTATTTATATTTAGCTATTAAAGAAATACTGCTGCATCTACATCCAGCTCCATGTTTTCATCTCGCCTCAACTATGCTCTAATGTTTCATAAGTTGCCTATGATAACTATATAACAAGGAATAAACAGTACACATGTCAAACTTTGTGTCAATTATTTTACTTTCACCACAGTGAATAACTTTGCCCAGAATTAAATTTAATCAAAAGTTAGTATAGCCTTTTGTTTACCAAGGAGACAACCATGGCATTGTAAATAGTATATAGTATATTATATATAATATAAAGCCTGATTGTTCTAATGTGTATTTCTCAACCTAAAGTCTTACATAAAAATACAAAAAATCCCTAAATCAGCATATCTTTGAAATTGTATTATTATAATTAGGTAAACAAATGAACACAATAAAACAACAAATCAGGGCAGGTTGTCACATTTTTATTGGGGCTAGTTATTACTAATTTAGTTAGCCAAAGCAATTATTAATTAATATTTTTGTATTAAGCAATATATTGCTTACGGACACAATTTTACAAAAAAAATTCAATGGTTTGTGTTATATTCCTTGTATTAATAAATAGTTGTTAACCATTGTTGCTGTTAAAATCCTTTTGCCCATTTTAGTCTACAAGATGTTTAATCATTTTACCATTCAAATTAAGTTAAAGTAGTTTTATTATCGTCACATTTAAAAGCCAGATTTCACATTTACAGTTATTTGTTAGCTGATTTAGTCCTATTTGCCTCAGTTCAAAGACTCAACAGCTTGTAAATGAAGCAATAGCAGTTGAGACTCGTCATTCCCTGCAGTTACAATCTCTGTGTAGATCTAAACGCCAAGCAGAACCTTGTCAGTACACATTCATCAAAAATGATGAGGGAAAAAAAAAAACTTTGGAGAAGAAAAACAGCCACAGCTCGAGAGGAATGAAAAATCAAGTCAAGTATATATATATATATTTTTTTTTTATGATGAGAAGAGAAAAGCTCCTCACTGACAGAACAGCAATCACAGTCTTTGACTTCCACACATAAAGAATACTTTTTGTGATAAGTAAGAAAAACATGGGGAAGAATATGTGACAAACCGTTTAATTACCATTTGAATTGTAGTGATTCATCTGATGAATTTTGCACATTAGCACTTAGAAAAAGACAAACTTTATCACAGACACCAACATCGGAGGAAATGGCCGTTTTATTAATTAATGAATTCATTCATTCATTTGATTGATTGCAACAAAAATGTGATGCTGTAGTGTTTATGATCAAATACACTATAAATAAACTTGATCTAAACCTTCAGTGTTCCCAACTGTCATTGTAATATATTTGCGATATTTGGCTGGAAAGTCTCTAACTATTTCTCCCTCTTGTTGAAATGTCTTCACTGTGCCAAAATGGCTCACATTAGCCCTTTCAGGGGAAAATGAGGGTTTTAATAACATAAACTCCAGCACTTCACAGATTAAACCTTTTCAATGTGCTTAATTGGAAATGGGATCAAAAGGCCCGGGCCAGATCTTTGGCTCACGAAACTGCGACTAAATTAACACTAAACTTAAAAATGTTTTTCTGCTCTGGGAGCATGGAATGAGGATTACAGCTGAATTAGAGCAAACTAATGAAGTGTAACAATTAAATCTTTTTAAACAAGTATGTGCATTCTATAGTGCGTTTCTTCTATAGATCAGTCAAATACACTCATTTCTTATGATTGACCTTTATAAGAACTTTCATACCATCAGTGTATCTCTACATGAGGTTTTATTCTGCAGTTCTGGAGGAGCATGTTCAGTTAATCAACTCTAGAGAGAGATAAATGCAGACTTCCTTCTTTCCCACGACAGTTTTCCTGCATCCCTCCACCACCCCATCTACTCACTCCTAACTATCCCAGCATGGGGGGTCCGGGACAAATTTCGAGCTTGGAACAGCTCGCCAAATACATGTAACATACTTTACGTGATTATATGCAAAGTGTGAAGTCGTGAGCCACAGAAGCAGAAATTCAAGATACAGTACATGGTCATTTTTGACAAATTTGGTTATAGCAGCCAATAGAAGTGTAGTATGCTATACATTTAGCTCACACTTTACCATGTTGAAATGAATTCAACAGAATTCTCTGATTTCAAAATCAGAGTGGAAAGTCTTGGCCTGCTAATAAGTGAACCAATACAGGTCTATGGAGCAATATTAATATCCAAATTATACTGTGACAGGTCGGTGTACTCCAGAGGTAATCAATTAAAAAGCCATTGTCCTGCAATGCCAATAAGTCTTTCAAAAATTGTGCCTCGAAAAGAGTTTTTCTCTGTTTTTCTCGCTGAGTGAAGCTTTAGAAGGGTAAAGACAGAAAATCTATGTGTGACTGTTTTCTGTGTCTTATATTGCTTGGGTCTACAAAGATTTATTTTTCCTCATGAAAGGAGTACACGGTTTTGGATTTATGGCATGGAGTTTGTCTTATCCATCATATAAACAAACGTGATAATTTTTAATCATACTAGCTGATGTTAACTCCTGTAACGTTTTAGTCCAATGATGCAGAGTTCCAAAATGGTTTAAATAACAAAAGGATTTATTAAACACAACTCTGAACACATGAACACCGGACAATAAATGAAAGGAAATGAGGAGCAAACAGACAGTTGTGCTCATTAATGAATGAGCATGTCAACTAATGACTGGTGGGGAAACTAGAACAAAGCCATAGAGAATCAGTATATATTTGTAATAATTCATCATCACTATAACATACTGTCACGTGTGGGTTTTGTCTTGTTCCTTGTTCTTGTCTGTCATGTGATTCCCTGTTTGTCATGTGATCCTGCCATGTGTCTTGTCCCATGTTCAGCTGTTCCCCGTTATGTTGATTAGTCTTCCCAGGTGTTTCAGTTTAACCACGCCCCCTTGTTATCTTGTTTGTGTTCCCTTGTATTTAAGCCCTGTGTTTTAGTTCAGTTCTTGTGAGTTCTTGTTGTTGTAATGTTCATGTTCCTGTCCTGAGTTTCCTTGTGTGTTTGTTTTCCCTGGATTACCCTTTTTGTAGTATTGTTATTAAATGTGCTTGCAAGTGGATTCACTCTCCGCGTCATTCCTTCCTACTTCCTTACACACATGTTCTGCTTAATTCAGTAATAAAATTTGTGGTTGCTTGTTTTTCACAGGACTTTTGTCCAATACAAGACATTAGATACACAACATTCAAATTCATGCTCCTACTGAGCATAATGTACAATACAATATTAGTATATAAGCATTTATAAAATTCACTTAATTTAAATGATTATATGTTTCTAAGAAGATGCAGTAATGCGGAATTGTTCTGAAAGAAGAAGTCAAAATGAGTTTATTTATTTTATAAATCTGTTGAAAATGTCACAAGTTCATGAGATAAAGCAACTATGCTTATAGGGTCATGAAGTTAATTATGTCTGGGGAAAAGGATACGGAGGCGTCAGAGCTGGATATACAAACAAGAGATCTTAATATATTATATAAAAATTATAGATCCATTATAAAATTAGGCTATATGCAGATCAATAAATGCAACTAGTTGACATTTTTTTTTATTACTTTGCAATTTATGTTTCTTTTAGGTAACCTAGCTCCTTTAACTTAATCTACATCTGTTGTTATTTGTGATTAGAACACACTAAAGAAAATACGATCCACTAATGTCGAGAAGAAAATTCTTACACGTCTTCTGAAGTGCGCTGACTGTCCGAATGCCCCATGTTAACATAGGCGAGGATTCTGAGCTTGACACTAAAGTATGTTAAACTTCTTTGAAATTGCGTCAAATATGCAGGAATGTAGCCTACACTGCAAAAACAAAGCCCTTTATTCTCATACCAGTGTATATAACTGGTGAAATATTCGTTTTTAATGAGTGATCCGTGAAAAAGGGCATGCATGTGTCGCCGTTTAACATCTGCTGGAAATCCAGGTAAAACTATCTGCGTGCACGCACGTCCCCATAACATGATCTCCAGTGGGTCCGTAACACCGGGACCATCTGCAATGATACACATTTACAGGAAGAGGGTTCATGGGTGGGAAGAACTACCTCTGTTTCCAGTCGATCAGCCACTCTTCAGTGTCCAGCTCCACCAATACTCCCACTGGTGCGGATGTTGCTGTCTCACACACCTGGTCAGACCCACATTGGGGCTCAGGCTCTGGTTGACACCTTCCTCCTCTCAGTCTATGGCTCATTCATCGTGGCAGGCATAAGCTCCCTGTCTGCGGTGGGCTCTGGCGTCGTATCCGTGCTGTGGGATGTCGGCTGGCTGGGCTAGGCATGGCTACATGTGCTCCACTGGAGGATCTTGGGCTGACTGGGTTGAGACGAGTGTAGCTGGTTTGGAGTGGGCTTCTTCCTCTACAATAAGTGGGAACCAACCACATACAGTGCATATTTGATGTATTCAAATAGCGAACCGTTGTCATTCACCACAAGCATTATTTGGAGTGGTTCATCATTAAGACCTCTACGAAAATGCACTCAAATAACCATACCTGATGGCACAGTTACAGGAATTGATCTACAAAATCCTCCTGGGATTTTTCTCCTTGGTGTAAGGATCGGGGCTGTACTTTGGTATAATCCATATGGTTTGCGGTCCGGGATTCTGTAAAAAAAAAATTCAATGATGATGAAGAGTTCCAAAATGATTTAAAACAAAAGGATGTATTAAACAAACAAAACTCAAGTTAGACACAAGAAGAAGAAAATAAGCAAGGTGACAGCATGCATAACTCAACACATAAACAATAGCAGAAAGGAAATGAGGAACTGAAATACACATGGTGATGAATTATATACCGTCAGGAGTGCTCGTTAATAAATGTCCATGACAACTAACAACTGGCGGGAAACTAGAACAAAGGAAACAGGGCTGCGTTCAGCCCCGGCAAAAAGTTGCAAAACATTTTTTAAATGGAAACGTTGGTGCGTTGAACACTCTGTTCTGATGATGCAAGAGTTGCAACTATGGCAGCTGAGAATATTCAGAGTCTTATGATGTTACAGTCACTGCCCTTGCCGTCCAGAATAAAAGAGAACATCCCAATCGAGTGAAGGGATTTGTGGAAAGTGTGAATCTTAATTATTATGATCAAACATTTGCCTCGCATTTTAGGATGAAACGACAAACATGTCTTCTAATATCTTCAATTGTTTCGGAATCGGACATACTATCACGGACATACTCACGTCATACAATTGCGCCTTTAACGGTTGCTCTCCTGTCACCGTAAACTCCTCTGTCAATCATCTTGTCACAGTTTAAATACTCCACATTTTTTTACATTTAATTTCCTACCGTATCGGAGACAAATGTAGTGACATGTTGATCTGTCGCAGGTCTTTCATGCGGAGACTCTCCTCATTTTAATGCATAATAATGCATTTAAAAGTTAATGCCCAAACAGATCTTTATAAAAGTCCACATTGTTATTGCAGATGAACTATAACACTGATAACATTAAATAAATATTTCTTATCAGGTTAAACTTTGATTAGTCACTCAAATCTTTATCTAAACCTCTCACCGTTGGTCAAGCATATCTGTTGCATATCTAAACACTTTTTACACATGTTTGTAGTTCTGAACCAATTCCTCCTCCAAAGCGCAATGGGTTGTGGGTAATATTAGCCTTTATAGTGTGCACGGATCCACACTTTGAAAATCTACTGGAAATAGACCATCAGGGGTCTTTTGGCATACTCTTTTCAACATACTATGCTTTGGGACACTTATTCTAATCTCACATACTATTTAGGATAGATAGTTCAGCCCGTTCTCATCCCAAGGCGTAATATAATGACGCTTTTGCCAAAGCGTCTATATCGAACGCGCATGGTACCCTTTAGCGTCAATATGAGACGCCGATATATATGGGTCAGAAGGCGCCTCCTAGCGGTCTAACCCTAACCCTACACCATACCTAAACCTACCCATCTCTCTGCGTGTTATATTGACGCTAAAGGGTTCCATGGGCGTTGGATTTAGACGCTTTGTCAAAGTGTCAGAATATGACGCCTTGGGATGAGGATGCGTTGGATAGTTCACTACATGTTCATGAAACATTTGCAGTTCAACAGATGGTCCATGCAAGCAACTCCCTTCACTTATAACTGAAGCCCAACATTATAAGGTGTATTCACCAAAAGGTTTCATCTACAAATTTACAGGGGTTGAGAACATGGGTAAAAAAGGAGAGCTGTCCCTTTTGTTCCACAGAGAGGCAATCTTGCAATCTTTATGAGTCAAACCCATTATGAGGAGACTCGCTGAGGCTCTGAGGTAATTATGGCCACCTCTCCTTCTTATTTTCACTTTGTCTTTCCCTCTGTCGGTAAATGGCACTGCTAGCATGTTTCACGCTGTTTATGTCATTTACACCTTTGAAAGCAGCTTCCTGCAGAAATCTCTTGCTGAACAATCTTTGGAGGCAAACACACAGAGCTTGCGTTCATTGCAACGCATAGTAATTCACATGCATTCTCTGCTAAACAATAGACACAATTCCCATTCTATATATCTCATATCCAAAACCTGAGGCATCCATCTCAAAGTGACTGCCAGCATTTCAGTCTTTTCTCTATTATCATAGAGATGCCATTCATCCTCCTGTCATTCAACCCACGTCAGTGGTTATAGAGGCAATAACATACTGACAGCAGAAGAGACGGTGTGAGCCCTACTCCAGATATGCTGTCCTGATGGGAACTCATTATTATTAAATAAGTGTTTGTAGGTTATGTTCCTTGTGTTATGGAGATGATGCAGTCATCTATGTAGTGATTTACACCCTTCACAGCAGGGTTCCCCTCAATAATGGCTAATGGTCTACATATTCGGATGAACAATTCCTTTTATATTGCTTTTTGCAAACAGCATTGCTTTTGATTTATTCTGTTATTTTTGGAGATTTTAAAGCCATTTTCAATGTTTCTATGGTATGTTAAATATGTAATATACTGTATTATAAGTGTATATTGTCTCCAAGATTGTTTTCCAAGATTGGAGAATTTGTATAAAATGCACATTTAATTCAGCTTGCAACTGAAGAAATGAAGAAATCAACCTCTACTTACTGTTATCGTTGTGGGTCTGCCAGTCAAATCCAAAGAAAAGACAGTTAACGTACTTGCTGTGCTAAAAGTAACTGTGCTTAATGTGCAACATAATTTAGCAAAACAGGCAAAGCTAAAATGCACTGTTGAAATAACTGCACAACATATTAATCTAAATTCCTTATTTTAAACAATCTTATTCCATGTCCTAATGCTGTCCTCCAAACAAATTATGTTTTATTAACAAAGTTCGGGAGGAACACATTTAAATTGACTATATATCAGACTAAACTGCAGTTTTTATGTTTATCCCCAGAATGTCTTCTCCCTGACGATACTCACATAACAGTAATTCTGAAGACGCCAGCCCCAAATGATGCACCCAGTCTGCATTCTTCCCTAGGCCTCACTGCATGGTACAGTAAATTTGTGTACAGTAAATCAGCTTGTGTTTTTCTCTTCAGTGTGATTTCATGTTGTCATGTTCTGTGTGGAAAGAACTGCCTCTTACAGTCAGTGAGAGATTTCATTGGCTCATTGGCTTGTGAACTCATTCACAAGTTCACACTTAACATATACATATAATTATGCGTATTTGGCGTGCCATCGAGGGCTCCGATCTCAGAATTTGGCCCGAACCCAGAGAACTCCCCCATCTCAGGTTGGAATAGGAATAGTTAGAAGTAAGGATATGGGGTGATGAAGGGATCCTGGAAAACTGTCATGGAACAGATGTAAGTCTCCTGGATTTATACCTTGTAACGCAGTTCAGATGTTATGGGAAGAAGGAGGCGGGAACCGGCGAACATTTAAAGAATTTAATAACAAAATAAAACGAATACTCAAAGTAAAGTAAAAGACGGGAGTCCCTCATGGTCGAACTCTCCCAAATTTAGCAAAGGACAGCCGCCAGACTAAAATGTTTTACGACAAGGTGCCTGATTTGAGCCACCTGACTGGAACGGCCTGTACAGCTAACGGCACCAGGCTGGCGGGAACTGCTGGCCGATGGACGGGGTGCAGCGTTATTCGAAACGACCAACCAGGATGGCCCACGTAGCCTCTGACGGGAGCAGCTCTTGACATTGAGTCGGTCCTACTGGCCAATGGTGGGGTAACGAAATTTGAAACGCCCGGCCGGGTGAGCTCTTGCAGCCTCCGACAAGAGTTCAATACTCATGGCATTTGACGGGTAAGTCTCATCGGCAGACGGACAAAGAAAGGCTAGGTTGTTCGACCAGGGAGAACGGGAGTTCAATACTGACGTGTCGGACGGGTAAGCCTTGCCAGACGAATTAACGCATGGTTACTTGACTGGGAGGCTCTCGTTGCGTCCAATGGGAGTTCAATACTCACACCATCGAACGGGTAAGCCTCACCGGCCAACGAACAGTGAAAGCATAGTAGTTTGACCTGTAGGGCTCTCGCTTGGTTGGGATCGTTGGATTCCTTTAATCAAGAGGGAGGTCTCTGAATTATTTATCTCTAAGGAGGAAGCGATATATATCAGTTTGTGGAAAAATTGGACATTGCTCAGGTAACCTTTGATGGAGATAAATTAGGTGATTGAAAGAATGGAAAAAATTGGGAAATGGCAGGTTCTACGAAAGGTGGAATGCTTTAAAACACCTCCATGCTGTCATATAGACCTTATGCACGAGAAAAAAGAGGGCACCGCCATCTTTAGAATATTGTCTTTGAACTTCCGTTTCTGCGGTCGCTCTGTGTATCTCTATGGCATCGCTGTCCAGGAGTAATTAGCTGGTGAAGTCGATTTACTTACTGTAGAGTAAACGAAAGTTATCATGAGCATTGTAATGTTTATCATAATCATTGTAAAGCAGATGTCTTAACAAATGTCGACCGGGAACTTTTTTAAACGAGCCGTTCATTCATCTATGAGAGATCGTTGTGAAAATACAGACCGGAAGTCAAAAGACAACGAGCTCAGCGCTGAAAAGGGGCGGGGCTACATAAGGTCTATAGGATTGGAGGGTTCCAGGAGAAACTGCTTGGAGGATGGCATCGAGTGATGCATTGATGAGGGGTTTTAGTGGGTGGGTTATGGGAATATTAGTTCTGAATAATGAATTTCTGCCAGGATCTGAGCTCTGATGTTGTGAGCCACTAGGGGTGGCTCCAAGGCGACAACATTTGACGGGAGGAGGTTGAGTTGGAGGTCACTGAAAAGAAAAGGGGTTAAAAAAAAACAGGAGGGAAAGATTGGGAGGCTGAGAGGGTGAGTGAGGTCTTGCAGCGGTGGAATCTGGAGCGTGGCCTAGGCTCGCTGAAGGCCTGCCACTGTGGCCTGATGCTCATAGAGAGCCAGATCTTGTGCAGGGGGAAGATGGTGGTGTCGAGCGAGGCAAAATCGAGGCCCTGCAGGTGTTGCTCTGCCTTGGGGGCTTGAGTGGACTTAGAGAGAGGTTGGCAGATTGTAAGGTAACATATAGATCATATAGTTCCGCTTTGTTTATCCTCTGCAAAGGGCTGAACTTCAGAATCAATCAGCGCTTGCCTCAGACTCAATACTGTCCACTTTCCAATAGGCGGAATCGCTGGCATGGCCGGAAGTTGGATGTCTCGTTAATTGAGTTGATTAACAGAATGTGCTCCTCCTATGTTAAGTTAATTATCTGAACATGCTCCTCCTGAACTTTGCTAATAAAACATAATCGTGTGTTGCCCTTGTGTCCGTTCCTGCCCTGCCCAGTCTAGCTGTTTTTTTTCCCCCCCACACAGGGTAGTATTGTTAAATAAAGGCCATAACTCTGTATCTTGAGTCCTAACCTCATCCCTTCATGAAACCTGACAGACTTGTGTATCACAGGACTCGCACCTGAGCGCTCTACATCATAAGTGAAATGCAGTATCAGGTGAGCTTCTGAGCAAGTTTACTATGTCAGAAAAGCCATATGTATGGAGCTGGTTATGTGATAAAAACATAAAAATGTATTAGTTTACAAATGGTAAACGCTGTATGGTGGTAAAAGTGTTTTATTAATCGATAATATGCCCCTGTAATCATAATTTGAACACAAAAGAAGATTTTTTATAAGTCAGTGGGTTCCAAACAACATTGGACACCATTGACTTTCATTTAAGGGACAAAACACTAAGACACTAAATATCTTTGTGTATCACATAAGAAAGAATGTCCGATTTGGAATAACATGACTGTAAGTAAATAGTGAAATATTTTTTGGGCAAACTATTCTTCAACCCACACAGTTTCCTGTAGATGCAGCAGTGCTCAAACCACATAGTGGTCCATTCACGAAAGATGCCCAGCCAGTGCCTGCTACGCTAATGAGGCCCTGGCCACAACCAAAACCTCTATACTATCTGATATACTAATATTTATTCACTAAAAAAAGAAATATACCCGGCTATCCTTCACATTGCCTAGCCCAATTGCCCTTGAAGGCAAGAAGAGCCATCAGACCCCTGTGTCATATCTGTGGTCATATTTCAATCAGAAAATAGCAGGAATGGTCAGTGGGGGGGACAAACATGCCATGCCACTTCCACTGTGCTAAGTATTGTATCTGTCATAGCTGTCAAACATGGAAGGCCTGTCTCAACTGTATGAATGCAGAGTGGCATTGGGGGTTCATACACACACACACACACACACTGGGTTTCCATGTTTTATGGTGACTTTATGGTATAATGACATAATGATTTTTGTACTGTGCAAACTATTGCTATATATTTGATCAACCAAACCTACCCATCAGTTTTCCACACAATAGGGTTTACCACCCGGAGTCACACACACAAGCTTTTCACAAATGAAATAATCTATAGAGCTCAATGAAAGCATTTAAATTGGTAACTTAAAGATTTAGTTCACCCAATATTTTAAAGGGGTCATGAATTGAGAAATCAAATTTTCCTTGATTGTTTGTCATATAAGAGGTCATTGTACTAGTTTCAGAACTTAACTTTTGTTAGTCCAAAGGCAGCTTTTATTGCTCCCAAAATGACACGTTTTTTTGTCTCAGTATGACGTAATAATGCAACAAAAGATCGCCTCTTCAGATCAACACCCACTTCTACATCATTGCCTCTGTAGCTCCGCCCACCAATTTGTGCATGTCAAGTAGTAGTAAATACAAGAGAGATGCTAACAGGATTACTCAAGCAACGAAAATGATAGAGATGCCTATGAGTTTTATAAGACAGTGCCAAGTTGTGTCTGAAAATTTAATACTTCCCTACTATTTAGTAAAAACAGTATGCGAAAAGACCTCCGGTTACCTACAGTACTACTTCCGGCAAGATTCTGAAGTGTGCATTCGATGGATGATTTACTATCCCATGAGGCCACAAGAGAGGATTTATGAATGGCAGTGAAGTTGATGAACATGAACTGATGCCGGCAGGTCATGTGACAGTAGCAACATGGCAGATGTAGTACGTCGAATTTCATTCATACAACACACATGTGCAGAAGAGAGAAATCTGTGGATTCTCATATTATACCTGATCTATGGAAAACATCTATAATTGTTTCTTAACCAAAAAAACAACAAAAAAAACAGGATTGAGTGAAAACAATGATTTTAGGCCAGTAGTGTGTAATGAAAAGTTTTGAGTGTCCATTTTAAAGACCGAAGTTAACTCTGTACTACATCTGGAAAATCCAAAAGTTTATGCACGCCTATTATTTGTTGATTTTAGTTCTGTTTTTAATGCAGTTTAGCCCCATCTTTTAATTCAGATATTGAAGATGTTTAATGTTAATTCTTTTTTTAATCAGGTCATATTTTTCTTTTTTGACTAATCTGACCCAACAGGTTAGAGATCACACTTTATCGGAGCTGAAAAATATCAGCACAGGTGTTCCACAGGGATGAGTCAGTTCTCCAATCCTTTTTACATTATATGCCAACGAGTTTTCAAGTTGTGATTATAATAATTTTATAGTGAAATTCTCGGATGATACAGCGATACTAGTCTTCTGTATGAGAATACTGATTTGTCAGTTTATTTCTCAGTGGTATCAAGGTTTGTAGAGTGGTGTGAGCTAAATCATCTTATTCTAAATACAAAAAAGACTGAGGAGATGATTTTTGACCTTAGATCAATAGGTGATCACACACACCAGTGCTTTTAAATGAAACATCAACTAAGCAAGTACAGTACGCTCCTAGAAGTACCTTGGTATCCATATGGATGGATAATACACTTAGTTGGGGGATTCATGTGGATACAATTTGTTCTTGTGTGCAGCAAAGACTTTATTTTCTACGTAGACTTTATGGAGTGGACCAGAAAATGATGTGGTTGTTCTATCAGGCAGTTATAGAGCATAATCAGATTTAGTTTAGTAACCTTACAATTCAGGTAAAGTCGAAGCTTGCACGCTTGGTTAAAATAGTGATGAAGACCATTGGGAGAAAGGAACTTTTGTCACTTGAGTCACTGTATGAACAATCGGTTCTTAGAGAAGCTCATAAAATCTTGGCTGATCCATGGCATGTTTTGCATACAGAGTATGAGTTGTTGTCCTCTGGAAGATGGTACAGTTTTCCGATGTGTAGGAATAATCGTTTTAAGAAGTCTTTTATTCCTTTTGCAATTAAAATGTTAAATGATGAATGAGTATTTTTTTAAGGGTGTGTATAGGAATTATTATTATTATAATTATTATTGTTGTTTTTTTGTGTATTGAAGAATTTTCTGTTTATGTTTCCAATGATTTTGTCAATGTAAACACCTTGAGTCCAACACAAATTAACCCTTCGGGGGCAATAAAGTGTATGTCATTCATTTCACATTCAGACTATAAAAAACATACTTTTTAATGGTCACGAAATAAGTTTAAATTCAAATTTAGTACCTAATCAGACAGTCAGCGATTTTTTGACACAGCGACAGTCTTTCCTTCGGCTTCCATCTTATCCTAAGCTTGGATTAACTTTTATTTTTAACAAAGTTACAAATCACATCAGACACTGTTTGTCTGTCCGCTTCATTTTACTGCGGATTCAGTTGAAGACACAGTTCGACACATGCTTTTCAGAGAGATTGCAAATAAAATGCAGTGCTGACTACATTGGATCTGACAGTAATGTCACAACCCACATGTGTGAGTAGTAATATTTTATACCATATGTGACTATTGCTTTGTCTGTTACAGATTGTTTGATATGCACACATTGTATGGAAAATGGCGAACGATGAATATAAGAATGAGAGTGCAATAAACAATATTACAGTCATTCATAATTAATTTACACGAAACACTGTAAGTTATCCTGTCAACTGTACTTAAGGGTCCCATATTGTACACCTTTCTGAAGTTTTATTTTAGGTTTTGACGTCCTTAAGAATATATATTTGCGGTATAAATACCAAAAACCATCCCAATATATTTTTACAGCTCCTTTCTCAGGAGCTCTGCTAAGAAGAGGTCGATTTTGGCCCGTCTAATTAATATTCATGTTGGTTTCAGGCCAACCACAGGTAACTAGGGTCATGTATGATGTAGCCTGCTGTGGCTTGGTGATGCTCACAAGTAAGGTAAATAAAACACCTGTAATGATGGACATTTCTGAGGGAAATGTTATCCGGCCTTATATGTTCGAGCCGGACTCAGACCCCGAATCGGCGACGACAGGAGACCCTGTCACAACACGGTCTGTGGGAAAACGAGAGCACGAGATCTTTCACAACTTCCTCCTGTGTCTGTGTCTGTGTGTGTGTGTGTGTGTGTGTGCGTGTGTGTGTGTGTGTGTGAGAGAGAGAGACCAGCATTTGTCTATTGTTATCTATTGATCTATTGTGTATGCCTGTCCTCTGTTGACCTATGTTTGGATTACTTTTGGGAGACTTTATACACAGATCTTTTGATCTGCTAGTTTGGAAATTTTGCTTTTGTTATTGGACATTTTTGCCTGCAAGTCATTGTGAATCTGTGCCTTCTTCAACCCTGCTTGTGATGCTTGATTTTGTTGTGTTTCTTCAAGAAGGACATTAAGTAAAGACTTGGTTTCATCACGTCCTGCCTCTTGTGCTTCTCTGCAACGACAAACACAAAGGAAAGATTTAGGAAGGTACACCTCTCAGAAAACATACAAATAAAGATACTTTTAGATGTGTAATTGCTATTTGGAGCATTTGAGATCACTAAATGAGGGCTTAATAGATTTTTTTTTTGTTTTTTTTTTTGAAAACCTCACATTTGCCCAAAATTGACATATTTAACTTTTGCCTCTAGCTTGTAATTAGCCCATGTGCATTCTGACTCATTTTGTTAGCACGGGTCACAAATGTAAATAAAAATGATTAATTACCAAGCTGTCACAGACTGGAGAATCCCTGGTATTTAAGGTGTGGGTTTTCCTTCAGATTCGGGATCAGACTCTGGGTCAAACATGTATGGTAAACATCAGATGTTTTCAAAACAATTCCACACATGTAGTGGCATCGTTAAAAATTATTTGAATATGCAAAACTGTTACCTAATTATGTCAGTGAGCATTTACTCATACTCTTGAATGTGGCATGGCTCTCATTAATCAGATGAATCAAAAACAAGATAGACAATAGCCTATTACTTCTAAATTAGGATGTTTTAATGTAAAAAATCTTGCTAACATTATAAGTGGACCTTAAAGAACATTATAAAATAAAATAAAAATACAGTTCATTGCCCCTTTAAAACTGAACACATCAAAGTTCAACCAAAATTAAAATTCAGTTAACAATTAAAATCCACAACATAAGTGAAAGTCACATTTTAGATCACGTTTTTTGTAACATTGGTTGAGTAAATGATTCAATGACTAAACACATTATAGATATGCTTATAAATCAATAATAAAGCATTCATATTTGTATTTATAAGCTGCCTATTAATGTATTTTATTAATGCTTTATAAATTATGAATTGACTATTTACTAATGCTTAACTAATGATTGATAGCGTGCAGTTATTCCAGTGTTACCAAGTATTTAAATTATGGGATAATTTTCATTTGTGGGTCAACTACTCCTTTAATCCCTTTCTAGTATTTTTGGAAAATGTGCTGCACATACAGTGCTTTGGAAACAGTGTGATATAGTCACCGTACCATGTGATTCTGCCAGAGTGCCACAGTACTTTTTTGTAAGGCTTTCTCAAAATGAATCACAGATAACTATGTAAAGACTATGCATGTCTTCGCATTCAAAGTTGACTTCAGACTTAATACACAAAATTGCACAAAAATCCTAACATTCATTGAGCTGAACAGGCTTGTGTTTAATAGATTGCAAAGGTCAGCTGTCGCTGTATTTGGAGTATATCAAACACACTGAGCTACTCCGCTGATACGGCATGAAAAGTGCTAGTGCTCCGACTGCATCAACAATAGCCTTAATCCCACGCCATTTGCCATGTCTGAAGGATTTGTTGAGCCTGACCTCAATATCACAGTGTTATACAGGGTGCAACACAACATTGATTGTATCATCCAGGATTTTTTTTTGTTTGTTTGTTTTTTTGTATGTCATGCAGTCAGATCAGGTTAAATGTTGTACTACTCATTGCTACTATATACATTACTTGTTGCTCCTTTAGACCTGCAAATGTGTTAGGAACTATAAGGAAACTGCTTGTATGAGAAGCATCTATAACCCAAGCCTGTACATTTCTTTCTATATATGTTTGGAGGCGCTGACTTCACCATTAACACGTTTAATTTGTCAATCACTCCTCTTATGTTCTTCTGAAATCATACAGCTATCTTTTATAACATCCATTCATTCCCTGTTAGACAGGTGAACAAATGAGAGAGATCTGTCATGAACTCATGGTTTGTTCAGGCCAAGGATCTTCTGGCCTGTGCTAGTTACACAAGGCTGACATTTTGCCAAGGTCTAACTGGTGACCTTTTCATGAGGCGAGAGCTCTTACCATTTAATGTCCTCTAATTGAGCACTCTTGCATTGCCAAGAAAACATTGCCCAGGGACTTGCTTCTCTGAAGAGGAAGAAAGCTACCTGCAATAAATAGAGGCCAGAGCAATGCCTTAATTAACAAAAATATATATTAAAAGGAGTATCGGCTCAATAACTTAGGCCAGACACTTACTTTACGCAATGCATGTTGCTAACGCATAGCACCATACAGTATTTGTGTTTCTCTGGATTTTAGATAATTTATGTTATGACTATGCCATATCTTGTAAATGTGGTCATCTATACATGATCTGTGGAGAGTATTTCGAACCCATGAGCAGGTTTATTTACTGTATATCCATCAACCAAATAATCAAAGACTTGACTTGACAGGGAAACAAGAGACTCATACATCAGCAGGTTAACACAAGAACGCACAACAAGGAAACATGAGGGTTTAAATACATGGGCAAGGGGAAACACTTGCTAACAACAACCGATGACAAAGTGGACCTGATGAGCATGAACCAATGAAAAGACTGAACTGATAATAAGATAACAAGACAATGAACCAATGAGAAAATTAACACAAACTAAGGACCCACATGAGGGGCTTGGTAATCACATTTCAAGAAACATGACTATGACAAAATTCAAAATAAAAGAAGAAAACATGAAACCAAAGGAAAAATCAATGTGACATGGACAGTGTTGGGGAAAGTTACTTTTAAAAGTAATGTATTACTTTACTCCCTAAAAAAGTAACTAATTGCATTACTTAGGGAGGGGGTTACCTGAGTCTTTTTAATGAATTAAAAAATAAATACAAAGTTATATTGTTGCCCAATGTTGGCCCTTTCACACCAAGAGTGAAACAAATAAAAAAGTCTGCACCTTTACTTCTGATTTGTCTCAGCATGAGGACAGGAGAACTGTCAGTCAATAAATGGAAAAACAAAGTAACTTGCATGACATATTTGAAGAAAGTAAAATTAGAAATCTGATTAGGTAACTCACGTTACTTGTAATGCATTACCACTGGTCATGAAACTCCAGATGGCACAGAATGATCGGTCCTTTACATGTCATAATTGTCACAGTCCTCGTCTGCACCTGTTTGTCCTTGTCTGCACTACACTACCCAGAATCCTCCTTGTCTCCACACCTGAACTCACTCCCTCACTTACCAGCCTGTTCATCGTTATCTTCATCAGTGTCACCTGTCTTCACCTTGTTATGTTTGATTCATGCTTGTATTTAGTTTGCTTCTGTTCAGCCTGTCCTTGTCGGTTGTTGTCTGTTACCAGTGTGTATACTTTGCCCTTCTGCCTGCCAGTATCTGTTTGTTGTTTTGATTTATTAGTAAAAGTGTTTGTCTTTGGAAATCCTAGTCTCCTCGTGCTTCCTGCCTACACACCGTGACAGAACGGCCGACCGTTAAAAACTAAGCATGAGAGTCTATCTCCATCACTTACCCCCAGTCAATCGATTGACTCACTGTTTCCAGGATGGCTGCCCGATAGAGGAATATGTGGCTAAATTCCTTGAAATTTCCCACCTCGTGGACTGGGCTGATGATGTTTTGAAGACCGTATTCTGGTGTGGACTGGATGAATCTTTGTACCAGCAAGCTCCAGCGATGGCAATCCCAGGCTCGTTTGCCCGGTACCTGGATCATGTGCTGTGGATCATGTGCTGTGGCTCCAGCCATCTCCATCACCATGCCTCCTGTCCTCATCCCTGGTTGGGCTCTCATACCTCTGAGCCTTCACCGCTGGTCCTGTCCAGCCACGTCCAGCCAGAGCTTCACGCCAGCCACGTCCAGCCAGAGCTTCACGCCAGCCACGTCCAGCCAGAGCTTCACGCCAGCCACGTCCAGCCAGAGCTTCACGCCAGCCACGTCCAGCCAGAGCTTCACGCCAGCCACGTCCAGCCAGAGCTTCACGCCAGCCACGTCCAGCCAGAGCTTCACGCCAGCCACGTCCAGCCAGAGCTTCACGCCAGCCACGTCCAGCCAGAGCTTCACGCCAGCCACGTCCAGCCAGAGCTTCACGCCAGCCACGTCCAGCCAGAGCTTCACGCCAGCCACGTCCAGCCAGAGACCGTCTCTTCACCGCTGGTTCCGACCAGCGCAAAGCCCTCTTCGCCGCTGGTGCACGTCAGCCACGCAGAGACTGTTCACGTCCCGTTTGCCCAGCCAGAGACTGTTCCAGACCCTGTCCCCGACTCTATTCTGGAGTCATTTTCGGACTCCGTCACGCTCCCCTATAATTTTTTGGGGGGGCCAAAGGTCCTCCTGAAAAATTCTCTCCGCCATGGCCGCCCGAAGGGTCCGCACCGCCATGGCCGCCCGAGGGGTCCTCACCACCCTGGACGCCGGAGGGTCCGTCTGCTACGCCCTGGCCATGCCTACGTCCTGCTCCGCCATGGCCGCCTGGACCATCCTGGAGTCTGTCCAGCTGCACCCGGTCCGCCTTCCTGTCACAGACTCCAGGATGCCCACCCTCCCACCCCTGTTCTAAGGCGTGAGGTCACGCCTACCGGGAGGGGGGGAGTAATGTCACAGGCCTCGTCTGCACCTGTTTGTCCTTGTCTGCACTACACTACCCAGAATCCTCCTTGTCTCCACACCTGAACTCACTCCCTCACTTACCAGCCTGTTCATCGTTATCTTCATCAGTGTCACCTGTCTTCACCTTGTTATGTTTGATTCATGCTTGTATTTAGTTTGCTTCTGTTCTGCCTGTCCTTGTCGGTCCTTGTCTGTTACCAGTGTGTATACTTTGCCCTTCTGCCTGCCAGTATCTGTTTGTTGTTTTGATTTATTATGGTGCGTTCACGTGCTATGGAAAAGATGATATTTTCCACTTGTGAACTGGTATTTACCAGTGTGTTGCGTTCAAGTGCTTTTGTTGTCGTAATGTGGTGAAAGGATGGACCCAGACCTGTTATTTGACTAAAACAATTTTAGATAGCTTAAGTCATCTGCTACAGCAAGAAGATAACGTTAATTTATCAAAACTCAAATGGTAAATAATATGCTGTATATTTTCTAGATCATGAATAGTAGAGATTTTTTTTTTAAGGACAAGGGAGTTAATAGAGCTAATATTTCTGTTTTAGCTGCAAACGCTAGGTCTATCCTTATGTGAAGCATAGCTATAGCCTAATCTTTCCTACCAGCTCATTACTAGGAGGCTTCTATTGACTGTTAACGTTAGCTAGCATCTGCTCTGGGTAGGTACAAAGTCCTTTTAGGCAAGTCATACCACTCGGCCGCCATCTTGGCAACGCCTCCGGGCAGCTATTTTGGACTAACAAGACCAGGCTCCTATCTAAATGAATGGGCAGAGAGTCAGAACTGCACATTCACTGGTCACCGGGACATAAAAAAGTAATGTATAGAAACAGCAGTAAAATATGATAAAAATCGCTGAAAAAGTTTGATGACTTTGCCCCAAAATAAGGTTTAAAACGCCTTTTTCCCCACAGGTTATACTTTACTACGCATGCGCAAGGGTTCTCGTCTCCGCTGTCGCAAACGTCAACTGTGCGCATGCATCAGTGGGACCAGACGATTGGCTTAAATGTTTCCCGGCTGTACTGTTAAAAAGCAGACGATTGGCTTTCCAGAATGAGGGGCGGGACATGTGCATACAACCGTCATCTTTGCCGTTACGTGTTTTCCTATATAGTTGTATTGAGGAGTAAGGAAGTGGCATGTCTCTGTATAAATAGTCTCTGGTAGGTTACACCAAACCATAATGGTATTTTTAAAACTGACACTGAGTGTTAACGCATTATATTACAATTGTTAATGACACAACATTGTATAGGCTATAAAAACTATCCGCCAACAGTAGCAAAAAACGTTTAGTTGTGTACAATGCTTCCCATTCACGACTCTTGCAATGCTCTCCGCCATTTTGAAAAGGTCAAAGGTTATCTCATCTCGGCAACTCGTCCATCAAAATATTATACGAGTTGCCCAGTGGAAAATACCACATGAGGGGGTGTTCATGTGCATTTTCCACGTCGGTTTTTGGTATTTACCATAATTACCATAGCACGTGAACGCACCATTAGTAAAAGTGTTTGTCTTTGGAAATCCTAGTCTCCTCGTGCTTCCTGCCTACACACACCGTGACAATACTGCAGCTTCACTGGCGACTCGTGAACACGGCCCACCGTGACCCGCACTCAAACACTGTAGGAGCTGAGGCTGGGAAGAGTTTAGCTTGAGTCGACGTGTCGAGGACGCTGTTTTCTGCACTGTAAATCCACTTTGTATGCACTTCAAAAGGATGAGGACTCATGCTGAAATTGCTATGCAATGCTAAATTTTTCTAAATGTCATAATCATTTGTTAACAAACAAGTATTCTTTACTTCAATGAGCTCATTGTTTCTGCATTCAATTAATGCATTGTTTAAATGAATACCTTTTTCGCTAACAGTGATTTTGTATACATGTTAGAGCCATATTTAGACATTTGTGCACTACCAGAAATAGAAACTTGTTAAATCTGATTTATTATGTATTACAAAACAATATGATTTAAATGTACAAGGGATTTTTATGTTTAATGTTTAATACTTGGACTAACCTGGTTAAGTAAATGTATTGGTTCCTCCTTGACGTGTGACTTTCTGAAATACATAACTTAGACAGTCACCTCTGATAACAGATCACTCTAAATTGTACTGTGAACTCATACATTTTCTGTAAAGCTGCTTTGAAAAGATGTGGATTGTGAAAAGCGCTATACAAATAAATGTCAACTGAATTGAATTGAAATTGATTTGGAATTTATTTATTTTTTTTACTACCATTGTTACTGTTTGTATAACTGTGTATCAAGTGCTGTGGAAGCCTCTGAGCTGAAATTTAGATATGATATTAGATAATGCTTTCTGACGTGCAACAGAACAACTGGGCCGTCTGACCAGAGCAGATTAGGCTCGCAAAAAGGAGGGTTTAGACAGAATGAATCTTCGAACAAACCATTTTCAGACTCTGTGATTGATAAGGTGATGATGTGCAATGTATATCAAGAGAAAATTAAAGTGTTTTTTGCCTCTGATGCATGTAAATTTATTGTTGGAGACCTCCAAAACAAAGTTAGGAGCCTTTAAAGTAGCATAGGGCACGTTAAGATGCTGACGTGTGCTGCAAGATTTGTCATAATTAAACTATACGGATTCAATTATTTTCTATTTTAAATATTAACATCTAAATTTTGGATTAGTCAAGCATGCAAGCCCATTAAAAACAAAAGACAGAACACTTGGATAAAAATAAATCTCAACATCATTACACTAAACAGAAGGCAGGAATTCATCTTTTCCAGAGTTGTCTGACTCTTCTGCACCAGCGGCTGTGGGATATATAAAGACTGCAGTGTGAGTGTGTGAAGTAGACATGGAGGTGAGATACACTGCTGAAGAGTGTTAGTGACGAGCAGGAGGTGACAACTTGTGATCAGGGTTTTTTTTTTTTTTGTCACGAATTGCTGCAGATTTCACAGCATGCATAAGTTTACTTTAACATGTGGTTTTATTGTATCGTGCTTATCTAGCAGGAACACGTGGGCTATACTTAGAGGCTTAAAAAAGACTTGCAGAAAAAAATTAGATACTATACGCTGGTTCATCTTCATAAATCTTTCATATAATGAGTGCTTTCTTTGAATGCATATGAGACACTGCGAATGAGATGAAAATAGGTGTTAGACTAAGTCAAACTAAATTTTGAACTAGTATGTACAGTCAGACATGATTTTGAACACGCCTATTGATTTGTGATCTCATTGTGTTCCCATACTGCAAACCACTGTTTTTGAAGAGAGTTATTTTTGACCCTCTAGCAGTGTAAGGTGTAAAACTGCAAGTTATTCGCGGAGGAACATTCTTTTGGTAAATAAGTTTTGGTTGGGCTTCTGCTCAGTTCAGCAGAGATGAATATAATACGTTGAGGCATACCTGTGTATGTATGCTTACATGCAGTTATTTTATCATCGCAAATATCATTAGTAGGGATGTTCCCGAAGCCTAAATCTGAATTCGGAAAGGCACAGAAAATGAGTAATGCATTCTGCGGAGTCCCTAAAGGGACATGGTTAGGCTTGCTCTATTAGTTGGTTACATTACAGCACATTATGATTTCACTTATCACGTGAAGATGGGGAGATGGAGAGATGACTGACAGGATGATGACAGATGATTTGGTGTGCAACAGATCCTCATTATGTTTCCATTATGTGCATTTTGTGATATCGCATCATTTCCTCTCTGAACAGTATTAGGCTTTGGACACATCCTTAGTCATTAGAATCATAAAAACTTGCCTCCTCCAAAAGAAAAGACATAACCCCCAAAAAATAAAAAGACGATTATTTGCCTTTAGAGCAGGTAACTGTCTTCCACTGTTAATATAATACAATTTAGGCAAACCTGACATTCAGCAATTGCTAGATATCTCACCTGTCAGGCCATTGGTTTTGAATACTTTGTTGCCATCTCTAAAAAGCAAGTCTGATGTTGATACGATGCTGATATTATGGGCTCTGACACTTTCCCTTATACTTGTAAACTGAATAAAGTTTCCCATTAATGTAGCTTGTTAGTTCTGTTACAAACTGTCAGATGTATTCAGACACCTCCCAGTGCATCATAAATGCCCTAGCTGGATCTTCTTCTCTTTATTAATGTCACGGTTCATGAATTCACTGTCTCATTCTCTCTCTCTGTGTGTGTGTGTGTGTGTTTGTGTTTGTGTCTGTGTTGGAGGCGTGGCCACTGATTGCTGCTGATCAGCGCCAGCTGCTGCTGATTTGGTTGTCTATTTAATGTCATGCCATCCACCTTGTGTTTGTCAGATCGTTTTGGAGTTTCCTGTGTCCAGTGTCCAGTGCCCTGTGCCCTGTGATCTGTGTCCTGTGTCCTGTGCCCTGTGTCCTGTGATCTGTGCCCTGTGATATGTGTCCTGTGCCCTGTGATCTGTGCCCTGTGCCCAGTGTCCTGTGCCCTGTGCCCTGTGTCCAGTGTCCTGTGCCCTGTGTCCTGTGTCCTGTGTCCTGTGCCCTGTGTCCTGTGCCCAGTGTCCAGTGATCTGTGCCCTGTGCCCTGTGTCCAGTGTCCAGTGTCCAGTGTCCAGTGTCCTGTGTCCTGTGCCCTGTGTCCTGTGCCCTGTGTCCTGTGTCCTGTGCCCTGTGCCCTGTGCCCTGTGCCCAGTGTCCTGTGTCCTGTGTCCTGTGCCCTGTGCCCTGTGCCCTGTGTCCTGTGTCCTGTGCCCTGTGTTCTGTGCCCTGTGTCGTCTCAGTGTTCCTTCGTCATGTATCCGGATCCAGTGTTTGGTTACCCATTTGCGTCCCTGCGCTGCCAATGAGTTTCATCTTCAATGTTTAATCTGACCCACTGCTACTACCCTTGTTGGACGCTTTCTAATAAATATACTGTGTATCCACTCGCAACTGAATCCTGCTATATTGAACCTGACAATTAATGGATGTGATGTAACCACACAAAGATGAATGACCTGAACATTTCAACTGAAATCTGCCCTGATACCTCAAATTATAAATCACTAACTTAAGCGAACTATTTTGAACAGATTTTTTAAATGTACTTACTCGTATAAACAAATCTTCCATTGTGCACTTTTAAATTATCAGTAGGTACTTATAATAAATAATAAGATCATAGGTCTTCAGGTGCAATACAGTATGGGAACCATTGTTAATTAGTATTTCAGAAACCTTTATCATATTCAACTTAACCTTTAAAATGCTCTCAAATGACTCCCTGTTTTCCACATGCTCTGCCAGTCTTTCCTCCCCGTTAGATAACAGTGACAGACATGCCAGATGTTAATGTTGTGTGCTGAAGAAAAAAAGGGTGTTAAAAGATAATTGGTGAATAAGTGAATGTTTGAGCATTTGACGTGTCACAGTGGACTAAAAAAAACAGGAAGAAATCGAGACATAAAAGTGTTTTCTTTGTCTAGTATTTAATCTACTCATGCTGGAGGAAAAACATTAACAGATGGACAAGGGAGAGTGTTATTTCTCAAGCTCACTAACCCTGCTGGATCAGTGACACTTATTAACCATCCAGATCGACAGTTATGACCTACCGCTGAAAAAGAAGTGAACATAAATGTTTTGAGTGTGCACTTGTAGTGTACTTAATCATAAAAGTATACATGTTTGTTTGTCAAGAAATCATCAGTCATCTTTATTGTCATTCTGAGTCATACTGATTTCAACTTCAATGACAGAAGTCACTGTGAAAATCAGCAAATATTATGGATGATGCTCGAGGGTTCATACACTTAAAATGCCTACAAGTCTAGGCCTATATTTTGATATTTGCAATAAACCTAAATTATTTTGTACAATAGTTTGTTCTGGTCCCTTTAATCTGATATTGGTCAAGTGGCATTTTGATATTTTGTATAGCCTAATAGGCTACCTCTTTTAAAACGTTTCTCCATTTGTATCTCTGTCTGTCTAGTTTGTCTAGTGGGTTACATGTAATGCATTTAATGTAATTCAATTAGCATGTTAAATTGAAAAATTTATATACATATGAAGAGTTCAGATGCAAAAGCCTCTAAGTGCCATTTGAAATTTTCTTCTAGAATGATCATTTTTATCAAGCTTGTATATTTAAGTTCAATTTCACTTAAATGACAATTAATCGGTAATCTTCATTGCCATTTAAGTGAAATTACTGAACTTAAATATACAAGCTTGATAAAAATGATCATTCTAGAAGAAAATTTTAAAATGGCACTTAGAGGCTTTTGCATCTGAACTCTTCATATATAGAGGACATTTTTTCGTTGTTGATTAATTTTATTTTAGCAGTGACGGAAAAATTGGAAAAATCTGTCCGTCATTTGTGAGGTATTGTAACTTGTAACTGTAATTCTCACCCCTGTCCACTTGGTGGCAAGTGCGCTCTTGTTGACTGTAACGTTAAAGGTCCCGTTCTTCGCGATTCCATTTTTCAAACTTTAGTTTGTGTGTATTGCTGTTAGAGCATAAATAATACCTGTTAAATTATAAAGCTCAAAGTTCAATGCCTAGCGAGATATTTTATTTAAAGGTGCCCTAGAATGTGAAATTGAAATTATTTTGGCATAGTTAAATAACAAGAGTTCAGTACATGGACATGACATACAGTGATCGAGTCTCAAACACCATTGTTTTCTCCTTCTTACTTAAATCTCGTTTTTGAAAAACACCCCTGAAAAACAGGCGAATCTCCACATAATACCGACTATGCAATAGTCGGGATCATTAATATGTATGACTCCAAAAATTTGCATATGCCAGCCCATGTTCAATGACAGGCGGGACTGCGCAGCCGAAGCATGGCAGTCGATCAGTGTTTGGATGTACAAATGAACACAAATGTATTTAGTTCCTTCATCCGAGCCTCTGAAGAAACAATGGGTTAATGATTTTCTCTGGAAATTTCCAAACATTTCATAGACGACGCGACGAGACTGTTTCCTCAACCTGGGCCAATACAGAGCTGGCCTCGAACGTCTGAAAATAAATCGATCGAGCTACCAAGCAACACTTTCTGATGTGTAATTGTTCAAGTTCAGACAGGTAATCTTTCTATCAAAATCGTTCAATACTGTATTTACATCATCGTGTTTGCATTGGTGAAAGCATTAGAGAGAGTGCAGAAACTGCGTTGCAATGATAAGATCTTTATTCTCGCGATCAACACACTGTCATCTGTTTGCTCAATGCTCATCATGGCAACATTTTATGTGATGGGAACCCAGCAAACACAAAACGTTTTTACAACTTTTTACAACGTTGTATTTTGGTTGCAGTTAGGTAATGTTGTAGTACAACGTTTCAAAAACGTTTTTAAACCGTTTTTTAAAAATGGATAAATAATGTAACCAAAATAAAACGTTTTAAAAACGTTGTGAATACCTAACTGGTATGTTTTCTTTAAGTAGTCAAAAATACGTACATATCACGTTTGTTTACTACTAAAAGGAAACTAGACCAAACTACAACTTTTAGGAGACGTTTTATTCAGGTGTTAAAATAACGTAATCTCTACGTTGGAATAAGACGTTTTAAAAACGTTGTTAAAATACCAAACTTATATGTTAGATTTAAGTAGTCAAAAATACGTACATATCACGTTTGTTTACTACTAAAAGGAAACTAGACAAAACTACAACTTTTTGGAGACGTTTTATTCAGGTGTTAAAATAACGTAATATGCACGTTGGATTAAGACGTTTTAAAAACGTTGTTAAAATACCAAACTGGTACGTTTTCTTTAGTCAAAAAAAAAAAAAAACTAGATGTTTGTCTACAAAAACGAAACAAGACTAAACTAACCCAGCCAGCACCAGACGTCATTTGGACGTTGTTTTTTTGTGCTAAATCAAGTTGGCTCGTCAATAAATGAATTATAAGCACATACGTTCGCAAACCATAAATATCTACATAATTTTGGCAGAATCCAGCGCTCCCTGGTGGTTTATATCTTGTTGAAAACACTTGTGCTGTATATTAGTAGGCTAACTCTATTTCTGAACAGTTATTATAACAATCATTATAGGCTACATTTAAATATGCCTAATGCATCCATAAAAACATTAAACATCACAGTAGTATAAACACAATACACCCCAATAAACAACAGCACTTAGATAGCATATGAATAACTGCATATTAATATATTCATAGCCTATCGAAGCACTGTTAAATATATTTGAAAAATAATTCAAGCTTAATTGTTCCTCGTGTTATCTGTAAATTTGTGTAGGCTATATGAGAAAATATGTTCATGCCTTAGACTATATCATGTAGTTTTTGCAATTTCATTTCTACACCACGTTTACCATTACATTATATTATAGCCTACTGAATTATATACTATATATACTTAAACATTGTTTTACATTTTCAATGCTTTCATTTTCATTCCATTTACAGTTTGACGATGGCCACATACCGTACGATCCACTTAATAATGAATAAAGTTTCAGGATATGTTTTCTGATTATCAAATAATTCACTCCATCAATTCTAAATGTATGTAAATGCTGCTTGACTTACGTATTTGTAATGGGCGCGCGCTGAAAATTCGAGCCGCATTTGAACTGGAGAGGAGGGCGTTACCATGGAAACGGGAGGGCAGCTCAACTGATAAACTGCAAAACTCCGTCTCTCACTGTTGTTTTAACTACTTTCAGGTAAGTTTAGTCCCTAAAATTACACAACTAGTACATACAAATGGTTCTGATACTTTCTTTCACGTAAATGACTCGCTTTCGTTGAATATTTACTGTATAGAAATGGTTGAGTCTTCGAAAAAGTCCGTTAGCATTTTAACGTTAACCGTTAGGCTAACAAGTTAGGTTAAGCTGTAAGTTTGGGCCTTTAATCGCATTTTATGTGTAGATGAGAGATTTTGATAGTTTTGTAAAGGTTTTGCTGACAATTGATCAATGGATGAATGGAAGTAAGCTAATGTATTTAACCTAAAATTATGCACTGTAAGTTAGCCTACAGTTTAATGAATAGTTTTCACGTGATGTGACGTCACTCAATCAAGCAAACATTAGCCTACAATTTATCTATGACTGAAATCTTGCACGTATATGTAGAGGGAAAACTCCACTGTACTTCACATTTTGGACAACCATTGTTTTTTTTTTACATTTACATTTTCTTTCTCACTTTAGATGCTGGAGAAAAAAACAGCCAGGCTAAAGCATTCAAAGTGGAAACTTCTGTCGTGGCTCAACAATCCTTGCGAGCCATGGCTAACTCTTTCACTTAAAATAATTCAAGTACATATATATATATATTTATATATATATATATATATATATATATATTTGGTTGGGATGAGTCACTGAGTATTTCATTATAGAATATCGAATAGGTTGTGCGATTATTGCCTAAAAAAAGATTCATGTTTTCAGTGCTTATATAGGCTACGTGTCACGCGTTCATGTTTTTAAGCGTGGCTCTGCCAATAAAGCATCTCAAATCTGTCACAAAGAATCGGCTAAAGTCATGATTATGAATATGTCAAATATAGCAAGGAGACATTTTAATTGTTTATTTTTGTGTTTTCTGTCAGTGGCGCTGCAAAGATGAAGTTGACGATGCGTGATCTTCGCAGTAGTGAACGCGCCAGTGAGAAATGCACATTTTATACAGATTACATAAGCAGAGAACAGTCGTATTCTCTTTCGTTTTGAATGGTTCTGTTTAAAATTAGACATACAGGCCTATATATTTCTCAGGTCTGTGAGGCAATAGGCTACCTTATAAGCTGAGTTTCGGTTCATTTTACGAGACGAGTTTACGCCTCCGTGTCGTGATTATCTATTGTCTGCTATATTTAACTTACTTCTTATTTATTAAATCCAGGTAATTGTTTGATGAAACATTGATTAAAATTAAGATACAATTCATACAAAACGAAATTAACCTTAATAGGGCTGTAACGATACGCAATCGAAATCTTTAATCAACATTGTATTTTTTTTCTTTTTTTGTTCATCAATACTTTTAGCATTATTTATTACAGTTGTGTATCTATGTTTTTTGTATAGTTGGTTTTGTCTACATGATTTGGAATTAACTTTTGTTATACAATGTATTTTCTTTGTTGATTACATTTATTTGGCTAAATTGGTTATAATATAGGGCTACAATACAATACAAGTTCTAATATATTTTATATTGCTATATAGGGGCCTATATATATATTTATATATTTTTTTTTTCTTTCTTTCTTTGTATTAATAAATGTATTTTTTTGTGAGATGCGAGTTCTTTTCTTTTTTGAGTATACTTTTGTTTTTTTTGGAATTTGGACACATTTGCTTGAATGAAAAGTTGGGTAGTTACATGATCGTGAATTAATAAATCAATCCATAACTTTTAATGTAATAAGTTAAGTAAAATCTATGTCCTAACCAAAAGGCTATGTCTTGTCCAGTGACGTTTCAATGTTTTTAATGGGTCAACTACGTTTCACAATGGAATTACAAAAGACCGATAGGACATGCATTTTGTGAGGAACACTTCAAGGTAATTTACATCCAAAGCACCTGGAAACCTCGTTTTGGTGATTTTGGGTGAATGTAGGTCTATTATAACCAAGACGACATCCAGAAAGTAAGACGTGATATTTACGTTTTAAGAACGTCGCATTAACAACGTTAAACAACGTGTATGCAACGTTTTTACGACTTTATGCAACATTGTAAAAAAAACGTATTTATAACGTAAAAAAAAAACGACATCTGTCGTATTAAATACGTCTGATAAAAATGTTATTACAACCTTTTCACAACGCGAAAAAAACGTTTTTAAAACGTTTTTGTGTTTGCTGGGAATAGATCTAAATACTTTAAAAACATCTCACGATTCGTTCATCTCGAAAGCTGTAATAGTAAAAATGTATAATATCTGTAGTAAAAGTATTCGAGAGAGTTTCACATGTAATACGTAGCTATTTCATATGCAAGCATGTCAGCCAATCACAGCAGAGGCCGGTTACACACAGCAGACACGCCCCTTCAAACAGAGCGTTTGGGCTCATTGCTAAAATCAGGCTAGGAAAAATGCCTTTTATTTCTAAATTATGACTATTTTTGATCTAAAAAACATACTAACATTATAAGGGCAACCCAGAAAACATTATACAATAAAAATAAAAATCATTCTAGGGCACCTTTAACAGAAGTATACAGCGAACGTCCGGTTTGGACTACATCCCTCTACTTCCTTTTTTAATGACATAACTAGAACAGTTTTTTGACTAATCTCTGCCCACAGGAATACACAAAAAAGGGGGCGTGGTCTTGTTGCGCTCCCACAGAGAAGAAGAGGAAGAGTTTCGTTTGTAGAGTGTGTTTGTCGCCATGTCGTCGAGACGCTGTTATTTTCATGCCGGAGTCAATTCACATTTTTACAATAACAATCAGCGCATGCATCTCCAATTTATGGTAAGAGGCGTGACCTTTCCGGAGAATGTGCGATAATCTGCTGTCCAATCACAACACAGGAACCGCTGGCACAATCAGAACTCCTTACGTATTTCTGACAAGGAAGTCATCGGCTCGTTTTTTGGACAGTGAAAACAGCGGTATACAGATAAGTAAATTGTGTGAAAAATACTGTGTTTTTTTACACGCGAAACATGAACACATGTTATATATATATTGCACACTGTAAACACAATCAAAGCTTCAAAAAAACATGAAGAACAGGACCTGTAATGGTCAACGAATGGTTTGAGTTAGACCTGTGTAGACATTTTTTTACAAGCTGTTTTATTGACGATTGAGCACGGGAGACATGATACGGATTTCAGTAAGTTGGACAGTATCTTTCAACTTATTTTCTGATGCTCATTCTTGTTTATTTCATTCCGTAACGTAGTAAAGAGAAAGAGGTGATCGCAAACTGAGGCGCTACAGTGATCTCTCATGCCACATTAAAGAGCGCCAAAACGTTTATTTTGTGATAAAATGTAGAAAATTGGAAAGATGAGACTTTGTTTCATATTAAAATTAACAAAGCACAAAGCTTATTGCGATTTATTTGACAAACATTTACGATGAAACCTGAAAAGTGACCCACAGTCTCTGTTCAACTTTCTCTTCATAAATACCGTATTGTTCAGAACAATGCAATTATCAGAACAATGCCATACCCCCCCCCCCCTTTTTTTTCAAGATGTACCTTTTTGAAGACCAAATCTTGTCTTTTAAAAAAAAATACTTGATTTAAAAAAAATTTTTTCCTATTGGATGTTTTTGATATTTGAATTTTGAATTTTTGTATAGAGTAGCCTATGGTAAATACAATGGTTTAATTCATAAAATGTACCTACAACAATCACATTCAGAAATAAACAATTTATGGCATAGCTACCATAAAAATAACCTGAAGTTCTTATTTAGTAGATTTCATTATGACTGATAACTCACTTTTTTATGTACAGTGACAGATGCTGGCATGTCAAAAGAAATTTGATTTGCATTACCTATCTCATCCAGAGGATATGAATGTTTTTTCCTTAGGCCGATCACATAGCGCTGAAAACACAGCCGTTTCTCACTGAAGCCTGAGAGCAAGCACTAATCCATTATGCCACATCAAAGCGGCGCTTCGAGGGTATTGACAGCCAGGAGTGTCAGTAAGTAACCGAAATAAGAAATGATGGGCCTCGATGGTGGGTGAGTTCAGGTCTTTGGCGATATCCAGTGCCTTCAGCTGGATGATGGCTCTGGTTATGGGCGGCCCCTCATTCCTTTTTTCGGCTACGCACTGACAAACATGCCTGTCAGTTTCTTCGAAGCCGTCGCTTTTAGGACCGGCTTTTCACGTATTTGGCACTCCCCATTGTTGCGGGTGTATTATTGACGTAAAAGTCTTGAATATAAGACGACTACCATATCTTCAGATGTATTTCCAAGAAAAAATGTTTGTCTTATATTCGGAACAATACGGTAAATGCATAATCTAGCATGCTTGTCCTGTAAATTCATGAATAAAAATGAAAATGTGAACAAAAACAGAGCCTAATAAATGGCTTATTATCATTAAAATGACGGGTAATAATAGGTTATGAAGAATTTTTTACGACCCTGTCCACCAAAATGACAAACAATGTGGAAGTCTAACACAACCTCTGATATATGTGTATATATATATATATATATATATATATATATATATATATATATATATATATATCCTTCATTCACATTGTGATTTCATATTTAAAAGTGTGCATTATATAACACTGACTCATACCTTGCCCGTTTCCATTATAAAATCAGCTCTTTGATCACATCTCATTGAAAGTATTTAATAGCTCACTCTCCACCATCTCTATTGAATTTGACAGGAGTGTTGTACGGTTCTCCCAACTCTTGAAGTGCCCAGAGGTGGGAGAAAAGGAGAAGGTTCATTAACAGTCGTTTTAATTGCTAATTGACTATGCTAATTAATGAGTGGAGCAGGACTATGGAGACTTGACAAAGACAACTGCTGCAGTTCAGACACTAAGATGAACCGGTGTCTCAGAATAGATTCAGTGTAAAGAGCTGTACTGGTGATTGTTCTCCCACTAGATTTGGTTTAATAGCTCCTAGGCTCTGATAAAGTAATAGAGGTTGGTAAAGTACAAAGTCTACTGAGCCTGCATTGTTGTCTGCTGTCTACATGAGCCACTTTCACACATTAAACCTACTGAATTATTTTCAATAATATGCACTTTTCTGGTAAATGTTTCACATCTGCTATTCACATATGCAGTGGCTTTCTGTTTTTGAACAATAAAGTCACAAGGTTTCTCACAAACTTGTGTACTTTTTCTGGGCATGTCAGGGTTAACTGTGGCGCTGATGGAGACTCATGAATGTGCAGCCGTTTAATAAAAGTATACAGTTTAATCATAGACTGTAAAAAAAAGGTTCAGAAGAGCATTATTAAAGGCCAAAGTGGGCGGAGCCGGCATCACTCCTAGATTAACGAAAATCGGATTAGCTGAGGTGACGTGACGCTAACAGACAGCAGACAAACGGCTAGTAGTGACATCAGCCGCAATCCACCTGTCACTCAAGTGGCCACGCCCTTAATTATGCAGAACTTTAAGGCTTAATATAATTGAAACGGGTGAGTTATAAAAAATATATACCTCACCTGACAGTTACTATAAAAGGCTAAATTAGCTATATAGACCAAAACCACTTTTTGTACCATGCAGTAATTCTTTTCTCTGCTGTAAAGTTGGGTATTTTAACATGGGGGTCTATGGGATTGACTCTCTTTTGGAGCCTATCTCTAGCGGACAGATGATGAATTGCAGTTTAAAGCTGCTGTCCATAACTTTTTTAAATTAAAAATAATCCAAAATAATTATAAAAAAAAAACATATTCTGCCAGTGTTCAAAACTATCTAGATTCAAAACGGTTAGCTTGTAATAATGATTTTAATTCCAGTGGTACTGGTGGGTTTCCGCGGGAAATTCGAGCATGTCTTTGCGTCATTACGTCACACCCGTACACATAAAGAAGGAGTTTCGGCTAGCCGGCTATACTGACCATGAGGATATGTAGAGATAGGCTTTTCTCGCAGCACTTTACATAATTAAACTTATGGCGGATCCAGAAAGATCCAAACAACAATCATCAGTGTCAACAGGAGATTCACCAGATATAAAACCCAAAAGACTTTGTACTTCGGATTTAAGGTGGCTAGAGAAAGAGAAAGAAACCGTCTCATGCGAACACAAGGATAAACATCAGCGGGACTTTTGAAAGGTGCGTGAACTCCGTGTTTTGAAGGGGTTCAAAACGGAAGAAGAGACGGCTTTTTTCTGCTGAACAAGTAAGACATTTCAATAGTTTAATTGTGTAACACGTTTTCTTAATTCACACAGTTATGGAGTTGCCTTTGTTGTGCCTTTCTCGTTTAGCTATTATGGAGAATATGAATTCAGAACTACACAGGTAACCATAAAACACATTAAATGTAACGTTAGTCACGCAATGCTGATGTTGTTAACATGAAAGATTTGAGAACAAAGTATAATTTGCACGGTTGCTGTAAATTGCGTTGATTAAATCTAACGATCGCTTATCATGTCGAATGCTTTTTCCCTCTTAGTTGATCAGAACAAAAACGGATGTTACTTGTTCAGAAGACATTTTCCGGTGAAAATTCTTATGTTGGTCAAACTTTCAAGCGAATCTGTGATTCTGAATGACAGTATCCACACAGCACGGTGATTGACAGCAGCACTCGCCTCAAAACACTGTGTTCATCCGCGCTGTTTCATGCCGATTTACAACCCACGTAAAGATAATAATTCCGCGAATAACTGCAATTGCAGATTTCGAACAGAGATGGTGACAAAGAGGAAAAGCTACAGACTGCAGCTTTAAGTCACTTCCGTGTTGGAAGAGAGAGACCGGAAGGTTACCGCTTGAGTTTAATATAAATCTTTATTTTCATCAAATAAACACTCACGCACTCAGAGCTCCACAAGTTTGCCTTCCATTTCACGTGTCCAAACACAGAGAACTGGCAGTAAGTATTATTCGCAGTAAGACATTGTACGTTGAACTTGATCGGCTTTATAGTTTACTTTATAGTTAAACTTGGTTTAAACTGGCCCTTAGACTGCTAGACTTAGACCTAGAAACTACATGGGATATTTTTTAAATAATGCAGTTCTTTTCTTTAGCCTTATTAAACAACCAAACCTTAAAATATTTTACATTTTTTACACTGCCCCTTTTCAAAAGAACTCAATTCAGACTTCAGGCCATAAAAACAACCCATTATAAAAAAGGAAGCATAAGTATATATCCTCTGATTCCGAAAAATGCATGCATGAAAACTTAATGATAGTCCCAAATGCTACCGGTGAATACAATGCCTATGGGGAAGAAGGCGGACAGGCGAGCAATTAAACATCCCTGGAAAAGTAGGGCATGCCGAAATTACACACAAGCCATGAGTGTGCCCTGCTGGGATCCCTAAAGGCAAAACAGGGAACCAAGAATTACTCAGGTGGGAGGAACCAGGCACATTCGAAAAATCTGTCAAGGACAAGGACTGAGATAAATCTCAGCTAGTGTGTTTTAATATTAACCAAACATGTGTACAGTTTAGAAAGCTTATAGTGTGTATAATTAGCAGACCTTAATTCATAATTGACCCTATTTAATAAACATTCATGGCCTTGGTCCAAAACACACTATTCACCATTATTTGACCATAAAGCTAAATTTTTTGTGAAAAGTGCATTTCATAACGTGTTGCAGTATGCATTCTCATAATTGCTATAGATGGTAGATAGCTAAAGGGGTGCTATAGTGGACATTAGCAAACAGTTTTCTCTTTTCTTTCTCTTTCAGGCCAATGCTGTGATGGCAGAGCACCTTGCTGAGTACTTTTCAGTTTTATCGTAAAGTTGTTAGAAAGTTACAGTCGACATGCAAATGGCTGTACATGAGTTGTGCCATATTCAGTTTAATGGCACAGACATATGAACACTATCTCCCCCTAGACCTCCACAGTTCACTCCAAACTCTGGTATGAAATGCCCACTTTTCATGATTCAATCAATTACAGAGTCAAAAAGAAGTATACTTAAGCATACTTTTAAAAGACTATTGAAAAAGTGTGAACTGAATGTAATGATTTTGGAAACTTAATTGCATATTATTTACATATTTTATATTTGTTTAACCCCGATCATGCGGCACTCGATTGTGCTTTCAGTCACGGCCAGCTTTTGCCGGTCGGCCGCCGTCGTTGCCCAGGTCTCGGCCCCCGTAGAGCATGGCCGGCAGGACGGTGTTGTTGAATAGGGCGGCCCTGATGTCCGGGTCAATGGCTCTGTTGGTGGCCGTCTCGGCAATTGAGCCAAAGCTGACCCAGGCGGCTCGGCGTCGTCATGCCAGTTCTCGACCAATCTTGTGGGCGGTGGTCAGCTCCTGGCCCAAGTAGATGTAGCGATCGACTTGCTGGAGCTGGTGCTGGCCGACATGAAGGGTAGTGTCGGCCTGGTTGAGCTGGTCGAGCCGCTGCTGTACATCGACCGCCGAGCAGCCTATCAGCACGATGTCGTCGGCAAAGCGCAGGTGATTGAGCCAGCGGCCGTTGATCTTGATGCTGACCTCGTCCCAGTTGAGCTGCCGGAAAATTTGCTCGAGGCAGGCGGTGAACAGCTTGGGCGAGATGGTGTCGCCCTGCTTGACCCCGCGACCGACCTCGATGTTAAGCGGACAGGGTGATGGTGGTGGCACAGTTGCTGTTCAGCTCCTGCAGCAGGGCCACATGCTCGTCACCGATGCCTTGTTGTTGGAGGGCGAGCAGCACGGCGTTGATCTCGACCGAGTCGAAGGCCTTCTCGTAGTCGACGAAGGCCAGGACCAGCGGCATCTTATACTCCCTGGCCCGCTCGAGCAGCTGGTTCAGTACCTGCACATGGTCCATGGTGCTAAAGCCAGATCTGAATCCGGCCTGCTCGACGGGCTGCTGCTTGGCCAACGGGTTGAGCAGCACCTTGGTGAAGATCTTGTACACTGTCGACCAAGTGTTATTGTTTTAAATATATTTGTAATTACGCATTTGTAATCAGTGTTGGGGGTAACACATTACAAGTAACACTAGTTATGTAATCGGACATCTTTTTTCAAGTAACTAAAGTAACACATTACAATACTTATAAATTTACACCAGGCAGTTTATGGTGACAGGATGCGCGACTGCGCGTATGATGTGATGGTATGTTCCAAAGGTTGCCTATGCTCATCACACACTCAAAAATATGTACTTTTTCTTCACAAAAGAGTACATATTTTTTGGGCGTAGTATAAGAAGGGGAATTGGGACGCAGCATAACAGGAACTAAACAAGTTCCTGTATTCAGTATTGCTGAATATGAATGAAAACAGTGAAAAGCAAACTTATTATGCTGAAGTAAGAGTGTTGAAATTTCTTCTCCTGCATTCGTTTGAAAGGTTTGTTTGAGCGGCGCTCTCTGTGAATTTGAGACTTTCCCCAGCACCGTTTGTAACTACTACACCACTACACTTAAAATTATAATCAAATACTTTACATGTGATTTAGCATGTTATGAAACACACCGAAAGAAGTGTACTTCTTTAAAGCATGAGAAAAGATTATAAAGAAATATGATTTAAAAAATTTAATTTGACATTATTACAAAGTAAAATTTTTAAAGTGACTATGTTAAGAAACAGTCATGAAACTGTACTCTCTATAAGTACACTTATGACCTTTTATTTCATCATTATTATATTATTGAGTGCAGTTAAAAAACACAGTATATATATATATATATACACTCACCGGCCACTTTATTAGGTACACCTGTCCAACTGCTTGTTAACACTTAATTTCTAAGCAGCCAATCACATGGCGGCAACTCAGTGCATTTAGGCATGTAGACATGGTCAAGACAATCTCCTGCAGTTCAAACCGAGCATCAGTATGGGGAAGAAAGGCGATTTGAGTGACTTTGAACGTGGCATGATTGTTGGTGCCAGAAGGGCTGGTCTGAGTATTTCAGAAACTGCTAATCTACTGGGATTTTCACGCACAACCATCTCTAGGGTTTACAGAGAATGGTCCGAAAAAGAAAAAACATCCAGTGAGCGGCAGTTCTGTGGGCGGAAATGCCTTGTTGATGCCAGAGGTCAGAGGAGAATGGCCAGACTGGTTCGAGCTGATAGAAGGGCAACAGTGACTCAAATAACCACCCGTTACAACCAAGGTGGGCAGAAGAGCATCTCTGAACGCACAGTACGTCGAACTTTGAGGCAGATGGGCTACAGCAGCAGAAGACCACACCGGGTGCCACTCCTTTCAGCTAAGAACAGGAAACTGAGGCTACAATTTGCACAAGCTCATCGAAATTGGACAATAGAAGATTGGAAAAACGTTGCCTGGTCTGATGAGTCTCGATTTCTGCTGCGACATTCGGATGGTAGGGTCAGAATTTGGCGTCTACAACATGAAAGCATGGATCCATCCTGCCTTGTATCAACGGTTCAGGCTGGTGGTGGTGGTGTCATGGTGTGGGGAATATTTTCTTGGCACTCTTTGGGCCCCTTGGTACCAATTGAGCATCGTTGCACTTCCACAGCCTACCTGAGTATTGTTGCTGACCATGTCCATCCCTTTATGACCACAATGTACCCAACTTCTGATGGCTACTTTCAGCAGGATAATGCGCCATGTCATAAAGCTGGAATCATCTCAGACTGGTTTCTTGAACATGACAATGAGTTCGCTGTACTCAAATGGCCTCCACAGTCACCAGATCTCAATCCAATAGAGCATCTTTGGGATGTGGTGGAACGGGAGATTCGCATCATGGATGTGCAGCCGACAAATCTGCGGCAACTGTGTGATGCCATCATGTCAATATGGACCAAACTCCCTGAGGAATGCTTCCAGCACCTTGTTGAATCTATGCCACGAAGAATTGAGGCAGTTCTGAAGGCAAAAGGGGGTCCAACCCGTTACTAGCATGGGGTACCTAATAAAGTGGCCGGTGAGTGTATATATACATACAATACTTTTAAGGTTTAAGTACACTACAAGTGCACTCAATTCAATTAAGCACACTTCTTTTTCACAAGAGAAGTCTCCCAAATTGAATTCCTTATTAATTTGAATATCTGTGTGTCATCTCATGTAGACTTTAATGCCTGTAGCATTTGTCAAGTTTTGGCTGTATAAAATGAAACATCTCATGCTACATCTAAACAGCTAACTACAGTCTCGCCTAAAATGAGGTGACAGATGTCACAATCAGAAATCTGTCGGGACCCTGTTGGAGGGGGTCTGCATCGGCACCGTGCGAGCGCTTCCTGTTGAGATGAGTCATCTGTGTAAAAACCAAATGTGGCGTTTGGAGCTTCGCTTTCAGTAAGTTTGTGGCGTTCTGTGATTTTGTTTTAACCTTGCTTACTTTAGTTAGTCGTGACGGGTGACCTGCCTCCCACCTTGTGGCCAAGCAACAGCTTTTGGGTGACAGGAGCACAGCAGGACACACACACACACACACACACACACACACAAATTTGCTGTAACCTCTTGAGTGCCAATCCGTTTCTTAAGCCATAGGTTCTGTCATCACAGAAAGTCAGATTCATCTTCTTATGCAGATGAAAAAGACGTTTATCATGACATGCATGTTTGTAAGGCTCAGTCTGACTACAAAATTGAATAAGTCCAACTGGATTTGTCACAGTACTAAAGTATGCATGAAAACGAGAGATACAGCATTGCTCCTATTTCTTGACTCTACAAATGACAAGCACTACTGTGACATATTTATCATACAGTTGTTATTATTATTATTATTCTATAGAGTAGTGAAAGCCAGAGAATCTATCAGTGATAAAGATCTTTTAATGCGGTTAGACTGATTTACACTGAGGTACTTTGATTACATTTTTGTTTGTCACTTAGTGTTCAAACAAATACAAATACTGACGTGTTGTTTTCCACTATGCTTTTCAGCACATGCGTCACGAGTTCATTGCCACAGGTTGTGGTGAGACACGAATGCTTTATGCTTCAGCTGCCACCATAGCAACAGTAAAACATCACAATTTGCTAAACCTTAATTTAACAAGACCTGCTTCTCCCAGGCAAGTCCATGCTCGTGTGTTTCTGTTGAAGGGTTTTGAATGGCTGTAGTCTGCATTTTTTTTACACTTCATATTTCTCCAACACAAAATATGTATTTTTGGAACCTTTTATAAATGTACAAATTGTTTAATAGAATACAATACTAAGTTGCATTTGTAGAATACAAATGTGCATTTTATGATTTATTGTTGTTTAAAGCTATTTCCACTGTGTATGTAATCCATCTAACATGGCATATGAAGACCTATGTGTTTTTTTTTATTTTTATGAAAATGATGCTTACACTGAAAGTCAGCTTCAACCAGCCTGTCGGTTTAGCCAAGCTAAACTAGCCAACCACCTCAGGCTGTTTTTAGACAGTGTGTGATCCCATAATCCCACTGCTCTTTGTGGGGTTTTTGTCTCTTGAACTGATTTTTTTCCCACTAGCCCAGATATGGTTTGATCTACCTTGTCCTCAGAGAAAATCCTCCTAAATCTAAACCTCATAAGTATTTGCAAATATCCTTAAGTGACATTGTAAAAGTTGAGCTGAATAGATAATCCAACAGATGATGCATGGAGCTGGGCAGAGCCAATGGCGACGTGGAACTGGGCTTAACCAGCGGTGTTGAAGACGACTTAGAACTGGGCTTAACCAGCGGTGTTGAAGACGACTTGGAACTGGGCTTAACCAGCGGTGTTGAAGACGACTTGGAACTGGGCTTAACCAGCGGTGTTGAAGACGACTTAGAACTGGGCTTAACCAGCGGTGTTGAAGACGACTTAGAACTGGGCTTAACCAGCGGTGTTGAAGACGACTTTGTCACGGGACGGTTGCAGAGAATAGGGTGAGGACTCAAATGCAGAGGTGAAGTATTGTTTAATTAAGTGAAACATAAATTAAACCAACAAACAAAGGAAATCCAGGTCTCAAGAACTAAATAATAAATCCAAGAACATGACATGGCAGGCACAGAACAACACACAACTTAACACCCATAACATTAACAAATACAACGAACGAGCACAGGACAGCAAACACAGGAAGACTAAATAGGGAGGCAAACAAGGAGGGTAACGAGACAGACAGGTGGAGCAATTAAACCAATAATCAGATAACAAGAGGGAGGGGTCAAACAATGACAAGAGCACATGGCTCAACATAACAAGACACCCATGTGCAACACAAGACTGGACAGACATGTGACATAACCCCCTCCCTACGGAGCGGCTACCAGACGCTCCATCAGGCCAAGGCGGGACAGGAAGGAAACATCAGGGCGGGACGTGAGAAACAGACCAAGGGGGGAACGGGAGGGACAGACTAGGGCAAAACAGAGTCCATCGGGCGGCCAAGGCGAAACGCAGAGTCCATCGGGCGGCCAGGGCGGTGAAGACCCCTCGGGCGGCCAGGGCGGTGAAGACCCCTCGGGCGGCCAGGGCGGTGAAGACCCCTCGGGCGGCCAGGGCGGTGAAGACCCCTCGGGCGGCCAGGGCGGTGAAGACCCCTCGGGCGGCCAGGGCGGTGAAGACCCCTCGGGCGGCCAGGGCGGTGATGCCCTCTCAGGAACAGGCATTGGCTCTGCCTCCGGCTCTCGAACAGCAGCCACCAGCTCAGGAACAGCGGACACCGGCTCAGGAACAGCGGACACCGGCTCAGGAACAGCGGACACCGGCTCAGGAACAGCGGACACCGGCTCAGGAACAGCGGACACCGGCTCAGGAACAGCGGACACCGGCTCTGGCTCTGCCTCCGGCTCTGGAACGGGCACTGGCTCTGCCTCCGGCTCTGGAACGGGCACTGGCTCTGGCTCTGCCAACGGCTCTGGAACGGGCACTGGCTCTGGCTCTGCCACCGGCTCTGGGATGGGCACTGGCTCTGGCTCCGGCTCTGGAACGGGCACTGGCTCTGGCTCTGCCAACGGCTCTGGAACGGGCACTGGCTCTGGCTCTGCCACCGGCTCTGGGACGGGCACTGGCTCTGTCACCGGCTCTGGAACGGGCACTGGCTCTGCCACCGGCTCTGGAATGGGTACTGGCTCTGCCTCTGGCTCTGGAACTGCAGACCCCGGCTCAGGACCAGCCACTAGAACAGAAACGGTCACAAGGACAGACACAAACACGGAAACAAACACTGGGTCTGGAACAACCATTGGCTCCAGCTCTGGAACAGGCACTGGCTCTGCCTCCGGCTCTGGAACGGGCACTGGCTCTGCCTCCGGCTCTGGAACAGCAGACACTGGCTCCGGCTCTGGAACAGCAGACACTGGCTCCGGCTCTGGAACAGCAGACACTGGCTCCGGATCTGGAACAGCAGACATAGGCATGTCCAGGATCCGAGCCAGGCGCTCCAGATAGTCCAGGTCCAAAAAGGCAGACGGAACGTGAACGGTCTCTGACTGGGCAGACGGGACGTGAACAGTCTCTGACTGGGCAGACGGGACGTGAACAGTCTCTCGCTGGGCAGACGTGACGTGAACAGACTCTCGCTGGGCAGACGTGACGTGAACAGTCTCTCGCTGGGCAGACGTGACGTGAACAGTCTCTCGCTGGGCAGACGTGACGTGAACATTCTCTGGCTTCTTGACCGTGGCAGGACATATGACGGGTAGTTCTGGGATGGTCTCTGGGATAACAGCGGGCTGCACTAGGACGGCCTCTGACACAACCGCATACTGTACAGGGACGGCCTCCGAAATGACCGCGTGCTGCACAGGGACGGCCTCCAAAACGCCTGCGCACTGCACAGGGACAACCTCAGAAACGACCACATGCTGTACAGGGACGGCCTCTGAAATGACTGCATGCTGCACAAGGACGGCCTCCAAAACGATCGCACACTGCACAGGAACGGCCTCTGAAATGACCGCATACTGTGCAGGGACGGGCGTTGGGGAGATAAGAGGCCCTTCTCCTCCGTCCTTGATGACGAGGTGCAGCCTCAGTACCAGACGGGACCAGCGGTGAGGATCTCGTGCTGGGCCAGTCCGGCGGCTCCGGATAAGAAAAATTGTTAGGCGGAGGATGGTGTCGTGGAACTTGTCGACCACCTCCTCCCCTGCAACCTCCCCGAGTTCCGGAAAACCTCGCCAGACGAGTCCCCAGAAACGACTCACCATTTCTGCGGGAAGACTTCGCTGAAGTTTTAGCCGCTGCTGCTTCCTCAGTTAGCTGGGCCCATAAGGCAAAACATTGGTGAATATTTAGTCGGGGCGCTTCCTCCCCAACCTGCAACCCTCCTTTCTGCGGCCCCCTTCCTTCCCCATATACGGGAGAAGGATTACAGAAACCCGAACTGCTGGAACCCGACATCATGGCTTCCAGTCTCTCTCTCTGCTGAGTCCTCAAATGGCTCGTTCGTTCTGTCACGGGACGGTTGCAGAGAATAGGGTGAGGACTCAAATGCAGAGGTGAAGTATTGTTTAATTAAGTGAAACATAAATTAAACCAACAAACAAAGGAAGTCCAGGTCTCAAGAACTAAATAATAAATCCAAGAACATGACATGGCAGGCACAGAACAACACACAACTTAACACCCATAACATTAACAAATACAACGAACGAGCACAGGACAGCAAACACAGGAAGACTAAATAGGGAGGCAAACAAGGAGGGTAACGAGACAGACAGGTGGAGCAATTAAACCAATAATCAGATAACAAGAGGGAGGGGTCAAACAATGACAAGAGCACATGGCTCAACATAACAAGACACCCATGTGCAACACAAGACTGGACAGACATGTGACAGACTTAGAACTGGGCTTAACCAGCGGTGTTGAAGACGACTTAGAACTGGGCTTAACCAGCGGTGTTGAAGACGACTTAGAACTGGGCTTAACCAGCGGTGTTTAAGACGACTTGGAACTGGGCTTAACCAGCGGTGTTGAAGACGACTTGGAACTGGGCTTAACCAGCGGTGTTGAAGACGACTTAGAACTGGGCTTAACCAGCGGTGTTGAAGACGACTTGGAACTGGGCTTAACCAGCGGTGTTGAAGACGACTTGGAACTGGGCTTAACCAGCGGTGTTGAAGACGACTTAGAACTGGGCTTAACCAGTGGTGTTGAAGACGACTTAGAACTGGGCTTAACCAGCGGTGTTGAAGACGACTTAGAACTGGGCTTAACCAGCGGTGTTGTAGACGACTTGGAACTGGGCTTAACCAGCTGTGTTGAAGACGACTTAGAACTGGGCTTAACCAGCGGTGTTGAAGACGACTTGGAACTGGGCTTCACCAGCGATATTGAAGACGACTTAGAACTGGGCTTAACCAGCGGTGTTGAAGACGACTTAGAACTGGGCTTAACCAGCGGTGTTGAAGACGACTTGGAACTGGGCTTAACCAGCGGTGTTGAAGACGACTTGGAACTGGGCTTAACCAGCGGTGTTGAAGACGACTTAGAACTGGGCTTAACCAGCGGTGTTGAAGACGACTTGGAACTGGGCTTAACCAGCGGTGTTGAAGACGACTTGGAACTGGTCTTAACCAGCGGTGTTGAAGACGACTTGGAACTGGGCTTAACCAGCGGTGTTGAAGACGACTTGGAACTGGGCTTAACCAGCGGTGTTGAAGACGACTTGGAACTGGGCTTAACCAGCGGTGTTGAAGACGAACTTAGAACTGATATAAAGTCGGATACATGACTTTAGCTTGGTCATGGGCCCTGTGTCTCACCTGGTTGCCTGTTGACGGCAACATTTCCCAGCAACATTGCTCAAAAAGTTGAGTGCATGTTAATTTAAAGGGGAAAAATTTTAGTCTTGTAACTGTAACTTTCCTCTTTAACTGACATGAATAATAACCAATAGCCAACCTTTTAATGATTAATGATCTAATGATTCCTGTTTGTTTTTTTCTTTTAATTGTTTAATAATTCAAAACTACATCTTATAAAGATTTTTAAAAAATTCTGTTTCATGTTGAATTTAAGGAGTATTATTAATTTTCTCTATTTAATTTAATTGTAGGATAAATAGTTGATGGAAGTTTAAAGTATTAAAATAAACATTTAATCCAAATGCTCAGTGTTTAGTTGTCTTTATACACTCATTTCGCATCTATAGCCAATTGATTGAACCACTATATCCATGGCAGTTGTTTTTCGATCTGTATCTTGACATTCAGGATGTGGCTCAGTCTTATGAGGTGGAGAAGAGTTTGAGCAGACAAGATGAACAGGGCTGCTAATTAGCCAAGCAGAAATAAACCAGCTGTCAGTGTAATGTGCGACTGCTGTGCTTCACTCATATGAGAATAACACCCACTCAGAACAGAGGGATTGTGAGCACGGAATGAATTCAAGTCAGTCAGATTCATCAAGTCATTGGACATGGTTTTAAAGGGACTGTGTGTAACTTTTTAGGTAACTTATTATCTAAAATCAATATTTTTATTCATAAATATGTCCTCAGTGGTGTACAAATACCTCTGCCAAATATCTGACTTATCCTCGTTAACGAAGAATTTATTATCTTTATATACATGGGACGGGTAAGTCCACGGAGGCTTCCATGTCATTCCGCCATCTTGAAAAACTATAATAGCAGAGAGGGTCAAAAAGTCCTAGGCCAACGCGTTTCCACAACGCGTTTTCGTTCTGAGCCAGCGTCACGTGACTTGAAGCAGCAGAACCGGACAAGCAGAGCAGTGAGTGAGAGGCGCTTGTCTAAACCATAGGAGGTCTAAACCCGGCAATTTTAAAAAGCTCAATTGCAATTTTATTTTCAATGGCGGATCATACGTATGCCGAGCCACAGTAGAAGAAATCCTCGTCGCCAAAGTCCCAAATTGAACGTAAAAGGAAACGTGACCGCAGAGCTAGTACACAAAACAAGAGCTTTCCAGGTGGAAAGAGCTAATGAAGGAGAAAGATTTCAAAGGAGACGCTGAAGTTGCCTGCTTTCTCCTCGACAGGTAAGTCAATGTTTTTTACAGTCAATAATTCATACTGTAGTAAACATAGTAGTAACATAGTTCATAGGCTACATAGTAAACGCTTGAAGATACGCATAGTAAAAAAATACATGGTGAACGTTTGAAGAAATCAGACCAATCATAAAGGCTATCACAATCATGTTTTTACGTTATGTCTTGACTCTTTATACCTGACTACCATAAATTAAAGCAACTTTTTTTTCGGGAGCTTCCTCCTTTTTCTCTGACTGAAAATATCTGTAGCCTACTGGGAGTCCAGAGTAAAGCTCCCGATATGTCCTGTAACTTAGTTACAGGACATATTTATATCACATTTAGAAAGAAGTCCTGCAACTAAGTTACCAAATAAACAGAAACAGAAGCGACTGAAGAAGTGTGTCCTCTTTCTTTTGTGAAACCTAACGGTAATTTATTTCTGTGTGACTAATGTGACGAATAAAGAAGGCATACATACTAATTACAATAGTTCATGTTTTTCACAGTAAGTAATTCACACAGTAATTTGTTTGTTCGCTGTGTCAAGTTGCAGTTTGTTTAAAATTACAAACCTGTTCACCTGAAGGAAAACTCGACGAAGTGCTATTAGAAAACATCCTGTCATAGCTTTTTGCTACATAACGGCTACCGTAGATGCAACACGCATTTGAAAAAGCGAGGCGCTGGAGAGCACAGTTCGTTTGAATGCAAAATACAATTTCACCTCTAGATGGGAGTAAATCTCACACAGAGCCCCTTTAAGCAGGGAAGTATTGTATTTTTGAAATGTAGTTTACGATGCTATTGGTGTGTTGCTATTACACAAATCTTAATTACCCAGGTATCAATTATGATAGAGGAAAATTCTATTGCAATTTTAAGGCTCAAGAGACTCCGAATGGATAGACCACACAAAAAGGACAATTCTGTCATCATCTTGCAATCTCATTTTAATCCTTAATGATCTGTGGAAGACAAACGGAGATATTTAGCTAAATGTGTATGCTCTTCTTTCCATATGATGAAAGTGAAAAGAAACATTACTATCTGGGTTCGATATGTAAAAAAAAATACCATAAAACTGTGCTAATAGTAGTGCATAGGACTACTGTAGTATGCACTATTTTCTAAAGTCAGATGATGTGTAATTAAGAACAGACCAAACTAAAGTCAGTGATGATGGAATTGTACTTGATATCACCCTTTTATTTATGGATTTATTTAATTTAAATTTATAGTATAGAATAATGAAACTGTGTAATACATTAAAAACAATTAGCTGAACTTTACAGTGTTTTTATTATTACAGAGTTACTAATAAAAGTGTACTTATAGTTAAAGTGTGCTTACTTAAAGTACCCTTAAGTGACCTTTTAATTCATTAATGGTATATTATTTGCAGTTTTGTACTTTGCAGATCTGAGTACACTACAAGTGCAAATCCATTACCCAGCAAGAACCAAAAGACACAATGAAAGAGCCAAAAGACCCCATTGAACACCTTGTATATCTTTATTATTTTCAACCTAAAGGATACACAATCAAAAATACTCAAGGCTTGCTACATCTCAACTAACAACAGCACAAGATTTCAAAAATCCCCTTTTTTCTGACAACGAATATAAAAATGGAAAAAAGAGCAGACTTGTGACCAAACATAGCAGAAAATCAAGCTTTGGCAGGAATTCTGTTGAGACATTTCACCATATCATCTCAGAATCCAAGGTTTCGCCCCTGGTTAAATGCAAGCATAGACACCAGCTAAAGCAAGTCGCAAAGCTCTAGACACCTCCATCCATTGAGAAACAGTGAGAATATTACAATGTATTATGGAGATACACACCATGGTAATTGCTCTCATGAGTTATTTACACTGAGGTTCAAAGTAGGAACCATAACATTCTGTACATTTGCAATATGTATTTTTTTTGGGCCATTTTATTTTTGGCCTATATCAATGTTTCATTAATATGCTGTAATAGGTCGTACTCGTATTCGTACATAAAAATGAGTCTAGCAAGTTGGTTTTGTGTTTTCATATTCTAATGTGAGAGCATGTATGTGTATTTTCTGCTGTTTCAGAAATAAAAGCACAAAACTCCCTGTTTTATCATGCCGTTCAAGATTGTTGTTACCTAACTACATACTGTAAGGGGCTTATGGGTATTCTGCTTCCATAATGGGTCATTGACACTCACAGACATTGTGGGGAAAACCGCTTGACAATATTTCAGAGTCATGCCTTTATACAAACAATAGTTGAATATTAAATACATTAAAAAAATACAACAAAAATAAATATGAATAAATAACAATAAAAAAACAAGCATATGATTAAAACTACGCAGCTAAAAAAAATTACACAATGGACATATGAGAAACAAATGGGCCTGTAGAAATAATAGGGAAATAGGGAATGGCGTTGATGCAGGTGGACGTGATGAAAACCCTTTGAAAAGCAGTGTGTGAGATCTCATTGGCTGTCTGTGTTGGGAGGCTTGGCATCATGTTGGGCACTGCCAGCAGGGAGCCATGGGGAGACCGAGCGGGACGTGGTCTGCTTGGCCATGCTGTAGTGGCTGATGACGGTGTAGAAGCGCCCGCGGCTGTTGGCGTCCTGGGCCGTGTAGTAGGCCTCCAGAGAGGCAGGGATGCAGCGCTTGTGCTTTTGAGAAAGGTGTGAACGTGGAACGTTACAACTGTGAATTTAGACTGCATTTGTTGAACAAGCAGTATTATTATTTTCAGTGCCTCAACATGACTAATATTCTGTCAGTGTCAGATTAATGTAGTCATTGTTTAAGAGGACCTATTACGCCCTTTTTTAAAGTCTTGATTTTGTTTTTAGGGTCTACTCATGGTTGAATATTCAAACCCCGAATTTTTTTAATGATTTTTAACGATATTTTAAAACCTTTAAAGCCTTACTGTTATCTAAGTGGTTGTTAATCGGTATTCACTTCAGTTGAAGCCGTCAGCCAGCATTATTTCAACTTACAAAAATATAAATTATCATGTTTAACAACATCATTTGTGGTGCAGAAATATATTACCCATGTGACACCGTTATGATCCGTTTGTTTAGATTCCCGCCACTCTTTAGTGTCTATGGTCACTGTTATTAGTTAGTTTGATTGAGCTGTGTTCACCTCGTTATCTTTTGTGTGTGTTCCCTTTGTGTTGGAACTTTATTCTTCTGTGCCTTCGTCTGTCTGCCTGCACACACACACGTGTTACACCATGATGCTGTACATAAAATTCCACCAATCAAAATGTCGAAACTAGCAAAGCGCGCCAAAATAGCTATTTAGCTCCGCCCACTAACATGAAACACATAATCAAGTTGGCCAATCAAAATACTTAAGTGTGCGTATATATATATATTTAAGAAAAATTTGTTATTTATATATAAAATATTTATATTTATATATAATATATATTATATATAAATCTATATATAGTATATACATGCAAATATTTCTTAAATATATACAAGCATGTGTATGTATTTATATATATAAAATAATTATACACAGTACACACACATTTATTATGTAAACACAAACTTTTATTTTGGATGCGATTAATCGTGATTAATCATTTGACAGCCCTAATATATATAAATAGTCAACATTTTTAAATTAGTAGTTTATATATTTCCACTTATGAAAGATGTTAAGTACAGTCTTGTACCTCTTATTTTTGTCTGATTTTTAAATAATGTTTTGCTTCAAATCAAAGTTTGTAATGCTATGATTCACGTTGCAGCTGGTTGGCTTTGTTTCATAGCGTAACACTTGTAAAACACTTTTTTTTTAAATGTCTATGGGAGAAATGAAAGGGAAAAAATACTTCTTGAACCAACAGGCAGAATTATTGTTGCACTCTATATTGTGACGTTTTTGTTCCCGAAAAACTCAAGACTACAATGGAGGCGTTTTAAGGAGTTGACACTGATATATATATAATAACTCCCGCTGGAGGGACTTTGTGTTTTGTAACTTTGCAGAACTTTTTCATGATCAAACAGCAAACATTACACACTAAAGAAAGGGACATTTTTAAAAAGGCATAATAGGATCCCTTTATAGAAGTATATTGTGGAATTTTGTCCACAAATAACGTGGACATGAGTATCACTTTTAACAACTATTTGCAGCGACATATGTGTGACATTTGAAATTAATGTTCATCATTAAGTAACTGGATTTATTCGTAGCATTTGACAGTTATAAAATTAGATTAGAATGGACATAAAAAATGGTTTTCCAATGGTTTTGAGATATTTGTTGCACAGAAGTGTTTTATTTAGCGCTGGCGTGTTGTGTTTAGTGAAAGAAGAACATGGGTGTTGTGTTTATCCTCTTACCTTATACACAAAGCCATCGGGGCAGGTGTGGTCATAGGTGAAGGCTTTATACACCACCAGGAACACTATGCAGGCCAGAAAAGCCAAGGCCAGTACGATGAGGATGGTCACCTGTATGTGAAAAAAGACACAATTCATCACAGTTCTTGAAGTCTTTAAGGTCTAGCTGAATTGCAGAAAGGTCATTTTAAAAAAAAGTGATTTCTTTCTAGTGTTTCAAGCTGGATGCATGATACAAATTTATAAAAGATATACATTTATGCTGTTCTCACATATTATAATAAATGGATTCAAATGTGCACTTTACATGATCAGTGCATGAATGGCAATAATCAAACAATTGCAAAACAACACCCAATTTCAAGATCTTCAAGCTGTGTGTTTTCTCACAACCGAACCTAAAAGGTCCGTTGGAGACAATAGTGTGATCGCATCTCTGTTGTCTTTTTTTCCCAGCAGCGCTAATTTTTTCACATCGCTGTCATCTTCAAGTACATTCACCTCACAAGATGCAGTTCAGTCTGTCACACCACATTTGTCTCAACAAAGCAGCTTATACAATAAATCTATGTGGCCCAAACAAAAAATCGGAGGCAATTCTCGACCAGACCGGATTCATTTGTCAGGGGTGATTAGTTCTGTAAAAAGGGAGGCCACTTTCAGTGTTTTAGTCCCACACACAGCAAATGGATGTTTTTGAGGACTGACTAATTAGAATTATGCAAAAGAAAATGAGAGAGAACCAGTTGACATCTGAATATTTCAGAGCTCTTGCAGATATTGAGAAGCGTCTATGCTGTCAAAGTGCTGCAAACCGTCCGTTTACACGACACTTTGAATGCATTTTGGCTGATTTGGGGTCAGTACCGTACAGTAAATGTACCCTAAATCAATAAAAAACTACAAACCTTGTATCAAAATAACCATAAGAGTAACTGATTTTGAGAAAACAGAGGGTGTATAACTGAAATAGAAGTTTGTGAGTAAATATCAGATGATTGGAAATGTTTCTAGTTATTTTGGTTATGCTGCAAAAAAACAGTGAACTGCCTACCTAGACAGCGTCATCATAAGTGTGCACCAGATACAAAGATCGTTCGGCAGTATTACGCAGCCTCCTAAAATACCTTGTTTTAGCCTAAATCTAAGGCAGCAGTGTACAAGTACACATACATAATCCTGATACATTCAACTGAACATCAAAACTGCTTGAAAAAGCAAAGCTGCCAAGAGTATTTGTCTTCTGACACTAGCAGATTTGTTTTTCACTACTTTTAAGCATAAATAAACGAAAAATATGTGCAAAAAAAATCTACCATTGCAACAAGACAAAATACATATTCGAGAATTTGGGAAATGGGATCCAAGCCAAAGATAATAGGATAGTGTTTAGAAGCAGGGTGATCCATCTGGATAAACATTGGAAGAAATGTATTTCATTCAGGACATAAAACCATAGATACAAATAGTTATTATCTAATTAAAATGGACTATTTTACCCAACAGAGTTCTGCAGGGACAATATTAGGCTAAAACCCGGAAACCACTTGACATTTTAGCACTTCCGGATCCATTAATACCTGAAATAAGGTCTGTCATAAACACAAGCTATTAAAATAAAATATAAACTATCAGTAATACCCCCTTTGTGATTGTTTTAACACTGAAAAATAAATAAAATAAGTGTACTGCAAATACATTTGCATGTACTTAATATAAATATCCTGCAATTGTACTGTTGGTATACTAAATTGATATACTTAAAGTCTACTACATTGTAACAACAAATTTTGTACTAAATGTACTTAAGTATATCTTTAGTTGGGCCTCAGCCCTATTTTTGGATAACTTAAGTATATTTGATTGTGCTAAAGTGGAACTATTACAAGTATACTTCAGAAACACTTTAAATATCTTGCATTGAAAGACTGATATTATACAGAGATCATACTATCCATACTAATAGTGATATTAAAACACATTTTAGGCGTTTTAAACACATTATTAAGAAATGTGCAATAAAGAAGCACTCTAAAAAAAGATAATCATAATATTTATATCAGTAAGTCTCAAGCGATATGTCGGTAAATGGTAATGTATACCTAGTATGAAATAAATGTATTTTGTATATATATTATATATAAATACATTTTGGTAAAGGTACTTTACTTATCTTGAAAAATGTGACTAAATGGGACTCTGCATGCCACATTTGTGTTTTGTCTCATTATTGTTAGCTTAGCAACATGCTAATGTCAAACCTTGCAAACCAACTGTGTGCACTTCACGCAAGCACTATTTGTCTGGCCTATTTAGAGCACATCAGGTTTGTTACTTAGGGTCCATTCCAGTTTTGGATATGTCAGCACACGGTTAAGCAGACCACCGGGGTTTGGAACAGGGCCATTTTGTTGTCTTCCTTGTGGTTGGGCAGCTTTGTAGGAAAAGAATGACATTACTAGAGATGCCTGATGGGAACAAATAGTGATGAGGATGCAAAATGCAAAATATCAAGTGGATTGATTTTGTGATCACATGACCCTTATCTGTTTTTCTCTCTCTCCATTAATTCATGCTCTCAGCACAGATTAAACAAGTGTACAGCCTGATGTACTTGGCCAAAATTGGCCCCATTTGTACCATGTTGCTAAGCGGTGGGACTAGCGCCAAAATGGCTGGGTGCCTTTCACGCTCTAGATTTGAACCACTTTTGTGTTTTAAATCACCCCCTGATGAGACATTTTCAGTTGTTTTTTTGGGGGGAAATCCTGCATGAAATTTGGCTATGGTTTGCAGGAGAACATCTAATAATGCTTAACTGTTTTTTTTCCATTACCGTCCCCATCAAAAGAAAGATAGGGAGTCTCAAAAGATTCATTCTGGCAAATCAAATCCAGACTGAGGACAGAATCGGCATAAAATTAGGTCATTCCGCCTCAAATGTCAAAGTGTTTGTGGCACACAAGACATGCCACCATCTGCTTGTTTTTTCATCACCCCCACAAAGTGTATTATTGTGCCCTACTGATGAGCCTCAAGGTTGCAGAGCATTTTGTTGTTGTTTTTTCTTGGTCCCCAGTGTTGTTTTTTTGGGTGGTGGGGGGTTAGATTAATCTATGTTCAGAAAACCATAATCCCCCGGGTGGATTTATTCAATAGCACATCTTCTCTGGAGTGCTAAGAGTAGTAATGCTTTATGCTGATTCTGCATCTATACTATGGTGTCTATAGACCTATATAAGACGGGAACAAAATTTCCCCTATTTCAACTTGCCTCACTCCAAATAAACGTATTATGCAACTGCCCGCAACTTAAAGTACTTTCTCTGTCTTGAAAGCCCAAATCTGATTGGTTAACTACAAGTTATGGTATACACTAGGCTTTTAAATGAGTCTCACTGAAAGCAAGGTTGTGTGGAGGGTTGTGAGGGTTACTTTAAAAATGTATTCCACTACAGATTATATGCTGTAAATTGAAATCTGTAAAGTATTTCATTATTTTGCTCAAGGCGAGTAATTCAATATTTAAATATTTAAACAAACAATTGACCGTTTTGGAGTTTATGAAATAACTAGCCATTTTTTGTACAAAACAATTTGTTTTATAAAAGTCCTTTTAAGAACAGCTCATATTGAGATGTTGAGATATTGAGCTCAACTGCGTATGCGCATTGTGGTAAAGAATGATGAGCTTCAATAATCTGAGCACTCAAACTTATTTATCAGTTAGATGATGGCTACTGTACATTTATACATGTTTAACGACAGCTACAGATAAACCCACACTCTGGACAATGAGTCTATTTCAGTAAAAGGCAAATTGATCTACAGGTCTGTAAATGCCCTTAATAAAGAGCAATCAGACAAACAGTGACATTTGTTTAACCAATGCCGTGACCTTTGGGGTGGGTGGGACTATCTGTTTGACAATTAATAGCAAATAGCGAGTTTTGGGGAGAAACAAACACTAGCAATTTTGCTAGTGACTAATGACATAAATTACAGACAACTTTAAATACACACTACAACTGGTAAAAAAAAAAATACCACGTTGCTATCCTATAGTATACATTGTTCTCCAATGAACTTCAGTGAATGATGTGATAGCACATTATTACATGCCCAAAAAACTTGATATCATGCATATCCAAAAAACGCAAACTCATAAACTAAAACATAAATCAGGATATGACTGTAGCCATGGTCATGGTAACGAATCGTCAGTTCGTGACGTCATTAGCCAAGTGTTCGGAAGTATAGACCCGTTTTTCGCCGACGTCACAATTACGTCACGGCGTTAGCTGGGGCAAAACAGGGAAAACTGAAGGCAGCCAATACAAACCAGCACTGATTTGGCTACATAATAAGGACCTTAAAATATTATTATTATTATTATAATTAAAAGTCATATTGTTGTGTTGTTGGGTGCAAGAATCGACGGAGTACAGGCTCCAATTTGAAATTTTATCAAACAATGTTTTATAAACTATTTTTATTATTTGTGAATCATTTATGATTGTCTAGACTACATTGTTGTGTTTGGTTGTGACTAGACTTTTTGAACAACCTGGTAAGAAAGAATAATCAAATACATAGTTAAAATAATTTTTATTTCTAGAAAATATTCACATAATTAAAAAAAACTGTAATGTCACTCTTTTACATGGTCGTCTTCTGGCCTTGGCGCTGACTAGGCAGAGCTTCGGGTCGGCCAATCTGGTTCCGTCCGTTAAAATTAACTTTTGAAAATAACAATCACGGTCCTGGAGGTGACCTTACACATTAAGATACAATCTGATTTTCTCCAGTCATTGTTAAAAAAATAAGCTAACAAAACTGGCAAACTATCGCTATATTAAGCGGCCAGAGGAATTGTTCAGCCTCCACCTAAACTCCGCCCACAAAAAACGTCACCATGTTTACTAGGTTCAAGGTTCAAGGCAGTTTTATTTGTCATTACAATAACAGGTTATGTAATGAAATGCTTAGATCCCACCCCCCAACATTGCCAATAAAAACATCCTATCACATCCACATAGATAGATAAATATACAAACAGTAAGATAAATATAATAGCCATAAATACATACAATAATATGCTAAAGTCCAGTTAGCTAAATAGCAATTGTAAAATAAAATAAAAAGACAGTATAAAAGACTATGTTTGGTGCCGAATGAAGGAAGTGCATAAAGAGTTATATAATCTAACGGCTAGGGGGAAGAAGCTGTCCCTGAACCTGTTGGTCTTGGTCTGGATGCTTCTGAGCCTCCTGCCCGATGGCAGCTTGCTGAACAATCGGTGGCCCGGGTGACTAGGATCAGAAATGATCCTCTTTGTTCTCCTCCTGCACCTCTCGTTGTGAAGATCCTGCATGGATGGCAGGTCAGATCCCGTTATGCGCTCTGCTGTTTTAATAACCCTCTGTAATGCCTTACGATCGTGGGAGGTACAGCTGCCATGCCATGCGGTGACACATCCGGTCAGAATACTCTCAATAGTACATCTGTAAAAATTGGACAGTATTCTTGCGTCCATACCGAATCTCCTCAGCCGTCGGAGGAAAAAGAGCCGTTTTCTGGACTCCTTAACCACCATATTAGAGTGGATGGACCAAGTCAGGTCATCACTAATGTTAACCCCAAGGAACTTTATATTATTGACTCTCTCAACTACAGACTCATTGATGAAAATGGGAGCATGTTCTCCTCGCCGCCTCCTCCTGAAATCCACAATTATCTCTTTTGTCTTACTGATGTTGAGTTGCAGATTGTTCTCCTGACACCAGAGAGACAATGATCGTATTTCGTCTCTATAGGCCGACTCGTCATCATCAGAGATCAGGCCTATAACAGTGGTATCATCTGCATACTTAACAATAGTGTTGGATGAGTGTGTAGCTACACAGTCATGGGTAAAAAGAGAGTACAGGAGGGGACTCAGCACACAGCCCTGGGGGGAGCCAGTGCTGAGGATAAGTGGGGTAGAAGTTATGTTGCCCATCCGCACCACCTGAGATCTACCCGTCAGAAAGTCCAAGATCCATCCGCACAAGACCCCGTCAAGACCCAGTTCCCTGAGCTTCACCGCGAGCTTAAGAGGCACAATGGTATTGAATGCTGCGCTGTAATCTATGAAAAACATTCTCACATACGTGTTCTTTTTGTCTAGGTGGGAGAGAGCAGAGTGAAGTGACAGAGAGATGGCGTCCTCTGTAGATCTATTAGGTCTATAGGCAAACTGGTACGGGTCCAGAGTCGCAGGCATAGAGTCAATAATGTGAGCTTTGATTAACTGCTCGAAGCACTTCACGATGATCGACGTTAGTGCTACCGGGCGGTAATCATTCAAGCAAAGTACCTTGGACTTTTTAGGAACAGGGACAATGATAGATTTTTTAAAACAGATGGGGACCACTGACTGGAGTAGCGAAAGATTGAATATATCAGTAAATACATCAGCCAGTTGGTCAGCGCATACTTTAAGAGCGCGGCCAGGAATATTATCCGGTCCAGCAGCTTTACGAATATTAATCCTTTTAAGTTGTTTACATACATCTGCCCTATTTACTTGAAGGGGGCACCCGCCCTGTTCCCATTCAGTGACCGTGCCATCAATGTTGGTTTCAAACCGTGAGAAAAAGGTGTTAAGTTCCTCTGGGAGAGAGGTTGACACCTCCACCACCCTATCTGTGTTCCCTTTATAGTCCGTAATGGCTCTCAGACCACTCCACATGTTTCTGGTGTTGGAGCCCTGATAGAAAGATTCTATTTTTGTTCTGTATTGTTTTTTTGAACTCTTAATTGCCTTCCTTAAATTGTGTTGTGATTCCTTGTACTTATCCGTATTGCCTGAATTAAATGCTGTAGTCCGTGCCCTTAACATAGTACGTATTTCCCTATTGACCCATGGTTTTTGATTGGGAAATGATCTTGAGGTTGTACATGGTACAATATCCTCAATGCATTTGCCAATAAAACTGGTCACAGTCTCTGTGTATTCGTCAATGTTTCCCCTAGATGATTCCCGGAACATATTCCAGCCCGTGGTGAGGAAACAATGACGTAGTTCAGCTTCTGATTCGGCCGTCCAGCGCTGAGTGGACCTCGTCACAGGCTGTTGTTGTTTAAGCTTCTGTCTGTATGCAGGAAGCAGCAGTATCGACACGTGATCTGATTTGCCGAAAGCGGGACGGGGGAGGGCCTTGTATCCATGCGGAAAAGGGGAGTAAACATTGTCCAGTATATTTTCACCTCGCGTCGGAAAGTTAGCATGCCTTTTGAACTTCGGTAGTACTTTCTTCGGATTCACACCGTTGAAGTCACCCGCGATAATAAAGGCAGCATCCAGATGTGAACATTCAAGCCCATCAATAACACGAAAAAGTTCGTCAAGCGCAGACCTGGCATCAGCTTGCGGGGGAATGTACACAGCTGTCAAAATCACTGATGAAAACTCGCGGGGTAAATAGTAAGATCGTATTTGATCGTAATATGCTCCAGATTAGGAGAGCATCCTTTAGAAATACAGTCCACGTCCAAGCACCAGAGGTTGTTTACCATAAAGCAACCCCCCCCCCCCCCCCCCTCCTGCTCTTACCGGACTCTGCTGTTCGATCCTGTCGATGGACAGATAGCCCGCCCGGAGCAATAGCCGCATCTGGCATTGATGGTTCCAGCCAGGTCTCAATGAAAACCAGGATGTTACAGTTCTTGGTGTCTCTCTGGAAAGTTAACCTGGACCTTAACTCGTCCAGCTTGTTGTCTAATGACTGGACGTTCGCCAGGAGAATGCTCGGGAGGGGAGCGCGATTTTTCCGCAGCTGCAGTCGAATCAGGACTCCTCCCCGCTTCCCCCGCTTCCTTCGTTTGCGTCGTATTCCAGGTGATTGTACAGGTAAGCACATCAATGGATAGTTCAAGGAGTTTGCCGAACTAGACGTTCTAGACGATAATGTAAGTTCCAGAGCAGTTTTAATGTCCAATAATTGCTGCCTGTCATAGGTTAATAAAACACGGTCAGATGTAGCTAGATAAAAAAACACTAGTACTAATAAAACAATAAAACAGCAATGTTGGTTTGGAGCGTGAGAAACGGCAGCCATCCTCAACGGCGCCATCTTGCCCATACATCACACCACAAGGTGACCAGGACTGAAAAGGAGTCTATAAAAGGGTGCCCAAGATACACGTCATCAACTTCTTTGTCCGAAGGAGATGTGCAAGCAGGCCCAAGGCATGGCAACAAGATGCAGTGTCTCATTCCCCTTCTCTCTCAGGAGGATTGCTCCTGTCTGCCTCGCTGCCTGCTGTGTGTGAGTGTGTTTGCTCCGGGGCTGTAAGCTCCATCTAAAGCCTCGTATTTCTCTCTGTTTTGAACCATACATTTACGATCATTTCTAGTGTTTATACTACTAAAACAGTTTACCAAACATCTCAGACTAACCTAACATCGCTAGCTTCCGTTATTGTTAACACAACACGCTTGTATCTCGTTAGCCTGTTAACGCGCCGCCCGTGCGCTCAGTTATTTATTTATTTATTTTTCTCGTGCGCGCCCGCGCCTCTGAGTTCATAAAAAGCCTAGGTAAGTAAGAATCAGTCAACAAACACGGTGAGTAATGTCTTGTCCTGTTATTGTCACCTGCACCTCATGCCACATGTTTACCATAGCCTTCCCCGTCGGCAATATAGGGTTTATATGTGATAAATGCAAGGAGACAGTCAGGCTGACGGAGAAGATTTCAGAATTAGAGACACGCATCCAAACTTTAATCGAGGATAGTAAGTGTGCTCGAGCCTTAGATACTACTTTGGATGCGCCTAGCATAGTGAACCATTTACATGATTCGGTTCCGGCTGAGTTATTGCCTGTGCAGCCAGGCAGATGGGTAACTGTGAGAGATCGCTCTAGTCGCGGATCAAAAAACCACTCTTCTGTTCCGATCACCATAACAAATCGATTTGCCCCACTCAGTGAAACACCCACTGAGAATTATGTTGATTGTGCCCTGGTAATTGGCGATTCTATTACACGGAACGTGAAAATAGAGACACCAGCCACCATAGTCACATGTTTGCCGGGAGCCAGAGCGCCTGACATCAAAGCAAATTTAAAAGTGCTGGCTAATGCTAATCGTAAATTCTCTAAGATTGTTATTCACGTCGGCACAAATGATGTTCGACTTCGCCAGTCGGAGATCCCCAAAATTAATATTAAAGAGGTGTTTGAACTCGCAAGTACGATGTCAGGCACTGTAATTTGCTCTGGCCCCCTTCCTGTTCGAAGGAGTGATGAGATAGTTAGTAGATTGTGTTCACTCAATGGCTGGTTGTCTAATTGGTGTCCGCAAAATAATATAGAATTCATAGACAATTGGAAAAGTTTTTGGGGCAAACCTGACCTGTTGAAAAGAGATGGTATTCATCCCTCCTGGGATGGTGCTGCTCTTCTCTCTAGTAATTTGGCTCATAGTCTTAGAGATAAAACATGACAACCTGGGGCTCAGGTCAGGAAGCAGACAGACTGGCTAAACCGACCGTCTGCTAGCGGCCTCGCGTCACCAAGGTCAGATAAATCCCATCACATAGAGGCTCTTTCACCTAGATATCATCATATAGAGACTGTGTCTGTTCCCCGAATTTGGAAATCCAAAAAACTGCCAAACCTTTCTAAGGTTAAAAGTTTAATTGATGTTCAACAAATAAAAAACAGATATAATACAGATGAGCAAACGATAAAGCTTGGGTTGTTGAATATTCGATCCCTTAATTCAAAAGCGCTCATAGTTAATGATAAGATTACAGACTATAACCTAGATGTGCTGTGTTTGACAGAAACCTGGCTAAAACCAAACGATTACATTACTTTAAATGAGTCCACTCCGCAAGATTACTGTTATAAACACGAGCCTCGTCCGAAAGGCAAAGGGGGAGGTGTTGCTGTAATTTATAGTAATATTTTCAAAACCACTAAGAAATCTAGTTTTAAATATACTTCTTTTGAAGTGTTGGTGCTTAATGTAAAAATATATAGTGTAAACAATAAATCACGTTTGAGAATTCTGCTGGCTACTGTATACAGGCCACCAGGGCACCATAAAGATTTTATCAAAGAATTTGCTGACTTTCTATCAGAATTAGTATTGGCTGCCGATAAAGTCCTAATTGTTGGTGATTTTAATATACATGTAGATAATGAAAAAGATGCATTGGGATTGGCATTTAAAGACATTATAAACTCAATTGGAGTGAGACAACACGTGTCAGAACCTACTCATTGTCGTAATCATACTCTAGATCTAATATTATCTCATGGAATAGATGTTGATGCCGTTGAAATTCTGCAGCAGAGCGACGACATCTCAGATCATTATCTAGTCTCGTGTAAATTACATTTAGCCAAGGCTGCAAAGCCGACTCCGTGTTATAAATATGTTAGACCTATCACTTCTGCCACTAAAGATGGCTTTATTAATAATCTTCCTAATCAGTTTCATCATCTCAGCATCCCGGATAGCTTAGAAGAACTTGATATTGCAACAGAAACGTTTGAATCTCTCTTTTCCAGCACTTTAGACATAGTTGCTCCGTTGCGCATAAAGAAGATTAAAGAAAATAGTCCAACGCCGTGGTACAACGAGCACACTCAGGCCCTTAACCCTCTGGAGTCTAAGGGGTTTTTGAGGTCTGTGAGATGTTTTGACATGCCCTGACATTTGTGCTTTTTTCAGTTGCTTATAAACATATTAATGGCAAAGGTGTAATTACACTCTATTTAGCACAAATAGGGGTACCATAATATGCGAGCAACATCTATTTACATATTTGTATTTTTGAGGGAATAATGTTTATGCATGGTTATTCAAAAAACTAAAAATTAAAGTTTCTGAAAAAAGGCCACAAAACACATACTTAATATGTGTCCACAAGACTTTTGACTAATCACTAATGGATGTAGTTGCCTAGTGTTTTTGCTTCAAAATTATCTGAAAATCACCCTGCCTAATCATTCACATAAAACAATACATTGATTTAAATTTTTTAAAACAGTTTTTGCTTCCAAAGGCAATATGCGCAGGGGCGTGACTTGCTGTGATTCACACCTGAGAAGACAAAGACCCTGCATAGTAATGAGCCTGCATACTAATGAGCCTGCATACTAATGAGCCATTCATTCAGGTGTGTCACACAAGAAAGAATGCGAGGACAAAAATAAATAAATAAATTATATATATATATATATATATAAAATACAAATATAAATGAAAGTCAAAAGCACATTTTTAGTACATAGTCATACCTGGAAACAAATCCTGTTCAAATAGGCTATATGGACCATTCTACAGAATTAGTTAGAGTTAGAAAGTTAGAGTTCTCAGAGAGGAAAAAAAGGTATTTTTTCACAAATTTTTTATACATTCAAATTGTATAATTTCCAAGGTAAACATTTCTAGTATGCAGTTAATTCTCATACTGTATTTTCAGAAAGTTTTGGAATCTCCTCAAATGTGTCACTAATAAAAAACAATAATATTAAGATTTTTTTTTTACATCTATCTTGTCTTTTTTTTTTTTTTTTTTAAGTAGGCCTATAGCCTGGATTTTATCATTCATATTTCAAAGTTAAGGATTCATTAGTTTGATATAGTCTACATTGGAACAAACACTATAATAACATCTTAGATTATGAGCTTATTTTTGACAAAACATTCTAACGTTATATATTTAACATATGAGCAGAAACTGGTTAACTAAAGCTTATTTGATGTCTATTTTAGAGTAAAAATCTTTATAATCTATCCCAAACTAGTCAACTAAATGTTGTCTTTCATATTTCGTCTGTAACAACAACAGTGCGAATTCCGTTCATTCATCACACAGAGAAAGACACGCGATTCATTTTAAAACAGTATTCGCGATTAGAACAAAGAATAAACTTACTATGATCCTGGATCCATGGCTCCTCGAAGTGAAATTAATCCAGCACTGAGGTAAATTATCCAGAATTATTCCTCAAAGCCTCGAAAAACGACACAGACTACCGGTACATTAATCTGAACTTGGTGTTTTATCGAGCTCGTGTGGGCGTTGGCAAGTTTCAGATCATTTGCGTTTCTATAGCGCGCGCTCTCTGTGGGCGTGGTCACATTAAAAGATAATTAGCTGAAATGAGAACGCCTGGCATCTCTCTCTTTTTATATAGATTACATAAACACAGAATATTTGTTTTAGTTTTGAATTAGATAATTTAAAAGTACACACTTAAATGATTATAAAGATATATTGATCATGCCTGTGTGACTAGTATTTGCGGAGTTTTGTTTATGTTTAGAGACGTGCTCTAGAAAAAAAGTTCACGGAGACGGAGAGGCAGAAGGCACACCCTATTTATTTTCTTTATTTTACAAAAGCACAATATTTTATTTCGATTGTAAGTGGACCCATAAAAAAGTAGACATTTAATAGTTTATTTTTTCATATTTCTTAAGTGTGTATGACCAAAGGTGACTGAGTATTTTAAGTCTATTTTGCTGCTATGTGAAAAAAATCGCGCAAAACGCGCCGGCGCGTTTCTCGACTCCAGAGGGTTAAGAGAGCAGCCAGAAAAATGGAGCGAAACTGGAAGAAAACAAAACTAGAGGTATTTCGGATTTCATGGAAGGAGAGCTCGATTGTTTACAGAGAGGCATTAAAAGATGCTAGAACGGATTATTTTTCAACCCTATTAGAAGAAAATAAACATAATCCTAGGTATTTATTTGAACAAGTGGCTAAACTAACGAAAAAGAAAGCTTCAAGCCCAGAAGTTTCCAAGAAACACAGCAGTAATGACTTTATGAACTTCTTCACTTATAAGATCTATAATATCAGGGACAAAATTATAACTATGCAACCGTCTACTACAGTAGCGCATCAGGGAGTGCATTGTAGTCTCCGTGAGGAACATTTTGATTCATTTGTTGCTATAGGAGAGGAAGAATTTTGCAAACTTGTTAATTCATCTAAATCGACAACTTGTATGCTAGACCCTATACCGACTAAGCTACTGAAAGAGATGCTTCCAGAGGTCATAGATCCTCTTCTAAATATCATTAATTCATCTTTGTCTCTAGGATACGTACCAAAAACCTTTAAGTTGGCTATGATTAAACCGCTTGTTAAAAAACCGCAACTTGATCCGACAGAATTAGTCAATTACAGGCCAATCTCGAATCTGCCTTTTCTGTCAAAGATACTAGAAAAAGCAGTATCATCACAACTGTGTTCCTTTTTAGAAAGAAATAATATCTGCGAGGATTTTCAGTCCGGATTTAGACCGTACCATAGTACTGAGACTGCTCTCATTAAAGTCACAAATGATTTGCTCTTATCATCCGATCGTGGTTGTATCTCTCTATTAGTGTTACTTGATCTTAGTGCTGCATTTGATACTATCGACCACAACATTCTTTTAAATAGACTAGAAAACTATGTTGGCATTAGTGGAATTGCACTAGCATGGTTTAAATCATACTTATCTGACCGTTTTCAGTTTGTAGCAGTAAATGAAGAGATGTCTTATCGATCACAAGTTCAGTATGGCGTAACACAAGGCTTAGTACTAGGACCGCTGCTGTTCACTCTGTACATGCTACCATTAGGATATATCATTAGGAAATATGGAATTAGCTTCCACTGTTATGCTGATGATACTCAGCTGTATATTTCTTCAAAACCTAACGAAACTTACCAATTCTCAAAATTAACGGAATGCATAGCTGATATAAAAAATTGGATGACCAGTAATTTCCTATTACTAAATTCTGAAAAAACAGAGATTCTAATCATTGGACAAAAAACTGCCACACGTAATAACCCAGAATACTGTCTAACAATCGATGGCTGCTCTGTTAAGTCTTCGTCGTCAGTTAGGAACCTGGGTGTGCTCTTTGATACCAATCTTTCATTTGAAAGTCACGTGTCTAGTATCTGTAAAACCGCATTTTTCCATCTTAAAAATATATCTAAATTACGTCATATGCTCTCACTGACAAATGCGGAACATTTAGTTCATGCATTCATGACATCAAGGCTAGATTATTGTAATGCTCTACTGGGTGGTTGCTAGAGGTGTGAACCTACACTGGTCTCACGGTTCGGTGCGATTACGATTATCATGTCATCGATTCAGTTCAATTCGATTATCGCGATGCATTGCGATGCATCGCATCCTCAATTTTCAATTTTACTTCAAAAGTGATGTATGCGTGCTCGCGCGCGTGCGTGAGTGTTCGCCTGTTCAGGAAGTCGCAGTGACAAAAACAGAGACATTCCAGTTTAAGTTTCATGGGACTAAAGCCTGTTTATGCCATTAAGAAAATGAAATTCTTTCAAAATCAATTTTGTTTTAAAGAAATGTTCATTTAGCAGTGCTCATTCATCAGTGTATGTTACCCTGGAGACGCGCACATCAACCGTCACCGAGTCCGCTGTTGAAGACGATCATCCATTTATAATCACGCGTAACAAAACAGAATAATTGTAATTTGACCATCGGGTGTGAAAGGGTTGCCATCTGTCCCGGTTTGTCCCGATTCCCGGGACACTGAACGTCCAGGTTTTCGAAAGGCTACGTGAATGTATGTTCAAACCGTGTAGCGCAGAGAGGGAGAGAGCGAGACCTTGCGTGTGTGTGTGCTAGTGTGTCTCAAGAAGCGCATGTAACTTGCATGCGCATATAAGAAGCGTATGTAAGAATGTTTAATTACTCGCACTCGCATCTCGCCTCCCTCTGCCAGTGTATGCTACCGCGACAAAGCACATACGCAATAAATGACGTCAGAAAAGCGTCAGTAGCCTACATTATAACCGGTCTATTACTGAACCGATACCGAATCGTCCTCGTCTGCATCGCGGTGCATCGTAGAAACGATTAATTTCGACACCCCTAGTGGTTGCCCTGCACGCTTAATAAACAAACTACAGCTAGTTCAAAACGCAGCCGCTAGAGTTCTTACCAGAACCAGGAAGTATGACCATATTAGCCCGGTTCTGTCAACACTGCATTGGCTGCCTATTAAACATCGTATAAATTTTAAAATATTGCTGATTACTTACAAAGCACTAAATGGTTTAGCTCCCCAGTACTTGAGCGAGCTCTTAACGCATTATAGTCCTTCACGTCTATTGCGATCTCAAAATTCTGGCCAGTTGATAATACCTAGAATATCAAAATCGACTGCTGGCGGTAGATCCTTTTCCTATTTAGCACCAAAACTTTGGAACAATCTTCCTAACACAGTCCGGGAAGCAGATACAGTCTGTCAGTTTAAATCTAGACTAAAAACACATCTCTTTGGCTTAGCATACACATAACACATTATAGATTTCTATAATTCAATGTTAGGCTGCATAGTTTAGATCAGCCGGAACCGGGAACACTTCCCATAATTCCTGATGTACTTTGTACATCATAAGAAGGATGGCGTCTACGCTAATATTAGTCTCTCTGCTTATCCCGAGGTTTACCGCGAACCGCCGGATCCAGGCCATATCCAGATCTGAGGAAGGACCATCACATGGACACGACGACAACGCATCCCTGATGAGCCAGCCCCATCAACACTGTGAAGGCCCATGAACACCTCAACACAGTCATCTCCTCACCGGCCGGATGACCCAACCTCCAACCAGATGAACTGGATAAATATCGTGAAAGTTCTGATCACATCTGACTCCTGACATTATGCTGCCTAACTCATAATCATACACTGTTCGTTCATTGGCCAAAGGAGGACTGGCCCCCTGACTGAGCCTGGGTTCTCCCAAGGTTTTTTTCTCCATTCTGTCATCTGATGGAGTTTTGGTTCCTTGCCACTGTTGCCTTTTTCGCCTCTCTTCGCTTTTGTCGCCATTGGCTTTTGGCTTGCTTAGTTGGGGACATGATTTCCATTACACGAGAGTAGATGTTAAAACTTCATGCTGATTTGTACTCGGCTTTCGCCAAGATAAGCAACACTAAGACGTAGCTTTACAGTAAACTATGCTTCTCCATCCATTTACGCTTCTTTCCATATGAGGGTGTGACTCCCCTTCTGTCCGGCGTTAACGGCTGCAGTGTACTTGGCGCGTCAGCACACACGACGGCTGCAACTACAGTGTGGTCTCCCTAGTGGACCAACACGACAACCGTCTGGATTGAGCCGAGTAGGGGACATCTCTAGGGTCTTCAAGTGGGCACCTTCCGTCCTCAGTGTTTCGTCGACTAGCCCACGACACCTCAAGAGGGCTCGACAACCTCCAACCAGATGAACTGGATAAATATCGTGAAAGTTCTGATCACATCTGACTCCTGACATTATGCTGCCTAACTCATAATCATACACTGTTCGTTCATTGGCCAAAGGAGGACTGGCCCCCTGACTGAGCCTGGGTTCTCCCAAGGTTTTTTTCTCCATTCTGTCATCTGATGGAGTTTTGGTTCCTTGCCACTGTTGCCTTTTTCGCCTCTCTTCGCTTTTGTCGCCATTGGCTTTTGGCTTGCTTAGTTGGGGACATTTAACATTTAATTTTGAATTTAACAATACTATTACAACATTGTTTTCCTGTTATCTCTGTAAAGCTGCTTTGAAACAATTTGTATTGTAAAAAGCGCTATATAAATAAAGGTGACTTGACTTGACTTGACTTCTCAGGCAAACCATAGTTACAGACGTAACTGTAAGACGTTCCCTTTTGAAGTAGAACTGAACACTGCACAGCGGAGTTACAACCTTCCTTCTTTGCAGGCCATCTAAGGAATAAGGAATCTAAGGAATAAATGGCTCCTAGCATTGCGACTCCTCTGAGATCTATAGTCATCAGACTGTGACAGGTCAGGACCCCCGGAGGCATAAAGCAGATACTTGGACCGGCACTGGACGTACTACTTTAAATGCGGCCGACTGCTGCTCACCTCAAAACTTTCCGACCACTGTCTCTAAAGACGTGCCAAAACGTTCAGAGGGAGAGAACAGGGGATCAGGAAGAAAATGATTATGTCCACCAGGTTCAACCACAAGTGCCTCTTCATTACCATCATTGCTTACATTTAACGACCAATGGCAGCGGCTGTTTGATTGGTGGCCTGGAGGGCTAAGTGCGTGGTATGGTGCAGCTCAGCGACTGTTTCAGGAGACAACCCCTGATCCATATCTCTCATAAAAAATCCCGGGCATCCTGGCCAAATTTGCCCATTGGCCCCTGTCCATCATGGACTCCTAATCATCCCCACATATACTGATTGGCTTCATCATTCTTGTCTCCTCTCCACCAGTAAGCTGGTGTGTGGTGGGCGTTCTGCCACAATATGGCTGACGTCGCATCATCCAGGTGGATGCTGCACATTGGTGGTGGTTGAGGAGATTCCCACCTTACATACAGTATGTAAAGCGCTTTGAGTACCTAGAAAAGTGCTAGGTAACACTTTATTTCGATAGTCCACTTTAGACATTCTACTAACTATAAGTAACTTTTCAACTACATGTCAACTAACTGTCATTAGACATATTGGTAGACGGTCAGCTTAATATCTGCTAACACTTTATTTTGTTGGTCCCCCAATAGACATTCAACTGACTTATAAGTAACTTGGCGACTACAAGTCAACTTATTCTCCTAACCCGAACCCTAACACCTAACCATAACCTAACAGTCTACTGACAATCTACTATAATATACTAATACTCTAATGAGAGTTAGTTGGCATGTAGTTGAAAAGTTACTTATTATTAGTAGAACGTCTAAAGTGACTATCGAAATAAAGTGTAACCAAGCGCTATATAAAATTATTATTATTATTATTAGATCTCCCTGGTAAGCCAACAACACAGCCATAGTGTGTAAGGCCCCACAGGCCTGACCTGCTGCCACATAAGCCATGCCATTCAAACACAAAGTGGTCTGTTGCGGCTTAGATGACAGGACAGGAGCCTTCAAAGAGGAAGACTTACCCTGTGAGAGATAGCTCACAAGCGCTTCTTCAACAGGTGGCATCCTCACACATCCTCGCTCGCTCAATCCTTCCACGATTTCTCCACTTCCGTGCGAGATGGGGAAGAAAGGGGAGTCTCAGGGGGGGGAAGGATGATTATGGCCCGACAGGAAACGCTCATCAAGTCTACCATGAGGAGTTTCCTGTCTCCTACACCCCACGCTAGATCCAATCTGGTTGTGGTGTGGGCCATAACATCCAATATGCTGGGTTGAGAGGGCCCAGTACAAACGTTATCTTCGCCCACTTCAACCACATCCGCCTCCTCCTGGCTGGATGGTGTCAGCAACATGCTATCTGCTGGATCAGATAATGCTAAAGACTGAGGAATGTGAAAGAGCTATTCCTTTTTCGGCAAACTCAACCTGTGATCCCTATGACTTCAGCATACAGTGGGGCCCTAGCCGCGAGGTGCAGACCCTTGTCCTCAATCCTTTGAGAATAAGACCAAACCGTGGGCAGACCTTCCGCGCTCAAGCACAACACGCACAGGTTGTGTGTGTGTCCTCAGGTGTAAAAAAGCTGGGAGTTGGAGGCACACGCTTCCTGAATCGCTTGCCTGGTTTCTTCATAATTCCACGTTCACCACACACTATTTACACAAACGGCTCCTGAAAACAAAACAAAAAGCATCATGCCCTCTTATAGGGCTTGTCAGCCAATGAAAAAAAATGGCGTGTTCACAGTTGTTTCAGACACCGGTTACACTGAAGGTCAATCCAAGACGCAGTGTTGAGTTCGACTTCGAAAGGGAACAGATTTTATTCTTTCTTCTCTATAGACATCAAGGACACTACAAAGTAGTGCTGTTTGATTATATTATTTTTTAATTGAGTCTTTTATTCTCTTGTTTTTCTCCTCTATTGTCTTTCCATCATGCTCGGTCTATAATACTCGCCGCCTCTTCACTGCCTTTTAATAAATGCTGCAGTCCTCTCCCACCTGAATATTCTGCAGTTCAGGTCACCATTTGCTAACCTCTGTGACTCCCATGTTTAGTCCTATTCGGAAGTTAATTGTTTCTCATGGGGACGCAAGGTATTTTCAACATTTACAGTAGATTTTATTTCTGTTCAAATCCAGAATGTCAGTGTTTTTCTCCCACCACCTGTGTAAAAATCTCCTGCCAGATTACCTACTGTTTTTTGACAAACACCAAGGTCGTGTGGTAATTTAATTGCCGTCCGAATCCATATCTCTAAGTTGACAAGAAGAGATCTATTAAAAAAAAAAAACACTGTTCATAACCTTTTTGACCACTGCCGAACACGCTAACTGTTGCTCTTCACTTTGAATTGCATGCATTTTAAAGATACACTTTTATTACTGAAATGTTGGAAAGTATTTACAAGAACAACATTTCATCACTGCTCCACCTCAGCGAGTGGGAGCTGTTATGAACAAAAAGGGGAAAGAAGAAAATTGGAAAAGCAGGTATCCAATAACATTTTTAAATATAAAATATATATACCAAGCCGCTTTATGTTTACCTCTTGTAAATAAGAGTCTGCATTAAAGGTGCCCTAGAATTTGAAATTGAATTTATCTTGGCATAGTTAAATAACAAGAGTTCAGTACATGGACATGACATACAGTGAGTCTGACTCTGAAACACCATTGTTTTCTCCTTCTTATTTAAATTTAGTTTTTGAAAAACACCCCTGAAAAATAGGCGAATCTCCACATAACACCGACTGTGACTCAACAGTCGGGATCATTAATATGTGAATACTTTCCAAACAACACATTCACGCGCTACACAGTTCGATGTTTTTTGTTCTTGATTCAACGTGAAAAACGTCATTGTAAAATTATACGGTTACATTATAATCATTTACATGTTTTTACCATGTTAAAAATAAAATTGTGGCTGCTGACGTTTAGGGCTGTCAACTTTAGTCGTTTAGTCAACTAATCGGTCGATGCCGTCTTGGTCGACTGACATTCTTATTGGTCGACCAGTTGCAATTTTTTTTTTTTTTTTTTACCAATAGAAAGAATTTTTCAATGATTTACTCCTTGATATTTATTCCTTTATAAGCAGTTATATATTACTGTATTCTAAATATAATTAGCCTATGGTTTATCCCCAACTTTAAATGCTTTAATTTAGGCTATTTTGTGTTCAGCGCCACAGTTTAGCGCACACACATAGAACACTCGGTTCGCACCTGTGGCTTCGCTGCTGCTTCGTGCTCAGTAAGGGAGGTAGTTTCGCTGTATTCATTCAGTTTGAACGCTACTTGTTTCGGTTTTTATGCTTATACACTATATGTTTTTATCTCGATGCGGCGTGGACGCACTTGGAAAAAAAGAGCGCGTCGCACCGCGACCGCGTTGCTTCCATCATGAGCGCGCACACCGCGCGCCTACATTTGAAATCGAACTTGAGCGCGCAAAAGACGTGAGCAGTCCCTTTAACGGCTTTATCATGCTGACTCAATAGATTGTGTTTTCTTGATATGTTTTTGTTTTTATTTGTACACTTGACGCATTTGAAAATAGCCTAAATAATGTAACAAAACGAAAATAAACCTATATGCGGTCCTACAATACAGCCTATTATTATTAGGATTGTTTTTTAGGCTCTTTGGGTTTTTTTGTGTGTTTGTTTTAAAACGCCTAGATCGGCTGGACAAAAGTTAACCCATAGCTTTCAAAGTAAAGAAGAATATACAGCCTGTAAACGAGAGCTTTTGTTAGGATTTTTCATTGTGGCAGATAGCAGTTATATTTTTGTAGCGTGTGGTGTGGTCAGGTGCGCGATTGTGACTGTTAGGCTACTATAGACCTAGGAGGACAGTGCTCCTCACTTTTTGCAGTTAAAAAGAAATCACTTAATTTTCAAAGAATTGTATTATTATTATAGTTTTATGTATTTTTGATGTTTTTTCGTTGTTGTCTTATAAATGCTCTATGACAATTGTTAAAAAATGTTCAATCAAAACATCGCGTCTTTTTTTTTTTTTTTTTTTTTTTTTTTTTTAGTCGACTAATCGTTGCGCAGGACAAGGCTTTGGTCGACTAAGGATTTCTTTGGTTGACTACAGCCCTACTGACGTTATGAGTTAACGTGTAAAGTTAATGCTATATGATAGTTAACGTTTAGGGGGAAGGTCTAGCATTGACGTGACAGTTAAGTTCTTACTGAAAATAAACGTACCACTCAGAAGTGTCCATTTCCAATCTTAAAACAACTGGTTGTTCCTCAAAATCGCCGTCTTCATCTGAAACAGGCTCAAAAATGCCTAATCTCTCCATTGTCACGCTGGACATCAGGGGCCGGTTTGCGGTCAATCTGAGCGACTGTAATGAGCCCGCAGTGAAACAGCCAATCAGAGCAGAACTCCTCATTACTATTCATGACCCTTCCAAATAAGGTAAAAACAGACCATTTCATTCTAGGGCCAATTTCTAGTGTTGAAAATGGACCTGTAAAACCCTATCTGGACATTTAAATGCCCTTAAATAAGCCACATACCCTCTATGTAGATATCTTAAAATATTATTTCAACACATTCTAGGGCACCTTTAACTAATTCCTGCTAATTTTCAAAAAATAATTAATTAAAAACTTTTTTGAGATAAAAATGCAAGACAGAAAACCATTCCAATAGCGCGTCTATTTTCTTATTTTTAAACCGGAGATTTATATAATCAAATAATAAATCGGTATATAAATACAAAATAAATTATTAAATTAAATATGAATTTGTTCTATTATTCCAAGCATATGACATTTTATTTACAGCAGACAATGACTACGTAGCGCATTCAAAGTATCACAAAACTCGCAAAACCAGCAATCACCTTCTGAATGCATGAGTTTTATCACTGAGGTGCCATGCACTTTTTTTTTTTACAGACGTCCACACGAGAAACAATTACTGTCCAAATGGGGCTTTTGAAATAGTTTTTTGCTTGATAGAACTTTGCTAATGGTTTTGATTGTTCCTCCATGCATTTGTATAATTACCATATGCATCGCACGATTTAATTTAGGCACTGTATCCTGATACGCAAGGCTAGGATTGTGTTTTAGTTTTTTACCCCTCAGTTTATAATATGTCTGGCAATTAACTGACCCAGTGTTTCAAGGACATTCTAAATAACTTCATAAACGATTTCTTGTGTAGCTGAAAGATACTTAGACACTTAAATGAATACATATGTTATACTTTTTACATAAAGTCACACTTTTGTTATTAATGAAACTCATTGTTCACCAGCGTGTTACATTTCTCAGAGATCTCAGAGCTGCTGCTCAATTTTCATAGTCACCTTGAAAACAAAACTTAAATTATTTTTAATGGAATATCACAGTACTTACAATAAATTATTTATGCGTGCGCATCATTATTTCCATTTAAATGAAGGCACCCTCGTAATCTTTAAGAGTCAAAATCTGCTAATGGGTAATAATGGAACAACAGTTGTAAAAAGTGATTTTTCACTATTATTTACAACAGGATCTACATTTTCATCGGTTAAATATGAAATATAAATATGGGTTTGTGACTGCCGAATGTAAAATTTTTGACAATCCAAACATGTCAGTTTCTCGGTAACGTAATTTATTTGAACGGCACCTATTATGCCCCTTTTTACAAGATGTAAAATAAGTCTCTGATGTCCCGAGAGTGTGTATGAAGTTTTAGCTCAAAATGCCAAACAGATAATTTTTTACAGTTTAAATTGTCACTTTTTGGGGATCAGAAAAACACGCCGTTTTAGTGTGTATCCCTTTAAATGCAAATGAGCTGCTGCTCTCGGTACAGAGGGCGGAGCCTCACGAGCTCGCGCTCAGAGCCAGGACAATCTCATCTGATAATATCAAAACAGAAACTTTCAGCAGCAGTGTTCATTTTGACCTGGAGTCGGACAATAATGCCTACAGAGTCAGAGAATATATGCTGTATGGAGATAGACAGGTATAGATTAGTTTAATTACGGTTATAGCGTAAATGTCATCTGCTTTTATCCACTATTAGTACAAGCCTGTTGTAGCGGACCCCGTCCGAATGATAACCAAAAGTATACTGATGAGTTCAATGAAGTTAATTGTACATCACACAAATGATGAAGCATCAGTTTAACTCCAGAAAATCACTGTAAGAGCTGAATAAACACAGGATAAAAAGTGCATTAAAGTCTCATCCATAAACTCTCTCCCTTTCATTATCATCGACATACACAGCGAATTACACAAAACACTTGTTTCAACTAACAGTAAACAAATATAAACACACCTTTTCAGTGGGTGCTTAATAAACTGGTAAACTTTATGTCCGTAAATCCATAAAGTGCGCGCTCTCACTTTAATTTCTGCCGTGATCAGTAACGTTAGGCCTATCGCTTCGGAGACCATAAGCTGGATCTCGAACAGGTGGTACAGATCCATCCTCGAGTAACAACGAGAGTAAGTGAAGACTGCTATGTTCATTCTTACATCCAACAAAAAAAAAACACATCAATCTCTTAGAAGACACTCTTGTCTACAGCTGGTCCACCGTCTAAACAATGTTGGACTGTGTGTAGCCATCAACAGTTGTGGGCGGGGCTTGTGCAAAAGTACGTCACATTGCCCAGAATCTGAAAACGGCTTGTTCTGAGACACTGCTTATGATTTATGGGGATTAAATTTTTTTTTTTTTTTTTAAGGACTGGGTGGATTTTGATCAATATAGGGTGGTTGTGTACACACACTGCCAACACACATTTATGTTCAAACATTATAAAAGTGAATTTTGCATAATAGGTGGCCTTTAAGCCAATAAATTAAATTAATAAAGACCTACGCAAAAAGCATTTTGAACGTCTATAGAATGTTTTATAATTACCCCAAAATTAAACACCTCTCATGCACATTATCACATCCGTCAGTTGGAATATTAGAAAATTATTGTATTAACACACTCATGGGTATCAATGAGTTCACTGAATAATGCATCCACATAATAATTTAAATATCACGACATTGATCCTGTCAAAAAATAACATGAATTATACACAGCAATATATACGAGAAGCAGTGAGTTCATGCATTTCCTGGAAACCCAATGTTTTATCATCGCTTTCCGAGAAGAGGGAGAAAATGGCGGCCTGAGCGACCTCAGCTGTCCTCACTCGTCTGTCGGAGACGATAATGTGTATAATACATAACGCATGTCACTATCAATTTATTCCTCACATGCTGAAATTGAATAGGAATGATCTGGGAACTGAGTGAAATACTTCACACTCCATGCTAAAGAGAATAAACCCCAATCCAATTGACAAATTTCACCAGGTTAGTGAACATCGTTCAACGTGTTGATTTTTAATGGACTTTTTTTTATGCATGAACTATGCATTCTGATTCTGGCATTCCTGATTTTAATATTTTCAATCATTTTCTAATCTAGACAGCTTTTTTTCAGAATGTTGGCAATAGATGAACTGTTAAATGACTGATCTTGAGATGAGTCCCTGTAGTCGTCCAATTTGATTCTCATATGCTGAAGTAACAGGCTAAATATTATAAACTTGACAGGTGATTTGTTTTATGAAATGTAGTTTCATGCCGACCATGTCAGACCCTGCGTCTCAATGTCCATACTATCCATCCTAAACAGTATGTGAGACTGAAATAAGTGTGTCCCAAAGCATAGTATGTGGAAAAGAGTATGCCAGAAGTCCCTGGATGGTTGATCCATGCTCACTCTAAAGGCTAATATTGCCCACAACCCACTGCGCTATGGAGGAGGAACTACAAACACGAGTAAAAAGTGTTAAAAGAAATATGGCGGATATGTGCGACCAATAGTGAGAGGTTCAGATAAAGCTTTGAGTGACTAATCAAAGTTTAAACTGATAAAAAAAAATATTTATTTAATGTTAGGTTTAATCTGTGTTATATTCCATCTGCAAATAACAATGTGTACTTTTATAAAGATTCGTTTGGCCATTAACTTTTAAATGCATCAATATGCATTAATATGAGGAGAGTCTCCACATGAAAGACTGCAGATCAACGTGCTTCTGCATTTCACTCCGATATGCTAGGAAATTAAATTAAATTAAATTAAAAGGAGGATTTTAAATGTGACAAGATGATTGACAGGTCAGTTTACTGTGACATGATGCGACAGAGAGCAACCGTTAAAGACGCAATTGTATGACGTGATAGTATGTCCTAAAGCTTGTCTACTTTTTGCTACACACTCAAAGGTATCTACTTTTTCTTCACAAAAAGAGTTTATACTTTTAGGGCGTAGTATAAATAGGCGAATTGAGATGCAGCAATATTCACTCCTGGTACTATATCAATTTGAGGCCACAGTCTCAGTTTGTCAAAAGGCAAAAGGACAACATCCTTATCTTATGGCCATGCTGAATGGACATATTGCCTTGATCATGAGTTTTTACCAAATTGATTATCTTGAACTTACTGTTTAAAATAATATGTAAAAAAAAATAAAATAAAAAAAAGACAGACTGCACAACATATTAAATATATACAATTAAAGGAGAACTCCAGCGCAAAATGAACCTTTGGTCTAATTACACATTGTTACCTAGTCAACCGTTATCTGAGATTTGTTTTCATGATTATCGAATGTAAATAGTTTTATCTCTAAAAACAGTTTAGCCTATAACGCTAGTATAACGCTAGTAAATAGGGCATAGAGTAATGCCAAATAAAAATCGCTTGTTAATACCACTAACAAGGCTCAAAATAGCCCCACACTAACACGGTAGCATAATAAGGGTCCCTACCTTCAAACCGAAGCATTGAGAACTTTGTCAGTGTCCAGACAGTTTAATAAGAAGATATTGTATACATACAGTCAGCTTCGCGAATACAGGCAGAAGCCATCTTTGAAAAACAGTCTCTACCAGTCGATCTACGAACGCCGATCCAAGTGCGCTGGTGAGATGTGATTAAATTATTTTTATTTATTTATTTTCTCTGTTGCGTTCAGTGCTTCTCTTATGCGCTCAGTGCTTTCTTCCGGAAACAACGGACCATATGAGATTCTACACAATTCAGCGCACTTGGATCGACTGGTAAAGACTGTTTTTCAAAGATGGCTTCTGCCTGTATTCGCGAAGCTGACTGTATGTATAAAATATCTTCTTATTAAACTGTCTGGACACTGACAAAGTTCTCAATGCTTCGGTTTGAAGGTAGGGACCCTTATTATGCCAGCGTGTTAGTGTGGGGCTATTTTGAGCCTTGTTAGTGGTATTAACAAGCGATTTTTATTTGTCATTACTCTATGCCCTATATACTAGCGTTATACTAGCGTTATAGTCTAAACTGTTTTTAGAGATAAAACTATTTACATTCGATAATCATGAAAACAAATCTCAGATAACGGTTGACTAGGTAACAATGTGTAATTAGACCAAAGGTTCATTTTGCGCTGGAGTTCTCCTTTAAGTAAACTAAATCCGTTCACTCTTGGGCACTGCACAGTGCACACATAACTTTTTTCAAAATCTCACTTACTACCAGGTACTTCTGTTCATCAAGAGCCACCATCTCTCTACACAAGCAACTTGTGTATAGAGATGGTGGATAAATCTCAGGTTCATAAATATGGAACAAACTCCCAATCATGCCCAGAATGAATGACTAATGGCTGACACCTCCTCTGATGCTGAATAAATGAATGTTTTGGATATTTTGAGCCAAACACTCCAATTATTTCTCATTTACTAGAATACAAGCTAATGGCTTTCACCACTAAAACATCTGAAGTGGGAACAGTGGATATAACATAGCTCAGACATAAAAATGTATGCATCTTATTTAACAACTATACATCCACTTACATATGTTGTATATACTCAATCAAACACAGATATGAACAATATGTAAAACCGATATAATACCTTAGTTAAGACTTTTTAAACAGCCACTGCATTATCTTTTATACTGTATGTTACTTTTAGTCAACGCAGTCTTCGCCTGAAGTGAGCGCATCGAAGCCGAAATGGAGGGGATGTTTTGATCATTGTTCTGAACCTGATCTGGATGTAGTGTTTGACAAAAAAGCTGATTTTTTTTCAGCTTTTTGCACAAAATGTTGATTTTTTTTATTTTTATGAAACTTACCCAGATTGATAAAAATTCGTAAAAAAAAAAAGAAAAAAAAAAAATGCATGAAGCTAGAATATATAAAAAAAGATTTTTTGTTTTTTAAGAGCAGGGGCTCTGTTCTTTCTTTTGATTTATTGTGTGTTCAGATATTCATACAACAAAATATTCTGGGGGCCATGAAACTTGTACAAACTCAAAATTGTTGTCACTGGCTAGCCAGTTTTTTCAAAAACGCTGGCGGGGAAAGAGTTAATTGTGTTCATTTATTTTTCTGTTTCACTGACTAGGAAAAAAAAACAAAAAAACAAGGAACAGAACTGAGTACACCGGCAATACAACCATCCCAGGACAAGAATCAAAAAATAACACAGGAAACACTGCCACTTACCTCTTGTGTATTTAAACCACAAACAAGACACACTTGTAAACTAATCAACAAGAAAAGTACAAACTGACTATGAAAAGGAGACCAGACAGGAAGTAATTTACAAGTCCACATGTATAATTTAACAATTAGCCCAGTTGTTCTGAACACTTTTAAAACAATGCCCTTCAGAGCATCTGGACCGGTTATTTGGTTTGGTTTAGTTTCAGATAGTTTCAAGGGCAGTGTTTCATTATTCAAATCACCTGTCAAACAGAGACACATATTAAGCATATAGCCTTTGATATTATAAACAAACCATATTATGATAGTTATATTGTTAAGATGGTAGATTAGACCTGTCTGTGTATTACTTAAAATTGAGATTTATGCATGTTTTAATCACAATTACTTTGATGAATTTGTAGCCTTCTCATACATTTTAATTTTGCAATTTATCTGAACTTTTTTGGTTGGTAATAAAAGGTAATAAAAATTCCTTCTGAAGCGAAGTGATGTTTTTTTGTAAGAAAAATATATTTATAACTTTACAATCTTAAATAACTAGCTTCCGCCAGACGACCGTACGCATACTACGCATGTCGACTTGCGCCACAAGAGTAACCCGTGACGTATGACTTATGACGTTAGACAACTCTCGCGGTTTAAACAAATAGCGTTGTGAAACAAACCGAAGCTACGTCGTGCGTCGGATCAGGGGTTAGTCTTCCACCGTAAATCGATGTGTACGACCCATAGACAGTATAAGAAGTGGACAGAGCCATGTCTGACAGATGTAAATATTCTAGTAGCTGTGCGTGAAAACTGCCAACGTTGATCTTGCAGAGACGGCGAGCTTGAGCAAAGAGTTCTTTGGTGTGAGTGAGCAGGAGTAAGTAATTTGTATAGTATTTATTTAAAAATGTAACGCCAGTACGTCATATTAAGTTAATGCATTGATTGCCTGCGAGCTTCTCCTCCTGTCTGTACGGTAATTTCTCTACTGTGCGACAGAGAGTCGAGTGGTTATGACGCAATCGTTAGCCTATTTTTACAAAAACTGTTTCTACGGGGCCATAATGTAACATAGAAGGTAATGGAGCCCTTTATACATTGTCGTGTGTCTTTAGAAATAAATAATGGACAAATGGAGTCTTTAAATGCCTCAGATGTAAAGTTATTCGCTGTCAAAGTGATGCCAAAATGAATGGGAGTCAATGGGAATGCTAACGCAAGTGAAGTTCTGCTACAAGATGGCGGCACGCGGCCGGCTTCAACTTCCTATCGATGGATTACCCCCTTGGTACGACCGTCTGCCAGAAGCTAGTGATTATAGTTTATAAAGTTTTAAATATGGATATTTTTTCTTACGCAAATGTATGGCTTCATTTCAGAAGGCCTTTATTAACCCCCTGGAGCTGTGTGGAGTATTTTTATAATGGATGAATGCACTTTTTGGGCTTCAAATTTTCACCAGCCATTCACTCCCATTATAAAGCTTTTTTAATATAACTCTGATTGTATTCATCTGAAAGAAGAATGTCATACACCTAGGAAGGCTTCAGAGTAAATCATGGGCTAATTTACATTTTTGGGTGAACTATACCCTTAAGCGTTTTTTCCTTGAAAAAAAATAGCTTGAATGTAACTCGACACCCTTGCCTCATTAAGTATACGCGGTTCTATGAATATGCAAATGAGCGCCGCCTCCACTCACTCAGCTCAGAGATCCACTCGTTGACAATCACACTTTGATCTGATTGATTACAAGGTAGTTTGTGACGCCAGAAACAGCGATTTCAAACCGTGTTTTTGAGACTTTGGTTCACTGCAGGTTTAAAGGGCACCTATTATGCAAAATTCACTTTTGAACATAAATGTGTGTTGGCAGTGTGTGAGCAAAATCACCCTGGAATGATAAAAATCCACCCAGTGGTTTTTTTACAATCTCAATAAATCATAAGGACTGTCTCAGAACGAGCTGTTCTCAGATTCGGCGCAATGTGACGAAGTGTTTCTTCTGCCGGAGTCTCTTCATCATCTGGGTCTGATTCCGGTTCAAACATGTACGGCTGAATGCCATACAAAACAGCGGGTCTCTCACTCTCAGTTCTGCTTCTACCGATTGTTATTGCCATAGGTATGCAAGTTACGCCCTCATCCAAAGGCAGGGCGGGGATATGCAGCTCATTTACATTTAAAGTGGTACACACCAAAACAGCTCTTTTTAAAACAGGCCCCAAAAATTACATTTTCAAATGGTTATAATAAAGTAACTGTGGGGTATTTTGTGCTGAAACTTCACAAATACATTCTGGGGACACCCGAGACCAATATTACATCTTGTAAAAAGGGGCATAATAGGTGCCCTTTAAGGAGAAAATACTCAGCAATGCTGTCGACTTATGAATTTACACATGGTTTGTCTTAAAGCATATTAAAAACACCACAAAGACATATAAACAACATTAAAAGCTTGATTTTGACCACTGGGGGACTTGGGGGGCACAGGGGGAATATTTGAGATCAAACATTAATTTGCAGACTTCTGGTTGAAGACGCATGCTTCAGATCTTTGTTAATCCAGGGTTTGTTGTTTGTAAAAATCTAACCTTTTTATGTTTGAACCACCGCCATCACAAAGAAATTATAACAGGTAATCGTGCCATTCGATAATTCATGATTACTGCAACAATTACAATAATTAAAAAATAGATCCCAGCCAATACTCTCAAAACAGTCTCTTATAGGTATTCAACTGAGTCTTTGGTCCATACCTGAACCTACTGGTTTATAGCATCTGTCTAAATTTTGGAAGAAGATGGATGACGTTATAATTCGAACATCCTAATGGAGAATGTAACCTTGGTACACAGGCACCAGGATTCTGGGATCCTGTAGATTTGGTTCAATAAGACTCACTTGTTCCTGGCCTTGTCTTGCTGCCTCTGCAACTGAAACAATTGCCTAAAAACACAGCCAGACCACTTTCCACTCCATATGTGTGAGCAGCCCATCTGTCACAATTTCCTCAGGGGTTCTGAGATTCTCAGTTTCATCTACTCTTGCCGCATAACAGCGGTTCCCACAAAGCAGTGATGCCAGTCAATAAATAAATCAATGCATCCCTGAGCTTGAGATGTCAGAGGACTCATTTCCCCCAGAGTAACTCCGTTATGAGATGTGACCCCAGAGAGCATTAAAAAAAGATATCCAGATTTTAGTTTTATTAGATAAATAATACCTTAGACATCTGTTTTCACAAATTACCTCAGCTCCAGCCCAGTACAGACGGAAACAGCAGAGACATTTTGAGAGGGAAAAAAACTGTTGTGGGATTAGTCATCTTAAGCTTCATCTGTTCCTAAGCGTTTGCTACAGACACACAGCGGTGAAACAGGGTGAGAAGAGGCTTGGGAAAATCACAGTGACGCATTAGATGTCAGGGGAACAGAAAAGAATAGGGTGTTTATTCAATATCTGTGAAGAGTCGATGCCAGTCTGTTTCCTCAGACGTAAATACGGCCTCGCTCGGTTCGCTGCCTGAGGCAGCTTAAGGAATCACAGACGCGTAAAAATGTTGATGCGTGATGCCAATGTTGTCCAGCAGTTAGACAGCATAAGATACTTTGTTTTAGAAATTTCAAGGCAGAATTGCATGTCATTTCCAAAGAAGGCATTCCCAGAATGTAGCGCAAAAATTAAATCCAAGATGGCAAGGCAAGGCAAGTTTATTTATATAGCACATTTCTTGCACTATGGTAATTCAAAGTGCTATACACAGAAAGGAAATAAAATAATAACCAAATTCAAAGGAAAATTAAAACAGTTATAAAAGGAATTAAAAGAGTTAAATCACTTACAAATAAACAAAATTTAATTCTGAGAAGCATCAATAAAACTGATCTGTGGTATTAAATATTGATTATTGTAAGCAATATTTTCATGTGCAATATATATTTTTTTGTTTTGCTTAATTACAGTATCGTGCCAATAGCTTAGCAACATGCTAACAACAAACTCTATTTGTATTGAGTTAAGGTTTCGGTTTATGTAGAATGTCTAATTCATGAGGTAACGTTGGTGTCATACAGATAATTCACCCAGTTACTTTATAACATTATCCTATGTAAAAATACTTTATGGATGGATATGTGTTTTTGACCGTTGCGATGCATCTTGCATAAATGTTTTTAGGACGACATGTGAAGTTAAAAGGAGTTTTGATGTAGCGCACCTTATCCCTTTCAAAACAGTTGACAAATCAGAGGCAAGGGGGTGTGTTTACCAATTAATTACTGATTATTTTAATTAGTATTAAGTCATTATTGTATATTGATAATTTTTAATAAAGGTCAGCACTATCTGACATTAAAGGAAAAGTTCATATTATGCGATTAATTGGTTATCGGCCATATTTCCAGCATCTGCAAAATCAACTTTCGGTCGTCCTCTGGTGTTTCCTGCAGAAACTGTGTGTTTCAGCATTTTCTTTAAGATGCAATAAATCCTACGCATATTAAAACATATGCTTTGGGCTGCTAATTTTTCAATCTGATTATGCTCTAATTACCATGAACATTCCATATGCATAATAAATGTTCTGAATCTGCCAAAACCAACCAACTATTAACACAGAAACGCTGTTTGGTAGTGTGGCTCTCAACACAAATAGAAATCCCTTTCCATTTCATAAGCAAAAGTGAGGAGGAGAAGTGACACGAATGAGAGAATTATCCTCAGGTCAAGGTCAGGTCCAATTACTGTCTTAATAGAGTTCATTAGGATGGGTGTATTTGGAGATACCCGAACTGAACAAAAGAACAATCTAAAAGACGAAACTATTTATTGGAGAATCCTTCAAAATGTTTAAGCCCAAAAGAAAAGAGAGCTGCTAAAAAAAAAAAAAAAGTCACCCAGAGTCTTCTGAACTCGTCTTTTAATCGCAGATTTCTAAAGACATTTCACGTTTTAACTGTGACAGAGGAAACAGCTCTAAGAAACATGAAAATGCATCGTATGATCCGACCTCAAAATCTAAGGTACCATTCACTCCCATTATAAAGTTAGGAAGAGCCAGGATATGTTTTAATATAACTCTGATTGTGTTTTCCCTGATAGAAGAAAGTCATATACACATAGGATGGCTTGAGGGTGAGTAAATTATGGGATAATTTTTGGGTGAACTAACCCTTTAAGATATTAATTAAGCATGCTTAATGCAATAATTGGTAACACATTTACCCAATATGATATGGTTTACACTTTCTGATTGGAAATCGTGAGATTAAACAGCCCTAGATTTTTGACAGCCCTATTTTTTTCACAGTCTAATTTTATTAAAACCAAGACAAAAAAAAATGGTACACAAAACTGATGTTTTGGTGCGTATCTTGGTTTTGAAGTCACAGTTAGATGTTTTTGATAGACCAGAAGGGCAAAACATAACATTAAAAAGAAAATTTGTCAAAATATTTTGCCTTAATATCACAATTAATATGTTTCCACATTGTATAAATTAACCTTCACACACATAAAAAAAACAAATGAAAAAAAAAACTGTCTGCCTTTTTATTTTAGGGAAAGTTGAATAATTTAGCAGAAGCTTTTATCCAAATGAGAAGAGCAATAGAAGCAGTCAAACCAACAATAGATCAGCAGTGTGTGCTGTGACCAGTCCCAGTTAGCAGCACAATCATAATATTTTGGGTGCCCTGTGTATCAATAAGTTACAAAAAATGCTCTAATCTAGACTTTTTATTTCTCTCAAAATGAAAGTTGTCTCTGTCAGTAACCCTGCAGTGCTAATCTGACTTCCTCTCAAATGTATTCTACTAGCGATGTGCAAACTGCTTCTCAGATCCACTGCAGAGCTGGAAGGCTTCAGTGGGGGGTAATCAACAATACGGCAGAATAACAAGCCTGCCTCTCCAGGGCCGTGTCTCTCACACCAGTGAGCCTGTGGGCATTCTGGCCATTAGCCCTGCTAACAGGCCGAGAGATAGCGAGAGAGGAGCCGTGCAGGAGGGAGAACGGCTCCATGGTACTAATTGCTCCCCAAGCACCCCATAGGTGCACAGGTAAGAGACTTCTGCTCAAGAGAGGCAACAGTGTCATACAATAACCTGAACTCATTTTGCTGTGTAGTCAGATACATTGAAATGCGTGTTTTGCCACTTTGCAGGGATTTTTTTTTTTTTTTTTTTTTTTTACCAGCATTGGCAAATTTTTCTGACATGTCCTGTAAGGTTGTAGCCTGGCTGCGCCCTCCGACGTACTTCCGCTCAATTTCATTTTCCTTCAGTACTACGTCTGGGATTCTGCTGTAGACTTTGGTTTTCTCCGATCAATTTTTTGTAGGGCCAATCAGCGAACAGAGGGAGTGGCTGAGAACGATGACGTCGTGCGTTATTTTGAGTTGTAGTTCAGTAATGGCAGCGGAGAAAGATACGAGCAAAGCCATTCGGTCCGTTGTAGCAACGCTGCCGAATATCAAGAAGTTAAAGCCGGAGCAAGAACAATCTTTATAGTTTTGGCCATGATGTTGTGGCCCTCCTCCCCTTCGACATACGTCACGAGCAAACGTTAGCAATTGGTGGCAGATCCAGAGTGACTCTGGGCAGATCCAATCGTTTTAGACTTCAATAGAGTACCCGCCTACAAGGAAGTTAACGATTGTCAATGCAGTGGTGCCAGACTCTCTGTACAAATGAAATGTACGAGAGTCTGGTAGAACCAGGCTAGTAAGGTTGTATCATAACGGGAAAAAACGAAGGCTCTCAAAATGTATGTCATATGGCTTGAAAGAATATGGCATACCGAAACACATAGCTTACATGTATAGTGTTTTAATGTTTCTATATTTCATGACAAAATCAAAAAAAAAAATTTTAGCATTCCGATTGTTATTATACTATTTAATTATTTTCAATGTCTTACAGTAATACAATGATTTTATTTTAGGGCTGTCAAATGATTAATCACGATTAATCGCATCCAAAATAAAAGTTTGTGTTTACATAATAAATGTGTGTGTACTGTGTATAATTATTTTTATATATATATATATATATATATATATATATATATGTATATAAGTACACACACGTGCATTTATATATTTAAGAAAAATGTGTTATTTATATATAAAATATTTATATTTATATAATATAAATTATATATAAATCTATATATAGTATATACATGCAAATATTTCTTAAATATATACAAGCATGTGTATGTATTTATATATTTATATATATTTATATATGTATATATATATATTAAACTTGGATTTTGGAATCGCGATTAATCATTTGACAGCCCTATTTTATTTACATCAGTATAAAGACATTGGATAAACATGACGTGTAAATAATTTACAACTTTAAATAATATACTAATACTATTTGTATATGTGCACTGCACTGCACTCGTTTCACTGCACTCAACCGTTTCTTTGGGCGCGTAGATCAGTAAAAATATCAATGCTATCAAATAGAAAAAAGATCTGCACTTGCTTGTCTTCCTTTATAACTTATTAAAAATATATATATATATTTTTTTAATTTTTTTTAAAAATGATTATGCAAGGTTTATAAGTAATACAGCAAGGCAAGGCAATTTTATTTATATAGCACATTTCATACACTATGGCAATTCAAAGTGCTTTACAGAAAGGAATTAAAATAATCACAAAATAAAAGCAAGGAAAATTAAAACAGTTATAAAATAAGTTAAAAGAGATATATGATACAGTTAAAAAATTAATTAAAAGAGTAAAAAGATGATACATAGATAAACTTCTCATCTGGCAAAACACAGATGTATCATATTTTTATTAAAACTCCCAGTTTTATTTTATTTATTTTTTAAATCCGTTTCTGTGGATAATAATGTCTGGTATTAAAATGCATCTTTTATCTGGGTATAGCCTGAATTCCATTAGGACAAATAGGAAATGTGTGACTCAAGAGAAAGATATTTGCACTGTGGATTAGATACAATCCAGATTCATTTCTATTGGGCAGTGTGAACCTTGCCAGCCTTAACCTCACCCCTGACACCGGGCACTAATGGGCCAAAGAAACACATTTTTCCTACAGCTCTTATGCACAATACACTGACGACTGTCAAAAATCAGGGGCCGGATACATGGAAATCTTTATTTAAAGTTGCAGTAAGCAATTTGTGAGAAACGGTGTTGATATGTGAAATCACCAAAACAAACACGCCCCTCCCCAAAAGCACCACAACCCTATCTTGATAGCTACGCCCCAAATTTCACAAACCGCTCTTGAAAGAAAATCCATCAGCATGGCAATAAATATGTTTATATGGTCAATGAAATCAGGACAGAAAATCTACATTTCTGTGGTGTAGACATGACCCTATAGCGTGATAAAAGAAAAGCCTTCAAATATGTGATCTTCCACGATGTTGAGATATTAAGCCGAGCGTGTAAACGTGCTAGCTGTCTACATCAATGAGTGGGTGATATTTCTATCTACAAAGCTAGACAAAAGAGATGAATGTGATTCTCTAGCAGCGGTGGAAGGTGAGATTAATCAGGGTTCAAACAAAGGAAAAGCCATCTGGTGTCATAAATCATCTCTATCGCTGTGAACAGAGAACAGGACGTCCCGCAGCAGATCAAATACACTGTCACATTTAACGTGACAAATGACTCCAGGCAATTGCCTAAGCTTTTCATTCACCTCTAATGACGTCCCTGACTTCACAGAATACGACAACTGCACAGCTGAGATACAAAAGTGTGACGTAATACTGACCATTTTATGACAGTGAATTATGGACAAAGTGAAAAGAGTTTGCAATTTTGTTAGGTAAGTACAGTACGCTGCAAAATGATTTTTCAAAGTTGTAAATAGAGATTATTGGAGTATGTTTAATAAGAAAATATACTGTTTCAGCTTTTCTCCTTTAAAAACTCACTTTTAATTGCATGTGTCACTTGATGTTTCTTTAATCGATACAGATTTTGATCTACAAGAAGTTTTTAAATGGATAGATCACCTAGAAATTAAAATTCAGTCATCACTTACTGACCCTCATGTCGTTCCAAACTTGCATGATGTTCTTTCTTCTGCATTACACAAAATAAAATATTTTAGGAATCTTTCAGTTGCTTGAAAACGTTTTGATCCCACTGACTTATAAGGACAAAAACAGCTGAGAAATTTTTCAAATATCTTCTTTTGTGTTCAGCAGAAGAAAGAAAATTGAAGGTGTGCAAATGACGACAGAATCTTAACGTTCTACGTATTTTTGGTTGGTAGTCGAGAGAACGTGTAAAAACTGAGGCTGAGTGTTTTCCAGCTTGTCTTTGGAGAATATAATCACCATCACTCAACACGATCAATCACTCTGACAGCGACTGCCCCCCCACATTACTCAGGGTCACCGGTTGACAACATATGCTTTTGCCCAAGCAAACGATTTGTCAAATCCAATGAACGGCCATCATCTGTAGGGGGATGCTAGGAGCAATTCAGCATAGCATGGTCTCCTGACTTCAGGGTGGGAGACAATCGTCTCTGTTTCCTGGCACTCCCACATGATTGGGTACTTTATTTTGTCATCGAGCGAACGCCCCGTGACAATTTACTGCATGACTACGGAGAATATATTGGCAGCATTATACAAAAATGGATTGGGTGCCCTCAAATGCATCTCTGTGCATGGTGGTCTCCTTTCTGTCAATGACAGTGTGAGTTACATTGCCCCAACAAAGGCATTTCAGCTTGAACGCTTGTAGACTTTCAAATAAAGATTTGTCCTTTAAATGGACAGAATGCATTTGCTCAATGCTCTTCAGTGGAAGCATTGATTTCAATAAATGTTCCAATAAACATCATCTTTTACACATGTGTGGTACATAAATACGGTAATCAACAGGCCTCACACTAACCAAATGTAATACAAAATACCATGGTATTAACATTGACTTCTGGGCATGTCCCACGGTAAATAGCATTGTATTATGCCCTTAATTTTTTTATTAAAAAAATGTAAATATCATATGAATATGGCAATCAAATGGCCCCACACTAGGGGTGTGACAATATATCATGTCATGATATATCACAATACAAAAATGCAATTTTTACATTTTTACATTACAAAACAATTTGTATCGTGGATAGTGACAATATATATTGTGTAGAGTTCACACACATTAGAAATATACTGTTGTATATAATGTTGAATATAATGTATAATAATGAAATCTGGGAATATGTGTGGGTCCTGATAATGCCAAATGTCTTATGTTACCAGTAGAATGTGGCCTACATTATTTTAAATAAATCTAGTCAGTGAAAGAGTGCGAGCATATTCGTCTAAATTAATTATGTACTTTCAGCTTCAGAATCATGAATATGTTTATGCTGGTGTCACCATTGTCTCGTAAATTGCATATATTTAAGAAAAATGTGTTATAAATAGTCTATTTTATTTATATTTATATATTATGTATATTATATATAAATATATATACAGTATATACACATGAAAATATTTCTTAAATATATACATGCATGTGTGTGTATTTATATATACAATTTAGCGTGATTAATCGTTTCATAGCTTTAATTTGCACTTAGTGTTTTAGTTTTTTTTACATTTCACCATGGTACATGGTAACATTTTGCTTATGTACAATGGCATTATTTAAAGTACCTTGGAAACATGGAATACCATGTAAATAAATACGGTAATCAATTGGCCAAATTGCTCAAACAGTAACAAAATTACCATTGACTTTTGGACATATACCACGGTAGTGGCAGTGCATTATTTGAAGTTTCTTGGAGTGCCATGCAAATATCGTGAATATGAATATGCTAATCAACTGGCCTCACAATAACAAAAAGTAACAAAACGTGCCATTGTATTACATATTTTGGTTATGTGCCATGGCAGTACAATGGTACACACTGAATATGGTAGTCAACTGGGCTCACACAAGAACACAGCTGTTGTTAAAACTGCAAAAAAGATGATGTACAGCTTTGATTAAAATGTACAGCACACTCTATTTCTGGTCTCATAACTTAACTGTGCATTAAAGGTGCTTTTCTTTTCTCCCTCTGTCTGACTAGCTACCTCTGGTGTAGCAGTCCTTTTTTATTTCTTGTTCTCATATTCTCTCCAGAGATATCAAAATGGTAGACTAAACAAGAGCCGAAGGGCCTAGGCAGAGCAGTGTGGGTGTGAGTGGTCCTTCAAGCGAGCACGTCTCCTTCATTCTTATTCTGCTTATTCTCTCCCAGAGACGCCGAGGCTGACGGGGCAACATTTCAGCTCTATGTCCTCTGTCTCTCTCTCTCTCTCTCTCTCTGTCTCTCTGTTTCTCTCTCTCATCCGGTCCCTCATGTCTACTGTCGGCTTGACATCCATTCAGCTATGGGATGTGTCTGAACTGAGGATTGTGCCGCTACGTCTAAGGATTAACTGGGTCTCTATTTTGCACTGCGCATTAGATTTTGTGCATCTGTGTGTGCAGACGCTCTCCATTAGGAAGCGTTATTATTTTTCTGGCAGATTATTAATTGGTTTGCAGCACTGTCTTGAGGATCTGCAGGGGTGTATTCCTGGATTGACAAGTTATCTCTTGTGTACAGATGACAAACGATTCCTTTTCACATGGATCCGCAAAAACAATTAAAAGCTGTGTATTCTGCTGCCAGGCCAGTAGTTGACAATGTGACTTTGTAAAGAAAAAATATGCGTCTATAGTAGGGATGTCCCGATCAGGTTTTTTTGCCCTCGAGTCCGAGTCATTTGATTTTGAGTATCTACCGATACCGAGTCCCGATCCGATACTTATATAATACATTAAAAAAAAATAAAGAAGAGCGAAAAAACAGATCTAGGATGTTCCTTATTTTTTATTTAATTCACCTTATTTTAACATTAAACAACTCTGTTAACAAATAGAGCACTTCTATGAGGTAGCTTGAACAATCAAGTAATAAATAACATAAATTCTTCACTTTTGGCCTTTAGTGCAACAGTAAATATAGGAAAGAGTCTAATATAAAAACAAATAGCACCTCAACTTAAAATAGGCTACCCGGCAGGCATGTAAACAAAAAATAAAAAGTGTTTTAAAAGTGTATAAAAAAAAAAGAAAATATATATACACTCACCGGCCACTTTATTAGGTACACCTGTCCAACTGCTCCTTAACACTTAATTTCTAAGCAGCCAATCACATGGCGGCAACTCAGTGCATTTAGGCATGTAGACATGGTCAAGACAATCTCCTGCAGTTCAAACCGAGCATCAGTATGGGGAAGAAAGGTGATTTGAGTGACTTTGAACGTGGCATGATTGTTGGTGCCAGAAGGGCTGGTCTGAGTATTTCAGAAACTGCTAATCTACTGGGATTTTCACGCACAACCATCTCTAGGGTTTACAGAGAATGGTCCGAAAAAGAAAAAACATCCAGTGAGCGGCAGTTCTGTGGGCGGAAATGCCTTGTTGATGCCAGAGGTCAGAGGAGAATGGCCAGACTGGTTCGAGCTGATAGAAGGGCAACAGTGACTCAAATAACCACCCGTTACAACCAAGGTGGGCAGAAGAGCATCTCTGAACGCACAGTACGTCGAACTTTGAGGCAGATGGGCTACAGCAGCAGAAGACCACACCGGGTGCCACTCCTTTCAGCTAAGAACAGGAAACTGAGGCTACAATTTGCACAAGCTCATCGAAATTGGACAATAGAAGATTGGAAAAACGTTGCCTGGTCTGATGAGTCTCGATTTCTGCTGCGACATTCGGATGGTAGGGTCAGAATTTGGCGTCTACAACATGAAAGCATGGATCCATCCTGCCTTGTATCAACGGTTCAGGCTGGTGGTGGTGGTGTCATGGTGTGGGGAATATTTTCTTGGCACTCTTTGGGCCCCTTGGTACCAATTGAGCATCGTTGCAACGCCACAGCCTACCTGAGTATTGTTGCTGACCATGTCCATCCCTTTATGACCACAATGTACCCAACTTCTGATGGCTACTTTCAGCAGGATAATGCGCCATGTCATAAAGCTGGAATCATCTCAGACTGGTTTCTTGAACATGACAATGAGTTCGCTGTACTCAAATGGCCTCCACAGTCACCAGATCTCAATCCAATAGAGCATCTTTGGGATGTGGTGGAACGGGAGATTCGCATCATGGATGTGCAGCCGACAAATCTGCGGCAACTGTGTGATGCCATCATGTCAATATGGACCAAACTCCCTGAGGAATGCTTCCAGCACCTTATTGAATCTATGCCACGAAGAATTGAGGCAGTTCTGAAGGCAAAAGGGGGTCCAACGCGTGTCGTCTAGCATGGGGTACCTAATAAAGTGGCCGGTGAGTGTACATTAGGGGTGTAACAGTTCACAAAATTCACGGTTTGGTTCGATACAATACAGCAAAAAGAAAGAAATGCCAGAGACACTTCCTATTTATTAAAAGAAAAAATATTTTTAAATAAGTTTGAGTTTTCCTACATCTTGAAACTTTCAGGTTTATAAATGGGGGTAATCTTTGAAGGATGAACAAATAATGTTTTGGTAATCACATTAAAAATAACATTTAAATATATATTTATATAATATTTGAGTTTTGAAGTGCAACATTAAATCCATGTTCATTCACGGCACAATGTTTATCCTGGTTCCCACGTCGGCGCTGTTTGATCTAATAGAGATCTAGGTTAATAACGGAGAAATGTGAATGCTTCTCACTAGATCTCGTAGCAATGTTATTACTTCAGTGGCTAATTCAAATGTTTTCTTCACTGGATCTCTTAGCACAGTGTCGCTTGATCTTGTGTTGCACAGATGTTGCTGGTCCGAACTGATAAATGGTCCGTTAAGCACAATATAATGAGTAGCGCAGTTTCGTTCCGCTTTCATTACGTTTGCCAGTTGATGTTGCGCAACGTTGTGGTGATCGCGCCAGCGCGGATTTTGTCGGCAGGAAAAATGGTCCTAGGAATCGTTCGGTTTGTATGCGTACCGAACTGGAAGCCTCGTACCGAAATGGTTCAATTACGAGTAGATGTACCGTTACACCCCTAATTTACATATATCCGAGTCCTGATCGGGAGGTAACGTCCGATTCCGATCGAGTCTGAAACCACGTGATCGGGCCCGATTTCCGATCGCGTGATCGGATCAGGACATCCCTAGTCTATAGACAACGCGTAATATGCATGCGCACGACTACACCGTTTTCACAAATTCGCATTTTTGTACTTTACACGGAGACGATAACGGTATCGGTTTCAAAAACTTGCACTCTAAAACCCGATTTCAAAAGATTGCGTTTTCAAGCCCCCAGAACGCCGTAGAACGGCCAAAGTGCATAAAATGTTTTCCATTTTTTATTGAAAACAGTGTCATGTAAACGGCCCCTCAAAATATGTGTGTGCTATCGTCTGTTCCATCAGTCCTTTAAAATCTTATTGAGCTCAATTCATCAGCACACATTATTCTGAAGAAAGAATAGCATAATTTTTAACCTGGTTTGAATGCAAAAATATTCAGTCTCTGAAACAACAATTCTGATTTTGCAATCAATGCTACACAGACAGGGAAAAATAATATTAAGCAGACAGATTTTTACTGGTTCATTTTATAACTTATGCAAAAGTCTCCGCCCTGACAACTACAGTGTTGTGGGTGGTTGCCAAAACATTGCAATTACAATTTAATAAAATTGTATTTTCAGCAGTTTTATCGTCCAACATATTAAAATCAAAAAGTGTTAAATTAAACGCATATGATAAGGGATTTCACTTAGCGATCACTAGTAACAATAATCACAACCTATTTCCCAAGATTTAATCAAATCCTAATGGATGAAATAAAGTCTGTCTTGCACTATTTCCCATTGAATACTCTTTTTCGCAATGTAACACTGATATAATGTAAAACTAACAGTGCATCATCAAATCCAATATAAGTAATGTTTTTTTATTTATTTATTTTTACAACAATAAAATACATAGTAATGTGTTGGGAAATCAAAGCCAAAATTACCCTTTTCCCAACACTTTATCTGTCAAACCCAAATACACCAAGAACAAACAGAAATCACAAGACCAACTCCCTGCTTAATTAAGTTGTCTTAATTGTACATTTATTTTAACATGATATGTTAATATGTTCCACTTGGCTGCATACGACACCAAGAGACCACAATTCTCTTTTGTTTTGAACATTTAATGAGGGGGAACATTCCTTCTTTACTTGCTAGTGGAGCGACAGCAGGGAATATGATAAAAGTCCAACTGGGAGTCTACGCAGCAGAGATCGCCCTGCAGTTAGCTTTCTGTACTCGTTCTAGACAACAACCTCCAGAAGAGTTTCCTACAACAAGCTCATACAAAAAGCTCCAGGATGTTTCCTTCAGCACCTCAAAAAATAACGAGTGCCGTTGAAGAAGAATATCAGACAAGAACATCTTGTCTATGGAAACATTCTGTATATGTCAAAGTAAATGTTTTCATACTGCATTGTGATTCCAAGACTGCTGACAGTTTCACTCAGTGTTATTTAACAAATGAAGTCCATCTTTATTCCAATGTTTGCTGTCGTCTTCATCTGCCTCTCCAACGACCTTCACTGCTACAATAAAACGTGTCTCCAAACTCTCCAGTTCTGCATTAAGTTCACACTGCCGACAACTCTCTTTCACCCGACAGCCTCTCAATCTGCTTTCGGGAATCTTTCCAAACAGTTGAAGGAAAGAGTGTTGGAACAAAGGCTGCATTTTTTTTTTTACAGCATTAAAGTGATAGTTCAATGTCATTAATTACTCACCCTCATATTGTTCCTAACCCATCTTTGGAAAACAAATGAAGATATTTTGGTCCCACTTTATATTAAGTGGCTTTAAGTACTATGTACTTACATCGAAAAATAAGTACAATGTACTCATGTTGTTCATGTTGTTTTGACAAACACTTTTGCTGCTATTGAGATGTGATACGGGTAAGGTTAGGGACAGGTGTGGTGGTACGGGTCGGTATAAGGGTGGGTTAAATGTTAAAGGGGTCATGACATGAGAAACCAAATTTGCCTTGATCTTTTGGTATATAAGAGATCTATGTACTATTAAAACTTCCTGCAAGTTTCATAGCTTAAGACGTCCTCCCCATTATAAACGAAGCATTTATTTAATCAAGCTCTAAATACAGCTCGTTCTGGATCCATGGTATGAAGTGACGTCACGGTGCGAAGTGACGTACCAGTCGTTTGCATATGACCGCCTCCAGCGCAGGACAACTACGCCTCATTTCGCATCATCGCATGCATTGTCGTGCAGCGAGTGGGTCTGTTTACAAGATGACTGTGATGCCACGCAGATGTGCTGTTCCTGCTGTGGACAAACAACATGTTTGAATACGCTGACGAACGATCCAGACGTCAGGGAAAGCAGTCGGATGCAGTTTATTTGCAGCATATGCAGCGCGCCAAAGCTTCATTTGAACGGTGAGTGAGATGAGTGTGACAGGGCATGTTACTGAAAAAACGAGCAGAGAGCGAGCGAGCCCCGGCCGCGCGCGCGCCTTCAAACTGTCTTGCTCTCTCTCTCTCTCTCTCTCTCTCTCTCTCTCTCTCTCTCTCTCTCTCTCTCTCTCTCTCTCTCTCTCTCTCTCTCTCTCTCTCTCTCTCTCTCTCTCTCTCTCTCTCTCTCTCTCTCTCTCTCTCTCTCTCTCTCTCCCTCCCTCCCTCCCTCCCTCCCTCCCTCCCTCCCTCGCACATACTCTCTCTCTCTCTCTCTCTCCCTCCCTCCCTCGCACATATGAATCAAAATCAATTGAGAATTGACACGATGGTAAAAGATTGGAAGACCGAAGTTTCACGTGGTGGAGCATTGTGTAGTCTACATGTGATACAAAATGATTAACGTTAATAATTTATGCATAAGCAGCACTGACGTTAGCCAATCATAACAGTAGGCGTTAACACTGAAGTCTTAAAGGGGAAACACCCCAAAACAGACTGTTTGAATCAGAGGTGAGAAACAGGGTGGGAAACGACCACTTTGACGCTTCAAAAAGAGATAAAGAAATCCTAAAACTAATAATCCATATGAATTGAGCGGTTTCGTCCAAATTTTCTGAAGAGACATGACCACTTTATGATGAACAGATTTAATTTAGGCTTTTATTTGCATATAAACATTGATCAGCGAACATAAACAGAAGATCAACTGAACCCGCTTGATGCGCGAGAACAAACCTCTTGCTGAAGCTCAAACTGCTGCGTATCACGAGAATAAACCTCATTAGTTCTTGCGCGTTAAGAGATCATTCTTGAGCTTCCGTTTGTTCATGCTTTCCCGTAACTGATGTGCGTTCATTAATGTTTATATGTGAATAAAAGCCTAAATTCAATCTGTTCAGCGCATAAAGAGATCGCGTAAAGAGATCCCAGAAAATCTGGACTAAACCACTCAATTCATATGGATTAGTTTTACGATCTTATGAACGTTTTGAAGCGTCAAAGTGGTAGTTGCGCGACTGTCAGGGGAAGAAATCGCTCAGATTCGAAACATATCTTTATTTGTGTTCTGAAGATGAAAGAAAGTCTTACGGGTTGGAATGACATGAAGGTGAGTAATTAATGACACAATTTTCATTTGAGGGGTAACTATCCCTTTAATGACACTTGAAAGAGTCGATCTTTAGAATATTGAACATGTTCTACTGAGGGAATATTCTGAAAAGCTAACCCTGGATACAGCCCTGCTGGAAATAAAATTACTTGAATGAATTCCCATGCTGGTTTTGTACTGGATTTAAAGGTATAACCTTACTGGTGAATCTGGTTTTCAAATGAATCCAAGTATACAGCACCCAGAACACTTGCTGACCAGCCATGATGCTTTCTTTTTTTCAGCAAATGAGTAAAAAAAAAGCCACCTAAGCCAATTTTAACTGACAGAGAACTGACAGAGCATATAACTGTACACTGCTTGGTCAATGTTTTTTTTTTTTTGGTCTATGCATTAATGACAAATGAAGTCCAGCTGTACCTTCAGCCTTTCAGAAACTCCATCAGTCACACTGATGGTGAACTCCTCCACCTTCGGCACCTTCAGCTTGGCCTTGTTCTTCTGTTCCGTCTGATACTCAGTTCGTGTCTTCACCACCACCTGCGAAGAGAGGGTTTAACCATCAAAACCACTTAATACAAACAGTAAATGCCCTTAAGATCAAAGTTTGATAACTTTACCACGAAGCCAGTAACTTCCGATCAATAATGCCCATAATCATGTTAGGCCTTCCTCATGATAAAACTCCATGCTGGTTCTTAAATCGCTCCTAATCACTGATCCTACAGACACTCTGAGATAACAATGACTTCCAATAACACAGTCGCAATTGGCCTTTCCAAAATCAAAGCCTATTCCCACAACAGCATTCAATCGTGAGTCAAATTAGACTGGGTAGATCACATTGCATCCATTCAGACCATTCAAAGTGAAACACAAAAAATTTAAAATTAAATTAGAATCTGATTAAACATACGGTTGGAATGTGTCCTAACTGGGTTGGATTTCAATTGTTCAAATTTCAAGCGGATTTGACTTGGACATGCATATTTTTTTAATTGCAGTTCAGTGAATACCTTGTTCTGTCTTACAATTTAAATTCCAACTAATGAACGGAGGCAACCCTGTCTGATGTGAGATGACAGATGGAGGAATAACACGTCTCAGTGCTTGACCTCCGTTCCAGCCACCTTACTTTCTAGAAACCCTGAAGTTGATGAAGTCTAATGTCCACTGGATGAAGCTCATCCACTTGTCATGAACTCTGCAATTACTGCTTATCTGTCTCCTTCCCAAACCCTCTGACATTTCATTTTCCCCCTGAATAACCATTTTGTCTGTTTCCATTTCTCTCTCCTTCTGCAGATCCATGTGAGGCATTCTGTTATCGCTAGGATTGTTATTCGGTTTTTGCACTCCCCCTGAACGCAACCTCTGCCTTCAGGCAAGGTTGCGCATTGTCTTTTTAGCTGCTGATTCAAGCCATCGATAGTGTCAACACTAGGGACTACTGCGGATCCGCATGGATTGATCCTCTCCAATATTTGAGTGCTGTACTGGTATGCTGATTTGACAACCTTGAATGAAAAATGCTTTGAATAATGATGAGATGTTGATGACATGCAGCTTGTGATTTATGCATGCAAATATCAGAAGATGAATTTGGTGGTCAGATTATAATGGAATGGTTTCGAGATTCTGGATAACAAGACGACATCCGGACCAAATGTTTCCAAACATAAGTCCTCTTGGGAAACAAAAAATTAAGAACATTTTTAAAAAAGCATCTGCCGTGGTTTGCCTTATCTTCGCAACATACCTAACTTACATATCGGAGAATTAAATCCATATTTTTTGTTCCTCAGTTATGGGCGCCATGGTGAAAAACTCACTTTTGTATGCATTCAATGAATCTACAGTACACACCTCATTACTGTAAATAAATGTAATTCTTCAAAGAGTGTGTTCTTAACTTGTCTCATTTAAAATAAATAATGCTAAGACAGCTTTCAAATAATTTGCAGTCATTACTGCCTGATTGCTATCTGCAGTCCTCTAGAGAAAGATAATGATTTCCCGCAGGGCTGATCCTTGTCCTGCTTTAAGACTTTAATGTCAGCATGAAAAATTAATGATTTTTACATTGTACAAGTTTATGTGACAGAATTGCATCAATTGCATACATTACAGCAACTTTGCATGCTATATTCTCTGCTTACAAAGCTTATAACTTGCTTTCAACCTTCTGAACAAATTATTCATGATTTACCAATCGAGTGATCTTACTATCTCAGAGGTGTTATCTTGGTCATTTAAGTACCACATTGGCTCCATATATACATTTACAGGAGACTATGGTTATTGGTTAATGATCTTCTTTTAGAAAAAAAATATTATTGGGTGTTGATAAAACGCTTTGAAAATTTGGTATAAGACAAAATCAGTCATCTTTCCGACTGAGGCTAAGGGCCATTATTCTGTTAAATTACCCTTCTCGTTCCTCTAATTTATTGGAAAATTTCATAATTGCAATCTCAATTTTGTTAATTACATATTGAAATATGAGTATTGTCCAACAAGGCCCTTAAGCTCACGTCTTTGGATATAAACATTAAACCAAGATCTTTCAGCAACCTTTAGAAATATGGTGGTCTAGAAAAAAATTATTTAAACAAATATTTGTTTTTTCATATAGTAATTCATTTCAGTGCCTAACATTCACAACTGTAGCTAAAAATTAAGCTTCAAAATAATATAAATAATATATTTACAGGAGAAAAAATAATTTTGCATGACATTTTTGTCCACAATAATGATCTAGTATACATAAATGCACAATTTTCTGCCTGTTTACTAATGCATAGTCTCTCTCCAGCTTCCACAAGGAGAAAAGGAAAGGCTCACCAGGTGGCGTAGACATGTTAGTAATCCAACACATCCTCTTCACCTCTAAGCCAGCATTAAACAGAGCCTCCATATGACAGCTGAGATAAAAGATAAAATGGCTTTTTTTCTTTGTCATGCGGCCAATAAACCACCCAAAGGGGGTGGGGGTTGGCATGGGGTGCAATCCTTAAAATATAACAGTCTGTGCTTTTGTGACTGGCTTGTGCACAGGTTTTGGGCAGAGTGACAGGACACTTCATTTAGGTACAAAGAATGATTGCGCCATCCTCAGCAGAATCCCAAATGAGGGCCGAAGCACCACTCACAGAAAGTGTCACATCTCGAACCCTGATGCACACCGGTTGGCAACCCAGCCAGAAAAGCAGAGGATTGTACCGGCATGTTTGGAGAAAACAGTGAAAGCTTTTAATATTAAGTAAAACACACACACACACACACACAAGCGTGATTTTAAATAATAAAATTGTGTTCTACACACTCAAAAGATAAAAATTAAACAACAGCGTAATAAAAAAAATAAAAAAAATCAGCACACTGGGGCACTAACGCAGGTTTGGAAGAAATTACATTTTGCATTTGGTGAAGGATATATTTGTATGACCTGATGAAAGGCAAGGTCTGATGACCTATAATATATAATACCTAAAAAAAAAAAAAAGAAAGAAAGAAAGAAAATGTCCTTACCTTGTCTGGGGCTTGGTACTGAAGATTAGTAACATCCAAGGGCGTGATGAGGGGGACGTTTTGAAAGCCGTCCTCAACACTAACAGCTTTCGCTCCTTTGTCTTGTAGATTACTCCCCAGTTTAACCATCTTTAAAGGATTATTGCACTTTTCACCAGCCTATAAACACAGAGGATTTTGAAAACACTTGTGAAATACCAATTTAGAATATCACAGTCTAGGCTCCAAATCATATATCGACCACCTTTAATAATAAAACAAAAAAAAATCTATACACCTCTGGCACATCAATAAACCGTGCAGAGCTTCAGCACACGTTATCAAAGCGTTTGGTAAACACCTCACGCATGTCTGTCTGATGGCAGCCCGCACGCGAATGTTTTAAAAAACACACAAACCTCGGGCTTGTAAAGAGAAGTAAAGGATTGTGCATTGATCTTTGAGATTAAAAGGGAAAACACAGCACAGTTAAACTATATAGTCTAAAATCCAGGTGCCGAAACATCAGCCACAGCGCAAATAAAAGCCTCCGCGCCCCTTTTATGGCTGGTTTACCAGTCACAACAATTTATCTCGCACCCAAACACACACGCGCTCGATGAAAAGATGTTTTATAAACGCGTACTCACCGAAAGCGGTCGACTTTCACGCTTTTTATGGGCTCAAAGACAGTTCAAATACGGGTCGTTGATGAGGGCAGGTGGAGCGTCGAGATGGAGATGCTGTATGTGTGTGTGAGTGAGTGTGTGTATGTATGTGTGAGTGAGTGAGTGAGTGTGTGTGTGTGGCGCGAGAGATGCAGATACTGACGGCCTCGCGCAGCATCCAAACCCTCGCTTACACTCAAGCCACTAGGGGGAATCTAAAAGAAACCCTACATTTGTTTTGCCCGACCCTTAGAAACCCTGTAGCTCAATGCCTACACACATTAGCTGACTTGTTTGCCATCTAGTGAAAAGCTGAGAGAAGTGCATGAAGCATTTTCATTTAGGGTTCAAGTAGGCTAATACATTTTGTTTGTCAACTAACTTAAGCAGTAAGGCCGAGGACCCAAACAGTCTTTATAATAATAATAACTAACAGGCTAAAACTTAGTTAGTTGACCCAAAAATGAAAATCTGTCAATTTCTCACCCTCATGTCGTTCCAAACCCATAATTTCGTAGATCTTCAGAATACAAATGAAGATATTTTTGGATGAAATCTGAGAGCTTTCTGTCCCTCCATTGACAGCTACGAAACTACCACTTGATGCTTCAAAAAGTTCATAAAGAGATCGTAAAACAAATCCATATCTAGGCTAAATTAAGCAGTTCTCGCGCGTTAAGAGAACATTCTTGAGCTTCCGTTTATCACAACTGAGGAGTGAGTTGACGAATAATAATATGTGAATAAAAGTCTAAATTAAATATTATAAAGCGATAGAGTCTCTTCAGGAAATTTGGACTAAACCGCTCAATTCATATTTGGATTAGTTTTTACATCTCTTTATGAACTTTTTGAAGCGTCAAGTGGTAGTTGGTAGCTGTCAATAGAGGGACAGAAATCTCTCAGATTTCATTAAAAAGATGTTCATTTGTGTTCCGAAGATGACCGAAAGTCTTACGGGTTTGGAACATTTTTGGGTGAACTATCCCTTTAAAAAAACGCTAAACTGCTTGGCGGGATTAGCCCATAGACTGTATGAATTATTTGGCAGATCTTGTTCATTAATTGCTAACTAAATAAAAAATATTATTATTACCATTTCTTTTTTATTTAATTTTAATATTTTAATATTCATTATGATAAAAGACACAAATGCTCATTAAACAAGTATGCATGTTAAACAAATATTTATCGTAATTAATTCAAAGTAATTTAGCTTATTTGCCTACTGTAAATGTAGGTAATTTACTGTTGCCAAGCAAAACTGGCACATTAATACAGAATTGAACTGATACGCAGGTGGGCTTATAATCAGATTTTAGAGACAGTTCTGTGTTTTGTACCAAATAAGAAAAATACCCTTAAGAAAAAAAAAAAGTGCTTTTCACTACTCCCATAGTGTATGATTGCAGAATATATGTGTGTGTGTGTGTGTGTGTGTGTGTGTGTGTGTGTGTGTGTGTGTGTGTGTGTGTGTGTGTGTGTGTGTGTGTGTGTGTGTGTTTGTATTGAACATTGATGGAGCAAACATTTTGTATGAAAATAAATCATAAAAGTGGTTGATTTTGTTTAAAAAATCTTAAATAAATATGAGTTGGGCCTTTTACCCTACAGACACATGGGGTAAAACCAGCATGGAGCAAAAACACACATTACTGATACAAATACTTTGGCTAAAGGTTGTATCAGTGATTTCAGACCAATCACCGACAGGGGCGGGTGTTGTGAGGTTTTGAGCTCGTGCACGGCTGGACGCGAAGTCGGAGCAACACCCGCCCCTGTCGGTGATTGGTTGAAACACTGTTTATTTTGGTTTTGAGTGGTGGTGTACCCATTTGTTTTTGTGTGCAGATCTCAGAGCCTAGGCTGCCTACAGAGACGCGGTATTTGGACGGCATGCTTATGGGGCGGGCAGCTAGCGGATTGTTAGGAAAGATTAGATGAATGTGATCATTTATGTTTCGGCCTTTTTTGGGCCTGAAATCACTGATACAACCTTTAATACTTGTTCAAACCAACCACTTTAGCAAATATTGTACTATTTTCTGTTTATTTAGATAAATAAAATATTATTTTTTGTTCAATTAATATAATGTAAAAATATGTTAATATAAACATATATTAAAAAATACAGAAAATTATTTTAAAAAGTAAAGATTCTGAAAGCATTGAAGGAGATCCCACAATAATTTAATATTTACAGCAATAAATTACATTTTGTTGTATGATATTATTTATGTCAATTTAAAAAAAAAATTTATGGTTTCATTATAAATATGGTGATTATCTCTAAGGTGGACACCCAACTTAAAAGTCAGCCAGTTTATTATCAGTTTATTATCATGTTAATTTTTGTGTCTTTCACCCCGATAGCAGGGAGCCCCTTCTGTTATTAGAAAACTTTACTTAAAACTATATTCAATACTTTTAGCGATTCTCATTTGTTACTTAAATCTACAACATTTTAAAAAACATCAAATATTAGATCAAATTAGTGCAGAATCAGTTTTGCGCTGCTGTCCAGCATCACGTGAAGGATCAGACAAATTTCCACGTGCATTTTGAAAATACAGATGTTTTGGAAAGTTGCGGCAAGTTTTTGTGCCATCTAGTAGTAAATCTAGTGGTTTAGAGGAAAATAAAATCAAGGAGCCTTTTGGCCCGGTGTCCCCTATGTGTTGTGAAAGCTCACCAATTTAAACTAATTTAAACTCGAGTTATAAGCGTAACAGTATAAACAGTAAACTGAATAAAGAATTGTGTTTCATTTGTTCCATGATTAGCGCTTATTAAAATCCGAGCACTTCTCGGCTTTGACTGTCTTTTTAAGATCATGCTTTCTGCGGGCAGTGCTGACTCCAGATTACATGACAAAAATTGTAGTTAGTAACGTAATCCATTACATTACACATTTTAGGTAATATAATCGGACTACTTTTAGATTACTTTTGATTTAACTCGTTTATCACATTGATTTGAATAATCTTCTACCATATTGATATAAAAATACAAAGAGAATATATTCTCTGAAATATATTTCAGTGCATTAAACATTAAGTCAGGGTTTTCCAGAGCTAATTCATTAAATCATAAAAATGTTAAATTAAAATAAATAATTGTAATATAAAAGATCTAAATGGAACCCTTACTAAAAAGCATACAATGTTGTTGTTTTTGGGGTTTTTTTTGTTTAACTGCAAGTCATGTGACCATTACCCGACTCCAGAGCTGTGAACATGCAAATTAATTGTCAGATTATTGACTTAATTATTCATTGACTTATTATCTTAACATCTCAGAGCATATACTTCAAGTAAATATAGGTCAAAAAGTTTAGGATTGACAAAAAAAAGTTTGCAAATCACTGCATTTCATGAAACCAATGAATGATGTGAATTTGTGCATTTGAAAGACAAAAGCCTTCCAAAGACACAGTTCCATACACATGGTAAAATGACTCATGATTCAAAATGATTCAATTATTGAGTGATAATTAATAATGTGTTCATCAGTAGTTGATGGTAGATGTTATGTTGAATTGTTGGGGGAAAAAAACTCTTCTTAAAAATGAAATGATGTGTGTAAATCCAGTGGTCAAATGCTGTGTGTGTGTGTCAGTTTTCAGTGATCGGCTCATGACAAGCGGCTGGTCTGTGTGTGCAATTCCAATAAACAAGTAGACATTTATAGAAAGGAAAAATTAAAAAGATGGAAAAAAAATGAGAGAGAATCAATATATTATTGCCATTGTGTGAATAATATCATGTAATCAATCAAAAAGTATAGTCTGATAATGAGTATTTTAAAATGTAATATAATCTAATTACAAATACTTAATTTTTGGAATCGGATCATGTAATCCAGATTAAATGTAATCTGTACTACTCAGCACTGTCTGCTGGTATATTTGTAGCCTCCTACATTTAATTATATACCATGTCAATTTCATCTGTAGCCACGAGGGGGCATTATATATTTATTATACCTGCCTTTGAACTAATGATGATACTTTCGGTCATGCATGGCACTGAAATCACCCATATTTAAAAGTGCTTGAAGGTGGATGGGGTCCAACACACCAACACTCATACATGTTCCTTTGTTATATTACAGCTGAATGAACCACACTCCACTTGTAATTATATAATTTTAATTAAATAAAATACCACTCATGTGTAGGCTACTTTAGAGTACACTTTCATGACAATGTTACCTACTTAGGTACAAAAAAAATCACTTTGTAATAATTTAAAAAGAAAAGTTGTACATTAAAGAACATTTTAAGTCAAGTTTAAAGTCCCCCTGAAGTCAATAATTCTATCCCTTAAAACTCATCTTTGATCACCATAAGTAGTTAAAAGGTTTTTCCTGTGAAAAAAAAAGTATTCATGCCTTAAAATAGCTTGAATGTAACCCTACACCCTTGCCTCATTTAGTATATATGCAAATAAGCCCCGCCTCCACTCACTCACGCCAGCTCTCGATCCACTCGGCCAATTTACTGAGGTAAACTCCACATTTACTGAGGTAAACTCCACAATGATATCGCTCTTTACAATGTCGGATACATAACGGTAAATAATATGATTAGTATTTTACTTGACTATGTTATCAAACAGCCAATAACGTGTTGCTATATAATGTTACACAATGTTCCCGTTTGCATCTCAGAGTCAGACAACTGCCAATCATCATCAGAAACGCTTTGAAAAACACAAGAGAAAGGCATATATGGTTCATCATAACATCATAATACACCCGCTATATTGCTAATTCTACCAGATTTTTTTTTATATCAACAGAAAAATATACTGGAATGACCTGGCTTCTCTTGAGACTCCACTACTAGTTCGCAGTTAATGATATGCAAAAGTCCACCGGCACGTTGATCTGATTGGTTACTAGGTTTGTGACGTCAGAAACACCAGCGATTTTAAACTGCGTTTTTGAGTTCACTGCAGTTTTTTTTTTTTTTATAAATTTGCACATGTTTTGTCTTAAAGCATATTAAAAACACCACATAGACATATTAACAACATTAAAAACTTGATTTTTAACACAGGGGGACTTTAAATAATATTTTGGTATGCTTTAAAGTACACTTATTTAGCTATGTTGAATAACAGTCCATCACAAGTAAAGTAGCCTATATTTGATTACATTTAAATTAGTTAATATATTATATAATATATTTTTTAAATAGGTTATTTTGCAACTTCATCTATTCGAATGTGTAATTGCAATATATAACATACTACATGTACAAGTTTCAATAGAAATGACATTAAAGTCGATTTAACATTCAACAGTACACTTGAACATTTCAATGACAAATAGAAATGATTACGGAATTACATATAAAGATGAACTTAAGTCCTACTAACAGTAAGTGGGTTGAAAAAAGCACTCTTAAATTCACCTAATTTCATTTATTATAAATGTAAACTACAATACATTGTCATTTAGTTGCAAATACCATGCAATTAAGTGTCCAAAAACATTTTTACAAAAAAGTCCTTTCAAGTATATTATTCCTGTTAAAAAGCACTCTTTTTAGAGCATGCTAAAGTGTAGGCCTACTTCTTTTTCACAAGGGACTCGAAAGAAAAAAGCATCCTTATTCATAGTGAAACTCCTGCAAAAGGGTGTGCATCAACGAATTATCACTCTGCGTATCATCCAAATGAGTTCTGTGATTGAAAGCGCTGGCCACTGAAGCACGGTTCCTGTCCCACAGCCTCATGGGGAACACTGTGACCCGAATACACACAGCACTTAACCCTTCTTCCAGAGACGAGGGTGATCTCATCGCACTCTTTCTATTATTCTACTGATCCTGTCGCTGGATTGATATTAGGGAACAAGTGAGGCATGTTCAGTGTTTTATTAGAACAGATCCGAATATTCATTACCTCAGCGAGACAGCACAACCTGCGTGAAACCACTGAAACAGATGAAGACGTCACCGGTACAATGACCAAGCGCTGAGATACTCGATCTCCTGTGGACTATTGAGGTGGAAAAAAAGCTGAGAATTTGAAAATTATGGATTTTGTAAACAGAAACATGTGCTATCTGGAGTTAGTAAATTTGTCCTCCTTCTTGACATTTGCTTTTGATTTGTCTTTATTTTGACCATGTTAAATCATTGATTTGGCTCATCTAGAAGACACTGTATGTTTAGAGAATATTGTAGAACTGACATACAGGTGAACATCGTGCAAAAGTTATAATTTTGATGATTATGGCTTACAGCTTATGAAAACTCAGAAAATTAGAATATTACACGAAATCAATAATAATAATAAAAAGATTTTAAATACAGAAATGTCGGCCCTCATTATCATGCATATGTAACATATATAGTTATATATACTAAATATATCAGTTTCACCTTTTAATTTGAATTAGGCCTACTCAAATACATGAACTTTTGCACGATATTCAAATTTTTCGAGTTTCACCTGTAGGCCTATATATAGACATAAGATACGCAAAATGTCAAATATGTTTTCTGTAAATATGAAAACGGACCAAGGACAAATAAAAGAGACAAAGAGCCGTGTAAGCGCGGCGTTCGGAGACGGCAGATGGTGCCACTGAGAATCTGAGCAATTACAACATACAATCTAATAATAGAACAAAAGAAAGAGTTCACTGATGCTCTAGAACTACACCCCCATTTCTAAAGCAATATACATTTATAAGATCTTTTTTGTAATTATTTTAGTATGTTCCTTGAGGTTCACTTGTTGTTAAAAAAATTTGCACAAAAAAACAAATATATATATTTTCCACCTTCATTTTGACCCTTTGCCTGAAATCATGTTTTTAAGGGGAAGCTCCTTTAAAGGGTTAGCTCACCCCAAAATGAAAACGATCCCATAATGTACGATCCTCTAGCCGTACATGACTTTCTTCATTCGGCAAAACACACTCGGTTACATTAAAACATGATGAAAACGGAGAGATTATCTAGAAGAGGAGCCTTGAGTATTTCAGGCAAGAAAATGCAAAAAAGTCCATGTCTTGTCACAGTTAAGTTTTATTCATTCAACATTTCACATTACAAATATTTAAAAATTATGCATATTGTTATAAATAGTTGGCTGCAAACAATTAAATAACATTAGATTTTTCTTTTTGTTTCACTAGCACTTACAGACCAACTCCTAGAATATGGACATTTTGTATAACATAACTTAATTAGAAAGAAAAATACAAAAATAGGAACTTATAAAGTGAAATGACAATAAAAATTAAGGTGATATCTTAAGTAAAAAAAAATGCTATTAATAAATACAACAACCTTCCCATACACAGTTAAAAACTATTGAAATTTTGCCATTAAGTAACATCGTTAACAGACAGATATTTAAATATTTATTTTCCTTCAGAAAATGTGAACCATATATTGTGGAGCACAATATAGCAATTAGTAAAAACTAGACACTTTAACATATTAAAAGCTTCACCTCAAAAATATAACAAAAATCTGATCAAAATTATAAAAATTAATTATACATTCCAATTAAAAATATACCAATAAACAGCTAAATACATTGTTGACCTAATAATTACAATGCAATCAATCACAGTAGCTTGAAATAAACAAAATAAGCAAATGAGCACAAAACCTTTAATGTTTTAAAAATAACTTCAATTATTTATATTAGTACAAATAGTTTGATTTCTTTTCTTTTTTACAAACACCAGCATGAAAAGGATTACAATAACAGTAGAAAATGACTGTGAAAAACATATTAACATCTTCTTTAAATGTCGGCAATTAAAAATGGCATTAAAGAATTACATTGCAAAGAGTCTTTATCTGGAAAAAAGTTCAAAAAAAGTATTGCACATAACAACTCCAAGTTAACTTGCAACATTTACCACATTCAAGTCTTAAGTTCCCCTTCCTCCAAACGGGTTTTGCTTTACTTCAACAGACAGTGGGGATGAAGTTTTCTCAAGTCTTTTCACCAGCGTACTATAGAAGATGCTTTCGTCCTGCACTGCGAATTCATCGTTTTAGAGTTCTGTGTGTGTGTGTGTGTGTGTGTGTGTCCTATTGAGACTGGATTATATCATGGGTGTGTGGGGTGGCCTTAAACGAAAGCTTTAGGAACATCTGGTGCACAACCACAACAATTAATTTCAATAGCTACGTTTTTTTTTTTTCTTCTTCTCGTCATGCATGCTAAGGATTACAATAGGAACTAGTTGGCAGTTCAAGAATATATATTTTCAACTGTTAAAATACCTAGACATCAAACATCCATTCGTGTGATACGAGGAACCAGATTAGCATTCTCCTTATATTATTATAGTTTATATTCCAGCTATGGAGACAAGGTCATCTTTTAGCCATTTTCGCGCGATATGAACATGAACGACAACGTGTTGTTCTTACCATGCGGCTGTCAGCTCATTTCCGAAATCTAGGGTTGCCATTAAAATCTAGTGTACAAGAGCCAAGACCTTAAGCAATGCACTTTTGAACTCTCCTCTGCAGATTTGTCGCGTCAACACAAGTGCGTGCTTTAGTTGTAAAGATTCCTCAGCACTGAAATGTATAAAAAGCATAATTGAAAATAATATATATTAAATTTCACTCAACCTCTTTTTTTTTTAACTCTTAAAATGAAAATTTCCATATATGCACATCTCTCAGTAACAAAAGTACAAAAGCTACCTTTCACAATGTGAAAAATTGAGGTATTGCAAAAAGGAGTTTTTTTTTTCCATTTGTGAAAAATGTGCCTAAAATGACTGTTGAAAAAAAAGTATTTAGAAAAGTAGTGCATAATAAATGTTTATATGTGCATGACAAAATAATTTAGCTAGAAAACACTGTACCAAAAAATCAGCAGGCCATGTATAAAATAATCATCTTTTTTTTGTTTTTTTTGCCATCTTATTAACAGCAAAATTCTTCAAAAAGTGTTGGAGCGCCGGTCTGAGCGGGTCTATCGGGACGCCATCATCACGCCGACGCGAGGATCCCTCTATCGCTAGCGGATCACTCGCTCCCTGACTTCTGCGCTTTACGGGGTTTTCGATCGGTTCGAATTTCTCATGCGTCTCCTTCGTTGGACCTTTGGGAAAGCGGGTGGTTCTCACTAGTGTTACTAGGACTTTTAACTGCATGCTGATCGATTTCAAGGCCAATCTTTGGTTTGCTGGAGCCCATCTGGTCTTTATACTGAATGGGACGATGACTGGGGTTGGGGGGGGCCAAAAAAATAAATCAATAAATCAACTCAAATCAAATCTGCAGGGCAAAAGAAAGAGAACGTCCATGGTTTTTTGCTAGCTACCACACAGCCATCTTTGGTTCCCTAATGTCGGAAAGTAAAAGCTCTTGTGTTTCAGGGGGATGGAGAGATGCATGGACTACCTTCAGTTATGCTTTACACTCAGGCTGAGCGGATCGGTCTTCCTCTCTTCTACGTAGCTTTCACTGCTGTGCTGCTTGTACGTACACCTCTTCTCAGGGCTTCTGGGGGCTGGGGAAAGGCTTACGAGACACACATTGCGAGTTAAAGAATGAAAACGAAAGGCTTGCCGCTAAAAGCCTGAGAGAACGACGGCAACGAAATCGAGTTCCTTGCACTGGAACCAGCTTGCAGGCAGACAACATACATTCCCCACGAGGATTGCTGAATCTCCAATTCAAATCAGGAAGTGACAGAGCAGATTTTCTCAATGTGCCGTTTGCTGATGTCATTTCCTTTTCTGTGGTCCTACGAGGGGAAAGGGTGAGACCAGCTTTGATTTTTTTTTCTTTTCTCTATATATATTCGACTGAAACTAGCAGCTAAGCTTGAGGTATTAGTTTTCTTGCATGTCACAATGGAGATCGAATCCAGACATCTGTTGTGGAATCAGTTGTTGTCATCAGGAAACATTTAAAGATTAGCATGGTCTTAAAGTACAAAGTATAAAAAAAATAAACATAAAAAATATTTCGTTTTTTTGTTTTTAAAAGAAAGAGCGTTGAGAGAATTCGCTTCTTCTGTTTTCAAATCCCAAGCTTTGGTTAACAAACTGAGATCTTCGACCACACATCTGCACTCAGAAACAAGTGCACTCTTCAACGCCCCTTTTCTTTCCGCACCTGCTCCTTTTGCCTTTTCCGTTAAATTAAAATAGGACGTATAATATAATACTTCCAATCGCAATGTTAACAAAAAGCCAATTCTAAAAGTCATGCAGATACTTACTGACAAATTATACTAATACTCAATATATTCACATCTCTGTGCACTCGAAAATGAAATATAATGGAGTTATAAAAAAATAGAGAGATGGATTAGACATTTTCTTTTTCTTCCTGAATCTTTTTTTTGGATACACATCCATTTTTTAAAATATATTAAATGACAAATTAAAATCATATATTTTTTTTGTTTGTCTTTTTTTTTTTTAAGTTAAACTAAAAAGGAACCAGCAACAGAAAAGTGCATTTATTTCGATGATGATTCTGCGACTCTCTCTCTCTCTCTCTCTCTCTCTCTCTCTCTCTCGCTCTCTCTCTCTTTACCAGCTTCAGTTCCAGCGGAAGGAGATGTGGCGCGGCCGGTCTCCTCCTTCCTTCACCAGGGGCTTGTGAAACTCGCGGCCGGCGCGCGAGTGGATGGCCGCCCAGCAGTATTCACAGTAATACTGGAGACAGGTCACGTTGGCGCAGAAGAAGGGAGCGAACTTCCCTCCGCAGCGAGTCCCCTGACACTCATCACACAGCTGGTCATCCAAGACGTATGGCTTCACTTCCACCTGGAGAGAGACATCAGCAGACGGTTACACACACGTGTGCCTTCACATCAAACACTTGCAACTTATGTATCGATTTATTCAAATATTTACTTTTTTTTCTGCATTGACATTTTCATGATAATCATGGGTATTTTCCATTCAAGTAGTTTGTAATCGACATTATTCTTAATATTAAAGGAGAACTCCGGTCAATTTTAACATTGAGCTCATTTTTTTGTAAATTTGGAGTGCCGTCAGTACAGAGAACAATGACAAAAATCGGCGTTGCCTACACAGTGTTATCTTCTTTTAAAAATTTGCACCCTGTTGACTTCAATAGGGCAAGTTTTAAACCTGATTTTAGCCTCTTAACATCCTTGATATGTCATTACAAGTACACAGCCATGTGAGTGGTGTTATTAAAAGGAACACTCCGACTTTTTGGGACTTTAGCCTATTCACCTTATCCCCCAGAGTTAGATAAGTCCATACATACCTTTTTCATCTCCGTGCGTGCTATAAGTCTGTTTGACGCACCCACCGCTAGCCTAGCTTAGCACAAAGACTGGATGTAAATGGTTACAGCTAGCATACTAATCCAAATAAGTGACAAAATAACGCAAACATTTTCCTATTTACATGTTGTGATTTGTATAGTCACAGAGTGTACAAAAAACAAAGTCACATGAGACACAGACATATTTTAACCGTATAAATACTGGGAACTATATTCTCTGAAGGCGAAGCACTGCTACTTGGGCGGAGTGATAACCGCAGCACCTGAGACGCGCCGTGGTGAGGAGCAGAGAGTTCGCTCTGAGTTGGAGTAATAGAGTCAGCAATTACTAATAAATGCAAAGTTTATAATCATGGGTGTTCGCTGTATTGTGACTAAGAATAGGCTAAAGTCCCAAAAAGTCGGAGTGTTCCTTTAAGAGTGAACACGGTCAATCTGACTGCAGTAGATGTGAAAGATATTAATGAAAATGATGTTAATTCAGCCAGCTCACATACCTGTATTTATTTCCTGTTTTCGGTCGAAGTCCAAAGTAGTCGATTATCGAGTTGGGAGAATGGGATCTCATACAGCCTGGCCGCACGCGCGAACTCGATAATCGACTGCTTTGGACTTCGACCGAAAACAGGAAGAAAATACAGGTATGTGAGCTGGCTGAATTAACATCATTAATATCTTTCACATCTACTGCAGTCAGATTGACCGTGTTCACTCTTAATAACATCAGTCACATGGCTGTGCACTTGTAATGACATATCAAGGATGTTAAGAGGCTAAAAGCAGGTTTAAAACTTGCCCCATTGAAGTCAACAGGGTGCAAATTTTAAAAAGACGATAACACGGTGTTGGCAACGCCGATTTTTGTCGTTGTTCTCTGTACTGACATCACTCCAAATTTACAAAAAAATGAGCTCAATGTTAAAACTGACCGGAGTTCTCCTTTAACTGTCACTACAGCAAAAATTGTTGTATTGTTGTGTATTGCTCATTTAATCTGTTCTGCAATTGATTATTCAATTTATATTATTTTGTTTTGAGAGAAATGGTAAAAACTAAAATAAAAAATAGTAAGTACAATACCACAAAGTATAAATACCAACAACTGAAATTAAAACGAAGACCATTGAAAAAAACTTCGTTTCAGCTTGTTTCTCATTTTCATTTAGTTTATCTTAATGTACTTAAATTTCTAAAACAAAAATACAAAATAATAAGTCTATACAGGTATAAAAATCATGAAAAAAATAAATAAAATAAAGTATATATAAAAACACCACAACGCAAAACTGATAAATTGTAATGAGAATTGTGGGAAACCACTGACATTTAAGACCTTAAAAATGTACATTTAAATGCAAAATATATTTTCTCTATTGTGTCTTGAAATATGACCTTTTTATTCAGGTTTCATAGGATTTTATCATCGTAAGTATATCCTGAACATTTCAGTCTCAAAATCCCATCTTTCCTATTTTTAAGTCCTGAATTAAAGAAATTAGGGCTGGGTTAAAAATACGGATTTCACGATTTGAATCGATTCTCATTTCAAAGAATCGATTTCGATTCTTAAATCTCAAGTCTTTTAGTCTATGATGTTTTCATGTTGATGAATGAACAAAACTTTCCATAGCGTGTCCCCCATCCAATGAATAGCAATAATCTTTGAGCTTTGTTGCTTCTGATATAAAACAAAGTCTCAGCTTTCTGTCTATTTCATTACGAAACTCAAACAATAAATACCGTTTTGGCACTAAATAACGTTGCGCGACTGAAAATCGCCTATAATAATGTTATAATAAATGGCTATAACTTGCTTAGGGATTGTTACATGTAGTCAAAATTTCATCTGGAAATCTAGAATATCCAAGTACAACCCTCAGGAGGATTTGTTTGAGCGGAGTAAAAAAAAAAAAAAAAAAAAAAAATCTGCTGGCGTTTTTCTTTCATCTGATAAATTCATCCATTGTAAGACAAAATAAATGTGTGGATGTGAGTATTTATTTATTTATTCTTTTATCTTTTATACACTGTAGCTTTTTAACTATTATGGATGGGTTGGCTGTAAACTGAATTGCCCCTTGGGGACTAATAAAGGTATCTGAATCTGAATCTGAATCTGACAAAATAAATGTAAAATTGGTAATTTAAATGAGCTAGATTGAAACTTCAAGTTCTCCTGTTTAAAATGATATATGGCACTTGAGTCATGTGCTCCAAAAATGCTCTAGGTCTGTAAGGGTTAACCTATTATTCAATATGTAATGTATTAGTAATAAATCTGTCATGTTTTAATGACCGAAACAATTATGTCATTAAAAATGTATTATAACATTTTTATTATTTTATTTTTTTAACTTGCAAATAGCCTACAAATCAGTAATATTATAGTGATGTACCAACTGCCGTTCCCTGTATAATTTGCAGCATTAGTCGAGAGATATTTTTTGTCTTGAGGACCTTTGCCATATACTGATCCAGATCTAAACGAAACCCTGCGAATCAAAATCGAATCGAATTGTGAAAACTGTGTCAAAGCCCAGCCCTAAAAGGAACGCGTTGAAATTTCAACTAAAACCCGTTCAGCAGCCAAAAACATATTGAAATGTCTTCATTGGGCTTAGTGTTTGAGTGTTTGTGAGGCTCGCTGGATCAATGCCATGTCATGGAAGGGGAGTGTGCATGTGTGTGTTGTGTGGAAGTCAGCACTGACCCGTTTATCAATCTCCCCATGCTGCAGTTGTACAAAACGAGCACTGATAGCAGCGATGTAGCTCTGCTGATTAGAGAAGGCCACCCGCCCCGCTCCCTTCGGGTACTTCAGCTCGGGGTCTGTGTCGATGCCCGCGTAACACACGCCACCGTACAGCCGGTCCATGATCATCGCCAGCTCCACTGTCACACACAACACACTCCAGGGTTAATGTTCAAAATAAAACAAACATACTCAAATGAAATGACAACTCCCCATAAAGTGTAGTAGTTTTGGGGAAGCTACTTTAAGTGTACCATGCAGTTAAAAGATAGTTTAGACACACCACAACTGAACATTAAAAAAATATTAGGGTTTACACAAATATATCAAGAAACGCAACTGTTTTCAATATTGATAATAATCAGATTTCTGAAAGGATCATGTGACACTGAAGACTGGAGTAATGCTGCTGAAAATTCAGCTTTAATCACTTTTTTTTTTTAATGGATTTAAAGGTTAAATTTATAAACGGTTATTTTAAAATTGAATAATATTACACAATAATACTTTATCAATTATCATTTCAATAATTTTACCTGTATAATGTTCCCTGCTGTATCATTTGCTTACAGCGTTTTTACAACTATTAATTTCCTAATAAAGTACATTAAAGAGATCTTGTAAACAAGGAAGATTCCCTTTTTTATTACCAATTTTTTGGGTCAATATTTACAGGTATAACTCGTGTTAAAAAAGCCCATATTTTCACAGGTAAATAATGTTGAGGGAGCCACTAAAATGGTCACTGAATTCAATTCTTGGGGAGCTGGATTGGTTCATCCTGGCACAAATTGAATCAAACAGAGCGTCGTCCAAGTGATTATGTATTTAACGTCACACAGAAACGACACTATTTCTGAAGAAGAGAAAGCCTCATACCTGCACGAAGAGGACGTGGCACTCCACCCACAAATATGGTCTTCCTGGGGTCTAGAGGCTGGGATCCATCCATCACAAAGTCACTATCATTGAGATTCCACGGGCGAATCTGGACCTGTTACATTGAAGAAAACAATCTAGCTTTTACAAACATTAGGTTTTATAAGGACAAATAAGGGCAGTATAACGCCTGATTATCAAAAAGTGCAGCTGTTTAAGACACAAAAATTGCTTCATCCGTACAGGTTTGTCTTTAATGGTGGGGCTGGAAACACATAGGTAGAGTTTTCCGTCCTCCTCGATGCAGGCGTCAATAAGGGCTTGAACTGAGCTCTCATCTTGAAACAAGAGGAATGCGTAACCTTTGGGAAAACAACGTTTTAGAGTTAGAAAGCTGCAGGAAAGGCAGAAGTACTAAATTTGACATTAAAAGAACAAATAAAACAGGATATGATACCAAAACAACATTTAGCATTACCTCTTCTGCTTTACTACTAGTAGTTACAGCACAAAATAAACATGAATGAAGAGCAGAAGTATGTTGAAAGATGCCGAACAACAGGCCAAAATTAGTACTCATGTAATCGCTCAATCAGGGTCTCAAACGCAGAAAGACGTCAACAAAACGGCTTGTAAACGTCAGGTAACGTCACACAGAAAAGCCATTCAACTTCATGCACTATATTGCATATTCACTGTACTTTGACTTAAACTTCTTCAATATTAAATGTGTGTTTGACTAAATTCTTCATGTTTTTATGACATCCACCATTTAAATGTTTATATATATATTAGGGCCGGGACTTTAACGCGTTAATTAAGATGAATTAATTACAGACTTTAACGCGTTAATTAACGCGATAACTGATTTTAATCGCTTATTTTTGCACCGCGGAACGTTGATCACTGGATGAATAACATTCTCATTTTCCACTAGATATTTTCCTATATCTCATCAGCAATTGTGATGTCGGCCCGCTCTGCACCAGCTGACCACTGCATCTGTCATGCAGCGCTATTTTGGCTGTGGTGAATCACGTGCCAAGCCTGACGCGTCACCCTGGAAACCTTTTTTAACTTAAAAAAACAGTTTACAGAAGGTCTTCCTACCTATAGGCTACCTGAATTTCTAAAATGTGGGCCTACTATATTTCTAAATATGCTATTGCTACATTTAATGGCAAAAATTGCACTGGTCTGCTGGACTTGGTTGAACAAAAATAAACAATATTTTGTTGCTTAAGCTTATCATTATTCAATGGTATACTAAAAATCCATGTGAAAAAAATTACTTCACACTGTTCTCAGGTCAAATATTTATGCGATTAAAATGCGATTAATTTCGATTAATTAATTACAAAGCCTCTAATTAATTAGATAAATTTTTTTAATCGAGTCCCGGCCCTAATATATATATATATTAGGGCCGGGACTTTAACGCGTTAATTAAGATTAATTAATTACAGACTTTAACGCGTTAATTAACGCGATAACTGATTTTAATCGCTTATTTTTGCACCACGGAACGTTTCTCACTGGATGAATAACATTCTCATTTTCCACTAGATATTTTCCTATATCTCATCAGCAATTGTGATTTCGGCCCGCTCTGCACCAGCTGACCACTGAGGAGCGAATGTACAGTGAAGTGACATCACTGCCAGATTCAAACTGTGCTTTCGCGCTGTGGCTGAGCCAAAGACGGACGCGCTCAGTGCTTGTCATTGGCGATCACAACTGTTCAGTGTTTTTAACCACATAATGTTTATTTTAGGTTTTAGACATTCATATAATTTATAGCAAAACACATTTATAGTTTGTAAAATACACAATGGTGTCTATGGAAGCAGCAATAACAACCAAGGAAAATATATTTGCCGACGGTTTTTATTCATATCAGACACACAGTGTAAATAACTATAAAGTCAACTCTATTGTACTCCCAGTTCACCGGCCACTTACTTTCATGTATTTCGGGAGAAACTGATGAATTCACGCGCTGTAATAAATCCAATAGAGACAGGAATCTCTGAACTGCGGCCCAAACACGGCGCCCATCTCACGTTACAGATCAAGATCATTTATAAAGATTTTTTAAAAAACAAAACAAACTCACTTACACATATTTGAGAATCGGAAAAGAAAAAAGTTGATGACATGGTGAGCAAGTTTTTTAATATTTAGAAATAAAAGCGCTACATCTGTCATGCAGCGCTATTTTGGCTGTGGTGAATCACGTGCCAAGCCTGACGCGTCACCCTGGAAACCTTTTTTAACTTAAAAAAAGTAGTTTACTGAAGGTCTTTCTAAAATGTAGGCCTACTATATTTCTAAATATGCTATTGCTACATTCAATGGCAAAAATTGCACTGGTCTGCTGGACTTGGTTGAACAAAAATAAACAATATTTTGTTGCTTAAGCTTATCATTATTCAATGGTATACTAAAAATCCATGTGAAAAAAATTACTACACACTGTTCTCAGGTCAAATATTTATGCGATTAAAATGCGATTAATTTCGATTAATTAATTACAAAGCCTCTAATTAATTAGATAAATTTTTTTAATCGAGTCCCGGCCCTAATATATATATATATATATAAAACGAGTAGAAACAATAGTCATTAAAAATATTATTATAATAAAAGAATACTTCCTTGTGTGTAATTTAAATGGAAGTAGCCTACAAACCAGTAAATTGTAACCTTTAATATAATAGTGATGTACCAACTGGGGTTCCCTGTATAGTTTGCAGCATTAGTTGGAGAGATTTTTACTTAAAATTTGCCATGTACTGATCTAATTGATCAACATCGGGTCAAATTTGAATTAAATAACAAACTTATGAATCAAAATTGAATCGAATCATGAAGTTTGTGTCAATGCCCAGCCAGCCCTATTAAAAATATCTTGTGTTTCGAACGAAAGTCTAACAAACATTAGGGTGAAGAACTGATGACACGAATTTTCCTTTTTGAGTGAACTCTCCTTTTAATAAGTACCAAAGTGCAGTCACGTGATCAAGCCAGCAAAAACTAAAACATTGGTTACTATTAATGACTGTTTCTCGAAAGCCTTTAAAAGGGTCCCATCTCTACCAGTGCCAAACTCTTAGCTCACCTTTCGGGGGGAAGTACGACTTGCTCTCTGCTTTGTGAGGCCAGTCCACAAACAGGTGCCCAAAGCGGCGAAAACTGGCGGTTATCTCATCTAGAACAGATAATATGGCAGATAAGAGCATGCAGCTTTCGTGGAAAGAGTTCCAAAGCTAACAAAGAACCTTGAAACCTGTTTTTGTTTTCATAAGCATGAGAGTTAGAGGTCACCCGAAACACGTGTGATACCTTCGTCGATGTCAGGGGGGAGGCCACCCACGAAGACTTTGCGAGAATAGCGCTCGACCCGCTCTCCGTTCTGGTGAGGGAAGCAGTGTGGGGAACCCAGGCCAGGCAGGCTCTGATCCGCTCGCTCCTCGTCCGGGAAACCATCTTCCATCGGGAACAGGGATGAGTGTCCTGAAGAGAGAGAGCACGAACTATTATCTGTGTTACAATATCTGTGCACCACACAGGAAAATTCATTCCACTGACGGATTATTCAGAGCCCAAGAAATACTAAGACAGACGATTGCATCATCTTTTCAATTGTGAAAAGCATTTTTAAAAATCCTGAATTATGGTCACTGTGGTCCTGTAATCAGACCAGTTCTAGCACACAGTTTCAGTCCAATGATAACTCAGGCCATTTTCTACACAGAGAGTTGTGTACACTAGTGTTCAGATGTTTGGAGTTGGTAAGAGTTTTTTTCTTTATGTTTTCAAAGGATGCATTTTTTTATAATAATAAAAAAAAAAAAAGGTGATATTGTGAAACATTACTACAAGTTAAAGTTACTTCTCTATTTTCATATTAACTTTTTAATGAAATGTATTCCTGCAAAGGCAAAGCTGAATTAAGCAGCCATTACTCCAGTCTTCAGTGTCATGATTTTGTGCTCAAATTATTCAATATTATTCATATACATGTTGAAATTAGTTTTTTTTTTTTAACTTCAGGATTCTTTGATGAATAGAAAGTCCAAAAGAACAGCACTTATTTGAAAAAGCAATTTTTTATAACATTACAAGTGTCTTTACAGACTTTTATCTAATTTAATGAATCCTTACTACATAAAAGTATTCATTTCTTTTAAAAATCTTACAGACCTCAAATTTTAAATTAAATCAGAAGTTAAATCTACATACTTTATACTATATTAGTTATGAACAAACTAGATTCCTGAACTGAAAACAAATGAATCTTTTAATTATGTGCAAACGTAGGATGAAATGTTTGTTTGCCAAATATATACTAAAATAATAAGCTGTGCATTACAGATTTGAATGGAGTTTTAGGTACTCTGCATTGTAGAAATGAATTTCTACAATAAGAGAATATTTTGTCAAAATCTGTTCATGTAAGTGTGAATGTTCATGTACTAAAGCTTCAGGGTCATTCAGTGTCAAATCAACCAAATTTCAGAAACTTCAGAAACTTCGGATATATATTATAATAATTTTGATAATATTTTTTCCATGCAGAAAGACAAACATAAATAGTAATAAAAGCCAAAATATTAAATGTCATGAATTCATATTGACGGAGTAATCCAATGTTTTGCAGAGGGGGGGTCAAAAAGACCATTTTCACCTGAGATTTGGATCTGAATTTCAGGGGGGTAAGAATGACTTTATAAAGATGGCAGCATCATTATTTTATTTCTACACAGAGATTGGTAGGTCTATTAGTGAAATCTGTTGACTTTAACAATCGTTGTTGCATTATATGCCAGCGGTGACCTTTCAAAATGGGAAAAAGCACTTTTTTTTGCCCAGAGTTTCCATGCCTGTAACTCAAAAAGTTTTCTTAATATCCTTTTAGATTCTGGTTTTTAACAAACATTTTTTACTATCTTCATTTTAAATGCCCTAAAAGGTTCAATCCCAGAGATATGGAGATCTTAATGCAGTTCCATGAGTAAATTGTACACATTTTCAGTGGTGAAAAACCAAATGTGTGTCACTTTGCATACAGCTGATACTTTTTTCTTTTAAAGAGGAATTTCTAAAACTACAAATAAAGTTGAAACTATAAAAGTATATTTTGTTTTGCTTTTCTATCAACACAATTGCATAGAATATATCTGCCTGAGTGCCATAAAAAAAATGATCAAAAACAGCTTTTTTTTTTTTTACCGGGGACCTCTGGTTGAGTTACACAGAATGAGCCTTCATTAGTTCACTGGCTCAAGCAACTCCAGCAGATTTCCTCCTGACGTGACACAACACCGGCCTGAGCTGCTTTACAAGACTTATGTAAGGGACTTAGTCTCAACTGTGGCCTGGATGGATGGGTGTGTGTGTGTGTGGGGTGGGGGTTGTACAGACCACAGAAAAGCCACAATCAAATTTACTCTTCACCAAAAAAAAAAAAACTCTTCTGAGTACAGCAGGAAAGAGGCACACAATCGATACACAAATGGAAATGAAGGTTGCAAGTGTTCATGCAAACAATTAGCAATGCCCCAAAACATTTCATGCAGATGCTGGATTATTCCACCGATAATTATGATAGCTTGAAAGACTTTTTCATTTTGCTCATTTGGATTTGTTAAAAGTTTTCTTTACCTCGTCGCCTCCCATAATTCCTCGCTGCATGTAAAATAAAATGATCACACGTGAAGTAACACATCCCCAATGAAAATGTGAACTTTCTGACTGAACTATAAAAATGAACAGTGGAACAATGCTTTTCATACCAAACCTGTCTGAATCGATTTCACGTTTTAAACTAATGTGTTGAAAAGTATGTGCCAGTTTAGAGCAGTTAGCTGACTAATTTAGATGATTATAATCAAAATCTTCCAAAAACTACAGTTTACAGTTTGTTGGCCAAGTGCTCAAACACTGCTAACAAGACTCAAACTAAACCGTCTGTATTGTCTTGGCTCAGTGACTCAGTGAGTATTTTTAAGGAAGCACTTGTGTGATTCAGCCCATCTGTCCACAGCATTACTAACTGCTGCCGATAACCAAATTACTATTCACCAGAGACATGATACCTCACAAACTACAATTTAGTGAGTATTGGCACGTTTATTAGCATTTCTGATTTAAACTTCAGTAGGAAGTAATACTCAAGTGAAACGGTTCAAACAATCCACAAATGTTGATAGAAATCTCTGCGTGCCATTTTATATTATTGTAAAAGTATATTGTAGATACTGCCATTTAATATATTGGTGCATATAAATAATATAATACTTTAATACTATAATACATTCAGTTTCATTAAGAGAAAAAAAGTGGAAAAACATGTCTTGACTTTTCATTTATACTACATTTTACTTTTTGCATTAAACAATTCGAATTCACTTATGAACAGCAGCCATGTAGCCAAGTAGAAATTATGGTATCTCATAAAATAAAATAAAAATTCATACATCCAAAAAACTGGCTTGATTGAGATTTTTGCACAACCATACAAGATAATACACACTTATATTATATTATATTTATACACTTATATCCTAAATTTGTCTTAATTGGGGTGAAACTGGCAAACTATAAATATTTGCATTACCTCATGTCTCAAATGCATTCAAATTAAATGCTAACGCTAAATGGGCAAGTCCTAGCAGCAGATCAAATGACCACTGAACTAGTAAGACAAAGTGCTCCTAACTAAACATATTTTAGTACTTCTTTGACAGACACATGCAGACTATTTGAACAACAGCCTGTTGGGTCTGTCCAGCCACAAGCACACTAAACCAATATAATATATGTACATACCATTTATGGGCAAGGGGCTGTCTCCTCCGGGATGGGTGAATCCCAGGCGACCTTCGAGAGAGGAGGGTATAAATCAGCCGCATGTTTGAAATGACACACAGCACGCTTGTATTAATACACAGGAGAGTAACAGGTCTTTAGTTTCACACTTGAATGTACGTTATTTGTCACTTGATAAAGGTGGCTGTTCAGAAGCAAAAACAAGTTAAATGTCACCTAAACAAAGTTCCCCTTATAGTTGATCCAACCACACAATTGGACTTTATGTTATACCATAACTTAGGGCTGCACAATTAATCGAATTTGTCATCGCGATTACAATTACGGATGCCACAATTATGTAATCGTTTAAAGGTGCAATTACAAAAAAAAGTTCACTTACATTATTATGTGTGCTTAAGATGTGGTTCTTTACAGTTTTTTTTACAGATGTGTTTTCTACAGCTTATCTTTAGGTTTTTTTTACTTTGGTTTGGTTTCTTTAAATAAATAAAACAATACATTTGAGGCTTAATGCTATAGAAAAGCACAAAAAAAAAGTTTTCAGGGAGAGTGTTTTCAGCTTGTATTTTGATATGACAAAATGACATGCAGTCGCTTCAAACAATGGAATAAAGCTATTCAAAACATTATTCAATGTAAATTATGATAATCGTAATTAATAAATCGCAATTACAATTTCAAGGAAATAATCGACAATTATGATTTTTGTCATAATCGTGCAGCCCTACCATAACTAATAATATTTTTCTTCAAAATTTAAATGCTTTTAGAACACCATTTTTAGTTTATGGTACAAACAGTTTTATGGTACAATTTAGTTTATGTTGTACTGTTGGTTTACCGCCCAGTAAATAGACTGATGTATGTCTCATTAATCTACAGTCCACAATCCACATTACAGATGTTATAAAGAAAAAAAAATGTCTTGGATTCAGCAGTTGAAATGGTTTCAGAAAATTCTGAAATCCGAATAGAACAACATATTTAGGTGGCAACGCTGTTTTGAATTAACATCAATGTCTAAAGTAACACCCTTAACCATAAAGATGACAAAAAAATTAAACAACTTTACAATAATACAGGTTTAGACAAAAATAGGAAGGTTTATGAACCCACCCAAACCCTCAAATAAAAACACTCCGGCTTGACCCAGATTTGCACAAATCAAGTGATTGGCTTATTTCAATGTCAAAACCTTGCCGAAAGCACCAGGTTTGCAGGTCTGTACAGGTTCAGTGAGAGTCACTTGTGAACTCATTAACGATGACTGATTTAAATCGCAAACTTACAAGCAGGTTTGAGGTTGGTGCTTCTAACTCACTGAAATGGTTCACGAGTCATCTGAGTGCGAATCGGATATCAAGAATTCACCGAAGGTGCACATTAGCCTGGTCCTACCAGACTCCCGTACATTTCATTTGTACACAGTGTCTGGCCGCTCTCCCTTGACAAGCGTTAACTTCCTTGAAGGTGGGTACTCTGTTGAAGTTTAAAACTATTGGATCTAGAGCCACTCTGGACCTGCCATAACCAATCGCCAACGTTTGGTCGTGACGTATGTCAACTCAAACTAGCGTACGACCTCAACGCCATCGTTCTCAGCCACTCCCTCTGTTCGCTGATTGGACCGGTAAAAAAATTACCAGAGAAAACCCACGAATATACCACAAACCCATACATAGTACTAAAGGAAAATTAAGCGGAAGTATGTAGGAGGGCGGAACCGTGTTGAAGGTGCACATACCTACAACGCACTTCTACTCATCCAAGGAATAACGGAGGAAAACGGTCATCAGAAGGTGTGTTTATAGGGTTTCGGGCGTTACATTTCATCTTCCAAAGTGCCTTTAGTGTGACGGTTCACTACAAGTCAGAACGTATTCCGGGTGTCTCACAATACACTCCCGGATCTAGATCACTTTCATTCTCATGCCGAACTGCCTCTAGTAGAAGAATGAGAGGAAACATCAAGGTTTGTTTCTCTCAGTAGTGTTAACATGGCTCTGGCTGCCCCCTCCTTCTGTTGTTCACTGCGAGAGCAGTCTGGTGGACAGGGCCAGCACACCATTTTGTTGCTTTAGCAAGAACAGAGAGCTCTTTTACAAGCAAAGGACAATGCTGGAAGCTATTCAAAGCAACTTGTACACTGGACTACTTCTGTTCCCCCGTCTCTTGTTTGTCATCTCTGCCACACTGGGCTGGTGTCTGCAGGGTCACTCTTCTGGATCTGGGGGGGCAGTTCTGCTCTTCTAGAGAGACGCTGACCCTGAGGCTTGTACTAATTTGGTTATTAAATTACAATATGAGAGAGAGCAGTTTTGATTCAAGAAACCATCCAACAGAGATTTCATTGTGTGTGTGTGTGTGTGTGTGTGTGTTTAAAAATCCACAGTGAGTTAACTGCATTTTGGGGGTAGCATTAAGCATGGTCCAAAAGTGTAAAAATACAAAATGTGACATCAAATGTTCCCGTTTAAAGTCATGAAATGGCATTAGCATCCCATTTTTACTTCAGTAACATGATTTGTTGTGAACTTCAATGAGAAAAATAAAATGGCAGAAGACTTCATGCATCAAGAATAGAACCAGGCCTGAATTCAAGTTGATTGTGGAGGTCAATCCTGAAACGGCGTTTCTAACACCATGAATCTGCAGTGCCACGGCAAACTAAATTATATTTGACCTGAGCTGCGAGCTTACAGTCTGAGCTGAATGTGATGAGCCAAAAGAGCCTGTCTGAAATGGCAAGAAAACAACCGAAACAAGTTGTCCTTGAAGGCTGTAAAACAAAAACAAACAAACAAACAAACAAACAAACAGCAAAAACAATCCAATTCACAAACAAATAATTTTTATGAGCCATTTTTTATGGTGAATCATTCAAGAGCACCCACAAACTCATGTGTTAAATTAGCCTGATGAATTGTTCACTGATGAATGAACTCACTGAACCCGTCAGAGCAGTTACTGAATCAACATCTGACTCACTTACTGAACTTTCAGAGCTGCGAAACTTTAATTAGGAAAATTACAGACTGACTGTTCACATGACAATGTGCAGTTGAATATAAAGACGTAAAACATCTTTGTTTTTATATTTGAATTTACAGAATCACGTGCACTAATAAATCACATTTTATTTCACGTCAACTCTAGCAGTGATCACCTTATTGCAGGTGTTCTTTATTACCATTTGTGAAAAGGAAAAACTGCACATAAAATTAAACCAAAATGTAACAGTTCCCTCCAAAACACTAAAATAACAAGTTAACAATTCACAAGCTCTCGATGTCCTAAAAGCAGGCTGATGGGTTTATGAAGAACAGTGTAGCTTCAGCGTTACAGACAGCACTGTTTGTAGGTCAACAAAGAGCTTTATCTCTCTTTTTGCTCTGTTTGTGTGTGTATGTGCGTGTGTATGTGGGCGTGCAATGATTCAGCGCTAATGGGACGCGTTTTACAGCTGCTCACTCTCACACCAAAAAATGTAACACCACATCTGTTGTTAAAGAAATCTAGATAAGTATGCAAGAAAACACAGGGTAGAAAATGCCACGGGAGAGCACAAAGGTAACAAGTCTCCAAAGACAAAAAGGAAACATTTTAATGCCCGTTCACTTTTATTTCATTGTAATTCCATTCTGTTCAATTGGGAAATAACAAGCGACTGTAGCCAGCAGCAGTGAGTGACCATAAAAAAAGATTAGATCCACTGTCTGCTCCAGAACATGCTGTAATACACGCTTGCAATAACGTCATGGGCTCATTAACGGCCGTTTGAATGCATTTACAACTGATATCAAAGGTGAAGCCTCCAGGACTGCTTTGCGATCAGTTTTCAGCTGCCGTAAAAGAAGAATATAGAAGTGATGCAATAACCAACACATTTTCAAAAAATAAATGGGACACTGGCCACAGAACTGGAGCTCCATCAATTCAACATATGATTTCCAACAAAAAGCTGAGAAAATAATGTTTTCGTCAAAGACTTTGTCAGGATGGGGTTCAGAACGATGATGAATACACGGATGGAGTAGATCGAGTCCTTCAAAACCCCCAAAAGCTTCCACAGTTTTGACAAGTTTCTCTGTAACGTTAGGCAGTTTTGATCTATATGCGGTCGAACGTTTGCAGATCATTTGTGAGTAAGCAACTTCTATCCGCTCCTTATGTTTAACACAGTACAGAATCTTATGATCCAAAAACAATCAAAGAAGATCTATTTCAGAAGGTCAGTAACGCCTCCTACCGTATAACTGTGAAAACACGGATTGTCGGAAAATCTCGTCAATGGTGAGGAAAGAGTTAAAAGTTGAACTTTTTTTTTTTAAAGCTATGTCATTTGCAAGAGTCTTCAAAAGAAGTAATATGCGACCACAATGGTTAAGCATTTGATTAGTGCATGTTTGCATAGAAAAAGAAAAGCAGAAACGCAACTGTGTGAACGACCCCTTACTGGAGTACAAGCCAGCTACAGCTTCCATTCGATTACGGAGAGAGCAATGCAACTTAAACCACGTGAGCAGGACAAAGGTTTCTGGACATCAATACGGTACTTTGACACACTATCTCCTTTTGTGGACTCTTATCTTACCTTTCAGAGTGTCTTGCTCAGCCCTCATGATGTCAATCAGAGAGTTCTCCAGAGAATGCATGTTAAAGCCATCGAATGAACGGGGACGATCCTGTGAGGGGAGAAAAGGAGGATGGGTATCAAGAATAAAAAACCAACTACGATGGCATTTCTCATATCCCTCAGCTCTGCGGGAGTATCCCTTTCATCTACAATAGAGTTCAAGCTGTTGTGCTTTTGTTCATCTCAAAGAACTATTTCCTGTTGAAAGGAAGTCCCATATGAAAGGCTCAACAGAGGCTCTAGACCAAAGTATAAATCCAATTTGGTGCTCACTACTCACTTGACCCCTAGATCATGTGGCTAATGTCTGGGTGACAAGTCTAATGATTGACATGACTTATAAACACAAAGGTTGAAAAACTGGCTGAGAAAGCACAGTGGCTTGATAAAAAAACACTAGCAATGAAGATTCGACTTGACGGTTCCCTCTGGGTTTATATGGTTGGGTTACAATGACCAACGAACAATGTTAACAACTCAAACCGTGCGCACAATCATATTTAAAAGGGAGAAAGCCATCTTTAACAAAGAGATAAAGCCAGAGATTAGATATTTACATGACAAATAGCTCATACAGAACCTAAAAAACACAGGTTCCAGAATATTGTTACCTAGATCAAAATAGCCTAATTGAACAGTTGCATTTGACATTAGCCAAAAATACTTTCTGTGTGTACAAGCCCTGGAAACTAATTTCATGGTTTTGGCATTACTAATGTCATGCTGTACCAGATAAACTACAAGATTTATTATTGGATTAAGTAAAAAACAAAATACATAAAAATTGCAGGAGAGCCTAACTGTTGGACAAGGTAAATAAATGATGAATTAGGATATTCCCTTTACCTCATGATTCAGCACAATCATGCATTTTAAACTGGATCAGAGGTCTCAAAACCGAGACTTATAATTTTAAACACACCTCAGACTCAAGATTTTTCTTTCTATTGTCCACCAAAAGCAAACAATAACAGAATCTAGGTCTTCCTGTTTTTTGAAGGTCAGAAAAGACATTCTAAGCAATTACGTCAACACAGACGCAAATGCATGACCAAAGCATTCGAGTAACAAACCTCCGCACGTAAAGGGGTGACAGAGTTCCCTTCAAATGTCTGCGCCAATTAGGGATGTCAATTTACACAAATTCGTTTTAATTACGATCAATTAATCGCTAGCCTTAACACTCCAATATCTACTCCAGTGGCATATAGCCAACAGCATGACCGGGTGTGCAAAAACACATGTTCCTCACTAAATTAATGCGATTGCAAGTCTAAATAAAGGGCTAGTACGATTGTAAAATGAGTCAATGTGATTGATATTTTAATTAAATTAATTATTTAATAATTAACTATAATGACTAATACAACACGTCGCCAACGCCGCCTCAGATGCGTGCTAGTCAGAATGTGTAACCCTTCTTGTGGATGTGCTTTTCCTGAAGCAACACGCTGAAACACTGCAACTAAACCCAATGAATTCACAACGAAAGGTGTTCTCTTTATAATGTTATGTAATATGACAGTCCCAATCAAAGTTATTGTTAGTTGTCCATTGCTGTTCGAGCTGCGAACGCTGAAGCGCTGAATAAAAAACGGTAAACTGAAGCCCTTTGCTAGCGGGGTATTGAACTCAACAAAACGCATTCTGTATAAGATTTATCCGATACAAAATAAACATAATATTACAAATTATACCTGCACTAAATGACACGAATGCACAAGTGAACTACGTGCTTGTCAGAATGTCTGCTCCTCCTGGTGCAACACGCTGAAAAGGCAAATAAAATACCAAAGAATTCAAAACGCTTTTCTACAATATTGTTCTCTCTATAATGTTATGTAATATGACACTCCCAATCATAGTCATTAATGTGGTGCATTGCTGTTTGAGCTGCACGCGCTGAAGCCGAGGATGATCACGGACGCTTTATGCCCCGTTAATTCTTAACCAAATGCATCCTATACGAAGTAAATCAGATAAATATAGGACTACACAAAATTAACACCATATTACAACTTACATTTGCACAAAACAAAAGGCTGTGAATGCACAAGCAAACTTAGTCATAAAGGTGTAACTCTAGCTCTAATGTAAGATGGTCCCAATCATCACTCCGGCGCGCTCGCTTCATTTTTCCTCGTGTCTGCTTTACGTGTTTTGTGGTAGAGCAGCACACATGTGCATGACCTTGCTTAATCAACGATTGATACGTTTTATTGATTAAATTATTATCGACAATTAATCGTTTGTTGATAAATCGTTAGTCACACTCATATGGTTCAAAATCTGCATTTACTTTCTACCGTTAAAGACAATTTTGTCCTTTCAAATGGCAATCAGCAAATGGCAATCAGGGTCAACGGGGGTTCAAAAACAGACTTTTTCAAACCAGTTTCAAATGGCATGAGGGTAAATGAGGGTAAATGACAGAATCTTCAGTTTTTGTGAACTATCCATATGAAGGAGAAGGTCACGAGGCAGGGCAGTGGAATGGCAGTAGAATGGAAAAAAACAAGATCTAGCTGCTTTTTTAAAAAAAAGTTGAACTACTTTAATGGGAGCGCTGCATTTTTAGATCACTGTGTCACACACGAGACTCTGACACAACGGTCAAACACATCTTTCAATGTAAATATAGAAAAACAATTTACAGTTTGTTGTGCTCGTGACAACTTGAAGGTCTGGTACTGAGTAATCGTCGGCCCTTTAGTGTATGATGTCCAGTTTTTCCTCTATAACCATTAACAAAGTTGTTGAGTATATGACGCAAAACTGGTGTTGTTGGCTTTAACACCAATTATGCCACCTTTATCAATGTTTTAAACACAAGAAACCTGCTTACTGCTACATATATACAGGTAAAACTCGAAAAATTTGAATATCGTGCAAAAGTTAATGTATTTAAGTAATTCAAATTGAAAGGTGAAACTAATATATTTAGTATATAACTATATACACAGTAAAACTAACAGTGTTAAACAATCAGTGTTGCACTACATTTACTCTTAAGGAGTCGATTTAACAACAAATAGTGAAAGATAACCCCTAGTGTTGGTGAAAATGATCAAGAGTTAAATTGTCTTGTTAACTTTACACTGTTAAGCTCCACTCCTTAATCTAACCAGATCAGACTTGAATTTCCTTGTGGTCGTCACCATTTTCTTCTACATTGCACCGAATGGTTAGCTCTTTTAAGTAACACGTTAAAACATAATTTAAATATTTTATGTGAATAAATGTGTTATTAAATGTTAAATTATCTGCAATGCATTAGCCGCCCGATTTTATGGGATTTTATACTGTGGTGACTATGCAAACTGTTGCAACAGAATTTCTTTACTTATTTATTTGTTATAGGCACAAAACTCGTTTCCACTGTCATCTGTGTAAAACTGTAAAAGTGCAGTGTTATGGAAGAATATATTTAGCAAACTAAACGTCTGTATGAAAACAGGTAATGGCAATAAAAAAATTATATATAAATAAAAAATTAGGTAACACTTTATTTTGATGGTCCCTTTTGAACGTGCTATTGACTATAAGTAACTTTGCAACTATATGTCAACTAACTCTCATTGGAGTATTAGTAGACTGTCTGCTTAATATCTGCAAATACTTTATTGTGATGGTCCTCCAACAGACACTTTACTGACTAAAAGTACCTACCAGTCTACTAATACTCAACACTCTAATTAGAGTTAGTAGACATGTAGGAGCAACGTTACTTCTAGTCAACAGAATGTGTTAAAGGGACCATCAAAATAAAACCAAAAATTAAATAAATATAGCCTTGCAGTATAAAGATATTACTCAAAACACACACACGAGGCCTTCACTTGTACAAACTGAATAATAAAAACAAGTTTAAATGGGTTAAATTTCTATAAATATTTTTCAGTCGTTTTCTTTTCTGACATAGCTTACTCCAGTTCTTGATAAAACACGCAAATTCTGTGCATTTTGGGCACTTTTTGTGTGAAATCATATTTAGGCTATTTTGTCCATCAAAAGTGTGCTTTCACTTTAATTGAGCTTGAGCAGTGCAGCAAATAGACTCGGCGCCGAAACCCGCGTTTAAATTACGACTTTTTTTCTCTTTATTTATTTTTGTCTTTCTAAGGGGCATTACTATGATGGTGAGAGTGGCACGGAGTACTTGGCATGGAGAATCAAAACTATACAAAGAGGCCTGGCTAAAGAACGAAGAGCATCATTTGGTATGGTACAGAATGAAATTCAGAAATCACCTTTTTTTTGCTTTTTTTTCATAGCTCATTGTGCCATCTATCACAGTTTTGAAGTTTTGTTGCTATTGAGTTGCCTTAACTGTGACATTTTAATTTGTACAAAGATGAGCCTCTTTTACCTTTTTTCATTTTTTAGTATGAACTGTATATAGCATTCTTTATGCAGTGTTGAAGGTCTGGTTTCTTCATAAAATGCTTTATTCGTCAGGAGAAGGATTGTCTGCTGGGTGGACCAACCGTAAGACGGGAGTCAGAGTTTACTCCGGAGACTGTCTTGAGTGAGGATGAATGCAAGGAAGCAATTGCATTCATGAACCTTTCTGCTGATGAAGACGCAGTCAAGAAGAAGAAGATCGCCGCAACATGGTTCTTGACCCTATGCAGTCAAGTGATATTTTGACAGTCTTTCCACGTTTCAAAGACATTAAAGGCCTGGTAAGTAAAGTCTTTATAATCCAATAGTTAAGGATTTTTAAAAATGCATTGCTGTTTTCTAAAAATTTGTTTGTTCAGGGTTTATATATAATAATGGTTCCCCTTCTTAGATTGAGCAAGACTTTGTTCTGATGTTTGGAGAAGGAGTGTCAGCCAAGCTACTGGAGAAGTGGACGAATGCATTCAAGAAAAAAGTGATTCAGCATTGCAAAAAAAGCTTCCAGCCACCAGTGATGTTGGAGATCTCCTGCTAGCAGCTGAATCTCCGTCTGATGACTCGGAAGAGGGTGTTAATTTTGGTAATGTTTAAAATTAATTTAATACTTAGGCAATTTTAGTAATATTCATTTAAAACACTGTCTGGCCAAATAAAATAAAAAAGGTACTGTTTGGATTTAAATAGGCAAATGCTTAGGAGTCTATGATTGGATCATCATTACAGTGATCATGTTTCTATCATGTTATATGTTTGGGAACAGTTATATTAAACCATAATTGATGGAGGGTGTAGCTTTTCATTCCTTAAACTACTATCAAGGCACATCATGGCCATATTCCAGGATTGACAATGTGACGATTCATCAGGCTCAAATTGTGAAAGAATAGTTGGGAAGTTGGAATAGAATAGTTAGCCATGATGTGGCTTCCTACATAGTTTTCATCATAGTTTCTTTTATTTAACACATAAGTGATGGTTCTCTTCAATTTGCTTGGTCTTCTCAGAGTGGAACAAACATTGAGGAGCATCTTCTAAACATCACTGCTAGTGCTCAGCCCTATCTCCTGGCTATGAAAATAGTGCACCAGTACTTCATCATTCTCGATCAGCATGCCATTCCATGAAAGTCAACCTCTTCTCTTGGTGCCTTTGATGAACTGTTCAAGGCACACTTTGTTTTTGGTACCTCCTACAACACTATGCTACACAACATGTACACTTTCATTCAGACCACTGTGTACAACATAGATGTTGGCAAAGTGAAAGAGAGTCCTTGTGTTGCTGAGGTCAGAGCCAGGCTGCTTAGCTAGGTCCCTTACGTTTTTCTGCCCCCATGAAGTGTTTTGTTTGTCAAGCTGGTTTAAATGGTTCAAAAATGCTTCTTAGGCACTTCAGATTAGTTCATGGTTTTGTTCCTGGAAAGAATCTTCGCCTTAAATGCATAGAAGCAGGTTGTGGTTCTGTGTTCGGTACTTTTTCAATTTTTAGGAAACATCTGCACACAAAACATGCTGAGCAAAGTTACAGTGAGCATAATTTTGGCACCACTGATAGCCATGAGACTGCCAAGGCAGATGGACAAAGTAGTATTTGATCAGATTGGCAGTGCCGGAGAGTTGGCCACAACATCTGTATTGTTAACATCAAATAAGAGCACTTTCAATGTGTGTGCGTCTGCTGTTGCAAAACTAAAAGTTGCTGGATTAAGTCAATCTGCTATAAATGGTTTTGTTTCATCTATGGAGGAAATGGTTTCTGAGATTCATAGTCAGGCCCAGGATGCAGCTTCGCTCTGCCTGCCATCACAGGACACTGCTACTAAAAGAAAGATAGAACATTAATTTCAAAACTTGGAAAATTCATTTACTTTGTTAAATTCTGCAGCCAAACGAAAGAGACCCTTTATGGAAAAAGTGGGGAATTATTGAACCAAGCGAAATCGTGCTTGGCACAAGATTTGACAGCAGGAAAAATAAAACCACAGGGACATTTGGTCAGGTTGTTGTAACTGATAAATTTGCTAATATTCCCATTTTAGAAACACTGAAGGCAATTTTACAAAATCCACAACTTACTGATATGTTTAAACCCAGGCATGTTCCAAAATAAGGCATTTCTGTTTACTTAAGTGATGCAGCATATTTTAAAAGTAATCCTTTATTGTATACAGAAAAGGATGCCTTACAAATAATATAGATAATCCGGGCTTGCATGGCTTGTTTGGGTTTCTCAAGTTATTTTGGGATCGATATTGCTGTCGTTTCTGTCTTCTTGAGAAAGATTGCTTTCAGTCTGTGTTCGGTGAAGATAATCCTGAGGATGTACTAAGAACATCTGAAATGCATGCTCTGCACTGAGAAACTTTACAAACTAATTCTACTCTATAAGAAATATTTTGCCAAAGCATCATATATTGATACATTACCCACAGTGTATAAGAGAAATTTGACCAATTCTTCACATGTGGTGTATGCGTTATGAAGCTAAACACAATTTTTTTAAAACGCAATTAAAAAGTCACCAAACAAAACACTAGCCAAAAAGCACCAATTTTGTATTGCGACGTACTGGGAGTCTTTTAGCCAGTACAGATTGTCTCTTGGCCCAGGAAAAAGGGTAGAACTCTCTGAACTTAAATGTGGCCAAGAAATCGCTTCCAAACTAGGAGTGGTAATGTCAGAAGCTGTCTATTCTGTGAAGTGGATCAAACACCACGGCGCAGAGTATTTGACTTTATTATCTGTACAGAAGTAGCATGTGAGATGCCAGTGTTTTGTAAGATCAAGACTATTTCTGCGAAAGATGAAAATCTTTTGATGACCATTACCATGCATTTACAGTCAGACTGCACAAAAGACAGGTTTTTTAAGGTAGTGAATGTTAATGAGCTGTGTTCTTTCAAACCATTTGATCTTCAGATGAAATATGGTACAACAGATTCTGCATGTAGTGCCGTATTGCCATTTACTGCAGATGTGATGTATTTTTGTTTGTCATGTATGAGTGTTTCCTGAGCCTGAATTTTGTTTTAATAAATGTTTTAAATGTGACATTGTTGAATTTTTTTTTTTTTGAAAACTTGTTTTAAGAGTTCATTTGACATTGTAGAAGATTATATTTTTTACTGTACTTACATCACACAGAGAAATACTGACACTTACTAACCTGTTGCACCACAAATGGGTTTTAAGAAATTTACTCTGAGTGAGCATTTTTCACTATTCAAAATTTAAATAAACTCTAGATTAGTGAAATATTAACACCAATAAGAGTTAATTTCCGATTTGTGTTAAACTGTGGTAACACCAAACAGAGTTCATTTCCCCAAGTGTTAAACTGTGGTAACACTGTTCAGTGTAGAGCAGTGTTGAATTTTTACTCAAAATAGTTAATTTTACTCTGAAAATTTAACACCATGACTAGAGTCAATTTATCACCAATTATGAGTGGGACAGAATTTAACTCTTATAGAGCTAATTTAACACTGCAAAATTTACTGTGTACATATGCATGATTATACTTTTCAGAGGGCTGACATTTCTGTATTTAAAACCCTTTATTTTTTTATTGATTTCATGTAATATTCAAATTTTCTGGGATTTAGAATTTGGGATATTCCTAAATTGTCAAAATGATAGGCTTGTTCGACTTGAACACCAAAGTACCGCGAGAGTGATTCAGAAGCATAAGGAGCCGTCTGTTCTCTATTTGCTCTCGCGGTACTTTGATGTCATTCACCGATCGGTCTGTGCAGCGCCGGTTCAAGTCGAACAAGCCTGATAACTTTTGTACGATATTCTAATTTCTCGGGTTTCACCTGTACGATGCCGCCGGGTTCAGCTGGCTATTTATATAAATAGCTACCGTGTTGTACCTGAGCTCCAACACAACGCAGCTTTCATCTGAAGAACTGAACATGGTGCCATGATTAACGGCACAATCTGCTCGCGCTCAGTCAGATCTGGCAACTGCTGGGACCTTCAGAGCACCACTCATCCCCCTCAGCTTAGAGAGCCCGTGTGCTCACGCAGGGCACTTATGCCACTGACGCTGAACACGAGAGCAGGCCAAAGGCCGTATTCAGAATAACTGCACAGTACATTCTGCTGAGAGCCCTTTGATGAAGAACCAACCCCATAGACCAACCCCATTGAAAAAACTGCATTCTATACACCACGTCTTATTAAAAAGGTGTTAATAAGCACCCTCCACTCCTTAACGCGAGAGCTATTTCGGGTTTAACTATAATTAGACCGTGCACAGGGCTTGCTGACTCAAATGCCTTTACCCACCAGGGGCATGTTTTCAGGTCATCATAGTTCAAGCGATATGGAAAAAGTCTGTGAGCTTTTCAGAAAGGGACCTTGATGGAACACCCTGATGTGAGTGATTAAGTGTGGCATGTTACGGGTGATTTTAGGAACGACATTAATCTGAAATGTCACGGCTAAACTAATGAAAAGGGGAGATGGGGAGAATGAGCGGCGAAGGCTTGACATTGTTTTTTATGTTGCAGCAAAAGGTATTTCAAAGCCTTCCACATCAAATCACTCTAAAGCCTATTAATCCGGCCTTTCCGCACGGTTGGGAAGGCAGGGGGTATGGAAACTTTCCACAGGGGAGCGCAACTGACTCCGCTGATAAAGTAATTAAAGTGTAGAAAGAGCTCTTGGTCAGATAAATGGTCAAATAGCCATGAGCGTCATGGTCGGATCCCAATCGTAGACATTTTCCCATTGGAGAACTTAACTTAAAATACAGTTGCATTTTGGTTTTTAACTGACAACTGGAAAAAAATATATATATATGTTACTACGGTATCATTACACTACAGAAGAATTACAAAAATAAATAAATAACTATTTATACAGCCAAATACAACTCAGAGTTGAAGGTAAATATGAAGCATTAAAGGGATAGGCCTAGTTCAGCCGAGAATGAAAATTCAGTCATTTACTCGCCCTCATCTTGTTCTAAACCCACAAGACATAAATTAAGATATTTTAATGAAACCTGAGGTTTATTTCCCTCCACCTAAAGTCCAGGTAACCAAAACTTCCAAAAAGATCCAAAAAGGTCATAAAACGTGTCGTATAACAAATCCATATGAATCAAGCAGCTTCATCCAAGTCTTGTGAAGACATTTGATCGCTTAATAAGATTAGCAGATTAAATTTAAGCTTTTATTAACATCTAAACGATGATCGACACATAAAAAGAGCAAATCACATAATGGTAAACACGGAAGGCCAAATATGCCTGTGTGATGCACAAGAATCGCTGAGGTTTGTTCAACACACACACACACGACGCATGAACAAGCTTCCGTGTTCACCATGTTATGCGCTCTATGTATGAGTATACACATAAGAATAAAAGCCTAAATAATTAAAACTGTTCATCATATAAAGCAAAGAAAGCCCAGTTTAGTTTACCTGGAATTTCATTGAAGGGACAGAAACCTCTCCGGTTTGAGTTTTGAAAATTAAGAAAACATTATTGGTTTTGGAACAACATGATTGCTTTAAAGGGCAACTTACAATTACATTTGTCATCATTTCCTCAGTTTATTCTAAAAACATAGGCCATCAACAGAAGCCTATTTATTTGTACAGGGCTCTAGACTGCGACTAAATCTCATTTGTGTAATTTTTTCGTCAAAAGCGGAACGAAACAGCGCCACACGGACCATTTATCAGCTCGGCTCAAAAGACCAGATGAGCTAGAGCGAATGTGTCCACTTAATGACCGGTCTCGATCACGCGAGTGACGCGACCACTAAACAGCGCTGTGAGATGCAGTGAGAAGCATTCGAGTTCTCCTAATCAAACCACTAAAGCCAGATGAAACACTGCTGACTTTAACAACACTGTCTGTGCCATGACAATCCAGTTAGAAGGCTTTTCAACCCACAGATCACCAACATTTACCATGAATTTACTGCAGCAACACTAACACTAACCATGGTTTTGAGGCAGAAATGTGGGATAACCATATGAATGGTATAATATCATAATTATAACATAGACATGTATTTAAGTAGCCTAGTAATGGAATGTAATTTCAGTTTTTTTTTTGTATAGATATATAAATTATGCTAAATGTGTTTAAGCTATCATGCTAGTAAGATGCGATGTGTGGTTTTACCTGTGGTTAAGATCTACAAATGTATGATACGATGGAAGACCAATTTTAATAAGAGTAGAATTCTAAAAGAATATTTAGATTTTACCCTATAAAATTGAGGCTATTACATTTTTTACAGATGTTAAGGTTTTTGTTAATAAAAATAAATTTACATCCACATCGCAAGCTCAAGATACTGCAACTGTCAAATGTGCATTTCCAACAAACAAAGATGTAATACTGATATTTCATATAATTCATAATTATTATTTTTGGTGCCAGCATCTGTAGAACTAGGTGGGACTGTCTAGAGCTGAACTGAGAAAAAAAAAAAAAAAAAAAATACACATACGCCATGTAACAAAGTATTGCTTGACTGATCATAAGGTTAGGCTACTCTTCCAATTTATTTAAAATTTCAAATGCACTACTTTTTTTTTTTCAGTTCAACGCAAGAAAACGTCCCCCTGCTATTGATCATACAACGAAAGCACATTCATTGACCAGGGAATATAGCACTCCAATCATATGGCGTCCATCTTGTGCAGGTTTACATAGAAAAACAATGGAAAAGCAATGCAGAGGAATGCAAAAACGAGTTCTGGTTGAACAGAAATGACTGAGTTCTTATTTAACCATTTAAGGTTCTAACACCAAAGAGTCTAAAACCAAAAAACACTTTCTTTGTATCACACCACAAAGAGCAGCAAGAATAGAGGCGGTTTCATGAACTGTGGAGTGAATGTCCATGCTGAGGCAGCCTGAAGCCCACACAATCATAGGAGACTTTACAGAAGATTATAGAGAGTTAAGATGATGGCTAGAACATACAAAGCAAAAGACCTGGCTGACCCATTGCACAGTGCCCTAAAAAACACACCATACTTCTTACTGCAAAAAAAAATCTGCATCTGATGTTACAGAATTAAGACAGAAAGGCATTAACACGATAAAAAAAAAATTCAAAAAGCGTGTGAGAATGATTTGCATGCAGTGTAAAATGTAAAGTGTGTCACATTAGGCAACCGCAGTCAAATCCTTGACTAACACTCTGTTCTTTACGATAAAGCCGAGCGACAGATGACTATTTGCTGTGGGCACCTGCGCCCCATGACAATAGCCAATCTAAAGCTGGCCTTGTAAATAAAACAAACAGCTTTTAAATGTCTCCATGTCAGCTTGATCGCTAATTGAGTCTTGGGCATATAACAGCCCAATTGGATAAAAAAAGAGACACTTTTCAACAGCCGTATTTGTTTTTGTGTTTTCTTTACAGTGTCTTCAATCATCTAACCTTGTCACAATATCCATCTTCACCATCACGAATTGCATGTCCCATTTCTCATTTTCTCTCCAAGCAACTGCTTAATTACACATCTCGGCAGCGCCTGTTCATGTGCGAGTCTGTCATGGTGTGTGTGTGTGTGTGTGTGTGTGTGTGTCCTGACCCCCCTCCGGAGACAGCCTTTGCTTTCACACCAAACATCAGATATTCTTGGCTGAGAGTACACAGTGCCTGTGGAAACTTCCAGCGACATTATGCAGTGCTGGGAATCACATCACGTATTCAACCAGCTGGAGCAAATAGCTACGAATAAGAGCTGCCTGTTCTCAGCGGTGGAAGCCACAGGTTCCAAGTGCTATCGAATACCTTTAGTTTGTTGGTTTTACAAAGAACAGAACACATCTAGATCACCAAACTGCAGCCAAGTTTCTATACCAGAGGATGAGCTCTGCGCACAAACACCTCGATAAGAGGATCTGGAAGGCACCTGTTCCCGGGAATCAAGCGAAAATGAAAAAATCATTTGACACAAATGAGGACTGACAGTCCATAGAATTGACAGTAGCTATGTTTCCATCCAAATATGCACATTTAACTCGTGCGCAAAATGGGAATATCGCATAAAACATTTGCAGATAGAACACCATCCAGTGAGCCAAAGAGAAAAAATCATCAATTCCTGATAATTTGGTGCATATCAATAAGAAAAATGGAAGTTGCAGCAGTTGTATATATATATATATATATATATATATATATATATATATATATATATATATATATATATTGTATATAACCATTTTCGTATAGGCCTAATAAATGACTTACACGAAACACGATCATGCTATCTTGCATTCGAACGCCTGCTGTTTGGGGAACGCCGTTACGTAAGACGGTTCTGGCATGTGTTTCCATCATAGTTTATGAGCATGTTTTCTTATTGGATTAAAAAAAAAAAATTATTCAATTGAACATATGCACTAAAAAAAATGCTGGGTTGTTTCAAGCACATTTGTTTGGGTCATATGGGCAAACCCAACCATTTTTTTTCGAAAAAGTTATTTGGCATCGGTTTGGTGTGTCACAGGCTTAAAAACAAAAAAAATTAAATCAACGGTTGGTTTTGTCCACATTTGTCCACATTTTTTTATGCTCATCTTGGCGTTTCTTTTTTATGTTTTATCCCAAGTTTTGTAAAGTTTTTTTATGCAATATCCCAAAATGCACATAAAAATAGGTAGATGGAAACATAGCAACTGCTTACTATAACACTAAATTTAAATATGATGACACAATGTCATCATTACATGTATGAAATGAAACTCAAGAGGCAATGATGCGCTCAAGTCATGTAAGAGAGATCGAATTACGAGTTGAATGCACATGAATGCCACCACAAAGTAAATGGATTCATAAATTAAATAAAAACGCACTTGATGTGCACTCTTTAGTAATCATTTTGTTAGAAAGTAGAGTTAAAAATCTTGCTGTATTTATTGTAGAAACGGTACATAGCTCAGACCAAAGTGATTTGAACGCACTAGCTGAGGTCACATGAATATTAAACCGACATACTCAAATTTAACAAGATTCAGATATCTTCAATCATTTTCACCACATTCTGAGATACAACATTTTAGTATTCTGTGTCTAGTATTCTGTTTTAGGCCTGTATAATAAATTAATAACCATTCTGTAATAACACAGGCGTCAAAACAGACATGATGAATTAGAGAATCACAAGTAGCCTTTCCACATGCTGAGATTAATGTACATTAATATACAAACCTCCAACGTGACACTAAAATAATGCAATGCACATTAAGTGCATAATTAACAACATAAGATGCAACATAAAACCGAACGTACAAAAATGATCAACACAAACTAACAAGAAACATAATTGTTTTAACAAAATGCCATCAAATGGAAAGTCTCACTTAAGAAATTTGGGGGAAAATCAGTTTAAATTTTTTTCACTGTAAATTACAAGATGACCTCATTTTTACTTCCAAAGTCTGTACATTTAACGTTATTCTACAGTAAAATGCCTTAATGTCCCGTTAGATCCATTACAGTTTGTCACCGTATGTAAGGGAGCTTGCCATTTTAAACCAATTAACAGTTTTGCATATATTTTTTGCATAGCAAATTTGATACATAATGTTTTTTTTGTTCAATAGAGACAGAAAGTGACAAGACTGAAGATGAGGGGAACAAGATCAGGACTCAATCCGCAGGGAATATATATTTTAGGGGAAGGATGACACTCAATTAATTTGGCTGATTTAATTATGCTTTAAAAAAAGGAAAAAAAAGATTTTTAAATATAGGAAAAATATAGTATATTTTCAGAAAATTGAGAATGGACCTTTTAGTAAAGGCAATGCCTAACAACACCCTTAAGCAATGACTATATTTGTATGTATTTCTATATGTAGGGCTGTACAATATCGATCATTAGTTTTTCTGCTATATATTGCGATATGGAAACAATTTCACCAGATGACTTGAATAGCTCTATTTGGAAAGAATGAATCATTCTAAATTGATTGGTGAGATTTTGTAGGGGAGTGAATATGCATTTAAAATAATCAACAAATTACAATAGAACAAAGATACAAATTAAATAAACTGTGCTTAATGTTTTTCAGGAATTCAGGTAGAATTTAAATAATCAAATGCAAATTAACACTGCATGCATAGTCTTCACTGTATAAATTAAATATAATTCATCTTTGTTAAAGCTACAAAAGTGATTTTCTCTATGCGTTTAGTTGTTTTATTAATATTAATGACATAGACAGCAGCAGGAATATCAGTCACGTTAAGAAAAGAAATGCACGGATCCAATATATTGATACACATCCTTTTTCTTTTTCAGAATCGAGTTCTCTTTCGTGTCTTCTTGCGCTTGAATGGTTTAAAATTGCTTGAATGTTTAAACTGACGGACCTAAAACATGATAAACTTTCACTCGATGATGGTTAAAGTTTGCAATTAATCCGCGAATCATGTGCGTTTCGAACACTGGGGCCTGGTCCGTATGGATCACAGATCAACTACATATAACTACGATCAACTAGCCTACGATAACAAGAGTTCGATAAACATTCGATACAATGTTTATGCACCAAAAGCGGAACGAAACCGGGCTATTCATCTGAACCGCGCCATACGGACCATTCATCAGCTCGGCTCGAAGATCAAACATCAGCACAGAGCGAGTTTACTAGAGCAGATGCGTTTTCTCGCTGACCGTCTCGGTCACATGACCACTAATCTGTGCCGTGAGATCCAGCGAGAAGCGCTTGATTTCAGCGAAGAACACAAATGCCTACTTGAATTAAACTAGTTTAAAGCCAGAAGAAATGGCGCAGACAAACACAAGTGTGCAACGCTACAGTCAGGAAGCTTTTCAATCTACCATGGATTTACTGTAGTAACACTAACAGCACCATGGTACTGAGGACATTCATATCGCTGAATACATGTCAAAATCAGGCAACACAAACATGACTTGAAACTTGAAAGATATTTATTTTGTTAAGAAAAATTACTGGAGAAACACTTCAAAAACGAAGTGTTTATTGTCAAATTCTCAAAATGTTGTCAAAATGTCAAAACGTTCATCTTAGTGACGAGGCGGGGCTGACCCTGTTGCTATGTATGACACAATCTTTTGAAGACTGTGATTGGTTGGTTGTCCAAGAAGGGGGGGGAAAAAAAGTGATTTTAAGTGTAGGGTCTATTCTAAGCCTTCACTTTGAAATTACATGCGTAATTTTTCCTATTTGACCGTTCTCACATACGCACACACACATTATATATGTGTATATAAATCCTTTTTTTATTTACCATGCTGTTAATTTCCTTTAAAGGTATTTGATTGGCTTAGAATGATAAAAGTTGTTCCACTCTTTCCAATTACACTGATTGCTGGCTGATATTGAAGTGGTGGTTTGAATGTTGGTTTTAATGTATCAAACTCACTGTCATCCATCGTCTGCAACACATTTCTTCTCCCTCTTTGTCATTTCTGACATCATTTCTCCTCTGCTAAAGAAACTCTTAAGCCTCTTAAAAGTCCTCGTCCGTGCTCCTAACGATCTTAAGACCTCTTTTAAAGGCCATCTTGCAGGTTAGAGTACCCAGTGAGCCAATGTATAGAAAAATAATGTAGGAACTAGATGTAAATATAAACATGTACGTATAAAACGCTATTTAGGCTTCTAGAGACATTTTTGTGTGAAAAATGTAGTTCCGCATTTGAAAAACACCAAACCGGAAGTGATAATAATGTGTGATAATAATAATAACATTGAGTTTCGGCTGCAGACTAATGACAAACACATAAATGCATTACATTAAGGATACATAGGATATGTTCAGGCACAAGGCATATTTTGTAAAACAGATGTAGCTACAATAAGTGATCTCTGACGGATCCGTGAGCGTCGTGTTTCCCACCGCTGGCCGGACCACATGTTGATGGACCGGCCGACCCGATGAAGGAGCTCTGTGTGTGTGCACAGAAGGAGTCTTGCTTCGGCATCCCATGTTGAACTCCATCATATCGCCGGGATTATAATCATCTGGTCTGAAGTGAACACTACACACAACCGCGTGTTTCGAAGCAGATGCAGAAGTGAAGTCCCGTCTCTTCACGCGCACTAAAGCATCACAGAAGATAGGATAGCACCGTCTTTTTTTTGTTCGGAAATCTGTGGACTCGATGTCATGACAGGCCATAATTCACAATAATTACCTCGACGATAATTAAAGCTGCCGTCGGCAACTCTGGCTGATTGAGTGGACTTAGGAAAAATGTTGAATGTTTACAACTCTCATGCCCCTCCCCCACTATCAACGAATACCCTCCCACAGAGTTCGTGCTCGTCAGTGCGCCATCGCTCTTCGCTACTGCGTGAACTTCAGGCGTGTGCATGTGATTGACGTGTGCATGCACGACTTGTGATTGACAGTCATATCTCACACCCCCCCTGCGCTGATTGGACACAATGAACCGGGAGCGGTGGATTTTTGCAAAACAAATAACACGCTCCAGGTGGAGTTAGAAGCTCGGGTTTTTTCTAAAACCACTTTATTTATGTTGTTCTGTCGGAGTATAGCATAGAAGTGCTGAATATGATTAAAAATACGGCGAATGACTCCCTCATGTGACGTAATATGACGCGATGTTGAAAAAAAGCGGTTTTTCAACACGGTCAAGGAAACTGTTACGTTTTCTACTATATTTGTGCCCTTATGTCTCGCAAAACTATTTTAAATCCTGCATTCACTTTTCATATGATATTTTCATACATGTTATACATTAATAATAATTTTTTTTAAAACCTGCTACATGGGCTTTAAGGGTTAAGATGCTTTCAGAATTTTTTTTTTTTCTTTAATTTTAAGAGTTACTCTTTGCATTAAGATTCTTTATGAATACAGGCCCTCACTTAAAAGCTAAACCTTTGCCTTTGGACTAGAAAGAAATAAAGATAGATTTGACATTTATCGTGATAATTATCGATACAGACTGATATGAAAAATTGCATTGTGATTTTTATGGCCATATAACCCAGTTCTATGATAAAGTATTAGAGCTGCATGATTAATTGTTAAAATAGTGCAATCTCATTCCTAAATGAAACGATGAAACGCTGACCCAGAGAGAACAGTTGTCATGTATAGATATAAAACAGCTTCACAAACAAGTCTTTTCAACCACACATTATCATTATTTCTGTGCTACAAATATTCATATCACAGAAGTAGGCCTACTAGAAAAAAAGTTTATGCTATAGTTCAGATATAAACACGTCAATGGAAGCGATCAAAATAACTTAGTGCTTCAAATAACGATTGTATCATGACATCGTTACGCCAGTAGGTGGCGACAGGTGACGCTTACATTTATTTGTCATTGAATCACACAAGTGATTTGTTCAAAAACGCTGATTCATCCAGTACTGAAACAAGTGAAGTAATTACAAGTGAGTCATTCATTGACTCAGATAAAATAATTAATTCTGATTAATTAAACACAGACTGCAGCAATTAACATTTTGTCAGAACCTCTAGTAAATGACATGTTTTGTTTAGTTGTCTGTTGAGAACTGTGGGAGAATCGTAATCTCCATTTGAAACAAAAAAAATTATGAAAATCTAGGGCCTTTTCACAATCCTCACTCCACCCTCCACCACATGCATGCACACACACACACACACACACACACTAAATAAACAGGATCGGTTCTAGTAAAGCTTATAGATACTTACGACTATGTTGTACTACAGCTGCTTCAGCATAAATTAATTGAACTTCATATTTATGTATTGTATACCACCTCAACCCATCTTAAGATCTGGTTAAGGTAGCATCCATCTTTCTAGCTCCAGTTAAGTAAGACAAGGCCAAAAATATACTACCAGAAATAAAACAGGTCGGACGACATTTTAAAATCTGTAGTGCTATGATTAATGTAATGCTTATGCAAATGGAATCAAATAGGTCAAAAAAGACAACGTCTACATTACTATTATTCGTTTTGTAAGATAAGCATCTAACCATCCCAGACAGTAGGCAACACTTCATTTTTGAGCTGTTGTCAGCTACTAAGATCTCACAGAGCTGTTTGGAAAACAAAACAGGCAGAGCAAAGTTAGTCATCCAAGCCTCTGGCACATATTGCTTTGGGCCCAGCTCAAGCAGAATTTGTCAGAATGTGCCATGAGAGGGCAGAAACAGGCAAATTAGAGCTGTGCAAATGCACAAAACGATCCATGCGTTTATAGGGTTCACAATGACAGCAACTGCAGCTTTGAAGCCACCAGGCATCATTCATTTTCAAGGTAAACTGCCGATTTCTGACAACAAGAGCGACAGAGACTGTGGCAAATGTGAGAAAGCTGACACAATGAAAAGACTACAAATGGGAGTGCAGAGACATGCAACGCCTTTCATATCGAGAGTAATGCTTGATATAAATATTTTATATACAAGTTATATGCATTATATAGCTGTAATTTTAAGTATTTAGGCACAGTTGAGGCCTGTTCACACCAAGAATGATAACTATATTAGTGTCCACACCAACGGATGATAACACTGTTTCATTTAAATGTGTGCGTTCTGCCACTTTTGATGTTCAAGCTGGATATGTCGTGTGGATTCTGACTGGCTGTCAATGTTTTTTTGTTCATCAGCTGGAAAAAAAAATCCTTCTTAAAGCGATTCAAACGATATCGTTCCTCTTTGTCGTTATCGGTATATAGTTGTGGTGTGGATTTCCCTGTTCTCGTAAAGATGCAGTCACATTTAGTGTCGCTTGACAAAATTTCACAGGCAAATTACAGCCAGAATCCACGTGAACGTGAAGTTTTGCGCGAGTGCAAAAGATTTCGCTCATGTTCAAGCTGGTCATGATGCTATTGACAAATGAACTATTTTCGCCTGTAAAATTTTGCTGAAAATGTGACCGCAGCTTCGCTGATGTACAACCAGCTTTGCATTGTTGCAATGTCAGTAATACTTGTAAATGAACAATGTACTCTTTCAATGTTACTTGAACCAATATATCTTAAGTTTGTCAGAAAAGGTAGTCTTTTGCCAGCTCTAGGGCTTTCATGACAACTACAGGTTGTACTTGAACATTTCTTGTATCCAGCTCACAGATAGACAGATCGAGTTCAGTTCATCATGTTGGAGTTTCCCTACCTTTTTGGTTGGGATGCACCGAAATTTCAGCCGCTGAAAATCATCGCCCATTGAGGACTAGTCAAAAAATAAATCTGTTAAATCCGAGTCTATTGCATAGAACTGTATATATAATATATAACTGAATAATAATATATTGTTATACAGTATTCAACTTTTGAAGTGTATCAAAATCTTTCATCAAAGTTATACATGAATTTTGAACAATACCCGTACTTGTCATAGGACAACTTTGATGACCTTTATTGATCCACTTCAAATGTTGACTACTGTATTTATATTTAATATTATTTTAATAAAGGGTTATTTTCTGTCCAATGTTTCTGTTATTTTAAAATAACTTTTTGACAAAAGGGAACGCCACAGCGCTTCCATTTTCTCTAGTCACGTAGCACCATATGCTCATTTTATTAAAAGCCCATCTTGCGGGCTATGAATTCACACTTTAAAACATTACAGTTCTCATCCTTGGTGTGAACGGGGTCTTTATCAGCCAGGCCAATATATCGGTTATCATTATTACCTATTTTTGAGGCATATCATCATCATCATGTCAATATTACACACACCTGGAAAGGGAAGATATTCTCGCTCCTGCTGTCATCCATCCAGGACTTAGGGTTGAATCCGGGACTGGTGCGGGAGTACTTCTGCTGGGGCATGTGGTTGTTGGGGAAGGTCTTCTTCAGCGGGGAGATGGAGTTGAGAGGCGTCATGCCTCCATTCAGGCCTCTGCGATACTCGCGACCCTGGGACCCCCCCCACCCGCCGTAACCCCCACCCGGGCTCCAGGAGGTGGAGGAGGGAGAGGGCGAGGGGCTCTGGTAGCTGCCCCACGGGGAGGGAGGCTTGCTCAGGCTGTTGGAGAGATGCGGCAGCTGGCCGAAGGGGGCGTTGCGGTGCGGGAACGGGGGCTGGTGAGGACTGGCCGGGGAACGCCGATGCTGCTGGTGCTGGTTGTGGGGGTGCTGGAAGTGGGGGTGGGGGGGGTGGTGCTGGGAGATTGGACCAATCTGAGGGGAGAAGTTGCCTCCGAAGCCCGGGCTGACATGGTGGGAGAAATTCTGGAACAGTAGAGGGCCGTTGTTGGCGGAGGCCGCCGGGTTGAAGAAGCTGATGTCCTCATTGATGATGGTGGAGGGAGTGGGGGGGATAGCAGCTGACCAGTTGTTGAAACTGGTCAGGGAGGAGGAGGTGCTGGATTGGGCAGCCGTTCCCAGTCCCGAAGGCTCCTGATAGTCAAAGGGCGTCAACACGGGGGAATCCAGACGAAGCTTCTCCTTGCCGTTGGTCCCGTCGGATGACCCACTCTCCACTTTAATCTCTTCAGCGCGAGCCTTTTCCAGCTCGGAGATGATCCCACTCTCCTGGTGTCCGGGCGAGAGCTGTTGTTGTTTCTCTTGGGTGTCTTGCAGCTCCTGCTGCTGGACTTTGGGCTTTTCCGAGCCCAGAATTTCATCTTGCATGTTGTTGTGAGCGCCGGCTGCCGGGAATAGCCATGTCGAACCGGTGTTGGTGCCATTCCCAGCCGGGGTGCTGTTTATGAAAGCGGCAGGGCTGGCGGTCGCATTTTGGTGGTGGTGTGGGGGTTGCAGGTGAGGGTGGATTCGTACTGGGAAAGCAGACTTGTTGCCAGTGTTGTTCTGCACTAAGACTCCAAACCCGTAATCCCCCATTTATGTTCTCCAGTTCAACCTGGCTCCAACACAGTTATTCTTGCTTCCTATGCCCTAAAAAAAAAGAATGCATATCCATGGTTAAAATACTCCATGATACGGTTGCCCAACATAATTCATGACACGTTACACTAATAAAGGGTGTGTTTATTGTCAAAAATAAAGGGTGTGTTCACACTTATAGTTCAATTCGCTTGGTTCATTTGGTCCGGACCAAAAAAAAAACATTTAGCTCTGGTCCGCTTAGCGTTCACATTGGCATTTTTAACACTGAAACTAAAGCCATAGGGATATGTTCACAACCTGATTGGTCGGCTTTATGGCATAGCCTATATTTCGAGACTGAACTTACCGAACACACAAAACAATGTTTTGTGTTCTGGGCTAAATGCGCTCGTCGTATGTGCTTAGCCTACATGTGATGGTATTTTGACCAGCTGAGATCTCGTGAACAGCTTATAAAATGTTTAAAGGAGTGTTAAAATGTTTAATGTTACACAAACGAAGATCTGCTGCGAGGAGATGCGGTTCTGATGCCTGAACCGAACTGTGATGGGCAACATCATGACTATGACGAGAACAAAACTGTTTAGGGTCGCATCTTATGACATCACGTTCCTTATTGGTTCGTTTACATGTCTTTGGTCCATGTTGCATTCATATATCATTCGAACTGCACCAGAGTTCATTTGGGAGACCCATCTTTTCAGGAGTCTCAGTCAACTTGTTTGGTGCGCACCAGGGTTCGAATGGCAGCGTTCACACTTGAAATGAATCGCACTATTGCATCAGGGTTCGTTTTAATCTAACCAAACAAGCCAAGTGTGAACACACCCAAAGGCTCCAAAGGGGGGTTTTCACAGTGATGCCAGTGAAGAACCATATTTGGTTCCCAAAAGAACCTTTCAGAGAACAGTTAACCATTAGTCTCTTAGTGTGAAGAACATTTTATATAATCTAAAGAACCTTTGTCCACAATAAAGAAGCTTTTGTGGAATGGAAACGTTCCATGGATGTTAAAGGTTCCTTATTTATAATTGTGTGTGGAAACACTGAGGACACCCTTTGGTGGGAGACTATGTGGCACTCTGCCACCAGACGTCACAAATACTGACAGGAAAGATATATTTGATCAACATGTCATATCATTAATTCCCCGACGATGTTGACGGCGCATGCCATACTGGCTATAACACAAGTTATAAGGTCTATCGGACTCTAATTATAGATTCGTGACGTCTTCTTAGCTAACAGCTAACGTTAACAGGCTACCGGCTTATTCAACAGGAACTGCTAAAAGGCTTCATATCAACCGAAAGGCCGACTCGACCGTGTTTTTCTGACGAAAAAATAATACAGTCAGGTAACTTACACGACAAATCACCTCATCTGTTAGCTGCTACTATAATTTAAATATCATCTAAGGGGGAAAAAAGGTTCTTCCCTTTTTAACGAACGAACGCTCGATCCGAAAAATGATGACGTCTTCTGCTCGCGAGCTACAATACGCACAATTCTGCACGATTTAACACATATAAAACCACAACACACATGTAATATTAGGGATTGATCATAAATACATGCACAAAGACAATAAATAAATTCATTTTTCACCTTAGTGGCTGATCCGAGCGATGACTGAGGGCTCGTTCCAGATATCACAACGCAAACTAACGCAGAAGCTCGAATAAACCGGTGATCTGATATTATGAAGTGGGGATCTTTAATCCGTCAAGAGTGTCTATTTGTTTTCTCCCTTCCTCGTCTTGACGTGTCCTGCCTTCTCAATGACACAGCCCTGTCTCGCTTTAGCCAGCTGCTAACCTTTAAATCACTTGCGTAGACGATTCTACGTCATTGACTTCAATATACAAAGACTAGTTTAGTTACTGGTGAACTACAAAGCGTTCATGCGTCCTTTTCATTGTTGGATTTTTGTTTCTCGGTATTATTTTTTATTTTTTTCACCAGCGCACTTCTATTCCCTTCGCTGTGCTGCCGCTGCTGTCCTTTTCCTCTCCAATCTACTGAAGCCAAATGACAAGGAGACACAGTCCACACACACTTCCGGCTAAAGCCACGCCCCCGCCGCGTCAGACCACGCCCACGGGAACCTCACAAGGCGTCTGTTCCGCCCACGCTGGTTGTGAACAAGGCATTTAATTGGTCAGGACGCAAGTTATTCCCGCCCACTTTTTCCTCTTTTGAATGCGATCCGTAAATATGTGTCTTCCCTTTAAGGTCATAGCCTATGCTTTGAAATCTCCGCCCTATAAGGTCAATAAGCCTATTAGGATTATTTTGTGTATTTGTATATATTTGCATCACCACATGCAATATGTTTAAATGTAAATATCCTAATGATAATATATGTAAATGATTTCTCCTGTCCCCTGGTGTCAGAAATACTGTGGCACGTGCAAGTGTGTGTGTGTGTGTGTGTGTGTGTGTCTCCTTTCTTAAGACACTGGTAGGAACTGAATCAGCAGGGGTGAGCTTTTCTGTTTCAAGCGACCCGGATCAATCTCATTACCCGTGTTCCAGCAAACGGATGGGTCAGAGAGCAGGGAGGAGAGAGAGGATCTGAATATGTCATCTGTGCCCTTAGACAGAGGTCTCATTAAGATCTGCTGCTGTTTTCACTCCATAATGGAGCTCCTCCACCATTATCATTTGGACCAACAATGCAGAACAATGAGATCTTAGGTAAGGGACAACACAGAGGGTGTGTGTGAGTGTGTACATGTTTGTCTATCCCGGTGGGACTTCAACCTGAATGCACACTGACTCATCATGGGACTGAATTAAGGTCCCCATGAGGAAACAAGTTTATTGGCATATAGTGGCATATAGAATAATTTTGTTTTTGTAAATGTAAAAATGCAGAAAGTTTTGTGTGATGGGTAGGTTTAGGGGTTAGGATTAGTCTAAGGAGGAGAATACACAGTTTGTACAATATAAAAACCATTACATCTGTGGAAGATCGCCACAAACATAGTAAACCAGATTTTTCTAAACCTGGACAGAATAATCAGGAGGTAGTTGTACCTCAGTACAACAATAATGGCAGACTAGCAGTACAATTACTCCGCTTACTACACAACTACAAATAAAACAACAAATAGACATGAAATATTGATTGATGTATTGAAATGATTTTATTATGTTAGGAGGAGACAGTGGAGGGATCGACAAGAAATATCATATGGCCTATTTAAAGACCCCTGTAGTCAATAATTGTATCCCTTAAAACTCTTCTTTGATCACCAAAATCACATATTTAAACGTTTTTTTCTTGAAAAAGCCTCCAGTTGTTGACGATCCAACGTTGATCTGATTGGTTACAAGGTTTGTGACGTCAGAAACACCAGCGATTTCAAACCACGTTTTTGAGACTGCAAGGAGAACATACTCATGCAATGATGTTGACTTATGAAATTGCACATGGTTTGTCTTAAAGCATATTAAAATACCACTATTAACAACATTAAAACCTTCATTTTCATATAGCTTTTTACTTCTGATGATTGTATGTAGGCTTCAAGATTATCATGATGAACAAAACCAAACAATCATAAACTCTTGTCGGTCGCAGAGCTTATTTTCTGCAATAATCCAAAAGCCAATGGAAAATCCTGTTGGGTTTTTGTCGAGGGAACCAGGGTGATGCAAACTTCCGGGTTGACCTACAAAAAAACGTCATCATTGCAGTGCTCTATAACTATTTATAGTCTTTTCCTTAGCTAACAGTCCTCTGATATTATGAATGAAAGGCACAAAACTTCTGATTGTTTCTTCCAGAGATATTTCTCCTGTCACACTCAGGTTTGAACCAGAATTAGGGTAAAGCTCAAACAGGTTTATCTACAGATATGGCAGGAACACGGTGCGCAAACAGGTGATGATACTGTACCTGACATTGCTAGCAGATAAGATGGACTTGTATTGTTAACTTTGAGTCTTTATCTTACAGAATCGTTGGAGACACACGAGAACACCACATTGAGATGAGGGATGACTGGAAGACGACTTGAATGACTGGCGATGGACTTGGCTGAGGTAAACCACAGTAGCTAGCAAGGTAGTCAGGAACATAAAGCTGGTAGTCTTTAGTACCAGGCGAGGTCTGTGACTGTGTCTGAAAACTTAGGCAGCGTTTGAGCACGAAACTGATTTCAGGCAGCGTAACAGTGTAATGATCTACAGCAAAATAGAGCGAGCCTTGGTGAAAACTAAGTGAATATTTAATTACTATAAAAGTAATTTATTGCTAAAAATGACATCAGAAGTGGAAAACTTTGGTCAAAACACAGACCATCAACCGTAACTTTCAGACGTCATCTTTATTTTTTAGCTCTACTGTCACAGAATAGAAAGCACAGGATTGTGGGATATCAAAGGCAGCGAAGGATACATCAATGCTGCCTTCAAAAACCGATCAGATGAAGGGATATCAGGAGACAGGAAGTGAAGATAACATTGTATTTAGACGTGTCTTGATGCCTTCCTACCTTGGAATGAATCCCCAAAGGGAGCGTCTTTAAGCTTTTGGACACACCCAATGACTGCGCTCTATATAGTGCTGGTGATGAGGGCTAGATGAGTTCCTGGTGTGCGTGGTCAGGTGCCAGGGAGGATGATGGGAAATGCAGTCCATGACATCTAGATTGATTGGCAGCTAATTAAACTCCTTCATTAAAGATGGAGTATGTAATATTGACAGCTAGTGGTTGAAATGGGTACTTCATTGGATCCCCTGCCCCTCCTCGGCGCTTGATTGAGGACACGCAACAGGAATGAGATAATTTGACAATGGGAGTCGATGAGCCTTACACTGTAAGTTGATTTATCCGCGTTTTAATATGCCTCTGAACAGAGCTTTTTAGATGGATGGCCTTTGCTTTTTAGGTCAGGTTGAATCTGGGATCTCTGACCTAGTTTATTGCTGACTTCCATGGCTGCAATACGCTGTTTTCCGGCAACCGGCGACGCAGGGTGTCAAGATACTATTGGGTTCATTCAGAAGTTCAGTGGGCGGAGTCACACAGACCAAAACAAAAACAGACATTCCGACACGGGACGCACATTTCAAAGTAGAATAACTGGCTGTAGCATTGTTCTTCTGAAAAACAAGTATGTGATCTTAGCATGTTTCTTAAATCTCTGCTAACATATGGTATTTTTGTGCTTTAGTACAGTTAAAGAAAAAAAATACTTACAGCACCTTTAATCACTCATCTAACTTTAATTTGGAAAGTTTAATAGTAACCCCAAATTGGTCATTTGCCAAATCGTTGCTGTATACCTAATCCTTAAATCTCCAATTTCCTCTCCATTACAGTGTCTGCCAACACAGTCTCAGATGTTCAGTAGTTCAGTGTGATGACACTTCTCTCTTAATGTGGAATGAAGATGCCACCATGTTGGTAGAGGGATTAAAAGGCAGAGACAAAACCAGTCAGACTAGCTTTAATGGAAACACACCTTTGCAGCACAGCTCAAATGACCTCCATGCAAAATGATTCACGCAGTCAAGCGAATTTACGTTTATAAAGGCAATTTGAATGAGGTTGGTGCATTTGAACAAGCAGATGTGCTCTTGTGTCTCGCTGTTAAATTTCAGCCACTGCAAACACAACCCTGGTTCAGTCTCCGGTTTCATTCGCCAAAGAGCCAGCTCGACTATGAATAAAACATTGAATCCATTAAAAAATTTATCACCCCTACCTAAGGCATAATTGGCACAATACGTTCCTCAGGAGAGGAGAATGAAGTTGTAACGAAGATGCATTGTATTGTGTAATACTGCTTATTTTGTGTGCCATGAAATATTTAGCTAGTGTACACATGCCTAAACAAAGCATTGTAAGCTGAACACGCAACTGGGATCGTATTCTCAGTCGGAGCAGTAAGCGACTGATCATCATGGTTATACAGTATATATCAGCATGTATTAAAAATAAATATGTATGTATATATATTTATATATATATATACTATTATAAAATATGAATGAACTCACGAGAGGGAACTCATATTATTTAGTTTTATTTTATTACAATATCACAATTCTTTAAAAAAAATCCCTTATTCTATACTGGACTGTATATACTATATGTCTAAAATGAACAATTCAATTTATAAGGAATAATTCTTATCTTTGTTTTACTTTTTTTTTTTTTTTTTTAAAGGTCAGGTTTCAATACGAATTCGGTAAAAAAGGAAAAAGGAAAAAAATCCCAATGCTAGGTTTCTTTTCATTTATTCTGAACAGACAGTAGTGGAAATTCTATATAAAATTCTATGTACAGTACAGTCTATATAAAGTATTAAGCACTAAGCAGAACAAAATGCACTCAGAAAAGGTATTTGGTTACAATCCGCTACAAAACTGAAAAGAACCTCTTGTGTTATAAAAGTACAAAATGCACAAAGTTCAATATTAAGCTTGTTTAAGAAATCACTGAAAGATGAGCGAGAAGGAGAACATTTCATATTTCATCACTGGACAGTAGTGAGACTTCCATGACACAAATCGGCACAATGCTAAATGATTGTGTCTCATTGTAACAGCCGGAAACAACGTACAATACTTATATTATTTATAAACATTGTGATTTTGTAAAATAAAGAAAACAAACAGGATGCTGCTTTCTGCAGTCCCGGTTTCCTTTCCGTGAATTAGTGTGGTGCGTCACAAAAATGAATCGAAACTCAGCGTATAGGCTACTGGCAAGCTCTTGTGTGCCATCTCGCCAATGACGAGTCACTATTCTTGTTTATGGGATGGTGAATAGATCTTTTTCTGCTCTTTTTCCTGTAGTGGCGGTTTGCAAACAGCGTTGGATTACCATGCGCCCCCTTCTGGATTGGAGTGTGGATCGCCTGTGACTGTTTTCGTCGTTTGACTGTATGCACTGAACTGTGACATCCATATGACGGTTTGGGATGAATACATGTAGCGTTGCACCACTAATGTTTTGTCATATAAGTTTGTCTATCTCATTTTAAAATATTGTTGTCAAAGTGCAGGCAATGGAAGAGGAGCAGGATATTCTACACGGCAACAATGTACGAAAGCGTAAACATTTCCTTCACATTTTTCGCGTACTGACGACAAAGTTGTCAAAGCGTTGCCTGTTCACATGGATCTGCGAAAACGACTAAAATGCTGAGTTTTGCTGTCAGGCCAGTAGATGGCGATGTCACTTTGTATAGAAACACTAGGCACCTATAGACTGAACACATCATATACATGCGCATGACGTCACCTTTTCATAAATTCACTGTTTTCATGTGTGAATGAACAGTCAAAACCCATAAAAAGTTTTCAGTTTTTAGAAAAGTCTTGTAAACGGCCCCTTAAACTACAGCTCTGCATGGGATGGATTGTTCAATCCCGCTCCCCGCAATTGTTTTTTATATTTTATCCCGCTCCCACGCCTCTAGGAAGAGGTCAATGCTGATTTTTCAGTCCCAGTCCATTTTTTTCCAATTTCCACACGGACACCTCAGATCTCCAGTGACAGACTTATGCGTTCAGTTATTATTAGGTCATTATATTTAGCGGGATCCCACAAGTCATTTATTTCTCCCCCTTCCTGCACACATATCAATATGTTCCCTCCTGCACCGGCACTCAGCATTTCAAAACTTGTCCCGCGTTCATTTCAAAACTTGTCCCGCGTTGCACTCTTTTGTGTCGGGTGCCGCGGGATTGTAGACCTCTAATTAAACTGGAGCAGATTTACTATATTTACAAAAACAAAATCCACAAGGCAAGAATTTGCGTAACCGCTTCACTTCTGTAAAGATAATAATAGGACAAAGAAGAACCAAAATGCTTAAATACATGGCTAAATGAGGAATCAAAACAGACTCAGGTGAACATAATCAATGAGTAACCATAGAAACCAACTAGCAACAGGATCAAATGGAATTGGAAATAAACACAGGAAGAAAACAAGGGAACCAAAGGAAAAACAACAATATATATGTTATAACCATACTTCTTATATAAAAAGAAAATGTATTATAAATGTATGTATAAAAATGTGTAAATTCTGTATAAAAATGAACTTGTCTTGTGTAAGTTAAAATTATGTATTTATTCATCAGATAATCAAGTTATCATTTATAGTTTAAGTGATTGAGCTTGACCAGGGCATGTTTCTGAATTTCTGCTACAGAACTATACACATTTTAACAGGAATGATCCGACCGCATTAAAACAGACAGGGAGCTTGAGTTAAAAAACAGCTTGTGCATATTGCTCGCCATCTATTTGTTCTTGCTGGGATCCCTGAGGGATGAAATCCTAATTAAGCTGAAGAGACTGAAGCAGTCAGTAGCACATCAGCCCTGCTTGTGGGAAGGAATGCGGCTAGGTGGGCGTTCACGTCAGAAAAGCATTTGCCATTTCATTACTCCTCTGGGTCCTGAGAGGAATAAATTATAGATGAGAAGCTCAGCATATATATGCCTACGAGTGTGTGCATATGTACGAGAGGGAGACAAAAAAAAAAGCGTGCGTTGACTGTGACATTTATGCATTGTCATGTGATTATGATGTAAACTCACTTCAGACATCCAAGATGTCATCCAAACCTGTGTGACTTTATTTCTTCAGTGGAACACCAAAGAGGAAATTTGAAGGGTACGCTTATACGACAACGATATAAAAAAACCGGAAAAGTTTCTCCTTCACGCATACAGACGACACCGTTGTCAAACCGATCCCCGTTCACACGGATCCTTGAAAACGACTTAAAACGCTGTATTCTGCTGCCAGACCAGTAGTTGGCGATGTCACTTTGTAAAGAAAAACGACATATTACGCATGCACATGCCGTCACCGTTTTCACAAATTCATGTTTTTGAAGTTTTCACAGAGGCGATAACTTGATTTATTTATTATATGATTATTTATTTTATGCCTCCAAAACGCTGTTGTTGTGTAAAAGTAACTCCTAAAACACATAAAAAGTTCTCCGTTTTTGGTATGTGTGTCGTGTGAACGGCCCCTAGAACTGGTCAATGTTTTCAGTGCAGTTACGATGAATGGGATTTTATGATTAAAAAAATACCAAAAAGCGCAATAAAAGAGTCACAAAAGTTCTCCACACAACTTGTGCGCTATTTTCCAAATCTTCTGAAATCATACGACAGCTTTGTATGAGTTATGGGTCAAAATAGGTAACACTTGACAATACGTTTTTAGTTGTAGTTTATTTAGTTTGAGTTATTTTAGTACTTCAACTTGAACTAAACAAAAATATAAAAAAATACCCTTGTCAAGTAGCTGAAATAAAATCAGTTTTTGTATACATTATTTTCAAGTAATTCATTTTTTGAAGAATGCTTTAGTTTTAGTTTTAGTTAATGATAATAACCTGTCCAGAAGACTTGAAATATTGCTTTAAAAAAGTCTCAATCTTCAATCAATGTAAAAGAGCGACCCGTACAATCTTCAAAATGTTTACTTTTGTGTTTCACAAAAGAATGATGTGACGGTGACCAAATAATACTAGAAGACATTTGATTTCCCGAGTGATCTAATCCTTTAAAAATGAACGTTCAACACCAACGTCATACAAACGAGCATATGTCTGCGTGTCAAAACACAATAGCAATTACAGGGGCTGGCCTCCAAACTGAGATAACTCTCTCGCTCTAAAGCGCTCCCAGCCCCGTGAAACGCTGACACGGCTGATCAGTCTGAGTGGCGGCTGTAAAACGCTGAGTCAGCCTGGCCTGCACCATCCTCCTCCAGCAGAGATGCTCATCAATAATGAAGCGTTCCCTCAGCCAGAGCTCCGGTCGTGAAGCTCGCCACACTCTGCAGTGGCTTCAATATCAGTCGGGTGTCAGCGAAGGGGAAATAACGCGTGTGGGCTTTAACAGACGGCTGATGCGCAATGTGCTGTTGGGCATTTTGGGATTGGAATAATTAGAACTGTTATTCAGCCTCATAATATCAATAACAAACTCCTATCATGTAAGTTAGTTTTGCTCCAGATGTTCCCACCTCGAAATGTCAATTTAAAAAGCTGCAAAACAAGGTGGTTTCCCCGAAGCTTAATACAGCCTGATTTCCTTCACAAGTTTGTTGCTGCCCTACTTAAGCATGGGTGTTCCTGACTGCGCCTGCTTTGAATGCAGTAAATGGCATTAAATACCGCTGAGACGGTGAGATGTTTGGTTCTAAAGTACCTTTCAGCGATCAGGTCTTAAAATAACCTCTTTATTTCTCAGCGTAAAGAACATTTTAAATCTCTAAAATACCCTTTTCACTATAAAATCTTTTGTGGAATGGAAACGCTCTATTGTAACAAAATATTGTTTTGTTACAATGTAAATCTTTGTGCTATCACTTTTGATCAATGTCATTGATTTTGATAAATGTAATGTATTTTTCATATGTATTGATCATCGAGTGTGACCTTTTCATTGTCATCAGGGCTTGGGTTAAGAGATTGATTTTCCACCCGGCTATGTTCATAGGCCTCAGTTCACAGGGTTCACGATAAGGACATGATGGTTAGCTGGACTGGCTAAGATATGGGACACGGGTCATGAATCAGCTTTAGTAGTGCATTCAGTGCCATCATATATCTGAGAGACTAGCATGCTAGACGAATTCTTCCTGTCCGCCTAAACTCACATTTGAAAGCTTTGCCATGAAAATGGATCTTTGCAATGCTACCTTGTTGACCATTCTTGTGTGTTTGTTTACAGAAAGAATAAAGAGCTTTATGTCTCCTAAATACTTTAAATCAATCTATTGGCCATTGCTCAAAACAGATTCTCATGCTGCGGATCAATTTTTTATGTTCTGCTTTTTGTAGGGTTAGGGTTAGGGTGGGGTTTAATAATCCCAAAATTTGCCCTTACAAGAAAGAACTGTGGCTGTTTAATAGTGACGGTCAGATTATCATATTCATGTACCATAGTATTTACAAGAGGTATGTAAAATGTAAAATAATACAATGGAACTATTACCATTGCATATGTCCAAAATATGTCCAAAACAAGAGGTGCTTTTTGGTACATATTTATTTATATGCTTTCTTTTCCATTTCTAGATGTAAATGTATTCAGTTTATTATAGATGCACAATTATTTAAAAAGGTTTTGGAGAACAGGCATTAGTGCAACACTGAAAAAAAAATGACTACTAAAATATTCTGTGCTTTAATACACAGTAAAATAAGTGGTGTGTTCAATGCTATTCTCATTCCACCTTACACACCATTTTTCTCTCTATAATTTGTAGGCCTCGGCAACAGACAGATGGTGTGACGCCATATATCAGAGAAGCAATCTGCACTCCCATCAAACATTTACACATCTTCACCTCCCTTTGCAGAACACACACACACACACACACACACACGTTGGGGTTTCATGTTTTATGGGCACTTTCCATAGACATAATGGTTTTTATACTGTACAAACTGTATTCTCTCTCCTTACACTAAACCTACCCATCACACAAAACTTTCTGCATTTTTATATTTTCAAAAAACATCACTTAGTATGATTTATAAGCCGGTTTCCTCATAGGGACCAAAAACCTCCTGACAAGGATTTCGGATATTGCCATCTTTATGGGGACATTTTGTCCCCATAACGTATAGTTTACCAGGACTACACACACACACTCTCTCAAACTCACATATATCCTAGTAAAGTGCACTGTTTATCCCAGTCCTCTTGTCGGCTCTGGATTTCAGTGGATCCTCCCTTCCCCCCAGCCTCAGCTCCCGGGAAGCTCATGGTGCAGTGTTTCCCCCATGTGGGATCCGTCCTGAATGGGTCATTCAGAGGCTGTCGAAGTACGACAACACATGGTCCAATCAAATTAATGGATATAGTCATGTGTCAATAGATTGGCTGATCTATACAATCTATATGATCTACAGTCGAATCTGTGCTTGTCAAGATTTTTGTGATGCTGAGAGAAACGACGAGCTTCTCTTGGTGACATTTCCTAAAAAATTTAATTGACTCCTTAATTAATCCGCTGGGATGATTGTTTAATAGACTGAATATTCTTACACTATATATATGTTTTATAACTAGTTATATTTAAGTATTTGAGAACAGTTTTCCCCTTCTTTATATTGTTCATGTGTCAGTCCAAGTTAAATTCTTCATAACAAAACAAAAATCTGAATCTTTAAAACATTTGCATTATAGTATCTTTTGTAATAAAGTATACGTAAATACATTTGGGTTTTTTATATTTATTTGATTTAAACAATATTAATATAAAATTCACTAAAAATATCTGCAAATATAAACATGCTCTATTTTCACCATTGATAATAATAATAATAATAAATGTTTCTTCATCAAATCAGCATATTAAAACGATTTCTGAAGGATTACTAAAGACTGGAGTAATGATGCTGAAATTTCAGCTTTGATCACAGGAATAAAATTTGTAAATATATTCACATAGAAAACGGTTCTTTTAAATTGTAATAATAGTTTACATTATAACTGTTTTTACTGTATTCTTG